>CM062805.1:840711606-842167842 GCA_031772625.1 Pinus tabuliformis
GAAACCTATTCTACTGTCTCCAACACATGTCAAACATCAACAATAGATTGTTCATTTGCTCAAAATGTGCACTGCATCCCCAAACTAGACCTTCCTCCACGGTTGGCACTGGGTTACCTGAAACTTCCCTGTAGCATCTCATCTTTTAGAAGTACCCAGATGCTTTTGTAAACCCTTGAAATGGATTCATAAGGATCATTACAGTCAGGAATTACTGTTGGTTTGCTAAGAACAAGTTCTGGTAGCTCTTGCAATTGCCTCCAACCCTTGGTGGCCCTGAGCTCCAAAATCTCCCTGGATGAAAATCTCCTTGAAGATGGCTTCTTCAACTTCTCTGGACTATTCCATTGCCTTTAGAAGGCTCTAATTAGCCTAGCTAGACTCTTGTTTCATTCTCTTAGGTCGAAAACTTCTCCTAGAGTGCCTTTAGGCAATTTCCCCTAAAGATCCTCCTCCAAATCTCAAAGAACTCTAGTTAGGGCCGCCAAATCTACCAACAAGCCCGAAAATAGCATAATCAACCAAATTTACTGCCAACTACTAATCCTGTATTAACTAGTGATGAGTGCTATTTAATTAGGCATAAACCACTTTAGCACTAATCTCGTGATTAAACAAATTTGGGATTAATTAAGCTTAATCTGAAATTAATTAAGCGCTAAGCGCTCCCACTACCCGCAACATTTAGCATTAACTTTGCAGTGGTCACATGGCAATAGAGCTAACCTTGGTGGTTACATAAACTGGAGGTTAGATTTGGCAAACGGCGGCATGTGAACAATGTTATGGGGACCGCTGGCGGGTAAGACCGTTGATGGTCCTAACCCCCAAATATGCAACGGTTAAAACATAAATACAACACTTGCCACTTACTGGTTAAGAAACATTGTAGAGAGGAGTTGGTAGCACATTGGTTTGTCTTGCCGGAGGTCACAGGATTGATTCCGTTAGACCCCAAAACATTATACCATACCATTCCAGGGCCATGTGGTGGCATCCGGGCTTGCCACGTGTCATCTCTTGATTGGTCAGCCAAAAGGAATATTATAGGGAATATTCCTTGGAATATTCTTTTTTTAATATTTCCAAAAATCAATTTGTTCTTGGAAATTGCAGTTTACTAGACTTTTTCAAATTGCAATAACTCCTTCAAATGGTGTTAGTTTTTCGAACCGTTCATGGCACCAGAATCATGAAGACGAGATCTATTCGGTCATTCAGGTTCAATACTCTTTTGAACACTTTGAAATTTGAGCTATAATTAGGTTCCTGGATCAATATCTGATCACTCCTCCCCATTGGGAATCTTTTGGACCCCAAAAGACTGATATAATGATATAAACAGTAGATGAGATTACAACACCCTCTTCTTTCAACCTCCATACACTTGCCTTGCATGGCTAGTGCTTTTGAACCAAAAAACGAAGGTATTCGACACTTCCCTTCCTAGATGCACTTGTCCTCCTTTAAGAACTTTCTTCCCTAAACTCATTCAAAATGTACAGAAGGTAGCTGAAAATTGCTTCCAAGCCACTTGCATGGCGACCTTTGTTGTTGTAATATTCTTCTGCAGACGATGTCTACAGAAGAAAATAACTTGATGACATTAATTCTTGTTTCAACAAAAGAAACAAATTTCACATCATGGGAATCATCATCATGTCTTTATATCTTGTGTACAAATGTTTGACTAAATCACAAGCCAACAAAAATCATGCCTTTTTAGACATTTGACCCTTCAAGTCAAGCATGTACCAAAAGAATTTTAACAATTCTTTTACAAAGATGAAACACTTCATCACTATCTCCCTTTTACAATCCTGGAGACCAAATCAACTCTTCCAAGTTGACATGACATTACAGGCATGTTTAAACAAAACATATGATGGTCGATATCTTTCCATCAAGTCAATTACATACATGTTCAAATACAAGGAAATCATTAACATCTGTGTGTTCATACATATCATTCTTATGTATGTATTCGATTCTTCAACTTTCTCTTAAGTACAATCATAAGTACAAGATCCTCAATCACGTGTACTTTCAACACTGAAATGAATGTAATTTTGCTACCATAAAGTGAGTCTACATACTCAAATTTTCCATCCTCCAACTTGCATTCCATTAGCAAAGAAATGTGTCAAATCAAAAGACATGCAACTTTAATTGGATAAGAACTCTAGCCATTTCTTACCAATCCACACCAAAGGTGCTTCCTTTAACTGCACATCAACATCGATATGTGGATCACCTTGACACACATCAATTATGGAAACTTCCTTTCCATTCTTATCATACTCTTTTTCCACTTTCTTCAAATTTCGTGGAAACATTGTTGGATTCAAACTCCAACACCTTTTAGAAATATGTCCTTGCTTATGGCAATAAGTACAACATATGTTCATCCTCTTGACAACATAATTTTCCTTTTCCAATGGACCTTTGGCTTCTTGCCTCCTTTCCTTCAAAAGTTTCCTGTATGTGCCCATTCTCTTCCAACATCAAGAAACGCTGTGGTGATAACCAAACCACAAAAGGAACATGCAATTCTTTTCCAACTCTTATGTGGAAATTTACCATGATTAACATAATCAAAAGAAGTGTGATTGAAATCAGATTTATACCTTTCTCTTTCACCTGTATTACCTTCATGAGGAGGTGAATCAAATGAAGAAGTAGCTCCCTTTGGAACACCATCAATCTCTTCAAAGGTTGTAGAGATTTCACAACTTTCTGGTTCAAGTGTATGCTTATGAACACTTTCTTCCTGCAAAGTATGTTTCAAACTATTTCATTCCCCAAGAATACAATATTTACAAACTTGAGGTAGGGAACTTGAAATGAAACTCCTTCTAGGAACTGTTTTAATTGCCTTCATGACTGTTTTGAAACTTTCTCCATAATATTGTCCATAGTCAAGACCCAAATACTTAGGCCTTTCCTCAACCATTATTAGCTCAATAATGCCATGTGCATGTTTGCCTAATCCTTTTCCTTCATAGCCCATTTCTGACATCAACTTGGACCCTATGCCTCTTGTATGTTTTTCAAAAGAACCAACATAAACATTCTTAGAGGAAATTGAAGACAAACTAGAATTGCTTACCTCTTCTTCAAGCTGATACTTGACTAAGGCTTCTTTGGCAACAAGAAATTGCGTCTCCAACTCATGCATCCTTTCCAAATTCATATTTGCAATATGAAGTTGTCTCTCCATTTCTTGCAATTTATTAGAAAGCAACTGCTTCTCTTCCTTCATGGAATTCAATTGCTCTCAAAGTTCGGTGCTCATTTCTCTCACCATACCCATCATGATGAACAAATATCGCTTCATGTCTAGATCAAAGAATCTTGTGAAAGAGGGGGATTTTGAAAAATCACTTGTAGAAGTTGTCATTATAAAAATGAACAAAATAACTTCAACAAAATTCACAAAGCTTTCAAAGAACTAATGACAAATTTCTGAACTAGATGGCAATAGAATCAAATTATTATTCAAGCATTAGGGAAAATTTTAAGAACCCCCCCTAAATTTATAAATATAATAAATGGGCGAATCTCCATGGTATATAGGAAAAATGGAAGGCGATTTTATCAATAATATAATATGTATATATAATTTTTTGGCGAATCTCTCACCAGGCATGGCGAATATTTTACTCAATTATAAAATTTTGTAAGATCTTTGCGAGTCTTTCACTAAATAATAAAACTTTGTAAAGTCATAGTGAATCTTAGCATAGGCTACATGCTAGTTTAATTCCCCCATTTAAATAGGCTACATTCCAGGTGAATACCATGGGTCAATACCATGTGCCATTTCGGTGAATACCATGGGTCAATACCATGTGCCATTTTTATTTTTATTAGAATATTTTACTCAATTATAAAATCTTGTAAGATCTTGGCGAGTCTTTCACTAAATAATAAAACTTTGTAAAGTCACGTAGTGAATCTTAGCATAGGCTACATGCTGGTTTAATTCCCCCATTTAAATAGGCTACATTCCAGGTGAATACCATGGGTCAATACCATGTGCCATTTTCGTGAATACCATGGGTCAATACCATGTGCCATTTTTATTTTTATTAATTCTAATATTAGGGTTAATAATGGTTTTTTGCATGGTATTAAGAAAAATCTAGTCCATGGTATTTGTCCCATAGTATTTTGGCCATAGGTTTCACCTAAATATAACCCATTTTTGAGTGTTCGTAAATATAAGGTGACTTATGGAGTAAATATAAAAAATGTTTTATTTGTTTACCATACCTCTCGTTTATTTATATTTTTATTAATTTACCATACCTCTTTTACAAATATGGTATTTGGCCCATAGGATTCACTTAAATAAAACCTCTTTCTTGAGCCTTCATAAATAGAACGAGGGTTATGGACTAAATATAAAAAGAGGTTTAGGGTTATGGACTAAATATAAAAAGAGGTTTTATTTATTTACGATACGTCTAGTTTATTTGTATTTTCATTTATTTACCATACCTTTTGAGTAAGTATAAAAAGACATTTTATTTATTTACCATACCTCCACTTTACTTATATTTTTATTTGTTTACACCCTTACATGTATATAAGGTGACTTATGGAGTAAATATAAAAAATGTTTTATTTATTTACCATACCTCTCATTTATTTATATTTTTAATAATTTACCATACCTCTTTTATAAATATGGTATTTGGCCCATAGGATTCACTTAAATAAAACCTATTCTTGAAAATGGGCGAATGGATTCACTTAAATAAAACATATTCTTGAAAATGGGCGAATGGAAGGTTGTAAGTCCTAATTTCAAGGGCTAAATTTACCTTTTTTACCCTCTCCCTTAAAATAAGGTGGGCTATTTGAGGTGATTTGTAAAAATGTACTATGATACAAAATATTCGCCCACTAAAAATTTAAAACCCCTTAATTTCGCCAAAGGGCGAACATTCGCCCCTAAAATTATCCTTGTCAAGCATCCTTTAGCAAACAAACCCTCTTATGCTTCAAGGGTTGCCTTGATGTCCTTTGGGTAAGGAGAATGCCTTCAGCCCTTCTTCCTTCTTGTCCTCTCCTGGACTTAGCTTTTCATTAGCTTTCCCTTCACCTTTGCAAACTCAAACAATAGTCAGTTTACAAACAATCAAACAGTAGAATTCTTTGTACTGTTTAAACCTCTTACAAGTCAAACAAGCAATATTTTGCTCTGTTAATCAAGCATCCTGCTCTGATACCACCTGATCTAAAATGAGGGTTTAACAACTTGTTATGCTTACAAGAAACTCCCACTCCAAAGCTTAACAAATATATGATTTAGCTTATTTTGACAATTATGAAATTAAGTACTTGAAACATGTGTATGTCTTTGTTTGCTTTTAACTATTTAAGTGCTTTAAGTTGATTTTTTTATGCTGATATTAATCACACATAACAGCCATATAATGAAGCAAATAAACATCATCACATAACAACAAATTTAATCTAGGAGTTCACTCGAATGTCGTGGGCTACGTCTCCTTGAGCTTTTGTCATCTTGACTTGGCTCTTTGGGATTATGGCAAAGTTTCTTTTACAAGTTCCAAACTCAACTCCAAAGATTACTGAACTGAACCAATGGGCTTAGAAAACAATCTACATCCTTGTCATGGCTATCTTCACTCTACAAATAGATCTAAGGTCCCTCAGACTTGATTCCTTCAATCGGTGCACTGAGCTACCCTGAGCTTCTTGATGGCACTAACTACTTCAGAATTATTCAACTGTCACTAAAACCTCTTCTACTATCTCTAGCACATATCAAACATCAACAATAGACTATTCATTTTCTCCAAATGAGCACTCCATCCCCAAACTAGACCTTCCTCCACGGTTGTCACTCGGTTGCCTGAAACTTCCTTGTAGCATCTCAGCCTTTAGAAGTCTCTAGATGCTTCTGTAAACCCTTGCAATGGATTCATAAGGCTCATTACAGTTGGGAATGACTATTGGTTCGCTGATAATGAGTACTGGTAGCTCCTGCAACTTCCTCCAACCCCTAGTGGCCCTGAGCTCCAAAATCTCTCTGGATGAAAATCTCCTTGAAGATGGCTTCTTCAGCTTCTCTGGACTATTCCATTGGCTTCAGAAGTCTCCAATTAGCCTAGCTATCCTCTTGTTTCACTCTCTTAGGTCGAAAATTGCTCCTGGAGTGCCTTTAGGCAGCTTCCCCTAGAGATCCTCCTCCAAATCTAGAAGAACTCCAGTTAGCACCGCCAAACCTGCCAGCAGGCTCGAAAATAGTGGAATCTGCAAAATTTACCGCCAACTATTAATCCTGTATTAATTAGTGATAAGCACTATTTAATTATTCATAAACCACTTTAGCGCTAATCCACTGATTAAACAAATTTGGGATTAATTAAGCTTAATTTGAAATTAATTAAGCACTAAGCACTAAGCACTCCCACTACCCACAACATTTAACGTTAACTTTGCAGTGGTCACATGGCAATAGAACTAACCTTGGTGATTACATAAACTGGAGGTTAGCATTGGCAAACGACGTCATTTGGACAATTTTATGGGGACCGTTGGCGATCCTAACCCCCGAATATTCAACGGTTAAAACATAAATACAACATTTTCCCCTTACTGGTTTAGAAACATCGTAGAGCGGAGTTGGTGGCGCGCTGGTTTATCTTGCCGAAGTTCACGGGTTCGATTCCATCGTACACTAACAAATTTTACCATACCATTCCAGGGCCACGTGGCAGCGTCTGGGCTTGCCACGTGTCAGCCCCTGATTGGTCAGTCAAAATGAATATTCCAAGGAATATTCCTTTGAATATTCCTAGGAATATTCTTTTTTAATATTTCCCAAAAATCAATTTATTCTTGGAAATTGCTGTTTACTAGACTTTTTAAAATTGCGATAACTCCTTCATATGGTGTCGGTTTTTCGGACCATTTGCGGTGTCGAAATCAAGAAGATGAGATCTATCTGATCATTTAGGTTCGACACTCTTTCGAACACTTTGAAATTTGAGCTATCATTAAGGTCCTGGATCAATATCTGATCATTGAAGTACAATTCAGCGAGCCTATTCCCATCTTCTTTGATAACACCAGTGCCATTAGCATCTCCAAGAATCGTGTCATGCATTCAAAAACAAAACACATTCTGATAAAATATCATTTTGTTAGAGAACAAGTCGCTAAAAATAATATCAAACTTGAATATGTTGGTACAAAAGAACAAATTGCTGATATCTTCACTAAACCTTTACCTCGTGAAGCATTTGAATATCTTCGCCACAAGCTTGGGATTCTCCCATGTTCTCATTAGATTTTCCTTATTTAGAAAATAAAGGGAGAGTGGAAGTGTTTACAGGTCCGCAGGATGGTTGTGTGTTAGGGGGAGTTACCCTTTGCCATTGATGTCAAAGGGGGATTGAAGGCAGTAGGAATAGGTGCCCTGATCGTAGGGAGAGTACTTGTATTGCCATTAATTCCAAAGGGGGAGATTGTTGATCTAAATATGATCTGAGGTTGTCATTGATGTCAACCCAAGAAGCACTAGGGGCTACCGTGATCTTGCAAGGGAATTTTGACTTGACAACTTACTCTATTTTGAGTCAAGTATCTTCTAGATATATTCTATTCATCGAGACGTTTTTGTTGATATGTGGCACGACAAGTAATTCTTCATGGTTTGAGAGATATCCATGTTTGAAGTTAGTAAGCCTAGGTAGTGGACTAAAACCCTATGGGGTTGTGGTATGGCACTCATAATTGGTTTTTGTCTTTGAACAATCAATAAGTAATAATTTTTAAAGCTCCTAGAATCCCTCCAACATTCTCTATAGAAGCCCCTCTCAACTCTATAAAAATAAATCTCATATATCCTCCAAATGTAGTGATTGTGGAATATTCAATATAACTTCATTTCTGTGAAGCCTTAGATTTTGAAATTAAAACCCATTTTATTTTGATCCTAATGAATGTTGTGACGAATTTCAGATCTTGGTTCGCTATATTTTCAGAGATATGATCTATGGAAGTTAGAATTTTTGCAGGTTGCGAATTTCATCTCAAAGAAGTGACCTTGGGAAAAATGTCATAACTCTCTCAAAGAAGAGGATTGGATTTTGTAAAATGTGGCGAATAGTGCATGGAATGTAGTTTTATGTATATCAATTTCAGATTCGGAGGAAACAGTGACACGTCATACGTTGTACAAGTTTTCTCTACTGAAGTAGTCCATAATTAGGTCATTGTGAGAGATTGAGCATAACTTTGCCTTGAAAAGTCCAAATCGGGTCAGACCTATGACATTGAAAAGAAGACTCAAAGTGCTTCTACAAGACTGAGGATCACATGTTGGGGATATGCAATTGCAGAGATACATCAGATTAAACAACGTTCTCCTAGAAGGCAAGAAAAACTAGATCAAATGGTTTCAAGGGGTGTAAAGGACCAAACTTTCTAGGGCAGCAAAGAGCAAGGTGCAGAAAAATGATGCAGTAGAGGTAAGCTACAGGTAAGTAGTTTATGTATAGGCATGTTTATCTCTGAATTTCATTAGTTTATTTGTATTCTAATTTGTTTTTGTTTTTTTAGCATTTACATATGTTCTGTAGGATGAGGTGAGTTTTGTTATTATCATGTCATGAGTGTTTCTTTGAAGACTTTTTGCGGTATTATATATTCATTGAGAGAATACTCAATGCATAATCTAATGTTCTGAAGAGTAAGAAAGGGTGTCATGACAAGAGAAGAAATCAAGGTGCAGGACAACAACAAGAAGTTCACCACATGAAGTCTTCAAGTGGGAAGCACTGCATACAATCATTGTAAAAGTATCATTGTACAAAGTCATTGTAAAAGAATCATTGCAAAAGTTGTACAAGTGTCTATCTGCCAAGATTTGAAGAGGTAGTGTCGGGAGGTCTAGGATCATCATTAGGTGGTTGTGTCATAGTTGGGGTTATAGTCTAGTGTGTCTTCTTCCTCTACATCATTCTATATCATTGTAAAGTGGACCATTTTCCCTGGTACGAGAGTCCATTCTTATTTTATTCTTCTATAGGGTGGTAGCGTGGTGTTAGGCTGGTGCATGAAGTCACAAATAGGTTGAACCTTATGAAAACTTCAGGGTGGTAGGGTGGTGCTAGTGTGAGTTGTAGCTCATTGGGTGTTGGGGCATCCGTTCAGTTGACTAGTGAAGAATCTTGGGCATTGGAGCATCCATCCAATGAGAGCTAGAGAAGAATTTTTTTCTAGATTCTAGGAAATTGGAGCTTTATTTTCAATTGGAGTTGAAGATTAAAGAATTATTAGAAAAGCGTTCGGTGGTTTTTGACCCAGAGGGGGTTTTCCACCTAAAATTTTTGTGCCTCTTGTGTTCTTTTATTCACTATTGTTACTGCATAAACATTACTGATAATTGAAGATTAACTAATGTGCTGAAAATATTTAAAAGTGATAATTGCTAAGGAATACGATTCATGCCCCCCTCTCAGTATTTTCCAACACTTCATTCCATTGAAGTCTACTAATTTAGCTAGTGATGTAGCTTAGGTCTTCATCAAGGATGTTGTGAGATTGCATAGTGTTCATAAGAATATCATATTAAACAGAGATGCCAAGTTCACTTCCAAGTTTAAAGGATTTTTGAGGACATGTTTAGGATGTATGTCATGCATCAACGACGAAAGTGGAAAGAGTATCTTCCAATGGTTGAGTTTTCTTATAATAATGGGTATCATGAACCTTTGAAGATGAGTTCATTTGAGGCACTTTATGGGCAGAGTTGTAATAACCCTATCAGCTAGAGTGATCCAATGAATAGGGTATTGAATGGACTTGATATGTTGGCATAGATCGAGTAGGAGATGCGGGCTATTAGAAGGAATTTAATGGCAAAACAAGATAGGCAGAAGAGTTATGTAGATCATAACATGGTATTTAAGGAGTTTCAGGTTGGGGAAAATGTGTACTTTCATATCAAGCCCAAGAAGAATTCCTTGAGGATTAGATCATGTTCCAAGTTAGCACCTCGGTATTGTGAGCCTTTTAATATCCTTGAGAGGATTGGATTAGTGGCATAAATGCCTGCATTGCTACTAACAGTGAAATTCCATGATGTTTTCCATGTTTTGTTTCTTAAAATATATGTGAAGGATTTTTATCATGTGATTGACTTGTTTGTATCGCAAGTGGAACTAGAAGAAGAATTCCAACTAGAACCTTAGAGCATATTGCAGTGGAAATTTCTCCTGCTCCCAAAAAGAGCAATCGAGCAAGTTAAAGTTAGTGGAAGCACATTGGGCCCAATGAAGCTATGTGGGAGATGGTTGATCAGATGTGGCCTTTGTATCCTTCATTATTTTCCTATTAAGGAAAAGGCATTTTGGTATATGTACATATCTATGTATGGTTTTTATTATAGATATAGTGATGAGCTATATTATAAACCTCCAATAAGTGGTGTGATTTTCATGTTATCACATTTTTCATGTTGGTTTTGGATTTTCAATAGGTTGTTATTGTAAATATTGCATCATGCTAAATTATAAAGCTCCATAGGAAGTATGTTCTGGTTCTCAACAATTTTTTTAGCTAGTCATAGGTATCATAAACACTGAGGATGGTTTTCCCCCAAGGGGGAGGGGTTTGTAATAGCCTCGGGTTAGAGGTTCATGTAATAAAGGATAATGAAAGAAAAATAAACCAAAGTCATGGTACATGTATTCCAAGTTAAATTTTGGGAAAAACTCTATAGTGTACACCACTTGTTGTTCATTATGGCTAAGGAAATTGGCAAAAGAAATGGAAAGGCAAGAGGTATTAATTGGCATTTATTTATAAAAATAAAGGAAAAATAGGAGAAAAGGAAGGTGAAGAGACACATATTTTCATGGGATGGAAATTAGAAGGAAAATAAAGAAAATATAGGCCTCAATGGTAAAAAGGCTTATGAGGATAAATTCATAGCTTTTAGTTGGTTTAGCTTTTGTCAGTTCATTTTTGGAGCTCTCTTATATTCTCTCATACTCTTACACACATAGAACATTCTTGGATAATCTATCATTGGAGAAAGGAAGGATAAGGAAATCAAAGGGAAATCATGGAAGGTTAGATCAAGCCACTTCAGTAGGAGGATTTTACAGGTAACAAGTTGCATCTGCGATTTCCTAGCTGAGGTGTTAATGCATGGTACATGAATTTGTTCATTTGGTTCATTTGTTTTCATTGGCATGAATTTTTCGTGGTTTGAAAATGGTTTAAACCTTGCCTTCCCATTTCCTGGATAGTCATGGTTTGATGGAATTCATTTCTTGGTTGAACATTGGATTGTTAGAAGGTTTTGGAACCAGGTGAGGTGGTCTCAGGAAAATTCCCAAATGTTGGGGTGGAGATAGGAAAATTCCTCAAGGTAATGGTGAATAAATTCTTAGGCATCAAATATTTTTTTGGCTGTGTCATCTATTAACTAGTTTTGGCGAGATCACAGTAGCCTAAGGGTGGAGGTGGTTCAATATCCGGGAAGCCCTGGTTTTTATGTCTTGAGATCCCACATTAATGCTTGGAATATAACACAGGGATGGTTGGCTGAAAGAAATATTTGGTTCAGCCTATTCTATGGCCAGGTGGTACATGGAAGTCCCTGACTTGGTTGGATTTTGCATAAGTTAATATGAGTTATTTTCTATTGTGTTTCATAATCATTTATACTTGTTATTATGATGATTTTATGGTTGTTCTTTCATGGTTAATAATTTGGTTATATGTTGGTTATAAGCATGGATTTTTAATGTGCTCTAGTTATAACTTGTGAGGGTTTTGATAAGTATATGAATGGTTCATGAATGCATGGAAAAACAATTGTTATTGAAGATAATATGAGAGGGAATTAGACATTCTTGATGATTATCAGATGGACCACAAACCCGTATGATTAGATATGCATTCATGACATGTAACTCTTATGTTAGCCATTTTCTTGATAAAATGTATGTTATGGATTAGGCATGTTCTGAGTTAGTTCTTGTTCAAGTTTTGTATGAATGGCTTCACCATTATGTCATTTATCATTCTAAGAAGTTGCAGGAATTTATAGGTAGTGGTCAGGAGGCTATATTTGAAAAGTAGCTTAGATCTCGGCACTTCACTCTCTGAACTATAGTATTTGGGTTGCAACCATATGGAGGTAGTGTTGTGCATGTGGTTGGAGGGTCATAACCAAACCCTTGTTGGCATGTTCATTTAGTTGAGGTT
Organism: Pinus tabuliformis; assembly: GCA_031772625.1. NCBI lineage: Eukaryota > Viridiplantae > Streptophyta > Pinopsida > Pinales > Pinaceae > Pinus > Pinus tabuliformis. Next base: position 840,723,868 of record CM062805.1, read on the forward strand.
TTATTTTAGAGAAAAATAGCTTTAACTCAAGATTTGGTCACCTAGGATGGTTCTTTGGCCCTTGAGTGATGTATGTGGGTTGTGATTTGTTAACCTATTGATGGTGCTAGACCAACCAACATTCAAGGGATCTCCTCGATATGAAATCCAAATCAAATCTCATACTATTTTTTGTAGGAGTCCCATATGGTATAAAGGCCCGATTACCAATTTTTTAAAGATTTACCTTAGCTCTAGTTGTCATCACAAGAGAGTGATGCAATGGTATCTTCGTAAAGCAAGGGGAGTATGATTGGTTAGTTTGCAGTGAAACTACATTGAGGTTATTCTACTGCAAAGGGGGAGAGAAAAGTGAGCCTCTAAGTGAGAGGTAATAGTACCACCCGGGAAGAGACACACATGAAATAGAAGGATCTGTCTAACATCCAGCGGAATAGTCCAGAGTGGATGTGATAGTTGTTACAATCAACAAACAAGGGAAGATACGTATAACATCTCGTGGAATAGTCCACAATGATTGCAATGATTTTTATAACCAATAAATAAGGAAAGATATGTCTAGTATCCTGCATAATAGTCCACAATGATTGGATGGTGATAACAACCATTACAACACATTCTCGATAAGATAAGCACTAAAATAAACGAAATAGTTCAACTATATTACTGCATCTGAAAGCAAACATGAAATATAAATGTCCATGGAATAGTCTTACAAACATTCATAGTCCATGCATGAAGAACTTGCTGGCCTTACAAGGCTTATGTTATTAAGCAAAAGTACCAAGAAAAATATTTACATTGTACATCACTAGGCCTAGTACTGGGTCATTGGAGCCACTCCTTGCTCCTCAAAGAACTAGTTGATCTCTCTAATGCCTTGCAAGAGGAGCCAAGGTGAAAATTCCCTTACTCATACAATGAGGGGGTATATATAACCAAAGGGGTGACGATTTCCCCTTGTTAAGCTTTGACTACCTTCATGATTGTTCAACTTCCTATGACTTTTCAACTTACTTGACTCTTCATATTCATGTGTGTCTTTGGACTTCCACTTTACAATACATTTGATTAAAATATACATTATCCACAATAGTGATGTGGCATATGACAATGTTGACATGGACTAACTTGATGATGTGGCAATGTCAAGTCATTGTTTATGTCAAGTGCTAGATGTGTTCTTGGAAATTCTTTCTCTTCTCGTCCGCATAGCTTGGTGATGTGGGGTCTTCAATGATCTTTGGTCTTGGAAGATGGTTGCAAACTTGTGTCCCTTTTCTTGCTCTTGGTAGGTCCACTCATAAGCTCATCTACAAGTGAGTCTTTAGGCATGCTTCCCTCCTTCTTCTTCTTCTTCTTCATCCTGCCATGACTTGATAGTGTACTTGTTCCTTCAATTCACTCATGACGGGATGACATCAATCTGAAAACTCCCTAGTCTAAGATGATGCATTATTATCAATGAACTGATCCTGTGGCAAGTCACAGGCTAGGAGGAAGGGCTTAATGACTTCTCATTTTGTAGTTCCAGCTGATAGGGAGAGAGCTTGGTCACTGAGACTACACAGAGTGTAACTCAAGCTTGACTGAGGAAATTTTCTACACATTCCTCATTGAGGAGAAAAATTGCGCAATTCCCACTAAGTGTTGGGATTGCGTAGTTCAATCAAGCAGTGGCTACTATGGGATGGGGTGCTAAGAGGAAAAACTATGCAATTTCAAGAGGCAAGGGGGACTGGGCAACAGAGAGGCCTGAAGGGAAAATCTACGCAGTTTTTGGCGGCAATGAGCTCCAGCTGAGGGAATGGCACTAGAGGAAGCACCAACATAGTTTTGGAGGCCAAGGGAGGTTGGTCTCTCTATACATTATGGATTTCGATTAGGTAAGATAAAATCTTGAGTATTTAATGTGCGAAGTGTGCATTTCCAGATGGACTAAGAGGCACAACTGCACAATTCTGGAGGTGAAGGGAGGTTGTAGGACTCTGGAATTACATAGAACCACAACCCTGGAGGACAATGATTGTGCATTTCATAGTTCCAGGCATCAAGGTCACATCAATGAGGGCTGAGACTACGCAGTGTACAACTCAGTGAGGGCGAGGTGAAGCTAAGTTTCCCAATTGGGGGGGTTTTCCGAAAAGGACCAAGTGCGGGAAGGGAGATGGACTCATGATAAACTTGAACTGTGATCACACATGTTAGCACCTAAATCTACCTTAGGTTGAAGGAAGGAAAAAATTAGGGTAACCACAAACCACGCTCAGTCTGGTAGCTAGCCCTACCAGAGCATGAGAGGGCTCTCTCCAAGTCACGCTCAGTGAATATATAAGCAAAATGGTCTGAGATGACTTATAATGTAATATTTACCTTAGGCTAGTAAGTGAATACGGATTTGGGAAAACAATTTTCATGAATGACTGAGCTTCAGGGATGGTATGGGACCAACAATCAGCAAGGAACATAGAATTTAATACAAAGGCACAAATTATTCCATGAGGCAAGGCAGGTGGAAAATGTAGCAATTTAGTTTGAGGTAGCATGGAATGAATAGATTGCTGAAGAAAGTGAAAAGGGCATAGTTACATGAATCCTTTTCAACAGAAGAAAAAACACTGAAACATGAAATTTTCCCACAGGCAGAGAAAAAAATTGAATTCTACCTAATCTCACACAGAAAATTTCACTGGAAATGAACATGAATTGAATTATGAAACATAACAAAATACATATGAAAACATAAGAGACACATTTGCTACACTCACAGCCACAAGAATCTCATGAAACAGAGCTGCTGCCTTTCATTAATTCTCTGTCATAAATACAAAGTGAAGAAACAGAGTTTCTTTCCCACAGTCTCCCAGAAGTTACAAGCCAACCAACCCTTTGCAAATAGCTTGCATACAATATATAGAATGTGTAATGAAGAGATAGAATGCCCAAGGGTTGGGGAGTTACTTGAATCATTACAAAATGGAGATGGAGAGCCAACCATCAGCTACAGGTGCAGTGCTACAAACATGACATTTGGCTTGGGTGACCGTTTGCCTTCCTTCGCCACTTGGATAGAAGCCAATTTGGAGAAAAAACACTTTAAATTCTGCCTTTGGTGCCAAAAAACCGAAGTGTAGATGAGCGGGCCCACTTGGAGAAGTCGCGAACCGAAATTTCGCGAAATGGAAGCAAATTGGCAATTTTTCCTCTGTGCACCGCGCCATTTTCTTTGTGCATCATGCTACTTTGGGGCCTGTTTTGGGGAACTTGCAGGTGTCCCAAATGTGCCCAAGTGGGCTTGCTGGAAATCTTGTCTTGTCTACTTTCTAACCCAACTAGAATTTTTAAATTTGGTGCTCATTTTCCCCTCCAAATCTCCATTCTCCCAAGATTGCTTTCTGTGTGTCAAAAAAGTGGCAGAGAGGCCATTTTTGGGTGTTTTTTGACCTTTAGGAGACTCAGATCTTGTCAAAAAAAATTTCTCGGACACCATTAGTCGTGATTTTCCATGGTGAATCCAAAAATGCAAGCCATTCCTCATTTGGAGCTCTAGAATTTTAGCGTCGCGCCAGTGGCGTGGCGCACACGGAGAAAATCCCTGTTTTTTGCCCAAAAAATTACCATGTGACCAAAAATTCCCCAAATTTTTTGAAATTTAGGTTGGAGGTTCCCTATGGGTTGTTATGATGGGCCAAGGAAGTCTCAGCCAAGATTCGAAGCTGATCTTGCCTCCTTTGCCTTTCTTGTTGCTTTCCTCAATTTTGCTTTCAAACTCCTTATTCGGGCCTGTGCACTCATGTTTCGCACCCTGTAACGAAAAGCCATATGTCTCAGTAGAGCAAGGTCTTGGTCGGCCTTGTACAACAACCTCTCCAAATGCATGTTGACACTTTCGAGATTGGCCTCCCGATCTTCATTGATTTATTGCTCCAATGATGTGAGCTCAACTCTTCTTCTTTGCGCAGCTTGGCGATGCTCACGAATGTTTTGCAGCTCCATAATCGCCTACTGGTCCTCAAGCTACTTGTTTCTCTGCTCCAGGTACTTCATGTTCCACGTGTCCCTCTCCACATTAAGTGACAAGTCTTGGATCTCCGTGTTCTGCTCCTGAATATTCATCCTAAGTCGGGCGCTCTCCACATCTGCATCATCATCCTAAATGAGGATGAAATCGGCCTCCTGTTCACCTGATGGCCCCTCGTCATGCATGGGCTTCTTGTCCTTGTCCTCCTGGGAGCCTATTCTTCTGGGGATGTATCACTTTGAGTCTCCACCTCATACTCTGATGAACCCTCAGATGCCATGACTGCTGTTTATGTACTGTGTTAAGGTTGCCCTTTGATGATGGTGAAGCTGGGTGTTGTTTTGATATCTGCCACCAAGGGGAACAATGAAACAAAGGGAGTATTAGGAGGGGAGTAATGTGATGGGAATAGGGATTATGGGGAGAAGTTTTTTTAGGGATATGTAGGGGGTTTGGGTATTTGATAGGGTAGGGTTTTGGGTTGTTATGTTGTCAAATAGGAGGAGGGGAAAGGGAATAGGGTTTGGTAATATTTTAGGGTAGTGAGGATAGGAAAGAATGGCATAGGGGGAATAAGAAGAAAAAAGGTAAGAGAGGGAGAATGGAACCCTGGCAATCAACACCACAATCATGACTTTTTGGTGTTTTCTTGTGGTTGGTTTCATGAGTTTTTGTTGCATTCAATCCTAGCCATAAACCACCATATCCTTTATGAAATTTGATGAACAAGTGATGTTATAGAGCCTACCTTGCAATTTGATGGGTTTCACAAGCAACTTGAGGCAATTTGGAACAATTTTAGTACTTTTAGCCCTGTGCGCTGCGCCTCCCATGTGCGCCGCGCCAATGTAAATTTACACTGGAAAATTTCTCCTAGTGCACCGCGCTCTCTATGTGCATCGCGCTCTTTTCCAGGTGACTTTTGGAGGCATTTCCAGTGTCCAAATTAGGCACAGGATAGCTTGTTGGAAAGGTATTTGAGTCTACTTTCCAACACAACTAGAATTTTTTTAATTTGGAGCTCATTTTCTCTATCAAAAATCAAATCTCCTAAGACTGGTCAAAATGTGCCAAATGAGGTTGCCTCAAGGCAGAGTGCTGTTGCAGTCAATTTTTGAATGCCTTCCTCAACTCCAAATTGAGCTCATGATAACTCATTGAAAATATATTTGTATATAGTTATCATTTGGCTCATCAAGCAAGTCATTTTGCCAATTGAGCTAGGAGAAAACTTTATTTTCCCAAATTCATCTTTTATTGCTCAAAAACATCATTGGAGTAAAACCTATCCCGATGTGTGGCACAAGAGATTTATCGAAATGAAGTGAAATGAAGAGGATAAGCGGCTTCTAAATTCTTGGGAAAATTATTGGAAGTAGGGAGGGATGTTAAGAAGCAGGGGAAAGTGGAATTTCAAAGATTGAGGGAGGGGAAGGGGTCCAAAAAGGCAAAACACAGGTCCAACCTAGAAAATTGCCAGGTTGTAGCAAGAAACTAGGGTTTGTGCAAAAATGAGGAATTTGGGGGATCTTAGTGACGGGAGGTGTTTAATAAGGTACATTAAGGATAGGGGAAGGTGTGGGAACATCAGGATACTAGTTTTGTCGATGCTTTGACCGTCCAAGAGAGGTTGCCTTCAAAACCCTAGGAGAGGGAAATGACCGTAGCTAGGCGCAACTGAAGCATGAACAAGGTGTAAAATGACCTGGTGGAACTTGACATGATAATGACAACCCTATGAATGATGGTACACTCAGCTGAACGGTGACATGGACCGACATCTGGACAACTTTGAAAGGAGTGAAAGCAAACCCTAGGCCTAATGCCTAGTGACCAAATTTTGCTTGAAGACTCACTGAAATGATAAAATTTGACCTTGACACCTTAAAATCACTTTGTAAGAGAATATTTGATCACTGGAGGAAGGCTGCAAAGACTGACACTAACATTGGCTCCAATGGGGGATGTTAGCTCCTTGGAGGTGCCAAAAACAACAGATCTCTGGAGGAGCTAGATGGTGCCTTCGTTGATTGGGCTATGGAGTCCATTATTCCGACAAACCAACATGACTTAATTTATTGACTGAAGCTTGACTCAAACTAACTCAATGCAAACTGAAATGACTAAAAAACCGACTCAATGCAAAAGGAAATGACTCATGACTGACTTAACTAAAAGAAGAACTGACAAAACTTATTCAAGGGCAGCAGTCCATCAAGATTCGAGGGTTTCAAATCATGATGATAGCCCCTTGCGTACTAATGCAATATGTACAATCATGCGTAATGTGTCTTCCAATGTAACCAATCAAGTAGATGCCTCCTTGATTGATTCTCCGGATCAGATCTTCTGGTCAACAACAGATACTGGTAACTAGGCCTCCAAAAACATAATTGACCATGAACTCCTTCATCACTGAATACTGCAATAATGACCTTCACTGCTGACTGTAACATATTTACCATTGGATCATGAAAAACATGAAGTCTGTCCTCCTGCTGAAAGAACAAGGTGTCTTTCTCCTTTGCTTCTGATTTTCCTTCATAATGTACTTCAGTATGAGTATGTTCTTGATCCTCAGAAAATTCTGAACAGGTAGATGAGTGAATCTCCTCTTGAAAACACATTTCAAAACATGAACCAGATGAAGAAGAATCTGAAATGGAATCCTGAATGGTCTGATCTTTGGTAGTTTGAATATATTGTAAGTCATCTTCATATGATATGATAGCTAGATACTCATTACATTCATCAAATTCATCAATCATGAGAAAAACAACTTCAGATGATTCTTTAAACCCAACACTAACATTCATATCATCTACCAATGATTCATCCAAGGAAACTTTTTCACTTACTTGAACCAAATTCTCATCTTGCTGTTCATGAACTGAATGAGCTACCTCCCCATGAAGATCTAGTTCTGGTGAGATAAGGTCAGTTAGGTTTGTAACTCTATTTTTTCCATTTGAGGCAGCCTCAACCATGCAACTCTCTTTTGTCTCCTGGTTGGCTGATGGAGAAGAAGTTTTACAGCAAACAAAATCTAACACATGACCAAACGGATCATGAAAAACTTGAGGAGACTGCTGCGATGTATCTATTGAAACTGTATGACATCCTATTGGCTATTCACCCTTTTCTTTAGACATATTACGAAGATTCTGCCTTATAGACTGAAATGCTTCGTAACACAAGGGTACAAAATCCTCTTGCATCATTAAATCACGCATTTTGGCTGCCTCACCTTCATCTGTAATCTGACCTTGAATTGTGTTTGGTGGCTGCAAATCTGGTTTTGTATCCAAAATGATTTCAACAATCATTTCAAGGGAAGATTTCTTATTAACGACCTGCTCAAAAATTTCTCCATCTGTCTCATCTTCAACATTAAAACTGAGAGATTGTTGATTTCCTACAAGCTTTTCATTTGAAGATTTACTATGCAATTTACCCTGCAAAAACTGAAATGATTCAAAACAGAGAGGTAAGGAATCTTCTTGTATCATTTGATCATATAAGCCAGCTTCTATGTCTTCATGTGCAACCTGACTATTAATGGCATTTGGGGGCTGGAACTTTGAATATAAGAAGTCTGGAACAAAGTTTTCATCTCCCTCAAGAGGATCCAAATCAAGATTTTTCGATAGCTGATGTCTGATTGCATGGAGATTATCTCTAATGAACTGACATGAATCAAAGAACAAAGGCAAAGATCCTTCACTTACTTCAAAATCTGCTGCACTGTCCTCATCGTTTCCATAGCTGATATGCCTCGGTTGATCACTGTACTCGAGCTGCTATAAGCGAACTTCCTCATCCCATAAACTAGCTGCTGATTTGTCTGCAAGATTAGCTTCTGTTTGGAGAGCATAATCATCATCATCATACTGATCAAATTGAGGCAAATCGTCAATATAAAACATGTCATCAAGCCTACATGTCATATCAACAGGTCTTTCTTCTCCAATATGATCTACAAAACAATCCTTATGACTACTGAGATAAGAAAAAAAATGTTTTGGATCAGCCACTTGTTCATGAATGCCATTTTCATCTTTTGCAGTCATTTTTCTCACCATCTCTTCTATTGCACTCACCAAAATGTCAATCTTTTCCTCTGAAGGTGTAGTTTTCTCTAGATCCACGTTTTTCATCTCTTCTTCTTTCAACCTTGCACTTATGATCAGCAAATGAGCCTCTACGTTTACTGCATTGTTCTGCATCTCTTCAAGTGTTGCGACATTCTTTTCTCTCAGCTGAAACTCCATTTCCAGATCAAAGGCACCCGGGTAGTGCAAGAGAGCAGATCCAGGAGGGGGTCTTATATCAACCGGAATTGAATAATAAACTTGATTAAATCTGGCTGAAAACTGTTGTACTGTCTCCCCTGGGAGTCTTTTCAGTTGATTATACTCTTCTAGGATAAGGAAAATGTTCTGTCTGATCCTCCATCTGTTAAGAAAAACTTTGATGAACTACTGTAAATCTGTGATGCTCGCATTCGGCAGGGCTTTGAACCAACTCTTGACTTTTCCTTGCAAAGAAAGAGCAAAAAGCCTTATACTGACATCTTCTTCATCAATTTCAAAAAGGTCTAGAAAAGTCTCAACATTCTGCACATGTTGCTCGGCATTGACATTCTTACATTCACCGTCAAATCTTGGAAAGTATAGATCATAGTTTTTGGGGAAAGCATGAAGAATAGAAGGTAAAACAAGAGGTTTATACCTATCTGGGATTATAACAGCTGTAGGCATATGTACAAGAGTGATGGTATCAGGTTTGTTTTCTTTAGGCTCATCACTCTGAAGAGAGGCATCATAAGATGTGGGAAAAGTAAGGAGGCTAGGATCTAAGGGGAACTCAATATTTACACTTTTTGAATAGGTCGAGTGAAGATTCTGATCACCTTTATCATACAACAAGTTCTGAAAAACTTTCAGGGCAGCTTCAAGAACAACAAAGAAGTAATTCACAAGGAAGCTGAGTAGGTCTTGAATACCATTCCACTTTGGATACCCGAACTTTGTGTAAGATCCTTCCATTTTCGCAGAGAAAAAGTTAGTCCTCCAGTGGAGTCACCATGAAGCACCGATTGCTGGATTCTTCAGTGAATGGAGTCGCCAGGTGAATGATTTCAGCTGTCTTCTGTCTGATCGTTGTCCACCATCAACCATCAGATTTGAACTTGAGATATGTACTGGAGCAATACAATCTACAAGTAAACCATTTTTGTCCCCGGTATGGTCGCCACTATGTTAGCACCTAAATCTGCCTTAGGCTGAAGGAAGGCAAAAATTAGGGTAACCACAAACCACGCTCAGTCTGGTAGCTAGCCCTACCAGAGTAGGATAGGGTTCTCTTCGAGTCACGCTTAGTGAATATATAAGCAAAATGGTCCGAGATGACTTATAATGGAATATTTACCTTAGGCTAGTAAGTGAATAGGGATTCGGGAAAACAATTTTCATGAATGACCGAGCTTCTGGGATGGTATGGGGCCAACGGTCAGTAAGGAACAGAGAGTTTAATACAAAGGCACAGATTATTCCATGAGGCAAGGTAGGCGGAAAATGTAGCAATTTATTTTGAGGTAACGTGGAATGAATAGATTGCTGAAGAAAGTGAAAAGGGCATAGTTACATGAATCCTTTTCAACTGAAGAAAAAACACTGAAACATGAAATTTTCTCATAGGCAGAGCAATAAAATTGAATTCTACCTAATCTCACTTAGAAAATTTCACTAGAAATGAACATGAAGTGAATTATGAGAATGAAATACATATGAAAACATAATAGACACATTTTCTACACTCACAACCACAAGAATCTCATGAAACAGAGCCACTGCCTTTCATTAATTCTCTGTCAAAAATACATAGTGAAGAAACAAAGTTTCTTTCCCACAGTCTCCCAGAAGTTACAAGCCAACCAACCCTTTGCAAATAGCTTGCATACAATATATAGAATGTGTAAGGAAGAGATAGAATGCCCAAGGGTTGGGGAGTTACTCGAATCATTACAAAATGGAGATGGAGAGCCAACCATCAGCTACAGGTGCAACGCTACAAACATGACATTTGGCTTGGGTGACTGTTTGCCTTCCTTCGCCACTTGGATAGATGCCAATTTGGAGAAAAAACACTTTAAATGCCACCTTTGGTGCCAAAAAACAGAAGTGTAGATGAGCGGGCCCACTTGGAGAAGTCGCGAACCGAAATTTCGCGAAACGGAAGCAAATTGGCAATTTTTCCTCTGTGTGCGCCATTTTCTCTGTGCATCGTGCTACTTTGGGGCCTATTTTGGGGCACTTGTAGGTGTCCAAAATGTGCCCAAGTGGCCTTGCTGGAAATCCTGTCCTGTCTAATTTCTAACCCAACTATAATTTTTAAATTTGGTGCTCATTTTCCCCTCCAAATCTCCATTCTCCCAAGGCTACTTTCTATGTGTCAAAAAAGTGGCAGAGAGGCCATTTTTGGGTGTTTTTTGACCTTTAGGAGACTCAGATCTTGTCAAAAAATTTTACCTGGACACCAGTAGTTGTGATTCTCCATGTTGAATCCAAAAATGCAAGCCATTCCTCATTTTGAGCTCTAGAATTTTAGCGTCGTGCTAGTGGCGCGGCGCACAGGGAGAAAATCCCCGTTTTTTGCCCAAAAAATTACCATGTGACCAAAAATTCCCCAATTTTTTTGAAATTTGGGCTGGAGGTTCCCTATAGGGTGTTATGATGGGCCAAGGAAGCTTCAGCCAAGATTCAAAGCCGATCTTTCTCTTTTGCCTCCTTTGCCTTTCTTGTTGCTTTCCTCAATTTCGCTTTCAAACTCCTTATTCGGGCCTGTGCACTAATGTTTCGCACCCTCTAATGGAAAGCCATATGTCTCAGTAGAGCAAGGTCCTGATCAGCCTTGTCCAGCAGCCTCTCCAAATGCATGTTGACCCTCTCGAGATTGGCTTCCCGATCTTCATTGATTTCTTGCTTCAATGATGTGAGCTCAACTCTTCTTCTTTGCGCAGCTTGGCGATGCTCACGAATGTTTTTCAGCTCCATAATCGCCTGCTAGTCCTCAAGCTGCTTGTTTCTCTGCTCCAGGTACTTCATGTTCCACTTGGCCCTCTCCACATTGAGTGACAAGTCTTGGATCTCCGTGTTCTTCTTCTGAATAGTCATCCTAAGTCGGGTGCTCTCCACATCTGCATCATCATCCTGAATGAGGATGAAATCGGCCTCCTGTTCACCTGATGGCCCCTCATCATGCATGGGCTTCTTGTCCTTGTCCTCCTGGGAGCCTGTTCTTCCAGGGATGTATCACTTTGAGTCTCCACCTCATACTCTGATGAACCCTCAGATGCCATGACTGTTGTTTATGTACTGTGTTAAGGTTGCCCTTTGATGATGGTGAAGCTGGGTGTTGTTTTGATATCTGCCACCAAGGGGAACAATGAAACAAAGGGAGTATTAGGAGGGGAGTAATGTGATGGGAATAGGGATTATGGGGAGATTTTTTTTTTTAGGGATATGTAGGGGGTTTGGGTATTTGATAGGGTAGGGTTTTGGGTTGTTATGTTGTCAAATAGGAGGAGGGGAAAGGGAATAGGGTTTGGTAATATTTTAGGGTAGTGAGGATACGAAAGAATGGCATACGGGGAATAAGAAGAAAAAAGGTAAGAGAGGGAGAATGGAACCTTCGCAATCAACACCACACTTACACAACCCTAGCAATCATGACCTTTTGGTGTTTTCTTGTGGTTGGCTTCATGAGTTTTTGTTGCATTCAATCCTAGCCATAAACCACCATATCCTTTATGAACTTTGATGAAAAAGTGATGTTATAGAGCATACCTTGCAATTTTATGGGTTTCACAGGAAACTTGAGGCAATTTGGCACATTTTCAGGCCTTTTAGCCCTGTGCGCCCCGCCTCCCATGTGCGTCGTGCCAGTGTAAATTTACACTAGAAAATTTCTCCCAGTGCGCCGCGCTTTCTATGTGCGTCACGCTCTTTTCCAAGTGACGTTTAGAGGCCTTTCCAGTGTCCAAATTGGGCGTAGGATAGCGCGTTGGAAAGATATTTGAGTCTACTTTCTAACCCAACTATAATTTTTCAATTTTGAGTTCATTTTCCTTGTCAAAAAGCAAATCTCCCAAGATTGGTCAAAATGTGCCAAATGAGGCTGCCTCAAGGCAGAGTGCTGTTGCAGTCAACTTTTGAATGCCTTCCTCAACTCAAAATTGAGATCATGATAGCGCATTGGAAAGATACTTATATCTAGTTATCATTTGGCTAATCAAGAAAGTCATTTGGCCAATTGAGCTAGGAGAAAACGTGACTTTCCCAACGTCACTTCAGAGGTGCATCAATTCTCCCGAGGCAATTGTATTTTTGATATTTCTCCAAAACCATGACACCTGTGTAAAAAGTGAAGGAGTTTTTTCTTAATTGGCATGTTTTTGACAAAAACCTCTCTCATGTTTCCGAAATTCATCTTTTATTGCTCAGAAACATCATTGGAGTAAAACCTATCCCGATGTGTGGCACAAGAGATTTGTCGAAATGACGCGAAATGAAGGGGATAAGCGGCTTCTAAATTCTTGGGAAAATTCTTGGAAGTAGGGAGGGATGTTAAGAAGTAGGGGAAAGTGGAATTTCAAATATTGAGTGAGGGGAAGGGGTCAAAAAAGGCAAAACATAGGTCCAACCTAGAAAATTGCCAAGTTGTAGCAAGAAACTAGGGTTTGTGCAAAAATGAGGAATTTGGGGGATCTCAGTGACGGGAGGTGTTTAATAAGGTACATTAAGGATAGGGGAAGGTGTAGCAACATTAGGATACCAGTTTTGTTGATGCTTTGACTGTCCAAGAGAAATTTCCTTCAAAACCCTAGGAGAGGGAAATGACCGTAGCTAGGCACAACTGAAGCATGAACAAGGTGTAAAATGACCTGGTGGAACTTGACATGATAATGAAAACCCTATGAATGATGGTAAACTTAGCTTAATGGTGACATGGACTGACATTTGGACAACTTTGAAAGGAGTGAAAGCAAACCCTAGACCTAATGCCTAGTGACCAAATTTTGCTTGAAGACTCACTGAAATGATAAAATTTGACCTTGACACCTTAAACTCACTTTGTAAGAGCATATTTGATCACTGGAGGAAGGCTGAAAAGACTAAAACTAACAACACACTTAACATACTTTGATGACAAAGAAACATTGGTCATCGAAACAAACAAACAAAGCATTCCCCTTTATGTGACTACCTCATGACAAGATGCAACAAGTGCGACACTTAAGATAGACTTTGGGAAGACCGTGACGACACATGTGCACCAACACCCAAGACTCTGTTAATGAGTGTGATAGATCCTTACATGGTTAGGAAAACTCATATACACAAAGGTTGACCTTCGAAACCCCCAGAAAAGGCTCGCAAACATTATATAAAAGTCAAACATGCCAAAAGAAGACAATTAATCGAACAAGAAAAATGGGCCAAAGAAATTCAAGAAAGTTCATGGAATGTTTGCAACAATTAAGGAAAAGACCAAGGAAGGCTCTGAAATTTGAGTGCAAGCCAAAATTTTGGAGGGTGTTGCAATAGCTACAACACTTAGTGACACACTGGTTGAATTCCAACTTCTCTGTATTGGTTAGTTTCTTTTTTGTAGGGCCTTAGTTCCTCAGGGAGTACTGATCCATCATGTAGATTACTTTTTCCTTCTCACTTATCCCATGGGAAGACATGGTCCCCTCTATACCTTCTATGTTGAACACAACATAATATTTAGCGTAATCACAATATTTCGAGTCGGGAAGGGTAGTTTGGCTCACGAGCTTAATATTTTCTGAGTATAGTTTTCATCTCTAGTGTTGCTCCACTGCCTGCAGGCCTGGAAAGTACCCTGATGGAGTCAGGAAAGAAAACAAACATTTCTCTTCTACCAGCGAGCCTAGATAGTACCCTGACGAAATTTCTTGCTTCACTTCTCTGCGTAGGAATCCTTTCTCTTCATTTGCCTTTATTTACTTATTTAAAAATAATTATGCATTGGCACTTATTTATTTTGGGGCGGAAGAGGGATCCCAACTTATTGAGAGCAGAAGGGGTTGTTTCCTCATAGAAGAATATAAAGACCTTTGATTTAGGTTTTCTTGTTTATATTTTTCCCCTTTCTCTGTTTCTACTAATCGAATAAGCTTGAAAACACTAGAAGAAAAACTAAGTATAGCATGAGGTTCCCAGATTAGACATGGGTTAATGATTGGGCCAAAACTCTCCTTACGGATGGATCGTATTTTTCATCAGAACTTCATCATCTGAAAGAAGCAACCAACACAAGGAAGATAGACAAAAGGCTAACCAAATGGTGTAGTGTCACAAGACTCTTCAGACTTCAGCCACACACAAACTTAGAAGCCACAATCCAATCAGGGACAACACTTATTCACATGACAAAAATAATACAAAATTAAAGAAAAGAAACAAACGGAAAAAATCAAAAGACTATGTACATAGTGCAGGGCGTAGCCCTTGATATTCACTGAAAATATTGTTTTAGGTCTTGGCCATTTACAAGGAGAGAGTCAATCTTCCCGTCAAGTGATTGAAGATGATATGTGTATTGGCCAAGCTTCTCATGTACTATGTATGGACCAATCCACACCGACTGAAACTTAGTGTGTTTTCCTTTGTTGTCGTTAGTTTTATCAAACTTTAAGACTAAGTCACCCACGCTAAAGTTATTTTTCCTTGTAGACTTTCTATAAACCCACCTCTTTATACAACTTTGTTGAAGTAAAAAAAAATATTTTTTTTTCAACCTTTCTTCCTATAGATTTTTCAAAGTGTCCATATGCTGAACTAAAAGACATGGCTTGCCTTGGGACTCTTGGGACAATTGGAGAGAGGGAAAGTAGATGTTCAGCGGGAGGATGGCTGCTTTTTCGTACAAAAGGAAGTAAGGGGAGGTGATAAAAGAAGGTTTACATGTGACTCGGTCAGCCCATAAGCCATTCATCAAAGTAGAGTGCCAATTTTTTTGTTCAGAGAATATGGTCCTTTTGATGATATGGATGAGTTTCTTATTCATCGATTCAGCAGGACCATTCCATTGTGAATAATAATTAGCTGAGTGTTTCAATATAAACCATTTTCTAATGAAAAATCATAAAGTCTTAAGGTTGAAAAATATGTTGCATTGTAAAAAACAAGTGATGTAGCAATGTTGAACCTGGAAATGATGTTCTACTGTAGAAAGTTGATGACTTCCTAATCGTTCCCTTGTTTTAGCATAATTCCCTTTGTCCAACATGTGAAATAGTCTATATCAGTTAGGATATAGTGGTTTTTCTTTGATGAGTGTGGGAAAATTTCCCCAATGATATCAAAACCCCACTGTTGAAAATATTCTTCCACTGAAATGGGCTGTAGCGGGGCTTCTGACTTCCATTTTTTTCGGCACACCTTTGATAGACTGGACACTTGCAGGCACAGGCATGAACATCTTTGAATATTGTAGGCCAACATAAGTTGGCCCACATAACCTTATGGGTTTTAATGTTTCTCACAAAGTATCCCTCGGTTGGTCTGTTGTGAGGATCATGTGATACCTTTTCTGAATCATGTGCCTCCAAACACCTGAGAAGTACTCCATTGTGGTTCTTCCTAAATAGCACCCCATGCACCAATTGATATGATAATTCCTTAAGTCTGAGTGACCTATTCTACCATGTAGAGAATTGAGATGGCATTGTGCCATGCTCTAGGTATTGGCACACATCCGTGTACCAAGACTCTATGTTCGTAGTGGGGGAGGCTCACTCAATGTTGTACATTTCAATCTCTTGCTCCCATCTTGCGAGCTCTTCTTCTTCCTCTTTTTTGTTTATGCCTCTGCTGCTAATAGGAAAAGGCCATGACCCTTGATTGTGTGAACTAGATTGATGTCTAGATCATAGTCCTGTAACCTAGTCATCCAATTCGCCCTCATTTTACCCAGCTCTTATTGAACTAGCAGTGATCTGACTGTTGGGTGTGGAAAAAATATAACACAACGGTTCTTTAACAGATAGGGTTTGAAGTGCTTTACTACCTTGTATACTACATAAGCTTATTTTTCCACAGTTGGGTAATTAAGCTATGGTCCTTGCAGATGCGCTAATGAAGGAGATAGGTCGTTCATTGTTCAACTCATCCTTCTGAGTAAGCACGTCAACAAGAGAGGTGTCGGAAGAAAAGGTGTAGATAAATAAGTCTTTTTACCAAAGTCTAGGTTGTACAATGTAGGTGCTTCTATTATAGCTTGTTTGATATGGGAAAATGCATCCTCCTCCCTCTTATCCCATTTATAAACTATGTCCTGCTTGATCATCTCCTGTATTGGTTTAACAATATGGGCATAGTCTGAAATGAAATTGCAGAGGAAGTTGATCTTCCCTAAGAAATATTGCATGACTTTCTTGTTCACTAGGTGGGGAATCCATGTGATGGTTCTAACCCTATCCATGTCTACCTTGATCCCACTTTTAGCAATCATGTGTCCCAGGAGGTTACCTTCAGACACTAGAAAGATAATCTTCTTGGGATTCAAGGATATCCCGTATTTACAACATCATTCAAAAAATTTCTTCAAATGGTGCAAGTGGTTTGACCTATGTTTGGATAATATTGTCACATCATCATGATAGACCACTACACTCTATCCAATAAGCTTGTGGAGGGCGATGTCCATTGCATGTTGGAATATTACACATATATTGACTATCCCAAATGACATTCGTCGAAATGTGAACATGCCCCACTTTGTTTTGAAAGTAATTTTTAATCTGTCAGGCTCTACGACCAGAACTTGGTTGTATTCTAAGAATCCATCAAGCAAAGAAAACATTTCGTCTCTTGATACTTTTTGCAGTATTTTCTCCATGGACGGCACGAGTTAGTTATCCTTGTCCAAGGCGCGGTTGAGATTCTGGAAATCTACACACAGGTATCTATCCCTGGACTTCTTCCCCACATTAACCAAGTTTGATACCCACGTTGAATGTCGCACCTTGTAGATGATCTGAGCATCCAACAATTTTGTCAACTTCTTTTGTTTGAGGGGCTCAAGCATTCGATGAAGTTTCCTCATCTTTTGTTGAAATGGCTTGGCCCCTTATTTGATTTGTATTACATGTTGGATGACTTACATGTCATATGTCTTAAGTTCATCATACATCCATGCAAAGACATCACGGTACTGCTTTAACAATCAAATGAACGCTTTCCTCTCTTGTGGTGTACAACAATTAGTCAGATTTACATATTTTGGATCTTTCTCAATTCCCAAGTTGATTTTTTCATATGACAATGTGGAACTATGGATCTTGGCATTAATGGGTCCACGGAAGTGATTTTGCATATTATATAGCTTCTCTAATGATACCACACCCTTGGGGATGAGGTTCCCTTTACTTGCATTGGTTGTATCCTACAGTTCCTTTTCTTTCTCATCCTCGTTGATCGCTGCATCTTTGAACAAATTAGTTTTTTCCATAAAAAATAGTATCTATTGGTCGACATAAAAAATGTTTAAGTTAGTGATATTATCCGAAACAGAGGGTTTATATAAAATTTCAATATAAAAGACATCCCTTAAAGGTGACATCCTAGCAACAGTGTTTTCCAAGGCATTTGTAGCTGCAATACACATCCTTGGAATTGAAATAATATTGAAATCGTGGAAGTGAGAGACAAGTAGCCATACCTCTTGTTGATAAATTTTAAGTTCAAGTGACACATAATGTATAGTGTTACGTACCTAATGCACCATGATTTCAGAGTCACCTACCACTTTTAGAATGGAAAGATTAAGGTCGACGGCCTTTTGTAAGCCTAATAAGAGAGCTTCATACTCTAAAGTGTTATTTGTGCACTCAAACTCCAACTGGCTATAGATCAGATGTTTTCTTCGTAGAAAGTCTATTAAAACACAACCATCTCTAGAGCCCTACTTTGTCTTGGATCCATCAAAGTACATAGTCCACATATCATATGTACAGGGGCTACTAACTGCACTAGTACTACTACTACTGCTACTACTAAATGTATAGAGTTCATTATTTCTAGTTGGACATGGAAGGAGATCCAATTGTGTGTTTGGTGGAATAGGGGATGGCTCTGCAAGATAACACCCCAACTATGTTTCTAGAAAATAATTTCCAAATAATAGTTTTTCGAAAGCCATTGACTCGTTATGTCCATTCAAGGGAGTCATTGTGTGCTTCATGTATCTCTCTGACTCTACCTAGATCTTATTTTTCCTACCCTTGTATGGAAGCCATAGGTGTGACCAATATGTGGCAAAGTATCCTTGAAGCCTGGTTGACCAATCTCTGTTGAGTAACACTATGTATGCCTCTAAAATTTCCGTAATCACTATGTTGGTACATTGGTGCACTCATTCATCATATGATAACTGGATGATGACATCCCTGAGTTCACCAATTGCTTGGAGATGAGTTTTTTCTAGCTAAATAATATGTGCATCTGTCATGTCCCATTTAGCATTGATCTACTTGGCAAAATATAGTGGCATGACATTCACGGATGCATCGGAATCAAGAAAGAAATTATGTACATTGAAGTTGAATATTTTTAATGTTAACAACAATGATGGGAAGCGTGTGTTTGAATCCATCATTAGTGCATTAAGTATAGATGTGTTGTAGCGGCTACAACTTCCCTCCAAAATTTTAGCTCGCATGCAAATTTTGGAGCCTACCTTGGATGTTGCGATCAGTCATCCTTGGTCACTTGTTGTTAAGTTGATGATTTCAATATCCACTCCTTGACCTTAAGAATTGTCCATGTTCTCATCTTTATGCAGCATGTGTCATCTTTGGGCATATGGGTTTTCGTTTGTCATGCAAAGGGGATGTTCTTTTGCTTCAATTGAAACCATGTGTGCATGAGTTGTTATCATCAAATAGACATGTTTCAAACTCGCTACATGCACTCGTATCACGAATTTGTTGCATCAGGCAGAGTATGTTTATATATTCTGGATGGTCTATGTTGTATCACTAAGTGTTGGTGTGCGACCATAGTCAAGTCATATCAATGTTTAGACATGTTTCATTGATCTCACACTTAGCCAATTTCTCAAGCAACTTAGCCTCACCTAGCCTCCCAGAACTGTGCACTTTTCTTCTGCAACCATCAATATTTTTCCCTTGCCTGCTAAAACCCCATAGTGCATAGAAACCCCAGCTAGCACTGCTCTCTAAAAATGCACAGAATAGTCAGGCAGCCAGGACTACTCTCCAGAAATGAGCAGAGCAGTCAGGAAGCCGACACTTCTCTCTAGAAATCCATAGAGCAATCTAGCTACCCTCCATTCAGAAATTGTGCAAAGGTGTCCTCCTAGGACCCCCATCCCACAGTAGTCTCCTGTGCCTAAAAGCTACACAGTATTTTCCAAGTTGTCCTCTTGGTCTTGCATGCAGAAACTGCTCATATGGGCCTCCCAGGGCCTCATCCTGGTAATAGTCACTTCACACTAAAAATACACTAATCCATCACCTAGTGACTACAGGAAAAGGTGACATGCTCAGATTACTCCCAAGGAGTCGAGGAGAATGACTAAGAGACCAAATAATGGAAAAATATTAGGACTACATGAAAACTCCATCGGATGCATGATCACCTCGAGGGTAAGTATGGTAAGTAACATTGCAGGATTTCTTTTCATTATCATATCATCCTTTCCTCAGTAACATGCATGTTCGCAAACACAAAAAGTCATTTCATGTGTTTCTTCTTCATGTCTTGCTTCCTTTTTCTTTTTTGACCAACAACCATCTTCGACATGTTTATTTATATATCATGCTTGCGACGTCGTTCTCGTGATGTTGAAGGTTTGTGTTTGAGTTGTTTTTACTATGTAAACATCTATCGCACTCACACATGATGTTGTAAGCATTTTCATGCAAGTGTCACCATGATCCTCCAAAGGTCTATCCAAAGTGTCGCACTTGTCGCTTTCATCACTAGACAACCCCACCATTAGTCACACTGAGCATATCTTGTCTTGTTGGCTCGAGATGTCTTGTCATCATGTCATGTTGAGTGTTTGTTCACAAGGTCATGTATACACGAGTTCACTCTCTCACACACTTAACCATTTTTCTGAAGATAAGTCGACCGGACCACCATCCATTAGCTGGACCTCCGCTAAGTTGCACTGTCCAGTCTCAGCCCTCTGTGACCAAGTATTACTACCCATAATTGCACAGATCTTGAGGTTTCCTCCCAGGCAATCTGCACTGTGTAATCTTGGCATCAACCTGGCTTATTGTCACCTAGAACGGTGCATAAGTTTCCCAAGAATCCATCTCAATCTGTGTTGCCCACAAGCCAATATATCAAGCCTTCCACTAGTCAACCAGATAATTTCACCGAGCAGTGACCCCGAGCTTCACCCCTCCAAAAAATTGCGCAAAAGCTATCAACATTCCCACCTCCACTACCTAAATAAATTGCACAGACATGATGGATAGGCACCTGTTACTTGTCACTGCACTGTCCCTGAAAATTGTGTAGTTTTGTCAGCCAGTCCCACTATCAACTGGCCTGTTGTTCCTCTTGAAAACTGTGTAGTTTTCTTGGAATGTCCTCCAGCTTCTCGAAACCTCGTTCAGCTCAAAAAATGCACATACATGTCTTTCATGTCTACCTGCCATGTCTACGCATTTTTAGCTAGCAAGCTCCCGCAGCCCGCTCCCAACCTCCCCTTAGAACCTGCGCTATTTTCACTACCAATGTCCTCTACTTCCTGCACTTCCATACCAAGAAAAATTGTGTAGCCTCCCAGCTCAGCTAGATCCTGCAGAATGTCACTACTGTTACGAATATCTCATCCTAGCCTCCCAGTGACCTATGCGCAATTTTTCTTGACAATGCCCTAGAGCCTCACATCCTGGCCTAACATGTGTTATGCATTATTTCATAGCCTTGTCCTGTCTCCCAGTCACCTGCACCCAGAAATGAAATACAATGCATCATGGTAGACTAGTGTATTTCTGGATTTGCTGTCATCTCGTCATGAGTGATTACATAAATAGGTACATGGATGAGACATCACGTGATGATGAATAGGATGAACAAGGAGCATATGCTAGAAGATTGTCTCGCGGTTGGATGAACACATGAATGATACCAAGTAGCAAGCAAAGGAGGCACATGCACATGTGTGAACTATCAAGCAAACACCAAGACCATTGAAGACTTCATGCACTCTTCCATGCAGAGGTGATGCTATGGTACACCACAAGCACATTCATCCTTCAGTAGCATAGCATCTCAACACGAACAGCACAGTCAACATGTGCATACATGCAGCGTCATGTCAAGTTTTGTCATGAATTGCCTTGAAAACATCACTACTTTGGGTCATAATTGTTACACAGTAATTTGTCACTGTCTTCACTCCAATCCTCCTACTCTGTCATGTGTCTAAGTCAAAATTCTCATATTAGACAAATGCTCTTTGATGCTGCCAAATGACCCACTTTTCCTAAGTTATCTGCCTCATCGCGACTATGGACTAAATATATGCGCTGAATGGTGCTCATAAACAGTCCAGATGCGCTGCCATCGCAAAAGTACACCTGATTCCCACGATGGTTCGATTTCATGCTCCAATGCGGGGTTACTTATAATCTTTAGCGATGATATGACTATCCACATTACTCACTAGGGATGTCAGCACTATAGATCAATTATGCCCTCACGATGATCCAAATTGTTCGAATTTATTCCAACAGTCGGCCTTCCAGATGACTCCAGACCTGGTTATTGGCATAGTTTGTATCGCCTTCCTTTCTCTGGCGTGGCTATTCCATCATTTGTGCTACCCTCCTTTAAGATAAGCTCACTCTTCCACCTTTCAAGGAGACTCCTTCTCCTATTTAAACTCTCACCATTTCTATGCACTTCTAGTTTTTGGGAGTTTCTGATAGTTGGCTAGTTGAGCAATGCTGTTAGTGTTTGTGAGTTTGCTAGATAGCTGGTGTGAGTGTGACAAGTGAGAGATTGTTGATAGCTTGTGGAAGGTTATGAAGTGCCCTTAATATTGTGTAAAACTTATGAGTGAGAGAGATCTTGTATGTTGGGAGATCCATCTTCAAAGAGTGAATGCTTGAGGAAAATTCTGGCTGGATCCCTCTGAGAAGGTTTGTGACATCAAGACTTTGGTTGTAAGCTTACTCTTATTTCATTATTAATACAATAAATGATGTTTTCCTATGTCTTGTATGTAATTTACATGATATCTCATGACTTCTTGACTTTGTGAGTAAATAGATCATTGTTGTTTTCCGGTTACGTGCTTTGTTGTATTTCCTTTGCATTTTTTCAGGTTGATCACTCGTTAAGGAGAAGGAAGCGGAAGCTGGAGCAACGCAACGGAACTCCATCAACCAACGATTGAGGTAGGCCTCCAACTATGACTACTTAAGGAAATCTATTGTTGATCTGTCCTTGTTTGTGACTAGACCCACTCTAGGGCTAGAGGGGTTACCTTTTTCCGCAGAGGGAACACTTTCTTGCATCACAAATTGGCGACTCCGCTGGGGGGCATGTACCTCGATTTGCATCATTATGCTGGTGGCATGCAAACTCATAACAAGCTTATTTTTTCGTTTCAATATTGTGTAAACATGAAACCAAATCCAAGCATAGTTCTCCATGGTTCAAGCTTGTGTAAAAATGAACCCATACCTGATTTACACCTCATGATTGTCGTTTATCCGCTAAATTCTGCTAGATGAGCCTTGGTTGTTTCATTCCATTGCCACCATCTCTTTGGTTGATCATATGTTTTCACTCGATTTTTTCCCTTTCCTGAGGAATTGCAGCGATGAAGTGGTTTTATTAGCCAGCCTCCTGACCATTTACATGTTTTGAGCAGTTCCACCATTGTTGGAACCAGTTGCTACCCTCTATACCACTCATTCCTCTAGGATGAGTCACCTTTAAGTGCTTTTCTGATACGTAAAATATGAAAATATTGACGAGTTATTCCTTTTGACTCGTTAAATGAAATAAGGGGCGGTCGACTTTAAGCTCTTTTCCAACCGTGTAAACACGAAAATATTGTCGGGCCTTTGTCGTTTCAGGTTCGTTACTAGTTATGAAATGACGTGATTTCGAACACTTTTCTACTTTTTCAGGTCAAGGTCACTAATCACGAAAAGTACTCCTTGATCGTAATGGTCAAGCAGCTCTTTTGAGTATCGTTTTATACTTTTTTGGGCTTGAGAGACACAAATCTACGAAAAAGGACTCCCCTAGAGCTTTCTTTTCCGTGTCTTTTTCAAACTCTCTAAACATGAAAATGACTCCGAGTTTTACCTATGTCGGACTCGTTAAACCCTGACGACATTGGACTCGTCACCATGACGAGACTCGAGCTTCTCCTCCCTAGGGCTCGTTAAACTATTACTAGGTTGGATTCAACAACAGGTTTATCATTGATTGTCTATGGCAACTAGTCACTCTTGAACATCGACACTTTTGCTTCTTGTCAGGTTGGGACATCCATACATCGTCATTTGGCCTTCCACAGGTTTGGGTTGTCATTTAACCTCATTCCAGCTGATTGATGTGATTTTCGTCGTGCCTCTGATCCCTTGGTACCTGAATGCTTCC
This sequence comes from Pinus tabuliformis, assembly GCA_031772625.1. Taxonomy (NCBI): domain Eukaryota; kingdom Viridiplantae; phylum Streptophyta; class Pinopsida; order Pinales; family Pinaceae; genus Pinus; species Pinus tabuliformis. The sequence continues at coordinate 840,747,586 of CM062805.1, forward strand.
ACCATTTGGAGTCGTGTCGCCGACATGTTCAAGAGTATAATCCTTCTGTAGTTTACACCCTTGTCTTCTCTTCTGATACTCTGTTTTGCCATTTACCACTTGTTCCTTATCTCATGTCGTTGATGGGGGAAATGTTATGGCCCTCCTGCGGCGGGTCGTCCCCTGTCGACATCAACTCATTATCCAGGAGATTGATCTAGAGATCCCCTTTGGTACCTTAGAGCTTGCATGGCAAGTTCTTCGCACCTGACAGTCGACTTTCATCATTGGTCGTCAATTGGGTGATTCCACAAGTGTTCGACTTCATCTCCTTTTTCACACTTCGTGGATTGTGCTAGCTAGTACCTTGAGAGCCATTGAAATTATTGATGGTTTCTCTCGTGCTTGTTAAAATTTTAATTATTGACCGGTAATCAAGCAACTTTCTATCATGCTCAACCTCAGCACATCTATTCGCATGCTAGAATTTGTACTATGATCGGTTGGGTTCAAGACCCTGAACTCAGATTACACATGTTTGGGCTACGTAGATTAGTTCGTGGTTTCATGACTCATTGATGGATGGCTGCCACCATACCTAAGTCTTCATGGATGGTTGCGACCATACCTTTATCATTATCATGGTCTCATTAGTTGGATGGCTGTGTCCATACCACAGACCTAGTTCATATGTCTTTTGGATGGCTACGCCCATGCCTAGACTACATGTACTTCATTATCATAGATATCAGTTGTACTTGCATGAAGGTTCTTCCAGATGGAGTTCCAGCTCAGCCAGTTTCGTAAATCATTTCACCCCTCCTACTCTCTTAGGCTTCATACTATAGGGGGCATCTATTACATAGTAATTTGTCACTGCCTTCACTCCAGTCCTTCTACTGTGTCATGTGTCCAAGTCAAACATTCTCATATTAGACAAATTCTCTCTGATGTTTCCAAATGACCCACGTTTCCTAAGTTATCTGCCTCATCACGACTATGGACTAAATATACACGTTGAAGGGCGCTCGTAAATAGTCCATACGTGTTGCTAGCATGGAAGTACACCTAATTCCCGCGATGGTGTGATTTTATGCTCTAGCGCGGGGTTACTTGTAATCTTTAGCAATGATCTGACTAGCTACATTACTCACTAGAGATGTCAGTGCTATAGCTCAGTTATGCCCCTGCGATGATCCAAATTGGGTGAATTTGTTCCAACCGTCGATCTTCCAGATGACTTCAAACCTGGTTGTTGGCTTAGTTTGTATCGCCCTCCTTTCTCTGGCGTGGTTGTTCCATCATTTGTGCTACCTTACTTGGAGATAAGCTCACTCTTCCACCTTTCATGGATACTCCTTCTCCTATTTAAACTCTCACCATTGTTATGCATTGCTAGTTTTTGGGAGTTTCTAATAGTTGGCTAGTTGAGCAGTGCTGTTAGTGTTTGTGAGTTTTCTAGATAGCTAGTGTGAGTGTGACAAGTGTGAGATTGCTGATAGCTTGTGGAAGGTTGTGAAATGCCCTTAATCTTGTGTAAAACTTATGAGTGAGATAGATCTTGTATGTTGGGAGATCCATCTTCAAGAGTGAATGCTTGAGGAACATGCTGGCTGGATCCCTCTGAGAAGGCTTGTGACGTCAAGACTTTGGTTGTAAGCTTACTCTTAGTTCATTATTAATACAATCAATGATGTTTTCCTATGTCTTGTATGTAATTTACTTGATAGCTCATGACTTCTTGACTTTGTGAGTAAATAGATCATTTTTGTTTTCCGGTTACATGATTTGCTGTATTTCCTTTGCATTGTTTCAGGTTGATCACTCATTAAGGAGAAGGAAGCGGAAGCTGGAGAAGTGCAACAGAACTCCATCGACCACTGGTTGAGGTAGGCCTCCAACTATGACTGTTTAAGGAAAGCTATTGTTGATTTGTCCTTGTTTGTGACTAGACCGACTCTAGGGCTAGAAGGGTTGCTTTTGTCCATAGAGGGAACACTTTCCACAAATTTGTGATGCAGGAAAGTGTTCCCTCTGTGGATAGAGGCAACCCCTTTAGCCCTAGAGTGGCTCTAGTCACAAAAAAGGATAGATCAACGATAGGTTTCCTTAAACAGTCATAGTTGGAGGCCTACCTCAACCGGTGGTCGATGGAGTTCCATTGCACTGGTCCAACTTCCGCTTCCTTCTCCTTAATGAGTGATCAACTTGAAACAATGCAAAGGAAATACAACAAAGCACGTAACCGGAAAACAACAATGATCTATTTACTCACAAAGTCAAGAAGTCATGAGCTATCAAGTAAATTACATACAAGACATAGGAAAACATCATTGGTTGTATTAATAATGAAATAAGAGTAAGTTTACAACCAAAGTCTTGACGTCACAAGCCTTCTCAAAGGGATCCAGCCAGCATGTTCCTCAAGCATTCACTCTTTGAAGATGGATCTCCCAAGATACAAGATCTCTCTCACTCATAAGTTTTACACAAGATTAAGGGCACTTCACAACCTTCCAGAAGCTATCAACAATCTCTCACTTGTCACACTCACACCAGCTATCTAGCAAACTCACAAACACTAATAGCACTGCTCAACTAGCAAACTATCAGAAACTCCCAAAAATTAGTAGTGCATAGAAATGGTGAGAGTTTAAATAGGAGTCTCCATGAAAGGTGGAAGAGTGAGCTTATCTTCAAGGAGGGTAGCACAAATGACGGAACAGCCATGCTAGAGAAAGGAGGGCGATACAAGCTATGCCAACAACCAGGTCTGGAGTCATCTGGAAGGTCGACTGTTGGAACAAATTCGCCCAATTTGGATCATTGCGGGGGCATAAAGGATCTATAGTGTTGACATCACTAGTGAGTAATGTGCATAGTCAGATCATCGCAAAAGATTATAAGTAACCCTGTGCTGGAGCATGAAATCGGACCATCGTGAGAATCAGGTGTACTTCAGCAATGGCAACGCATCTGGACTGTTTATGAGCGCCATTCAACGCATATACTTAGTCCATAATCGCAATGAGGAAGATAACTTAGGAAAAGTGGGTCATTTGGCAACGTTAGAGAGCATTTGTCTAATATGAGCATGTTTGACTTGGACACATGACACAGTAGGTGGACTAGAGTGAAGACGGTGACAAATTACTGTGTAACAGATGCCCCCTAAGGTATGAAGCCCGAGAGAGTGGGAGGGGTGAAATGCTTTATGAAACTGACTGAGCTGGAACACCATCTGGAAGAACTTGCATGGAAGTAGAACTAATATCTCTAATAATGAAGTACATGTAGTCTAGGCATCGCCACAGCCATCAGAAAGACATACAAAATAGGTCTGTGGTATGGACGCAGCCATCCAACTAATGAGACCATGATAATAATAAAGGTATGGTCGCAGCCATCCATCAATGAGTCATGTAATCATAAACCAACCCACGCAGCCTGAACATATGTAATCTGAGTTCGAGGTCTTGAACCCAACTGATCATAGTACAAATTCTAGCATGCGAATAGATGTGCTGAGGTCGAGCATGATAGAAAATCGCTTGATTACCGGTCAATGATGAAAACTGTTAACAAGCACGAGAGAAACCACCAATAATGCCAATGGTTCTCAAGGTACTAGCTAGCACAATCCACGAAGTGTGAAAAAGGAGCTGAAGATCAACAGTCGTGGAATCACCTAATCGATGGCCAATGATGAAAGTCGACCATCAGGTGCGAAGAACCTGCCATTGAGGCATGCAAGCTCTAAGGTACCAAAGGGGATCTCTAGATCAATCTCTTGTATAATGAATTGATGTCGACAGAAGATGACCCATCGCAGGAGGGCCATAATGTTTCCCCCATCAACGACACGAGATAAGGAACAAGTGGTAGATGGTGAAACAGAGTATCAGAGGAGAAGGCAAGGGTGTAAACTGTAGAAGGATTATACTCTTTAAAATTTCAGCTACACGACTCTGGAGGATGGCAGCATTTAGATACCAAGGGATCAGAGGCTCAATGGAAATGGCGTGAATCAGATGGAATGAGGCTAAATGACAACCCAAACCTGCGGGAGGCCAAATGACGTGTATGGATGTCCCAACTCAACAAGAAGCAAAAGTGTCGATGTTCAAGAGTGACTAGCTTCCATAGACAATCAATGATAAACCTGCTATTGAATCCAACCTAGTAATAGTTTAATGAGCCCTAGATAGGAGAAGCTCGAGTCTCATCATGGTGACGAGTCCACTGTCATCAGGGTTTAAAGAGTCTAACATAGGTAAAACTTGGAGTCTTTTTCATGTTTAGAGAGTTTGAAAAAGACAGGGAAAAGAAAACTCCAGGGGGGTCCTTTTTCGTAGATTTGTGTCTCTCGAGCCTGAAAAAGTATAAAAAGATACTCGAAAGAATCGCTTGACCATTACGATCAAGGAGTACCTTTCGTGATTAGTGACATCGACCTGAAAAAGTAGAAAAGTGATCAAAATCATGTCATTTTGTAACCAGTAACGAACCTGAAACGACAAAGGCCCGACAATCTTTTCGTGTTTACATGGTCAGAAAAGTGCTTAAAGTCAACCGCCTCTTATTTCGTTTAACGAGTCAAAAGGAATAACTCGGCAATATTTTCATATTTTACGAGTTAGAAAAGAGCTTAAAGGTGACTCATCCTAGAGGAATGAGTGGTATAAAGGGTAGCAACCGGTTCCGGCAATGCTGGAACTGCTCAAAACATGTAATGGTCAAGAGGCTGGCTAATAAAACCACTTCATCGTTGCAGTTCCTCAGGAAAGGAAATACAATCAAGTGAAAGCATATGATAAGCCAAAGAGATGGTGGCAATGGAATGAAACAACCAAGGCTCATCTAGCAGAATTTAGCGGATAAACAGAAATCACGAGGTGTAAATCAGGTATGGGCTCATTTTTACACAAGCTTGAACCATGGAGAACTCTGCTTGGATTCGGTTTCATGTTTACACAAGATTGAAATGAAAAACTATGCTTGTTATGAGTTCACATGCCCCTAGCATAGTGACGCAAATCGAGGTACATGCCCCCCAAGCTTCATTGCATTCAACGAGGTGGATGGAATGAAGGTTCACTTTCAAGATCTTGGAAATACTCGACTTGGATATTACGAGATCTTAATCAAAGACTCGATTTGGAAAGGGAGTTGTTTCATTTTTTAATGAGGTTGACACAGTAAAAAACTATCCTCATGACACCTTGTTTCATTTTTTAACGAGTTTGACACAAGATCAAAACTATCCTTGGGACTCCTTGTTTCATTTTTTAACGAGGTTGACATAAGATCAAGAACTTTCCTCAAGACTCCTTGTTTAATTTTTTAACGAGGTTGACACAAGATCAAAACTATCCTTGACACTCCTTGTTTCATTTTTTAACGAGGTTTACACAAGATCAAGAACTTTCCTCAAGAATCCTAGTTTCATTTTTTAACAAGCTTGACACAAGACAAGGAATTGTGCTCCATGATCCTTGTTGCATTTTTTAACGAGGTTGACAGAGGAACAAACTATCCTCGTGACACCTTTTCATGGGCCATATGAGAACATGGCTCCCAAGAGGTCTTCACGGGATGGAAGAAACGCATACTGGGAGGAATACATGTCATGATGCACTAATGATAGATCAGGCTCCTAAGCCCCCAGTACATGATGTACAAGACCATCTGCATGATCATCAACAGAGGCGGAGACGGAATGGGTAGCCACATAATTGACCTATGGCAAGGAAGGTACTTCTTGCGAGCAAGAACCGAGAGGGGATGACAGCGGCGCAGGAGTCACTAGTGGACTAAAGAACGATAATTGATCGGTAGTCACCATTCTTCTGTCATGTGGAAAACAAACGACACGGAAAAGTGAAGAGACGAGGGCCCCCATGGCATAAAAATAGTCATGAGCAAGGAGAAGACTGAAATCTAAAGCACCTTGGACAACCATGATGTCTATATAGATGGTTTTTCCCCCCAAAGTAGCAGGAAGCTTCGGGAGGATCCCTAAAGGTTGACTGGTTCCTCCATCAAACGCGAACAGATTTTGTGTGACTGGCACAAGTTGTGGGGAGCCCAAAGCTTGCCAAGTAGTGGAAGGCATGAGACTAACAGACGCACCCTCATCCAAGACAGTGCCAGGTACTGCCTTATCATGGGCATGTACTATAATCTGGAAAGGCACATAGGATGGAAGGCGGAATGTAGTCAATTGACTCCAGTCGAAGGAAATGACCGAACTACTTGGTGGGGGAATCGTATGATTGCCTCCCTGCTCTACAGGAACTGAAGAAGGACTCTCGTGATCAATGAGGATAGGATGGTCATTTTCAGACTCAAGAGAATTTAAAGAGACGAGAAGAACATGAGCATGATGCTCTTCTGAAATAGAGTGATCAACAAGTGGTGAACCCAAGTTGACACTCTCTCTGATCAATGGTTGGTCACAGGCTTAGCACAACCAGACTTGGAAGGAGGAGGAGGGACAAGAGAAGAATCTAAGTCAATCTCTTTGTCAACAGGGAGAGGGTCTGAAGAGAGCCTCTGATAACCAACAGGAAGTTGGGGTGAAGAAGTTGTAAGACTTTCCAAAATGGTGGAAGCTTTATCCATGAGCGGACAAAGGTGAAGGGGATGGTTGCCTTCACACAGTCTACAGGGGAATCAAATCTTCCCTTTCTTCTTACCATTGCCCGTTGATAGGGTAGCATCATGATGAGCTTTAGATGACGATGAGGGATGAGACAGATCATGAGACCATACTTCTAAGATCCTAAGAATGCCAGGACAATCACGAAGAAGATGGTCACCCTTGCACAATTTACAAGGAAACTTAACCTTCCACGGAGGAACAAAAGGTGGTTCGACCTAACATGTCCTTGGAGCAGTAACTGCACAGGTGACCTGGCATTTATCGAACTTCTTCTTCTTCTTCGTATTCTTCTTCTTATTCTTAGTCTCCTGGTTACTAGATGTGAAACTTTCCCCAGGCGAAGGAGGAAGAGGAGGAGGAAGAAATAGGGGAAGAAGGCATAGGCTCAACCTTGGAATCATCATGTCATGGTTCTGACGAAGTACACGGTGGAACAAGAGTTATGACACTCGGGACCACCGAGGTTATGTTAGCTACCTATACCAATAGGTTTCAATTTTCATGATTGGCAAGGGAAGTGCCAAATATGCTCTACTTTGGTGATGCAAAGATCACATATTTTGTGGAAAACACCTATCTACAGTTGTTTGATGCATGTCCTACTTCTGAATCGGTGATCCAACAGTCTAAGCTGGGTCATGCCATGTTTCAATTTTTGTTGTAGATTAGAGAAAGAAATCTGTCCAAACTGTTCAATCTTGGCAGATCAGTAGTTAGGTAGAGAATGAAGGTTCCCAACTGCTTAATCTGGGGCCTTGGAAGTAATAAGGCTAGCCTTAGATAGAAAATCAAAAGAAAATGAAAAAAGAAAAGAAAAGAGCAATTGAGGGTTTGCTAGTCTAAGTGCACCCTCCCTGAAGTAATAAAAAATGCTAGGCAATTGAATGGGTAGGTAGATGGGGTTGCCAAAGCATGATTTCTTCATATTACTGGCCTAAACAGAGAAAACATATATTGGCCAGAGCAGATCCACCTATCCAGCATTTTGGTGGCAATAAAGTGAAGCATGTCTAACCTCCCAATCATTCCCTATCAAACTCCTTGCTAACATCCCACTATCACCTTGGTTCATGAGAGAAATCAAACTCATTTGTTGATCCTTGTTGTATAGAAGAGCCACATTTCTTGTGTAAAAATCTTTTCATTTTGATCTACTCTCCTAACTAAGTTTGTTCCCTAAAAAACTTAGTGTTTGCCTCCTCTCTTCCATATCTCCCATCCAATAATAACTACTAACTCTATCTATACATAACTCCCTATGTTCCCCTTTTCCCTATTATTATATCACTTTTGTACATAAAAAAATCCCAAAAAAGTGTATATATCCCTTCCCCTAGGCAATATAGCCTTATAGTTCTAAAAGGTTGGAGTGCAAAGAAATTAAAGCGCTAAAGGCAGAATAGCACTAACATTATGCCTCGGGATTAAATCAAGATCCGCTTGATTTAACAGCCCTAACCCCATTTTGCAAATAAATGTCGAAAAACTCATTTTTTCCACAAAACACTGAAAAAACCCAAAAACCCGCCGAAGGCTAAAGTCCCGCCCTGGCGCGCATTTCCAGAAATATAATTATTTATCGTCCACTCCCCACCGTATTGTCCGATCACCTCTGCTCTCCGTCGACCGTCGGATCAGGGCCCTCCCATCCGACGGCCCACATCAATATCGAACCACCCCCGATGCCTGTATGTTAGCGCCCGAAATCTGTCAGAGGGTGACGTCAGGGCCCGAACACGCATTAATCCAGGGTTATATCGGGCGGCCTCCTACCAAAACCATGCCCATACCTTAAGCGGACCAATATTACCGCTTACCTCCTTCCACTTACCGCCCGCCCAGTCAACCCTACGTTAGTTCCACGCCTTTGCCAAGTCAGCACCACATCAGCACCCGACCCGCCATCGCCCCGAGCTGTCTGCCACGTCCCCCGTCCATGTGGACCACTCACAGACTGCCACGTCATCATTCCGTACCATGACCCCACCTATGACGTCATGCTAACATCATCCGAGAAAGCGCGCCAAAGGCCAAATTTCCAATATTTTCGCCAAAAATCGCGTTTTTTCGCATTTTTCACCAAAAGACTGTTATGCCTCCTGCATGAATTTTTACGTCCTTCTCGCCGCCAACCTGCAAAAAATTGATTCAAATCCGTGGCCGCCCAGAACTCAGCTTGGATAAGCTTCCACCCATCACGCCGTGACTAGGTATTTACCGTTTCTTCCTGCACCTGGTTGAGTTCGTTCTTCGCTGTAAAAAACGCCCAAAACTGCCATTTTCCCCTGAAACTCAAGCTTTTTGTCCTGCTAGTGATTCAATTCCTCCCAAGACTGACCAATTATGCCTCTTTTACACCAAAACTGCCCTGTTTTCAGTAAAAATCCTTTTTACCTCAATTCCCTGCACAAAGCCGCATTTGCCTACATTCCCAAGTGAAATTCTGCTTGAAGAACACCAAACCCATGGAGACACCAGTAGCTCTAAACATTCCACCTCTAAATGCCCCACAAAGAGAGCTAGAATGGTTGCCCCTGGCTGACAGAGACTACCAGATGGCAGAAGTAATCCCAGACTACAACAGATACCATATTCATGTACTCAATGAGCTAAAAGCCGAACATCTCAGTGGAAATGATATTCTAGGGATTTGGGACTCCAATTTGCCCATTTTCAATCTTCCTCAAGTCAATGTCCTCCCAAATTTAATCCATCGATGCAGTGCCAACTATGACCCATGTCAGAGAGCTGTCCTCAGTCCCTCAGGCTCAGTTTTGTTCCATGTCACCCCTGAGGCTATAAATCAAATGCCGCACTTTCATACTACAAAGCCATTGACTCCTCTATCTATGATGGACTTGATAAAGCAAGGAGGCAAGCTGTCCAGTGCCAAAATCATAGAGATTAATCAACTATTCATTCAATCAGGCTCTCAAACTGTGAGGACTCCTCCTATTGGAAATGTATATCTCAATGAGTTGGGAAAAATGCTTGTGGATATGATCAGTTATGTCCTGGGATACAGATCATCTGACGATGTTGATGAAACTATTCTAGCCATGATGTCTGTCTTCTCCCCTGGAAAGCCTCCTTCTGTTCACTATGATTATGCTACATACATTGCCAATAAAATTCATGAGCAATTGATGAATTTAGAGAGGGAAAGGATATTTAGATACACTTCTTACATCTATCACTTGTTCCTATTTTATCAGCCTGATAGCTTCCCTATTACTCTCAAGAAGTTTGATGCTCAGGGAAACCAAAGGTCTGTGGTATTTTGGTCTTCAATCTTTCATCACATATCTTTTTCACCATATAGCTACTGTGAATTCATAGACCTTTTTATCCATCCAGCCATGTCCTTGCTGTTGAGTTCCCCTCCTCCAAGATTGACAGATGAGATGCAAAGAATCCTCTAGCTCTCAAAGGCCTACAGCATTGAGGATTGGTACTTTTACCAACACCATACAGTGATCATAATATATGGTTGTGAGCTAGCCCCATATAGGCTACCAAGATATGTCCCTATGAGACCTTTTGCTTTAGAATATTTCAGACAATTTGGAAATGTAGACATGGTCCATTTCCACAGCAAAAATAAGAAGGTACAACTCAAAGTCAGAAACCATCTAGGCCCATTTATTTATAATAAAAGAGAAGAGGCATGGCAAGAAGCAGATAATATCCTGCAACGCCTCGGGTTGCAAACCAGTTTCCTCTGGATACCCTATGATCCTAATCATTTCATTAGTCGTAGGAGGGTCAAATATAAGTTGGCTAGCTATGATCATGTCAGGTTGCCTCATATTGAAAAATATGCAAATCTGTTAAGATGGAAAGAGGGCACCTTAGAAGAGGCAAGTTCTAAAGAGGAAATAGCACAAAAAGAAGCAAAGAAACTTGAGAAGGAAGCTGACTTGGAATATTGTGGACAGGTTTCTTCTTCTTATCATACTCAACTTGGAGCAGCTGCCTCATCTTCTACAGCTCCCCAGCAAGCAGCTCAAACTATTCCTCAAGCAGCTAGCACAGATAAGGGAAAAGAAATGGAGCAGGAGCAGACACTCCCAACAACAGAACAACAGAAAGAACAAGCAGAACAACAAGAGGAAATGGCTGAGGCCCCTGTATCCACAGAAGAACAGGCTCAACAAAGTGTGCCTCCAAGGCAGGAAACAACAATGGATACCTCGGTACTTCAAACCCCAATAAATGAAGAGAGAACTAGGAAGAGGGACAGACAGCAAGAAACTCCCCTCACTACATCAACAAGTCAACAAGGGGAGAAAAGGAAAATATTAAACCCTTTTTCTGAAGAAGAGATGCCTATTGGACCATCCATGGGTATGAGCCCCCCTAGCATGGAAGCATCAGCCAGTTCCTTCCAGCAGGAACAAGAGAGACCACTTGGAGGAGAGGTAAGCTCCTCAAGCCAGCAAAGAAGAGCAGAGTCTGGAATCAAGAAACAATTTATGGATATAAAAGCTAGGAATGAGCCAGTCAGAATCCAGCTTTACAATCATTTTCTCAAGATGGCTCCCACCAACCAGCAGAGGCTCATGTCCGCATATTACATTGCAGAGGGGAAGATTACTATGAGCCATTTTATGCCTACCATGCTGCAGCCACATTCAGCTGCAGATTACATCAGGATCAACCTAGAAGTGTTTGCAAAGGACATCCACCCAATCGACCAAATAGAGCTACATAAGCAAATGGGTGAGATGGTCTACTCTACTCTTGCAGATAAAACATTTCTAGCACACAAACTGCAAAATTCTCTCCATAATACTACTGCCCAACTAGAATTGGAGAAAGCTTCTTCTCAAGCCAAAGACAACAGGATTAGGTCTTTGGAAGATATCATTATAGAGCTTGGGCATGACCCAAGTGATCCTAAAGTTGTGCAGGCGCTCATGAAGAAAAAAGATGAAGATATATCAGCTTTGAGGAAGATGGTCAAACTTCCAGCAACCCTTCACCCCCAAACAGAAGATGTTGCTCAGCAAAGAAAGGATCAAGATGTAGTGGCCATGCTATTGACACTACACAAACAATTGGTAGAATTAGAAGGACGATTGATAGCAACAGAGGGTGCATTACAGGCATCCCTGAAACAGAAAGAAGGAGGGCAGATATCTCATCCCCCTCAGCCAATAATTAACCATGAGGAACCTCCTCAAATTATAAGTCCTCCCACAGGAAAAACACTAGAGGCAGGCCCTTCAACAGCAGCACCAGCAACAACATCAGGACAGACACCCAGCCTTGATATGCAAAATATGATGAAAGAACTTCAAGCTCTGGAGGCCCAATGGCACAACTAAATGAAGCCAAGGAAAAATTGGCTACACTTAATGAAAAATATGATAAATCAAAGAAAAGTGTAGCTGAAAAAACATGAGAGGTAAGGGATCTTGAGAAGAAAATAAAAGAACTGGAGAAAGAGCTCTCTCTTGATAAAGTTGTGGCTGAAATCAAGAAAGTCCTGTGGCCCAATATTGGTCAGTCTATAACAGATCAATGGCAATATATTGAAACCATCCATGAGCATATAGATCTCATAGGCAGGGCCCAAAAGGAAAGTCAAAGAGCAAGGGCATCTCTAGGCAATATGCCTGAGATAGCCAATAGGATGATCAATGTCCTTAACAATCGCACAGGCCCCCAGCTGGCAGCAATGGGTATCTCTAACAGAATTGATACCATTTTACTAGTAAAAAGGGTGCTCACTTTGAGAAATCATGTGCAAACATTGGATAGAAGGTGCCAAGAAATGCAGACAGAGGTGAACAAATTCATGGAGAAGTTTACAGCATTGTATAACAAAGGCCTTCCCATCTTACTAACCAGTGCAGGAAGGTTACTATCTCATGAAAACTATGCCAAGAGGGTAAATACATATGCTACAAATCAGATCACTGCAGCATCAAGTGCCCCAGAGGAAACAGGGCCTGCATCTGGGCAGAGTCTCTATGACAAAATAGAGAATTTGTTTTTCATCATGCATGAGATTAGACATCTGTTTGAAGTGCCTCCAAATTACTACAAATATACTGAGGCAGATGAAACCTTAGGCATAATTTTGAGACATCAGTTACCTACTCAGGAATGGTGGACAAGCATGATACAGACATTGCTGTGAAGAAACAGATTTTTCACCAAATTTTTGTACATCAATTATAAGTCATCATGTTCAAAAAATTGATATATTCACTGTGACTGGAGAGGGGTGGACAGAGCCAACTCAACAAACAAATTTGGTCACTAAAGCAACACCGACAGATGCAGATGATGGGGCTGAGATAGCTGCAGCACGACAAAGCAGTAAAGGGCTTATTACTCAGAATCAATACGAAGCACCCAGCAGACCCAGTTGCCCCAAAAAGTCAAGAATTTCTAACAAACAACAAGCAGCTGTTGTATATTCATTTAAGTAGCTTTTAATTTTGTGAGAAATATCTTTGAAAGTTGGTAAGAGCAGTTATTGTGCAATAACTCACTGTTGAGATATTTCTATGATATTTTGTATATATGCACCCCCGCATAGCTTATTGGGGGTTGTTGTTTCTCACTTGTTCAAGAGAACTCGATTGTATATTCTCTGAAAGATATAATACAAAGGAGCTGTTGGTTTCCAAAAAATCTATTTGGCTTGGACGTGCTGTGATGAAACTATTGACTGCTACAGGATTCTCGTGCTATGGCGTGTTACAATAAGTGTTTCTAACTGTATTTGTATTTCATTTCTTACTTAATCTCTCTGTGATGTATGGTGATTAATCTTGGTAGAAATGTAACAGACTAGTTCAGGATTTGTCCATCAAAGACACCCTAAACTCAATCCTTACTACTAAATATGTTTTCTTCAGGGTTAGTTGCAACTATGGAATTCTTAAATGCTCATATTTTCTCTAATCACATGATAAGTCTTTATTCAGTAATTCTTTGTTGCTGCTGAGTAGGATTTGTTCTTCATTTCGTGTTACACTGTGGAAGAACTCTTGATTGCCTTTCCTGGTGTAATTTATACTGTTTCTTTTCTAAAAATCAAATTTTTATCATGAATACCCATCTAGCCTTGCAGTGAACCTCTCTTTATCACAGATATCATAGCCTATTCATTTCTGGACTCCACATGCCCAATGGACTGAACTTCCTTTGATGCTTGCATGCCCTTCTTGGAACAATAGCCGACAACCAAAATTCAAACAAAACTCTCACCTCATAACTAGCCTAAAATCTTCAAAAAAAAAAGTTAAAACTAAAAGAGAGAGCCCTCTCTGATTACAGGTAGGCTAGAACCTGTAATCCAAAGCTTGGTTAGTGGTTACCCCGGCCGTATTCCCTCAGGAGTCAAAGGGAACAACCTGGGTGTTAACATAAATGGCGACTCCGCTGGGGACCTGAATGAAGTTCATAAACCCCTGTCTGATTCTTAATACTGTAGATAAAGCCTGAGTGACAGCTAGACAACCTTAGAAACTGCCTCTGCTTTGCATTTGCAGGAGTATATAAAAGCTGCCTCAGTCAATCTTTATTCAGTCTTAAGTTCCATACAGTTGTGTTATACTTGATCAGTCCTTTTCAAAGATTAATATTTCCTAGAAAATTCTCCCAAAGGAAATCATAGAAGCTGGATCCTAAGAAGAAAACTCGTTATACAAGATCTAACCCAGATCCAGATCCATCACCTGAGTTTCAAAATCCAAACCTGATTTCAAGAATCCTTAAGAAACAAAAATCGGAAGGGAATTTATCATATTCAAATTCTGAAGCAGGATTTCAAACTAATATTCCAACCCCTGCTAAGGTTTCTCTACATCCTCATACCATCGTTCCACAATCTCCTAGTTCTTCATCCACTTCACAAGGTGTCCTTTCAACCCCTCCATCAACTACACATACCCTTCTCATCCCCTTTCCTCCACTTATCCCATTCGTTCCTGTTATCCCTATTCTCCCACCAAACATGGCTAATAGATATGCTCCACTGTAGTTACCTGCCAATCCAGGGCCTATGCCCCAAGATTATCAAACCAAAATATCATATTTTGATGGTACTGGCTCTCATTCAGCCCTTCAACATACTAAGAAAATGCAGGATTATTTTGAAAATTATGAGATAGATGATGATGGGGTTAGAATGAAAATTTTTGTGCAAAGCCTAACAGGAGATGGAAGAGCATGGTTTAGGTCACTCCCAGCAAACTCCATAGCTGACCCCGAAGCGCTGTATCAAACCTTTATCAACAGATGGGAGAAGAAAAAGGATCCACTTCATATTTTATCTGAATACAATGCTATCAAAAGAGGTCCCCAAGAAACTGTCTTGGACTATTGTGCTCGGTTCAACAATGTCTACAATGCTATTCCCCAAAATCTCAGACCCCCACCTGATCTGGCTCTATACACCTTCCCTGATGGGTTTGATTCAGATATGGCATACCAATTGAGAGAAAGAGCTCCCCGAACTTTAGCTGAGATGCAAGATATAGCAGTTAGTGTAGAAGCCAACCTAATAGCTAAGAGAAATAGGACCAGAACTGAAAGAAAGACTACCTTCAAAGAAGAGCCTTCAGGATGGGATCAAAAATTAGATGCAATAATCTCTGGTATGCACAAATTAGGTGACAGAGTAGAATCAATTGAGAGGAAGTCATCATGGGAAGCACCACAGAATAATTCTATTAGGAATCCTAATTTTATAAGAAATCAAAATCCTAATGTTGGCATGGCCAGCCCTGAACCAGAGATCAGGCCTCCGTTCCAAGAAAACTATGCTGAAGCATCCACTTCCAATGAACAGATAGATGATACCCACATTAACTTGATGGGCCTGAACGATGATCAACGAGTTTTTCTGAGTCAAGAAGATCATAAGGATGATGACATCAATCAGTTCCAAACTAAATCAGGTGAATCATTTGATTTCAAACAGGGCTATGACACAGCTGTTTTTGAAGTTCATAAACAATATAAATTGAGAAGCAGAACTATAAATGTAACACAGCCTGAGAAAACAAAGGATAGCCTGCTGCCTAAGAAGGTTATTGTCACAGAGCCAATTAACAAAACTGATTCAATTACAAATGAAGTAACAGTTGAAGAGGTAACTGAAGCATTTCCCTCAAATCAACAACCATTGGCTACACCGCCTCTATAGCACAATCCATGTAACACTTCTCAAAAAGTGAGCAAAAAGGACAAACCTCAAGATTAGATTGGGAGTCAAGAAGAAACATCTAAAAACTCAATTGAGAAAGAAAAAGTTGTTAACCAGAACACCAAGATCCAATCTGAAAAAACTTTTGACTTAGAAGCTGAAATTGGTAAATTAAAGATAGCCATTCCTCTTTCAGAGCTAGCTAAACATAACATTTAAAAGCAACAAATCAAGAAGTCCCTTCAACTGACCCATAATAAGGATGATGTCAATGTGCTGGATGACACCCCAGAATTACTTTTTGGTCCAAAAGTTGATGGAAAGACAAGAGGTACTGGAATCTTACCTTTTTATGTCAGCTTGCATATTCATGATAAGATATTACACAATGCAATGTTTGATTCAGGTGCCTCTCATAACCTGATGCCTAAGTTAGTAATGGAAAGATTGAATCTAGACATCACAAGACCATATAAGGACCTATTTTCATTTGACTCCAGCCAAGTTAAGTGTTTAGGCTTGATAAAAGATCTATGTGTTTCCCTTGTCCAGTACCCAAATAAAACAATTTTAATGGATGTTGTAGTTGCTGATATCCCACCTAAATATGGAATGCTGTTATCAAGATCATGGGGAGACAAACTCCAAGGTTCCCTACAATTGTACATGTCATATGCCACCATATCTGTCTTTGGGCAGCCAAAGAGGCTATACAGAGAATCACTCATGAAATACATGGTGAGCAGTGAAGAAAAACCTCAAAATTTCCCTATTTATGCAGTCCATTCAGACATGGATTCCTTCATTCTGTTCAATGATGATATAAGTCCAATAAGTGATGACAAATCTATCATACCTGAACAAGATCTGCATATGAGTGAGCAATCAAGTTCCCAAGAAATCAAGGTTGAGCAATCAAGTGATGAGACCGTTCTAGAAGACAAATTAGATGAAAAACAAGATCTCCAGCTTATAATTCCAAGTCATAGAGAGGCTGTTAAATCTCCCCTAAATCAAGAAATCCTTTGGTTTCTTGAGTTTGATGGATCAGTCAACAAATTAGGGGCAGGAGCTGGAGTGTGGATTCATAACAAACAAAGCAATCATGCAGAAGGTCGAGCCTATAGGCTTAATTTCAGATGTACTAATAATATGGCAGAGTATGAGGCTCTTTTGCTAGGCCTCAAACTGGTAAAATCCTTATAGGCCACAAAAGTTTCAATCATGGGAGATTCAGACCTCATTATTCAACAAGTGAAAGGCAATTTTTTCACCAATGACAAAAGACTAAGATCATATAGGTCTGCTGCTATTGAAATACTTAAGGCTTTCACTGAATTTCAGATGACCAAAATATCTAGAACCCACAACCTTCATGCACATAGTTTAGCCACATTTTCCAGTACATGCAAATTGCCTTTTAAACCCAACCATTGTTTTACAGCTGAGATAAAACACAGACCTTCTATCCCAAACAATGTTAAAGATTGGCAAGTATTTGAGGATGACACACAGATAAATAGTTTCTTGACCTTGCAGCATGAATTTTCAGGTTTAAACATTGATGTTGATTCTATGAAAGACACACAACCACTAAGTGAATAGGACCAAACAGCTATATCATCCAAAACAACAAATCAAATACTTTTCCCAACAACCTTTGACAAGGAAAATATACATGAACTCAAACAATTACATTTTGATGAAATAGCTGGTGCAAAGGCTGAAGTCATACAACTAAAAGATAATTTTCTACCAACAGGCCTGACTCCTTTGGAGGACATTTTTGACTCAAATGATGTTCCTAGAAAACCAAAAATGCAACCCCTTAATGCTGCCATTGAAGAATGCAACATTGGAACTACTGAAAAACCCAAGATAATAAAATTGTCTGCATCTTTACCTCCTGACCAGAATCCCAAATACATTGACCTCTTTAAAGAGTTCCAAGATGTGTTTTCATGGAGTTATGAGGATTTGAAATCCTATGACACCTCTGTTATTCAACACACCATCCCTCTCAAGCCTAATCAAAAGCCATTCAAGCAAAAATTAAGAAGAATCAATCCCATGCTTCTCCCTTCCATTGAGAAAGAGATACAAAAAATGTTTAAAGCCGGTATCATAGCACTAATCAAGTTTTCAGACTGGATTTCAAATCTGGTCCCCACAAGAAAGAAAACTGGTGAGATTAGGCTTTGTGTTGATCTAAGGAATTTGAATCAAGTGTCCCTCAAAGACAATTATCCCTTACCCAAAATGGATCACATTCTCCAAAGAGTGGTGGGGGCTTCAAGAATCTCATTACTTGATGGGTTTTCAGGCTTTAATCAGATCCTAGTCCACCCTGATGATCAAGATAAAACAACATTCACAACCCCATGGGGAACTTTCAAGTATGTCAAAATGTCTTTTGGGTTGAAAAATGTAGGAGCTACATTTTAGAGAGCAATGGATATTTCTTTTGCTAAAGAGATTCGTGATTTCCTTGTTATTTACTTAGATGACCTCACACCTTTTTCAAAATCTGACCAAGAACATCTGAAACACTTGAGACAAATATTCATAACATGTAGGAAATATGGAATTTCCTTAAATCCCAAGAAGTCTCTATTTGGTTTGGAAGAGGGTAAGCTATTGGGTCATATCATTTCAAAGGATGGCATTAGAATTGACCCAGACAGAATACAGACCATCTTGCAAATGCCCCATCCAAGAAATATTAAAGAATTACAAGCCTTCTTGGGAAAGATCAACTTTTTAAGGAGATTTATCCCAAACTTAGCAGAATTGATCAGATTACTAAACAACATGCTAAAAAAGGATTCAAAAGTAAAGTGGATAGTAGAAGCAAATCAAGCTTTTGAAGGTATTAAATTGGCCCTTACCCAAACCCCAGTCTTAACAAATCCTCAATTTGACAGAGAATTTATCATTTTCTCTTTTGCCTCCCAGCATACCATTGCTGCTGTCTTATTGCAGAAAGATGATCAAGGGAATGAAAAACCGATTGCTTTCTTCAGTAGAGCCCTTAGAGATGCACCTCTGAAATATCAGATCATGGAAAAGCAATATTATGCTTTGGTTAAGGCCATCAAAGATTTTAGGATTTACATCCTATACTCCCATGTTGTTGCTTATGTACCGAATGCCATTGTGAAAGACATATTGACTCAAGAAAGCTTAAAGGGTAGAAGAGGAAAATGGATTGCTAACATTTTAGAATTTGACATTGAAATAAGACCTACAAAATTGATAAAAGGGCAAGGCTTGGCTAAATTGATGTCTGAAGCAAACTTCTAAGCCTTGGATATTAACCAACTGGACAATGAACCGGAGCTGGCGACTCCAAAGATCAATGCAGCCTTTGAACAATCCCTGTGGTATTATGATATCTGTTATATATTGCAAAACATGTGTGCTCCCCAAGGATTGTCCAGAACCAAATCTAGATTTCTAAAAATGAAAGCTTCAAGATTTTGTGTTATAGATGTTAATTTACTATGGAAAAATCATGAAGGTATATTGCTGAATTGTTTGAATATGGATGAGATTAACAATGTTATGAAAGAATTTCATGCAGGTGATTGTGGTGGAAATTTGTATTGGAAGTCCACTGTGGATAAGATATTAAGGGCAGGTTACTATTGGCCCACTCTGTTCTCTGATGTTAAATATTTTACCACTTCATGTCACAAGTGTCAAGTGTTTGAGGGAAAAAGAAAGTTACTACCACTTCCCTTAAAGCCTATTGCAACAGAAAGGCCCTTTCAGCAATGGGGCTTGGACTTCATTGGGGAAATTCATCCTTCATCTTCAGGCCAACATAAATGGATCCTAACAGCCACAGATTACTTTACTAAATGGATTGAGGCTGTTCCATGCAGACAAGAAAATGATTCTACTATCATTCAGTTCCTTGAAACTAATATTCTTTCCAGATTTGGTTGTCCTGACAAGATTATCACAGACAATGCTGCTGCTTTTAGATCCAAGAAGATGGTGAACTTTTGTCACAAATTCCATATCACTTTGGGCCATTCTACTGCATACTACCCTCAAGGCAATGGTTTGGCTGAATCATCTAATAAAAGTCTTATCAACATCATTAAGAAGATATTGGAAGAGAATAAGAAAAATTGGCATAAGAAGCTTGTAAATGCCTTATGGGCAGACAAGTTAACAACTAAAAGATCTATTGGGGTCAGCCCATACGAGTTGGTTTATGGAATGGAAGCCAAATTCCCTTCAGCATTGGGGGTCCCTGTGATGAAGCTACTTCAAGAAAGTTAGGCTGAACCAAATAACATGCAAAGGAGAATCAACCAGATAATTTGTTTACAGCAAACCAGAGATCAAGTGTACAACAGAGTTCAAGTCCTACAAGAGAAACTGAAGAAAGCCTTTGACAAAAGAACCAAGGCTGAAGATTTCTTTATTGGTGATAAAGTGCTCAAATGGGATTCAAGGAGAGAAGACAAGGGAAAGCACGGCAAATTTGACTCCCTTTGGAGGGGACCCTTTGTAATTCAAGCAGTACAAGGAAATAACACTTATTTCTTGAAGAATTTAGATGAAACTGAAGCTGAAGAGGGCCCTGTGAATGGCCGGATGTTAAAGCATTATTTTGACTACTTTCCATGTATATAACATGGCTTTGCCCTGTACATTATCAGTTGTATATAGTATTTTCTTTCAGCATATAGATATTGCAGCTTCGCAAGTTTTGTAAATAAGCAGGAAAGGCTTTTTATTTCAGAATTTCGACAATGGTGAAAGATTCCAGTTTTGAAATCCAAAGAGAAAGCTTTCAAGTTTTGATGAGCAGTCAAGAGCCAAGGCATTCTGACCTACTGTTCTTGGTCTTTCAAAAGTAGAAAAACCATCCCCAAGTGGAGCCACTGTTAGCTACCTATACCAATAGGTTTCATTTTCAATGATTGGCAGGGGAAGTGCCAAATATGCTCTACTTTGGTGATGCAAAGATCACATATTTTGTGGAAAACACCTATCTACAGTTGTTTGATGCATGTCCTACTTTTGAATGGGTGGTCCAACAGTCTAAGCTGGGTCATGCCATCTTTCAATTTTTGTTGTAGATTAGAGAAAGAAATCTGTCCAAACTGTTCAATCTTGGCAGATCAGTAGTTAGGTAGAGAATGAAGGTTCCCAACTGCTTAATCTGGGGTCTTGGAAGTAATAAGGCTAGCCTTAGATAGAAAATCAAAAGAAAATGAAAAAAGAAAAGAAAAGAGCAATTGAGGGTTTGCTAGTCTAAGTGCACCCTCCCTGAAGTAATAAAAAATGCTAGGCAATTGAATGGGTAGGTAGATGGGGTTGCAGAAGCATGATTTCTTCATATTGCTAGCCTAAACAGAGAAAACATGTATTGGCCAGAGCAGATCCACCTATCCAGCATTTTGGTGGCAGGAAAGTGAAGCATGTCTAACCTCCCAATCATTCCCTATCAAACTCCTTGCTAACATCCCACTATCACCTTGGTTCATGAGAGAAATCAAACTCATTTGTTGATCCTTGTTGTATAGAAGAGCCACATTTCTTGTGTAAAAATCTTTTCATTTTGATCTACTCTCCAAACTAAGTTTGTTCCCTAAAAAACTTAGTGTTTGCCTCCTCTCTTCCATATCTCCCATCCAATACTAACTACTAACTCTATCTATACATAGCTCCCTATGTTCCCCTTTTCCCTATTATTATATCACTTTTGCACATAAAAAAACCCCAAAAAAGTGTATATATCCCTTCCCCTAGGCAATATAGCCTTATAGTTCTAAAAGGTTGGAGTGCAAAGAAATTAAAGCGCTAAAGGCAGAATAGCGCTAACATTATGCCTCGGGATTAAATCAAGATCCGCTTGATTTAACAGCCCTAACCCCATTTTGCAAATAAATGTCGAAAAACTCATTTTTTCCACAAAACACTGAAAAAACCCAAAAAACCCGCCGAAGGCTAAAGTCCCGCCCTGGTGCGCATTTCCAGAAATATAATTGTTTATTGTCCGCTTCCCGCCGTATTGTCCGATCACCTCCGCTCCTCGTCGACCGTCGGATCAGGGCCCTCCCATACGATGGCCCACATCAATATCGGACCACCACCGATGCATGTACGTTAGCGCCCGAAATCTGTCAGAGGGTGACGTCAGGGCCCAGACACGCGTCAATCCAGGGTTGTATCGGGCAGCCTCCTGCCAAAACCACGCCCGTACCTTAAGCGGTCCGATATTACCGCTTACCTCCTTCCGCTTACCGCCCGCCCAGTCAGCCCTACGTCAGCTCCACGCCATTGCCAAGTCAACACCACATCATACCCAACCCGCCATCGCCCCGAGCTGTCTGCCACGTCCCCCGTCCACGTGGACCACTCACAGACTGCCACGTCATCATTCCGTACCATGAACCCACCTATGACTTCATGCTGACGTCATCCGAGAAAGCGCGCCAAAGGCAAAATTTCCAATATTTTTGCCAAAAATCGCATTTTTTCGCATTTTTCACCAAAAGACTGTTATGCCTCCTGCATGAATTTTTACGTCCTTCTCACCGCCAACCTGCAAAAAATTGATTCAAAGCCGTGGCAGCCCAGAACTCAGCTTGGATAAGCTTCCACCCATCGCGCCGTGACCAGGTATTTACCGTTTCTTCCTGCACCTGGTTCAGTTCGTTCTTCGCTGTAAAAAACTCCCAAAACTGCCATTTTCCCCTGAAACTCAAGCTTTTTGTCCTGCTAGTGATTCAATTCCTCCCAAGACTAACCAATTATGCCCCTTTTACACCAGAACTGCCCTATTTTCAGTAAAAATCCTTTTTACCTCAATTCCCTGCACAAAGCCGCATTTGCCTACATTCCTAAGTGAAATTCTGCTTGAAGAACACCAAACCCATGGAGACACCAGTAGCTCTAAACATTCCACCTCTAAATGCCCCACAAAGAGAGCTAGAATGGCTGCCCCTATCTGACGGAGACTACTAGATGGCAGAAGTAATCCCAGAATACAACAGATACCATATTCATGTACTCAATGAGATGAAAACTGAACATCTCAGTCGAAATGATATTCTAGGGATTTGGGACTCCAATTTGCCCATTTTCAATCTTCCTCAAGTCAATGTCCTCCCAGATTTAATCCATCGATGGAGTGCCAACTATGACCCATGTCAGAGAGTTGTCCTCAGTCCCTCAGGCTCAGTTTTGTTCCATGTCACCCCTGAGGCTATAAATCAAATGCTGCACTTTCATACTACAAAGCCATTGACTCCTCTATCTATGATGGACTTGATAAAGCAAGGAGGCAAGTTTTCCAGTGCCCAAATCATAGAGATTAATCAACTATTCATTCAATCAGGCTCTCAAACTGTGAGGACTCCTCCTATTGGAAATGTATATCTCAATGAGTTGGGCAAAATGCTTGTGGATATGATCAGTTATGTCCTGGGATACAGATCATCTGAGGATGTTGATGAAACTATTCTGGCCATGATGTTTGTCTTCTCCCCTGGAAAGACTCCTTCTGTTCACTATGATTATGCTACATACATTGCCAATAAAATTCATGAGCAATTGATGAATTTAGAGAGGGAAAGGATATTTAGATACACTTCTTACATCTATCACTTGTTCCTATTTTATCAGCCTGATAGCTTCCCTATTACTCTCAAGAAGTTTGATGCTCAGGGAAACCAAAGGTCTGTGGTATTTTGGTCTTCAATCTTTCATCACATATCTTTTTCACCATATAGCTACTGTGAATTCATAGACCTTTTTATCCATCCAGCCATGTCCTTGCTGTTGAGTTCCCCTCCTCCAAGATTGACAGATGAGATGCAAAGAATCCTCTAGCTCTCAAAGGCCTACAGCATTGGGGATTGGTACTTTTACCAACACCATATAGTGATCAGAATATATGGTTGTGAGCTAGCCCCATATAGGCTACCAAGATATGCCCCTATGAGACTTTTTGCTTTAGAATATTTCAGATAATTTGGAAATGCAGACATGGTCCATTTCCACAGCAAAAATAAGAAGGTACAACTCAAAGTCAGAAACCAGCTAGGCCCATCTATTTATAATAAAAGAGAAGAGGCATGGCAAGAAGCAGATAAGATCCTGCAACGCCTCGGGTTGCAAACCAGTTTCCTCTAGATACCCTATGATCCCAATCATTTCATTAGTCTTAGAAGGGTCAAATATAAGTTGGCTAGCTATGATCATGTCAGGTTGCCTCATATTGAAAAATATGCAAATCTGTTAAGATGGAAAGAGGGCACCTTAGAAGAGGCAAGTTCTAAAGAGGAAATAGCACAAAAAGAAGCAAAGAAACTTGAGAAGGAAGCTGACTTGGAATATTGTGGACAGGTTTCTTCTTCTTATCATACTCAACTTGGAGCAGCTGCCTCATCTTCTACAGCTCCCCAGCAAGCAGCTCAAACTATTCCTCAAGCAGCTAGCACAGAAAAGGGAAAAGAAATGGAGCAGGAGCAGACACTCCCAACAACAGAACAACAGAAAGAACAAGCAGAACAGCAAGAGGAAATGGCTGAGGCCCCTGTATCCACAGAGAAACAGGCTCAAGAAAGTGTGCCTCCAAGGCGGGAAACATCAATGGATACCTCGGTACTTCAAACCCCAATAAATGAAGAGAGAACTAGGAAGAGGGACAGACAACAAGAAACTCCCCTCACTACATCAGCAAGTCAACAAGGGGAGAAAAGGCAAATATTAAACCCTTTTTCTGAAGAAGAGATGCCTATTGGGCCATCCATGGGTATGGGCCCCCCTAGCATGGAAGCATTAGCCAGTTCCTTCCAGCAGGAACAAGAGAGACCACTTGGAGGAGAGGTCAGCTCCTCAAGCCAGCAAAGAAGAGCAGAGTTTGGAATCAAGAAACAATTTATGGATATAAAAGCTAGGAATGAGCCAGTCAGAATCCAGCTTTACAATCATTTGCTCAAGATGGCTCCCACCAACCAGCAGAGGCTCATGTCCGCATATGACATTGCAGAGCGGAAGATGACTATGAGCAATTTTATTCCTACCATGCTGTAGCCACAGTCAGCTGCAGATTACATCAGGACCAACCTAGAAGTGTTTGCAAAGGACATCCACCCAATGGACCAAATCGAGCTACATAAGCAAATGGGTGAGATGGTCTATTCTACTCTTGCATATAAAACATTTCTAGCACACAAACTGCAAAATTATCTCCATAATACTACTGCCCAACTAGAATTAGAGAAAGCTTCTTCTCAAGCCAAAGACAACAGGATTAGATCTTTGGAAGATATCATTATAGAGCTTGGGCATGACCCAAGTGATCCTAAAGCTGTGCAAGCGCTCATGAAGAAAAAAGATGAAGATATATCAGCTTTGAGGAAGATGGTCAAACTTCCAGCAACCCTTCACCCCCAAACAGAAGATGTTGCTCAACAAAGAAAGGATCAAGATGTAGTGGCCATGCTGTTGACACTACAAAAACAATTGGTAGAAACAGAAGGAAAATTGATAGCAACATAGGGTGCATTACAGGTAGCCCTGAAACAAAAAGAAGGAGGGCAGATATCTCAGCCCCCTCAGCCAATAATTAACCTTGAGGAACCTCCTCAAATTATAAGTCCACCCACAGGACAAACACCAAAGGCAGGCCCTTCAGTAGCAGCACCAGCAACAACATTAGGATAGACACCCAGCCTTGATATGCAAAATATGATGAAAGAACTTCAAGCTCTGGAGGCCTAGATGGCAGAACTAAATGAAGCCAAGGAAAAATTGGCTACACTTAATGAAAAATATGATAAATCAAAGCAAAGTGTAGCTGAAAAACAAGAGAGGTAAGGGCTCTTGAGAAGAAAATAAAAGAACTGGAGAAAGAGCTCTCTCTTGATAAAGTTGTGGCTGAAATCAAGAAAGTCCTGTGGGCCAATATTGGTCAGTCTATAACAGATCAATGGCAATATATTGAAACCATCCATGAGCATATAGATCTCATAGGCAGGGCCCAAAAGGAAAGTCAAAGAGCAAGGGCATCTCTAGGCAATATGCCTGAGATAGCTAATAGGATGATCAATGTCCTTAACAATCGCACAGGCCCCCAGCTGGCAGAAATGGGTATCTTTAA
Organism: Pinus tabuliformis; assembly: GCA_031772625.1. NCBI lineage: Eukaryota > Viridiplantae > Streptophyta > Pinopsida > Pinales > Pinaceae > Pinus > Pinus tabuliformis. Next base: position 840,773,530 of record CM062805.1, read on the forward strand.
CAGAACTGATACCATTTTACTAGTAAAAAGGGTGCTCACTTTGAGACATCATGTGCAAACATTGGATAGAAGGTGCCAGGAAATGCAGACAGAGGTGAAAAAATTCATGGAGAAGTTTACAGCATTGCATAACAGAGGCCTTCCCAGCTTACTAACCAGTGCAGGAAGGTTACTATCTCATGAAAACTATGCCAAGAGGGTAAATACATATGCTACAAATCAGATCACTGCAGCATCAAGTGCCCCAGAGGAAACAGGGCCTGCATCTGGGCAGAGTCTCTATGAAAAAATAGAGAATTTGTTTTTCATCATGCATGAGATTAGACATCTATTTGAAGTGCCTCCAAATTACTACAAATATACTGAGGCAGATGAAACCTTAGGCATAATTTTGAGACATCAGTTGCCTACTCAGGAATGGTGGACAAGCATGATACAGATATTGCTGTGAAGAAACAGATTTTTCACCAAATTTTTGTACATCAATTATAAGTCATCATGTTCAGAAAATTGATATATTCACTATGACTGGAGATGGGTGGACAGAGCTAACTCAGCGAACAAATTTGGCCACTAAAGCAACACCGACAAATGCAGATGATGGGGCTGAGATAGTTGTAGCACGACAAAGCAATAAAGGGCTTATTACTCAGAATCAATACGAAGCACCCGACAGACCCAGTTGCCCCAAAAAGTCAAGAATTTCTAACAAACAACAAGCAGCTGTTGTATATTCATTTAAGTAGCTTTTAATTTTGTGAGAAATATCTTTGAAAGTTGGTAAGAGCAGTTATTGTGCAATAACTCACTGTTGAGATATTTCTATGATATTTTGTATATATGCACCCCCGCATAGCTTATTGGGGGTTGTTGTTTCTCACTTGTTCAAGAGAACTCGATTGTATATTCTCTGAAAGATATAATACAAAGGAGCTGTTGGTTTCCAAAAAATCTGTTTGGCTTGGACGTGCTGTGATGAAACTATTGACTGCTGCAGGATTCTCGTGCTATGGCGTGTTACAATAAGTGTTTCTAACTGTATTTGTATTTCATTTCTTACTTAATCTCTCTGTGATGTATGGTGATTAATCTTGGTAGAAATGTAACAGACTAGTTCAGGATTTGTCCATCAAAGACACCCTAAACTCAATCCTTACTACTAAATATGTTTTCTTCAGGGTCAGTTGCAACTATGGAATTCTTAAATGCTCATATTTTCTCTAATCACATGATAAGTCTTTATTCAGTAATTCTCTGTTGCTGCTGAGTAGGATTTGTTCTTCATTTCGTGTTACACTGTGGAAGAACTCTTGATTGCCTTTCCTGGTGTAATTTATACTATTTCTTTTCTAAAAATCAAATTTTTATCATGAATACCCATCTAGCCTTGCAGTGAACCTCTCTTTATCACAGATATCATAGCCTATTCATTTCTGGACTCCACATGCCCAATGGACTGAACTTCCTTTGATGCTTGCATGCCCTTCTTGGAACAATAGCCGACAACCAAAATTCAAACAAAACTCTCACCTCATAACTAGCCTAAAATCTTCAAAAAACAAAGTTAAAACTAAAAGAGAGAGCCCTCTCTGGTTACAGGTAGGATAGAACCTGTAATCTAAAGCTTGGTTAATGGTTACCCCGGCCGTATTCCCTCAGGAGTCAAAAGGAACAACCTGGGTGTTAACAGGTTGAAAATAACCATACGGGTAAACTGATGGTTAACCCAGGCAAAGACAATGTTGCCATATACGGAGCACCAACATTTCCAAAAGAAGGAAATGGACTAGGATTCCCATCTGGGGAAAGATCTTGGCTGGTAGAATCGGGGAATGTTACCATCGGGAACGAGGCTGAAAACAATCGAACTGTAATGAAGAACTCTAACTGTTACTAGGAATATTTCGTGGGCGGTAAATTTTATGACGTAGGAACAAAACTTTACCTTTTGATCTTTAAAGAGTTGAGAAAAGGACGAAAAGATGACTCTAGTCGCCTTTGAATATTTAATGAGCCTGAAGTGACAAGTGCTCAGATGGATCTTTTCTTTTAGGGAGTTCGAAAAGGAACGAAAGTGACTACTCTGGAGAACTAGGCAAAAGGTTTACCAAACAACCCGTAAAACTGCATATACACCTTGGCAGTCATATGAAAACCAAGGACTTTTTGTACGGTAGTAAATCTTCCCGAATGCTGTGTTCGGTGAGTTACGGTTTGGAAGGCAGCAGACACGACTTCCTAGGGATAAAGGATGATAACCTAGTGGGGTCTCCCAACATATACTCGACGGTACATGGGAGCACAATTCCGTGCTAGACCACTATTGAGTCACAGAAGGAGGAATCACCCAACCTTGAGTGGAAACAAAAGTGACTAGGTTTAATGACGCCGGAGCACATATCTAGCCTAGACCTCTAAATAGTGTGCGTTATGTTCCAATGCGTTGTTAGATTTATTCAGTTCATTTTAGAGTTGATCTTGGATTATGTTTCATTTTTCAGGCCTTACCGTATGTATACAACAAATCCTACGATGTAGCTAGAATGAGCAAAAATATCCTTTTTCTTCAATGAACACCTACCTACATGAGGGTATATATATCATTCCCAAACCAAGAAAACCAAGACAACAAAGGCAGTTAATCAATGCATACAAACATCAATTCCTAAAGTGAACGAATACTACTAATGAGATATTTAAACATTTGCTTTCCAATATGCAAAATTGAAATGCAAATTCACTTTCACTTTCGTATACTAAATGAATGCAATCTTTTTGATTTTGATGTCTTTAAATCTAGAAGAAACAATAAGCAACAAGCGTGGAAAAAAACTCGGTTGACCCAAACAATTGTGATCTATGTTCGATAGCGAAAAGAAGTCGAATCAATGCCAAAGATTGGTTCAATAACAGTCACTAAACAATCAACCAAGAACAAGCAAAGGGGAAGGCTCAATCAAACCAACAACAAGTTGCAAAAGAACCTTGAGCAAATAAGCAACCAAGCCAACAGATTCAAGGAACTTGAAATAATGATCTAGGTCACATAAGTAAAAATGCAAGATTCATTCAACAAATCTCACAAGAGAGTGCCTTAACCATGAACGGTGAAAAGCAAATTATCAAACAAGCGAGAAAAGAAATGGACTAGCAGGACTAATGGACTTAGGATGTAGAATTGAGAAAATCAATTCTACAGCAATGAGCGCAGGTAATACACAAGCAATAAGTGTTGATAAAGCACTAGCCACAGCAACAGAGCGATGTCAGCGTGAAAGTACATGACTTTTCCGCGATGGTCAGATTCTGAGAACCGTCACGACTGTGAGGCGTAATTACGTGATGCACAGGATATTACAAAAGGGTGAGTGCGATGACAACGTGACTGTTAAATTTAAAGCCGCGATGATGTTCAAAACAATGACAGTCGAACAAAAGCTCCCAAATCGAAAACAGTTAAATCTTCAATCAAATAGGGCTACTTTCCAGATCAACCTAGGAAAATCAGAGGAATGATAACTAATCCCCAAACTTTAAAAGAGACCAAATCAAAAATCAAGACAAGATCAAACGAGAAAAGAACAAAGGCCAAGATCCCCAGTGGAGTCGCCAATTTGTGATGCAGGGAAGTGTTCCCTTTGCGGATAGAGGCAACCCCTCTAGCCCTAGAGTGGGTCTAGTCACAAACAAGGACATATCAACAATAGCTTTCCTTAAAGAGTCATAGTTGGAGGCCTACCTCAAATGGTGGTCGATGGAGTTCCGTTGCGCTGCTCCAGCTTTCGCTTCCTTCTACTTAACGAGTGATCAACCTAAAACAATGCAAAGGAAATACAACAAAGCATGTAACCGGAAAACAACAATGATCTATTTACTCACAAAGTCAAGAAGTCATGAGCTATCAAGTAAATTACATACAAGACATAGGAAAACATCATTGGTTGTATTAATAATGAAATAAGAGTAAGCTTACAACCAATGTCTTGACGTCACAAGCCTTCTTAGAGGGATCCAGCCAACATGTTCCTCAGCATTCACTCTTTGAAGATGGGTCTCCCAACATACAAGATCTCTCTCACTTATAAGTTTTACACAAGATTAAGGGAACTTCACAACCTTCCAGAAGCTATCAACAATCTCACACTTTTCACACTCACACCAGCTATCTAGAAAACTCACAAACACTAATAGCACTGCTTAACTAGCCAACTATCAGAAACTCCCAAAAACTAGTAGTGCATAGAAATGATGAGAGTTTAAATAGGAGAAGGAGTCTCCATGAAAGGTGGAAGAGTGAGCTTATCTTCAAGGAGGGTAGCACAAATGACAGAACATCCACACCAGAGAAAGGAGGGCGATACAAACTATGCCAACAACCAGGTCTGGAGACATCTAGAAAGCCGACTATTAGAACAAATTCACCCAATTGGATCATCGCAAGGGCATAATTGATATATAGCGCTGACATCGCTAGTGAGTAATGTGGATAGTCAGATCATCGCTAAAGATTATAAGTAACCCCGCGCTGGAGCATGAAATCGGACCATCGCGGGAATCAGGTATACTTTCGCGATGGCAGTGCATCTGGACTGTTTATGAGCGCCATTCAACATGTATATTTTATCCATAGTCGCGATGAAGAAGATAACTTAGGAAAGTGGGTCATTTGGCAACATCAGAGAGAATTTGTTTAATATGAGCATGTTTGACTTGGACACATGACACAGTAGGAGGACTGGATTGAAGATAGTGAAAAATTGTTATGTAACAGATGCCCCCTAAAGTATGAAGCCCAAGAGAGTGGGAGGGGTTAAATGCTTTACAAAACTGACTGAGCTGGAACACCATCTAGAAGAACCTGCACGCAAGTAGAACTGATATCTCTGATAATGAAGTACATGTAGTCTAGGCATGGGTGCAGCCATTCGAAAGACATACGAAATAGGTCTGTGGTATGGATGCAGCCATACAGCTAATGAGACCATGATAATGATAAAGGTATGGTCACAACCATCCATGAAGACTCAGGTATGGTCGCAGCCATCCATTAATGAGTCATGTAATCATAAACCAACCCACACAGCCTGAACATATGTAATCTAAGTTCGGGGTCTTGAACCTAACCGATCATAGTACAAATTCTAGCATGCGAATAGATGTGCTGAGGTCGATCATGATAGAAAATTGCTTGATTACCGGTCAATGATGAAAACCATTAACATGCGCAAGAGAAACCACCAATAATGCCAATGGTTCTCACAGTACTAGCTAGCACAATTCACGAAGTGTGAAAAGGGAGTTGAATTTGAACACTCGTGGAATCACCCAATCGACGGTCAATGATGAAAGTCGACTGTCAGGTGTGAAGAACCTGCCATTGAGGCATGCAAGCTCTAAGGTACGAAAGGGGATCTCTAGATCAATCTCCTGGATAATGAGCTGATGTCGACAGGAGAAACCCGTCGCAGCAAGGCCATAATGTTTCCACCATCAATGAAACGAGATAAGGAACAAGTGGTAGATGGTGAAATAGAGTATCAGAGGAGAAGGCAAGGGTGTAAACTGCAGAAGGATTATACTCTTAACAGGTCAGCGACACGACGCCGGAGGGTGGCAACATTCAGATACCAAGGGATCAGAAGCTCGATGGAAATGACGTGAATCAGATGGAATGAGGCTAAATGACAACACAAACCCGCAGGAGGCCAAATGACGATGTATGGATGTCCCAACTCGACAAGAAGCAAAAGTGTCGATGTTCAAGAGTGACTAGCTGCCATAGACAATCAATGATAAACCTGCTGTTGAATCCAACCTAGTAATAGTTTAACGAGCCCTAGGGAGGAGAAGCTTGAGTCCTATCATGGTGATGAGTCCAATGTCGTCAGGGTTTAACAAGTCCGACATAGGTAAAACTCGGAGTCTTTTTCATGTTTAGAGAGTTTGAAAAAGACACGGAAAGGAAAACTCCAGGGGGATCCTTTTTCATAGATTTTTGTCTCTCGAGCCCGAAAAAGTATAAATGATACTCGAAAGAATCGCTTGACCATTACGATCAAGGAGTGCTTTTCATGATTAGTGACCTCGACCTGAAAAAGTAGAAAAGTGATCAAAATCACGTCATTTCGTAACCAGTAACGAACCTAAAATGACAAAGGATCGGCAACCTTTTCGTGTTTACACGGTCGGAAAAGAGCTTAAAGTCGACCGCCTCTTATTTCGTTTAACGATTCAAAAGGAATAACTCGGCAATATTTTCATATTTTACGAGTCAATAAAGAGCTTAAAGGTGACTCGTCCTAGAGGAACAAGTGGTATAAAAGCTAGCAACTGGTTCCAGCAATAGTGGAATTGCTCAAAACATGTAATGGTCAAGAGGTTGGCTAATACAACCACTTCATCGTTGCGGTTCCTCAGGAAAGGAAAAACAATCAAGTGAAAGAATATTATCAGCCAAAGAGATGGTGGCAATGGAATGAAACAACCAAGGCTCATCTAGTATAATTTAGCGGATAAATGGCAATCATGAGGTGTAAATTAGGTATGGGTTCATTTTTACACAAGCTTGAACCATGGAGAACTCTGCTTGGATTTGGTTTCATGTTTACACAAGCTTGAAACGAAAAACTATGCTTGTTATGAGTTCGCATGCCCCTAGCATAATGATGCAAATTGAGGTACATGCCCCCCAAGCTTCATTGCATTCAACGAGGTGGATGGAATGAAGGTTCACTTTCAAGATCTTGGAAATACTCGACTTGGATATTACGAGATCTTAATCAAAGACTCGATTTGGAAAGGGAGTTGTTTCATTTTTTAATGAGGTTGACATGGTAAAAGAACTATCCTCGTGACACCTTGTTTCATTTTTTAACGAGGTTTACACAAGATCAAAACTATCCTTGGGACTCCTTGTTTCATTTTTTAACGAGGTTGACATAAGATCAAGAACTTTCCTCAAGACTCCTTGTTTCATTTTTAACGAGGTTGACACAAGATCAAAACTATCCTCAACACTCCTTGTTTCAATTTTTAACGGGGTTGACGCAGGAAAAAACTATCCTCGTACCCTTGTTTCATTTTTAATGAGGTTGAAACAAGATCAAGAACTTTCCTCAAGACTCCTTGTTTCATTTTTTAACAAGCTTGACACAAGACAAGGAACTATGCTCCATGATCCTTGTCGCATTTTTTAACGAGGTTGACATAGGAACAAACTATCCTCATGACACCTTTTCATGGGCCATATGAGAACATGGCTCCCAAGAGGTCTTCGCAGGATGGAAGAAACGCATACTGGGAGGAATACATGTCATGATGAACTAATGATAGATCAGGTTCCAAAGCCCTGAGTACATGATGTACGAGACCATCTGCATGATCATCAATAGAGGCGGAGATGAAATGGGTAGCCACATAATTGACCTATGGCAAGGAAGGTACTGCTTGCGAGCAAGAACCGAGAGGGGATGACAGCAGTGCAGGAGGCACCAGAGGACTAAAGAACGATAATTGATCGATAGTCATCATTCTTCCATCGTGTGGAAAACAAACCACACAGAAAAGTGAAGAGATGAGAGCCCCCATGGCATAAACATAGTCACGGCCAAGGAGAAGACTGAAATCTAAAGCACCTTGGACAACCATGATCTCTATATAGACGGTTTTGCCCCCCATAGTAACAGGAAGCTTCGGGAGGATCCCTAATGGTGTACTGGTTCCTCCGTCAAACGCCAATAGATTTTGTGTGACTGGCACAAGCTGTGGGGAGCCCAAAGCTTTCCAAGTAGTGGAAGGCATGAGATTGACAGACGCACCCTCATCCAAGACGGTGCCAGGTACTGCCTTATCATGGGCATGTACTGTAATTTGGAAAGGCACATAGGATGGAAGGCGGAATGCAGTCAAATGACTCCAGTCGAAGGAAATGGCCGAACTACTTGGTGGGGGAATTGTATGATTGCCCCCCTGCTCTACAGGAATCGAAGAAGGACTCTCGTGATCAACGGGGATAAGAGGGTCATTTTTAGACTCAAGAGAATTTGAAGAGACAAGAAGAACATGAGCATGACGCTCTTCCGAAACAGAGTGATCAACAAGTGGTGAACCCAAGTTGACACTCTCTCTGATCAATGGTTGGTCTGGAACAGGCTTAGCACAACCAGGCTCGGAAGGAGGAGGACGGACAAGAGAAGAATCTAAGTCAATCTCTTTGTCAACGGGGAGAGGGTCTGAAGAGAGCCTCTAATAACCAACGAGAAGTTGGGGTGAAGAAGCTGTAAGAATTTCCAAAATGGCGAAAGCTTTATCCATGAGCGGACAAAGGTGAATGGGATGGTTGCCTTCACACAGTCTACAGGGGAATCAAATCTTCCATTTCTTCTTACCATTGCCAGTTGATAGGGTAGCATCACGATGAGCTTTAGACGACAATGAGGGATGAGCCAGATCATGAGACCATACTTCTAATATCCTAGGAATGCCAGGACCATCACGAAGAAGATGGTCACCCTTGCACAATTTACATGGAAACTTAACCTTCCGCGGAGGAACAGAAGGTGATTCGACCTGAGATGTGCTCGGAGCAGTGACTGCACAGGTGGCCTTGCATTTATCGGCCTTCTTCTTCTTCTTCGTCTTGTTCTTCTTCTTCTTAGTCTCCTGGTCATTAGATGTGAAACTTTCACCAGGTGAAGGAGGAGAGGAGGAGGAAGAAACAGGGGAAGAAGGCGTAGGCTCAACCTTGGAATCATCGAGTCATGGTTCGGATGAAGTACACGGTGGAACAAGAGTTATGAAACTCAGGACCACCAAGGTTGAAAATAACCATACGAGCAAACCGATGGTTAACCCAGGCAAAGACAATGTTGCCATATATGGAGCACCGACATTTCCAAAAGAAGAAAATGGACTAGGATTCCCATCTGGGGAAAGACCTTGGCCGGTAGACTCAGGGAATGTTACCATCGGGAATGAGCCTGAAAACACTCGAACTGTAATGAAGAACTCTAAATGTTACCAGGAATATTTCGTGGGCAGTAAATTTTGTGACGTAGGAACAAAACTTGACCTTTTCATCTTTAAAGAGTCGAGAAAAGGATGAAAAGATGACTCTAGTCACCTTCAAATATTTAATGAACCTGAAGTGACAAGTCTTCAGATGGACCTTTTCTTTTAGGGAGTCTGAAAAGGAACGAAAGTGACTACTCTGGAGAACTAGGCAAAAGGTTTACCAAACAACCCGTAAAACTACATATACACCTTGGCAGTCATATGAAAACCAAGAACTTTCTGTACGACAGTCAATCTTCCCAAATGCTGTGTTCGGTGAGTTACGGTTTGCAAGGCGGCATACATGGCTTTCTAGGGATAAAGGATGATAACCTAGTGGGGTCTCCCAACATATACTCGACGGTACATGGGAGCACAATTCTGTGCTAGACCACTATTGAGTCACAGAAGGAGGACTCACCCAACCTTGAGTGGAAACAAAAGTGACTAGGTTTAATGACGCCGGAGCATGTCTCTAGCCTAGACCTCTAAATAGTGTGCATTATGTCCCAATGCATTGTTAGATTTATTCAATTCATTTTAGAGTTGATCTTGGATTATGTTTCAGTTTTCAGGCCTTACCGTATGTATACAACAAATCCTAGGATGCAGCTAGAATGAGAAAAAATATCCTTTTTCTTCAATGAACACCTACCTACAGGAGGGTATAGAGATCATTCCGAAACCAAGAAAACCAAGACAACAAAGGAAGTCACTCAATGCATACAGACATCAATTCCTAAAGTGCACGGATACTACTAATGAGATATTTAAACATTCACTTTCCAATATGCAAACTTGAAATGCAAATTCAGTTTCAATTTCGTATACTAAATGAATGAATTTTTTTTGATTTTGATGTCTTTAAATCTAGAAGAAACAAATAAGCAACAAGCAAGTGTGGAAAAAAAACCCGGTTGACCCAAACAATTGTGATCTATGTTCGGTAGCAAAAAGAAATCGAATCAATGCCAAAGATTGGTTCAATAACAGTCACTAAACAATCAACCAAGAACAAGCAAAGGGGAAGGCTCAATCAAACCAACAACAAGCTGCAAATGAAGCTTAAGCAAACAAGCAACCCAGCCAACAGATTCAAGGAACTTGAAATAATGATCTAGGTCACATAAGAAAAAAAGCAAGATTCATTCAACAAAGCTCACAAGAGAGTGCCTTAACCATGAACAGTGAAAAACAAATTATCAAACAAGCAAGAAAAGCAAGGGACCAACAGGACTGATGGACTCAGGAGGCAGAAATGAGAAAATCAATTCTACAGCAATCAGCGCGGGTAATACACAAGCAACAAGCGCTGATAAAGCACTTGCCGCAGCAACAAAGCGATGTCAGTGCGGAAGTACACGACTTTTCTGCGATGGTCGGGTTCTCAGAACTATCGTGACTGTGAGGCGTAATTACGCGATGCACAGGATATTAAAAAAGGGTGAGCACGATGACAACACAACTGTTAAATTTAAACCCGCGATGATGTTCAAAACAATGACAGTCGAACAAAAACTCCCAAATCGAAAATAGTCAAATCTTCAATCAAATAGGGGTACTTCCTAGATCAACCCAGGAAACTTAGAGGATTGATAGCTAATCCCCAAACTTCAAAAGAGACCAAATCAAAAATAAAGACAAGAGCAAACAAGAAATAACAAAGGCCAAGATCCCCAACGGAGTCGCCAATTTGTGATGCAGGAAAGTGTTCCCTCTACGGTTAGAGGCAACCTTTCTAGCCCTAGAGTGGGTCTAGTCACAAACAAGGACAGATCAACAATAGCTTTCCTTAAAAAGTCATAGTTGGAGGCCTACCTCAACCGGTGGTCGATGGAGTTCCGTTGCGCTGCTCCAGCTTCCGCTTCCTTCTCCTTAACGAGTGATCAACCTGAAACAATGCAAAGGAAATACAACAAAGTACGTAACCGGAAAACAAAAATGATATATTTACTCACAAAGTCAAGAAGTAATGAGATATCAAGTAAATTACATACAAGACATAGGAAAACATCATTTATTGTATTAATAATGAAATAAAAGTAAGCTTACAACCAAATATTGACGTCACAAGCCTTCTCAGAGGGATCCAACCGGCATGTTCCTCAAGCATTCACTCTTTGAAGATGGATCTCCCAACATACAATATCTCTCTCACTCATAAGTTTTACACAAGATTAAGGGCACTTCACAACCTTCCACAAGCTATCAACAATCTCACACTTGTCACATTCACACTAGCTATCTAGCAAACTCACAAACACTAATAGCACTGTTCAACTAGCCAATTATCAGAAACTCCCAAAAACTAGCAGTGCATAGAAATGGTGAGAGTTTAAATAGGAGAAGGAGTCTCCATGAAAGGTGGAAGAGTGAGCTTATCTTCAAGGAGGGTAGCACAAATGACGGAACAACCACGCCAGAGAAAGGAGGACACTACAAGCTATGCCAACAACCAGGTCTGGAGTCATCTCGAAGGCTGACTGTTGGAACAAATTCGCCCAATCTGGATCATCACAGGGGCATAACTAATATATAGCGCTGACATCGCTAGTGATTAATGTGGATAGTCAGATCATTGCTAAATATTATAAGTAACCCCGCGCTGGAGCATGAAATCGGACCATCACGGGAATCAGGTGTACTTCCGCGATGGCAACGCATCTGGACTGTTTATGAGTGCCATTCAGCGTGTATATTTAGTCCATAATCACGATGAGGTAGTTAACTTAGGAAAAGTGGGTCATTTGGCAACATTAGAGAGCATTTTTTTAATATGAGCATGTTTGACTTGGACACATGACACAGTAGGAGGACTAGAGTGAAGACAGTGACAAATTACTGTGTAATAGATGCCCCCTAAATTATGAAGCCCAAGAGAGTGGGAGGGGTGAAATGATTGACGAAACTGACTGAGCTGGAACACCATCTTTAAGAACCTGCATGCAAGTAGAACTGATATCTCTGATAATGAACTACATGTAGTCTAGGCATGGGCGCAGCCATTCGAAAGACATATGAAATAGGTCTGTGGTATGGACACAACCATCCAGCTAATGAGACCATGATAATGATAAAGGTATGGTCGCATCCATCCATCAATGAGTCATGTAATCATAAACCAACCCACGCAGCCTGAACATATGTAATCTGAGTTCGGGGTCTTGAACCCAACCAATCATAGTACAAATTCTAGCATGAGAATAGATGTGCTGAGGTCGAGCATGATAGAAAATCGCTTGATTACCGGTCAATGTTGAAAACCGTTAACAAGCGCGAGAGAAACCACCAATAATGCCAATGGTTCTCAAGGTACTAGCTAGCACAATCCACAAAGTGTGAAAAAGGAGTTGAAGTCGAACACTCGTGGAATCACCCAATCGATGACCAATGATGAAAGTCGATCGTCAGGTGCGAAGAACCTGCCATTGAGGCATGCAAGCTCTAAGGTACCAAAGGGGATCTCTAGATCAATCTCCTGGATAATGAGCTGATGTCGACAGGAGACAACCCATCGTAGGAGGGCCATATTGTTTCCCCCATCAATGACACAAGATAAGGAACAAGTGGTAGATGGTGAAACAAAGTATCAGAGGAGAAGGCAAGGGTGTAAACTGCAGAAGGATTATACTCTTGAACATGTCGGCGACACGACTCTAGAGGGTGGAAATATTCAGATACCAAGGGACCAGAAGCTCGATGGAAATAGCGTGAATCAGATGGAATGAGGCTAAATGACAACCCAAATCTGCTGGAGGCCAAATGACGATGTATGGATGTCCCAACCCGACAAGAAGCAAAAGTGTCGATGTTCAAGAGTGACTAGCTGCCATAGACAATCAATGATAAACCTGCTGTTGAATTCAACCTAGTAATAGTTTAACGAGCCCTAGGGAGGAGAAGCTCGAGTCTCATCATGATGATGAGTCCAATGTCGTCAGGGTTTAACAAGTCCGACATAGGTAAAACTCGGAGTCCTTTTCATGTTTAGAGAGTTTGAAAAAGACACGAAAAATAAAACTCCAGGGGGATCCTTTTTTGTATATTTGTGTCTCTCGAGCCTGAAAAAGTATAAGACTCGAAAGAACAGCTTGACCATTACGATCAGGGAGTACTTTTCGTGATTAGTGACCTCGACCTAAAAAAGTAGAAAAGTGATCGAAATCACATCATTTCGTAACCAGTAATGAACCTGAAACAAAAAGGCCCGGCAATCTTTTCGTGTTTACACGGTCGAAAAAGAGCTTAAATTCGACCACCTCTTATTTCGTTTAATGAGTCAAAAGGAATAACTCGACAATCTTTTCATGTTTTACGAGTTAGAAAAGAACTTAAAGGTGACTCGTCCTAGAGGAACGAGTGGTATAAAGGGTATCAACTGGTTCCAGCAATGGTGGAACTGCTCAAAACATGTAATGGTCAAGAGGCTGGCTAATAAAACCACTTCGTCGTTGCGGTTCCTCAGGAAATGAAAAACAATCAAGTGAAAGCATATGATAAGCCAAAGAGATGGTGGTAATGGAATGAAACAACCAAGGCTCATCTAGCAGAATTTAGCGGATAAACGACAATCACGAGGTGTAAATCAGGTATGGGTTCATTTTTACAAAAGCTTGAACCATGGAGAAGTCTACTTGGATTCAGTTTCATGTTTACACAAGCTTGAAATGAAAAACTATGCTTGTTATGAGTTCGCATGCCCCCAACATAATGACAAAAATCGAGGTACATGCCCCCCAAGCTTCATTGCATTCAACGAGGTGGATGGAATGAAGGTTCACTTTCAAGATCTTGGAAAGACTCGACTTGGATATTACGAGATCTTAATCAAAGACATGATTTGGAAAGGGAGTTGTTTCATTTTTTAATGAGGTTGACATGGTAAAAGAACTATCCACGTGACACCTTGTTTCATTTTTTAACGAGGTTGACACAAGATCAAAACTATCCTTGGGACTCCTTGTTTCATTTTTTAATGAGGTTGACATAAGATCAAGAACTTTCCTCAAGACTCCTTGTTTCATTTTTTAACGAGGTTGACACAAGATCAAAACTATCCTCGACACTCCTTGTTTCATTTTTTAACGAGGTTGACACAGGAAGAAACTATCCTCGTACCCTTGTTTCATTTTTTAACGAGGTTGACACAAGATCAAGAACTTTCCTCAAAGACTCCTTGTTTCATATTTTAACGAGCTTGACACAAGACAAGGAACTGTGCTCCATGATCCTTGTTGCATTTTTTAACGAGGTTGACACAGGAACAAACTATCCTCGTGACACCTTTTCATGGGCCATATGAGAACATGGCTCCCAATAGGTCTTCGTGGGATGGAAGAAACGCATACTGGGAGGAATACATGTCATGATGCACTAATGATAGATCAGGTTGCAAAGCCCCCAGTACATGATGTATGAGACCATCTGCATGATCATCAATAGAGGCGGAGATGAAACGGGTAGCCGCATAATTGACCTATGGCAAGGAAGGTACTGCTTGCGAGCAAGAACCGAGAGGGGATGACAGCGGCGCAAGAGGCACTAGGGGACTAAGGAATGATAATTGATCGATAGTCACCATTCTTCTGTTGTGTGGAAAACAAACCACACGGAAAAGTGAAGAGACGAGGGCCCCCATGGCATAAACATAGTCACGACCAAGGAGAAGACTAAAATCTAAAGCACCTTGGACAACCATGATGTCTATATAGATGGTTTTGCCCCCCAAAGTAACAAGAAGCTTCGGAAGGATCCCTAAAGGTTGACTGGTTCCTCCGTCAAACACCAATAGATTTTGTGTGATTGGCACAAGCTGTGGGGAGCCCAAAGCTTGCAAAGTAGTGGAAGGCATGAGACTGACACACGCACCCTCATCCAAGACAGTGCCAGTTACTGCCTTATCATGGGCATGTACTGTAATCTGGGAAGGCACATAGGATGGAAGGTGGAATGCAATCAAATGACTCCAGTCGAAGGAAATGACCGAACTACTTGGTGGGGGAATCATATGATTGCCCCCCTGCTCTACTAGAACCAAAGAAGGACTCTCGTGATCAATGGGGATAGGAGGGTCATTTTCGGACTCAGGAGAATTTGAAGAGACGAGAAGAACATGAGCATGATGCTCTTCCAAAATAGAGTGATAAACAAGTGGTGAACCCAAGTTGACACTCTCTTTGACCAATGGTTGGTCTGGAACAGGCTTAGCACAGCCAGGCTCGGAAGGAGGAGGATGGAAAAGAGAAGAATCTAAGTCAATATTTTTGTCAATGGGGAGAGGGTCTGAAGAGAGCCTTTGATAACCAATGGGAAGTTGGGGTGAAGAAGCTCTAAGACTTTCCAAAGTGGCGGAAGCTTTATCCATGAGCAGACAAAGGTGAAGTGGATGGTTGCCTTCACAAAATCTACAGGTTAATCGAATCTTCCATTTCTTCTTACCGTTGCCAGTGTATAGGGTAGCATCGCCATGAACTTCAAAGGATGATGAGGGATGAGCTAGATCATGAGACCATACTTCTAAGATCCTAGGAATGCCAGGATAATCATGAAGAAGATGGTCACCCTTTCACAATTTACAAGGAAACTTAACCCTCCATTGGAGGAGCAGAAAGTGGTTCGACCTGAGATGTGCTCGAAGCAGTAACTGCACAGGTGAGCTTGCATTTATCAGACTTCTTCTTCTTCTTCATCTTCTTCTTCTCTTCTTAGTATCTTGGTTACTAGATGTGAAACTTTCACCAGGCGAAGGAGGAGAGGAGGAGGAAGAATTAGGGGAAGAAGGCATAGGCTCAACCTTGGAATCATCGTGTCGTGGTTCGGACGAAGTAGACAGTGGAATACGAGTTATGACACTCGGGACCACCGAGGATGAAAATAACCATACGGGCAAACCAATGGTTAACCCAGGCAAAGACAATGTTGCCATATATGGAGCACCGACATTTCCAAAAGAAGGAAATGGACTAGGATTCCCATCTGGGGAAGACCTTGGCCGATAGACTTGGGGAATGTTGCCATCAGGAATGAGCCTAAAAACACTCAAACTGTAATGAAGAACTCTAACTATTACCAGGAATATTTCGTGGGCAGTAAATTTTATGACGCAGGAACAAAACTTGACCTTTTCATCTTTAAAGAGTCTAGAAAAGGACGAAAAGATGACTCTAGTCGCCTTCGAATATTTAATGAGCCTAAAGTGACAAGTGCTCAGATGGACCTTTTCTTTTAGGGAGTCCGAAAAGGAATGAAAGTGACTACTCAGGAGAACTAGGCAAAAGGTTTACCAAACAACCTGTAAAATTGCATATACACCTTGGCAGTCATATGAAAACCAAGGACTTTCTGTACGGCAGTCAATCTTCCCGAATGTTGTGTTCGGTGCGTTACGGTTTGCAAGGCGGCAGACATGGCTTCCTAGGGATAAAGGATGATAACCTATTGGGGTCTCCCAACATATACTCGACGGTACATGGGAGAACAATTTCGTGCTAGACCACTATTGAGTCACAGAAGGAGGAATCACCCAACCTTGAGTGGAAACAAAAGTGACTAGGTTTAATGACACTGGAGCACGTCTCTAGCCTAGACCTCTAAATAGTGTGCGTTATGTTCCAATGCATTGTTAGATTTATTCAGTTCATTTTAGAGTTGATCTTGGATTATGTTTTCAGTTTTCGGGCCTTACCGTATGTATACAACAAATCCTAGGATGCAGCTAGAATGAGCAAAAATATCCTTTTTCTTCAATGAACACCTACCTACAGGAGGGTAGAGAGATCATTCCCAAACCAAGAAAACCAAGACAACAAAGGCAGTCACTCAATGCATACAGACATCAATTCCTAAAGTGCACGGATACTACTAATGAGAGATTTAAACATTCGCTTTCCAATATGAAAACTTGAAATGCGAATTCACTTTTACTTTCGTATACTAAATGAATGCAAACTTTTTGATTTTGATGTCTTTAAATCTAGAAGAAACAAATAAGCAACAAGAAAGTGTGGAAAAATAAGCTGGTTGACCCAAAAAATTGTGATCTATGTCCGGTAGCGAAAAGAAATCAAATCAATGCCAAAGATTGGTTTAATAACAGTCACTAAACAATCAACCAAGAACAAGCAAAGGGTAAGGCTCAATCAAACCAACAACAAGATGCAAACGAAGCTTGAGAAAACAAGCAACCAAGCCAACAGATTCAAGGAACTTGAAATAATGATCTAGGTCACATAAGCAAAAAAGCAAGACTCATTCAACAAAGCTCACAAGAGAGTTCCTTAACCATGAACAGTGAAAAACAAATTATCAAACAAGCAAGAAAAGCAAGGGACCAGAAGGACTGATGGACTCAGGAGGAAGAATTGAGAAAATCAATTCTACAGCAATGGGTGTAGGTAATACACAAGCAACAAGCGCGGATAAAGCACTAGCCGCAGCAACAGAGCGATGTCAGCGCGGAAGTACACGACTTTTCTGCGATGGTTGGATTCTCAGAACCGTCGCAACTGTGAGGCATAATTATGCGATGCACAAGATATTACAAAAGGGTGAGCATGACGACAACGCAACTGTTAAATTTAAAGCCGCGATGATGTTCAAAACAATGACAGTCAAACAAAAACTCCCAAATCGAAAACAGTCAAATCTTCAATCAAATAAGGGTACTTCCCAGATCAACCCAAGAAACTGAGAGGACTGATAACTAATCCCCAAACTTCAAAGGAGACCAAGTCAAAAATCAAGGCAAGAGCAAACAAGAAAAGAAAAAAAGCCAAGATCCCCTACGGAGTTGCCAATTTGTGATGCAGGAAAGTGTTCCCTCTATGGACAGAGGCAACCCCTCTAGCCCTAGAGTGGGCCTAGTCACAAACAAGGACAAATCAACAATAGCTTTCCTTAAATAGTCATAGTTGTAGGCCTACCTCAACTGGTGGTCTATGGAGTTCCGTTGTGTTGCTCCAGCTTCCGCTTCCTTCTCCTTAACGAGTGATCAACCTAAAACAATGCAAAGGAAATACAACAAAGAATGTAACCGGAAAACAACAATGATCTATTTACTCACAAAGTCAAGAAGTCATGAGCTATCAAGTAAATTACATACAAGACATAGGAAAACATCATTGGTTGTAATAAAAATGAAATAAGAGTAAGCTTACAACCAAAGTCTTGAGGTCACAAGCCTTCTCAAAGGGATCCAGCCAACATGTTCCTCAAGCATTCACTCTTTGAAGATGGATCACCCAACATACAAGATCTCTCTCACTCATACGTTTTACACAAGATTAAGGGAACTTAACAACCTTCCAAAAGATATCAACAATCTCACAATTGTCACACTCATACCAGCTATCTAGCAAACTCACAAACACTAATAGCACTGCTCAACTAGCCAACTATCAGAAACTCCCAAAAACTAGCAGTGCATAGAAATGGTGAGAGTTTAAATAGGAGAAGGAGTCTCCATGAAAGGTGGAAGAGTGAGCTTATCTTCAAGGAGGGTAGCACAAATGATAGAACAACCACACTAGAGAAAGTAGGGCGATACAAACTATGCCAACAACCAGGTCTGGAGTCATCTGGAAGGCCGACTGTTGGAAAAAATTCACCCAATCTGGATAATCGCGGGGGAATAACTGATCTATAGCACTGACATCACTAGTGAGTAATTTGGATAGTCATATCATCGCTAAAGATTATAAGTAACCTCGTGCTGGAGCATGAAATCGAACCATCGCAGGAATCAGGTGTACTTCCGCGATGGCAGCGCATCTGGACTATTTATGAGCGCCATTCAGCACGTATATTTAGTCCATAGTCACGATGAGGAAGATAACTTAGGAAAAGTGGGTCATTTGGCAAATCAGAGAGCATTTGTATAATATGAGCATGTTTGACTTGGACAAATGACATATTAGGAGGACTGGAGTGAAGATAGTGACAAATTACTGTGTAATAATAACTGTGTAATCAATGTAATGTACGATGGAAGTCCAAGAGACCCACGGATGAAGTCAAAGGGTCATGTATGTCAAAGAGTCATGTAAGACGAACTGTCATTAGGGAATTTGAACAGTCACAAGGGTCAATTTCACCCTTGGCTATATATACCCCTCATTTGTACATGCAAAGGAATTTTCACCTTGGCTCCTCCTACATAGCCTTGAGAGTCTGTAGTCTTTTCTTTGAGGAGTGAGCAGTGGCTCCAATGCCCCACTATCATGGTTAGTGATGTAATGGTGTATGGATGTGTCTTGGAACTTTTACTTAATTCAAAAGCCTGTTAATAGGCCATCACGTTTTCACACATGTATTATATTCGTTTATAAAACTATTCTTTGGACGCTCATAATGCATGTTGATTTAACCTATATTAAGATAGTTGAACTATTTAGATTGTTTTAGTCAATATGTTGTTGGAAATGTATTGTATTAGTTGTTAACGTTGTCTCACCTTTGTGGACTATTCCTTCGGACACTCGATAGATTCATTCTTTTAAACTTGTTATAATAACTATCACACTCGAGTGGACTATTTCGCAGGGTGTTGTATGTGCTATCTTCTCACTTTGTGTTTGTGACTGCCACATCCATGTGGACTACTCCACCAAAATCTATGCATATCTTGTTGTATTGTGTGTCTCTAACAGAGTTGGGACTATTCCCTTTCAACCTAAGACTCACTTTCACCCTCTCCCTTTGTAGTGAAAGAACTTTGACACAAGCGATACTAATCACTCACTAGGCACACGAACCTCATTTTTTGAAGACAAAGTAAACCACTCTCATGTGCTGACAAGCAAGATCTGAGGCAAATATTTAATATAATGGCAATCGGGTCATCATACTGGATGGGAATCCTACACCAAATGGTGTGAGTTCTAGTTGAGACTTCATACTGGGGAGATCCCCTTAATGTTGGTAGGTCCAGCACTGTCAACATTTATGGTGCTAGAAGGACGTCTAGATGACAAGCTAAGTCCTCACAATCTGTTTTGAATCTCTACATACTTATCATGAATAAACATAGATTTTCTCTTTCGGAGTGTATGTCTTATGGAAACGACTTTGAAATCTTGGAAGATCTCTAGAATAACTTGTCACATAAAAAATATGATGGTGGAGGCCAATTAGCCTTGGTTAGACACATGGTTGGTGTTTTAGGCTCCTGTGAAAGCATGAAACCTTTGAAGATTACATGACCTGCACACTTTTTGCATACACACTTCGAGGGAACCCACTACATTGGTGTGCTACACTGCTCAAAAAATCTATTTGCTCTCTCCCTCATTCAATCACAGAGATAGACCGTGCTTTCAATTGTTTTGAATGTAAATCACTCAATAAAGAAATTATGAAATTATGAAAATCACCTGATAAATCCATTGAGCAATTTCACACACACTTTTGTAATCTTGTGTACCAATTTCCTGAAGAGGAGATTGATTGGGAATTTCTCAATGAAAGATTTAAGTATCTTCTTTACACGTCTGAAAATCCACAATTCTTAGAATAATTCAAATACATCCTAGCTGACCTCACTGTTAGAGCTACTAAATCTAAGATGGACAAGGCCATTATCACAAGTGATTGTCTACCCTCTTCTCAACAAACAGCTCTAGCTTCACAATGTGTGGTGGGAGAAGGTGCGCACACATCTATTGAACTGTCATATCCTCCCACCCCACCTTCTCTCAATGTCTGCGCAGATTTACATTGCAAGCCTATTGGTTGTCACATTAATTCATTCCCTCAACCTTCATCCCCACGTTCCATTGATCCTCCGGGTTGTACTGTCTTGTGTTCTTCCATTCCAGACTCCACACTTGTTGTGAACGAGTGTTATAGACATTTTTGTGCCTTACAACATTGAGCATGAAATGTCCATAATCTAAGGGATCCAAAGTCCCTAAACATGTTGTTCCTACCCCTAGAGGAACAAGGCTAACAAACCACAACAATTCACAAAAGTTCTCCACCAGAAACTGCTCAAAAACAAGTCAATTCAGGATCATTTCAGTGGCTACACTAGCTATTTTCGCTGAATGTCAAAGCCAACACTGGCTACCTGCGCTGAATGTCAAAGGCAACACTGGCTACCTGCGCTGAGCGAGAGTGGACATGTGGCAAGTTCATTTCTCAAGGTGTCAGAACCCAGGAAGCTTCCAAAATGACACTTGCCTCAGGGAATTCGACAAGTGATGAGTAAGAGGTTCCAAATCTCCAAGTGGAAGCAAGAACCTCCAAGTGGAATCAAGAACTGACAGAGGGAGAGGACACTAGTCAGATCTCAAGCTGACTCATCCTCTCTCCAAACATCTATATATGGATCTCTCCTCCATGAGATCTAGAGGCCGGAATTTTGTTATTGCAAAGAATTGTTGTTGGTTTGAGATTGGAATCTTTGGGTGCTTAATGATTTGAAGGGGGTGAAGATAGGAATTCCATTTGCTGGGAAGGAGATGCTGGATTGGAGCCCTCTGGGTTGTATCTCTTCTTGAACCTTGTTATTCATCAATAAAGCTATCTTGGTTTCTCCTATATACTGATGTATTTTTGATGTATGATTGCATTAGTATGTTTAGTTTATTTCTAATCCTGAACTAGTTATGAATATGAATCCATGTCTTGTGTAGTGTTCTCTTCTTGTGATCTTGCAGAAACCTCTTGAAGCTGGGCGAGCGAGAAGGCAAGTAGCTGGGAACTCTCCAAGAGAAGAGAAGCCGGATCGAGGGACAAACGGAAGACACCGGTTAGTCCATCTATCTCTCTCTTCATTCTTAATTCATAAAGGAAGAATACTAGAATAGTTGTCTCTGTTTGATGCTAAGGCACTGTCACACCTTAGGTGGATAGGATCATCCTGCATAGGCATTTTTCCCCACAACAAATTGGCGACTCCACTGGGGAGATTTGTTTAGTCATTTTATTTGTGTTTCTATCATTGTTTGTTTCATAGACTCGACAGCAACAATCGAACTGCATCTGCTATTCCCAGATGCAAAGTAGACAATTGCTGCTTTGATCCAATCACTGGACTTGTCTATGATCTGAACAATGGACTCACAAATGATTTGATGATCCTTTGTGATAGATCTTAGTACTCCCTCAAAGCATCTCTTTGATTACACCTTGCTTGTTGCTTTTATTTGGCCTGAAACAGTAGATTAAATAGCAATCTGTGACCCTGAACCAGTGAGAAACGAGAGTTTCTCCTTCAGCGCAAACCCAGTGAAGGGATTCTGCATTTCAACGCAGGTCCCGTGAAGGCTACCTGCGCTGAATGTCAAAACCCCTGTGTTGAGGTTGCGCTGATCCAGTTTTCCCTTGTGCAGCTGGGGTTCTCTGCTCTGTTTTGCCTTGTTTTGATCTCTGATTTTTGCAGCCTGTAACCAGCATAGGTAAGAGTCTCATAACTCCTTTTCTCTGCTTAAATTCCACCTCCTTTTGTACAAAAATATTGTGAGTGTTTTTATGTGTTTTTGCGTCATTTACAATTTTCCTTTGCATGAGTGAAATAATCATCCTGTAGCCCTTGATTCAGATCTGTTGATTGTGATCGTAGAAGAGAGTTCATTGGCTGTTTACAGTTGATTATACATTTACTCTTGCTTATTGGTTCGAGTTTGTCTCTTTTAAGTGTCGAAACAAGTATTCATTTCGAAAATCGTTAAGTGTTGTAATCTCTTCTACCCTCTCTAATTTCGAAAAAGTAAACTTGTTTGTATCTGTCATTTAAAAGCAAATTCAAAGTTGTACAAAAAGCTTTCTTTGTAGGCATCAATACTAAGAAAGCAGAAAACAAACACCTGCATTGTGCATTTGCATCTTGATAGTTTGCATGTCTGATTTAGGAAAAGTGCATTAGAGTGTGCTGATTGCTCTTTGAGAAAAGATGGTGTCTTTCTTTTCCCTTAGTAGCTAGGATTTTCAAATTTGAAAAGATATAAAGCTTTCTTATCATCTTTAGACTGCATTTAGGAATTGTATCATACATCTCGTGGTGAACCTTGAAAGGCAAACTTCTAAAAAGATCAACCTAAAATAAATTGAATGAACTTAACAATGATTTGCAACATAACACACAACATAGAGGTCTAGGCTAGAGACGTGTTCCGGCGTCGTAAAGCCTGGTGACTGTCGATCTCGTGGATGGTGGGTGATTCCTCCTGAGGGACGATAGCGCCAGTACGGATTGTGCTCCCACATACCGTCGCGTATATATTGGGAGACCCCTATAGGCATAAAACCTTTATCCTTAGGAAGCCGTGTCGGCCGCCCTACTGATCGCAATGCAGTGAACACAGCATTCACGAAGATCGACCGCCCGTACCCTAAAAAGTATTCTGTGGTTTTGCGAAAAGTTTGGCACACCCTCTGCCTAGAACTCCATAGCAGTTTCTTTTGGCCTTTTTCAGACTCTATAACGGAAAAAGTCCATCCAAGAATTTTTCACTTCAGGCTCGTTAAAACATCGAAGGAGACTAGAGTCATCTTTAGCTTTTTCTCGACTCTTTAAAATTGAAAAAGCAAGTTGTGTCTAAAGCGTCGTTAAAATTTATTTTAAACGGAACAATCACCCCTGTTCCTGCGTTGATATTTAGGTTGAAAAAATGGAGCACACCAACCAAGGAATTCCCCTTGGTGGAAATCCTAGTCCCTTCTCCTCTTGGGGAGATGTTGGTGCGCCCCATATGGCCACATTGTCCCTTCCAGGACTGTCGATTGGCCTGCCGGTCTGGCTCTTTTCAACCAATGTCGTTCAGAACACCACTATTCCTGAATAGTCAAGTCAACAGTTAGACTAGACCAGAGTTGCCCACCAGCCTTCTACTTCATCTAATTCTTCCTCTCCTCCTTCCTCTTCGCTTGACGGAACTGGTAAAACAAAAAACCAAGTTCTTAAGGAGAAGAAGGAAAAGAAGAAGAAAGAGAAAAAGAAGAAGGATCCAAAAGCGACTAAGGGCAAACAAGTGTCGTCTGACAAAAATCCACACACAGCACTGACCAGGCCTAAATCGCCATGTGTCATATGCAAGGGAGACAACTTCCACAGAGATTGTCCCTGCATCCCTCGAATACTAAGGGACTGGTCTCCCCGTTTGCACAATTCGGTAGCGTCGACCTCTGATAGCCATGTTGACAGCTCACCGTCGACTAGTGAAAGTGAAGTCCCAGGACAGAGAGGGAAAGCTAGATTTCCCTGCAAACTGTGTGAAGGTGACCATGCCATCCACCGTTGTCCCTTCTTAGGCGAGGCTAAAAGAGTTTTGGAAGATCACCCGATCTTACGAGCGCAACTTCCTCCTGGATATCAAAAACTCCTGCCAAGTCCTTCACTAGTTGAGAACCCGGCTGGCCCGCCCAGGTGGTCAGCCGAAGCACCTATCATTGAAGATGAACCGTTTGGATCCATGCCTGACGAAAGTCAAAAGGTTGAGACGGCAGTTGACCCGGTTTTGCCTTGAGAGGCTCTATCTTCGAATGATACCATCACAGAGGAGAATAAAGACGACACCGTCCAAATTCTCTTCATCAACACAGACTCCGATGAACAAGGGGGAAATTTGCCCATTCCTTTATCGCAGGAAGGAACTTCGTCAGAGTCATACCCGGCCGTCTATTCGGTCCCACCACCAAGCAACCTAGTTGTCTCGTTTGACTGGAACCAACTAGGCAGACCCCGGTTGCCAGCAAGCATACCATTCAGAATTATCGTTCAAATATAAAGAATGGTAATGGCTGGCACTATCATTGATGAGGGGGCATCTGTGAGTATCCTTTCCTCTATTGCTTGGAAAGCGCTTGGTTCGCCAGCGCTTTTGCCTGAAATGAGAAATCTATCAGGCTTTGATAAAGGAACCAGTCGACCTTTAGGGATCCTCCCCAATGTGCCCATCACATTGAAAGGGAAGACCGTTCAAATGAACGTGATGGTCGTTCAAGGACCCTTGGATTATAACCTACTCCTTGGACGAGACTATATATATTGCATGGGAGCCATCGTCTCCTCACTCTTTAGAGTAATGTGTTTTCCGCATAAAGGAAGAGTGGTCAAGCTCGTGGACCAGCTTTCATTTCCCAAATCACACATCGCAAATAGTCATATACCATCCCTAAATGGTATATTCACGCAAGAAGTGTCTCAACCCACGGTCCGTCCTCCTGAAGAGCGCGAGTAATCCAGGAGGATATGACTGGAACCCAGGGGGCATGCGTCCTGGTTTGCTTCGGCAGGAAAACTTTGGGTATAGGGTAGGTTTCCGCGGGAGAATCTGACTAGTCTGTACCCCGCCCATGCTGGAAGAGGGTTATTCCAGAATAAGATTCTTTTGTCAAAGTTATGTGAGTTGGCGGGCATCGTCGCTCGCCTTTGTCTATTTCGGTAGACATTGCTAAGGAAGTGTTTTGTTTGAAAGATTAACGAGACAATCTTTGGGTAACCTGAAAGAGGTAAGCCTCTCTCGTTAAAACAATTGTTTTGACGGAAAAGAAGTAGAGGTAACCTTGAAATCATACTTTATACCTGGGGGCATGCAAACCTTTTGGAGTGCAAGCAAAGAGTGGTTATTTATCTGTTTTTTGGGTTAGTCGTTTCCTAACTTGCATAAAGAAAGGATGCGGGGCATAGCTTTGTGAGATGAAGCTCCATAAAAAATAGAATCTCAATGAGACACTCTTATCATATGACTGGGTAATCGAGCAGTTTTAGCACACAGTTCATGCTCGTTAAAAAATAAATGCAAGATCCGAGCAGTTTTAGCGCATAGTTCATGCTCGTTAAAAAATAAACATAAGATCGAGCAAATGTTTCCACCCGCGTTTAAGCTCGTTAAAAAATGAACTATCCCGGTAAATAACCACTGTGAACGTAATATCATCAGCCATTAAAGCCTTGGTCGTGTTTGCACCGTCACCTCCACTTTTCCATTGGCCGATCGTTCACCTCCATATGTTTGTTTACCCATTTTGAGGAACAGCTGCGAAGAGTGATTTCACCTAGCCATCCTTGTGACACCGCCGTGATTGGAAAATTCCAACCTGTACCTGGAATCTGCTGCTAACCCTGTTTATCACTCGTTCCTAAAAAGACGAGTCTTCTTTAAGCTCTTTTCAACTGACTCGTAAAATATGAAAAGATTGCTGAGTCCTTGGCCTTCCAGCTCGTTAAAGGGACAGGAAGAGCTATCCCTCCTCTAGATTTTAATCTTTTTGGACCTGAGGGATTATTGCACAAAAAGATCGAGCGCTTGTTTTATTCGGCTCGTTAAAACTATCGAAAACTCATCCCTTCTGTATTTTTTTATACTTTTTCGGACTTAAGGGATTAGATGACGAAAAAGAACTTTTGGAGTTAACTTTATGTACCTTTTCAGACTCTCTAAAAATGAAAAGGACCGAGTTATCCTTGTTGTTAGACTCGTTAAAATCATTAAATAGCGACAAACTTGTCTTTAGACGAGAACGAGTTTCACTATCGCTAGGCTCGTTAAGACATAGCGATGGGCTTGCCCGAAGGGCAGCTTATAGAACAAGCATATGTTATCCTCCTCAAGCTTGACAAAAATAAAGAGGTACTGGTCAGCAATGACTGGGGAAAAATTGGGAGAAACTAAAGAAAACTTTGATGGTAGCAAGTCGCTCTTGAACATGACACTTTTCCTCCGTACCACAATCGGCTTGGGTTGTTTCATTCACCGGTCACATCCATGGTCTCGCCATACCATCCATATTTTGGGTAATGCTACCGATCCATCGCATCAGTGTCGCCACATGTTCAAGAGAAGTCGTTCAGGAAAGTCAACCGTGTCCCATCCACTGCCATACATTATCCTTCATCCTTTCATTACCGCCACCCTGAATCATATGCCACAGATCGTTTTCACCTCCATTAAAATCATTAGCTCCGTTCCGTGTCACTGATGTGGGATTCATTAAGGCCCTCCTTTGACGGATCGCTTCTTGTTGACATCAGCTCATTATCCAAGAAGTTGATCTAGGAACAACCCCTTCAGTACTTTGAAGCTTGCATGCCTCAATGGCAATTTTCTCACTTCCGGCGACAGGTATACATCAATGACCTTCGACCGAAAGATTTTGCATGGTGTTCGACGCCAAGTCATTTATTCACACCACGTGAATTGTACTGCAGTACCTTGAGGGTCATTATCATTATCGGTGATTCCTCTCACGATTGTTAACGGTTTACCTCATTGACCAGTAATCAAGCGATGTCTTTCCATGTTCGTCTTCAGAACATTTCTCACATGGATCGACTTGTACTTAGAGTGAAGATAAAACGAGTTTGAAGACCCCAGATCTAGTTTCATCCATCCGGGCTGCGATATATATTCAGGAAAGATAAAGACATTGACATGTACATCATTGCAGCAGATAATCATCCTACTCAAAGGATGATAATTTCATCAAATTATCAGTCTACCATCAGACGATTGTTGCTGTTCTATGTACAGAAAAATGAATTTTATAAAGCTGAGCATGGGAATGTCTGCCTCAGCTAGATCATGAAAGCAGTATGAAAAATAATGTATTGTATCGTATCTTATTACAGGTCTCCTCCCAGCATTGGATGAACTTCGGATCCCTCTGATAAAGCATTTCACCCGATAAACAGCCTCATACTTTAGGGGGCAACTGTTATAGACATTTTTGTGCCTTACAGCATTGAGCATGAAATTTCCATAATCTAAGGGATCCAAAGTCCCTAAACATGTTGTTCCTACCCCTAGAGGAACAAGGCTAACAAACCACTACAATTCACAAAAATTCTCCACCAGAAACTGCTAAAAACCAAGTCAATTCAGGATCATTTCAGTGGCTACACTAGCTGTTTGCGCTGAATGTCAAAGCCAACGCTGGCTACCTGCGCTGAATGTCAAAGGCAACACTGGCTACCTGCGCTAAGTGAGAGTGGACATGTGGCAAGTTCATTTCTCAAGGTGTCAAAACCCAGGAAGCTTCCAAAATGACACTTGCCTCAGGGAATTCGACTGGTGATGAGTAAGAGGTTCCAAATCTCCAAGTGGAAGCAAGAACCTCCAAGTGGAATCAAGAACTGACAGAGGGAGAGGACACTAGTCAGATCTCAAGTTGACTCATCCTCTCTCCAAACATCTATATATGGATCTCTCCTCCATGAGATCTAGAGGCTGGAATTTTGTTATTGCAAAGAATTGCTGTTGGTTTGAGATTGGAATCATTGGTGCTTAATGCTTTGAAGGGGGTGAAGATAGGAATTCCATTTGCTGGGAAGGAGATGCTGGATTGGAGCCTCTGGGTTGTATCTCTTCTTGAACCTTGTTATTCATCAATAAAGCTATCTTGGTTTCTCCTATATACTGATGTATTTTTGATGTAAGATTGCATTAGTATGTTTAGTTTATTTTAATCCTGAACTAGTTATGAATATGAATCCATGTCTTGTGTAGTGTTCTCTTCTTGTGATCTTGCAGAAACCTCTTGAAGCTGGGCGAGCGAGAAGGCAAGTAGCTGGGAACTCTCCAAGAGAAGAGAAGCCGGATCGAGGGACAAACGGAAGACACCGGTTAGTCCATCTATCTCTCTCTTCATTCTTAATTCATAAAGGAAGAATACTAGAATAGTTGTCTCTGTTTGTTGCTAAGGCACTGTCACACCTTAGGTGGATAGGATCGTCCTGCATAGGCAATTTTCCCCACAACAACGAGGATCAATTTTTTCACATAGGTTGTGTTATGCAACCAACCTGTACTATCATTCATGATGAGTGTGTGTGGGAATCTAAAGAAGAATCCACAATGAAGGATGAATCCCTTCCATCTGCACCTCATCCACTCTATCCTAATGTCCCTTGTGATTCTACCACTTTTGATTCTCCCTGTGAAAAGTCATTTTTGTATGTTTCTACTTCTGATCATTCATAAGGCACACCAGATGTTAGTGTGTCATTACATTGTAGAGAGGACACATCTTCCTCTGAACATCCATCCCATATGTCATCTATCACTTCTGAAAACACAGAGGGTGAACATCCTTGTTTCTCATCTACCCCTCTACATGATTCATCAAATCATGAGGATGTCGATGAACATCCCGAATTTTATGATCGTGGTTGTCATGATCTTTGTAGTTCTTCATTTGATCATGATGTTGATTCACTGGGTGTTAATTTGTCTAAGCCACTAGTCTTCTACGATCTATCTATTGATGGAGTGGAAACCTCACAGGTTGTTGAGGAACTTCAGCCTGGGATGATGGTTATGTTAGGCCCTCGTTGTCTTGAGGTTAGTTCCACTTCTGATCAAAAAATTTCCTAAACACCTAAGGCTCCTCAACACTCTCTGATTTGCATTAAAGATTAACCAAACACACAGATTTCGCTTCCTCCACTCAAATCAAATGATCCCATCGGATATGCACTGGAGGAATCATACACAACAAGCACACTTGCAAGGCATAAGTTGTCTCTCTTTCTCATGTTTGCTTATCTATCATAGTTGAGAGAGTGCACATGCTTATCATCTACACACAGTTTGTCACAACACCATGTTAAGTCCGCAGAATGTCTATTTTTTACATTCACTCTTTTATTTTATGTGGAAATTTTAGAACTCAGAGCTTGTTTGTCTTCATTGATCAATATTTCTGGTTCACTAGTTTACATGCATATTTTTCATGCCTTCACCAACATGGGCTAGCCAATGTGCCGGTGGCTACATTTGAAATATCACTTCACATGAGTAGGACCATGCACTGTTTAGCGTAGGAGTAGGAGTAGTCTTTGCTTCTTAATTTTCTTTTCTTTTTTGTTTTTATGTATGTTTGCTTGCTAACTTGGTTTGGTTTGCTTACTTGTTTTTTCTTTTTCTTTACTTTTGCTTTTGTTTTTTCCTTTCTTTGCTTATGTGCACCCATAGGTTAGCCTCTCATGAAACCATGTTTGGCTCTCGAGAAAATTCAAGAAAATATAAGAGGACTTGTAAATCTATTAACACTTGGTTATCTATTGTCCTCTCTCTTTATATAGAGCTTGTTATCTTCATTCAATGATGCCTTGATGGAAAATGTGTTCTATTCAGAGTCAGTCTTGGT
Source organism: Pinus tabuliformis (assembly GCA_031772625.1). Classification (NCBI taxonomy): domain Eukaryota; kingdom Viridiplantae; phylum Streptophyta; class Pinopsida; order Pinales; family Pinaceae; genus Pinus; species Pinus tabuliformis. The sequence continues at coordinate 840,803,668 of CM062805.1, forward strand.
GAAAACACAACACTTGCACTGTTAACTAATACCGCCTACGCTAATTGGTTCTTTTGGGTTGACCCTTGTCAGCTTGGTCAAGTAGAGTAAGGTGAGGGGGAAAAACCTTAAATTATATGTCATAGGTATACATAACATACTTCTCTGAAGGAAAAACCTTGTATACTTTAAATAAGTCAAGATCCATCTTCCACCTCTGAAATAAATAAATTCCTATGCACAATTTTTGAAAAAATGAAAAAAATGAAAAAATGAAAAATGAATAAGGTGAAAGAAGAGAAAGGCTTCCCATGCAAAGAGGTAATGAAAGTAACTCCACCGGGGTACTGACTAGGCTTACTGGTAGCAGAGTGATGCTTGTGTTCATATGTGACTCCATTGGGGTATTGTCCAGGCCTGTTGGTAGCATAGCAACACTAGAGATGAAACTTAAACTCTGACGGCTATATTACTTGTGCATCAATATACCCCTCATCCCTAACTGAAACAAATAAGTTGAATTGGCTTGGAATGTGCGTTAACTGATCAAGAGAATGGTAAGGACTAAATATCTCACACAATCTAGTGCAAAAGCCATCATGATCAAAGAATCAAGAAATAATTCTGAAAATATTAAGATCATTTTTTACAAAATAAGGTTCATACAGAGAGCTAGAGTTCAACTAGTGTGTCACCATTATTGTAGTGGCTACAACCACCCTCCAAAATTTTGGCTCACATGAAAATTTCGGAGCCTACCTTGGATCCTGTGATCGATCATCCTTGGTTGCTTATGGTAAGCTAATGATTCCAAGCTCCCCTCCTTGATCTTAACAGTTTTCGGTGTTATCATCTTTATGTTGCATATGTCATCTTTGGGCATAGGGGTTATTGTTTATCATGAAAAGGGGAAGTTGTTTTTCTTCAAAGGAAAGCATGTGCGCATGAGTTTTTTGTTGGAAATAATACTGAGAGGGGGGGTGAATCAGTATTATCAGATCAATAAAACTTTTTCAATACTCAGAAACATATACTCTACTTCAGTTAAGTGAACCAGCGTGTACACGCTACTGTGTCTAAGGCAACCAGCGTATAACCAGAAATCTTACGATTCAGTTAGTTTATCTTCAGTAAATGCATCATGACATTATTAACCATATTAAAAGTAAACAGGTGCAGTATAACATAATAGATCATCACACAAAAGCCACACACATGAACACCATGATATAAGGTGGAAACCCAATGTGGGTGAAAACCACCTGCTGCAAGTCGTCTCTATCTTTCTTTAATAAGAAACTTCAGTTTACAATCTTTTGTATTGGTGCAGCCTTATACCAGTACGCAGGCTACAACCTGCAGAAGGCTACAACCTTCTCTCGTTTTCCAAAATCTCCTAGAAGGGAGCTCCAACCCCCTTTGCTCTTGTACTAGCTAAGATACTAGTACGTAGGTGCTGGCCTACAATCTTCTTTCCTTCAGGTACCACTTTTCATCAATTTTCAGACTGGATACTCCTGAAGCACAACATTTCAATTTGAAGACCACGATTCATTCACTTTTCATAGCAAATCATAGAAGCACAAAACAACCAATACTAGCATCATCAAACTTTGAATCATTGAACCACTGAAACCTTGTCAACACCCAGTCACCAGAACACAGAGCAGACTACAGAACCCTGCAATAACAAACAGACCCAACTGCAACCCAAAAATTAAGCTTCAAAAGATATACGCTACTTCAATGAAACAAACCCGCGTATACACGCGCTTTTACCGAAGCCAACCTGCGTACAGATCTAAAAATAATTTCTCATAACTTGCAGCTGTACCAGTCATCAGTCATACTCAGAACATAACATTGCGTCAGTATGCAGATCTAAAAATATGCGTAATCAACCATATACCGATAGTTCATTTCAAACAATTTGATCCCAATCTGTCCTTCCATCAACCGATGTGATCTCTCCTTAGCTCAGATCAAGCAATGTATCATCAACCCTGAACCTGCATACTAGATCTCTTTCTTCATTAGATATTCAAGACTTTTTCGATACACAAGCCTAATGATCTTCTTCTCCTTATATAGCATTAGGCCCTCCTTAATACCACGGGCCAAAACCATAGTAATACAATACCATCAACTTCAAAACTCGGGATCAACACGACTGTCGAGATACCTTGGTCCAAAAACATAGGCTCAAGTACCGAGGACTAACTACCAAGGACCAAAGGGAAGCTTCTCGACATGTACGCTCTTTTCTGTTCATGAAACTGCGTGTATACGTGACTTCGTATATAGCGAGCCTGCGTATCCGCGACTTAGTATATAGCGTACCAGCGTGTATACGCATCTTGGGCTTAATGAACCTGCGTATATGAGATTTCTCTTCATTCTTGTAGTTTGGACTGAGATCTGTCATCAAAGAGAGTTGCCATCAAGGACAACACCTGTACTGTAGCGCCACACCTGTGCCAAAATGCCAACAATCTCCCCCTTTGGACTTGATGGTAACCCCAAGATCCTTAGAATCATTCTCCCCCTTTCTCATCAAGGGCAAAGGGCTATGCTTCCCCTGAGAACATGCTGATATCTCTGCTCTGCTGTGCTGAACATCCTCCCCCTGACTGTAGGCAAGATCTGTAAAGGATGATCTTCAAAAAGAACCAAGACTTATACATCATAAAGGACCTTCCTATCACCAAGAGACTCAATACATACATCCATACTCCCAACTAAGAGGGGATACATCAGAAATTTACATATAACAACCAATTACATTACATCATTCATCCCAGGAATAGTGGGGAAACCATCATAGGCTGTTACATGACCTTGACATCATAAAAGAGATATCACAAAAGAGATACATGACATAGAGACGAAAAAACTAGACCAAGACTTATGAAAGTCACCAGCAGCATCTGATAATCATCTTTTAGATCAGCAACCAAGATTTCCTTCTGTGCTCCTTCTTCAACAATAGTTGTGAACTAGGACCAAAAGCATCTAAATGCCAACAATGCTTTATTAGACTTTAAGCTGCTCCCCCTGAAACTGTGCCTGAAGGACTCTGTCATACCCATCTCAGACCTTCTCCAACCAGAATCTGCCCTTGCTGTTCAGAACTCCATATACGCGACTTCACCTGCATAAATCAGCGTATGTACACGGATATCCCTTATACAACACGCGTACACCAACTTTTCTTTAGAACAGACAAGCTTCAATAGCAGGATGAAGCATCAACTACTCCCAGCTTCTGTTTGAGATATTCAAAAGTCTCCCTGGGCAGTGGTTTTGTGAGAATATCAGCAACTTGTTCTTTAGAAGGAACATACTCCAACTTGACCTTTTGTTCAAGCACTTGTTCCCGGAGGAAGTGATACTTGATTGGTATGTGCTTGGTCTTTGAATGCATGACTGGATTCTTTGAAATGCTGATTGCACTTGTATTATCACATAAGATAGAGACAGGTGGAGTGCAAGTGATTTGAAAATCCTGCAAGGTCTGCATCATCCAAAGAAGTTGTGTGCAACAAGATGCCGCAGCCACATATTCTGCTTCAGCTGTAGATAAAGCAATCGAACTCTGTTTCTTGCTGAACCAAGATACTAATCTGGAACCCATGAAGAATGCACCACCACTTGTGCTTTTCCTGTCATCCACACTTCCGGCCCAATCTGCATCTGTGTAGGCATGAAGAGTGAGATCTGTATTTCTAGGATACCATAGGCCATAGTTTTGAGTCCCTTGAAGATACTTGAAGATTCTTTTGACTGCCTGAAGATGAGTTTCCTTTGGGTTGGCTTGAAATCTTCCAACAATTCCTACTGCATGCATAATGTCTGGTCGAGTACCTGTCAAATAAAGCAAACTCCCAATCATGGATCTATAAGTTGGTTGATGAACTGCTGCTGATTCATCATTTGTACTGAGGCTGCATCCTGTAACCATGGGGGTACATACTGGCTTTGAATCTTCCATGCCATACTTCTTCAAGATCTGCTTGAGGTACTTGGTTTGAGACAAGAAAATACCTCCTTCATTTTGTTGGATTTGCAATCCAAGAAAGTATGTCAATTCTCCAAGTAATGACATTTCAAATTCTTTCTGCATAACCAAGGAAAATTTTTGACTCATAGCCTCTTCATTGCTGCCAAAGATAATATCATCTACATACACAACAAGTATTAGCAATTTGTTATTTTCAACTTTCATATAGAGATTTCTATCTGTTGATCCTTTTGAAAAGCCTTGTTGATGAAGATATTTGTCCAACCGATAGTACCAAGCCCTTGGAGCTTGTTTGAGACCATAGAGAGCCTTTTTCAATCTACATACAAGGTTTGGATCATTCCCAAGAATGAAACCATCTGGCTGCTCAATGTATACTTCTTCTTCTAAGTCTCCATTCAGAAAGGCTGATTTCACGTCCATTTGAAATACCTTGAAGTTTTGAAAACTTGAGAGAGCAAGGAACATTCGGATGGCCTCAAGTCTTGCAACAGGAGCAAAGGTCTCTTCAAAATCTATTCCTTCTTGCTGTGCATACCCTTTACAAACAAGTCTGGCCTTGTTTCTAATTACTTCTCCATTTTCATTCAATTTATTTTTGAAGACCCATTTTGTCCCTATGACATTCTTATCTTTTGGTCTAGGAACCAATTCCCAAGTGTTGTTCTTTTCGATATGCTCAAGTTCTTCATCCATTGCTTTGACCCAACATTCATCTTTGCATGCCTCTTTCACATTTTCTGGTTCAGTGGAAGAGAGTAATGCCAAATAGCTTGAAGCTTCTGCAATTGTTCTTCTTGTTTGTACTCCTGCTTCTTTCTGTCCCACAATCTGAGATTCTGGATGATTCTTCTGGACATATCTGGATGGATTCTTCTCTTCTATTCTTGTCTGCTCCTCTGGTTCTTCTTGAGGTTCTTCTTCATCATTCTGTCTTTGAGGGTAGCCTTCATCTTCTTCGATGTCTTCATGATGAACTTGCCTAGGAATGTATCCCTTCTCATCAACCACAACATCAATGCTGTCAACAATTCTGCCAAGTCTTTTATTGTAGCACTTGTATGCTTTGCTATGTGGAGAATAACCAAGAAGAATGCCTTCGTCTGCTCTTGGTTCAAGTTTTCCAAGTTGCTCATCAGTATTCTTAATATAACATTTGCTCCCAAAGATTTTGAAGTGCTTCACCGAAGGAGTCTTACCACAACAGAGCTCATGAGGAGTTTGAGTGCTGTTTACTCGGACATTTGTTTTGTTGAGAATAATAACCGCAGCATGGGCAGCTTCACCCCAGAAAGTTGTGGGAGTACCTGACTCATCAAGCATAGCACGAGCCATTTGTTGGATTGTTCTGTTCATTCTTTCCACAACTCCATTTTGCTGAGGAGTTCTAGCTGTAGAGAATTCTCTTCTTATCCCATGTTCTTCACAGAAATCAAAAAATTCATTCGAGGTAAACTCCCCACCTCTGTCAGATCTGAGGCACTTAATTTTGTGTCTTGATTCATTTTCAGCCAAGGCTTTGAAGGATTTGAATTTTTCGAATGCTTCATCTTTGTGCTTCATAAGTCCTAACCAAACAAACCTGGAGAAATCTTCAATGAATAATATCAAATATTCTTCTCCTCGAGGTTTTCTTTTTCTAAATGGACCACATGTATCTGTATGTACTAGCTCAAGAGGCATGCTAGCTGATCCTTCCTTCTCAGGAAAATAAGTTCTGGTTTGCTTTCCAAACTGACATGATTTGCATATGGTGTTGTCTGGAATTTTGATATCTGGAAGGTCAAGAACTGCCTGATATTTGCATGCTTTCCTTATTTGTGGAAAACTTAGATGCCCCAACCTCCGATGCCATAGCCAGTGTTCATCATTCTTGCTCAAATAGCATTGTTGTTGTCTTTCTTCAAATATGTATAGATTATTTGGAGTCCTTCTTCCTTTGATCACTGTTTCACCTGTATCAAGATCACGAACACAACATCCATTTGATCTAAATATTACCTCTGTTCCTTGATCGCACATCTGACTGACACTCAGAAGATTATGCTTCAATCCATCAACATACAAAACATTTCCAGCTTTGACCTTCTCTTTCAACGGAGCAACGCCTTTTCCTTTTATGGCTGGAGAGATATCGTTTCCAAAGGAAACTTTCTTTCCCTTTTCTAATGCGGTATATGATTCAAGTTTTTCTTTGTCCCCTGTCATATGCTTCGAACATCCGCTGTCGATGTACCATAGACTTTCTTGACCTTCTACATAAAAGGCTATCCCACATCTTTCTGGTTGCAGTTCCTTTATTCTCCATGTTCTGACATTTGAGGTTTGTTCCTTCTGAGTTGTCTTCCAGAACCTGGTCCTGCATTCAGAGTCTTCATGACCAAAGTTATTACAAATAGAGCATTCAACTTCATTTTCAAGAACCGAAAAGTTGTTATAAGTCCTTTTCATGGTCCCAGTCATACTTCTTTGCTTTTGAGCTTCTCTAGTCATGATTGTCTTGTAGGCAACACATTGAGCTGCTTTGTGACCGAAGTTATGGCAAGAAAAACATTGGCCATTAAAGAAATTTCTCCGATAATCAGATCTATCATCCAATCGATTGTAGCTTCTATTGACATCCATTCTTGGTGCAAATTGGGAAGAATTTACCTGTGGCTGATTGTAGCTTCTGTTTGTCCTTAAGGCAGCTTGTCCCCGAATTTCTTGATAGTCTTTATTTGTTCTTGAGGTAAATTGTCCCTGATTCACCTGATGACTTTTATTTGGTCTTTGCTCGCTCCTCCTTGCTGCATCAAGATAACTTTTAGAGGTAGAAGCTTGAGATGTTTCTCCATTATATCCCAGACCTGTCTTGATCAGAGGAGAACGCTGCACATTGATAATCTCATCCAAGGTTTCAGATCCTTTAACAAATTTAAGATTAATTGCTTTTGTTTTCTCAATCTCCTTTCTAAGACAAGCAATCTCACATTCCAATTTTTCAAGATGTTTTTCCTTTTCTGCCAGTTGACATTGTAGAGAATCAATAATAGCACTTTTCTCTTCTAAGCAAACTTTGAGATTATTCATTTCTTCACAAAATCCTTCTACATCTATAGCATCCATGTAGTCATCATCTTCAAAAGCCATTAAAAGTTTATATCTATAACCCTGTTCATCTTCGTCACTATTTGAAAGACCATCACTATCTTCATGAGTGTAATAGCTTTTCTTCTTTTCATTCTGTTTCTTGTTCCATTTAACAGGTTCCTTTCCCTTGTCATTCTTATCTTCGTGAGGACATTTGGCAGCATAATGACCTACTCTTCCACAAGCAAAGAATTTAAAAGGTAACTTACCTCTGAACCTTCCAGAACCCCTTTGAAGATTTTTGACAAAATTTGATTCTTCTTCTTCATCTTCTGGCACGTGACTTGCTTCATAATAATATTCTTTGCCTGAAGCCTTGAAAGCAGCTTCTCTTCTGTCTGATGGACCTCCTTTTCTCATTTCATAAGCAGTTAGAATTCCGTGAAGCTGAGACATAGTAAGAATTCGTAGATTTTCTTTTTCTTCTATTGCAGACACTTTAGATTCAAATTTGGGGGACAATGATCTTAGAACCTTTTCAACCACAATAGCCTCTTTTATTTCTTCACCCAAGTTTTTCATGCAATTAACAATCTCATCTACCCTAAGGAAATAGTTAGCCACACTTTCATCATTATACATTCTGAGAGTCTCATACTTAATCCTGAGAGTTTGAAGTTTAGCACGCTTTACCTGTTCGTCTCCTTCATAGCTCGTGACAATTTTGTCCCATATTTCTTTTGCGGATTTATAGTGCATTACCTTCATGAATTCCGATTGGGATATACATCCTAATAGGGTACTGACTGCTTTCGCATTTGTTTCATACTTCTTTTTCTCGGCTGCATCTGTAGGAGTAGCTGAAGGAAAAGTGTAGCCTGTCTCTACGATGTCCCAAACTTCTGTACCAAGAGATTGAAGATAGGCAGTAACTCTTACCTTCCAATAATTGAAGTTTGTCCCATCAAAAACCGTTGGCCTGATTGATGCTTCTCTCTCGTAGTTGCTCATGATGAACGATCTACCTTCAAGCGATCAAGCTTCTCTGAATGACCTGCTCTGATACCAATTGTTGGAAATAATACTGAGAGGGGGCGTGAATCAGTATTATCAAATCAATAAAACTTTTTCAATACTCAGAAACATATACGCTACTTCAGTTAAGTGAACCAGCGTGTACACGCTACTGTGTCTAAGGCAACCAGCGTATAACCAGAAATCTTATGATTCAGTTAGTTTATCTTCAGTAAATGCATCATGACATTATTAACCATATTAAAAGTAAACAGGTGCAGTATAACAGAACAGATCATCACACAAAAGCCACACACATGAACACCATGATATAAGGTGGAAACCCAATGTGGGTGAAAACCACCTGCTGCAAGTCGTCTCTATCTTTCTTTAATAAGAAACTTCAGTTTACAATCTTTTGTACTGGTGCAGCCTTATACCAGTACGCAGGCTACAACCTGCAGAAGGCTACAACCTTCTCTAGTTTTCCAAACTCTCCTGGAAGGGAGCTCCAACCCCCTTTGCTCTTGTACTAGCTAAGATACTAGTACGTAGGTGTTGGCCTACAATCTTCTTTCCTTCAGGTACCACTTTTCATCAATTTTCAGACTGGATACTCCTGAAGCACAACATTTCAATCTGAAGACCACAATTCATTCACTTTTCATAGCAAATCATAGAAGCACAAAACAACCAATACTAGCATCATCAAACTTTGAATCACTGAACCACTGAAACCCTGTCAACACCCAGTCACCAGAACACAGAGCAGACTACAGAACCCTGCAATAACAGACAGACCCAACTACAACCCAAAAATTAAGCATCAAAAGATATACGCTACTTCAATGAAACAAACCCGCGTATACACGCGCTTTTACCGAAGCCAACCTGCGTACAGATCTAAAAATAATTTCTCATAACTTGCAGCTGTACCAGTCATCAGTCATACTCAGAACATAACATTGCGTCAGTATGCAGATCTAAATATATGTGTAATCAACCATATACCGATAGTTCATTTCAAACAATTTGATCCCGATCTATCCTTCCATCAACCGATGTGATCTCTCCTTAGCTCAGATCAAGCAATGTATCATCAACCCTAAACCTGCATACTAGATCTCTTTCTTCATTAGATATTCAAGACTTTTTCGATACACAAGCCTAATGATCTTCTTCTCCTTATATAGCATTAGGCCCTCCTCAATACCACGGGCCAAAACCATAGTAATACAATACCATCAACTTCAAAACTCGGGATCAACACGACTGCCGAGATACCTTGGTCCAAAAACATAGGCTCAAGTACCGAGGACTAACTACCAAGGACCAAAGGGAAGCTTCTCGACATGTACGCTCTTTTCTGTTCATAAAACTGCGTGTATACGCGACTTCGTATATAGCGAGCCTGCGTATTCGCGACTTAGTATATAGCATACCAGCGTGTATACGCATCTTGGGCTTAATGAACCTGCATATATGAGATTTCTCTTCATTCTTGTAGTCTGGACTGAGATCTGTCATCAAAGAGAGTTTCCATCAAGGACAACACCTGTACCCTAGCGCCACACCTGTGCCAAAATGCCAACATTTTTATTGTCACATAGACATGTTTCACACTCACTACACGCACTCTAGTCATGAAGGTTTTTGCATCAGGCAAAGTATGTTTATACATTTTGGATGATCTGCGTTGTATCACTAAGTGTTGGTGTGCGATCACAGTTAAGTATTATCAATTTTTACACATGTTTCATTGATCTCACACTTAACCAATTTCCCAAGTAGCTTAGCCTCATTCAGCCTCCCAGAACTGTGCACTTTGCTTCTGCAACCATCAATATTTTTCCCTTGCCTGTTGAAACCCCATAGTGCACAAAAACCCCATCCAGCACTGCTCTCCAGAAATATGCAATGCAGTCAGGTAGCCAGCACTACTCTCCAGAAATGCACAGAGAAGTCAGGCAGCTAACACTTCTCTCCACAAATGCACAAAGCAATGCAGATGCCCTCCATTTAGAAAATGTGCAGAGGTGTCCTCCAAGGACCCCCATCCTGCAGCAGTGTCTTGTGCCTCAAAACTGCATAGTGTTTTCCAAGTTGTCATGTTGGTCTTGCATGCAGAAACTCCACAAACGGGTCTCCCAAGGCCTCATCTTGGCAGCAGTCACTTCTCGTCCAAACCGTGTTGATCCATCACCGAGTGACTACAGGAAAAGGTGACATGCTGAGATTACTCCCAAGGAGTCGAGGAGAAGGACCAAGAGACCAAGTAATGGAAAAATATTAGGACTGCATGCAAACTCTGTCGGATGCATGATCACCTCAAGGGTAAGTATGGTAAGTAAAGAAAACCTTTCGAAGTGTACCTCTTAGTTGAGTTTGCAAGACTGCTTGTCATTTTCATATCATCCTCTCCTCAGTAACATGAATGTGTGCAAACAAAAAAATTCATGTCATGTGTTACCTCTATATGTCTTACTATCTTTTCGCTTCTTTGACCAACCCTCATCTTCGGCATGTTGATTGTTATGTCATGCTTGCAACTTTGTTTTGGTGATGTTGAAGGTTTGTGTTGGAGTTGTGTTCTCTATGTAAACATCTATCGTTCTCACAAACAATGTTTTAAGCACTCTCGTGCAAGTGTCATCATGGTTGTCCAAAGGTCTACACTTGTCCCTTTAATCATTAGACAATCCTACAGTCAGTCGCACTGATAATATCTTGTCTTGTTGTCAAGTCATGTTGAGTGTGTGTTCGCAAGGTCATGTATACACAAGTTCACTCACTCACACACTTAACCATTTTTCTGAATATCTTTCGACCGTACCACCCTCCATAAGCCACACCTCCTCTGAGCTACATTGCATAATATCAGCCCTCAGTGATCAAGTACTGCTTCCCATAATTACGCAGAGCTTGAGGCTGCCTCCCAAGTAGTCTGCACTGTGTAATAATAGAATTGACCTAGATGAATGTCACCTAGAACGGTAACTATGTACACATGTCCTGCATGCCTACCTCATAGTTTTGTGTATTTTTGGCCAACAAGCTCCTACAACCTGCTTCTAGCTTCCCCTGAGAATTAGTGCAATTTTCACTTCCAGTGTCCTCTACTGCCCGTACTGCCTTCTGGAGAAAAATTACGTAGTTCTACCTCCCAACTAAGCCAAATCTCGCAGAATGTCACTGTTGTTCCGGAACTCTCATCCTAGGCTCCCAATGACCTTTGTGCAATTTTTCTTGACAGTTCCCTGTAGCCTTGCATCCCGACCATACATGTTCTCTATCTTGTTTTAGAGCCTTGTCCTCTCTCCCGATCGCCTGCACCGGAAACGAAAGACAATGCATCATGGTAGACTAGGGGATTTTTGGATTTGATATCATCTCATCATGAGCGATTACATAAATAGAGACATGGATGAGACATGGAATGAAGATGAACAGGATGAATAAGGAGCGTGTGCTAGAAGACTTGCTCATGGTTGGATGATCACACGAATCATACCAAGTAGAAAGTGAAGGAGGCACATGCGCATGCATGAAATATCAAGCAAAGACTAAGACCATTGAAGACTCTGCGCACTATGTCATGCGGAGGTGAAGCTATGATACATCACAGGCACACTCATCACTCAATTGCACAGCAGATCAACATGAACAACACATCCAACATGCTTATACCTACAGTGTCATATCGAGTTGTGTCATGAGTCGCCTCGGCCACATCATTAATTTGGGTCATAACTCTGTAATCAATGTAATGTAATGTGGAAATCCAAGAGACCCATGGATGAAATCAAAGAGTCATGTAAGTCGAACAGTCATAAGGGTCAGTTTCACCCTTGGCTATATATACCCCTCATTTGTACATGAAAAGGACTTTTCACCTTGGCTCCTCTTACATAGCCTTGAGAGTCTGTAGTCTTTTCTTTGAGGAGTGAGCAGAGGCTCCAGTACCCCGCTATCGGGCTAGTGATGTAATGGTGTACGGATGTGTCTTGGAACTTTCGCTTAATTCAGAAACATGTTAACAGGCGAGCACTTTTTCACACATGTATTGTATTCGTTTGTAAGACTATTATTTGGACACTTGTAATGCATGTTGCTTTAACCTGTATTAAGATAGTTGAACTATTTCGATTGTTTTAGCACATATGTTGTTGGAAGTGTGTAGTATCAGTTGTTAACATTGTCTCACCCATGTGGACTATTCTGTCAGACACTCGACAAATTCATTCATGTAAACTTTCTATAATGATTGTCGCACTCGTGTGGACTATTCTGTTGGGTGTTTTATGTGATATTTGCTCAGTTTTTTTGTGTGTTTGTGACTGCCGCATCTGTGTGGACTACTCCATTAGAAGATTCGCATGTCCTATTGTATTATGTGTCTCTAATAGAGTTGGGATACCCTTTCTAGCTAAGACTCACTTTCACCCTCTCCCTCTACAGTGAAAGAACTTTGACACAAGTGACACTAAGCACTCACCAGGCAGACGAACCTCGTTGTTTGAAGACAAAGTAAACCACTCTCATGTGATGACAAGCAAGAGCTAAGGAAAATATTTAAGATAATGGAAATTGGGCCATCTTACTGGATGGGGCTCCTACACTAAATGGTGTAAGGTATAGTTGGGACTTCATACCCAGTTGATCCCCTGAATGTTGGTGGGTCCACCATTGTCAACAAGATGTGAGAGTGTCATGATACTTACTAGATACCTTATCCAAAGAGGTGGCATTTCCTGAAGGGGCTTGCCCAAGTTCCCATGGAAGGATGTCTCACTGGAACGTGATCTCTGTGAGTTCGAACATGGACATTTATGCACGAACATTATTCATATCGTCTACAATGTTATAATCCATGGTGGGAAGACTAACCGAGGTTTTCGGGGATGGAAATTGGTTTGTAGTTTCAAGAGGAATGTTTCTATCCTTGCTGCTGTTGGAAACACTTTTCATTGAGACTGCATTCTTGGACTTTCTCTGAGTGTTCTGGGCTGAGTTAGCTAGAGGATTTCATTTCCTTAATAATTTTTCTTTGAAATTTTGTTCTGGCACCTTAATCACAGTGGTCTGCCCTTGGCTTCTTAATTTGTATCATTTTCCTTGCTACTGGGACGGACCATCACTCAGATACTGCTTATCGACAATACTCTTTTTGGCTGTGAGAATGCAATGATACATGTTTACTGCATGCCCAATTCTTGGATCTTCATCAATTGCGGCAGCTCCTTCCTTCTCTTCATCAGGCTCAGCCTACTCCTCAACCATGACTAATTCAACAAACTGTGTATCCATTCTTCTCATGAGCTGGTTCCATTGTAGGCACATTTTCTTTGAATGATGTTTAATATGAAATGATACGAATTTGTGCCAATTGTTTCAATATTCAGGACAACATTGGATCCCTATGCAGATTTTGTCGGCTAATTGTTGTTGCTGCCAGAAGATGAATTCCTTTTTAGCGGGAACTTGGGGGGCTTGTTGCTCATGTTAGTCTCGCTTTTCCTTTGATCAAGTTCATCCATTTATGTTGTCAATGACTTCACAAGATGAGTTAAGCTCTCAAGATCATTCAGTTATTTTTCCTTAGCCTTGCTCATGGAGGCTTGAGACCTCTTACCCATGTCCTTGGAGTCTTTTATTGATTCATCATCTATGATGACTCCAATGTGTGAAAGTCCTTCTCAACAGAAATAGCATCTTTGTAGTTTTTTTTCAATGTATTTCTCGCAGTTTTCTTTACAAACTACACAATAGTTTTTGGAAAGGCAGAAGTGTAGTAATATATGGTGATGGAGTCATGAGGTTTTTTGTTGTCAGAAAATTTGTTCAAGATGAATTTGAACTTCTGATTGAAATATTTAACTTTCTCCTTATACTCCATCTTTCGATTACCCAACTCCTTTAATAACATGGCAGGGGTCTTGTCTTTAGCAAATTTTTCAAGAAAGATATTTTTGAATCCCCTCCAATTTTAGATGGAGTTTGGAGGAAGGTTGTGATACCATACAACTAATCTACCATCCTAGGTACATGGAAAAAGTTTACATGCAACATCATCATAATTTACCTCAAGTGTTTGGAGATGTAGGCAAAATTTGTCCAAGTGATATTCAGCCTTCACTCTCTTGTCAAGGTCATATTTCATTAAGATCTTCTCTACATGCCTTAGAATATTATGTAGGACAACTGGAAGTACAAGTGGGCCCTGAGTCATCCAATCCAGATTTTGTTCTGCCATGCCTTCCTCTTCGTTGTCCTCCTCTTCCTTTTCCAAATATGATGGTTCCTCTTCCTCTTCTTCTTCCTCTTCTTCTCTGCTTGTCCTACCAAAAGTTGAACCCGAGAGTAAGGGGTTGCCTCCATTACCTCCATGAAAGAGCGAAGGCTTTTCTTACCTTTCCACAACATCTTCTAATTCTTCAAGATTGGTGAGGACCACTTCTTCAATGGACAATACTACTAATCCTCTGGGGGTGATATTGTTCTTCTTTTGAAATTATGGAAGATTAATTACTCCCTAAATCAATCCAACAACTTTTGCAAACTGGTGGGTGATGGGGTAAACTGCCTGAAGCTGATCGTACAAGATTTCATGTTTAGCCCTAGGCTAGGAAGATTAACTAAGTTCAGAAGTAGGAGTAGATGATATAGAGTGAATGTTGATGCCTTGACCAGAAGATGGATTAGTAGGTTCGGTTGGTCTATCAGCCATAAAATACCGGTTTCCCTCCTTCTAGCGCCAAAAATTTTAACGGTTATGGACCTACCAAAATTTATGGAATCTCCCTAATATGAAGTCCCAACCAGGCCTCACATCATTTGGTGTAGTATTTCCATCTGGTATAAAGGCCTAGTTTCAAAATCCTTAAATATTTTCCTTATCTCTAGTTGTGTTGTAGCAGCTACAACCACCCTCCAAAATTTTGCCTTAGCTTCATTTTGGAGCCTCCCTACCAACCATCCTCAGCAGCATGTATTGCACTGTCAAGTACATGAGCTTCATTGGTTTTCTTGCAGAATGACAACCTATCCATCAAAGCTTGTTGCATCCCCCTCACAAGTTGTTTCATCAGACTTATTCCAGTTGTAGGCTGAGTAGTTCCCTCAAGAAATTGCAAAATTCTAGAGGGAAACCAGCCTTCCCTCCAGAAATTGCACAATTTTGTCTGGCAGCCTGCTAGGCTCTAGAATTACGCAAATCTGCCTGTCACTGTTCACTGGAAAAATTATGCAATTCCTCCCAGTAGGACTTCTCAGCCCATAAATTGTGCAATTCTGGGTAGAAGTCAGCTACTCTGCCTAGAAATTGTGTAATCCCTCTAGGAATCCAGCCCAGCTCCCTCCCAGAAATGCACATTCTATCCTCCTAACTGAGCAGACTATTGCATGTGCATTTGAGTTAATCGGTTCCCTCTGGGACCGAGTAAAACTCATTTTCATGCATGGGCTGCTCCTCCCAGGACAACATGCAAGGGCATCCCTTGTTTTAGGGATATATTTTGAGCATTTGGAGGTTACATGCAAGGATCATTTCAAAAACCTCCCACCAAGTGTCGCTTTCCCTAGATTTATGGCATGTGCATCACAACCTCGATTTTATTAAAACTCATCAACTGGATGCTGCAAATCTCATTCCCAAATTGCATCTAAGAGTCGTCGACACATTCAACTCAGTTATTTTGGGGTAAGCCCACTTTTCATGTCTCATGCTGTGTTTCTGGCGCTTTTTGTGTTTTTCTTCGTATGAATGTTGTCTACTTGATTTTAGTGAGCTCTTGTTGTCATTTTGATACATACTAGCTTTTACAAGCACCGCTTCAGTTTTTTTTAACATCACAATGTTGTCACATGCATGACACTATTTTGTATGGATGGTCATCGTTGCGGTGACTCACTTCACACACATGCATGCTTTCCCGTTTTCCAAATGTTGTACTTTTTGTTTGCATGAATGATCATTCCCTCTTGTTTGCATTCATCTCATCATGCTTTCACACTTGTAATATTTTCAGTCACCCATTGATCGGACTGGGTTGCCTTGTCCCGGACCATGCCTTGCCCAACTAGCACTGTGCATCTCTAGAAGCGAAGGCTCTTCCTTCCCTCGAGAAATTGTGCAAGTCTAGCTAGGCACTAGCCTCCAGGTTTGCATTTCACAATTCTTGGAGCCAATGTCTTGTTGGCTCTAGAAACAGCGCAATGCATTTTGCTGGTTGCATGTGACAATTGAATGAAATTGTGAATTTCACAGTTTCTGTCCTTAGCAAGCCAGGCTAGATTAAGCATTGTGTAGCTCCAGTAGTTAGTCAGCCTCCTAAAACCTCGAACTATGTCTTGTACAATTTTGTTAGTCATTCTCCCGACCTCTCGGTAGAAATTTCACGACCTTTATGATTAGTCAAACAGGTATGTTGCAAGTCAGTTCTCAAGTTCTTTTTGGTTTTAAACTGACATAATGCTTGCCATGAGTGTTTCCATGTCTCCAGGTATCACAGGTGTTCATCTGCCTCTCAGCAGCACAAGTACAATGTCCTTCAAGAGAGCAGAGTCAAAGGACATCGTTGAGAGCACAACGTAGGTTGAAGCCAAGCCAATGTTTATGAGCTTTCCTACCTATGAAGACATCAAGTTGTTTGTAGACAAGGACATCAAGATAAGATGGTAGAAGCATCATAGAGATCAACATCAAAATGAGCAGCATCATCAGCAGCAATAGAAGGCAACACACCGGCATGCAGCGAATGCAAGAGGAAGGTTGTTGACAACACAAAGGTGGAAAAAAGTTGTAAGCTCAAGAAAATCCCCTTGTGATGAAGGAAACTTTGGATATTGAGGCTATATGAGGTGACGGTGCAACAAGACGATTGCGCGAGGGAAAAGAAAATAATAGAGAAGGAGTTGTAGGTGATGAAGCAACAACTCAAGGAAGAACAGGAGATTCATAGACGAGAGGATGAGTTTCAGTAGGAACAGGTACAACAGGGGGCACAACATGCATAGATGAATGAAACCGCTCCTGTAAAAGTTATAGATCCATCCCAGCAGGTGGCACAGAGAAGACATGGTGAGTGGTTTTGTTAATCCAATGCAAGGGAATTCAGTAGCATGAATTTCATTGAGCACACGCATGCGATCCAACCCATCTTGCACACTCACCGAGGTGAAGACAAGAGGCAAGTCTGACTGGAGCTAAACATGTAGTTGAGATTTGATGCATATGACCACCAGCTTGCATTGGAATATCAACACGAACACTATGCATCAGTGTGTTGTTGGTTTGACTGCACCCAAAAAGACCATGTGCATGCTAGCAGACGAGTTGGATGGAGGAGTCATACCAATGCACTTGGATGCAATGGAGGAAAGAGTTTTCTTCAGCAAGATGTCACCATGGAGCACATGCACGCCATCACGGATGAAAAATATTGGGGTCATATCACCACCTTCACCATCACAAGCATGTCAAAGAGTTGGTTTCACTGTTGAGGCAAGTTAATTACATATCATTTAATTGTCAGCCCGAGGGTTTCGTAAAACTTGCGAAGTGTGCATGCACTGCATATGCTAGGAATTAACTTTCAATTTAGATCAATCTAACTACTAAACCAAATAATGGCAAATCAAATTCACCTATTCTAACTCAACAATCACCTCAAAATAAATTATAGTACAATTATAGTACAGCGCGCGGAATTGAAATTGTATGAAATGAAATCTACTCTAAGGGATCATGTGTGCATTATCAAATTAGGATCCTATGAAATGAATAATCAAAACCACATGACATGAAATGAAAGCAAAAACAATCATTCTTAACCTCTCACATAGGAAAAGATATGAAAGCAAATAAAAACAATTTCTCTTAACTTCTAGATAGGAAAGCAAATAAAAACAATCGCTCTTAACCCTTAGGTAGGAAAGCAAATAAAAACAACCACTCTTAACCTCTCACACAGGAAAAGATATAAAAGAAAATAAAACAATCACTTTGAACCTCTCACACAGGAAAAGATATGAAAGAAATAAATCTTAATCTATGAAAGCAATAGATCTTAATCTATGAAAAACAATAAATCTCACACATTATAGGTGGCCAATCCAAAAGTATGAGAGACGGCAAGTTGAGAGGCTCCCAATGCAAGCATTACCAATCAAGTTGAACATCACTCATGAGCATGGTGCTAAATCTAAATTCCATTCATAAGTAATATTAACTTTCCACCTGAGTATCTCCAACTCTACACATGCCTTTGAAAGGATAAGTCTCTCCTATTTATAGAAAAACACAAGAAGCTACCTCATTAATGGAGGTCCATTATTCTCTCCTTAGATCTCTAGAAAATCTCATAGAGTTACAACTCAAATAGATAACAATGATACACATATTCTCTTTGACCTTTATCCAAATCTTCTTCCATATCTTGAAGGGAATCCGAATTTGAACATTGGAGTCCAAATAAGGGTGCCTTCGAAGCTTCCAAATGACCTACACATGTCATGAAACTCAAGCCACTTTTAACTCTTAGCAATTATATGTCATTTTTCTAAGTTTTAACCATTTAATTCCCTTAAAATACTAGAAATCATTAGCTTTTGGAAAACACAAAGGTAACCCATATAATTATAAAAATGGAGGCTAATGAAAGATTATATGGCTATGGAGTTGCGAAATTTGAGTGAAATGGTGGCGATAAAGGTGAAAGTGGATGATATTTTGAAGACATTTTGGAGACTCTACATACCCCCCAACTGACGTTATTACATATCCTCATGTAATCTACTACATTTCTTAATCATTATTTGCCTTTGAATGAGCTTGGATTATATCAATTGTCCTTAAACTTTGCATTTGACAATTTCATTTCTTTTCACAAAGTATTCCTTGTCATACATTGAATTGCAACATGTTTGGTTGGTTCTTGTGTGGCAACCAAATCTTAATTGGTATTGGTTCTTGTGTTTCATAGCTTGTTTCTTTTTGTTGCTACAAGATTTATTGAACATATTTAAGAATGCATAATTAAATCAGCCATATAATATGCTCATCATTTAGGCATTTATTTGTAAATCACATAAATTTTGAACCATAATGCAATCATAATTGATTAGGAAAAGTATGTTAGGATGAAGTGAAGTGAAATGGAATGAAGTGATTATGAAGAGTGATCATAAATGGATTTCCCTTCATCCCCCAACTAAAGGTGTTTACGTATTTTTTTTCAAATGAGAAAGGAAATATGGTGAAGTATTTTACAAAAATTATAACTTCAGTATTCAAGGAATTCTATGATTAAAAACTAGAAAAGAACATACCTTTACTTACCTAGGAAGTGTACAAACTGTGCATATGTAGAGAAGTTGTAACTACTGCTAGATCATGGAATAGAATGTATAAATTCATCTGCTTCTTGGTTGCATAAATGGTGGATGAGGTGGTGAAAGTGGATTTTTTATTTCTGTTGCAAAATGTTGAAATGATATAGTCTTCACCTGCTACAAAACCTGATGGTACAATTCTAGTCATGTGAATAAATGTGTTATTGTCGAGCATGAAGAGAAACCATTGGATTACCGACCATTAATGAATGTCGTTAACCAATGCGAGGTAAACTCATCATTAATGTCAATGAGTGCCAAGGTACATAAGTACATCTTGCAAAGTGTGAGTAGATGAGATGATGTAGAGCCACTTGAAAGGTCCAACAATCAAGGGACATTGATGTATTCCCATGATTGTCGGTAAGAGATATTTTCATTGATGCATACAAGCCTCAAGGTACTAATAAGGACTCTATCCCTGAACCTAGATAATGTGTTGATGTCGATAGGCCAAGAATTGTTAGAAAGGAGGCATTATGAATCCCCCATCATCTAACATGAGTATGAAACAATGATTTTGGAAGGACTATGAATGAAAATTTTTGTAGTGGATCAAGGTTTATTTAATGGAAAGGAAAATGAAAAGAGGGTAAATAAGAGAACAGAAAGAAAAAGGAAAAATTAGCATGTAAGAGAGCTGAAAGTCTCTATGAATAGAAAGTATGAAAGATGTGAATGGAAAATGTAAATGGAAAATGTGAAGAAAACATGTGACTCTTGCAAGGAAAATGGTGATGACGATGCTTAGTGAAAATTCTTGAATAGCTTGTGAGCTTAGAGAGGAAAAGTGATGGCATTTATGGATGAAGAAATGGATTTAATTGGTTCATGTCTCTTGAAATTGGTCATAGAAAAGCAATCATGCATAATTTCCTTCCTTAAATTCTCTAGTTTCCCTAGGACCTGACAATAAACATGGCACTAACATTGCAATAAAACATAAGTGTGTTCAAAGAGAAGTGATCAATTTCTTTTTGATACATATAATTTTTTTTCATAATTAACAGGTTCATGATGTGTCTTCGTTTCAAATGGTTAGTCCAATTTTGACAATTGCGATAATAAATCCAATTTATAAAATGATGATATGCACAATTTCCTCAATTTATGTTTGAACCATAACATTTTATAAAGATAAAGAAATATTATTTTCAAATGCTTAATTATTCCTGCAGAACAATCCTCAATCAAAAATTCATCAATCGATCCTGCAGATAAAGTGCCTTCATAGTTCTTCTTCTTTTCTGCATCATGCTTGAAAGCATAATCATTAGACAGATCCAATAAATTTTGATCATGATTTTCTGATTAGAATGTATTGTTGACAAATAGATCATTGAGTTAAATAAAAAGCTGCAGAATTGTTTTTCATCTGCAAAATCATTGGTCAGCTGTAGAATTGCACAGTTTCTGTAGCTAAAATCCTAAACAGATAGTTAAGTACACACAGTTATGCATTTTTGTCATGAACAAATAACCAGTCCAATATTCAAATTGATTAGTACCCCTTCGAGAAAAATTAGCAAATAGAACAATTTTTTTTTTTTTAATCATTTTTTTTTTTTTTGCTTTGACAAGTGTGTTTGAGTGGACCATCACAACAATATTTTTCTCAATTTTCTCTAGATTTCGCATCAAAATTTTTTGACAATTTTTTTCATGGCAATTTTCTTAAAACATGCAATCTAAAAAGTAATGAAATATTTACAAAACTAAAAAGTAAAATAGATGTACACAAAAGAAAAAAATAACAAGAAAAACATATGTACAAACTAAAATATACATACAAACAAACATAACAAAAATCATAAAAAAACCTTTAAATGTACAAATGCTACAAAAAACACTTCATAAAAAGAAAAATGATAAAAACAAATATTATACAAAACATATATATACACTTTTAAAAACAAAACATAACAAAAAAACCAACGTAATAAAAAAAAATGAAACTTTCCATGTATAATATTCCATAGTGAAGGTCATCAAATACAAATGCGAGGGCATTGATTGGTTGAGAACTAGCAACAAACATAATTCCATATCTTACAACTCCAAGACTGCTGGACCATTTATGAATAACTTAGCAAAGGGTCCAAATCCTATAGATAGAATCACAGCTAAGGCAATACCAGATCCTGCTCCTATTTGAAAAACATTAAGAGCAACCTTTTTTACTCGGATATAGTCCCTTTTGTAAATGCACTAGAAATGAGTGACTGTCCAGTAAGTGCTAAAGCATCGGTAAGAAGAGATACTACCAGCCAAACTTGCAAGAAAATCTGATGGCCAGCCATGAGAATAGGACCCTGCCTAGTGGCCATTGGTGTACCTAATGTCATTGTCACAAGCACAACTACAGTCCTTCCTAGAAAAACCCTCTTTTCTTCAAAACAATGGTTTGTGAGAAACAAAATTTACAAATGGTACTGACTCTAGTTCTCTGTTGTTCTGCAAAAGAAATCCAAAGAGCAAGATAACTAGCTGCCTTTTGCGTAGGGTTTTCCTTCGATTTATATAACTTGGCAGCATTGTATCCCAGATAGCATACACATCAATCCTTCTCAGGCTCACTAAGTTGCTAATGGTACTGCTTAGCATCTCTGTGGTGGATATACCTCTTGTAGATCAGGAAAATCATATCAGGGCCGCAACTACTGTCTGTGCATTAATTGAAAACTGTTTTTTCTCACGCAATCTGCCAAATAAGGCTCCAAAGAACCCCGAAATTTTTTCAAATGTTTACGGATTTGTGAAAATAGCTCCTAAGTAATATGATTAACCTCATTTTGAGAAAAACCCACATTTTTTTATTTATTTTTAATTCGTTTTTATTTTTCCAGAAAATGTGTTTTAAAATGGTGTTTTGAAAAATGTTGCGTTTCTAATGCTCTTCTGGGCACGATTTGATCTGTAACTCGACTATTATTCTTTATTTCTAATGGCCACTGGTAACCTTTTGAATTCAAGATATACATCTTGGAACTTTACAACCTTGATATGCTTCCCATTTGGGTGGACTCTCAGAGATATGCATAAATCAATGTGCTCGCCATTCGAGTCTAGGATTTGGGTGAACTCGAGGGAGCAGTTTATTTAGGTAACAAACATTCCTATATGGCTGATATCCTGAATGGCAAAATGGAATTTTTTAATTTCTTAGATTCTGACATTGTAGAAGGATTCTCAGGGTCCCATTCTTAGTGGAACATGGAGGTTGTTTTCTTACATGAATGGCCTATTCCGAACTGGAGATATGCATTGTCGATCTTCACAATTTTGGTATACCTACCGTTTGGGTGGATTCGAGGTGTGCATCCTTGAGCTTTGCAACCTTGAGATGTATATCAGGCATGGAGTTAGATAGGTATGAGTTGATGTCATATATATTCCTAGAAACCTTCTCAATAAATAGCATCAGAGACATTATCAAGCAAATACCAACAACAAATCTCAGCAACAGAGCAATAAGGGACACTATAATCTGCCTCCATATGAATGCAAGTTGTTTGTTCATGTCATTGCTCGGAAATGACTCTAGAAGGAGATTTTTAGAAGACAACCGATCCATATTGAATCAGAAAGCCAAGTCATCCTACAGCTAAGTCTTGTGATAAATAGTAAAAGTGTAGAATAGGGAAACCTTGTGGATGGATCCAATGTTGAAGTGGCATTTTCTCTCAGTACATATTGGCAATAGATCACCAAGATTATTAGATTGTGATGGCTCTCACCTGGGTTATGGATCAAATTAGGCTCGGCTGCATAAACGAGCCTTTTCTGCAGTATCACAAGGATGAATCATAATGGAATCATTTGACCTTTGATGTGCCAGATATGCAGCAAATTAGATCAAATTCAAAGCAAGAATTATTATTATTATTATTATTATTATTATTGTTTTAATGATGAATTTTGGATTTTGATTTTTAAGCTAATGCAAAAAAAAATTGCAGGTCGCACGAGAGCCAGTTATCAATTTGTCAATTCTCTTGGAAAATGTAGTAAAAGAGAACTGATTTTTTTTTTCAAACTTACATTTTCCTTATTAAAAACATAAATAAATAAATAAATAAATAAAAATCTAACATGACTTTTTTTATTGAAAAAAAATGATTTTTTTGTTGAAAATATTTTTGTGAGGTTAGTGAAAATGTAAGAAAAATAAATAAAATCTAAAAATTTTAAAGCCTAAAAGCTTTAAAAAATGCAATCAAGAACTTTAAAAAAATGCAATCAAGCTTGATTTTATTTTTCCTAACTTATCTAATTCAAAGAATTTTTTTTTTTTTTTTTTTTTCAAATTTTGAAGTATATGAATGTTTCCAATGTAGCCATTTACAGATTAAAATTTCTAGAACATTCATATCCAAATTTGCAAAATGTACCTGATTGTGTATGAGAAATCGTTTTAACCTTTAGATTTTCCACAAATATCTTGGATGAATGTCATGGCGCAATCACGTTTCGACACCATTCCTTGATGTAGTCCTTGTGCTCCAAAAAATGTTTGATCTACATTCTAGATCCTTTGTCCATAAATGGTTATATATATGCAGCTAAATGATATATGCATCTATATGCTTTAATCATGCATCTAGGAAAAAACTAAAAAAAAAAATGAACTCTAGACTGAAAGCTAGTTCCTATACACACCTCCCAGGCAATGGCGCCAAAATGTTGAGGAAAATTAATTACCTATCATTTAATTTTCAACCCAGGGGTTTCGTAAAAGTTGCAAAGAGTGTGTGCACTGTATATGCTAGAAATTAACTTTCAATTTAGATCAATCGAACTACGAAACCAAATTCACCTATTCTAATTCAACAATCAACTCAAAAGAAATTATAGTACAGCGCGCATAATTGAAACTGTATGAAATGAAATCTACTCTAAGGGATCATGTGTGCATTATCAAATCGGGATCCTATGAAATGAATAATCAAAACCACAGGACATGAAATGAAAGAAAAAACAATCATTCTTAACCTCTCACACAAGAAAAGATATGAAAGAAAATAAAAACAATTGATCTTAACTTCTAGTTAGGAAAGCAAATAAAAAAAATCTCTCTTCACCTCTAGGTAGGAAAGCAAATAAAAACAATCACTCTTAACCTCTCACACATGAAAAGATATGAAAAAAAGTAAAACAATCACTCTTAACCTATCACATAGGAAAAAATATGAAAGCAATAAATCTTAATCTATGAAACTAATAAATCTTAATCTATGAAAAACAATAAATCTCACACATTATAGGTGGCCAATCCAAAAGTATGAGAGATGGCAAGTTGAGAGGCTCCCAATGCAAGAATTACCAATCAAGGTGAACATTACTCATGAGCATGATTCTAAATCTAAATTCCATTCATAATTAATCTTAACTTTCCACCCGAGTATCTCCAACTTTACACATGCCTTTGAAAGGAGAAGGCTCTCCTATTTATAGAAAAACATACGAAGCTACCTCTTTAATGGAGGTCCATTATTCTATCCCTAGATCTCTAGAAAATCTCATAAAGTTACAACTCAAATAGATAATTATGGGACACATATCCTCTTTAACCTTTATCCAAATATTCTTCCACACCATGAAGGGAATCCGAATTTGAGCATTGGAGGCCACATAAGGGTGCCTTGGAAGCTTTCAAATGACCTACACATGTCACGAAACTCAAGCCACTTTTAAGTATTAGCAAGTATATGTCTTTTTTCTAAATTTTAACCATTTAATTCACTAAAAATACTAGAAATCATTAGCTTTTGGAAAACAAAAAGGTAACCCATATAATTATAAAAATGGAGGCTAATGAAAGATTATATGGCTATGGAGTTGCAACATGTGAGTGAAATGGTGGCTATAAAGGTGAAATTGGATGATATTTTGAATACATTTTGGAGACTCTACACTCACCACAACAGACCGAGTGTTAGTGATGGCTTGCTTGGCTTTCTCAAGCCATTTTCTCTCACATGGGCACATGTGCGTTGTAATGTAACTTCTTGTCAAGTGGAAGTTCAAGTGTAGATAGTTGGATGTCAAATTCATCGAGTAGATGAAGAGCCATAAGGGTAGATGAACTGTCACAGAGGGGAATTTCAAGGGTCACCCCACCCTTTTCTATAAATAGAACCTCATAACTCATTGTAAACGCTTTTGTTCAGCCAAGCTTCTGATAAGACTATCTTGGAGAGAGCTTGGATAGTATTGTAATGATCCTTGGCTTCTCCACTATGGAGAGCTAGTATATCTCTTTGGAGGAGCAGGCAGTTATGGCTGTAACATTTCGCTATCAGAATTAGTGGTTATACATGGATGTATTGTATGAATGGAACTTACACTTCTTAATATAACAGAGCTATCATGTTTCATGCATATGTTGTATTTTATTCTATGCTGTCTAGTTTACTCTAAATGATATATGTATTTGTTTGCTCATGCATGCATGAATGGACTATTTTGTATAAGTATGTATGAATCTTTATGAAATGTGTTGTTGGGTTAACCATCACTTTAGATTGCTCGCTAACTTGCTTTCCAGCTTGTGATGCATCTTCGCTTGTGTGTTCCCTTCCAAGATACATACTATTATAGGTTTCCAAGGGGTGCACTCACCCCACCTTCAGTGTGTTAGAACCCCTCATGCACCTTCCTTGACCTACTGTAGTTGTCACACCCTTGATACCAATAGGAACATCTTACTTGCCTCTGTGCGAAATCGCAGTAAAGGCATTACCGTTCTATATTTTGGCACTAGAAGGAGGCTAGATGACAAGTTGATTCCTCACATCTATTTTGAATCTCTACATATCTATCATGACTAACTACATAGTTTCTCTTCCGGAATGTATGTCTTATGGAAAATATTTCATTATCTTGGAAAATCTCTTAGATAACTTGTCACATAAAACATACGATGGTGGAGGCCATGTAGCCTTGGTTAACCACACGATCGGCGTTGTAGGCTTATGCAAAAGACATGGAATCTTTGAAGAATAAATGACTTGCGCACTATTCATCTACACGCTTCAAGGGCAACCAATTCACTGGTGTGCCATGCTTCCTAAAAATTCTATTCGTTCTCTTGCTCATCTGGTCACAAAGATAGACTATGCTTTAAATCACTTTAACCATAAAGCACTCGATCAAGAAATTATGAAATTATGAAAAGCGCCCGATGAATCCGTTTATCAGCTTTACACACACTTTTATAATCTTGCATACCAATTTCCTGAAGATGAAATTGATTGGGAATTTCTTTAAGGGAGATTTGAGTATCTTCTTCGCATATCCGAACCCTGCTTAGCACACTTCGATGATGGAGTTGCACAATCATAGACAGGCACAGTTGTTGTCACAATTGACTATCCGCCTTCACCCAGGGAAAATTTTAAGAACCCCCCCTAAATTTACATGTATAATAAATGGGCGAATCTCCATGGTATATAGGAAAAATGGAAGGCGATTTTATCAATAATATGATATGTACATATAATTTTTTGGCGAATCTCTCACCAGGAATGGAGAATATTTTACTAATACACAAATGAAATCATTGCATTTCTTTAAAATATCTTTTGAAATCAAAATTACCGAAATTACATATCGATAACCTAGTGGGTGTAGGATAAAATTCACCCGTGCCATTCACAAAAAGCATGAGAAAAAACCTAATACTATATATAAAACCAATAAAAATTCAAATTCATCACTTCTAGGGACCTTCTAACCACCCTGCCAATACACAAGCATGTTCCTGTTTGCAATTAGAAAAATTACCCAAATTATGATCTGTTTACTCCAGCATATGTTGGAAAGTTATAGAAAGATGACTAGTGCAATCAATCCATTCCTTTTAGCCCTGGATTTGTTTCAGTTTAAAAAAGAAGTATACAAATATACTTATCCAATGTCTATGCTTTAACCATTCACCTTAAGATGTTTTTACAATATAATTTCCAAAGTCTATTTAATATCTTCATTATCATAAAAACCAACCTATATCCATGTTAACTCCACATCTACCACTCTTAGGGGGATGGAATCTATTTATCCCTTTGAGCACTTGGTAGACCCAGAATTAAGATGGATCTAAGATGATAGAATTTCCCCTTTAAATAGTTTATGCTCACATGAATACCATGGTATTACCATGGGTCAATACCATGGGTAATCATAAACCTGGAGCTTAAAAATCACTATTAGTAATTTATAAAAATTAATAAAATTAATAGTTGATTTTTATTTTATTTTTTATTTTAACCAAGCTAAAATGTTTAACATACATTAAATTACAACATCCATTTTTACTCTTGATCGGATCAAATATTTTTTCACTCTATGCTAGTTTGCATATCACTATATTTGATACCTCGTGGGGGTTAGTAGATCTAGAGTAAAGATGGATCTATGTTGGTTTAATTCCCCCATCTAAATAGGCTACATTCCAGGTGAATACCATGGGTCAATACCATGTGCCATTTTGGTGAATACCATGGGTCAATACCAATATTAGTGTTAATAATGTTTTTTTGCATGGTATTAATAACAATCTAGTCCATGGTATTTGTCCCATAGTATTTTTCCCATAGGTTTCACCTAAATATAATGCATTTTTTGAGTGTTTGTAAATATAAGGTGACTTATGGAGTAAATATAAAAAAATGTTTTATTTGTTTACCATACCTCTCATTTATTTATATTTTTATTAATTTACCATACCTCTTTTACAAATATGGTATTTGGCTCATAGGATTCACTTAAATAAAACCTCTTTCTTGAGCCTTCATAAATAGAACGAGGGTTATGGACTAAATATAAAAAGAGGTTTTATTTATTTACCATGTGTCTAGTTTATTTATATTTTTATTTATTTACCATGCCTTTTGAGTAAGTATAAAAAGACATTTTATTTATTTACCATACCTCCACTTTACTTAATTTTTTATTTGTTTACACCCTTGCATGTATATAAGGTGACTTATGGAGTAAATATAAAAAATGTTTTATTTATGTACCATACCTCTCATTTATTTATATTTTTATTAATTTACAATATCTCTTTTATAAATATGGTATTTGTGCCTTTGGCCCATAGGATTCACTTAAATAAAACCTATTCTTGAAAATGGGCGAATGGAAGGTTGTAACTCCTAATTTCAAGGGCTAAATTTACCTTTTCTACCCTCTCCCTTAAAATAAGGTGGGCTATTTGAGGTGATTTGTAAAAATGTACTATGATACAAAATATTTGCCCACTAAAAATTTAAAACCCCTTAATTTCGCCAAAGGGCGAACATTCGCCCCTAAAATTTTCTATGCCTTCACCTCATCAAATAGCTCCACAACCGCAGAGTGATGTGGGAGATCATGCACACACATCTGTTGAACTGTCACATCCTTCCACCCCACCTTCTCTTGATATTTGCACAGATTTGGCTTGTAATCCTGTTGGTTATCACATGAATTCATTCCCTTAACCTTCGTCCCCATGTTTTGTTGATCCTCTGGATTGTACTGTCTTGTGTTCTTCCATTCTAGACTCCTCACCTGTTATGAACAAGGATCAATTTGTCGACGGAGTTGGTGTTATGTAGCCAACTTGTGCCATCATTCATGATGAGTGTGTGTGGGAATCTAAAGAAGAACCCGTGGTGAAGGATGACTCCCTTCCAACCACGCCTCATCCACTTTATCTTGACATCCCTTGTAATTTTTCCACTACTAATTTCCCCTGTGAAAACTCATTTCTGGATGTTTCTACTTCTGATCATTCATAGGACACGTTGGATGTTAGTCTATCATTACAGTGTGGAGAGGACACATATTCCTTCAAAAATCAATCCAATCTGTCATCTTTCATTTCGGAAAACACAAAGGGTGAACATATTTTCTTCTCATCTACACCTCTACACGATTCATCGAATCATAAGGATGCTGACAAACATCCTAAATTTTCTGATCTTGGTTGTCGTGATCTCTCTGCTTCCTCATCTGATCACTATGTTGTTTCAATCATTGTTAATTTGTTTAATTCACTGGTCTACAATGATCTATCTATCAATGAAGTCGAAACCCCACAGACTGTCGAGGCACTTCAGCCCCAACTGATGGTTATGTCAGGCCCTCGTTGTCTTGAGGTTGATTTCACTTCCGGTCAGGAAATTGTTGAAACACTCAAGGCTCCTCATCACTCTTTGTTTGCATTGAAGATCAACCAAACACCCAAATTTCGCTTCCTCCACTCAAACTACATGATCCCATCGCTCATGCATTGGATAAATCTTACACAGAAAGCACACATGCACAGCGTAAGTGGTCTACCTTTCTCACGTTTTCTTACATGACACAATCAAGAGAATGCATGCACTCAACATTTTCACGTAGTGTAGCACAACACCATGGAAACTCCATAGAGTGCATGCCATGTGATTTCTCTTATCTTTGTTCTGTGGTCGCTTGTAAGCTTGGAGTGTATCCATATCCATCATTACATCTTTCATGCTTGCCGGTTTGTGCAACAACGATGTTTGCAAACCATGCCTTCACCCACATGGGTCAACCAATGCACTGGTGGCTGCATTGGAAGTATCACTTCATGTGAGATGACCCGTGCACTATTAGCTTAGGAGTAGGAGTAGTGTTTGCTTTTGAGTTGTTTTCTTACATGCATGTTTTCTTCTTTCTTTGTGTGTTTGTTTGCTTTCTTGTTTGTTTTCTTACTCGCTTTGCTTCCGCATTTGCTTCTTCTTCTTGCTTTGATTTTTGGTTTGTTTGCTTGTTATTTTCCATAGGTTAGTTTCGCATGGACCATCTAAAGTAAAAGAGGACTTGTATAGCTATCAACATTTTGTTATCTGTTGTACTCTCTCTTATGTAAGAACTTGTTGTCTTTGGTCCATGATACATCAATGTAAAATGTGTACTGTCCGAAGTGAACCTTGGTGAAAACACAACGCTTGCATGATAACTAGTATCACCTACTCTAGTCGGTTGTTTTTGGGTTAATCCTTGTCAGCTCAGTCAAGTAGAGTAAGGTGAGGGGGAAAACCTTAACAAGCCTGTCAGAGGTATACATAAACTACTTCTCTAAAGGAACAACCTCATCTTCTCTCAATAAGTCAAGATCCCTCTTCCGCCTATGAAATGAATAAGTGTTATGCACAGTTATAAAAATGAAAAGGTGAAAAATTTCCAAAAAATGAATAAGGCTAAAGAAGAGAAAGGCTTCCTGTGCAGAGAGGTGATGCAAGTAACTCTACCGGGGTATTGACCAGGCTCACTGGCAGCGGAGTGATGTTTTTGTTCCTGCGTGACTCTATCGGGGTATTATCTAGGCCTACTAGCAGAAGAGCAACACAAGAGATGAAACTAAAACTTTGACAACTATATTGCCGGTGCACCAATATACCCCTCATCCCCAATCGAAACAATTGTGTTGTCTTGGCTTGGAACGTGTGTCGACTGACCAAGGGCTTAGAAGATGCTACATCTTACAATCAAGTAAGTGTGGAAACCAATATGAACAAAGAACTAAAAAATACTTCCAGAGGTGTTATATTTTATTTTCACGAACAAATTTCATTTAGAGAGCTGGAGTTCTACCAATGTGTTGCCAAGTGTTGTAGCGGCTACAACCACCCTCCAAAATTTTTCCTTAGCTTTGTTTTGGAGCCTCCCTACCAACCAGCTTGAGAAGCATGTATTGCACTGTCAAGTACACGAGCTTCACTAGTTTTCTTGCAGAATGACAGCTTGTCCATCAAAGCTTGTTGCATCCCCCTCATAGGTTGTTTCGCTAGACTTAGTCCACCTATAGGCTGAGCATCTCCCTTAAGAAATCACGCAATTCTAGAAGGAAACCAGCCTTCCCTACAGAAATTGCGCAATTCTGTCTGGCATCTTACTAAGCTCCAAAATTGTGCAAATCTACCTGTCACTATTCACTAGAAAAATTGCGCAATTCCTCCTAGCAGGACTACTCAGCCTAGAAATTGTGCAATTCTAGGAAGCAGTCAGCTGCTCTGCCTAGAAAATTCACAATCCCTCTAGGAAGCCAGCCCAGCTCCCTCCCATTAATGCGATTTTTTCCTTCTAACTGAGTAGACTATTGCATGTGCAGTTGAGTTGAGTGGTTCCCTCTAAGACCGAGAAAAACTGATTTGCCTGCATGGGATGCTCCTCCTATTATACTCCTATTGTTATAGGTGTCGTATTTCATGATTGACTAGTTAAGCTCTGTAATATGTTCATCCTTTCCTTGCTGTAAAGGTTTCCATATTATTGAAAAAAAAAAAAAAATAAATAAAAAAATAAAAAAATGTAAAGGGGGTATACCCTAAAAGAAAAATCAAAGGGTGAAAAAAATAAATGGTCAAAATAAAAAATGAAAAGAAATAAACCCCAAATAAAAAAGACCAACAAAGTGTGCAAGTCCAAATGCCACTACTGTTCCATTTTCTGTAAATAAAGCATCATGTACAGCTTGTTGAACTTTTTTCCGCAGTTGATGAGTGGCCAAACAGCTTAATCTTGGCCAATTCATGTTTAAATTTCTTGTTTTAGAGATAGACAATAAAAATCTGCCCAAACTGTTTAATTTTGGCAGGTAAGTAGATAGGTAGAGAAGCAAAGGAGCTCAACAGTTTAACCTGAGCCCTTGGAAGAAATAAGTACAAATTTTGATAGGCTTATAATGTAAAGAAAAGAAAAGGTTAAAAGGGTTTGCTAGTCTAAATGCACCCATAGAAAAAGAAGAAAAAAATGTTAGGCAAAGTAGGCTGGGTAAGCAGTTTTGATGTTGCAAAATGAGACTTGTGATTGATTTTATCTCTTCAAATGTTAATCTTATCTCTATCACAAGTGCCATGACAAATATTTTGATGCAGCTCAAGCGAGGCATGACTAACTCCCCTTCATCCCTTTCCCAAATAATTTACTAATTTCCCCTAGAGATATTAAGATCTGCTTAATATCACTAAAAACACTTGTCTCCTTCCATTTCACAAATTGCCTAAGTGAATTCCTATTTTACTTAGGAAAATGGCCATGTTTTTGTATAAACCCCCATTTCTTTAGCCTAAGTTTTAAACATTATTACTTAGCGCATTTTATTTTTCCATAAACCATATTAACGATTAACTTTATTATATTAAATCCCATGTAAATGTTGCCCTTTCCCATATTATATTTATATTGTAAAAACCCCCAAATAATACATATTCCCTGCTCCGGTTAATATATAACCATAAACTCTTTTTTGGGAATTTACAAGGTTAATTGAAACTTGTTAAATAACCCTTTCCACCGTGCAAAACCTCGGGATTAATTAACATTCGGTTAATTAATAACCAAATCAACCCCTACGACCAATAAAAATCACCCCAAAACCATTATAAAAACATTGTTTAAATGCATCCCCCGCGCGTTAACTTCCCACCTTGTTCATAAAGCACCATCCGTCCAATCAGCCGCTCCACATCCAATGGTCCATATGCATTTCACGACCCCCTTATTTGCCACTGTTTAAGGCCCGGGGAGACGGTAGTATTGCTCCCGTATTGCTGCCACGTGTTGCGCACTTGCAGTGTTCGCTGCCCCTCCACCCAAAACCCCCCAAGACCCAAAGCGGTACGGGAAAAACAGCTTACTGCCCTCCCGCTGGCCCTTCGCTGACGTCATCATGCCACATCACCCCTCGCTGACATCACCCGCCATGTCACCATCCAAGTCACCTGCCACGTCATTTGTCCCATATGTCATGCTGACGTCATCCGTCCTTTGAACCAAAATTTTCCTGCCAAGAATCATTTTTGTCAAATATATGGTAAAAAAGTCGTTTTGTTATGTTTTTTGCTGCAAAACTGTGTTCCGGGCACAACAAGCGACCGACTCAGCTCCAGTTTTCCAACCGCCTCTTCATCAAAAAAGCTCCATCGACGAGCTCGGCCCCAGCAAACCCACCATTATGCAGTTTTTTCTTCCTCTTAGATACAATTGAAAGCAAAAAGGAGGAATTTCCAAGCTTGCAAAAGAAAAAACAGAGATGAGCAGGGATATGCGCTACCCTAGCCAATGGAAACCGGTAGAGACATCAATCCCAGAGGATAGCGGTGAGTAGAAGTCAAAACACATTAAAGAGTATCAGATCGAGCAGTAAAGAGTATCAATGGAGAATTAAAGGCAAATCAAATCATAATTAAAGAGTATCAGAGCCGACTAAGAGAATCAGGTCAGAAGTTTAAGAACAATTATTACAAATAGTCGGCACAGAGCTACCAAAGGACAGCTACAAGCCGAACCATAAAGAGCCAGCCTCCAACACAACATAAGTTAGTTGTTTATACTTTGCTTGTAAAATAATTTAGGTTAAAATCCAGATATTATTTCACAGCTTTGATGAGATACCTGTTGTACATACTTGGTTGTATAAATACCTCCTTCTTTAGAGTTTGGAGGAGGTTGGGTATGTGTAGATTTCCTAGAATTTGCTGTAAATACTGAAACTTTGGAATAAAGAGCTGTTGGAATCAAAATGTTTTGCTGGCCTACTGGATGAAGAATCGATGCAGAAGACCTGTCACAGAATTCTTGAATCAATCTATGGATCAATAAGTACCTTACATCTTGTGTTTTTACAGTTTTCATGTTTACTATATCATCTGTGTTTCATGATATGAATGATAAAGCAAAAGATTAATTCAGAACTTGCTTAGCTGCACTCTGTTTTCAGTCTTTATTATTCTCTGTGTTTTCTTCAGAATTAGCATAAACAGTGAATTCGTAATTGCTCCTGTTTCCTGATTCTCTCATGTTGAGTATTTGCTAAGGAATTCTTAATTTCTCCTTAACAATAATCATCCACTTTCCCTCTTTCAATATGATGAAGGATTCTTAACTGCCCTTCACCCATTTGAGTCCATTCCATCTGATTTCAGCTCTTTAATTGTTCCATGTTTGACTACCTTGCTTTGTGATGCCATCCTCTGTTAGAAACCAAATCCAGAAAGCTTGTTTCATTTGACTCCATCATGCCCAATGGACTGAAATCTTCTGTTTTACCTCACTGTTCTATTGAATCTCACCACCCAAACTCAAAACAAAACCCTTGTACTTCATAACTAGCCTAATACCTTTAAAAACAAAGCTAAATCATAAAGAGAGATCTCTCTCTAGATCCAGATTGGCTAGAATCTGTATCTAAAATATTGGTTTGTGGTTACCTCGGCCGTATTCCCTTTATTACAACTTTTGGGAATAACCTGAGTGATAACATCATTTGCGACTCCAATGGGGACTGAATAATTGTTTGATTACTATTGTTTTCTCTATAAGCTACAGATGGAGCCTGGAGTTAGCCAGGTAGCTTTTGAAACTGCTTTTTCTTTGCAATTGTAGAAGTAAATAAATGCTGCTTCAGTCTATGTCCAGTCTAGTTTATGGTTTGAACATCTGGTTTCAAATACTCGATCAGTCCCTCTTTTTAAATAAATCTTTAGGAGAGTTCAAAAATTCCCACATCTGAAACCTTCCTAGAAGAAGCTGTTAAAGTTGTATTGATAAACTATTTCAAGAAAAAACCAAAAACATACCTAGAAACTGGCTTCATAAAGGATTCATTTCACCAGATCAAATCTCGATCCTAATCCCCCACCTGTGTTTGAAAATCCTAATCTGATTCCTAGGATTCTTAGAAGCCAAGAGAGCCAAGAAAATTCTGCTAGTTCACACCTTGACACACATTTTCAGAACTCCATTCAATCTGAGCTTACCTCTGAAGGAACACTAAACCTTTCTGTGATTACTATAGCTTCTCCAAGTTTACCATCAGCACCTCCAAGTTCCCTTTCAACTCCTCCATCTGCAACTCTCATTCCCACTGTTATCCCTACTCTTCCAGTTGTCACACTTATCTCTGCAATCATGGCAAACTGATATACTCCCCTAAACTTACCTGCAAATCCAGGGGCCATGCCTCAAGACTATCAAAGTAAAATCACTTATTTTGACAGTACTGGCACTTACACAGCTCAACAACATAACAAGAAAATGACCTATTATTTTGAAAACTATGAGATTGATGATGATGATGTTAGAATGAAAGTTTTTGTTCAAAGTTTAACTGGAGATGTTAGAACCTGGTTTAGAGCCCTCCCTGCAAACAGTATCAATGACCCACAAGCTCTTTATCAGACCTTATTGAACAGATGGGAAAAGAAGAAAGATCCTCTCCACATTTTATCAGAATATGAACACCTAAGAAGAGGCACACAAGAAACTGTCCAAGACTACTGTACCAGATTCAATAATATCTACAATGCTATTCCTCAGAATCTCAGACCTCCTCCAGATTTGGCCTTGATCAAGTTCCCTGATGCATTTGACTCTGATATGGCATACCAACTTAGGGAAAGAGCTCCTAGAAACTTAGAAGAAATGCAGAGCATAGCTGTCAGTGTTGAGGCCAACCTGATATCTAAACGGTCTAGAGCCAGAGCTGAAAGAAGAATACCTTTCAAAGAAGAACCTTCTGTAGTTGAAAAAAAACTAGATGAAATTATCAATGGAATGCACAGACTTGGAGATAGAGTAGAACAATTGAGAGAAAATCCCCTTGCGATGGTCAACCAAGAAATACTGGGAGAAATCCAAATTTCAGGAAGAACCAAAATCCCAACACTGGAAAGACAGGGCTTGACCAAAATATTAGGCCCCCATTTCAAGAAAATTATGCTGAAGCCTCAACTTCTGATGAACCAACATAAGACACTCAAATCAATTTGATGGGACTCAACAATGAACAACAAGTTTTCTTGACCCAAGAGGATCAAGAAGCTCACATTGTGAAACAATTCCAAACTTAGTCAGGTGAATCATTTGACTTTAGGGAGGGATATGACACAACCATTTATAAAGTCCACAAACAATACAATCTAAGGATCAGAAGAATAGATGTCCCTAAAATCAGCAAACAGAAAGATACCAAGCAGCCTAACAAAGGTAAAATCAATAACACCCCTGTACATATTCTTTCTAAAATAAATCCTATCCTTGATAATCCAACTGTGGAAGATATAACAGGAAGACAACCACCTAAAGACAACCTTCAACTGATGTCCCTGCTAAAGAAAAATATGAACAACCTCTAGAACATGATTTGGAAAAAATTTCAACACCTAATCCCACACCTAAAGAAGAGAAAAATGCAGAAAATGAAGCTATCCGAAATACAAAGACAAACCGAAAAACCTTTCAATCTTGAGACAGAACTAGGCAAACTAAAGATACTTGTTCCATTATCAGAATTAGTTAAACATGATGCATATAGAAGTCAAATCAGCAGATCATTCAAAATTTCTGTGAACGAGGATTCAGAAGATTTAATAAATGTTTTTGATGACCAGCCTATACTGATATTCAACTCTAAAGTAAATGGAAAAATAGCAGAGGGACAAGTTCGTCCTTTCTATGTGGCTTTAAAAATACATGATAAGATACTCCATAACGCCATGTTCGATTCTGGTGCTTCCCATAACTTAATGCCTAAATCTGTAATGGAAAAACTCGACCTTGACATCACCAGGCCATATAAAGATATTTTCTCTTTTAATTCAAGTCAGGTCAAATGTTTGGGTTTAATCAAAGATTTATGTGTGTCACTAGTCCAATATCCTGCCAAAACCATCTTAATGGACATAGTTGTAGCAGATATTCCTCCAAAATATGGTATTTTGTTATCTAGATCTTGGGGTGCAAAGCTCCAAGGATCTTTACAATTAGACATGTCTTACGCTACTATTTCAGTATTCGGTCAACCAAAGAGACTATACAAAGAAACCTTAATGAAGTATGTAGTAAGTAGTCAAGAGAGACCTCAAAATTTCCCTATCTACTCAGTGCAATCAGATATGGATTCTTTTATCCTTTACAATGTTGAAATTGATCCCCCACATGAAATAAAGGTTCTGGCAGAACATACAGAAGAAACAGCACATGAAAAGTCTAGTGCCCAAATCCAAGAGATCTCTGAAAATCATGAAACGATGGATAAACCAAAACAGTCTAAAAAACTAGGTCTCCCTACCGAAAATATCCCTGCAACTCCAGATGCTGATTATAAATAAGAAATCCTTTGGTACTTAGAATTTGATGGTTCTGTGAACAAACTAGGAGCTGGAGCAGGGGTCTGGGTGCACAACCTTGAAAACAAACATGTTGAAGGCCATGCCTACAGATTAAATTTTACATGCACTAATAATATGGCTGAATATGAAGCTTTGCTGCTAGGTCTTAAACTGTTGAAGAAATTGGCAGCAACTAGAGTGTCAGTCATGGGAGATTCTGATTTAATAATTCAACAAATAAAATAGAACTTCTTGACAAATGATCCTAGATTAAGAGAGTACAGAGGAACAACCATAAATCCTCAATACATTTTTGGAAACTCATCTTGCCAAAATCCCAAGAAAACATAACTTGCAAGCTCACAACCTAGCAATGTTTGCCAGTACATGTAAACTACAAATTGAACCAAATAATTGATTCATAGCGGAAATTAGACACAGGCCATCCATACCTGATAATTTGAAGAACTGGTAAGTGTTTGACAATGATAAATAGATCAATAATTTTATAACCCTGGAGGAGGAATTTCCTAGCACTAACGCAGATGAAGACATGGTGAGTGAATTTGATCCAGAAAATTGGATAGAAACAAACATTTCAGCAGAAAACGCGACTCAAATGCTTTATCCAACAACATTCACCAAAGAGGAAATACAAGAGCTCAAACGAACACATGTTGATGAAATTACTGAAGAAGAATCTGAAATTATCAATCTCAAAGACAATCATTTGCCCAAAGGATTAACTCCTTTGGAATATCTCTTTGATTTCAATGATATTCCAAAAAAACCTCAGATGGAACCTCCAAAAGCAGACATTGAAGACTACAACATAGGAACTGCAGAACATCCAAAAACGATAAAATTGTCCAAAACTTTGCCCCCTCATAAAAAACTGAAGTATGTCGAATTGATTAAAGAATTCCAAGATGTTTTTGCCTGGAGCTATGAAGACCTAAAATCTTATGACACCTCTGTCATTTAGCATACAATACCCCTCAAGGAAAATAAAAAACCATTCAAACAAAAACTCAAAAGAATCAACCCTGTACTGCTTCCTTTAATTGAAAAAGAAATCAAATGAATGCATGATGCAGGGATAATTGCCCCAATCAGCTTTTTAGAATGGGTCTCTAATTTAGTGCCAACCAGGAAGAAAACACGGGAAATCAGGTTATGTGTTGACTTAAGAAATTTAAACAAGGTCTCTTTGAAGGACAACTACCCTTTACCCAAGATGGATCACATTTTACAAAGGGTAGTAGGTGCTTCTAGGATTTCACTGTTGGATGGGTTTTCAGGTTTTAATCAGATTCTAGTTCATCCTGATGACCAAGAAAAGACTGCATTTACAACACCATGGGGTACATTCAAATATGTTAAAATGCCATTCGGTCTTAAGAATGGAGGAGCAGCCTTTCAGCGAGCAATGGACATAGCTTTTGCAAAATAAATTTACGATTTTCTGGTTGTATATCTAGATGACCTCACTGTGTTTTCCAAAATAGATCAACAACATTTAGATCATTTGAGACAAGTGTTTTTAACATGCAGAAAATATGGTATATCATTAAATCCCAAAAAATCTTTGTTTGTTCTAGAAGAAGGCAAACTCTTAGGCCATATCATCTCCAAAGATGGCATCAAAATTGACCGTGCTAGAATTGAAGCCATTCTGCAAATATCTCACCCCAGAAATGTCAAAGAACTTCAAGCTTTCTTAGGGAAGATTAACTTCTTGAGAAAATTCATATCCAATTTAGCTGAATTAATCAGATTGTTGAACAACATGTTGAGAAAAGATTCAAAGGTTAAATGGACAGTAGAAGCCAAACAAGCATTTGAAGAAATTAAATTGGCTTTGACCAAAACACCAGTCCTCACAAGTCCAAAGTTCGACAGGGACTTCATAATTTTCTCATTTGCATTAGAAAACACTATAGCAGCTGTTTTACTTCAAAAAGATGATCATGGATGTGAAAAACCCATAGCCTTTTTCAGTAAAGCACTTAGAGATGCACCTCTGAATTAAAAAATCATGGAAAAACAGGGCTTTGCACTTGTGAAAGCCATTCAAGACTTCAGAATCTACATACTGTACTTACATGTAATAGCTTATGTGGCAAATGTTGTTGTAAAAGGCATCTTGACTCAGGATGGAATTGAAGGCAAACAAGGTAAGTGGATAGCTAAAATATTGGAGTATGACATTGAAATAAAACCTACAAAGCTGATAAAATGGCAGGGATTGGCTAAACTCATGACTGAAACAAAATTTGAAGCCCTAGACATCAATGAACTGGATAACGAACAAGAGATGGTGACTCCACAAATCAACTAGGCCTTCTTAGAATCACTGTGGTATGCTGATATAATTCATGTATTATTAAACCTGCAAGCTCCTACAGGATTATCTAGAACAAAGAAAAGGTTCTTAAAAATGAAAGCTTCAAAATTTTGTATTTTAGATACTACTCTTTTTTGGAAAAATCATTAATGTATTCTATTGAATTGTTTAATAAAAGAAGAAGCTGACAAAGTTCTCAAATAATTTCATGCAGGGGACTGCGATGGACACCTCTACTGGAAATGAACTGCAGACAAAATCCTAAGGGCTGGATTTTACTGGCCAACTTTGTTCACTGATGTAAAGAAATTTGTTACTGCTTGCCACACATGCCATATTTTTGAAGGCAAAAGAAAACTGTTACCCTTGCCCTTGAGACCAATTTCCACTGAAGAGCCTTTTCAACAATGGGGTTTAGACTTCATTGGAGAAATCCATCCTTCCTCTTCTGGCCAACATAAGTGGATCCTTACTGCCACAGAATATTTTACCAAATGGATAGAAGCCATTCCTTCTAGACAAGCCAATGATACAGTGATTATAGGATTCCTAGAAGCCAACATCTTGTCTAGATTTGGTTGTCTTGAAAAAATCATTACTGATAATGCTGCTGCCTTCAAATCCAAGAAACTGATAAATTTCTACAGCAAATACCAAATCACTTTAGGCCATGCCATAGCCTATTACCCTCAAGGTAGTGGTCTAGCTGAGT
Source organism: Pinus tabuliformis (assembly GCA_031772625.1). Lineage (NCBI taxonomy): Eukaryota > Viridiplantae > Streptophyta > Pinopsida > Pinales > Pinaceae > Pinus > Pinus tabuliformis. The sequence goes on from CM062805.1 coordinate 840,844,332, forward strand.
CTTCCAATAAAAGCCTGATCAATATTATTAAGAAACTGCTGGAAGAAAACAAGAAAAACTGGCACAAGAAACTCACAAATGTACTATGCGCAGACAGACTTACTACAAAGAGATCTATTGGAACCAGCCCTTATGAGCTAGTTTATTGCATAGAAGTTGTGTTTCCTTCATATTTAGGAGTTCCTGTGATGAAATTGCTGCAAGAAGCTCAGGTAGAACCTAATGCCATTCAAAGAAGAATAAATCAAACCATCCATTTGCAGCAGACCAGAGAAGAGGTGCACCGAAGATCCCAAGTGTTACAAGAAAAACTCAAGAAGATATTTGATAAAAGGACCAAAGCTGAAGATTTCTACATTGGAGACAAAGTTCTGAAGTGGGATTCCAGGAGAGAAGACAAAGGAAAACATGGGAAGTTTGACTTCCTGTGGAAAGGGCCATTTATCATCCATGCATTGCAAGGGAACAATACTTACTTTCTAAAGAGCCTGGATGGTACAGAAGCAGAAGAAGGACCAATGAATGGAAGAATGTTGAAACACTATTTTGATCCAATTTTTTGATATATTCTAACTCTAACATGTACATAAGAAAATTCAGGATCAACAGTTTGAAAGAAGTAATCACCTTGTTTGTTGCAGCAATGAGAATGAGGAGGAAAGAGCATAAAATTTTGGAATCATTTCTTGGCAGGAAGGCTATCCAAAACAGATGTACAGTTGTTTGAATCAGCTCTAGAATAGTGTATATATTTTACGGTATCCTTTTGTACAGTTTCTACATTCGGCAAAGGCAGATTTCATAGCATAGTAAAAGTTATTCATAAGGCCATCTGACCTATTGTTCTTGAATTTCCACTAGGGAAAGCCATCCCCAAGTGGAGCCGGTGTTATACTCCTATAGTTATAGGTGTCATATTTCATGATTGACTGGTTGAGCTCTGTAATATGTTCATCCTTTCCTTGCTGTAAAGGTTTCCATATTATTGAAAAAAAAAAATGTAAAGAGGGTATACCTGTAGTCAATACACCTCTAGTACACCTCTGTCTGAGGAATAACAGCAAGGAAGAATTTTGGTGCCTGTAGTCAGTACACCTCTGTTTGAAACCCCTTTCCTTGTTGTTATTCCGCCTACATTGTGCAAAGAACTGTAAATGTTTTTGTGTATTTGTTGAGTCATTTTCAGTTCTCCTTTGCAAAGAAGTAGCGTAATTGTATTGTCGTTTCTTGATTTGAAAGTGTCGCAAATGTCGTTTTTAGTCATAGAAAAGAATCTGATTGTTCTTGATGGTCGATTACCCTGTTACTATTGTATTTTATCTGAATTAGTAGTTTTTCTAGTGTCGAAAGCAAGTTTTCATTTCCAAATCACAAAGTGTCGTCATTGCCTTCATTTTGATTTTGAAAAGAAACTTGTTAGTAATTGTCGCTTTTAAAAGTAATTCAGATTTGCGCATTAGCTTTCTTTTTATCATTCACATATTAAGAAGGCTGAAAACAAATACATGCATGTGCATTTGCATTTATACTGTTTGATTGGTTTGATTTAGGACAGTGCATATAGTGTGTGCTCTTTGCTCTCTGTTGAAAGAATATTGTCTCTCTTTCCTTAGTAGCTAGGATTTTCATTGCACAAAGAAGATAAAATGACTATTTATCATCTTAGATTGAATTTTAGGAATCGTACATCTACATCACGTGGTGAACCTGAAAGGCAAATTTCTTAAGCAAGATCAACTATAAAATAAATTTAATGAATCTAACAACGCTTTGGAACCTAACACACAACATCTAGAAGTCTAGGCTAGAGACGTATTCCGGCGTCGTAAAGCCTGGTAACTGTTGTTCTCACTGTTGGTTGGGTGATTCCTCCACTTTGAGACGATAAGTGCCAATACGAACTTGTGCTTCCACGTACCGTCAAGTATATTTTGGGAGACCACAATAGGCTTAATCCTTTATCCATAGGAATCTGTGTCTGCCGCCCTATTGATCGCAATGCACTGAACACAACATTCAGGAAGATTGACTGCCGTACCGTAAAAAGTATTCTGCAGTTTTGCGATTGGTTTGGTAATCCCTCTGCCTAGATTTCCAGAGCATCCCCTTTCGTTCCTTTTCAAACTCTTTAACGGAAAAGGTCCATATGAGCACTTGTCACTTCAGGCTCATTAAAAATCGAAGGTGACTAGAGTCATCTTTTGTTTTTTCTCGACTCTTTAAAATTGAAAAAGCAAGTTGTGTCAAAGTGTCTAAAATTTATTTTAAACGGAATAATCATCACCTTTCCTACGTTGGTCTTAGGTTGAGAGAATGGATTCCACCAAGCAAGGAGTTCCCCTTGGAGGAAATCCTAGTCCCTTCTCCTCTTGGGGAGATGTTGGTGCACCCCATATGGCCACATTGTCGCTTCCAGGATTGACAATTGGCTTGCCTGTATGGCTTTTCTCAACCTCCATCGTTCAGAACACCGCAATTCCTGAATAATCGAGTCAGCAACTAGACAATTCCAGAGTTACCCCCCAACCCTCTACTTCGTCTGATTCTTCCTCTCCTCCTTCCTCTTCGCTTGATGAGGCTGGTAAAGCCAAAAATCAAGTACCTGAGAAGAAGAAGGAAAAGAAGAAAGAGAAGAAGAAGAAGGAGCCAAAAGTGAAAAGGGGAAATCAAGCGTCGTCTAGCGAAAATCCACACACTGCACCGAACAGGCCTAAATCGCCATGTGCCATTTTCAAGGGAGACCACTATCATAGAGATTGTCCCTGCATCCCTCGGATCTTAAGGGATTGGTCTCCTCGTTTGTACAACCCGGTGTCATCAACCTGTGATGATCATGTTGAAAGCACACCGTCGACTAGTGAAAGTGAAGCCCTTGGAAAAAAAGGAAAGTGCAAATTTCCTTGTAAACTGTGTGAAGGTGATCACGCCGTCCACCGTTGTCCCTTCTTAGACGAGGCTAAAATAGTTTTGGACGATCGTCTGGTTTCACCATTACGACTTCCTCATGGATATAAGAAACTCTTACCGAGTCGTCGCTAGTTGAAAATCCGGCTGACCCGCCCAGGTGGTCGGCCGAAGCATCTATCATTGAAGATAAACCATCAGAACCCATACCAGATGAAATTCAAAAGGTCGAGGCAGTAGTTGACCCGGTCTTGCCTTCAAAGGTTCCATCTTCAATTGATACAGTCACTGAAGAGAACAAGGATGACACCGTCCAAATTCTTTTTGTAAACACAGACTCCAATGAACATGGGGGCAATTTACCCATTCCTTTATCGTAGGAAGGAATTTCATCAAAGTCATACCCGGCCGTCTATTCGGTCCCACCTCCAAGCAACCTAGTTGATTCCTTCGACTGGAATCATCTAGGCAGACCCCGTTTACTGGATAGTACACCATTCCGAATCATTGCTCAAGTATATAGAATGGTCATGGCCGGTACCATCATAGATGAAGGGGCTTCTGTGAGTATCCTTTCCTCAACTGCTTGGAAAGCACTTGGTTCGCCATCGCTTTTGCCTGAGATGAGAAATCTAACAGGCTTTGACAAAGGAACCAGTCGACCGTTAGGGATTCTTCACAATGTGCCCATAACATTGAGAGGGAAAACCGTTCACATGAAGGTAATGGTAGTCCAAGGACCCCTGGATTATAATCTACTCCTTGGGCGAGACTATATTTATTGCATGGGAGCCATTGTCTCATCACTCTTTAGAGTAATGTGTTTTCCGCACGAAGGAAGAGTGGTCAAGCTCGTAGACCAACTTTCATTCCCCGGTTCACGCATAGCAAATAGTCATATACCATCCCTGAATGGTCTTTTCACGCAAGGAATGTCTCATCAATCTCCAGTTCGTCCACCTGATGAGCGCGAGTAATTCAGGGGACATGACTGAAACCTAGGGGGCATGCACCCTGGTCTGCTTCGGCAAGAAAACTTCAGGTATAGGATAGGTTTCCGCGAGAGATATATGACTAGTCTGACACTCCCGTCCATGATTGGAAAAGGGGGTTAGACTGGAATAAGATTCCCTTGTCAAAGTTAAGTGGGTGGAGGCGTTTGCACCACTCGCCTTTGTCTATTTCGGTAGACATCGCCGAAGAAGTGTTTTGTTTGCTGTGCAGATAGAACAATCTTTGGTAACTTGAAAGGGGTAAGCCTTTCCCGATGAAATAAATATTTTGTCGGTAGATTGAGAGGCGACCTTGAAACTCTATTCTATACCTGGGGGCATGCAAACCTTTTGGCATGCAAGCGAAGAGCAACCATTTATTTTTTTAAATCTGTAGGTCCTCTAACCCTTTAAACTCGTAGGATTGGTCGTTTCCTAACTTGCATAAAGAAAGGATGTGGGGAAAAGATTTGAAAAATTGTCGTTTTTATATATGAGACATCCTTATTATACGACTGGATTAATCGAGTAGTTTTATCGTGCACTTCATGCTCGTTAAAAAATAAACATAAGCAATGAGCGAATGTTTCCCCTAGCATTTAAGCTCAATAAAAAATGAACCAATTTCCGGTAAATAACCGTCGTGAATGTAGTACTTCAGCCTTTAAAGCCTTGGTCGTGTTCTCATCATCATCTCCACTCTGTATTGGCCGATCATTCACCTCCATTTGATTGTTTACCCATTTTTAGGAACAGCTGCGAAGAGTGATCCTATTAGCCATCCTTGTAACACTACCGTGATTGGAAAATTCCAAACCTTACCTGGAATCAGCTGCTACCCAAATTTATCACTCGTTCCTCAAAGACGAGTCTCCTTTAAGCTCTTTTCAACTGACTCGTAAAATATGAAGAGATTGTCGAGCCATTGGCCTCTCCAGCTCGTTAAAGGGACTGGAAGTGCTATCCTTCCTTTAGATTTTAATCTTTTTGGACCTGAGGGATTATTACACAAAAAGATCGAGCGATTGTTTTGTTCGGCTCGTTAAAAGTATCGAAAATTAATTTCTTCTGTATTGTTTTATACTTTTTCGGACTTAAGGGATTAGATGACGAAAAAGGATTTTTGGAGTTTCCTTTACGTCCCTTTTCAGACTCTCTAAAATTGAAAAGGACCGAGTTATCTTTGTTGTTAAACTCGTTAAAACTTAATAGCGACAAACCTGTCCATAGTAGACAAGAACGAGTTTCACTATCACTAGGCTCATTAAAACATAGCGATAGGTTTGCCCGAAGGGAAAATTATAGAAAAGCATATGTTATCCTCCTCAATCTTGAAAAAAATAAAGAGGTACTGGTCAGCAATGATTGGGGAAAAATTGGGAAGAAAACTTGAAGAAAATTTGTTGGTAGCAAGTCGCTCTTGAACATGACACTTTCACTCCGCATCCAAGTTGGGTTGGGTTGTTTCATTCACCGGTCACATCACCATGGTCACATCACACCTTCCACATTTGGGGTTAATGCTAGTAATCCATCATGTCAGTGTCGTCGGTATGTTCAAGAGAAGTCACTCAGAGAATTCACCTGTGTCTCACCCACTGCAATACATTTACGCTCCATTCTTTCATGACCGCCACCCTGAACCTTATATCACCAGATCGTTTTCACCTCCATTAAAATCATTTGCTCCGTTCCGTGTCATTGATGTGGGATTCATTAAAGCCCTCCTAGACGGATCGCTTCTTGTTGACATCAGCTCATTATCCAAGAAGTAGATCTAGGAATACCCCTTTCAGTGCTTTGAAGCTTGCATGCCTCAATGGTAAGTTTCTCACTTACGGCGACAGGTTTACATCAATGACCTTTGACCAAAAGATTTTTTGTGGTGTTCGACGCCAAGTCCTTTATTCACACCACGTGAATTGTACTGCAGTACCTTGAGGATCATTATCATTATCGGTGATTCCTCTTGCGCCTGTTAACAGCTTACATCATTGGCTGGTAATTAGGCGATGTCTTTCCATGTTCGACTCCAGAATATCTCTCACATGGATCGACTTGTACTTTGAGTGAAGATCGAACGAGATTGAAGACCCCAGATCTAGTTTCATCCATCCGGGCTGCGATATATATTCAAGAAAATAAAGACATCAAATGTACATCATTGCTGCACAGATAATCATCTAATCTATGGGATGATGGCTCCTCGAGAATCATCAGTCTACACTCAGATGATTGTCTGTCCTATGTACATGAAAATGAATTTATAAAGCTGAGAATGGGGATGCCCACCTCAGCTAGATCATGAAAATATTATGAAGATAATGTATTGTATTGTATCTTATTACAGGTCTCCTTCTAGCTTGAAATAACTTCGGATCCTCATGATAAAGCATTTCACCCGACATCAAAAAAGATTAACGACCTCATGCTTTAGGGGGCAACTGTTATAGAAATTTCTCGGCACTGCAACCCCAAGCATAAAATGTCCATAAACTAAGGACTCCTAAGTCCCTAAAAGTGTTGTTCCAACCCCTAAAGGAACAAGGTCAACTGATTACAGCTTCTCCCAGAAGTTCTCCATGAAAAACTACTCAAGATTGGTCAAAACTGGATCATTTCACCTGCTCCATAGGCAAAGTGCTTTGCATCTCACCTAAATACACTCAGTGGGTGTGTTTCATTTCAAAAAGCCCTTCTATGGGGTGCGATGGGCGAGAAGAGACAAATGGCAGTGTCAATCCGCGAGGTGGAGAAGCATGGAATCTTCCAGAAACTTCTCCTGTGACCCTTGCCTCAATGAATTCGACCAAGGATGAGTAAGAGATCATCAATCTCCAAGTGGAAGCAAGAACTATCATAGGGAAGACACTAATCAAATCACAAGCTGACTCATATCCCTTATAGACATCTATATATGGATTCCTCATCCCAGAGATCCAGAGGCTAGAATTTTGCATCTTGTAAGGAATTGTTGTTGGTTTCTTGAGACAACATCATAGTGTTGGGTGATCTAAACTTTGCATGAGGTGAAGAAGGGCTTACTTGCTAAGAGGATGATGCTGGGTCAGAACAACTGGTTGTAACTCTCTTGGCTCTTTCTTGATTATCAATAAAGCTATTCAATTTTTCCTCCATACTCTTGTGTAATTTATGTTTTGTGCATTTGTATGGTCAATTTACATCTGATCATATATTGTTTATGATAATAGATCCATGTTCTCGTATAGTATTATGATGCTTTGATTCTACAGGTACTCTGTGAAGCTGGGTATACAAGAAAGCAAGTAGCAAAGGACTATTAGAAGAGAGAGGAATCGAACAAGGAACCAAGCGCAAGACAGAGTTTGGTCTCCTTTATTCTTCTCTCATTTATCTTTCATAAAGGAAAACGAAAGTAGTTTTACTTTGTTTGTTTCTAAGGTAGCTACCCGCCTTAGTGGGATTAGCAGTTCTGCATAGACACTTTTCCATGTAACAATACCCTAAAATAAAAATCAAAGGGTGAAAAAAATAAATGGTCAAATAAAAATGAAAAGAAATGAACCCCAAATAAAAAAGACCAGGAAAGTGTGCAAGTCCAAATGCCACTACTGTTTCATTTTCTGTAAATAAAGCATCATGTACAGCTTGTTGAACTTTTTGCCGCAGTTGATGAATGGCCAAACAGCTTAATCTTGGCCAGTTCATGTTTAAATTTCTTGTTTTAGAGATAGAGAATAAAAATCCGCCCAAACTGTTTAATCTTGGCAGATAAGTAGATAGGTAGAGAAGCAAAGGAGCTCAACAGTTTAATCTGAGCCCTTGGAAGAAATAAGTGCAGATTTAGATAGGCTTACAATGTAAAGAAAAGAAAAGTTGAAAAGGGTTTGCTAGTCTAAATGCACCCATAGAAAAAGAAGAAAAAATTTTAGGCAAAGTAGGCTGGGTAGGCAGTTTTGATGTTGCGGAATGAGACTTGTGACTGATTTTGTCTCTTAAAATGTTAATCTTATCTCTATCACAAGTGCCATGATAGATATTTTGATGCAGCTCAAGTGAGGCATGACTAACTCCCCTTCATCCCTTTCCCAAATCATTTACTAATTTCCCCTAGAGATATTAAGATCTGCTTAATATCACTAAAAACACTTGTCTCCTTCCATTTCACAAATTGCCTAAGTGAATTCCTATTTTACTTACGAAAATGGCCACGTTTTTGTATAAACCCCCATTTCTTTAGCCTAAGTTTTAAACATTATTACTTAGCGCATTTTATTTTTTCCATAAACCATATTAACGATTAACTTTATTATATTAAATCCCATGTAAATGCTGCCCTTTCCCGTATTATATTTATATTGTAAAAACCCCCAAATAATACATATTCCCCGCCCCGGTTAATATATAACCATAAATGCTTTTTTGGGAATTTACAAGGTTAATTGAAACTTGTTAAATAACCCTTTCCACCATGCAAAACCTCAGGATTAATTAACATTTGGTTAATTAATAACCAAGCCAACCCCGACGACCAATAAAAATCATCCTGAAACCATTATAAAAACATTGTTTAAATGCATCCCCCACGCGTTAACTCCCCCGCCTTGTTCATAAAGTGCCATCCGTCCAATCAGCCGCTCCACATCCAACAATCCATATGCATTTCGCGACCCCCTTATTTGCCACTGTTTAAGGCCCAGGGAGACGGTGGTATTGCTCCCGTACTGCTGCCACGTGTCGCGCGCCCGCGGTGTTCACTGTTGCTCTGTCCAAAACTGCCCAAGCCCCAAAGCAGTGCGGGAAAAATAGCTTATCGCCATCTCGTTGACCCTTCACTGACATCATCATGCCCCATCACACCTCGCTGACGTCAACCACCATGTCACCATCCAAGTCACCTACCACGTCATTTGTCCCATACGTCATGCTGACATCATCCGTCCTTCGAACCAAAATTTTCCCGCCAAGAATTATTTTTGTCAAATATATGGTAAAAAAGTCATTTTGTTATGTTTTTCGCTGCAAAACTGTGTTCAGGGCACAACATGCGACCGAATCAACTCCAGTTTTCCAACCGCCTCTTCATCAGAAAAGCTCCATCGACGAGCTCAGCCATAGCAAACCCATTATTATGCAGTTTTTTCTTCCTCCTAGATACAATTGAAAGCAAAAAGGAGGAATTTCCAAGCTCGCAGAAGAAAAAACAGAGATGAGCAGGGATATACGCTAGCCTAGCTAGTGGAAACCGGCAGAGACATCAATCACAGATGACAACGATGAGCAGAAGTAAAAACACATTAAAGAGTATCAGATTGAGCATTAAACAGTATCAGTGGAGAATTAAAGGCAAATCAAATCAGAATTAAAGAGTATCAGAGCCGACTAAGAGAAGCAGGTCAGAAGTTTAAGAATAGTTATTACAAATAGTCGGCACAGAGCTACCAACGGACAGCTGCAAGCCGAACCATAAAGAGCCAGCCTCCAGCACAGAATAAGTTAGTTGTTTATACTTTGCTTGTAAATTACTTTAGGTTAAAATCCAGATATTATCTCACAGCTCTGATGAGATACCTGTTGTACATATTTGGTTGTATAAATACCCCCTTCATTAGAGTTTGGAGGAGGTTGGGTATGTGTAGATTTCCTAGACTTTGCTGTAAATACTGAAACTTTGGAATAAAGTGCTGTTGGAATCAAAATGTTTGTCTAGCCTACTAGATGAAGAAGCGATGCAGAAGACCTGTCATAGAATTCTTGAATCAACCTATGGATCAATAAGTAGCTTTACATCTTGTGTTTTTATAGTTTTCATGTTTACTATATCATCTGTGTTTCATGATCTGAATGATAAAGCGAAAGATTAATTCAGAACTTGCTTAGCTACACTCTGTTTTCAGTCTTTATTATTCTCTCTGTTTTCTTCAGAATTAGCATAAACAGTGAATTCTTAATTGCTCCTGTTTCCTGATTCTCTCATGTTAATTGCTCCTTAACAATAATCATCCACTTTCCCTCTTTCAATATGATGAAGGATTCTTAACTGCCCTTCACCCATTTGAGTCCATTCCATCTGATTTCAGCTCTTTAATTGTTCCATGTTTGTTATAGACATTTTTGAGCACTACAACCCCAATCATAAATGTCCATAAACTAAGGTCTCCTAAGTCCCTAAAGGTGTTGTTCCAACCCCTAAAAGAAGAAGTTCAACTGATTACAGCATCTCCCAGAAGTTCTCCATGAAAAACTACTCAGAACTGGTCAAAACTGGACCATTTCACCTGCTCCATAGTCAAAGTGCGTTGCATCCGACCTGAGTACACACAATAGGTGTGATGCATGTTGAAAAACCCTTCTATGGGGTGCAATGGGCAAGAATGGACAAATGGCAGGGTCAATCCGCAAGGTGGAGGAGCATGGAATCTTCCAGAAGCTTCTCCTATGACACTTGCCTCTATGCATTCGACTAGGGATGAGTAAGAGATCATCAATCTCCAAGTGGAATCAAGAACTATCAGAGAGAAGACACTAATAAAATCTCAAAAGTTTACTCACCTCCCTTGCAGACATCTATATATGGAGCCCTTATCCCAGAAATCCAGAGGCTGGAATTTTATATCTTGCGAGGAAGTGTTGTTGGTTTCTTGGTGCAACATCATAGTCTTGGGTGTTCTAAGCTTTTCATGAGGTGAAGAAGGGCTTTCTTGCTGAGAGGATGATGTTGGGTCAGAACAATTGGTTGTAATCCTCTTTGCTCTTTCTTGATTATCAATAAAGCTATTCAAGTTTTCCTCCACATTCTTGTATGATTGATGATTTATGGATTTGTGTGGTCAATATACATCTGGTCCTGTATTATTTATGATAATAGATCTATGTTCTTGGATAGCGTTATGCTGCTTTGATTCTACAGGTATTCTTTGAAGCTGGGTAGACAAGGAAGCGAGTGGCAAAGACCTACCAGAAGAGAGAGGAACTGAGTAAGGAACCAAGCGCAAGACAGAGGTTGGTCTCCTTATTCTTCTCTTATCTATTTCTCATAAAGGAAAACGAAAGTATTTTTTAGTTTGCTTGTTTCTAAGGTAGCTACCAGCCTTAGTGGGACTAGCAACTCTGCATAGACACTAGTTTTCCCGATAACAAAATGGCGACTCCACTGGGGAGCGAATAGATTGTTTGTTTATCTACATTTTTTTACTTTATAAACTTATAGACGGAGCCTGAAGTCAAGCCAACTAGCCTTCGAACTGCATTTGCTATGTAAGTGCAAAGTAGATCAACGCTGCTTCAGTCTATCTCCGGGTTTTGTTTATGAATTAAACGACTGATTTACAAGCTCTCTAATTGCCCTTGTGGTGGCTCTAGTAACCTCCTTAGATCTACCCCTGTGATTGATTTATTGATTACCACTTGCTCAGCCTAAATCCCTGAACTGAACTGCAAACTGTGACCCAGAATCCAATCAAAGTCTCGTCCCTGGTCCAGCACATTGTCTATTCTGTGAACTTCAAATTCATCGCACTTCTCGAGTGTAGTAGGTGTGTTGCATTTCAGTTTCACTGTCTTACAGGTGTGCTGATCAGACAAGGCCTTGTTCCTAAATTTTGGTTTCTGTGTTCACTCTTTTCAACTCTATTCAGGAGTTTTGCTGCCTGTAGTCAGTACACCTCTATTGAAACCCCTTTCCTTATTGTTATTCTGCCTCCATTGTGCAAAGAACTGTAAATGTTTTTTTATGTATTTTTGAGTCATTTTCAGTTCTCCTTTACAAAGAAGTAGCGTAATTATACTGTCGTTTCTTGATTTGAAAGTGTCACAAGTGTCGTTTTCAGTCATAGAAGAGAATTTGATTGTTCTTGATAGTCGATTACACTGTTACTCTTGTATTTGATTTGAATTAGTAGTTTTTCAAGTGTCGAAAGCAAGTTTTCAATTCTAAATAACAAAATGTCGTCATTGTCCTCATTTTGTTTTGAAAAGAAGCTTGTTAGTAATTGTTGCCTTGAAAAATAATTCAGATTTGCGCTTAGATTTCTTTTTATCATTCACACATTAAGAAGGCTGAAAACAAATACATGCATGTGCATTTGCATTTAGACTGTTTTTTGGTTTGATTTAGGATGGTTCATATAGTGTGTGCTCTCTGCTCTTTGTTGAAAGAATGCCATCTCTCTTTCCTTAGTAGCTAGGATTTTCATTGCAAAAAGAAGATTAAACGACTGTTTATCATATTAGATTGAATTTTAGGAATTGTACATCTACATCACGCGGTGAACCTGAAAGGAAAATTTCTTAAGCAATATCAACCATAAAATAAATTTAATGAATCTAAAAATGCTTTGGAACCTAACACACAACATCTAGAAGTCTAGGCTAGAGACGTATTCCGGCGTCGTAAAGCCTGGTAATTATTGTTTTCACTGTTGGTTGGGTGATTCCTCCACTTTGAGACGATAAGTGCCAATATGGACTTGTGCTCCTACGTACCGTCGAGTATATTTTGGGAGACCAAAATAGGCTTAATCATTCATCCTTAGGAAGCCGTGTTTGCCTCCCTATCGATCGCAATGCACTGAAGACAGCATTCGGGAAGATTGACTGCCGTACCGTAAAAAGCATTCTGCAGTTTTGCGATTGGTTTGGTAATCTCTCTGTCTAGATTTCCAGAGCAGTCCCTTTCGTTCCATTTCAGACTCCTTAATGGAAAAGGTCCATCTGAGCACTTGTCACTTCAAGCTCATTAAAAATCGAAGGCGACTAGAGTCATCTTTTGTTCTTTCTCGACTCTTAAAAATTGAAAAAACAAGTTGTGTCAAAGCATCTAAAATTTATTTTAAACGAAATAATCATCACCTTTCCTACGTTGATCTTAAGTTGAGAAAAATGGATTCCACCAACCAAGGAGTTCCCCTTGGAGGAAATCCTAGTCCCTTCTCCTCTTGGGGAGATGTTGGTGCACCCCATATGGCCACATTGTCTCTTCCAGGATTGACAATCGACTTGCCCGTATGGCTCTTCTCAACTTTTTTTGTTTAGAATACCATGATTCCTGAACAGTCAAGTCAGCAACTAAATGATACTAGAGTTACCCCCCAACCCTCTACTTCATCCAATTCTTCCTCTCCTCCTTCCTCTTCACTTGATGAAGCTGGTAAATCCCAAAATCAAGTAACTGAGAAGAAGAAGGAAAAGAAGAAGAAAGAGAAGAAGAAGAAGGAGTGAAAGGCGAAAAAGGGCAACCAAGCATCGTCTAGCGAAAATCCACACACTGCACCGACTAGGCCTAAATCGCCATGTGTCATTTGCAAAGGAGACCACTATCATCGAGATTGTCCTTACATCCCTTGGACCTTAAGGGACTAGTCTCCTTGTTTGCACAATTCGGTGTCATCAACCTCTGACGATCATGTTGAGCATACACCGTCAACTAGTGAAAGTGAAGCCCCTGGACAAAAGGGAAAATATAAATTTCCTTGTAAATTGTGCGAAGGCGATCACGCCGTCCACCATTGTCCCTTATTAGATGAAGCTAAAAGAGTTTTGGACCACCGTCTGGTTTCACCGTTACGGCTTCCTTCTGGATATAAGAAACTCTTGTCGAGTCCGTCACTAGTTGAAAATCTGGCTGACACGCCCTTGTGGTTGGCCAAAGTGTCTATCATTGAAGATAAGCCATTTGAATCCATACCAGATGAAATTCAAAAGGTCGAGGCAGCATTTGACCTGGTCTTGCCTTCAGAAGGTCCATCTTCAGATGATACAGTCACTGAAGAGAACAAGAATGACACAGTTCAAATTCTCTTTGTAAGCACAGACTCCGATGAACATGGGGGTAGTTTACCCATTCCTTTACCGCAGGATGGAAGTTCGTCAGAGTCGTATCCGGCCGTCTATTCGGTCCCACCTCCAAGAAACCTGGTTGTTTCCTTTGACTGGAATCTACTAGGAAGACCCCGTTTACCGGCTAGTGTACCATTTCTAATCATTGCTCAAATATATATAATGTTTATGGCCGGTACCATCATAGATGAAGGGGCTTCTGTGAGTATCCTTTCCTCAATTTCTTGGAAAGCGCTTGGTTCGCCATTGCTTTTGCCTGAGATGAGAAACCTAACAGGCTTTGACAAAGGAACCAGTCGACCGCTAGGGATCCTTCCCGATGTGCCGATAACATTGAGAAGGAAAACCATTCACATGAACGTAATGGTAGTCCAAGGACCCCTGGATTATAATCTACTCCTTTTACGAGACTATATTTATTGCATGGGAGCCATTGTCTCCTCACTCTTTAGAGTAATGTGTTTTCCGCACGAAGGAAGAGTGGTCAAGCTCGTAGACCAGCTTTCATTTCCTGGTTCACACATAGCAAATAGTCATATACCAACCCTAAATGGTCTTTTCATGCAAGGAATGTCTCATCAATCCCCATTCCATCCTCCTGATGGGCGCGAGTGATTCAGAGGATATGACTGAAACCCAGGGGGCATGCACCCTGGCCCATTTTGACAGGAAAACCTTGGGTATAGGGTAGGTTTCAGCGGAGAGTATATGACTGGCCTGACACACCCATCCATTTTGGAAAATGGGATTAAACCGGAATAAGATACCTCTATTAAGGTAGGCCTTTCCCGATAAAACAAATGTTTTGACTGCAAATTGAGGGGTAACCTGAAAAGGTAGGCCTTTCCCGATAAAAAAAATGTTTTGTCTGCAAATTGAGGGGTAACCTGGAAACTCTACTTCGCTATACCTGGGGGCATGCAAACCTTTTGGCGTGCAAGTGAAGAGTGACCGTTTATTTTTTTAAATTTATAGGTCCTCTACCCCTTTAAACTCGGAGGATTGGTCGTTTCCTAACTTGCATAAAGAAAGGATGTGGGGCAAAGCTTTGAAATAATGTCGTTTTTATATATGAGACATCCTTATTATGCGATTGGATTAATCGAGCAGTTTTAGCGTGGAATTCAAGCTCGTTAAAAAATAAACATAAGCAATGAGAAAGTGTTTCCCCCAGCATTTAAGCTCATTAAAAAATGAACCAATTTCTGGTAAATAACCATCGTGAATGTATTACTTCAGCCTTTGAAGCCTTGGTCGTGTTCTCATCATCACCTCCACTCTGTATTAGCCGATCATTCACCTCCACTTGATTGTTTACCCCTTTTGAGGAAAAACTGCGAAAAGTGATCTTGTTAGCCATCCTTGTGACACTGCTGTGATTGGAAATTCCAAACCTTACCTGGAATCAGCTGCTACCTGAATCTATCACTCATTCCTCAAAAACGAGTCTCCTTTAAGCTCTTTTCCACTTACTCGTAAAATATGAAAATATTGCCGAGCCATTGGCCTCTCCAGCTCATTAAAGTGACCGGAAGTGCTATCCCTCCTTTAGATTTTAATCTTTTTGGACCTGAGGGATCATTACACAAAAAGATCGGGCGCTTGTTTTGTTCGGTTCGTTAAAATTACCGAAAATTCATCCCTTTTGTATTATTTTATACTTTTTCGGACTTAAGGGATTAGATGACGAAAAAGGATTTTTGGAGTTTCCTTTACATCCCTTTTCAGACTCTCTAAAATTGAAAAGGACCGAGTTATCTTTGTCGTTAAACTCGTTAAAACCTAATAGCGACAAACTTGTCCATAATAGGCAAGAACAAGTTTCACTATCGCTAGGCTCGTTAAAACATAGTGATGGGTTTCCCCGAAGGGAAAATTATATAACAAGCATATGTTATCCTCCTCAAGCTTGAAAAAATAAAGAGGTACTCGTCAGCATGACTGGGGAAAAATTAGGAAGAAAACTTGAAGAAACTTTGTTGGTAGCAAGTCGCTCTTGAACATGACACTTTCACTCCACATCCGAGTCGGGTTGGGTCGTTCCATTCACTGGTCACATCACCATGGTTCCATCACACCATTCACATTTGGGGTTAATGCTACCAATCCATCATGTCAGTGTCGCCGATATGTTCAAGAGAAGTTACTCAGAGAATTCACTTGCGTCTCACCCACTATAATACATTTACGCTTCATTCTTTCATGACCGCCACCCTGAACCTTATATCACCAGATAGTTTTCACCTCCATTAAAATCATTTGCTCCGTTCCGTGTCATTGATGTGGGATTCACTAAGGCCCTCCTATGACGGATCGGTTCTTGTCAACATCAGCTCATTATGCAAGAAGTTGGTCTAGGAACAACCCTTTCAGTACTTTGAAGCTTGCATGCCTCAATGGCAAGCTTCTCACTTCTGGCGACAGGTTTACATCAATGGCCTTCGACTGAAAGATTTTTCGTGGTGTTCAACGCCAAGCCCCTTATTCACACCACGTGAATTGTACTGTAGTACCTTGAGGGTCATCATCATTATCGGTGATTCCTCTCGCGCCTGTTGACGGCTTACATCATTGGCTGGTAATCAGGCGATGTCTTTCCATGTTCGACTCCAGAACATCTCTCACATGGATCGACTTGTAATTTGAGTGAAGATAGAATGAGATTGAAGACCCCAGATCTATTTTCATCCATCCGGGCTGTGATATATATTCAGGAAGATAAATACATCAAATTTACATCATTTCTGCACAGATAATCATCGAATCTAAGGGATGATGGCTCTACCAGAATCATCAGTCTACACTCAGACGATTGTCTGTCCTATGTACATGAAAATGAATTTATAAAGCTGCGCATGGGAATTCCCGCCTCAGCTAGATCATGAAAATATTATGAAGATAATGTATTGTATTGTATCTTATTATAGGTCACCTTCCAGCTCGAAAAAACTTCGGATCCTCATGATAAAGCATTTCACCCGACATCAAAAGAATAACGACCTCATGCTTTAGGGGGCAACTGTTATAGACATTTTTGGGCACTAAAACCCCAATCATAGATGTCCATAAACTAAGGGCTCCTAAATCCCTAAAGGTATTGTTCCAACCCCTAAAAGAACAAAGTCAACTGATTACAGCATCTCCCAGAAGTTCTCCATGAAAAACTACTCAGAACTGGTCAAAACTGGACCATTTCACCTGCTCCATCGTCAAAGTGCATTGCATCCCACCTGAATACACACAGTAGGTGCGATGCATGTTGAAAAACCCTTCTATGGGGTGCGATGGGCAAGAATGGACAAATGGCAGGGTCAATCCGCAAGGTGGAGGAGCATGGAATCTTCCAGAAGCTTCTCCTGTGACACTTGCCTCTCTGCATTCGACCAGGGATGAGTAAGAGATCATCAATCTCCATGTGGAATCAAGAACTATCAGAGAGAAGACTCTAATCAAATCTCAAAAGCTGACTCACCTCCCTTACAAACATCTATATATGGATCCCTCATCCCAGAGATCCAGAGGCTGGAATTTTGTATCTTGTGAGGAAGTGTTGTTGGTTTCTTGGTGCAACATCATAGTGTTGGGTGATCTAAGCTTTTCATGAGGTGAAGAAGGGCTTTCTTGCTGAGAGGATGATGTTGGGTCATAACAATTGGTTGTAATCCTCTTTTCTCTTTCTTGATCATCAATAAAGCTATTCAAGTTTTCCTCAACATTCTTGTATGATTGATGATTTATGAATTTGTGTGGTCAATATACATCTGGTCCTGTATTGTTTATGATAATAGATCTATGTTCTTGGATAGTGTTATGCTGCTTTGATTCTACAGGTATTCTTTGAAGCTGGGTAGACAAGGAAGCGAGTGGCAAAGGCCTACCAGAAGAGAGAGGAACTGAGCAAGGAACCAAGTGCAAGACAGAGGTTGGTCTCCTTATTCTTCTCTTATCTATTTCTCATAAAGGAAAACGAAAGTAGTTTTTAGTTTGTTTGTTTCTAAGGTAGCTACCAGCCTTAGTGGGACTAGCAGCTCTGCATAGACACTAGTTTTCCTGATAACAATGTTTGACTACTGATGAGCCCCAAATTTGGTAACATTTTGGGCTAATTTGGCCTAACTACCTTTGCTCAATCCTTCATTTTTCATAACTTATGCATCATTTTTTAGTATGTTTATGTCATTTGTACGAATAAGGGCAGTCACTATTCCTAGGTGGCTAACACGTGTTCATTTCAGGTTTTTTTAAACATGATTGGAACAAAACTAAGTAGATAAGGTCAGGAGAAAGCCAAGATGGGGTTGATGATTCGTAGGAGGGTTGTCCACAGCATTAAATGGCTTTCCTCGGGATCTTCACCCCCAACTCTGAGCTCCAGCAGCCACCACAATCGGATTAAAAGATAGCCAAATGAATTTAGAGGAAGCAACAGTTCACTCCTAGTTTGGTCAGCCAAGCCCCACTGATTTAGGAGGCCAGCTTGGGGCCTCGTGATGTATAAATGATAGGGCTTTAGCCTTCGAAAAGGACTTTTGAAACATTGTTGCACATCCTGCACTACGAGCTGCTAGCTTAGTTTTGCTCTTTTGTAGCCATTATTGGCCTGCTATTTGACTTATGATTATTATTTTTTAATGGAAAGTAGTCGGATTTGATCTCAGTTCTGAGCTTTTAAAGGAGCCATAGCTCTCGGGGTTGGGCCCAACCTGAGAGCCTAAGGCTTCCTTCTTCTGTATTGTTATCTTTTCTTTCAGCATTATGGTTTTTCTTTACATGCATTTGAAACACAGTTTGCTGAGTTAGATTTCTTGGTGTGGTTAAGTAGGTCATTGTTATAAGACAGAGTTGCTTCAACTGTTTAGAATAGAGTGAAGAGATTGGAGTTGATAAAAGTTCCAGAAAAGGGTTGCTTGCACACTCATTTTCACCTCTTTCTAGGGGCTGGAATTGCAGACAGTGCTACCCACAAAAAAACATTGGTTTGCGAATACATGCAATCTGTGGTGCAATATTTTTGTTTGGAATGTTTCTTTGCTTCAGTACCCTACATGGTTTTCCTTAAGAATAACATTGATGTTCATTGGTTCCATTAAACAGTTAGGAATGTTTTGATTATATGCAGGACGTGGAAGAATTTGATTCAGTTTACACTGTGCAGTGCTACTCCCTCACCTTCTCATCCTTCTAAGCCTTGCCCAGGCCAACTACTCATCTCCCAATTAGACCCCTTGTCTCTCAGCTACTCTACCACCCACGTTATCCCACCTTTTCGGCCTTCCATTCCCTCTACCCTCCTTTAGACAAACTAGCTTATCACACCCCCTCATCATCTCATCTCTCTGTCACTAAGTCATTACAAACCCCTCTACTACCTCCCTATCCACCCATGCAGCCTCTTCCACTCACCCATCACCCAAAAATCCGATTATAGAACATCCTGTAGGGATTACTGAACATCCTGTAGAAGTTCTGAAACATCCTGTAGAACCCCTGCAGACTTCCTGTAGAAGCTCATAAACGCGGCCTCTTGGTAGCCAAACTTTGTGAAACTCTCTGGAAGGGTGTTAGGGACCCCTTTGACCCTCTCTGAACTTTCCCAACCTTTTTCAAGCCTTCCTCCTCCTTGATCCACCTCTGCACAGTAAAAAGCTAGTTAAAAGCACATGCATGATAATTCTAATAATTGAAACAAAAATACAAAAAGATGTTTTCTTCAGATAGAGGTAATCTAGACACATGCATTTCACCTTCATAGAAGTAATGGCATTTCTTTCAGTAGTTTTCACCCCCATCTCTGCATCAGTAAGACTAGCTGGTAGAATTAGGGTTTGCTAGGGTTTGCGTTTCTTGTTGGCTTTCAATTCCTTTCTGCAAATAGATTAGCTTCTTGTGAGATTAGCGTTCGTCCATCAGTTAAAAAGCTTCTTCTATGAGCTCATAGAAGTTGGCTTGAGCCCCTAGCGGACTTGTGCCAGCTGATCAAGTGACAGTTGCGGCAAGAGCTAGTACTTGTGCATACAACACCGTCGCTTCCAAGTTTGTTACGAACTACCGGGTTGATAAAACTAAAGAAGGAAGCTCCAGGAGTTGTAGCATTATTGCTACAATACTAGGGCCCACCATATTTTTGGCGCCATTGCCGGGGAAGCGTCAGAGTATTGGTGATTGTTTCTTTTCTTCTACTTTCCTACTCTCGCCTTCTGCTAAGTAGTATTTCATTTTCGTTCTGCAATTTCCTTTCTGCAAAAGTAGCATAGACATTTCCTGCTTTCATAGATTAACATTTCAATTCCACACTTTCATTTCTGCAAGTGTAGATTAGCATTTCAATTCTGCAAAGCATAGTTTAGCATTTCATTCCTGCAATTTCATTTGAGCAAAGTAGATTCGTTATTTCATGCTTTCCTTTCAATTCCGCATTTCCATTTCAGCAAGGTAGTTAGTTGCAGTTCAATCTGTTTTAGTTTTGCAGGTACCAGAAAAAACAAAAGCAATCAGAAGTCTTTTCATTTCATGCCTCGTAGAAACCGAGATAAAACAGGAAAATTCTTACCCAACACCCCCACCACATCACTAAGTCACCCTTCTCTCTTCTTTGGTGACAATGATCCAGAAGAACCTATAGGCGAACCTCCTGAGATATACGAAGATCCTATAGCAGAAGAAGAGTTAGAGAACACTCCATCTGAAGCTATGGCTGACAATAGGGGAGAAAATGAGAGAATTGAAGGTGCCTTCCCCATCCAAGAGACCAATGGAGACATGAAAATGAAGAACATCAGCCCCTCCGCTTTACCTCACTTCCATGGACTGACTACTGAAGACCTTGATACCTTCCTATTTGAGTTTTCTGCCCTGTGCCGAACCTATGACTATACCGAAGATGAGCAAAAACTGAACTCTTCCCCTCTACCCTTAAGGATGCAACATTACGCTGGTTCATGGGCTTACCTGGGAACAGTATCACCACTTGGGCCCAGATGTAGCAAGCTTTCAATACCAAATACCGAGACTACTGTAGGTCCAAGGAAACCAAGAGAGAAATCTTTCGGATGACCATGGGGAATGATGAGTCTTTAGAAGATTACGAGGAAAGGTTCCAACTTAGCTATAAATGGGCCAGGTGCACACTTGACCCTGAATCTCTTAAGTTGGTCCTGCTCCGAGGAGTCCCGGAAGACCTCTTAGATACCCTTCACATGCTAGCTGGAGGAGATATTTACCAACTGCCTTATGAGGACATAAAGACTGTGTTTAGAAACCACTCTAGGGCAGCCCGGAAAAGAGGTAGAGGAAACCCCCTCTCAGCTAGTATTCCTTTTTCCAAACATGAGTTTGCAAATCAATTAGAGGACCTCAAGAGTGAGGTGAGACAGACCATCGCCATGCAACTTGATACATTCCAAATCCAGCAGAAGAAAGAGGAAGCTGAGAGGGCTTTGGCTATCTTCTGCCCTAGGTGTACAAGGAAACACCCTAAGAACGAGTGCCCATTACATTCGGTTGAGGTATGTTTTGTCTGTGAGGAGGACCACCCCACAAACCAATGTCCAACCTTACCTGGGCTTAAAGCCATGTATCAAGGGACAGAATCGCCCACTGAACCTCTCTATTTCCTCAACCAAAGGAGGCCACATGGACCTAGACCTTACCAACAGGGGATGCAAGGGACACCCCAAGCTTATTACAGCCCCAACCAATCAGCTCCTATGCCTTCCTGGGGACCCCCTATTCATCCTTCCTGGTCTATACCTCCTCCATGGTCTTACCCGCCTCAGTACCATACTCATCCTACTACTCCTTCGTTTCACTCACATGCCCAGCCACAGCCTCAGTGGAATGCACCTCAATCGGGGTGGAGGCCCCAGTACAATACTCCTCCTGCCATTTTGCCTCCACCACCGGCTCAACCGCAACCATTACCTCCTGCTCCTCCAAGGCAACCCCAAATGCATGCTCAACCGAACCCGAACCCCAACAACAGACAGGCCCAGCAGGTATATACTGGGGAAACATCATGCCCTACCTATGTTGTGGAGATCCAGGAGATCAATCTGCGATTTGGAAAGACTCTTCCGGATTGCCAACCTCCTCCCCCAGAGGACGAGGAAGATAAACAGGAAAGTGAACCAAAGGCCATTCCACCCTTTCCTGAGAGACTAACGGCCACCACACAACCCAACCCAGAGGAGGATGAGCTTCTGGGAGAACTCAAATAGTTGTGTGTGAGAATACCACTTCTCCAAGCCATCAAAGATGTACCGATATACAACAAACTGGTTAAGGAAAAGTGTTTCAGACACCCAGGCAGGCGAAAAAGAGATGCTTCGGCCATCAATGTCATAGGACAACTGTCTGATCTTATGTTGGGGCAGGCCATCTGCCCAAAGTATCTGGATCCTGGGAGTCCTGTAATGGATGTCCACATCAATGGCACCATCATACCTCACACATTGATTGATCTGGGGGCTGCCATTAATGTGATGACCAGAGATACCATGCTCAAACTCAATCTTCAGGGTTCCCTGAGAAAGACCTCGACAGTCCTACAACTAGCAGATCGCTCCACTGTGACTCCCGAAGGGATTGTAGAGGATGTCTTGGTCTCTGTTGACTCTTGGGAGTACCCTGCAGACTTTTTGGTTCTGCAACCAAAGGCAAAGCTTACTGGATACCCTCTCATTTTGGGAAGGCCTTGGTTAGCCACTGCAGATGCTTACATAAGCTGCCGTGCAGGAAACATGACCATCAAAAATGGTCCTATGTCCAAGCAGCTAGTCCTACACCCTCCTGCCCAACCCTTATTAGAGCATGACTTACCACTTTGGTTGGAGGAAGGAAAAGAGGATGAAGTGTACTCAGCACCTTTGTGCACCCTAGACACCACTAGGGGAGGCCTCCCAACAGAGGATGATTTGATTGAGACCTTGATCCAGACTCCACCTCCCAGTGCATTGTCCTTAGAGGAATTGGTGGAGGATGCCCAAGCCAGCACCTTAGTGGACCTTTGTGTGACCAACCCTGCCACTCCCAGAGTCAAAAATGTGGAGTTCGGCCCTAAGAGAACGTTAAAGATTAGCTCCTCCCTATCTCCTTCCTAGGAAAAGGAGCTGTGTGGTCTGTTGGCCAGTCAATCTAGATGCTTTTGCTTGGAGCTATAAGGAGATGAAAGGAGTCCATCCTTCGGTCTGTACCCATCACATCTACATCAAAGAAGACTGTAAACCGGTTAGGCAACCCCAAAGGAGAATGAACCCCGCCCTTAAGGACATCGTCAAGGAGGAATTACAAAAACTGTTGGATGTCGGATTCATTTACCCCATCTCGGATAGCGAATGGGTGTCCCCTTTGGTGTTGGTTCCCAAGAAAAACAGGAAGTGGAGAATCTGTGTGGACTACCGAGAACTGAACAAGGCCACCAAGAAAGACCATTTTCCTCTACCTTTCATAGATCAAGTGTTGGATGGACTGGCAGGAAAAAAGTTTTTCTCTTTCCTGGATGGGTTTAGCGGGTATAACCAGATCCAAATCAGCCCGAAAGACCAAGATAAGACCACCTTCACTTGTCCTTGGGGTACCTTTGCTTACCGAGTTCTTCCCTTTGGACTATGCAATGCTCCTGCCACCTTCCAGAGAGCCGTCTTGAGCATCTTTTCTGAGCTGGTCCATGATTTGGTGGAAATCTATATGGATGACTTCACTCCTTATGGGTCCAACTTCCAGGAAGCATTGTCCAATCTGGGAAAAGTCCTAACCAAGTGCATTGAGATGAACCTGTCCCTTAGTCCTGAAAAGTGTGAATTCTTGATGACTGAAGGGACCGTGCTAGGCCATACCATTTCTTGCCAAGGGTTACAGGTGGATCCTAACAAAATTGCTCTCTTAAGAAGGTTCCACCTCCTCAGAAGGTAAGAGATGTTCGAAGTTTCTTAGGATTAGCAGGGTATTATAGGAGATTCATTAAAGACTTCAGCAAGCTAGCCTCGCCATTGTTTGGCCTCTTGGCAAAAGATGTTGAGTTTAAATGGACTGACGATTGTCAGAAGGCTCTGAATGAATTAAAGGACAAATTGGTGTTTGCCCCAATCTTGAGAGGTCCAAACTGGGCCCTACCTTTCCACATCCACACTGATGCCTCGAACAAAGCCATAGGGGCAACCTTAGGACAAGTTGAACAAAAACTTCCATACGCCATATATTTTGTCAGCAAAAACTTATCCAAGGCAAAACTGAATTACACTGTAACTGAGAAAGAATTCTTGGTCGTGGTCCATGCACTGAACAAATTCTGACATTATATCACTGGATATCAAACATTTGTACATACTGATCATGCTGCAATCAGATATTTAATGAATAAACCAGATGTGAATGCTCGTATTATTAGATGGTTACTTTTGTTGCAGCAGTTTGATTTGACTATTGTTGACAAACCAGGTAAAGAAAATGTTGTTGCTGACTTTTTGTCTAGATTGGATTTACCTGCAGGAGAGGATGGAACAGTGGATGACTAGATGCCAGATGAACATCTGTTTGCTATCTCAATACTCTCTCCATGGTTTTCTGATATAGCAAACTACCTTGTCTCAGCACAGTTTCCTCCGCACCTATCCTCAAGAGAGAAGAGCAGGATCATACGGAAGAGTGCCTCATTCACTTGGATTGGGGGCAACCTCTTCAAGCTTGGCCCTGATCAGATCTTAAGGAGTTGTGTAAGGGAGGAGGAAGTCTTTGATATCCTCCTAACCTGTCATGACGGGCCTTGTGGAGGACATTTTGTAGCCAAAAGGACTGCCTTCAAAATCCTGCAAGCAGGCTACTATTGGCCCACACTTCATCAAGATGTCAGAAGGTATATCAACCAATGTGACCGATGCCAAAGGATGGGGAAAACGACTCCAAGGGATGAAATGCCTCTCCAACCTCAAGTGACTCTTGAGCCATTTGAGAAGTGGGGTATGGATTTTGTGGGTCCAATCAATCCTCCTTCGAGGCAAAGGTCTTACATCATTGTGTGCATTGACTACCTAAAAAAGTGGGCAGAAACCAAGGCAATCAAAGTAGCAACAGAAGAAAAGGTGGCCAAGTTCTTAAGAGAAAACATCTTCTACAAATTTGGCTACCCAAGAGAGTTAGTCACCGATCAAGGAAGCCAGTTCACCTCCAACTTAATTGAAGACCTACTCGCTCATCACAAAATCAAGCATAGGACTTCCACCCCCTATCATCCTCAAGTAAATGGGAAAGTAGAAGTCACCAATAGAGCATTAGAAGGGATCTTGACTAAGGTGGTGAGCAGCAGTAGGAAAGATTGGGCAGATCGCCTGGTTGAGGCCACATGGGCTTACAACACCACTTGGAAGACCACAATCGGCTTCACACCTTATGAGCTGGTCTATGGGAAGAAAGCTTTGCTGTCAATTGAGTTTGAATACAACACCTTGAGGATGGCAGCTCAGCTGGACCTGGATCTCAGCCATGCCCAACAAGAAAGGTTATTGTAGCTGAATGGATTGGACGAGCACTAAATGCAGGCCCTTCTCCACTCAGAATTTGTTCAAATTCAGAGGAAGGTGTGGCATGACCAACACCTCAATGACAAGCAATTTCAGTCGGGAGATTGGGCGCTGTTGTACAATTCCAGGCATAAGGATTTCAATGGGAAGCTGAGAACTAGATGGTTGGGACCATATGCAGTGGAAAAATGTAATGACAATGGATCTGTTCTTATTCGGACCATTGATGAGGAGGCCATCCCTATGCTTGTCAATGGGCATCGACTAAAGATCTACAGAAAACCTCTCTCAAGAAAAGAATTCATCAAAACTGCGGAAAAATCAGTGCTGGTCATAGATCATGGTTCTGCTTCTGTTTTGGGCATACCCTGAAGATCTCAAAAAAAAAAAAAAAATAAATAAATAAAGATCCTTGGGTGAAAACCTTTCTGAGGCTCCCAAGGCAGATGGTAGGGGTGAAAACCTCATTGAGGCGTCCCTACTGTCTTTCTGAAAATGTTTGAAAAAAGACTCTTGAGTGAAAACCTCTTTGAGGTGCTCAAGGCAGATGGTAAGGGTGAAAACCTCATGGAGGCACCCCTGCTGTCTTTCAAAAAAAAAAGAAAAAAAGAAAAAAACAAACAAAAAACAGGGAAAGCAAGTTCACAATGTGGCAATGCATGCAGGTTGCAAGTATTCTATGCAAGAAAAGAGGCCCCTCAACTCAAAGACAAGGGTCCCTACTATGCTACCAGGTGACCTCACCGGCACCCCCTCTGGAAACACTCATCTTCTCCAAGGTCTGGGCACGATTTGATCACAGTTTAGCCTTCTACATGAAGCTAGAAATCAGCTGAAACAGGGCCTTCTACAGGAAGCCCTGAGAAAGGAAAACCAAAGGAAAAGAGAGCCAAAATTCTTGCAAGGGAGGTAGCAACCGTGTTGGCCGCCCTTAGTACACCTCCTAAGCCGAAGGAAAAACGAAAGAGGGAGATCCCTCTGTACTTCAAAGCCAGGAGAAGTGTGAGAATCAAAACAGGCAGGCCACAACCTCCATCCAGCAGCCCAATTACTATAGAAGATACTCCTACCTCGCCAAGGGAGAGGTCCCCCTCAAAAATATCAGTCACTTATGAGCGGGGGAGCCCGAAGACAACTACTTGGAAGGAAAGAATGGACAGGTTGGCTTCAAAAGACTGGCTACAAGATGCTGAGGCCGCTCTACAGGAAACCTTGGCCCGGCTTAAGGAGGCAGAGAGGATGGAGGGAGAGGCACCCTCATCACCACTTAGGGAAGACGAAGTAGAGCCACCAAGGGAAGAAGAGAAAGAGCATATTCTGGAACCGAGTCCCCAGCCAAGCTTGAGCTCGTACTATAACTTTTTGGAGGCTGGGAAAATTATCCCATAAAAATTCACAGTGCCGCTTTTCTTTGCATTGGAGGAAGAAAGGGTGAGAACCCACATGTGGATGAAAATAGCTAAATCAAAAGGTGTGGCAGATATAGGCCCCTTGGAGGAACAACTCAAGGAGGTAAGGAAGGAATTAGCTATGGCTAAACACGTGGCAAACTTCCAGCGGGTATTCCTACAGGAAGAGAACGAGAAACTTAAACTGTAGCTACAGGAACTAAAGAAGGAAAAGGGCACATCCTCAGGGGACATTACAGCAGAACATCAAGGCAGAGAAGGACTGCAAGTTGGTCTTGGGGAGCCAACCACGCATATACAGGAAAGGGAACTGCAAGCACAAATCGAGATACAAGCTCTCAAACAGCAGTTGCAGCAAAAAGAGGCACAACTGGCTTGCATGGCCAGTTGGGCCATGGATGCTCTACAATGCAGACAGCCGGCCAAATCCTATGGCCTGTACCTACGAGACCAGTGGTTACAATATCAGATTAATGCATTGGCACAGAGGGGTATCTCCCAACTCCAAGACCCCCAACAGTTCACAACGTTATGCAATAGCAGTTCATCAGAGGATAAGGCCAAACTCTCGGATTTCTATCTCCATTATTTGGCCCTTCCTAACGTGACTACATGGGATCCCAAAACAGTTGTAGGGGATATGCAGTTGATGGCATTTGCCTCATGGTTGAACCATGAAGAAAAGAGGGCAGCAGAAGTCAAAGAGGTCATGGACCAAGAATTACATGAGCCACTGCTGATTAGAGCAGAGCCAGGGGATCCCACTGCATTAATATCGGCCCACCAACACTTAGCCACCAACCCTCAAACTCTATTGAAATACATGGATCAGCAGGCACAGGCCATAGCACATTTCGAGGACATGGAGCGACTATTAGGGGACAACTGTGTTCATGCTTACACCCGCCGATGGAACACATTGTCCCACAACCTTAAAATCAGAGAATATCATACTCCAACTCGAATGAGGGAAGCTCTAGCACGGGTGCCCCTCTACAAGAAATCCATACAGAACCTCCAAGCCAACTGGATTGGCCTCAAGCTAAGCCCACCTCTGCCTTTAGGATTGATGGAAGGCAGCATAGAAAAAGAAGAGCATAAGCAGTGGGAAGAGGTGGAAAGGAAGGCTGGGTTCCACGCTAGTGAGGAGGAGACCACTTCAGAAGCCTGAGATGTGAGGGTGGCAGTGAAGGCAATGAAGGATGAGGAGCTGGATTAGTTGCTCAGGGATGAGCAATCATTTTAGCTGGGGGGTGATGATGAGCCCCAAATTTGGTAACATTTTGGGCTCATTTGGCCTGACTACCTTTGCTCAATCCTTCATTTTTCATAACTTATGCATCATTTTTTAGTATGTTTATGTCATTTGTACGAATAAGGGCAGTCACTATTCCTATGTGGCTAACACGTGTTCATTTCAGGTTTTTTGACACATGATTGGAACAAAACTAAGCAGATAAGGTCAGGAGACAGCCAAGATGGGGTTGAGGATTCGTAGGATGGTTGTCCACATCATTAAATGGCCTTCCTCGGGATCTTCACCCCCAACTCCGAGCTCCAGCAGCCACCACAACCGGATTAAAAGACATCCAAACGGATTTTGAGGAAGCAGCAGTTCACTCCTAGTTTGGTCAGCCAAGACCCACTTATTTAGGAGGCCAGCTTGGGGCCTCGTGATGTATAAATAATAGGGCTTTAGCCTTCGAAAAGGACTTTTGAAACATTATTGCACATCCTGCACTACGAGCTGCTAGCTTAGTTTTGCTCTTTTGTAGCCATTATTGGCCTGCTATTTGACTTATGATTATTATTTTTTAATGGAAAGAAGTCGGATTTGATCTCAGTTCTGAGCTTTTAAAGGAGCCATAGCTCTCGGGGTTGGGCCCAACCTGAGAGCCTAAGGCCTCCTTCTTCTGTATTGTTATCTTTTCTTTCAGCATTATGGTTTTTCTTTACATGCATTTGAAAGACAGTTTGCTGAGTTAGATTTCTTGGTGTGGTTTAGTAGGTCATTGTTATAAGACAGAGTTGCTTCAGCTGTTTAGAATAGAGTGAAGAGATTGGAGTTGATAAAAGTTCCAGAAAAGGGTTGCTTGCACACTCATTTTCACCTCTTTCTAGGGGCTAGAATTGTAGACAGTGCTACCCACAAAAAAACATTGGTTTACGAATACATGCAATCTGTGGTGCAATATTTTTGTTTGTAGAAGTTGTCCATGCGTTCAGAACTCTTGGAATGTTTCTTTGCTTCAGTACCATACATGGTTTTCCTTAAGAATAACATTGTTGTTCATTGGTTCCATTAAACAGTTAGGAATGTTTTGATTATATGCAGGACGTGGAAGAATTTGATTCAGTTTACACTGTGCAGTGCTACTCCCTCACCTTCTCATCCTTCTAAGCCTTGCCTCTTAGACCCCAATTAGACCCCTTAGACCCCTTGTCTCTTAGCTACTCTACCACCCACGTTATCCCACCTTTTCGGCCTTCCATTCCCTTTACCCTCCTTTAGACAAACTAGCTTAGCACACCTCCTCATCATCTCATCTCTCTGTCATTAAGTCATTACAAACCCCTCTCATACCTCCCTATCCACCCATGCAGCCTCTTCCACTCACCCATCACCCAAAAATCCGATTGTAGAACATCTTGTAGGGATTACTGAACATCCTGTAGAAGTTCTGAAACATCCTGTAGAACCCCTGCAGACTTCCTGTAGAAGATCATAAACGCGGCCTCTTGGTAGCCAAACTTTGTGAAACTCTCTGGAAGGGTGTTAGGGACCCCTTTGACCCTCTCTGAACTTTCCCAACCTTTTTCAAGCCTTCCTCCTCCTTGATCCACCTCTGCATAGTAAGAAGCTAGTTAAAAACACATGCATGATAATTCTAATAATTGAAACAAAAATACAAAAAGATGTTTTCTTCAGATAGAGGTAATCTAGACACATGCATTTCACCTTCATACAAGTAATGGCATTTCTTTCAGTAGTTTTCACCCCCATCTCTGCATCAGTAAGACTAGCTGGTAGAATTAGGGTTTGCTAGGGTTTGTGTTTCTTGTTGGCTTTTAGTTCCTTTCTGCAAATAGATTAGCTTCTTGTGAGATTAGCTTTCATCCATCAGTTAAAAATCTTCTTCTAAGAGCTCATAGAAGTTGGCTTGAGCCCCTAGCGGACTTGTGCCAGCTGACCAAGTGACAGCTGCGGCAAGAGCTAGTACTTGTGCATACAGCACCGTCGCTTCCAAGTTTGTTACGAACTACCGGGTTGATAAAACTAAAGAAGGAAGCTCCAGGAGTTGTAGCATTATTGCTACAATACTGGGGCCCACCAACTACCTTGCTCTGTGATGCCATCCTCTATTAGAAACCAAATCTAGAAAGCCTGTTTCATTTGAGGACATCCCATATTGCATCTAGGAGTCATCGACACATTCAACTCAACTATTTTTGGGTAGGCCATCTTTTCATGTCTCACGCTACGTTTCTAGCGCTTTTTGTGTTTCGCTTCATATGAATGTTGTCTACTTGATTTCAGTGAGCGCTTGTCGTCGCTTTGATACATACTAGCTTATACTAGCACCATTTCAATTTTCGTTAACATCTCACTATTGTCGCATGCATGGCATTGTTTTACACAGACGATTGTTTTTGCAATGACTTGCTTCACACACATGCATTATTTCCCATTTTTCTGAATCCTGCACTTGTTGTTTGCATGAATGATCATTCACTCTTGTTTGCACTCATCTTATCATGCTTTCACACTTCTCATGTTTTCAGTCACCCATCAGTCAGACTGGGTTGCCTTGGCCCAAACCATGCCTTGCCTAGTTAGCATTGCACATTTTCTGAAGCGAAAGCTCTTCCTTCCCTCCAAAAATTGTGCAAGTCTAGTCAGGCATTGACATCCATGCTTGCACTGCACAATTCTTGGAGGCAGTGTCATGTTGGCTCTAGAAACTACGCAATGAAATTTTTTAGTTGCATGTCATTGTCGCAATTTCAATCCTTAGTAGGCCAACCTGGACTGTGCATTGTGTTTTTCCAGTAATCAGTCAGCCTCCTCACACCCCGAATTGTGCCTTACGCAGTTTTGGCATTCAATCTCCCAACCTCCCGGAGGAAATTGTGGGACCTTCATGATCAGTCACACAGGTATGTTGCAAGTTAGTTCTCAAGTTTGTTTTGGTTTTCGACTGACAAATTGTTTTCTATGATTGTTACCATGTCTCCAGGTATAGCAGGTGTTCAGCTACCTCTCAGCATCACAAGTACAATTACATTCAAGAGAGCAGAGTCAAAGGACATTGTTGAGAGCACAACGTGGGTTGAAGCCAAGCCAGTGTCTATGAGCTTTCCTACATATGAATACATCAAGTTGTTCATAGACAAGGACATCAATATAATATGGCAGCAGTATCACAACGATCAGCATCATAACGAGCAACACCATCAGCAGTAGCAGAAGGTAGCACACCGGCATGCAGCGAATGCAAGAGGAAGGTTTTTGAAAACACAGAGGTGGAACAAAGTTGCAAGCTCAAGCAAATCCACGTGTGATGAAGAAAACTTTGGATATTTAGGCTATGAGGTGACGGCACAACGAGAGCTGCACAGAAGAGAGGATGAGTTGCAGTAGGAACAGGTACAGCAGGGGGCACAACATGCATATATGGATGAGACTGCGCCCATACAAGTTATAGATCCATCCTAGCTGCTGGCATAGAGCATAAACGGTGAGTTTTTTTGTTGATTGCATGCAAGGGAATTCAGTAGCATGAATTTCATTGTACGCACGCATGCGATCCAACCCATCTAAAACACTCATCTAGGTGAAGATAGGAAGCAAGTTCGACTGGACCTAAACATGCAGTTGACAGTTGAGGCACATGACCACCATCAAACATTGGAATATTAGCATGGACACTATGCATTAGTGTGTTGTTGGTTTGGCCACACCCAAGAAGACCATGTGCATGCTAGTAGATGAGTTGGATGGAAGAGCCATACCAATTCACCAAGATGCAATGGAGGCAATAGTTTGCTTCAACAAGATGTTAGCATGGAGCACATTCACACCATCATGGATGACCAAGCTTGGCATCATCTCACCACCTTCACCATCACAAGAATGTCAAAGAGTTGGTCTCACCACAATGGACCGAGCGTCAGTGATGTCTTGCATCGATTGCTCAAGCCATTTTGTCTCACATGGGCACATGTGCATTGTAATGTATCTTCTTGTCAATTGGAAGTTCGAGTGTCGATATTTGGATGTAAAAGTCATAGAGTAGATCAAGAGTCATGAGGGTAGATGAACTGTCATAAAGGGGAATGTCAAGGGTCACCCCACCCTTTTCTATAAATAGAACCTCATAACTCATTGTAAAGGATTTTGTTCAGCCAAGCTTTCGATAAGACTATCTTGGAGAGAGCTTGGACAATATTGTAACGGTCCTTGGCTTCTCCACTGTGGAGAGCTAGTATATCTCTTTGGAGGAGTAGGCATTTGTGGCTGTAACTTTCCGTTGTCAGAACTAGTGGTTAGACATGGATGTATTGTATGATTGGAACTTACACTTCTTAATATAACAAAGCTATCATGTTTCATGCATATGTTGTATTGCATTCTATGCTATCTGGTTTACTCTAAATGATATATGTATTTGTTTTCTCATGCATGCATGTATCGACTATTCTGTATAAGTATGTATGAATCTTTTTGAAATGTGTTGTTGGTTTAACCATCACTTTGGATTGCTCACTAACTTGCTTTCCAGCTTGTGATTCATCTTCGCTCATGTGTTCCCTTCCAAATTGCATATTATTACAAATTTCCAAGGTGTTCATTCACCCCACCTTCAGTGTGTTAGAACCTCTCATGCACCTTCCTTGAATTACTGCAGATGTCACACCCTTGCTACCAACAGGGACATCTTACTTGCCTCTATGTGAAATTGCAGTCAAGGCATTACCATACGACCCACTGCTGGGACTCCCACACCAAACGGTCTAAGGTCTAATTGGGACTTCTTACCAGGGAGATCCCCTTACATGTTGGCAGGTCCAGCACCATAAACAAGCTGTCAGCACAAAATAGTAATGCAATGGTATCTTTGAAAAGCAAGGGGAGTGTGCCTAGTAAGTGTGCAATGCAACTATGTCGAGGTTCTTCTATTGCAAAGGGGGAGATAAAATTGAGCCTCTAAGTGAGAGGTAATAGTACAACTTAGGAAGAGACACATATGAACCAGAAGGACTTGTCTAACCTCCAGTGGAATAGTCCACAACGGATGCGAGAGTCATTACAATCAACAAATAAGGGAATATCCATCTAACATCCAACAGAATAGTCCACATCAGATACGACGATCGTTATAACCAATAAATAAGGAAACATATGTTTAATATCCTATGGAATAGTCCATAAGGATGGGACAACAATAACAACCATTACAACACATTCTCGATAAGATAAGCACTAAAATAACTGAATTAGTTCAACTATATTAGTGCATGTGAAAGCAAACATCCATAGAATAGTCTTACAAAATTTCATAGTCCATGCATGAAGAATGTGTTGGCCTTAAAAGGCTTTTGTTATTAAGAAAAAGTTCCAAGACACATTTACATTTTACATCACTAGCTCCAGTAGTGGGACATTGGAGCCACTCATTACTCCTCAAAGAACTAGCCTATCTCTCTAATGCCTTACAGGAGGATCCAAGGTGAAAATTCCCTTGCTCATACAATGAGGGGGTATATATAACCAAAGGGGTGATTCTTTCCTCTTGTGACTCTTTGACTACCCTCATGACCTTTCAACTTTTATGACTTTTCAACTTACATGACTCTTCATATTCATGTGTCTCCTTTGGACTTCCACTTTGCAATGCATTTGATTACAATATACATGGTCCACAATAGTGATGTGGCATATGACAACTCATGACACAACTTGAAATTACACTCCTAGACTATATTGGCTTGATGATGTGGCAATGTCAAGTCATTGTTGCTGTTGAGTGCTATATGTGTTCTTGGACGTGCTTTCTCTTCTCCTCCGCATAGCTTGGTGGTGCGAGTTCTTTAATGATCTTCGATCTTAGATGATGGTTGCAAACTTGTGTCTCTTTGCTTTCTCTTGGTAGGTCCACTCATAAGATCATCTACAAGTGATTCTTTAGGCATGCTTCCCTCCATTTTCTTATTCTTTATAATCTCGCCATGACTTGTTAGTGTACATGTTCCTACAATTCACTCATGACGAGATGACATCAATCAGAAAACTCCCTAGTCTAAGATGATGCATCATTATCCATGAAATGAGCTTGGGCAAGTCGCAGGCTGGGAGGAAGGTATCAATGGCTACACATTATGCAGTTCCATCTAATAGGGAGAGAGTTTTTTCACTGAGACTACACAAAGTGTAGCTCAGGCTTGACTGAGGAACTTTTCTACACAATCCTCACTGAGGAGAAAAATTTTGTAGTGCCCACTGAGGGTCAAGATTACGCAGTTCAATCAGTTAGTGGTTGCTACAGGATGGGACCCTGAGATGACAGACTGAACAATTTCAAGAGGCAAGTGGGACTGGGCAATGGAGAGGCCTGAAGGGAAAATCTGCGCATTTTTTGGGGGCAGTGAACTCTGGATGAGGGAATGGAACTGAAGGAAGCACCTGTGTATGTTTGGAGGCCAAGGGAGGTTGGGATCTGTATGGATTGTAGATTTCTAATAAGAAAGGGAAAGTATTGAGGGTTGAAAGTGAAAAATGTGTAGTTCAAGACAGACTGGGAGGCACAACTAGGAAATTCTGGAGGTGAAGGGAGGCTTCAGGACTCTAGAATTACGAATAACCACAACCCTGGAGGACAAGGACTACACACTACACAGTTCTAGGAAAAAAATTCACATCAATGAGGGCTGATATTGCACAATAAGCAACTCATTGAGGGCCCGGTGAAGCTATGTTGCTTGGTTAGGAGAGTTTTCTGCAAATGGCTAGGTGTGGGAATGGAGATGGACTCGTGATGAACTTGAATTTGATCAAAAATTTATCATACTTTAAATACATGAAAACATTGATCATCAGAACAAACAACTAAGCATTCCCCTCTATGTGACTACCTTGTGACAAGATGTGACACTTAAGATAGACTTTGGGATGACCATGACGACACATGTGAAACAACACTCAAGATGCTTTGTATGAGTGCAATGGATGATTACATGGTTAGGAAAACTCATATACATAAATATCAACCCTCAAAACCCATAGAAAAGGCTCACAAACATTATATAACAGTCAAACATGCCAAAATATGACAGTTAATCCAACAAGAAAAATGGGTCAAACAACATCAAGAAAGCTCATGGAATGTTTGCAACCATTAAGGAAAATACCAAGGAAGGCTCCAAATTTTGAGTGCAAGCCAAAATTTTGGAGGGTGTTCCAGCAGTTACAACACGACCCCACTTCCATAATTGAAGCTTAGAGGTTAGGTCATGTCATAGTGGCACTCCACTTCACACTTACTCGAAAGGGTTATAAAAGTGGGTAAATGTGGGGTGGCAATGTTACAAATAATTGTTCATTACTGAGGCTAAATTTGTTTCCAAGCATATTAGCTAAATTAATTAAATCTTGTTTGAAAGAATTTCCATATACCAATAAATTAGCCACATATTTCTCTATACATTCATGTATTACTTTAACAAATGTAGCCACAATTACCTTTGGAATGCAGTGGATGCATTACATAATCCGAAGGGTAATACTTTATAAGCATACATTCCCAAGGGACCTGTGAAAGTTGTTTTTTCTTGGTCTTTTGAGGCTATTTAAATATGACTATGGTCATTGAATCCATTGAGGAAATACGAATCTATTTATAGCCAATGTATCCAGTACTTCATCGATAAAAGGTAATGGAAAATGATCTTTTAGAGTTGCTTTCTTTAATCCCTAATAATACACACATACTTTTCATTTCCCATTCTTTTTAGTACTACCACTAAACAAGAAACCCATTGATTGTTAGATATAGGATAGATAAAATATACTTTAAATAGTTTTTACTATCTCTATAGAAAACCTGTGATATGTTAACCCGATAATGAAATATAAATCAAAGCAGAATATTATAACCTACTTCTACTATCAGTTTTCGGAAGTTTAAAGATCAAGCTGAACAATATAACCAAAAGAAGAAGAATCAATGGCACAATACACATGAAAATACTGTGGGGAAATCCTTAGATAAAAACCCCACGCTATTGTATTATCATACATGGTGGAAATCCATAGGAAATATACAAAGCCTTAGCTCTCACAGCTAGCCAGCTCTTAGTAAAATCCTCATAGATGCTCACAGGCAATCTTGGATTCTCTCCTGCCTTCCTCTCTACCCTCCAAGCTCCTATTTCCTTGCATTGTTTCTTGTGGATGATTAGCCTCTTACCAAGTGGAAAACCAGCCTTCAAAACTGTGCAATCCTCAAGGATGAATCCTTGACTGCATGAATCAGTTTTCTCCATGAGAAAACACATGCAACTGATAGTACATTATTATTGAACATTAATCTCAATTGGATCTTTCTTGGAATAGACATGCATGAGTTTCTGATGAGGGAATCTCCAGTTAACTAGAGTAGGACTAGTTGAGTGCATTAGTGCATCAACTGACTGTTAACTCATTATTGTTTCCTAAAACAGTTTGGAACGAATTTAACTGGACTTAACTCAGTAAACTGAGTTAACTCATTACAACTCAAATATAAGTCAATATTATCTCCTTAATTTAAGGAATAACTCTTGCATGACTTCAGAAAGACTTCTAAGTTGAATTTCTCCAACTAATTAATTTAAAATAAACTAATTAATTATTTCAAGTATTTGTTAAGACTAAATTCGATTTTAATTCACAATTTAATTCAAGGACAAATTGAATTGGAATATTCTTGTTGTCATATTTCAACACTCCCTCTCAACAAGAAATTGATTATCTTCCACCCCGATCCTGTCTTTGTGGAACTCGAATTTACACTTTGACAATGCCTTTGTCAAAATTGTACAAATTTCTCAATAGATTAGCTAGCTCTGATACCATGTAGAAATTCTACAAATTCTCTACAAATCTCCCTCTGAGATTTCTGTAGAAAATATGACTATAGATTAACATGATAATGCAATATAACCAAAGAAAAATACTATAATCTACTTCTACTATCAATTTGTGGAAGCTTAAATATTGAGCAAGATCGATCTGAACACATATAACCAAAAGAAGAAGAATCAATGCACATGAAACACAAAAAATACTCAGGGGAAAGCCGCAACTAAAAACCCCACTATTTGTATTATCATACAAGGTGGAAATACATAAGAATTATACAAAGCCTTAGCTCTCACAGGTAGCCAGCTCTTAGTACAATCCTCCTGGATGCGCACAGGCAATAAAAGCTTCTCACAAGCCTTCTCCTCTGCCCTCCAAGCTCCTATTTCCTTGTGCAGTTTCTCCTGGGTGATCCTCCTGTTACCAAGTGGAACGTTGATCTCACACCCTATCAGAACTGCATAATCCTCAAGGAACCTTCCCTTGACTACATGCATGATTTTCCTTTATAGGAAAACACATGCAACTGATAGTACACTGTCCTTGACATTTAGCTCAACTGGGTCTTTCTCAGAATAGACATGCATGTGTTTTTGATGAGAGAATCTTTAGTTATTTGGAGTACACTAGTTGAGTTCATGCATGCATCAACTGATTGATAACTCACAATTAGTTCCTCAAATAATTTGGAACTAATTTAACTGGACTTAACTCAGTAAACTGAGCTAACTAATTACAACTCAAATATAACTCAACCTTATCTCCTTAATTAAGGGATAATCTCCTTAATTTAAGGGATAACTCTTGCATGACTTCAGAAAGACTTCTAACTTGAATTTCTCCAACTAATTAATCCATAATGAATTAATTAATTATTTCCAAGCAGCTAGTGAGACTAAATTCGAATTTTAATTCACAACTTTAATTCAAGGAAAAATTAAAATTGGAATATCTGGATTCTATTTTTATCATTTCTTGTCTCTATTTTCAATACTCCCTCTCAACAAGAAAGAAATTCAACTCGATCCTGATCCTAAACATTTGGAATGTTTTGCATGCAACACTTCTCTTGAGTGTTGTAGCTCTTGCAACTCTAGAAACAAAAAAAACATCCAACTTGAATTAGTATGATGCATCTATCATCAAAGTCTCTGACTCCTATTGCCTCTGCCAACTGAAAAATTTGTGCTTCGGATGACTTTGCCTTTCTACACTATTGTCAATCCTTCTTTGTGCTCTTCAGTATCTGATTGCTATAGCCTCTATCACTTTGATCTCTGACTACATCAATCCCATTGATTCCTCCCGCTACTATGTACTTCAGGCTCTCGTAGCAAGGTATGATCCATGAGATAAAAGCTCTCAATGGACCCCACCCAATTTCAGCCTTCTTGATACTATCACTTCACATCACCCCACTTGACATCTGGAGGTATGGTTGAATGTGATCCCTCTGCCCACTTCTCCAATTGTGGCTCCTCCACAATTGTCTGAGACTTCTTTTGGGACTGCATGTTGAGAGGTAATTTACTCTCCCTCTCGACCACCAAGTCTCTAAAATTTTCCTTGCTCCTCAAGGCTTTGCATGCATCTTGAACCTCAAGAGAATACAGGTTCTTAAATCGTGAACCGATCTGTTTCACTTGTCTCATGGTGATGTGTCTAAGGAACACCTTTCCTTTACTAAAGACAAAATCGTAGCCTTTGTCCTCCAACAACGCGACCGATACCAAGTTATTCTTCTGTCCAAGCACATACTTCACTCTGTTAAGGTGATAAGAGTTCCATGCTCCCTATAAAAAGAAATCGTGCCCAATCCTGAAACACTATACCTTTCGCCGTCACCCATCTCTATGTGCATCTTGAGGTCTTTCTCCTCCAAGGTACTGAATAAAATTTTATCGTCAGTCATGTGGAATGAGGCTCCACTGTCAAGATACCAAACACAACCCATCATCGATTACACCATGCATGCGATGAGAGTAAAGTCCATTTCGAACTGAGAGGCTAATGCCTCACCTTCCGATCCTTCCGAGGATCCCTTTTTGGACTTCTTCAATGGGCAATTAGTCGCATAATGTCCCATCTCATGACAATTAAATCATCTCGCTTTATACTTGTCACCCTTCTTCCCACCATGAGAAGAATTCGATTTGGAATGGGAATCCTTCCCCTTCCCTTCCCTTGCCTTACTTTCTAAGGCAAGATTTTCTTCATCATCATCCTTGGATGAAGAACCATCTCGAATGCTGCTCCAGATCTCCTCCTGCATGAGATCCAACCACAATCGTTCCCAATCCGATAGTTTATCCCTTCCGTTCACAGAGCCCTGGTAGCTATTCCAACTCTTTGGAGGCTAAGGAGAATGAGGCTCACCATATCATCATCAACAGTAGTTATTCCCACACTTCCAAGCTCATCCCTACAAGTGGTGTGCTTGTTAAGATATGTGGAAATAGTATCGTTGTTCTCCATCATGACTCTTTGAAGCTTATCCTTGAGCGCCCATTTCCTCTAGTCGCTACTATTTTGGTAGAGGTCCTTCAATGTCTTCCACATTGAAAATGGAGTATCCTTCCTGTTGGGCCTCCAAATTAACCTTAATTTTCACTCCATTTTCACCTTTTATCCTCATTTTGTCATCTCATTTCACCATATTATCATTACATAACCCTATATTTCCATTACCATATGAGTTTATATTCTCATTTTCCAAAGTTATTAATTTCATGTATTTAGAGTGAATTTATGATTAAAAGTTAGAGAAATAACATGTATTTGCTTATACCTAAAAGTGGCTTGAGTTTGATGACAAGTGTAGATCATTTGGAAGCTTCCAAGGCACCCTTATGTGGCCTTCCAAGATCAAATTCGAATTTCAACTCAAGAGGTGGACCATATTCCAAGGAGGAAGATCATGGAGATTTTGATGTGTCATGGGACTTGTATCTAGTATTTAGGGATAAGTTGAGACAAGTGTGGGTCTAGTAGATATTTAAGGGATCTACATTTATTGAGTAGATATCCCTAATTCATGTATAAATAAGAGGAGCATCCTCCAAATCATGTAATGAAGGAGAGGAGAGAGAGAACAATTATCAGTTATTCATTAGCATTAGATTTATGTTCATTCAACATGAATAATACCATTTTCTCCAAATCATGAGTTATGAGTGTTGTTTGATTCTTAAGGTGTGATAGTTGCTCATGTGTGCTCATTGAGGAATGGAAGGATCCCCATACTGAGATAAGTGCACTTTGTTGTAAAGTAATGTTGTGAATGTACTAATCTTAATTATGATGTTCATCTTATTTCTTTCTTGTAAATACTTGTAGATAATTTTAGTATGAATTCATGTTGTGGCCATGTTTTGTTGTGTGAAGGTTGATCTCCTTTCAATAGCTAGTTTGATGTGAGAAGGAAAACCAGGAACTCCTAAGTTAGGAGTCCCTTCTTCATGAGCTAGATTAAATTGAAATAAGATTTACTTTCTCTTATGCTTTCCTAGATTACATTTATGTGAATATTGATTCCCTTTCAGTATCTAGAGAAATAAAGTCCTCCTAAGTTAGGAGACTCTTCTCCATTAAGAACTGAACTGAAAACAATATTTACTTGCTTTCATTTACATGCTTTCTTTCCTGCTTTCTTAGGTGTTTGGCGATGTTATTATAGAAAGATGGTAGAAGGACAACCAGGACTCTTGAACAAGAGACTCTTCTCTATCTTCTAAAGTAGAATAATTCCATTGATCAAACATTATTTTTATGCTTTCATAGAATAGATCTGATAGTTTAGATTTGTAATATGCATTTCCATTCTAAACAAACTTCTTACACCTGTTTCATCTAAGGTCCCATATATATTGGTTTGCTTCTAAGTTTACGATTCCCCGGATTGATAAATTAAATGACAGGGATTTAGCAGACAACTAAATCGCCCAACACTTCCCATGGAGCTTCGAGACAATATGGTCT
Organism: Pinus tabuliformis; assembly: GCA_031772625.1. Lineage (NCBI taxonomy): Eukaryota > Viridiplantae > Streptophyta > Pinopsida > Pinales > Pinaceae > Pinus > Pinus tabuliformis. The sequence goes on from CM062805.1 coordinate 840,885,067, forward strand.
CGAACTCCCTCAACAATGATCTGTCTCGCCTTCACCGCACACTTCTTCCACTCAGCCAACTATTGTGCATTAGTTGAAGCTAGCTTTGGGATATCTTGATCAATGAAAGCCTTCAAGCCATTGTCTTCTAATATAGCCTCCATGTGATCTTTCCATGGTATGTAATTTGAGCTGCCTTCCAAGGCATACTCGAGTCTCAAACCATAGAACGCCATTGGCCAACATTGAAGTATGATAAGAATTTGATTTGCACCTGCAACCCTAAACTTCAAACTTCGAATTATCTTCTACGTATATTGTTCATAGCTCCGATAAACTTTACCCTGATAAACCTGGCTCTGATACCATGTAAAAAAATTTCAATAGATCAGCTAGCTCAGATACCATGTAGAAATTCTGCAAATTCTCTACAAATATCCCTCTCGGATTTCTATAAAAAATCTGACTGTAGATTAACCTGATAATGCAATACAACCATGTTATAGACATTTTTGTGCCTTACAACCTCGAGCATGAAATGTCCATAATCTAAGGGATCCAAAGTCCCTAAACATGTTGTTCCTACCCCTAGAGGAACAAGGCAAACCAACCACAGCAATTCACAGAAGTTCTCCACCTGAAAACACTCAAAAACAAGCCAATTCTGGATCATGTCAACTGCTCCACTGAGCATCTGCGCTGAATGTCAACTGCTCCACTGTCTACCTGCGTTGAATGTCAACTCCAACAAAGGCTACCTGCACTGAGCGAGTTTGGACATGTGGCAGAGTCATTCCTCAAGGTGTCAATGCCCAGGAAGCTTCCAAAATGACACTTGCATCAAGGAATTCGACTGGTGATGAGTAAGAGGTTCCAAATCTCCAAGTGGAAGCAAGAATCTCCAAGTGGACTCAAGAACTGATAGAGGGAGAGGACACTAGTCAGATCTCAAACTGACTCATCCTCTCTCCAAACATCTATATATGGATCTCTCCTCCATGAGATCTAGAGGCTGGAATTTTGTTATTGCAAAGAATTGCTGTTGGTTTGTGGCTGGAGACATTGGGTGCTTAATGCTTTGAAGGGAGCTGAAGAAGGAATTCCATTCTGCTGGGAAGGAGATGCTGGATTGGAGCCCTATGGGTTGTATCTCTTCCTGAACCCTGTTATCAATCAATAAAGCTATCTTGATTCTTTCCTATATGCTGGTGTATTTTGTATGATTGCATTAGTGTATTTGATTTACTTCTAATCCTGAATCATTTATGAATATGTATATTTTCCTTTGTATTGTGTTCTTCTCTTGTCGCAAGTAGTTGTTCTCTTGTCACAGGTAGTTGTTCTCTTTTGATCTCGTGGGAATCAAGTAGCTGTTCTCTTGAGCAAGCGAGGAGACAAGTAGCTGTGGACACACCAAGAGAAGAGGATCTAGATCGAGGGATGACCGAAAGACAACGGTAAGTCTGCCGATCTCCCCTCTTTCACATTTCATAAAGGAAGAAATCATAATAGCTGTATTCGTTTGTTGCTAAGGCGCTGTCACACCTTAGGTGGATAAGATCGTCCTGCATAGGCATTTTTCCCCACAACAAATTGGCGACTCCACTGGGGAAGAACTTGTTTATTCATTTCATTTGTGTTTCTCTCATTTGTTTACTTCATAGACTTGACAACAACTATTGAACTGCATCTTTCCCGGATGCAAAGTAGAAAGTTGCTGCTTTGATCCAGTTGATGGACTTGTCTATGATCTAAACTAGATCCACAAATGATTTGATGATCCTTGTGATAGTCTTTAGTACCCTCTCAAAGCATCCCTCTGTTTATACCTTGCTTGTGTTTCTGATTTGGCCTGAAACAGTTGATTTTTGAGCATTTTGTGACCCAGAACCCAGGGGAAACGAGAGTTTCTCCTTCAGCGCAGGCACTGTGAAGGTAGTCTGCATTTCAACGCAGGTCTCGTGAAGGCTACCTGCGCTGAATGTCAACTCCACAGTGTTAGACTTGCGCTGAACCAGTTTAGCCTTGTGAAGTTGGGGTTCTTTGCTGTCTATTGCCCTGTTTTGATCTCTGTTTTTTGTAGCCTTTAACCAGCATAGGTACCAGTCTGATAACTCCTTTTCTTTGCTTAGATTCCGCCTCTTTTTTGTACAAAAAGACTGTGAATGTTTTTATGTGTTTGTGCCGTCATTTACAGTTTTCCTTTGCATGAGTAGAGTAGTCATCCTGTAGCCTTTGATTCAGATCTGATTGATAGTGATCTTAGAAGAGAGTTCATTGGTTGTTTTCAGATTGATTATAGATTTACTTTTGCTTAGTAGTTTGAATTTGTCTCTTTCAAAGTATCAAAACAAGTCTTTATTTCGAAAATCGCAAAGTGAATGTAATCTCTTCTACCCTTGTTGATTTCGAAGAAAGTGAACTTGTTTGTATTGATCATTTTAAAAGCAAATTCGAAGTTGTGCAAAAAGCTTTCTTTGTAGGCATTTATACTAAGAAAGTGGAAAACGAACACCTGCATTGTGCATTTTGCATTTTATAGTTTGCATGTTGGATTTAGGGAAAGTGCATTAGAGTGTGCTGATTGCTCTTTGAGAAAAGATAGTGTTATTCTTTTCCCTTAGTAGCTAGGATTTTCAAAGTTGAAAAGATAATAAAGCTTGCTTATCATCTTAGACTGCATTTAGGAATTTGTATCATACATCTCGTGGTGAACCTTGAAAGGCAAACTTTAAAAAGATCAACCTAAAATAAACTAAATGAACCTAACAACGCTTTGTAACATAACGCACAACATAGAGGTCTAGGCTAGAGACGTGTTCCGCAGTCGTTAAGCCTAGTGACTGTTGATCTCAGGGAAGGTGGGTGATTCCTCCTGAGGGACTATAGCGCTAGTACGGATTTGTGCTCCCACGTACCGTCGCGTATATATTGGGAGACCCCTATAGGCATATATCTTTTATCCTTAGGAAGCCGTGTCGGCCGCCCTACTGATCGCAATGCAGTGAACACAGCATTCACGAAGATCGACCGCCTGTACCCTAAAAAGTATTCTGCGGTTTTGCGAAAAGTTTGGCACACCCTCTGCCTAGAACTCCAGAGCAGTTTCTTTTGGCCTTTTTCAGACTCTATAACAGAAAAAGTCCATCCGAGCATTTGTCACTTCGGGCTCGTTAAAACATCGAAGGAGACTAGAGTCATCTTTAGCTTTTTCTCGACTCTTTAAAACTAAAAAAGCAAGTTGTGTCTAAAAGCGTCATTAACAATTTATTTTAAACGGAACAATCACCCTTTAATTCCTGCGTTGATCTTTAGGTTGAAGAGATGGAGCACACCAACCAAGGAATTCCTCTTGGTGGAAATCCTAGTCCCTTCTCCTCTTGGGGAGATGTTGGTGCACCCCACATGGCCACATTGTCGCTTCCAGGACTGACAATTGGCCTACCAGTTTGGCTCTTTTCAACCAGTGTCGTTCAGAACACCACCATTCCTGAACAGTTGAGTCAACAGTTAGATCAGACAAGAGTTGCCTCCCAGCCTTCAACTTCATCTTCCTCCCCTCCTTCCTCTTCGCTTGATGGAACTGGTCGAATTAAAAACCAGGTTCCTAAGGAGAAGAAGGAGAAGAAGAAGAAAGAGAAGAAGAAGAAGGAGCCTAAGGCGACTGGGGGCAAACAAGTGTCATCTAACAAAAATCCACACACCGCACTCGTAAGGCCTAAATCGCCATGTGTCATATGCAAGGGAGACCACTTCCATAGAGATTGTCCCTGTATCCCGTGGATACTAAGAGACTGGTCCCCCCGTTTGCACAATTCGGTAGCATCGACCTCTGATAGCCATGTCGACTACTCACCGTCAACTAGTGGGAGTGAAGCTCCAGGACAAAGCGGGAGAGCTAAATTTCCCTGCAGACTGTGTGAAGGCGATCACGCCATCCACTGTTGTCCCTTCTTAGACGAGGCAAAAAGAGTTCTGGAAGATCGCCCGATTTTACGAGCGCATCTCCCTCCTGGATATCAAAGACTCCTGCCAAGTCCCTCACTAGTTGAGAATCCGGCTGAGCCACTTAGGTGGTCAGCCGAAGCACCTGCCATTGAAGAAGAACCGTCTGGATCCATGCCTGACGAAAGTCAAAAGGTTGATACGGCAGTTGACCCGGTTTTGCCTTCAGAGGCTCCATCTTCGAATGACACCATCACAGAAGAGAATAAAGATGACACCGTCCAGATTCTCTTCATCAGCACTGACTCTGATGATCACGGGGGCAATGCCACCATTCCTTTATCGCAGGAAGGAAGTTCATCGGAGCGATATCCGGCCGTATATTCGGTCCCACCACCAAGCAACCTGGTTGTGTCCTTTGATTGGAACCAACTAGGCAGACCCCGGTTGCCAGCCAGTATACCATTCAGGATTATTTGTCAAATATACAGAATGGTAATGGCTGGCACTATCATTGATGAGGGGGCATCTGTGAGTATCCTTTCCTCTATTTCTTGGAAAGCGCTTGGTTCGCCAGCGCTTTTACCTGAGATGAGGAATCTATCAGGTTTTGATAAAGGAACCAGTCGACCTTTAGGGATCCTCCCCAATGTGCCTATAACATTGAAAGGGAAGACCGTTCAAATGAACGTGATGGTCGTTCAAGGACCCTTGGATTATAACCTACTCCTTGGACGAGACTATATATATTGCATGGGAGCTGTAGTCTCCTCACTCTTTAGAGTAATGTGTTTTCCGCATGAAGGAAGAATGGTCAAGCTCGTGGACCAACTTTCGTTTCCCGGATCACACATCGCAAATAGTCATGTGCCATACCTAAATGGTCTATTCATGCAAGAAGTGTCTCAACCCACGGTCCATCCTCTTGATGAGCGTGAGTAATCCGGGAGGATATGACTGGAACCCAGGGGGCATGCGTCCTGGCTTGCTTCGGCAGGAAACTTTGGGTATAGAGTAGGTTTCCGCGGGAGAATATGACTAGTCCGTACCCCGTCCGTGGTTGGAAGAGGGGTTGTTCTGGAATAGGATTCTTTTGTTAAAGTTATGTGAGGAGGCGGGGGTCGTCACTCACCTCTGTCTATTTCGGTAGACATTGCCGAGGAAGTGTTTTGTTTGAAAGATTAACGAGACAATCTTTGGGTAACCTGAAAGAGGTAGGCCTCTCCCGGTGAAGCGAAAGTTTCGATGGCAGAAAAGTAGAGGTAACCTTGAAATCATACTTTATACCTGGGGGCATGCAAACCTTTTGGAGTGCAAGCAAGGGGCGACTATTTATTTTTTAAATTTTTAGGTCCTCCCTTTAAACCTGTAGGTCTAACCCTTTAAACTCATAGGATTAGCCGTTTCCTAACTTTCATAAAGAAAGGATGGGGAGCAAAGCTTAGTGAGATGAAGCTCCATAAAAAATAGAATCTTGATGAGACACTCTTATCAAATGACTGGGTAATCGAGCAGTTTTAGCATAAAGTTCATGCTCGTTAAAAAATAAACGCAAGATCCGAGCAGTTTTAACGCAGTCTTCATGCTCGTTAAAAAATAAATATAAGCAGTGAGCAGAGTTTCCTCCAATGTTTAAGCTCATTTTTAACTAAAAAATGAACCTATCCCGGTAAATAACCACCGTGATCGTAAATATATCAGCCATTAAAGCCTTGGTCGTGTTTGCACCTGCCACCTCCACTTTTCATTTGGCCGATCGTTCACCTCCATATGATTGTTTACCCATTTTGAAGAACAGCTGCGAAGAGTGATTTCACCTAGCCATCCTTGTGACATTGCCGTGATTGGAAAATTCCAACCTGTACTTGGAATCAGTTGCTATCCCTGTTTATCACTCGTTCCTCAAAAGACGAGTCTTCTTTAAGCTCTTTTCAATTGACTCGTAAAATATGAAAAGATTTCCGAGTTTTGGCCTTCCAGTTCATTAAAGGACAGGAATAGCTATCCCTCCTCTAGATTTTAATCTTTTTGGACCCGAGGGATTATTGCACAAAAAGGTCGAGCGCTTGTTTTATTCGGCTCGTTAAAATTATCGAAAACTCATCCCTTCTGTATTGTTTTATACTTTTTCGGACTTAAGGGATTAGATGATGAAAAAGGAATTTTGGAGTTAACTTTATGTACCTTTTCAGACTCTCTAAAAATGAAAAGGACCGAGTTATCCTTGTCGTTAGACTCGTTAAAATTGTTAAATAGCAACAAACTTGTCTTTAGACGAGAACGAGTTTCACTATCGCTAGGCTTGTTAAAACATAGCGATGGGCTTGCCCGAAGGGCAGGTTATAGAAAAAGCATATGTTATCCTCCTCAAGCTTGACAAAAATAAAGAGGTACTGGTCAGCAATGACTGGGGAAAAATTGGGAAAAAATCAAGAAAACTTTGATGGTAGCAGGTCGCTCTTGAACATGACACTTTTCCTCCGTATCACAATCGGGTTGGGTTGTTTCATTCACCGGTCACATCACCATGGTCTCGCCATACCATCCATATTTGGGGTAATGCTACCAATCCATCGCATCAGTGTCGCCATATGTTCAAGAGAAGTCGTTCAGAAAGAGTCAACTGGGTCCCATCCACTGCCGTACATTATCCTTCATCCATTCATGACCGCCACCCTGAATCATATGTCACAGATCGTTTTCACCTCCATTAAAATCATTAGCTCCGTTCCGTGTCACTGATGTGGGATTCATCAAGGCCCTCCTGTGACGGATTGCTTCTTGTCGACATCAGCTCATTATCCAAGAAGTTGATCTAGGAACAACCCCTTCAGTACTTTGAAGCTTGCATGCCTCAATGGCAAGTTTCTCACTTCCGGCGATAGGTATACATCAATGACCTTCGACCAGAAGATTTTGCGTGGTGTTCGACGCCAAGCCCTTTATTCACACCACGTGAATTGTACTGCAGTACCTTGAGGATCATTATCATTATCGGTGATTCCTCTCGCGCTTGTTAACGGTTTACATCATTGACCGGTAATCAAGCGATGTATTTCCATGTTCGACTTCAGCGCAATTCTCACATGGATCGACTTGTACTTAGAGTGAAGATCGAACGAGTTTGAAGACCCCGGATCTAGTTTCATCCATCCGGGTTGCGATATATATTCAGGAAAAATAAAGACATTTGACATGTACATCATTGCAGCAGATGATCATCCTACTCAAAGGATGATAATTTCGCCAAAATTATCAGTCTACCATCAGACGATCGTCTGTTCTATGTACAAAAATGAATTTATAAAGCTGAGCATGGGAATGCCCGCCTCAGCTAGATCATGAAAACAGTATGAATCATAATGTATTGTATTGTATTTTATTACAGGTCTCCTCCCAGCAGATGGATGAACTTCGGACCCTCCTGGATAAAGCATTTCACCCGATAAACGGCCTCATACTTTAGGGGGCAACTGTTATAGACATTTTTGTGCCTTACAGCCTCAAGCATGAAATGTCCATAATCTAAGGGATCCAAAGTCCCTAAACATGTTGTTCCTACCCCTAGAGGAACAAGGCAAACCAACCACAGCAATTCACAGAAGTTCTCCACCTGAAAACACTCAAAAACAAGCCAATTCTGGATCATGTCAACTGCTCCACTGAGCATCTGCGCTGAATGTCAACTGCTCCACTGTCTACCTGCATTGAATGTCAACTCCAACAAAGGCTACCTGCGCTGAGCGAGTTTGGACATGTGGCAGAGTCATTCCTCAAGGTGTCAATGCCCAGGAAGCTTCCAAAATGACACTTGCATCAAGGAATTCAACTGGTGATGAGTAAGAGGTTCCAAATCTCCAAGTGGAAGCAAGAACCTCCAAGTGGACTCAAGAACTGATAGAGGGAGAGGACACTAGTCAGATCTCAAGCTGACTCATCCTCTCTCTAAACATCTATATATGGATCTCTCCTCCATGAGATCTAGAGGCTGGAATTTTGTTATTGCAAATAATTGCTGTTGGTTTGTGGTTGGAGACATTGGGTGCTTAATGCTTTGAAGGGAGCTGAAGAAGGAATTCCATTTTGCTGGGAAGGAGATGCTGGATTGGAGCCCTATGGGTTGTATCTCTTCTTAAACCCTGTTATCAATCAATAAAGCTATCTTGATTCTTTCCTATATGCCGGTGTATTTTGTATGATTGCATTAGTGTATTTGATTTACTTCTAATCCTGAATCATTTATGAATATGTATATTTGCCTTTGTATTGTGTTCTTCTCTTTTCGCAAGTAGTTGTTCTCTTGTCACAGGTAGCTGTTCTCTTGTGATCTCGTGGGAATCAAGTAGCTGTTCTCTTGAGCAAGCGAGGAGACAAGTAGCTGTGGACACACAAAGAGAAGAGGATCTAGATCGAGGGACAACCGGAAGACAACGGTAAGTCTGCCGATCTCCCCTCTTTCACATTTCATAAAGGAAGAAATCATAATAGCTGTATTCGTTTGTTGCTAAGGCGTTGTCACACCTTAGGTGGATAGGATTGTCCTGCATAGGCATTTTTCCCCACAACAAACCAAAGTAAAATACTATAATCTACTTCTACTATCAATTTGTGGAAGCTTAAAGATGGAGCAAGATCGAGCTAAACACATATAACTTGAAGAAGAAGAATCAATGCACATGAAACACAGAAAATACTCAGGGGAAAGCCTAAGCTAAAAAGCCCACTATTTGTATTATGATACAAGTTGTAAATACATAAGAATTATACAAAGCCTTAGCTCTCACAACTAGCCATCTCTCAATACAATCCTCCTGGATGCTCACAAGTAATCAAATCTTCTCATAAACCTTCTCCTCTACTCTCCAAGCTCCTATTTCCTTGCACAATTTCTCCTGGGTGATCCTCCTGTTACCAGGTGGAGAATTGATCTCTCACACTAATATCACGCCCTGTCAGAACTACGCAATCCTCAAGGAACCTTCCCTTGATTGCATGCATGATTTTCCTTTATAGGAAAACACATGCAACTGATAGTACACTTTCCTTGACATTTAGCTCAACTGGGTCTTTCCCAGAATAGACATGCATGATTTTATGATGAGAGAATCTTTAGTTATCTAGAGTACACTAGTTGAGTGAATGCATGCATCAACTGACTGATAACACACAATTAGTTCCTCAAACATTTTGGAACTAATTTAAATGGACTTAACTCAGTAAACTAAGCTAACTAATTACAACTCAAATATAACTCAACCTTATCTCCTTAATTAAGGGATAATCTCTTTAATTTCAAGGATAACTTTTGCATGACTTTATAAAGACTTCTAACTTGAATTTATCCAACTAATTAATCCATAATGAATTAACTAATTATTTCCAAGCACTTGGTGAGACTAAATCCGAATTCTAATTCAAGGACAAATTAAAATTGGAATATCTGGATTCTATTTTTATCATTTCTTGTTGCTATTTTCAAAAAAATTGTCAGCATCTTGCTCCTCTATTGAAATATACTACATAAACATGATCCTCCTCACTACACAGTCTCTGAGATGATGATACTAGATGTCGATGTACTTGGACCTATCATGAAATATTGGATTCTCAGAGAGTTTGATGCAACTCTGATTATCACAGTGTAGAAAATCTGTGTAGTTTAACCCAATAATGCAATATAAATCTAAGAAGAATACTATAACCTACTTCTACTATCAATTTGCAGCAACTTAAAGATCGAGCTGAACAATATAGCCAGAAGAAGAAGAATCAATGACACAATACACATGAAAAACTTTGGGGAAAGCCTCAGCTAAAAACCCCACACTATTGAATTATCATACATGCTAGAAAGACATAGGAATTATACAAAGCCTTAGCTGTCACAGCAAGCCAACTCTCAGTACAATCCTCACAGATGCTCATAGGCAATCTTGGCCTCTCTACAGCCTTCCTCTCTACCCTCCAAGCTTCTATTTCCTTGCATGTTCCTTGTGGATGATTTTATCTTACCAAGTGGAAAACCAATCTTCCAAAACTGTGCAATCCTCAAGGATAAATCCTTGACTGCATGCATGAGTTTTCTCCATGAGAAAACACATGCAACTAATAGTACACTGTCCTTGAACATTAGTATCAACTGGGTCTTTCTTAGAATAGACATGCATGAGTTTCTGATGAGGGAATCTTGAGTTAACTGGAGTAGCTCTAGTTGAGTGCGTTAATGCATCAACTGACTATTAACTCACTATTAGTTCCTCAAACAATTTGGAACTAATTAAACTAGACTTAACTCAGTAAACTGAGTTAACTAATTACAACTCAAATATAACTCAGTATTATCTCCTTAATTTAAGGGATAACTCTTGCATGACTTCAGAAAGACTTCTAAGTTGAATTTCTCCAACTAATTAATTTAAAATAAATAAATAAATTATTTCCAAGTAGCTGTTAAGACTAAATTCGATTTTAACTCACAATTTAATTCAAGGACAAATTAAATTGGAATATTCTTGTTGCCATATTTCAACACACAATGGATCACAGTTGGATCCATCGTCTGATAAAAAAAAACAACTAGGATTTTCTGCATCGAGATGGCCTCACATGCTGCTTGACTTGCAACCATGTATTTTGCCTCTGCCGAGCTAAGTGCAACTGACCTCTGTTTCCTGTTGCACCAAGAAACTGTTGCTAACCCAAGGTTGAAAATCCCTCCTGATGTGCTCTTTCGATCTGATGGACTCCCTATCCAATCTGCATCAGTGAAGCCCTGTAGCTTCACTCCATCTACCTGTGAAAATCCACGGGAAACTAATCTTTCCTTATGCTTCTCCACACTAACATTAGCGACTTCATTTACCTTGTAAAGCAAATGGGAACTCACAACTGCCTTGTTCTCTGGTCTCGAAACCATGTCCCAAACACTGTTATGAACAATGGAGTCATACTCCTCCACCATAGCATCAACCCAAATCGTCTGCTGCACTGCTTCCTCAAAGGAAGATGGCTCGGTCTTAACACATTCCCCAGTAAGGGTCATGTATCTAGTGTACCTCTCAAGTGACCTCTTCTATCTGCACTGAGAAGATGGTGCTCCCACATTCTCTCTCACATCCTCCAACAATTTGTCAGCTTCTCTTATGCACTTTCGTCCATCTCTAGAAGAATCTGCTTGAGTGGATGTCTCCATTCCTAGAACCTCTGCAAGCAGCTTCTCTGCATTAGTCTGAGGCTCCTCCTCCTTAGGAACCAACAGTTCCTCCACAACTTGTAGTTCGAGCTCCCTTTTAAGGGAAACTCGCATGGCCTTCCGCTCATCAAACTTGAGATATCTGCGAACCACTGTCCTTCAACTGGTAGGCAAGTGCACCTGATAGTTGTGAGGTGTATCAGTGTACCCTACAAATATCCCCAAATCTGTTGTCCACTCAAGCTTCTTCCATGCATCCTTTTTCACATGGCAATATACCGATGATCCAAAGATCCTGAAGTGACCCACATCTGGTCTCTTACCAGAGAAAGTTTCCTCTGGTGTCTTCATCCCAAGTATGTGATGCGGGCTTCCATTCTACAAATAGACCACTTTGTTGCATGCCTCAGCCCACAAGTGAAGTGGTAGGCCTTGGTCATGCAGCATTGCCCGTGCTGCCCCTACAATAGTTTTGTTCTTCCTCTTGGCCACCCCATTCTGCTGTGGGTTATGAGGTGTCGTCAACTCTCATTTAATTCCCTCCACTGCTTAGAATTCCTTAAACTCTTGAGAGACATATTCTCCACTGTTGTTGCTTCTCAAGTCCTTGATCTTCTTCCCTGACTCTTTCTCGACCAAAGCTTTGAACTCACAAAACTTTGTGAAAGTTTTGTCCTTCTTTTGAATTAAATAAATCCAGCATTTATGATAATAGTCATCAACGAAAATCAGATAATAACTTTTCTTCATTGTGGATGCCGTCGAGAATGGTCCACACAAATCAGTATGAACTCGCTCTAAGATAGCCTCTGCTCGACTATCTCGATCATCAAAGGAAGACTTGGTGTACTTTCCCAAGGTACAACCATTGCATGTGTGAACTTGCTCAAGTTTACTTTTGGGAAGTCCTATAGATATCTGCTACATTATCTTCAAAGCCCCATGATGCAAATGGCCCAATCGCCTGTGCTACAACTTACCAGTGTCTTGGCTTTGCATCAATTCTGCTTTCGTACTCAATGCTACACAATCATCTACCTATTGTTTATAGAGATTCTTCGCTCGAATCACTATCCTCTTAGTCTGACCCATGGCTATGTGTCTTAGTAATGCCTTTCCTTTACTGAAGACAACATCGTAGCCTTTTTCCTCCAACATCGCGACCGATACCAAGTTCTTCTTTAGTCCAAGCACATACATCACATGTGCCAAGGTGAGAGGAGCTCCATGCTCCCTCTCAAAAGAAACCATGCCCACTTCTGAAACACTATACCTTTTGTCGTCACCCATCTCTATGCGCATCTTGAGGTCTTTCTCCTCCAAGGCACTAAATAAATTTTTATCACCGATCATGTGGAATGAGGCTCCATTGTCAAGATACTAGACACAACCCATCATCGATGACACCATGCATGCGATGAGGGTAAAGTCCATTTCGAATTGAGAGGCTAATGCCTCACCTTCCGATCCTTCTGAGGATCCCTTCTTGGACTTCTTCGATGGGCAATTAGTCGCATAATGTCCCATATTGTGAAAATTAAAGCATCTTACTTTAGACATGTCACCCTTCTTCCCTCCATGAGAAGAATTCGATTTGAAATGGGAAGCCTTCCCCTTCCCTTTCCTTTCCTTACTTGCTAAGGCCAGATTTTCTCCATCATCATTCTTGGATGAACAACCATCTCATGTGCTCCTCCTGATCTCCTCCTGCATAAGATCCGACCATAGTCATTCCCAATCCATAATTTCTCCCTTCCATTCACAGAGTCATGGTAGCTATTCCAACTCTTTGGAAGGCCAAGGAGAGCGAGGCTCACCATATCATCATCGTCAGTAGTTATTCCCACACTGCCAAGCTTATCTCTGCAGGTGGTGAGCTTGTTTAGATATGTGGAAATAGTATCTCCCTTCTCCATCTTGATTCTTTGAAACTTATCCTTGCGCGCCAATTTCCTCTGGTTGCTATTGTTCTGGTAGAGGTCCTTCAATGTCTTCCACATTTAAAATGGATTATCCTTCTCATGGAGACTCGAGACAATATGGTTTCAAAGTCCCTTAAGGATGATCTATCTCGCCTTCGCCACACACTTCTTCCACTCAGCCAACTCTTGTGCATTAGTTTAAGCTGGCTTTGGGATTTCTTGATCAATGAATTCCTTCAAGCCATTGTCTTCTAATACAACATCCATTCTATCTTTCCATGCTATGTAATTTGAGCTAGCTTCCAAGTCATACTCGAGTCTCAAGCCATAGAATGCCATTGGCTAACCTTGAAGTATGATATGAATTCGATTTGCACCTACAACCCCAAACTTCAAACTTCGAATTCTCTTCTCAGTATATTGTTCACTGCTCTGATACCATATAGAAAATCTGTGTAGGTTAACCCAATAATGTAATATAAATCAAAGCAAAATACTATAACCTACTCCTACTATCAATTTGCAGAAGCTTAACGATCGCGCTGAACAATATAACCAAAAGAAGAAGAATCAATGGCACAATACACATGAAAATACTTTGGGAAAAGCCTTAACTAAAAACCCCACACTATTGTATTATCATACATGGTGGAAATACATAGGAATTATACAAATCCTTAGCTCTAACAGATGCTCACAAGAAATCTTGGCTTCTCTCTAGCCTTCCTCTCTGCCCTCGAAGCTCGTATTTCCTTGCATTGTTCCTTGTGGATGATTTTCTCTTACCAAGTGGAAAACCAATATTCCAAAATTTTGCAAACCTCAAGGATAAATCCTTGAATACATGCATGAGTTTTCTCCATGAGAAAACACATGCAACTGATAGTACACCATCCTTGAACATTAATCTCAACTGGGTCTTTCTCATAATAGACATGCATGAGTTTCTGATGAGGGAATCTTGAGTTAACTGGAGTAGCACTAGTTGACTGCATTAATGCATCAACTAATTATTAACTCACTATTAGTTCCTCAAACAGTTTGGAACTAATTTAACTCAACTTAACTCAGTAAAATGAGTTAACTAATTACAACACAAATATAACTCAATCTTATCTCCTTAATTTAAGGGATAACTCTTGCATGACTTCAAAAAGACTTCTAACTTGAATTTCTCCAACTAATTAATTTAAAATTAATTAATTAATTATTTCCAAGTAGCTGTTAAGACTAAATTTGATTTTAATTCACAATTTAATTTAAGGACAAATTAAATTGGAATATTCTTGTTGCCATATTACAACACACAGTAGATCATAGTTGGATCCATCCTCTGATCAAACAAACCAACTAGGGTTTTCTGCATCCAAGTGGCCTCACATGTTGCCTGACTTGCAGCCATGTATTCTGCCTCTGCCGAGCTAAGTGCAATTGACTTTCCCGCTGTACCAAGAAACTGCCACTGACCCCAGGTTGAAAATCCCTCCTGATGTGCTCTTCCGATCTGATGGACTCCCTGCCCCATCTGCATCAGTGAAGCCCTGTAGCTTCAATCCCTCCACCTTTGAAAAGCCACGGGAAACAAATCTTGCCTTATGCTTCTCCACACTACCATTAGTAGCTTTCTTTACCTTGTAAATCCAATGGGAACTCAAAAATGACGTGTTCTTCGATCTCGGAACCACGTCCCAAACACTGTTACAAACTATGGAGTCATACTCCTCCACCATAGCATCAACCCAAATCGGTTGTTGCACTACTTCCTCAAAGGAATATGGCTCGATATCAACACATTCCCCAATAAGGGCCATGTATCCAGTGTACCTCTTAGGTGACCTCCTCTATGTGCGCTGAGAAGATGGTGCTCCCACATTCTCTCTCACATCCTCCAACAATCTATCAGCTTCTCTTGTGTGCTTTTGTCCATCTTTAGAAGACTCTGCTTGAGTGGATGTATCCACTCCTGGAACCTTTGCATGTAGCTGCTTCGCATCAATTTGAGGCTCCTCCTCGTTAGGAACCAATAGTTCCTCCACAGCCTATAGTTGGAGCTCCCTCTCAGGTGAAACTCACATGGCCTTCTGCTCATCAAAATTGAGATCTCTACGAACCACTGTCCTACGACTGGTAGGTAAGTACACCCAATAGTTGTGAGGTGTATCAATGTACCCCACAAATATACCCAAATATGCTGCCAGCTCAAGCTTCTTCCATGCTTCCTTTGTCACATGGAAATATACCGATGAACCAAAGATCCTGAAGTGACCCACATCTAGTCTCTTACTAGAGAAAGCTTCCTCTGGTGTCTTCATCCCAAGTATGCAATGTGGGCTTTTATTCTGCAAATAGATTGTTGTGTTGCATTCCTCAGCCCAGAAGTGAAGTGGTAGGCCTTGGTCATGCATCATTGCCCATGCTGTCCCTACAATAGTTTTGTTCTTCCTCTCAGCCACCCCATTTTGCTATGGGTTATGAGGTGTTGTCAATTCTTGTTTAATTCCTTCCATTGAACAGAAGTACTTCAACTCTTGAGAGACATATTCTCCACCGTTGTCGCTTCTCAATGCCTTGATATTCTTCCCTGACTCTTTCTTGACCAAAGCTTTGAACTCACAAAACTTTGTGAAAGTTTGGTCCTTCTTCTGCATTAAATACATCTAGCATTTACGAGAATAGTCATCAATGAAAATCACATAATACCTTTGCTTCATTGTGGATGCCGTCGAGAATGGTCCACACAAATCAGTATGAACTCTGTCTAAGATAGCCTTTGCTCGACTGTCTCAATCATGAAAGGAAGGCTTGGTGTAATTTCCCAAGGAACAACCTTTTCATGTGTCAACTTGATCAAGTTTACCTTTGGGAAGTCATATAGATATTTATTGCATTATCTTCAAAGGCCCATGATGCAAATGGCCCAACCGCCTGTGCCACAACTCGCCAATGTCTTGGCTTTGCACGAATTCTGCTTTCATACTCAATGCTGCACAATCATCTACCTCTAGTTTATAGAGATTCTTCACCTGAACCCCTATCCTCTTGGTCTGACCCATGGCTATGTATCTTAGGAACGCCTTTCCTTTACTGAAGACAACATCGTAGCCTTTGTCCTCGAACATCACGACTGATACCAAGTACTTCTTCTTCAGTCCAGGCACATACATCACATCTGTCAAGGTGAGAGGAGCTCCATTCTCCCTCTGAAAAGCAACTGTGCCCACTCCTGAAACATTATACCTTCTGTTGTCACCCATATCTATGTGCATTTGGAGGTCTTTCTCCTCCAAGGCACTGAATAAATTTTTATCACCAGTCATGTGGAATGAGGCTCCATTGTCAAGATACCAGACACAACCCCATCATCGATGACACCATGCATGCGATGAGGGTAAAGTCCATTTCGAACTAAGAGGCTAATGCCTCACCTTCCGATCCTTTCAAGGATCCCTTCTTGGAATTCTTCGATGGGAAATTAGTCGCATAATGCCCCATCTTGTGACAATTAGACATGTCACCCTTCTTCCCTCCATGAGAAGAATTCGATTTGCAATGGGAAGCCTTCCCCTTCCCTTTCCTTGCCTTACTTGCTAAGGCCAGATTTTCTTCATCATCATTCTTGGATGAACAACCATCTCGTGTGCTCCTCCTGATCTCCTCCTGCATAAGATCTGACCACAGTCGTTCCCAATCTGGTAGTTTCTCCCTTTCATTCATAGAGTCCTGGTAGCTATTCCAAATCTTTGGAAGGCCAAGGAGAGTGAGGCTCACCATATCATCATCGGCAGTAGTTATTCCCACACTACCAAGCTCATCTCTACAGGTGGTGAGCTTCTTCAGATATGTGGAAATAGTATTTTCTTCTCCATCTTGATTATTCGAAGCTTATCCTTGAGCACCAATCTCCTATGGTCACTATTGTTCTGGTAGAGGTCCTTCAATGTCTTCCACATTGAAAATGGATTATCCTTCCCATGGAGACTCGAGACAATATGGTCTTAAACTCCCTCAAGGATGATCCATCTCACCTTCGCCACACACTTCTTCCACTCAGGCAACTCTTGTGCATTAGTTGAAGCTGGCTTTGGGATTTCTTGATCAATGAATTCCTTCAAGCCATTGTCTTATAATACAACCTCTATTCTATCTTTACATGCTATGTAATTCAAGCTACCTTCCAAGGCATACTTGAGTCTCAAGCCATAGAATGCCATTGGCCTACCTTTGAAGTATGATATGAATTTGATTTGCACCTGCAACCCCGAACTTCAAACTTCGAATTCTCTTCTCAGTATACTGTTCACAACTCTGATACCATGTAGAAAATTTGTGATAGGTTAACCAGATAATGCAATATAAGTCAAAGCAGAATACTGTAACCTAATTCTACTATAAATTTGCGGAAGCTTAAAGGTCGAGCTGAACAATATAACCAGAAGAAGAAGAATCAATGGCACAATACACATCAAAATACTATGGGGAAATCCTCAGACAAAAACCCCATACTATTGTATTATCATACATGGTGGAAATACATAGGAATTATACAAAGCCTTAGTTCTCACAGCTAGCCAGCTCTCAGTACAATCCTCACAGATGCTCACAATAAATATTAGCTACTCTCTTGCCTTCCTTTTTGCCCTCTAAGCTCCTATTTCCTTGCGCTCTTCATTGTGGATGATTAGCTTCTTACCAAAAGGAAAACCAGCCTTCAAAACTGCGCAATCCTCAAGGATGAATCCTTGACTGCATGCATGAGTTTTCTCCATGAGAAAACACATGCAACTGATAGTACACTATCCTTGAACATTAATCTCAACTAGGTCTTTCTGAGAATAGATGCATGAGTTTCTAATGAGGGAATCTTGAGTTAACTGAAGTAGCACTAGTTGGGTGCATTAATGCATCAACTGACTGTTAACTCACTATTAGTTCCTCAAATAGTTTGGAACTAATTTAACTGGACTTAACTCAGTAAACTGAGTTAACTAATTACAACTCAAATATAACTCAATCTTATCTCCTTAATTTAAGGGATAACTCTTGCATGACTTCAGAAAGACTTCTAACTTGAATTTCTCCAACTAATTAATTTAAAATAAATTAATTAATTATTTCCAAGTAGCTATTAAGACTAAATTCGATTTTAATTCACAATTTTAGACAAATTAAATTGGAATATTCTTGTTGCCATATTTCAACAATCTCTTTCAACATAGGGTTCATTCTTCTATGTGGTTTTCAAACATTTTTAACATTATCCTCTAAGTAAATATGACGTGTGAAATTATCTAGATGGATACCTTTCATATTTGCTTGATCCTAGGAAAATGAATTAGAGTACTTTGATAATAATTGAATTGATCCTTGTTCCGGAGATTCGTCAAAGATAGATTTAATGTTTAAAAATTTTCCAAGATAAATTTCAATAACTTTACTATGAGAATCTAACATTGATTTTACAATAAATATTATTTGAAATAGAGATTATAAAGAATTCATTGTATAATTTTCCTAATAACTTTTCTCAAAGAGATTATTGGGGGATTTTAGGAAACGTTGTAAATTGTTCCACATCATTTAGATTGGAAATAAAGTGATTAAGTAATTTTTCATCATTTTTTTCTTTAAAATAAGAAATAGCTAAAATAGGTTGAATATTTTCTTCTTTAGAATATATCTCTTAAAACTTCCAATTCACTTAAAGGGGATAAAGTGTAACTTGTTTAGTTTCATTACCTTTTGACATAGTCATTATTCCTAATCTACAAATAATGAAAGCATTGGTTGTGGTGAAATAAGGTCTTCCAAGGATTAAGGATGTTCACCAGAAATAGCATTGGGTGAAGAATTACAAAATCAACCAGATATTCCCATGAATCAAAAGACACCATAATATCATAAACTACAGAGGATTTATGATTTACCATATATATATCTACTAAACCAAGTATGGCGGGTGTAGGTTGAAGATTAGATATATTCAAATTTAACATTGTTTCCATTGACATTTCATTAATAGCTACACCTAAATCAATCGAAGTGTTTGGAATAACAAGGCTATTGATAAATATTACAACCATTGACACACTTGGATGAACATATTTTTTTTTTGTAATGTTTTTTGACATTAAGCTAGATAACTTTCCAATGACATGTATTGTTGGTGGATATTTTATTTTTCTTCTTGATTTCTTTAAATATAATTCCCCATTTTTTTTTAATAAATTAGGATGTTATTTATAGCTTTAATAAAGGAATTTTGGCAATAATGTTCTTTAATTCATATAAGAAATCATATTCAGTTGATATCACAATTTTTCCAAGTACAACCTCTCTAGGAAGGGATTTCTTTTGGTGGATTGTGATTGATTTTTCTTAGATTCATTTCATTTATTTACAATTGTGGTGCTAGATTTATTAGGAATCACTTCTTTTTCTACAATTACTAGGGATTCCTTATTGAGTACTATTCCTAATCTTAAGTGGATGTCTTGTACAAAAACAATTGAATGTTTAGGAAATGTTCCTTCTTCTACATTATATATGTTTTTCCACTTTTTCATTTGGATTTGCCACTAGTTGGGTCATTAATTGAGTTGTTCTTGGTGGTGATTGGTTAGTTGGAAATTGTAACTTTTGTGGTTGGTTTATTTGTGGTGAAGGAAGTATAGGATATGGTTATTAGGTTCACTGAGGATATTGTACAAATTGTGCTTGTTGTTATTGTAGATACTATTGTTGAAAGGTTGGAAAGGAAAAGATTATTGTTGATATGGCTATTAAAGATATGAGGGATCATATGATTGCTAAGAATAATAGGTAGGTTGGTTTCCATAAATATGTGCTCACCAACCTTGTTGAAAAGATTGGTTTTGTGCCTACTGAGGAGGTCATTCTTGCGAAGGAATAAGATCATTCCAATTGTTTTGTATAGAATTTGCATTATAATATTGAGGAAATTGCTAAGTATAATCATGAAATATACTTATTATTCTTGGATGCTCAAGCCTTCTAAGTGAAACATAGTATAAATATTCCACTGCTTCAATCTCTCCTTTGTAGGTTGCTCTTAAATCTGGTAGCCTTGGAAAAATTTCAGTTGCATGTTTTTATGCACAAATGCCACAAAGTTTGATACTATCTAATGGCCATTATCTCAATGGATGCTTATTCCTACACCTAGGACAAAAAATAGAAAATATTTCATTTTTCTCTTCTTATCTCTTCTTGGATTTTACTGTATCAATTTGTGATCCAAGTGTACTTAAGATATCAATTTTAAATTTTCTAATAAATTTCCTATTTTTGTCCCAGTAACAATTCTCGCACCTGACTTATTTATTTTAGATTGAGTATATCTTTGATATTTTCCAACTTTTTCTCTTCATCTGGAATACTTCCAACATAAATTATATATTTGTGTAAAAGGCAAGTAATAAATATTACCCACCTGCAAAATATTAAATACATCAAGATATTCATCTCCAATTCCTTTTAAAAAAATATTGTGAATGGTGTCTGGGTTTAGCACATTTTGTTTGTGTTTCTGAATATTATAAGACTCTTTCCAAATAGCCTTGTAAACTTTTGTCCTCTTATTGGTACATCCCGAAGATATACTCCTTATAACCCCTAGGTCTATAATATGGTTGACACTCATTTATAAATAAAATGATATCTTCCCAATACACAATAGTGTGTTCTGCCAAACCAATAAAGCATTTTAAGGTAACTCCTTTTAAATTAGATGGAAAGAAACAAAGATTTTATCCATCATTTATGAATCCATAAGTTCAACACAAAATTCCAAACTAAAAAAGGAAAGAATCAATATCTTCATTTTACATATCATAAAAATTAGGAAGTGCCAATGGTGGGATATTTTTTATTTTTGCCTCAATAACAAATATTGTTAGTGCATATAAGATTGGAAATCAAAAGGTTACATCATTTTCTAACTCTTGTGCTCTAGATCCTTCTGATCTCTTAGCTCTTTTTCCTTCTCCTATGTTGGCTAATATTTCATCATAATATGCCTTTGCTTTTCTTTCTCTTTCTCCTAAGGTTTCCCTTTCTCTTTCACTTCTTTATCTTACTACTCTCTCTCATTTACATGTAATTGTAGCATTTATATTAATTTATGTCTCTTCATGCTCTTCCATATCTTCTTCCCAAAGGACCCAAAATTTCCTTGTCCAATCTTGAGGGTTTTCTTTTGAAGTTCCACTAGAAGAGTTTATTTGAATTTGTCCTTCCCTTGATGTTTCTACAATTAATGATGTCTTCAATGGATGTTCCTAGTTGTAATTGTCCTTTTCTCTATTCTTCCACAATTTTCAATTGTTCTTACACTACTTGAGTACTTGAAGTTATATTCCTAGGCCTAATTAATCTATTCATATAAACATGATGAGGATTCATGAAAAATCACTAAAATGAATGTGCAAATTCTTACCTCTAGTCTTATCACTTTCACTCCTCCTTGTTCTAAATATTTATATCAAAATGATGCAAAAACAAAGTAAGCTATATAAAACTAAAAAAACTAATTCTTGTTACACTTCCTAGGCAAAAAAACCAAAAATGCTAGGCTTAATTTACTTGCATAAATTAAGACATTTATCATATCAATTTTGGGATTCATAAATTGATGAAGCACACTCACCATATGTGAAAGAACTAGATTAGCTTCCATAAGTGTCACTTCAACAAATATTAAGTTTAATTGAGAATGAATTTTCTTGTCAAAGTTCAAGTGAACTATAAGATTTTTAAAATACTAGTAAAGAATGTTAATTTAAAGGCTTAAGTAAAGAAATCGGATTCAATCTAAGATCAAAAGCATATCAAATCTTGTTAGGTGACTAAGAAAAATTTGAATGAAAATAAAGTTCAAAATTTAACTAGGAATGAAATTTAAGCTTAAGAATGAAATTGAAGCTTAACATATAATGATGAATTTCGAGGCTTTGACTAAGAATGGAAATTAAACTTAGTCACATATAATTAAAATAGGTATAAGTACATTAAATCACTGCAATGGAAACAATGAAATTTATTGGTATCAAGGCTAAGTCTACTTGAATTATTAAAAAGCAAAATAAGGTTCTAAGTTATCAATGTAACTTTCAACACGAAATGGAACTAATCTTTTCTAATCTAGGCTATCAAAGCTTGCATAGGTATAAATCTAGGTCATTGGATAGCACACCTAAAAAGTATCACACAACATTTCTCTCTTCACTTATATAAATTATTGATTGAGAAATAAATTATATTCACTCATCCATTTAATTGAAAGGTTATTCTAGATCAAATCAAAGGAAAGAAATGAAATCAAGCCTAACTATCTAATCAAGCACGTATTAGGGTCCCAACAAGTGGAAAATTAGTTTTTAGTGTTTCTTTTCTACTCCCAAAGGTGAAAGAAGCTTGCAACAATACTTTGTAGACCTTTCCAATCATTACTCAAAAAGAAAGATTTAGACTTGTTTTAAAATCATATTTTGCACTAGATCGGAGGAGATAATTGTTTTCACATAGATAGAAACTAATTTATATATATGTAACAAGAAATTGAATAGAAAATAAAAAGATATTTACCAACAACATAACTCATAGGAAACTAGGCTATGTACAACATAACTCATAGGAAGCTAGGCTATGTACATAGGAAACAAGGGTGTACATGCTAAGAGACTGGGGCGCTCAAAGATTTCACTTGTACACACTAAGAAACTATGGAATATAGAACCCTAGATATGTTGTATTTATAATGAAAATGATACATACAACAATTAACTAAAATTTTGAATATATGAAAAAAGTTAATCCCCATGCCTTCACTTGTATGAGTATTTATACAAGGAATAAATGAACCAAAAATGTTAATAATCCTCCATGAGCTAACTAGATGACTAATTTAGCATTAATCTCCATCAGCTTTAACCTTTGTGGTAGCCAAAATCATGCCAAGTCCCAAAATTTTGAAACAAGGGTGGATTTTCTTGCGGTAACAACTTGATTTTCTCCAAACCACCTACATATGTCTTATTGAATGAGAAATTACCAGATCGAAATACTTCTTATAAAAACTAATAAAAATGAATTTTCAACACTTAAAAACTCTAAAAAAACTAAATATAAATTTAAATAATTTAAATACATTTTTATGGTTATTTGGATTTATTGTACAAAATGTTAAAAAAATGAAGAAAATTAGGATAAAAATGGCCAAAATGATGTTTGTTAAGATAGTTTTTCCATGTCAAACTAAGAACCAACATAGCTATGTTGAGGTTTTTACATAAAATAGTCCATTATGCCAGGTTTAATTATGTTGCATATCTTGTTAGTGAGATTCATGATTAGCTTGAGAATATGGAATATAGAAAATGTTTTAAGTGTAAATTTGATAGTCTTTATCTTTTCTTGGATAATCAAGCAACCTACTTTGAATATTTGGCATTACAAAAGAAAACACAACGGGTTTTTTATTGGACTCAAATAGTAAGATATAATGCCAAACCAAATGACTAGAAACTTTTTAGTTCATGGCCATAGCTCATATTATGATTTTTTATCAAGCACCTCCCAAGATTACATCCTAGTGCAAATTTTTCCTACAATGGATCAGTAGTTCCAATATGGAAATCCGTTCTTGGGGCAAGATGATACAGTTTTCGATATTTAGAGAGTAGAGATAAAAAATTATAAGCTTCCCATGTATTTAACTCTGAGAATGTGTTCTTTATAGTTTCTTAGACAGAGAATACATGTAATGATATGCAACGATTTTCATATAGTCTATAAAAATATGAAATATGTGTTTATACTTCCATCTAAAATAGTTTCTTAGTAATAAATGCTAGAATATCTCTCCTGATTATTGAAAATATGTTGGAGCCTTTTAATATTGAAAAATATTATAGCTAAAACTATGGTCCCTGCCATGTTATTTCTAACCTAAGAACCATAGCCTATCTAGCTCCATATCCTCACCACTCTTATCCAAAAATATAAAAGATGGATAACATGGACACTTGGGTAGAGGTCTTACAAGTGATTACAGGACAACTTAAAATAATGACTTGTGAAAGGAATGTGGATTTTTCCATTCAAGCAAGATGTGATTTAGTCAAAAGGCTAAATGAGAGCCTACGGACATAGATTCACCTTTTCCTCAATCTAAGAAGATCAAAACTAATAAAAGAAAAGGTAGGAAAAACAAGCCAATGTTGACATTAATACATTTTTTGATAGCAAGTGCATTAATTTTTTTTACCAAAATGATTTTAGGAAAGGTAATATTAGAAAAAATCACAATAACAAATGAAGAAGTGGACATTTTCATTGAAATTACCTGAAATAAGAAACTTTCTAAGCAAGGTAAAGGAGATATCTATTCTTAGGTAATTCATGAATATACAACTTCTTCAAGATTACTTCCCTCTTTAAATTATGAAAAGGAAGACTTGCATATGACAATTTTGTAGCCAAAGGTGGATAAGCCAACTAGAGAACTCACTACCAATGATTGTGATATTACCAAGATTTTTTTCAACATTTAGGACGAACTTGACTAGCATAAACATATATGCAATGTAGTTTCCATATATTTACTCCACATGTCTATCATTGTCATAACAATGAAAGCACATAATGTCAAAACAAAAGATCAGTTACAGCTAATAAAAACAATAAACAAAACAATGTCAATAACTATTTCTAATTTAAAACAAAATCTAAATATTTCAAGAAAAACAACTAAGGATAGAATAAATATTAATATCATGTTGAGAGAAAGGAAAATGAGATTCAAATCCTAAGAGAAAAATTAAAGTTTCCCACAATTGAGCACAGTCAAATCAAGGAACTAGAAGAACTTGAGAAGGAAAAATATCAAATTAAATTTTTAACAAAGAAAAACAATAAAAATGAAAAAGTTATAAAGAAGTTAGCAAAAGAAAGAATAATAATTGTAACAAAAATGATACCAAAAATAAATGTTATCCCCTGAATTGAAATAATTTCTTCTAGTTCTGATCAACCATAGTTTACTCAATTGATAAAATAGTTGTCTTCATCGTAGAAAGAAATTCAATTTAAAATTGTAAAGATAATGGAAGTATAAGCAATAATAGAGAAAATAAATGAAATCATAAATCAAAATCATGTTGATATGGTCCAAAAGGTAAAGAAATAGTTGAATCAACTAGGAAAATACTAGTTGATGAAGAATTAAGGAGAAGTGTCAATAAAAAAATTGACCCCAAGAGGTATACAGTTGGATAAAAACACTCCATTTAGGATCATTTAATGTGATATTCAGTAATATGAAAGGGAAATTTGATATTCGTAAGGACACTAAAGCCTTATAAAGAAGCACGAATATAATTATTAAGAAAATCTTAGAACAACTAGGTAATAAGGTGGATATTGTAGATGAAGTGATTAAATGTGTGAACAATTAAAGCAATGAGAATCCAAAGGCCATAGGTATGATAAAAAATAAAAATAAAAATTACTATGGAAGTTATGACAATCAAGAATAAGGATGGCCTAATCTTAGCTACTTATGATAAATGAAAGAAATTAGATATATTGCCCATAGATTTCAAGAATAAGTTCATAAATGCATCTGAATTTGGATTATCTCCTCGATGGGGTGAAAAGGGGGGAATATTCCCTGATGATATTTATTTATCGATTAAGAAAACTTATAGGAGAAATCATAAGCAATTTGAAGACAATGAGGGCCAAAATTATTGACCTTTGATCCATGAAAAGTTAATCATTAATTTATTAGTGCTAATTAGTGTTAATGAAATTTAGAAATCTCTTTCACCAATGAATTATAATTTATACACCAAATTGGACATTTTAGTTAGAAGAATGTTGGAATACAATATTTCAGATAAAGGTAGGTGGTAGTTAATATTGAGGATTAGAATCAAAGTATCATTGTTGAATCCTCCTCAGATTCTGATAATTGATTCATCTGTGGTAGTCACAACAACAACCATCAATTCAACCACAACAATATTTAGGATAGCCCCATCAATACCAAATGGAAAATTGGGAACAAGAAATCAATAGAAAAATATAAATTTACAAGGGGATAGTTAGGAAATAGTTTTTTCCAAAATTTGAAAGCTTAAAAAGGGATGAAAAGATATGAGGTATCATTATTAGGAAAAAGAAAGAAACTTGTTTCATTTTGTTTGATTTATCTTTTGAAATCTAAGAATTGTTGTTGGAGAATGATTTTAGAATTAGAGGATGCATCCCTATTTTAGTTAGCTTTATGTTTTGCTTCTTTATACCTAAAACAATTGAATTTGAATTTGAAAAGATTTCCTAAAAATAGTTCTTGTGAAAACTTATGTAATTTTGGAGGTAGTGAATTTTGTTTTTCACTTGACAAAATATTGAATCCATTTTTTTCATGGTTAACTGATTAGGTTTTCTTTCCTTGGGTGTCATTGTTATAGTATTTAATATTGATAGAGATGGTATAAAGAAGTTTAATAATATATATGACTAGATTTTGGGCATTATCTTAAATTGATTATATTTTTTATTCTTTATTTCTATATAATGTTTTTACATAATTATACAAGAAACACCTCTCTTTATTTTTTTCCTATCTTGTTATCTCGTATGGTAGTTAATATAAGAATATAGTGCCGTCTATGAGTAATGATTTATTTGATCATAGATAATTTCTTTATTTCTACTTTATCGTTCTTATTATATCCTAGCTTTTATTCTTATGACTTAGAATTGTGAGACATCCATAATATTAGATAAAAAGTTTGAATTTAATTTTTTTCCTTTAATTGAGGGATACCTAATCTGGCTATTGAAAATCCCCAAGAAGCCTGAAGTTAGGAAAATATTATCATCCATAGGTTGCATTAGCACTATTATTATTTTTATAACAACTTCGAGGAATAAAAAAGGCCAATCACGTCAATACTCATCTAATGAAAAGTGTGAACTAGTTGCAAAGGAAAGTTGAATTAAGATCAAGTCCCATGAAAGAAATGGAAGCTACAAAGTAGTTAGACACTTAAAAAGTGTTAGCATGACTCAAATATCGTAGCACTCACCTAATCATTCAGCCAAAGGGGAAAACCCACCCTTATCAGTTATTGGATCCATCCTTTATTTTAGCTAAGTTTGTGTTTTTCTTCTTTATACTTGAAACATTTGACTTTCAAGTCAAAAAGCTTTCTTAAGACTAGTTATTATTCAGGGGAAATTCATAGGTACATTGATCCCCGGATAATGCATATATTACATTTAAAAGGGTGTAATTATTAGAGAGAATAGTTGATTCGGCTAGCCCTATAACTAAAAGAAAAATCACTGAAATTGTTAAGGGTTGTCCTATAAATATGAATGGAGTGAGCACCATTGTTGATTTAATCATCATTTCCTTAGGTTCTTATCAAAACTATAATTGGTGTGGATTAGGTGGAAAAACATCATGTTGTCATAAATTTCCATAAAAATACATTTACATGTCATGATGAAGGAGGAAATAATAGCTTGGTTAACGGAATTCCAAGACCCATTTCTATCAGAGAAATTCCACTCTTATAGCTAAAAATATGCCTAGGAAAAAAGAGGCCAAGTATGTGTATCCCATCTAAGGATCTATCCAAGCATAAAATGCTAAAATTAGAGGATTTTATATTGCTACAACAATTTGAGGTTGTGTTTGGAGAGATTCTAGGTTTACCAACTAAGAGGGACATATATTTTTTATTAATATAATGCTCAGAGATAGTCCATTATGTAAACACCTTCTAATATGAGCACACCAAAGATGAAGGACTTAAAAATGTAATTGGAGGAATTTTTAAATAAGTGGTACATAAGTTCAAATGTGTCATCTTGGGTGGCCCCTGTTGGAGAGGTAAATCCCCTCTGCGGACAGAGGCGATCCCACTAGCCCAAAATGGGTCTAGCAACAATCAATTAACGCTACCATGCAAGTTCCTAGTTGCAAATTGAAAGTGGATTATGAGAACCAACCTGGAGTCCAACGCTAGTGTTGTAGACGAGTTGATACTCTCGTTCCCTTGCTCCGGCCAGTCACAATCCTCACGATCTCCGCGAATGGATACCTACACATGCAAAGAACGAAGCGAATACAAGCATAAAATCCACTAAATACAACTATACATCGGTCAGAAAAGACATAGATCAAACATCATCATAATGAACAATAAGATCGGAACCATAACGATAGTCGTTTATTAATGAATAATCAACAGAGAAAAATACAACAAAAGTTCTGATGTTGAATCTCTCCTCTGGCTGGGCGAGCAGCTACATATGTCTTGCAATAGACCTTTCTCTCTCTTTGATTATGACTACACAGCTCAGACTTCTGGCAGCATAACCTCCCTATGCTTCAAGACTCTTACTATCACTCAAGACAAGCGTTATCACTACTACTCAAAAACTAGCTTGTCAAATGCATGAGGACAGACTTTTATAGATGGAGAAGGGGAGGAAGATACAATGCATCAAGACACCCATTATGGATTGGAATTATCTCCAAAAATCCGTTGTGGATAGATGTAAGGGATAGATGATGAATCTCGACATCTAGAAGATCAGCTTTATCCTCAAAAGACTTCATGACTTGAAGGGAAAAAAACATCCGAGCGCGCGTTTGCTAAAAAGCTTTTCCAAACTCGGTTGGCGCGGGCGTTACTCTAAGACAGAGTGCCAATGGGCGCGCCTTCTTTTGAGGATCTCCCTCATTGGTGCGGGTAGTACATTGTGGACCCGCGCTAATGGAAAAAGGGCACTTTTCAGGGATATTTTGCAGGAGGTGTCTTCAGGGCACATGAAGTCCATACTTAGGGGAACATAATGCAAGTGTTTTTAAGTTATGTCACTGCTCACAAGTCCTGGAATGAGTCCTCCAAAGTACGGGAAAGGGGTAACAGGGACGGTGACCAATGGTGACAAATTACTGTGTAACAGCCCCAATGCTCTTCGTTAAGAATAAAGATGGAACAATGAGATTGTGCGTAGATTTTAGGCAACTAAGCAAGGTAACGTGAAGAAAATGTATCATTTTCCAAAGATATATAACTTGTTCGGTAATCTAAAATAATCCAAGATGTCATAATGTTAGATATATCACCTAGGTAGGTGTTAAGGGATCGAAATTGGGATGGTTTTATTGCTAGTATTCCCCCTTTTTGACTATATATAACACCTATCTTTTGCCAATAACATCACCTCTTCATGCACCTTTCCTTAAAAGGTCACCAAATTAATTCTACAAGGTAATTTTTATAAATTATATGTTTGTTCCAATGTTTTAGCATTATTAGAGACCTAATTAGGTATTTGAGCTACTAATGAGGGTTTTTGAGAAAAACTTGTAACCATTGTGGGATCTTGTAACAAACCTCCAAGTTTGGGATGGATCCATTTTCCCTAGAAATGAATGATAACATGGGTTCTTCTCCATGCATCATCATCATAATCTCATGTTCCCCAGATTGGATTGAGGGTTTTTGTGCAGAGATTTTGCCGCAGGTCAAACATGCATTGACCAAACCTCCAAGTTTGGGATGAACCACAACTAACATATCTATATTTAATCAACTCACCAAATTTTACATATGATATTAATTTGCACTTGTACAAAATGGATTCATTGTCTATATTGGCCACAAAATCCACCCATGTCTCCATTTTTGCCTTTTAGTTACAATTTATTTTTATTCATCAAGTGATACAATGGATCCCTTAGATCCACATGTTCTCCACTAATTCACACATTTCTATAAACCCTGACCTTTGTGCATTTTATAGTGGGAGACAAAGGTATAGATTATGGATTGGATCGATTAGTTTCTATTGTAAACTTTTCATGTCAAATCATTGTATGTTTTCACTTGTGTTGGTTGGCATGTAATTCTGATTGGGAACATGTTTAATATAATTCAAATTGTTTGTGTTTTGAAATGAATTCTTTTCATGCTCAGTGCCTAGTCTAAATTTCTAACGTAGGTGACGTAGCTAGTTGAAATGGCTCACCAATCCAACCACATCTATCTTTTCTTCTTCCTATTTGAATATTTATCAAATGCATGTGTGGTAATATTGTATTATGTAAGCTCTATTTTTTTTTACTCATGGAGATCTTTAATTTTTCTGTATCACTTTCATACTCTAGTTATGTATTGATATTATCGGTGTATTCCATTCACTATGTCATATGTGTATCATTGTGCTAACATTCAATTGTGGTAGGAAAGAGATGTTGTTTTGATTTGTGTTAAATTATATGAATGTGAATGTGAGTACTAATGTATGTATTGTAGGTATACTTGAACAATCCCTTTTCACCTGTCAAAAAAGAGCATTGATCCTTACAACCAATCTATGTGTGGGCCCATGAAATTGAGCCTTGTCCAAGCCTTTCCTTTCATGCAAATGTATATATTTCTTGTTTATTTACGCAATTTGGTTTGTTGCCACAAACAACATTGATTTTTCAGCTTTAATTTTGACTTTGTTGTGCTATACAACAACCCCCCATTTCAATTTTTAATCTTAGTCTTAAATTGCTAAATAAGAAATGGGTCCCCTTTAGGATATAAAAAGCAATAATTTTTTTGAATAAAGTAGATTTTCCATACTGGTCATATAAAAGTTGCATTATGAGTATTTAGGACCGCTCATCGCAAATCGCAATTCTTTAGAACCCGTGAACATCCATTTGTAAAGTTATGATGCGATCAGAGTCATAGCAAAACCCTCATAGCGAAGTTTTAATCAAAATAAGCCATTCATAAAAAATACGATGTGATATAACTATCGTATCTCGCACATAATTAATCCCAAGGAATGACTTATAGCGTTTCGTTGAAACCTTGCGATGCGATAAGGCTATCGCAATCGCATATTATCGATTCATAGGAAAGCATCCAAAACACTCCATTGAAAAATTGCAATGCGACATAATTATCGCATATCGCGCTCTTGATAAAAGCAAGTAATAGATACTATGAATACATGTGATATAGGGATAAATCAATTATAAAGAAAAAACGTGATTTTCCAAGTTTGAAACTCGTCGTCTCCCCATGCCAGCTCAGCACTCATCGCAATCGCAACAATGCAAAGAAACCTTTTGAGCATGGCGCTTGTAACTCCCGATTTGCGATATGCGATGGTTCCATAAATATTAAAATAATACAATCGCTAATCGCAAATCGCAGAGTCACGACACCTGTTCTAAAAAAGGACCGTTACAAAACTTGCGATGCGACATATATTGCTTTAGCATTAAAGTTTCACTTTATGAAGTTACAATATAACATTAAGGGGCAGTTGTGGTTAAGTTCTTTAAGGATTTCATCCGTGGTAGTATGTACAATATAAGATATTTGCATCTAATGCACATAACTGCTTTTAGTCTATAATTTGTATATTATCTCCTCTCAAGTTTTTTCACCTATTATGCTCCTCTTTCTCATTTTGCAGCGTTAATCCAGAATCACACAGTTGGTCAAGATGTCTAAAAAATCTCGAAAGATAAAGGCCCCCATTACAGTGGAAGAAGGACAAGGAAAATTGGTGTTAATTTCATATACTACCTGTCAAGGCCTTGGTAAAATCTTAGGGGAAGGCTTATATGCTTTACTTGAAGCAGAAAATCCAAAGGAGATAAAAGAAGAAGCAATAGTTGATGGAACTGATGAAACAAAAACACGTTGAGTGATTTGGCCAGCTCCTTCCTCCATAGAATAACAGCTCGTGCAAAATTTTTACCATATATGATCTAGTGAGATGGGTAATCGAAAGTATTAATATAACAGACATATCTTTCTTCACAGCTGATGGAAGGATGTTCGGGACATTATAACTTGAAGATGTCAAGAAAATGTATCACTTGCCAGATCCCCAGTGACACTACAACAAATCATTCTTGGAAGCTTTCGCTAAGGAGAATCAGATAGTGTCAACCCCTATCAAACACTAGAGACATATTCCTAACAAGCATAAACATGAATCTTCTGGTATGTACTCTGTGGACTCCTTAGCATCTCTATATTGTTATGTTTCTGCTATGGTATGTAGGCTCTTTGGAAGCCCTGATTCTACTATATTTTCTATAGAAATGGTTCCATTGATAGAAGCAGCGATCAACTCCTTTGTTATGGATTGGGCAACTATTCTATCAGATAAAATGGCTAGTCAAATACTAGATTATAGAAAGAATAGATTTGTCACCACCCGAGTTGTGCCCCCATTCTATATGAGTGCTTACATAATGGACACAATCTGTTTTAATTCCGACTTTACCATCCTAGGTTGGAAATGGGCTATTTAGGATCCAACCCCCATTCGTATTTATCATAAGTACTTATGGAAGTCTGAATACAAGAATCATTTATACAGAATTTGCCATGGTTTCATTTTACCTGTCCATCAAGCCATCTTTAATAAACCTGCTCCTTGGCTCTCTGACGAGGCTAGCATTGATTTAAGCTCAATCGACAGTTGGTTCGGGGAGGATAAGTTCACCTACATTAGGGTTTTCAGCAGTATTACAGATCCTCATGTCCTTCCACTCTACATTCCTGATAAGCTATTATCTAGGGAAATAGCCTATCAGATAGTGGAAAAAGGGATGTCTAGAAACCTTAAAGAGTCTAAGAAACAAGTGTGGCCTCCATTTCCCCTCTGTTGTGGCACTTACACATTGCATGATTTTAAGCATGCCGAGAAAGAAGCAGAGAAAACAAAGGATATAAGTCTAGTGGTTATTCGTAAAAGACAATATGATCCAAACAAGGTCGCTTTCAATTTCACCATTCAAGTGAAAGTTAGTAAATTCATACATGATAATGATGAGTTTGATGACTTATTCGCTTCAGAAGAGTTATTCTCAACAGTAAATCATCTGGCAAGATTCAAATTCAGAGCCGACAAGATGAACAAGTTCATGGAATATAGGACACGAAGGTTACCGATAGTACCTTTGGATTTTTTAAATACTACCCCTATTTTTCAGCAAGAAGAGCACATTGGGGAGCAGACTATTGAAAATATTTTCGGATAAGGTGAAACAAGTGAAAAGACCAGTGAACCTCTTAGCACAGATATTCATATTGACCCGATCTTGATTAAAGAATGGGAGCAATTTGATCAACAGATCAAAAACCAAAACGATCCCCAAAACATTATCACATCAGAATCACCCACAACACAACGGCCCAATGTTCCTGATAGTGTGATTGAAGGAACACCCAGTAAAGACATAGCTCATAAAGAGAT
This sequence comes from Pinus tabuliformis, assembly GCA_031772625.1. Lineage (NCBI taxonomy): Eukaryota > Viridiplantae > Streptophyta > Pinopsida > Pinales > Pinaceae > Pinus > Pinus tabuliformis. Next base: position 840,918,430 of record CM062805.1, read on the forward strand.
TGAAATAATCTCTGAAAATACTTCAGGAAAAATTACATTGAATATTGAGGAAATACCAACCTTGGATGTATTTTACAGCCCAAAACACAGGGTTGTAATCTATAGGTAGAGGAAAAAGAGGAAAATAGACCAAAACATCGTCCACAACTCCTCAATCTGAATTTATGAATGTTATATGGAAGGGTTCAGAGGTCAATCCTTCTGAGGATTTGACTAAGATATCTCAATTTGTAGGGGCATATACAGTTGCTACAATTGATAAGGCAACTGAAGTTAACCAATTGATCAAAGAAAACGATCAAAGGATTAATCAGCTTGAAGAACAAACAGCAGTAGAATAACAGAAGATTAATCGGCTAGAGGAACAGTTGGCAGAAGAGAAACAAAAGAATAAGCAACTTGAAGTATAATTAAACCTGGAGAAACAGAATATTGACCAGCATGCCATCCAAAAATAACAACAGTTGTCCCAAGAGCTCGAACATCTTCAATTGACACATCAACAAGAAATTAAAGCTAAAGAGGAGAAAATCACACAGCTACAACTCTATATAGAATGGTTCATAGATTATCCCAAGGTTTAGGAATTTAAGAAGGAAGCCTTAGAGGTAAATAAAACCTGATCTCAACAGTTGAATCTACTTTGCCATAGAATATCTCTTATTGGCCCATTATGCATCACAACAACATCACTGATCGATCAAGCAGTTAATACCATATTAGAATTTGAGGGTGCAGATGATAAGGTCACAAATTACCTCTCCTGGCAAAGCACAGAGGAAGGAAGAGTTGCTAAACTACCGAAAATTCAAGAGTCGCATAAAGAAATATTGTTTTCAGAATGGGAAACACATTTGATAAATGAAGAAAGGACTACCTCCAGGGCCAGGGCTATAATGAATAATGTGATTGAGTTGGTGAATGATAATTTATATGGAGCCAATTTATTTTATGATTGTTCCCCAAGAAATCTTCCTAAGGCGAAAGTATTAGAAAATCAATGAAAGCAAGATTTGGCAACCAAATATGAACATCTTAACAGAGTACAAAGCCTTAACTGGGATGCATATTGGTCCTTTTTAGTCAAGCCACACAGTCAACAGATGACCATCAAATGCCTTGCAGATGTTGTTGTTCACATGATGCCCAGGCTTTCAGATGCCACATACATAGGACAACTACACTCCAGGATGAGTCATCCTCCAGAAATTCAAAACATGCTCTCAATTTGTCGGTTGTGGATACAAGAAAATAAATAGTTGTGATGAATCTCTTCAAAGGCAATCACAATACTATTTTTGAAATTAAAATCCCAGATTTTAATATAGGCAGTTCCAACAACTCTCAATGATTTTTGTGGACAATTTGTTTTAATTTTATTATAAAAACCCTTTCATGTTATGTTAAAAGGGGTGCTCAATTTGTACAAAACTAGACTTGAGAAGTTTGCACTTCTGCACTTCTTAATTTATTTTTTATAAGCCGTGGATCAAGGTTTCAGATTTTTGTGAAAGAGCTTCATCAAGACCCGCATTTTTGTATCTCCTTGGAGTTTCTGGAATAAGAAGGTGGAACTAGAATGTTACTTACATAACGAGACTCAAATGCATTTGGTATTTCTATCATTGTTCTTTTTGTCTTGCTTTCTATGTAATTAGCATTCCATTTGATTTTCTATTGTTGATATACTCACATGCTTCAAACAACTCTATATTATGTCACTTCTGAATGATTTAGAATTGTTATATTAAAGATATATGTCAGCAATAAATATTAGTATGTTATGCGATATGTTTTCACAATTACTTTGTTTAATTTCTTAAACAAAGTAATCATTATTTAAATGCATCTTTCTATGGATAAGTAAATAATTTATATTATTATTTGTCTACTAGGAATCATCAAGAATCGTGTTGTTATGAGATTACCCGGGTTATATAGATATATCTGTATGTTTTAGAGTTATAGATTAAATCACCTATCATCTTTGTTATACATTTAAAACACTCATTCATCAAACCATACATTATTGGGAAACTGGTTCGATAATATCCAATCGGAGCCACCATACCAAACAGAGAAGGAGTTGTACTAAGGTCCAGACTGGGTGGTTATCCCCAATGTTGGTGCTATGATTTTAGAGGCATCAACATTTTTGGTGCTAGAAGGAGGGCCTGATTGTGAATGGCGGGTAAATCTAAATCCACAGGCCATTCTAAGAGTAAAAGTCCCTCACCATCTCCTCCAACTTCTCCTTCACATTCTAAATCGCCTATTCTTAAGCGAGAAGTTGAAAACAAAAATACAACACCCACTGTTGAAACCCTAAACGCACTAGACAATTCTTCTCTTGAACCGCCTGAAGTACAGTCTTTGATTCATAAACTCCAAGGGTTTTCAATATGCCAAGAAGAGTCTGAGTTATCCCAAGGCAGTGTGACTTCACAATATATCCCATCACAACTGCTTACTAGGGAAAAAGAGTGAAAAACTTGGTATTCCACCAGTTGAATCCCCTCTACCAAGTTGAAAAAGGCTAGGAAGACACCATCAGAATCTAATAGTGAGACTTTGTCCTCATCATCGTCCATTCCATCCATACCATGGCAAGGTCATCTGTCTGTTTCCCAACTTCAGAGCATAGTCCAAACAGGTACAGGAACTTCAACATCCTCTACCCAATCACTTTCAACTGCTTCGTCACCCTCTTCTATTGTTAGCTCAACGATAGCACATAACCAACCTCAACCAAGGCCATGGACCAACCCATGAGCTATTAGAATGCTTGCACCTTTAAGCCAATTTCCAACACATCTTGAAAAATGGTTACCAAAATTTAATCCTGACATTGGCCTGTTAGCAGAAGAACATATAAACAATTTCATGTTATCAATCAACTTTAGTGGAGTAACAAAAGAAGATGTTGTTGTTAGACTATTTCCATACACTCTACAAGGATAAGCAGGATCGTGGTACATTTCATTACCACCAAGGTCTATCAATAGCTAGGATGCTTTTCAGGAGAAATTTCTAACTAAGTTTGGAGATGATATGTCTACAACAACTTTGATTAATGATCTCTCCAATCTGAAATCCAAATCAAAGGAACCCATGAAAGACTTCAACTCATGCTTTAATAAGCTTTTGAATAAAATTCCTGTGACATCCAAGCCTAGTGAGGAAGTTTGAAATGAATGGTATATTTCTGCCTTGCCTTCAAACATAGCCATATTCGTTGAGACGGCTGTTAAACCAACATTAGCAGAAAATATGAAGGAAGCAATAGCTTTTGAAAAATGTATCCTTGCTTTGGAAAATAAAAATGCTCTGGAAGAAAGGAAATCCAAAAACGTTACCTTTAGAGATGATTCAAAGAAGAAAACAATCAAGGATCCATATGACATGGAAGGTTTACAAAAAGTTCTTAAAACTATGTCTAATGAAATGGTTGAAATAAAAAAGCAGGTAGCTAAAACTTCTACCAAAAGACCATTTAGGAACTTTAAAATAAATCAGCCAACTGATCCTAAACCACCTAATGCTATATCTAATGTAGAATTTGATCTGGATGATGATGAAGATGAAGATACAATTTTATTAGCTGAAGAAACGGAAGATGATGAAACAGTTGAATGTCATGGAATGTGGGACTTTATATTACTTAACTCTGATAATGAAAATGAAGAGGAAGCTCTCCTAGTAAATACCATAAGCAAAAGCATAGTAGTGCCTAATCAAGAAAATTCAAAGAAGAAAAACTCAAGTCCTGTTACTAAAGACAAAGCTCCCACAAAGAAAACTCCAATTGTGTCTCCTCATAATCAATCCTCACCCTCCAATCCTCCCTCATCATCTAAAATGCTAGTAGTTTCAGATTCCATGGATTATAACATTGTGGAAGACATGAAGAAGACTCGAGAAAATATTTCTTTGCATGAACTTAGCAAGCTCAAACATCAACAAAAGTTTCTACTTAAAGAATTAAATGCAATACCTTCTTCTCCTCTTCCAACTAGTGTATTATCCAAGGTTGCCAGAGGATCAGGTAAGCCACCATCTAATAAGGTAGATGCTATTGATGCTGTTTTAATTGGGGATAGGTCAAATTCTCATACTCCTCCTTTTCTCTTGACTTAGGAGATCTATAATAGAAATTTTCATAATTGTTTGATAGATTTAGGGGCTTCATCAAATATAATTCCAGCCTCAGTTTGCTCCAAGTTAAATATTGAGGCCCAGAAGTCTGTAGTCCATATTGTTCAATTTGATCGAACTAAGGTACAAGTTTTAGGACAAATAAATTAAGTTACTATCAGACTATCAATTGATCCTAGGGTTGTCCAAAGAATTGATATATTAATTGCTGACATCCCTGACTTTTATGGTTTGATCCTTAGTAGAGATTGGTTTGAAAAACTTCACAGTTATATTTCAACTAATTGGTCTCACATGTGGCTTCCCTATAATGGGAAACCAAATCAAATCAGAATAGATCGCGAAAAACATTTGACTCATACAATAATTGAGTTTGAAGAAGAAAATCAACCTGTAGCCTTCAATAATAACATTCTTGGAAACTATTCGGCTGAATCATTTTTTGGGAATTTTAATGCTCAGCAATCTCCTTTTCCTATTAATAGTGTCATGTCACAAATCAAAAATTTCTCCCATACTGATACCTCAAAGTGTGTTAGTGTTGTAGATGAACTTGTAAATAAGCCTGTAAATAAGCCTTTATTTTGGTCTTTATATTTTGATGGATCAAAATCTAATGACGATGCAGGAGCAGGATATATCTTAGTTAGTCCAGAAGGAGAAAAAACGATGTTATCATGTAGATTAGAATTTGAGTGTACTAATAACACTGTAGAATATGAGGCATTGATTCAAGGGCTCTATAAAGCAATAGGCCTAAATATCCAATATCTGAAAGTATTTGGTGATTCCAAAATTGTCATTAAACAAGTGAGAAATACTATCCATTGTCTCTCAAGGCATCTCAAGCATTATCAATCACTTGTTCAAGATCTCATAACTCATTTTATAGCATTTGACATTTCTCCTATTCCTAGATCACAGAATGTAGTAGCCGATATTTTGGCTAATGTTGCTTCTAAACTCCTTCCATCTGAGGATTATAGTCCGGATAAATTTTCTATTGAATTGATTTTTCGGCCATCTGTCCCAGATAATTTCACCAATTAGCGCGTGTTCAATCATGATGAGGATATCTTAAATTTCTTTACTTCTGAAGGATCTTATGACGATCAGATTATCGATGAAAGCAATCATGATCTTCAATTAAAGCAAAGACTCAATGAAAATCATATTCCTAAATCTGTGGTCAAGCTAGAAGATCTTTATGATATTAAGGATAGATTCAAAAAGGTCACTAATGCAAAAATTCAAAGTTCTACTTTAAAGTTTGAATTAGTAAATCTTGGCACTGACGCCAAACCATAAAATGTCAATCTAGGACTTGGACTTTTATCAGATGAATGTTTGCTTTCATCAGATTATTAAATAAATACAAAAATGTTTTCACTTGGAATTATGAAGATCTGAAAATTTATGATACCTTTATCATTTAAAACACAATTCAAATGATTTCTAATGAGAAAACTGTACAATAGAAGCTAAGGAAAATTCATTCAAATCTTGAAAGTCAAATCAAAGCAGAGTTGAATAAACTCCTTAAAGCCAAACTAAACTTTCCTGTCAGACATTCTAAATGGGTCTCAAACTTATTACCTGTAAGAAATAAGAATGGTGATATTAGGATTTGCATAGATTTTAGAAATCTCAACAAAGAATGTTAGAAAGATAATTTCCCATTACCAACAGTGGAGCAGATACTTCAATCAATAGCTGGCTTAGAGTTAATGTCTTTTCTTGATAGTTTTTCAGGATACAATTAGATAATGGTACATCTAGATGATAGATTAAATACTACATTCAGAACTAAATGGGTAACATATGCTTATCAGAAAATGCCTTTTGGTTTGATAAATGCTGGAGCTACTTTCCGACGAGCCATGGATATAGCCTTCAAAGGTTTGATCAATAGGACAGTCACTATTTACTTAGATGACATAATTGTCTATTCTAAGAAAAAGAGCAATCATCTACATGATTTAAAACAGATCTTTGAACGTTGCAAAAAATATGGGATTTCTTTAAATCCCAAGAAATCATTATTTTCTCTTAATGAAGGTAAACTCTTAGGGTTTATTGTATCCAAAGATCACATATACATTGATCCTGACAGGATAAAAGGGATTTCTGATATCCCTTTGCCACATAATAAGAAATTTATGCAATCATTTTTGGGACAGATAAATTTTGTGAAGAGATTTGTTCCTAATTTTTCTCATATTGTTTTGCCCTTGCAATCCATGATTAAGAAAAATTCAGTCTTCAAATGGGGACACAATGAAAAAGAGGCTTTTGACTCGATCAAACAAGCAATCATTAATGCTCTTGCATTGAATACTCCGAATTTTTCGAGTCATTTTATTTTGTATACTTTGGCCACTGAAACATCTAATGTTGTTGTTTTAACACAGATCAATGACCAACAAGTAGAAGCACCCATATCTTTCTTTAGTTCTAATTTTCAGGGTGTAGAGCTCAACTATTCTGAAGTTGAAAAACAAGCTTTCATTGTATTTAAGTCTATAAAACACTTTATACCTTCCTCCTGAAAACACACACTTAAGTAATAGTCCCATTCTTTGCAGTGAGACAATTGCTAGTTCAAAGAGAAGTAGGAGAGAAGAGAGCTAATTAGGTAACAACTTTACAAGAGTATGATATTGATATTAAACCAACGAAAATTGTTAGAGGGAAAGATTTATGCAGATTATTGGTAGGAGCTTCCAATATTCCAAACCATGAAGATTCAGATAATACTCCACAAGTAAATGAGATAAGTATCATTAATTTTGAATCTCAATACGTTGATCTGATATTTTACTTAAAAAATGGATATGCTCCCCCTGAATTCAGTTACAAAAGCAAATGTGCCTTAAGATTAAAAGCCAAACACTTTTAAATCATTGATAATGTGTTATTCAAGAGAAACTATGATTCAATTTTATTAAGATGCCTTGAAAAAACTGAAGCACAAATGGTTTTGTACAAATTGCATGATGGCCCAACAGGTGGGCATTTTTGAGGAGACACCACAGCTCACAAAATACTACATGCTGGATATTATTGGCTGACATTGTTTAAAGATTCCCGTGACTATGTAAGGAAATGTAAGGTATGCCAAACTGCTAGTGGAAGACAAAGGAAACCAACCTTTCCTTTACAACCAGTTAACATTGAGCAACTATTTGAACAGTGGGGGCTTGATATTATAGGAGAAAATGTTCTACATTCTTCCAAGCAACACAGATTTATCCTCACAGCCACAGACTACTTCAAAAAGTGGGTAGAAGCAATTCCATTAAAGGTAGCCAATTCTGATGCAATTATTGAATTTATTGATCAGTTCATATTTACAAGGTTTGGTTTACCTAACGCGCTTACTTTTGATAATGCATCTTACTTTTCTGGGAATAGTATAGTTGAATTTTCTCTTAAGAGAGGTTTTAAGTTAAAATACTCTGCAAATTACTATCCAAAAGGAAAATGGCTTAGCTGAGTCAACTAACAAGAATCTCATCAAGATTATTAAAATAATTGTTGATCAGAGCCAAAAGAATTGGCATAAATCTTTAATATTTTTATTATGGGTAAACCACTTAACTCAGAAGGCCTCAATAGGTACTTCTCCTTTAAACTTGGTGTATGGGAAAGAAGCTGTAATACCACCAAATTTAGCACTCCCATCTCTATCCCTAGTACAATTCATTGAAGAAATTCCTTCTTCCTCTATTCAATTAAGGTTTGATCAAATCCTTAAATTGGATGAGGAAAGAGAAAAGGCCAAAATTACTCATGCCAAACATCAGCAAGTCATTAAATCTTCTTTTGATGCAAGTTCTACTAGCTCAAAAACTTTACAGATTGGTGATCTCGTTTTGAAATGGGACAAATCACATGAAGACAAAGGTAAGCATACCAAATTTCAGAAGATGTGGCTTGGACCATTTCAGATCATTGAAAAGATAGGCTCATCAACATTTCTACTACAAGACTTATTAGGAAAGAGAGATTCTCTTCCTGTGAATGGGCTTATCTTAAAGAAATTCTTTTCCTAAGGAGGTAACCCCTTCTTACTTGTACATATTCTTTATGAAAGCTAGTTTATTTTAGAAAATAATGTTGTAAATAGTATACCATTGGCTTTTCACTATTGAAAATCTCTTTGAAAGAATATTGTGAATACTTTCTTTTAAAGAGTAGAAACTTTCAAGGAAATAATTACAGTTTTGGAAATTAGATAAAACATGAAACTCTGAGATCCTCTTTAAATTTGTGAAATCTTCCAAACCTTGAAAATATAGTAAATCATTTTGAGTTTTATCAGTTGAGAAAGGTTATTCATAAAAAGGTAAAGACTTTCTCCAGCTAAGCATCCGCAACTCTAGAATTGTCATCCATAAACTCTTAAGGAGTAAGTCATTCACCCTATCCACTAGGTTTATGATTTTTTAGTGTAATTCTAAAATATATCTGATTTAAAAGAAAAGAGGTCTCATGACGAGCCTGCTTACCATGATCATAGGGAACTAATTAAATTGACATTACCAATATTGCATATCAAAATAGGGTAATCACTTGTAATCATAAGACAAGGGGTCTCATTACAAGCCAGCTTGTTCAGTTCAATTACAACTAGTGAATGGCATTGTCATGTTCTGGCTCCCAATCTAGGATAATGGCTTTTATCTAAAAAATAAAAAAGCAAAAAATGAAAATAGATATATCTTTCTGGATTTATCTTTCAAAAGTTATACTCTTAGATGGATGGGACAATGAATGATTGATGGTTAAAAGGTAACCCTATCGAGACTACAGATGTTTGCTGGTAGCAGAGGCACTACCTGTGAAAAAAGAGTAAATTTAAAAGCTAAGTTGGAAGAGCCCCCTACTTTATCTTTAACAACCAATCAGAAGAAACCAAAAAAATGTTTTTATTTTATCATAAGGGTTTATAAAAGAAATTGCAAAATTGATATTTTTTTTATTCAAAGTAAATTTTTTTATCTAACCAATCCTTAGATATTTTTATTTTCCTCAATTGATTATACTTAAGAAAGTTTAGACATTTCATTATTTTATTCAGAGATAACTGGTTCTACCAGTGAATCGCCAATTGTTGTGCTATACAACAACCCCCCATTTCAATTTTTAATCTTAGTCTTAAAATGCTAAATAATAAATGAGTCCCCTTTAGGATATAAAAAGCAATAAATTTTTGAATAAAATAGATTTTCCATATTGGTCATATAAAAGTTTCTTTATGAGTATTTAGGACCACTCATCGCAAATCGCAATTATTTAGAACCCATGAACATCCATTTGGAAAGTTTCGATGCGATCAGAGTCATAGCAAAACCCTCATCACGAAGTTTTAATCAAAATAAGCCATTGGTAAAAAATATGTTGTGATATAACTATCGTGTCTCACGCATCATTAATCCCAAGGAATGACTTATAGCGTTTCGTTGAAACCTTGCGATGCAATAAGGCTATCACAATCGCATATCGTTGATTCATAGGAAAGCATCCAAAACACTCCATTGAAAAATTGTGATGCAACATAATTATTGCATATCATGCTCTCGATAGAAGCAAGTAATAGATATTATGAATACATGCGATATAGGGATAAATCAATTATAAATAAAAAACATGATTTGCCAAATTTGAAACCTGTCGTCTCCCCATGCCAGCTCAGCACTCATCACAATTGCAACAATGCAAAGAAACCTTTTGAGTGTGGTGCTTGTAACTCCCAATTTTTGATACGTGATGGCTCCACAAATATTAAAATAATACAATCGCAAATCGCAGAGTCCTTTAAGGATTTCATTCATGGTAGCTATATACAATATAAGATCTTTGCATCTAATGCACATAACTACTTTTAGTCTGTAATTTGTGTATTATCTCCTCTCAATTTTTTTCACCTATTACGCTCCTCTTTCTCATTTTGTAGGGTTAATCCAAAATCACACAGTTGGTCAAGATGTCTAAAAAATCTCGAAAGAAAAAGGCCCCCATTATATTGGAAGGAGGACAAGGAAAATTTGTTTTAATTTCAAATACTACCTGTCAAGGCCTTGGTAAAATCTCGTGGGAAGGCATATATGATTTACTTGAAGCAGAAAATCCAAAGGAGATAGAAGAAGAAGCAACAACTGATGGAACTGATGAAACAGAAAACACGCTCAATGACTTGGTTAGCTCCTTCTTCTATAGAATAGCAGCCCATGTAAAATTTTTACCATATAATGATCTAGTGAGATGGGTAACCGAAAGTATTAATATAACAGATAGAGATTTCTTCGCGTCTTATGGAAGGATGTTCGGGACATTCAAACCTGAAGATGCCAAGAGAATGTATCACTTGCCAGATCCCCAGTGACACTATGTTAGGATATTCCGACACATAGGAAATAGTTAAGTACAACTTGGTCTAGTATAGAGTTAGGTATAGAGTTAGGTAAAGTGTGTTTCTTTACCGTTGTACATTTTGTAACTTACAATCCGACAGTCATGATATGTAGTGATCCGACGGTTCATTCTCTCCTCGGTATTACTGACACTTGATCCATGGCTTGACACCCGATTGGTCCATGATTTCTATTTAAAGCGCATGGAGGGTCATTTGTAGGGTAATCCATGCATGAGAGAAGCATATGTAAATTTTCATTCTTTTATTAATAAATTGCCTGAAGTGGCCGCGTTGGCTCAGGCCGTGGACTGTTTCCCTCTTTGAGGGTTTTATCCACGTCAAAATACTGGTGTATTGATCTGCGATCTAGTTGTGAGCGGTGTCCTTTGGTGTTCTGTCTGAGGAACTTACCCTGTAAATTCCTACATGGTATCAGAGCTATTTGAGGGCCGCGTTTGTTGGTGATCCAAATCTGAAGCCGGTAGAACTGCATCCGACTGCCATTTCCTAGATCTACTGTTTCTGACTGCTTTCGGGCCGAGAGGACTGCTTTGTTGTGTTTGGAGCATCTGTTCCAGTGAGGGACCCCTTTCGTTTCAGGCGAAAAGGTTTCCGGTAGCCCTAGCTGCGTCATTTTTAAGATCTGGGGGTATACAATACAATTATTTTCTCTCTGTTTATTTCGGTTTCGGTTTATTTAGCCTTTTTTATTACCGGATCTATACCTTTCATTTCTGTGTATGCTCTTTGCCCTACGACTCTGTGCGATCTAGGCAAATCATAAACAGAAAGGAAGGATTTTTCTCATGTGTATGCTCTTTTCCCTGCGCCTTAGTGTGATCTTGGAAAATCAGAAACATTGAGAAAAATATTTAGTTTCCGGCCAAAGCTAACTTTGAGCCACAAGGTTCATTTTTGAAAATATTTATTTTTTCGGCTAAAGCTAACTTTGAGCCGTAAGGTTCGTTTTCTTTGCATGTTCGTGTTGGGTTTTGTGTTTTTTGTTTTGTAGGGAAAAAGAGCTTTCTCAAAGCAAGCACGCAACCCAAAGCACCCCCCCCCCCCCCCTCTCTCTCTCTCAAATTTTTTGTATAGCTCAATTGGTTCAAAGCTATTTTAAGAGAGTAGAGGTCTTGGGTTCAAGTCTCCATTTTGTGGGGGCGGACTTTTTCATTTCCGCACATTCCCGCACTTCATCGGCAACTTCATCAAGTTTTTTTCAAAAAGCCATAACTTCTTCATCCGGAAGCCGTTTTTAGAGCCGTTTTTTAAACCAGCCTAATTTTTCGAGATCTATCCATTGGAACACTTAGTTTCAGCATCTTTAGCTTTAGTTTCTGTTGAAATGGAAAGTCAATACCAAGTTACCTTTGACAGCGCCAACTTCTTCCAATGGTTGGCCTACATTGAGGATTTACTTAGAAGTAAAGGTCTCTACAGAATAGCCTCAGGCCAAGAAAAGAAACCGAAGGATGAATATAAGGCTGCTAAATGGGAAAATAGGCAAGATCAAGCACGTGAATTGATAGGGATGTCTATTTCTCCAGATCTTAGATTCCATATTGCAGAACTTGATACTCCTGATGAAGCAATGAAACAAATCAATAAAGTTTTTGGGATTAAAAATGAACTTAGAGCCCATCAACTTGAAAATGAGTTGCTTACATTGGACCCTAATAATTTTTCTTGCATTGAAGATTTCTTGTCCAAGTTCAAGACCCTTAGATATCTCTTGGAAGGTGTTAAAGTTAAGAAAGAAGATAGTAACCTTATCTATTCCATTCTTACTAAGTTGGGACCAGCCTACTCTGTGTTTGTTTCCACCTTCCATTCTACAAGAGAAGCCTTCATTTCTCAAGGAACAGACTACAAGTCCCCTTCCTTTGACTCTTTTTGTGATTCTTTAATAAGAGAATAAGAAAAACTCTTACACCTTGGTCTTCTTAATCTTGGAAACTCTTCCAAGAAAGCATTAGCTGCCCAGCAACAACCAAATTCAAAGAATCCTAAGAATTCATATCCTAAAAAGAATGGTCCTAAACCAAACAAGAATCCTAAGCAATCTCAACCTCAAAATGAAAAATCATTTCAACAAAATGATAAGACAAATAAAAACAAATGGAAGAAGAGAGATAGACATTGCAACTTTTTTAATCGAGATGGCCACTTAGAATCCAAATGCTTCAAGAAGATGGAAGCCTTGGAAGCAGCGATGAAGAAACATAACATCCATTTGGAGCATTCTTCACCTTCAACTTCATCTTCAGGAATGGCACTTTCTGCATGTGGTTGTCAATCATCTCGGTCTGGTTATGCATTAAATGTATCTTCTTCTTCTCATTCTCATGAGTGGCTCATTGATTATGGAGCTTCTTATCACATGGCCAAAAACAAAGCCATGTTTTCTTCTTTAAATGATTGTAACACCAAAAATATATATGTTGGTGATGATAGATCTCTTAGTGTTGTGGGGACTGGAACTGTTCGTCTAGACAATGGTCAGTTTAATGATGTATTATGTGTTCCAACCTTATACTGCAACCTTCTATCTGTATATCAGATAACTCATTCAGGTGAAGGTAAAATCGTTGAATTTTCACCTCATGATGTTGTAATCAAGGACTTAAGAGATCCTAAAAAGACTTTGGCTACTGGCATTGCTGATGATTCTACAAGGTTGTATAAGTTTCACAACTTTGGGTCATCAAATCTTCCTTCAGTATTTGTTGCTCATAACGATGAAGTGAGCAAACTTTGGCATGAGCGATTTGGTCACTTAAACTATCGCTCCCTTCAGCATCTATGTAAAGAAAATATGGTGACAGGTCTTCCTATGGTATCTTGCAGAGATGGTGTTTGTTCCGGATGTGTACTCGGAAAACATCATCGGGACAGTTTTGAAAAACATGCCTCTTGGCACGCCTCAGCCCCTTTACAGCTTGTGCATAGTGATTTATGTGGTCCACTTCCTGTTGTTTCATTCTCTGGCTGCAAGTATTTCTTAACTTTCATTGATGATTTCTCCAGACACACTTGGGTATACTTCTTAAAACTCAAGAGTAAGTATTTAACACATTTTTCGCCTTCAAAGCCTTCGTTGAAAAACAATCTGGACATCAAATTCTTAAGCTAAGATCTGATAATGGCGGAGAATATGTTAAAAACACATTCATCAACTTTTGCATTGAGAATGGAATTCAAATGCAACATACTGTTCCATATACTCCACAACAAAATGGTGTAGCTGAAAGGAAGAATCGCACCTTAAAGGAAATGGCTAATTGTATGCTACAATCTAAAGGACTTGGTCTTAGTTTTCGGGCAGAAGCAATTAACTGTGCAAATTACATAATAAATCGCACTCCTACTAAGGCTTTAAAGAATATCACTCCATCAGAAGCATGGAGCTCAATCAAACCAGATGTTAGTCACTTTTGTGTTTTTGGAAGTGAAGCGTGGGCCCATATTCCAGATGAAAAGCATAAAGCTTTAGAACTTAAGAGTGAAAAATGTACTTTTGTTGGATATTCTGAAGATGTCAAAGGCTATAGACTTATTCCATTTAAGTCCAAAAATGTTATCATTAGAAGAGATGTAAAATTTGATGAAAATATATCAGCCTGCGAGCCTAGTCCGGCGGATGTGCCACCTCTTCCTATCTCTTCTACTTTTGAAAACATTTCTTCTTCAGATGATGATAGTGAGGATGACAATCCTCCCCCACCTTCTCAGGATCCTCCTTCAGCTCCTCAGCTTCCAAAATGGGTCCGTGCTACTCGGGATGCAGCAGGTGATCTTGTCGGTGATCCTACAGATCAACGACGTACTCGTTCTCAATTCGAGAGAGCCTCTTCTTTACTGGCTCAAGCTCCAGTAAATTATGATCTTGACACCTTTGCAGAAGATTTAGGCCATCCAGATTGGGAAGCAGCTATGAATGAAGAATATCATTCATTATTGGCAAACGATACATGGGATCTTGTTCCTCTACCAAAGGGACGAAAACTTGTTAGATGCAAATGGGTTTACAGAACCAAGTATGGACCAGATGGGAAAGTTGATAAACATAAAGCTCGTTTGTTGCTAAAGGTTTTTCACAGGTTGAAGGCATTGACTACACTGAAACCTTCTCCCCTGTTGCCAAAATGAACTCTATCCGCCTTGTTCTTTCCCTTGCTGCCTCATTCAAATTGGAAGTCCATCAGATGGATGTTAAATCTGCCTTCTTGCATGGGGACTTGCATGAAGAAATCTACATGGAACAACCCATTGGCTTCATAAAAATAGACTCCAGCCTTGTATGTCGACTTAAGAAATCCCTTTATGGTCTCAAGCAAGCTCCTCGAGCTTCGTATGCCAAAATGGATAGCTTTCTTTTAGAATCTGGTTTTTCTAGGTGTCATTCTGACAATATTGTCTACACCAAGCAAGTGGGCAAGTCTCTAATCATTCTTGTTCTTTATGTTGATGATCTTATCCTTATCGGTAGTGATCCCAACCTTATAAAACATGTGAAGTCTAGCCTTAAAAGGAAGTTTGAAATGACAGACTTAGGACACTTACATTATTTTCTCGGTCTTCAAGTCTTGCAATCCAAGGAAGGTATTTCCCTTTCCTAGTCCAAGTATGCCTGTGATATTCTACGCCACTTTCACATGGAAGACTGTAAGCTAGCCCCTTCTCCCTTTCAGTCTGGAGTCAAACTTTCAGTCACTTGTACTTATCCTGAAGTTGATGCTACCTTATACCGTCAACTTGTAGGAAAACTTTTGTATCTAACCCATACTCGTCCTGACCTTTCCTTTGTTGTTGGCCTTGTTGCTCGGTTTATGCAAAACCCAAGTGAAAGTCATTGGAAAGCAGCTAAAAGAATACTTCGTTATGTTCAAGGTACAGTTCATTTTGGGATTCATTACAGTGCCGAAGCAGCTCCTCTATTGGTTGGTTTCATCGATTCTGATTGGGCTGGTGACCCTGATGATCGGAAGTCTACTACCGGTTATGTGTTCACTCTTGGTTCAGGACCTATTACATGAGCTTGTAAGAAAAAAGATGCCATTTCTCTTTCATCAGCAGAAGCAGAGTATCGTGGTGTCGTAGAAGCTAGTAAGGAAGCCTTGTGGCTTTGTCAGATCCTATCAGAGTTTGGCTTTCAGCAGCAGCATCCGACTACACTTTGGTGTGATAATCAAAGTGCCATTCAGCTATGCAAAGATCCAGTCCAACATCAGCGCAACAAACACATTGAACTGCACATGCACTTCATCAAAAAGCTCATTCATGACCATGTTCTTGAAGTGCAATATTGTTCAACAGATGATCAAGTTGCAGACATCTTTACAAAGGCTCTCACAGAGGCGAAGTTCACTAAACTTCGATTTATGGTTGGAGTTCAAGAAGTTGTCACTAAGGGGGGATAGGCTCTAGTGCCTCCTTCCTTCTCCTATTGTGTCATATTTGTAAATCCTTCAGTCCTATCCCAAGTTGTTCTTAAGGGGGGATGTTAGGATATTCCGACACATAGGAAATAGTTAAGTACAACTTGGTCTAGTATAGAGTTAGGTATAGAGTTAGGTAAAGTGTGTTTCTTTACCGTTGTACATTTTGTAACTTACAATCCGACGGTCACGATATGTAGTGATCCGACGGTTCATTCTCTCCTCGGTATTACCGACACTTGATCCGTGGCTTGAAACCTGATTGGTCCATGATTTCTATTTAAAGTGCATGGAGGGTCATTTGTAGGGTAATCCGTGCATGAGAGAAGCATATGTAAATTTTCATTCTTTTATTAATAAATTGCCTGAAGTGGCCGCGTTGGCTCAGGCCATGGACTGTTTCCCTCTTTGAGGGTTTTAACCACGTCAAAATACTGGTGTATTGATCTACGATCTGGTTGTGAGCGGTGTTCTTTGGTGTTCTGTCTGAGGAACTTACCCTGTAAATTCCTACACACTACAACAAATCATTCTTGGAAGCTTGAGCTAAGGAGAAACAGATAGAGTTAGACCCTATCAAATAGTGGAGACTTTTTCCTAACAAGCATAAACATGAATCTTCTGGTATGTACTCTATGGACTCCTTAGTATCTCCATATTGTAATGCTGCTGCTATGGTATGTAGGCTCTTTGGAAGCCCCGATTCTGCTACATTTTCTATAGAAATGGTTCCATTGATAGAAGCAGTAATTAACTCCTTTGTTATGCATTTGGCAACTCTCCTATCAGATAAAATGGCTAGTCAAATACTATATTATAGAAAGAACAGATTTGTCACCACCCGAGTTGTGCCCCCATTCTATATGAGTGCTTACATAATGGACACAATATGTTTTAATTCCGACTTTACCATCCTTGGTTGGAAATGGGCTATTTAGGATCCAAACCCCATTCATATTTATCATAAGTACTTATGGAAGTCTGAATACAGGAATCATTTATACAAAATTTGCCATGGTTTCATTTTACCTGTCCATCAAGCCATCTTAGAATACAAAATAGAGAAAGGAAAGTTTTCATATTCTTGCTTATTTTTAACTTGTAAAGTATCCAATTGCATACTCAAAGTTCCAAGAAGAAAAATTTTGAAATTCTCTAATAAATTTCCTAACTCTTCTAACACCACTTGTAGCTAATTTGGTAATTTTCAAAAAGGTGTCTTGAATTCCATTACTAGATTGAGCTTGTCCCCTTAAGTAACTTATGAAAAGAGCATTGATTTTGTCAAAGTTCAAATGTGATACATCCCTTACTCCCATAAAATTTTAAAATGGTTAATTGATTCATTAAAAAGCCCTCTAAAAAATATGGCTCCAATAGTGTCCGGCTCAAGCTCATTCTTTCTATAACTTTCAAGATTATACAGGAATATTTATAAATAATACTCTAGAATTTCATCCTCTTTTTGCGCCATTTTAAAAATCTCTTCACTTAGGTACTATGTTTACAGTAACCTTGATATTTTATGAGAAAAATTCTACACATTCCATCCCATGTTTGTAAGGTATTCTCTCCCAATCCCATCAACCAGTGCAAGGTTGAGTCCTTGAGAGTGGTAGGGAATAACTTAAGTTTTTTTGCATCATTATAATAATCATAGATACAACATAATATATAAAATTTACAAAGAAATGTGTCAAGGTATTTATTGATTATACCATGAAAATGGAGCAACATTGATGGGGGAATATTTTTCGTTTGAACATTTGCAATAGGATATGCAATGGAAAATCCAAATGTTACTTCATCCTCATTTCTTGTATACATGTCCTCTTCTCCACGAAAGTGAACTTCACATCCTCCTTCCATATTCACCCTTCAAGTAAAGTTGTAATTGTATTGGAGCCTATTTCAATTTATGGAAATTGGAGTTGACTTCCTACAATGGTTGCCTCTATTGTAGGTTTTGTATGAGGATTTATAGGGTCCATGGTCCTTTTTAATTTTAAGATATTTGGGCTATAAGGCTTCTACTTTGGAGATAGTAATGAGGTATTAATTGCTAATTTATGAAATTTGAAGCTGCTTGCATTAATTGTTCCCTTTTGAACCATTGAACTACTTTCCCCAAATGTTTAATTTGACAGTGGAGTCTTTTCTACTTGTCATCTTTTAGATGTACTAGCCAAAATGTTAGCGTTCAAAATATTTTTCTTATCAAAAGTAACTATCTTTTCTCTTCTTGTAAATACAACCCTAGTGACTCTAATTGTATCTCTGTTCGTGCGGTCCTAACATTGCTTCTAGAACCATGAAATAAACTACTAGGTCTATAATGCTAGTGTAAAAAGGAAATTCACACAAATTGCTTGCAAAAATGAAAACTAAACCATCAATACATTGATCTCCTTAGTATATCCCCAACAATAGCACAAAACATCCCAATCTATTTAATTTCTTAAATAATTCAACATTGAATTATCAACTAGGATGTTCGTAAACTTCGAGTACTACATTATATGTGTAGGGGTCAACTTAACGATTGACTTCAATCCTGACGCTATGAAAGGAAATGACATGAAAACCAAAACAACTAAAAATAAACTCAAAGGGGATCTATTATATGGATAATGGACTTTAGGAAAGTGGTTACAGGGATTTTATGATATAATATTATTGCATAGGATAACGTTTGCATTCATATCTCATTCAAGCAACCTCAAACTATGTCTCAAATTTAGGATCTCTGTGAGGGTTAAAAAAACCACAAGTAAAGGAAAGGAAAAGGGAACGAGTTCTAATTCTACTAAAGCCATTATGTTTTCTGATGATGTCCTTGATTGACAAGACCTTATATATCATCACCCTCGTTGGACCAAATGGTCAATGAAAAACCACGAGGGAATAAAATCTTGACATTATCCTTAGTGTGTTCTTTCACATTCTATAAGTCTGTTGATGCCTCTAAAATCGTAGCACCAACATTGGGGATAACCACCTGGTCCGGACCTTAGTACAACTCCTTCTCCATTTGGTATGGTGGCTCCGACGGGACATTATGGGACCAATTTCCCAATAATGTATGGTTTGATGAATGAGTGTTTTAGGCATATAAAAAAGATGCTAGGGGATTTAATCTATAAATCTAAAATATACAGATATATCTATATAACCCGGGTAATATCATAAAAATGTGATTCTTGATGATTCCCAGTAGACAAATAATAATATAGATTATTTACTTATCCATAGAAAGTTTCATTTAAATGATTACATTGTTTAAGAAATTAAACAAAGTAATTGTGAAAACATATCGCATAACATACTAATATTTATTTCTGATATATATCTTTAATATAACAATTCTAAATCATTCAGAAGTGACATAATATAGAGTTGTTTGAAGCATGTGAGTATATAACCAATAGAAAATCAAATGGAATTCTAATTACATAGAAAGAAAGACAAAAAGAACACTGATATAAATACCAAATGCATTTGAGTCTCGTTGTGTAAGTAACATTCTGGTTCCACCTTATTATTCCAAAAACTCCAAGGAGATACAAAAATGCGGGTCTTGATGAAGCTCTTTCACAAAAATATGAAACCTTGATCCACGACTTATAAAAAATAAATTAAGTGCAGAAGTGCAAACTTCTCAAGTCTAGTTTTGTACAAATTGAGGACCCTTTCTAACATAACATGAAAGGGTTTTTATAATAAAATTAAAACAAACTATCCACAAAAATCACCGAGAGTTGTTGGAACTACCTATATTAAAATCTAGGATTTGAATTTCAAAAATAGTATTGTGATCACCTTTGAAGATATTCATCGCATCTATTTCTTTTCTTGTATCCGCAACCAACAAATTGAGAGCATGTTTTGAATTTATGGAGGATGACTCATCCTAGAGTGTAGTTGTCCTGTGTATGTGGCATCTGAAAGCTCGGGCATCATGCGATCAAGAGCATCGACAATGCATTTGATGGTCATCTGTTGGCTGTGCGGCTTGACCAAAAAGGACCAATATGCATCCTAGTTAAGGCTTTGTACTTTGTTGAGTTGTTCATCTTTGGTGGCCAAATCTTGCTTCCATTGATTTTCTAATACTTTCGCCTTAGGAAGATTTCCTGGGGAACAATCAGAAATTAAATTAGCTCCATATAAATTATCATTCACCAGCTCAATCACATTATTCATTATAGCCCTGGCCCTGGAGGTAGCCCTTTCTTCCTTTATCAACTGTGTTTCCCATTCTGAAAACAATATTTCTTTATGTGACTCTTGAATTTTTGGTAGTTTAGCAGCTCTTCCTTCCTCTGTGCTTTGCCAAGAGAGGTAATTTGTGACCTTATCATCTGCATCCTCAAATTCTAATCTGGTATTAACTGCTTGATTGATCAGTGATGTCATTGTGATGTATAATGGGTCGATAAGAGATATTTTATGGCAAAGTAGATTCAGCTGTTGAGATAAGGCTTTATTTGCCTCTAGGGCTTCCTTCTTAAATTCCTCAACCTTGGGATAATCTCTGAACTATTCTATATAGAGTTGTAGCTGTGTGATTTGCTCCTCTTTAGCCTTAATTTCTTGTTGATGTGTCAATTGAAGCTGTTCGAGCTCTTGAGACAACTATTGTTGTTTTTGGATGGCATGCTGGTCAATCTTCTATTTCTCTAGGTTTAATTGTACTTCAAGCTGCTTGTTCTTTTGTTTTTCTTCTGCCAACTGTTCCTCAAGCCAATTAATATTCTGTTGTTCTACTGCTATTTGTTCTTCAAGCTGATTAATCCTTTGATCCTTTTCTTTGATCAATTGGTTAACTTCAGTTGCCTTGTCAATTGTAGCAGCTGCATATGCCCCTGAAAATTGAGATAACTTAGTGAAATCCTTAGAAGGCTTGACCTCTGAATCCTACCATATAACATTCATAAATTCAGATTGAGGAGTTGTGGATGACGTCTGGTCTATTTTCTTCTTTTTCCTTTGCCTCTTGATTACATCCCTATGTTTTGGGTTGTAAAATACATCCAAGGGTGGTATTTCCTCAATATTCAATGTAATTTCTCCTGAAGGATTTTAAGGGATTATTTCAATCTCTTTCTGAGCTATGTCTCTACTCGGTGTTCCTTCAATTGCACTATCAGGAACATTGGGCCGTTGTGTTGCGGGTGATGATGATGTGATAATGTTTTGGGGATCGCTTGGCTTTTGACCTATTGATCAAACTGCTCCCATTCTTTAATCAAGATGGGGTCAATATGAACATCTATGCTAAGCAGTTCACTGGTCTTTTCACTTGTTTCACCTTCTCCAAAAATATTTTCAATAGTCTGCTCCCCAGTGTGCTCTGCTTGCTGAAGAATAGGGGTAGTATTTAATATATCCAGAGGTACTGTCAGTAACCTCCATGTCCTGTATTGCATGAATTTTTCCATCTTGTCGGCTCTGAATTTGAATCTTGCCAGATGAATTATTGTTGAGAATAACTCTGCTGAAGCAAATAAGTCATCAAACTCATCATTCTCATGTATGAATTTACTAACTTTCACTTGAGTGGTGAAATTGAAAGCGACCTTGTTTGGATCATATTGTCTTTTAGGAATAATCACTAGACTCAGATCCTTTGTTTTCTCTACTTCTTTCTCGTCATGCTTAAAATCATGCAATTTGTAAGTGCCACAATGGAGGGGAAATGGAGGCCACACTTGTTTCTTAGACTCTTTAAGGTTTCTAGACATCCCTTTTTCCACTATCTGGTAGGCTATTTCCCTAGCTAATAGCTTATCAAGAATGTAGAGTGGAAGGACATGAGGATCTGTAATACTGCCGAAAACCCTAATATAGGTGAACTTCTCCTCCCCGAACCAACTGTTGATTGAGGCTATTTCCCTAGCTAATAGCTTATCAAGAATGTAGAGTGGAAGGACATGAGGATCTGTAATACTACCGAAAACCCTAATATAGGTGAACTTCTCCTCCCCGAACCAACCTCTCCTAGCCTTGATTGAGGTTAGGGATTGAAGTCAATCGTTAAGTTGACCCCTACACATATAATTTAGTACTCGAAGTTTACAAACATCCTAGTTGATAATTCAATGTTGAATTCTTTAAGAAATTAAATAGATTGGGATGTTTTGTGCTATTGTTGGGGATATACTAAGGAGATCAGTGTATTGATGGTTTAGTTTTCATTTTTGCAAGCAATTTGTGTGAATTTCCTTTTTACACTAGCATTATAGACCTAGTAGTTTATTTGATGGTTCTAGAAGCAATATTAGGACTGCACGAACAAAGATAAAATTAGAGTCACTAGGGTTGTATTTACAAGAAGAGAAAAGATAGTTACTTTTGATAAGAAAAATATTTTGAACGCTAACATTTTGGCTAGTACATCTAAAAGATGACAAGTAGAAAAGACTCCACTGTCAAATAAAACATTTGGGGAAAGTAGTTCAATCGTTCAAAAGGAAACAATTAATGCAAGGAACTTCAAATTTAATAAATTATCAATTAATACCTCATTAGTATCTCCAAAGTAGAAGCCTTATAGCCCAAATATCTTAAAATTAAAAAGGACCATGGACCCTATAAATCCTCATACAAAACCTACAATAGAGGCAACCATTGTAGGAAGTCAACTCCAATTTCCATAAATTGAAATAGGCTCCAATACAATTACAACTTTACTTGAAGG
The DNA here is from genome assembly GCA_031772625.1 of Pinus tabuliformis. Taxonomy (NCBI): domain Eukaryota; kingdom Viridiplantae; phylum Streptophyta; class Pinopsida; order Pinales; family Pinaceae; genus Pinus; species Pinus tabuliformis. The sequence goes on from CM062805.1 coordinate 840,941,141, forward strand.
GTGAATATGGAAGGAGGATGTGAAGTTCACTTTCGTGGAGAAGAGGACATGTATACAAGAAATGAGGATGAAGTAACATTTGGATTTTCCATTGCATATCCTATTGCAAATGTTCAAACGAAAAATATTCCCCCATCAATGTTGCTCCATTTTCATGGTATAATCAATAAATACCTTGACACATTTCTTAGTAAATTTTATATATTATGTTGTATCTATGATTATTATAATGATGCAAAAAAACTTAATTTATTCCCTACCACTCTCAAGGACTCAACCTTGCACTGGTTCATGGGATTGGGAGAGAATACCTTACAAACATGGGATGGAATGTGTAGAATTTTTCTCATAAAATATCAAGGTTACTGTAAATATAGTACCTAAGTGAAGAGATTTTTAAAATGGTTCAAAAAGAGGATGAAATTCTAGAGGATTATTTATAAATATTCCTGTATAATCTTGAAAGTTATAGAAAGAATGAGCTTGAGCCGGACACTATTGGAGCCATATTTTTTAGGGGGCTTTTTAATGAATCAATTAACCATTTTAAAATTTTATGGGAGTAAGGGATGTATCACATTTGACCTTTGACAAAATCAATGCTCTTTGCATAAGTTACTTAAGGGGACAAGCTCAATCTAGTAATGGAATTCAAGAGACCTTTTTGAAAATTACCAAATTAGCTACAAGTGGTGTTAGAAGAGTTAGGAAATTTATTAGAGAATTTCAAAATTTTTCTTCTTGGAACTTTGAGTATGCAATTGGATACTTTACAAGTTAAAAATAAGCAAGAATATGAAAACTTGCCTTTCTCTATTTTTTATTGAAAACATTTCTTCTTCAGATGATGATAGTGAGGATGACAATCCTCCCCCACCTTCTCAGGATCCTCCTTCAGCTCCTCAGTTTCCAAAATGGGTCTGTGCTACTCGAGATGCAGCAGGTGATCTTTCCGGTGATCTACAGATCAGTGACGTACTCGTTCTCAATTCGAGAGAGCCTCTTGTTTACTGGCTCAAGCTCTAGTAAATTATGATCTTGACACCTTTGCAGAAGATTTAGGCCATCCAGATTGGGAAGTAGCTATGAATGAAGAATATCATTCATTATTGGCAAATGATAAATGGGATCTTGTTCCTCTACCAAAGGGACGAAAACTTGTTAGATGCAAATGGGTTTACAGAACCAAGTATGGACCAGATGGGAAAGTTGATAAACATAAAGCTCGTCTTGTTGCTAAACATTTTTCACAGGTTGAAGGCATTGACTACACTGAAACCTTCTCCCCTGTTGCCAAAATGAACTCTATCCACCTTGTTCTTTCCCTTGCTTCCTCATTCAAATGGGAAGTCCATCAGATGGATGTTAAATCTTCCTTCTTGCATGGGGACTTGCATGAAGAAATATACATGGAACAACCCATTGGCTTCATAAAAACAGACTCCAGCCTTGTATGTCGGCTTAAGAAATCCCTTTATGGTCTCAAGCAAGCTCCTCGAGCTTCGTATGCCAAAATGGATAGCTTTCTTTTAGAATCTGGTTTTTCTAGGTGTCATTCTGACAATACTGTCTACACCAAGCAAGTGGGCAAGTCTCTTATCATTCTTGTTCATTATGTTGATGATCTTATCCTTACCGGTAGTGATCCCAACCTTATAAACCATGTGAAGTCTAGCCTTAAAAGGAAGTTTGAAATGACAGACTTAGGACACTTACATTATTTTCTCGGTCTTCAAGTCTTGCAATCCAAGGAAGGTATTTCCCTTTCCCAGTCCAAGTATGCCTGTGATATTCTACGCCAATTTCACATGGAAGACTGTAATCTAGCCCCTTCTACCTTTCAGTCTGGAGTCAAACTTTCAGTCACTTGTACTTCTCCTGAAGTTGATGCTACCTTATACCGTCAACTTGTAGGAAAAATTTTGTATCTAACCCATACTCGTCTTGACCTTTCCTTTGTTGTTGGCCTTGTTGCTCGGTTTATGAAAAACCCACGTGAAAGTCATTGGAAAGTAGCTAAAAGAATACTTCGTTATGTTCAAGGTACAGTTCATTTTGGGATTCATTACAGTGCCGAAGCAGCTCCTCTATTGGTTGGTTTCATTGATTCTGATTGGGCTGGTGACCCTTGATGATCGGAAGTCTACTACCAGTTATGTGTTCACTCTTGGTTCAGGACCTATTACATGGGCTTGTAAGAAACAAGCTGCCATTTCTCTTTCATCAGCAGAAGCAGAGTATCGTGGTGTCGTAGAAGCTAGTAAGGAAGCCTTGTGGCTTCGTCAGATCCTATCAGAGTTTGGCTTTCAGCAGCAGCATCCGACTACACTTTGGTGTGATAATCAAAGTGCCATTCATCTATGCAAAGATCCAGTCCAACATCAGCGCAGCAAACACATTGAACTACACATGCACTTCATCAGAAAGCTCATTCATGACCATGTTCTTGAAGTGCAATATTGTTCAACAGATGATCAAGTTGCAGACATCTTTACAAAGGCTCTCACAGAGGCGAAGTTCACTAAACTTCGATTTATGGTTGGAGTTCAGGAAGTTGTCACTAAGGGGGGATAGGCTCTAGTGCCTCCTTCCTTCTCCTATTGTGTCATATTTGTAAATCCTTCAATCCTATCCCAAGTTGTTCTTAAGGGGGAATGTTAGGATATTCTGACACATAGGAAATAGTTAAGTACAACTTGGTCTAGTATAGAGTTAGGTAAAGTGTGTTTCTTTACCGTTGTACATTTTGTAACTTACAATCTGACGGTCACGATATGTAGTGATCCGACGGTTCATTCTCTCCTCGGTATTACCGACACTTGATCCGTGGCTTGACACCTGATTGGTCCATGATTTCTATTTAAAGCGCATGGAGGGTCATTTGTAGGGTAATCCGTGCATGAGAGAAGCATATGTAAATTTTCATTCTTTTATTAATAAATTGCCTGAAGTGGCCACGTTAGCTCAGGCCGTGGACTGTTTCCCTCTTTGAGGGTTTTAACCACGTCAAAATACTGGTGTATTGATCTACGATCTGGTTGTGAGCGGTGTTCTTTGGTGTTCTGTCTGAGGAACTTACCCTGTAAATTCCTACACACTAAAACAAATCATTCTTGGAAGCTTGAGATAAGGAGAAACAGATAGAGTTAGACCCTATCAAATAGTAGAGACATTTTCCTAACAAGCATAAACATGAATCTTCTGGTATGTACTCTATGGACTCCTTAGTATCTCCATATTGTAATGTTGTTGCTATGGTATGTAGGCTCTTTGGAAGCCCCGATTCTGCTACATTTTCTATAGAAATGGTTCCATTGATAGAAGCAGTAATCAACTCCTTTGTTATGCATTTGGCAACTCTCCTATCAGATAAAATGGCTAGTCAAATACTATATTATAGAAAGAAAAGATTTGTCACCACCCGAGTTGTGCCCCCATTCTATATGAGTACTTACATAATGGACACAATCTGTTTTAATTATGACTTTACCATCCTAGGTTGGAAATGGGCTATTTAGGATCCAACCCCCATTCATATTTATCATAAGTACTTATGAAGTCTGAATACAAGAATCATTTATACTGAATTTGCCATGGTTTCATTTTACCTGTCCATCAAGCCATCTTTAATAAACCCGCTCCTTGGCTCTCTGACGAGGCTAGCATTGATTTAACCTCAATCAACAGTTGGTTCGGGGAGGAGAAGTTCACCTATATTAGGGTTTTCGGCAGTATTACAAATCCTCATGTCCTTCCACTCTACATTCTTGATAAGCTATTAGCTAGGGAAATAGCCTACCAGATAGTGGAAAAAGGGATGTCTAGAAACCTTAAAGAGTCTAAGAGACAAGTGTGGCCTCCATTTCCCCTCCATTGTGGCACTTACAAATTGCATGATTTTAAGCATGACGAGAAAGAAGTAGAGAAAACAAAGGATCTGAGTCTAGCGATTATTCCTAAAAGACAATATGATCCAAACAAGGTCGCTTTCAATTTCACCACTCAAGTGAAAGTTAGTAAATTCATACATGAGAATGATGAGTTTGATGACTTATTCGCTTAAGCAGAGTTATTCTCAACAATAATTCATCTGGCAAGATTCAAATTCAGAGTCGACAAGATGGACAAATTCATGCAATACAAGACATGGAGGTTACTGATAGTACCTCTGGATTTATTAAATACTACCCCTATTGTTCAGCAAGCAGAGCACACCGGGGAGCAGACTATTGAAAATATTTCCGGAGAAGGTGAAACAAGTGAAAAGACCAGTGAACTGCTTAGCATAGATGTTCATATTGACCCCATCTTGATTAAAGAATGGGAGCAATTTGATCAATAGATCAAAAGCCAGAGCGATCCCCAAAACATTATCACATCAGCATCACCCACAACACAACGGCCCAACGTTCCTGATAGTGCAATTGAAGGAACACGGAGTAGAGACATAGCTCAGAAAGAGATTGAAATAATCCCTTAAAATCCTTTAGGAGAAATTACATTGAATATTGAGGAAATACCACCCTTGGATGTATTTTACAACCCAAAACATAGGGATGTAATCAAGAGGCAAAGGAAAAAGAAGAAAATAGACCAGACGTCATCCACAACTCCTCAATCTGAATTTATGAATGTTATATGGTAGGATTCAGAGGTCAAGCCTTCTAAGGATTTCACTAAGTTATCTCAATTTTCAGGGGCATATGCAGCTGCTACAATTGAGAAGGCAACTGAAGTTAACCAATTGATCAAAGAAAACGATCAAAGGATTAATCAGCTTGAAGAAAAAATAGCAGTAGAACAACAGAATATTAATTGGCTTGAGGAACAGTTGGCAGAAGAAAAACAAAAGAACAAGCAACTTGAAGTACAATTAAACCTAGAGAAATAGAAGATTGACCAGCATGCCATCCAAAAACAACAACAGTTGTCTCAAGAGCTCGAACAGCTTCAATTGACACATCAACAAGAAATTAAGGCTAAAGAGGAGAAAATCACACAACTACAACTCTATATAGAATAGTTCAGAGATTATCCCAAGGTTGACGAAGTTAAGAAGGAAGCCCTACAAGCAAATAAAGCCTTATCTCAACAGCTGAATCTACATTGCCATAAAATATCCCTTATCGACCCATTATACATCACAATGACATCACTGATCAATCAAGCAGTTAATACCAGATTAACATTTGAGGATGCAGATGATAAGGTCACAAATTACCTCTCTTGGCAAAGCATGGAGGAAGGAAGGGCTGCTAAACTACCAAAAATTCAAGAGTCACATAAAGAAATATTGTTTTCAAAATGGGAAACACAGTTGATAAAGGAAGAAAGGGCTACCTCCAGGGCCAGGGCTATAATGAATAATGTGATTGAGCTGGTGAATGATAATTTATATGGAACTAATTTAATTTCTGATTGTTCCCCAGGAAACCTTCCTAAGGAGAAAGTATTAGAAAATCAATGGAAGCAAGATTTGGCCACCAAAGATGAACAACTCAACAAAGTACAAAGCCTTAACTAGGATGCATATTGGTCCTTTTTGGTCAAGCCGCACAGCCAACAGATGACCATCAAATGCCTTGCCGATGTTGTTGATCGCATGATGCCCGAGCTTTCAGATGCCACATACACAGGACAACTACACTCTAGGATGAGTCATCCTCCATAAATTCAAAACATGCTCTCAATTTGTTGGTTGCGGATACAAGAAAAGAAATAGATGCGATGAATATCTTCAAAGGTGATCACAATACTATTTTTGAAATTCAAATCCTAGATTTTAATATAGGCAGTTCCAACAACTCTCGGTGATTTTTATGGATAGTTTGTTTTAATTTTATTATAAAACCCTTTCATGTTATTTTAGAAAGGGTCCTCAATTTGTACAAAACTAGACTTGAGAAGTTTGCACTTCTGCACTTCTTAATTTATTTTTTATAAGCCGTGGATCAAGGTTTCATATTTTTGTGAAAGAGCTTCATCAAGACCTACATTTTTGTATCTCCTTGGAGTTTCTGGAATAATAAGGTGGAACCAGAATGTTACTTACACAACGAGACTCAAATGCATTTGGTATTTATATCAATGTTCTTTTTGTCTTTCTTTCTATGTAATTAGAATTCCATTTGATTTTCTATTGTTGATATACTCACATGCTTCAAACAACTCTATATTATGTCACTTCTGAATGATTTAGAATTGTTATATTAAAGATATATATCATAAATAAATATTAGTATGTTATGCGATATGTTTTCACAATTACTTTTTTTAATTTCTTAAACAATGTAATCATTTAAATGCAACTTTCTATGGATAAGTAAATAATCATCTATTATTATTTGTCTACTGGGAATCATCAAGAATCGCATTTTTATGATATTACCCGGGTTATATAGATATATCTGTATATTTTAGATTTATAGATTAAATCCCCTAGCATCTTTTTTATACGCCTAAAACACTCATTCATCAAACCATACATTATTGGGAAATTGGTCCCATAATATCCAGTCGGAGCCACCATACCAAATGGAGAAGGAGTTGTACTAAGGTCTGGACCAGGTGGTTATCCCCAATGTTGGTGCTACGATTTTAGAGGCATCAACGAACTTATAGAATGTGAAAGAACACACTAAGGATAATGTCAAGATTTTATTCCCTCGTGGTTTTTCACTGACCATTTGGTCCAACGAGGGTGATGATATATAAGGTCTTGTCAATCAAGGAAATCATAAGAAAACATAATGGCTTTAGTAGAATTAGAACTCGTTCCCTTTTCCTTTCCTTTACTTGTGGTTTTTTTAACGCTCACAGAGATCCTAAATTTGATACATAGTTTGAGGTTGCTTGAATGAGATATGAATGCAAACGTTATCCTATGCAATAATATTATCTCATAAAATCCCTGTAACCACTTTCCTAAATTCTATTATCCATATAATAGATCCCCTTTGAGTTTATTTTTAGTTGTTTTGGTTTTCATGTCATTTCCTTTCATAGCGTCAGGATTGAAGTCAATCGTTAAGTTGACCCCTACACATATAATGTAGTACTCGAAGTTTACAAACATCCTAGTTGATAATTCAATGTTGAATTCTTTAAGAAATTAAATAGATTGGGATGTTTTGTGCTATTGTTGGGGATATACTAAGGAGATCAGTGTATTGATTGTTTAATTTTCATTTTTGCAAGCAATTTGTGTGAATTTCCTTTTTACACTAGCATTATAGACCTAGTAGTTTATTTGATGGTTCTAGAATCAATGTTAGGACCGCACGAACAGAGATACAATTAGAGTCATGTTGAGGGCCCCGAAATCGGGCCAACAACAAGGGGGATACCCACCCGGTCCGGAACCTGGTTGGTGGCTCCTTGCCCGTTTGGAGTAGCGGGTCCGACCGGGGGTAATGGGACCAGTTTCCCAATGTGAGGGGTGTGTGTGTGTGTAGAGTTTGATGGTATTGATCTAGGGGTATTTTAAGCTAATTTAATTCTAACTTCTAAACTAACTCTATGCTATTGTAATCTAATGAAAAAAAATACATCTAATCTACGCTAACCCGGGGTATTTTTCTTCTATTATGCGATCTAAAAAGATTTCAAACAATAGTTGGTAATAAAGATCATTCAACTATCATAAGAATAGAAATCCATTAAGATAAACCATTCTGCATAAAAAGTTAGGCAAAACAGTTGTGAACAGCACATTGCATAATTAGTTATTCATATGTCAAGCACAAATAAATGACTCCACTGTACAGAAGTGCCAAATGGTAATACACACATTCATACATTAACATATAAAGAACTCAGCTGCATATCACTTTAGGAGTATAAGCAGAAATTAGTCAAGAGATAAAAGTACCATTTATGACTGATTTCACTAATAAAATTCAAGAAATAACGATTTATTTCTACTTGTTCTAATATCTGCTAAGAGTACAGAAGTGCAACATCAGTAACAGACATTAAAATGCAAACATAAATAAATCTCGATCCATCCATTCATCAAAAACCCCCTCCGAGGGTGAAAAAGTGCATGTTCTGAGGACAAGTTTTTTGACAGATTTCCGGACCCTTCTCCAAATGCCATGAGAAGGGTTAAATACTACTAACTAACTAATCTTAATTACACAAATTTAGAGAACGACTTCAAATGACCGCCCTTTTACTAAAAGAAAATTTATTTCTAAAAATAAAATCTAATTTCTAACTGTTTTTGTATCTGCTCCTTATTGCTGTAAGCAATGCGCTGTTCGCCCTGAAAGAGTCGGCTGGTTGTCCTTTCCTTTTGTTTGAGCTTGAAAATTAGAAACAATAAGAGCTAGCACCTCTTTCTGACAGACTAGAAGATATTTTCGAAAACCTTCCTCTAGCTGGGTGTATTCGGTGTGCGTATACTTAGTACAACCCAGGTTCCTTTCGAACTGATTTTGTTGTTGCTATTTCGGTTTCCGGTTGTGCGAATGACTCAATGAGTTAGGAGTCGCGTTGTCTGGACAATCCCCTGTATCGAGAATTGCTTCCGTTCTTTGTTCCAGGCTTTTTTGGAGTGTCCTCCTTCTTTTGCGTTTCTCTTTTTGCTTTACCCAGTCTGAGCTTCAAGATCTTTTGCAAACACGCTGCTTTTGTGCGCCTTTGACTCTGAGTCTTAGATAGTCTATTTTCATCAGCGCCTGTTGGGTGATACTCTGGAATCTGCGGTCCTGCTGCATGCGGCTTCCATTTGCAGAGGCATCTTCTCTCTGTTACCCCATTGGCGCTTTCCTCTTTTCCTTAGATGTTTCCTACATATAGGTTTATATCAGTTACATGTCTTGCAGTTTACGCAAAGAAGAAGAGAAATGACGAAAATATTGACATGAAAGCATTAAGTTCTAATGAATGCATAATTTTGACACTCATCATGATTTGACTCTTCGAAAAACGCGATACAATCATTCTTGGATACTGAAGCATGCGATCATTAATTTCCCTTAAGGTGCGCGCTCAATTTTGGGTTTACCGTTGATGTCGAAGAATTCTTGCGATGATTCCTTTCTGCGATTGGAATCACAGTATCGAGGACTGTGACTTCATTAAGTGTTATCGCAAATTGCCAATATCGTAGATCGCAGTTTTGTATGATCGCAGATCGCAAGATCGCAAGATCGCAAGGTTTTCGCTTTATCACTCTGTGATGCTTATGCGACATTGCGACGTGCGACGTCGCATATCGGCCGTCGGCGATTCCTTAGGTTTTCCCTTTTTGAGCGCTTTTAATGCACGTGATGCGATGGGTTCTCGCGTCGCTCTTTTTCAGTGTATGTATGTGCTTTGGGAAAACGCTTCTCTCTACCTTTGCGACGCGATATAGCTCTTAGGGAGTTAATACAAAATATTTTTTAAACAAAATATTTTTTGGATTTTTTATTCAGGGTCCCCCTTTGCTTGATGTTATTACTAATATCAAACAAAGAGGGGGAGTGTTGGTGACCACAACAATGGCGATTCACTGTGAAGAACCAGTTATCTCTGCTTTTCTATTGACCGTTCACTTCCGAAACAGCAAAATTTTTATATGTCTAAATTTTGTGATGGACAGATAGAGTAGATTACCCCTCACCTTGTCAACGATACTTTGTCTCAACCTTTTTTTATATCCCAATTGCTTGCTTCCTCAGGATTTTTCTTGCATTCGCACCAGACATTACTTGGTCTTGATTAAAGATAAAATAAGGTCTTCTCTGCGTACTGGCTTAAAATTATGCTCATTTGTCGTAGGTAGAGCCTCTGCTGCCCTCAAGCGTCCATAGCCTCGACAGGGTTACCATGTTATCCAGCAATGATCCTTTTTCCTGCTTGAGGTTACTCGCAACATTCTAGAGAAAAATCCTTTTTGACACACTTTTCCTTTTTTAATTCTCTAAAGAACAATGTCTTGGTTTGGTGGCCAAATTATGACACAATCATTCACTTGATTTACACTTTTGTTGAACAAGCCGGCTCGTGATGAGACCTCTTGTCTTTTGATTGCAACAATCTTAAGTCGTTGCCCTGTTTTGATAGACAGTATTGGCAAAGTTAGCAAGTTATAATATCTGTGATCATGATAATCCGGCTCGTGATGAGACTTCTTATTCTTTGAGATATAGTGTTTTCCTTGGATTGTTTCTCTGAATGCTGCAATTTCCTTTTAGCAGGGAGGAAGTCATTGTTTTTCCTTAATAAAGCTCTGGACGACAATAATAGAGTTTTTAAAAACAACAGTTTTGCATAGAATACTTATTTTATTATTGATGATACCTTTCATTGTGCTGATACAAAACAATTCTTTACCAAAGTGTTAAACACATATGGATAGGAAAACAATATGAAAGATAAATCAGTGAGTTCAATTTTTATTAACATAAGATACACCTTTATAGTACAATAGGTGACTCTTGGGATTCAGATCCCAAGGTCTCTTGAACTGCTTTTGTCCATTCGAATTCCACACTAACCCTTTAGGATTAGGTGTCCAACATTCCCCCCCTTAATCCGAAGGGTTATGTATGAGTCCAAGAAGAGAGCTGTAATACAAAATGTGCAAAAAATTGCATGGCAGCACTAGGCTGAATGTGCTCTATGAAATGTTGGTAAAAAAGGGCGGTGGTTTAAGGATGACCACCAACACTGGAACGCTTAGTGCAGTTCCCGGAACTCTTCCAATACTGGCAAGAAACTCAAGTTTTCTGCTAGAGGAAGTGATCCTATTGTTTTAAAGAGGGAAACCTTCAACCATGAAAGGGAGGTCTCACCCCGCATAAAAGGTAAAACTTCAACCTAAAAAGGGAAGTCTCAACCTGTGATGTTTTAAGGATAACCAACAACTCTGGAATGCTTAATGCAATTCGTGGAACTCTTCCAAAACTGGCAAGAAGCTGGTGTCTTCTGCAAGAGGAAGTGTTCTCAATCTGTTCACGGGCATCTTTGTCTCTGGCTACAACTCTGAAACTGGTGTGGCAGGTTGTGGCTCAGGCTCGCTAGATGTGACTTTGAAGCTTGTAGATGGCCATCATTTCCCCCCTGTCAGATACAAGGTGAGAAGATGGAGAAAACTCAACTGCAAGACTGTTCAATATTCTGGAACAAGTTCTGACATGTGTTTGGAATATCTTCTTGGCTGTTGATGCCCATTGCCAAGAAGCGATCCATCCAAGATGAATCTTTGTTCTTGCAGGACGTTTGTTTCTGAAGCATCTGTGTGAAGAATGACTGGTTTTATGACAGTGCTCACATGGATGAAGATCAAAACAGTGATCTTTCAAATGGCCAACTCGGTCACAGTGTTGGCATTTCATGATCTGTTGTTTTTGTTGTTGTTGTTGCTGTGGAAGAGGGGCAGAATCTGGAACAGCTGAAGCTGATCTGTCATGAGGAGTAGGTGAACTGTCATAAATAAATCCAGCACTTTGAAACTGAATGGGCTTTGAGTAGTCTGGAATATGAAAGGACAAGTCCTTGTCATATCCAAGACCAGTTCTGTGCTTGTTGTGGACAAGCTGGTCCCAAGGTCTGATGATGGGCTTGGGAAGTGCAGACTGAACCTTTGCATCTGCATGTAACTTTGCTGCTTTATCTGAATGAACTGTAACATTACTGACTTGCTGTTTATGGGAGTCTCCTTCATTGTTCTGAACAGAAACAGGTTCAGAATGATGACTCCACTGGTGTAATTCTTCCTGCTGTAGCTTTGTTTCAAGCTGCAAAAACTCAATATTCTCATGTGCAGTTTGCAGAGAGGTTTGGATGTCAAAGAGAGTTTCTTTGTTAACTTTGACCATCTCATCAACAGTGGAATGAATTAGGATATTCAATAACTTTAATGCATCTTCAAGTCTGGCCATTTTTCTTCAATGTCACTTAAAAAACACAACTGAGGCAACAGCAACAGAAAAATAATATTGTACTCTTACTACAAGATATTGTAAGGGCTTATCAAGTGGCAACAATGTCGCGAAAATGGTTGATGGAGCAGACCTCAGTAAGCTGGAGTTAAAATACAATAAACATTTCTCGTCAAGCTACAATAAACATTGGTACAATTGGGCACATGGTAAATCAACAGTCCACAGTTCGTTTCAAGAATGAACTGGAGCATAACATCACCAATGCACAAAAATATAAATGTGAAGATGAGCGCTGTCCTTAACTTCAAACTTCATAGCATCTAGCTGCTATGGAAATCATGCAAAATCTCTACAAGAAACTGCTCCAAAATCTCTACAAGAAACTGCAAAAAAAAATGACTTCAAAAAATGTCTTCAAAAATGACTCAAATTCACTTCACAATGCTGATCACTTCTCCACTGATCACTTCTCCACGAATCACTTCACTCAGAAGTTGTTTCAAATTGTTCCATGGACAACACCAAATCTGCTTCGAGGTGGCTTCAATACTGCTCTTAAAATCTGCTTGAGCATGTGCCAAGTCATAAAAAATTTGACTTACAAATCATCTATCAGTGTTAACTCCAGTTATACTGCATTCACCATTCAACAATACAACTGCAACGAGGCACATCCATTTGTCTATAAGCGAAAGCTTGTGCACAGTATCAAATTAAACAGACCTGCATGTAGGTAGCCAAATTGAATTCTGCGATAGAATTTCATCCAAAAAACTCAAATTCAGAGGAATAATTATCTCCGGATACCATGAACTGGTTTTGATTTTGAGATCAGAGTCTTCGACTCAAAATTTTGTTTTGATTTTGAGGGCGGATTCTTCTGCAGTTGAAATTGGAAGAAGGCAATGGCCCTCGACAACCTTCAAGCTTACAAAGCTACCAATGCCCATATTACAGTCTTCATCCTGTGTCTCCTCGCTTCCCCGGACTTCCTGTGTTGTTAGGAGGAAGTGGAGGTGTAATAAGCTGGATCATAAATAGAACCTCCTAATACATTATCCTCAATTGAAATTTGTCTAGCATGAGCAGGACTTGGTGGATTTGAAAAACCAGGCCTGTTCTCAAAGTCGGCAGGTTGATAAACAGAAGAAATATCTGAAGATACTCCCAACCTATATATCTGGAACCATATGAATGAGGATATCAATCGAACAGAAAACCCAACAGCTTGTCCACGTAAACGACCAGTTCTTCTTGCAGTAATAAACGACCAGTTCTTCTTGCAGCGATAAGACCAAAGATATACACAGACGCAGATAGTTCTTCAGCTGCTGCTAACAATAATACTAAAGCATTTTCTTCTTTCAAGACACCCAGTGAAGTCCCTACAGCTCCAGGTGTTGGTGGATATGCCCGCTGGCCTCAATCTTCTCCCGCTAGCCAAAGATGTCTTTGTCTAAAGTGGATGCAATCCAGCAACCAGATGTGTACCAGCATAGTGCCGTGTTAACTAATAATCCTCAGGCCTTCAGCTCTGTTAATTCAGCATTTAATCTACAGGCATCTGGAGCCATACCACATATCGTTCCTATGACAGTAAATACAGTGTCATCCAACACTAGACAGATTTTGCAGTGTCAAGATCCATTGCAGGGTAGTGCAGATGGAGAGAGTTTTAAGATTCCAGCTATCACCACAAGCCAGTTTTCTTATGCTACCTTTAAAGGCAACCGATTGGAGGCAGTAAACTTCATGCCTATCCTTCAGACCCCTCCTATGCCAGGTTTTGGTGGGCAATCGTCACTTACTGCAGAATGGCTTGACAGTTATCGGCCTTCAATAAAAATTCAACGCACAAGATACCCTCGCCTCATATATTGACAACGAAACCAGATACTAACACACTTTCCATGATTTGTCTTCGTGGAATTGAAAAACACAGTTTTGTACACACGGCCAGTTGCATACGCTCCCAAATTCCAAAGTCGGTCATTCAGCGAACCATGCGAATGATCAAAATGTTATATTTATATGCCAAAAACAACACCGAAATATCAAGCAACCAACCACGGCTCCCTTGTGCTTTCACCTCCGATCATCCAAATTATTCTGCTTCTTCGTCAGTCTGACACACCATTTAATTGTCTAGATTTTATAGAGGTATACGCCATTGAAAGTAATAGTCATGGCCTTTTAATGCAACAACCAACTAGTTTGTAGGCAGAGATTCAATGCTTCAGGGATCGACGCAGAAGGAGAGAGCCCCTTTTTTTTTCGTATACCAAACTCATGTTTACTGCCTTCACAATTATTTAACTCAAGCAAAAAAGTGTATGATGGAGACCAAAACACACCACAACGTGCAAAGATAATTACAACATATCGATTCAATGCATCATGACCACAGACCTTATGAGATTCCTTTCGCTGAGCACACGGACGGTTCCAACCGTAGACTAGAAATCCGCAACAATACTCAACAGAAAATTTTTGTTTTCATGGCAACCGGTGGCGCAGCAATTCTCAGCGGAATGGATTAAATTTTTTTGTTTTCATGGCAACGGGTGGGAGACATAAAACACCCGAACAATTCTCAGCATTGTATACATTATGAATTCAATAACTGAACCGACAACGTCCAACGGATATACAAACAGCGTGTAAGCAATGCATATACAAATCCGTTACCAGTTTTAATGCACCGCTCATTCAGCTGCGTCCTCCACAATTCTTTGTCAGGCAGCCTTCAACAAATCATCAATGCTTGCACTGATACACTTTGCTGGAGCTGTATGGTCGTCCAAAACCGCTACACACCGATTCAAATGAGAAATTATTCAAAATGCAGGTAATGTCAGGTCTGATAAATGGAATATGACAGACAATGGTTATGCGCAGAAGCCAAACAGTGGGTAACCCACAGGGCAGAATGGCGTTATTCAGACATTCGTTTTCAAACCTCACGCTGCACTGAAATGCTGGCAGCACTGTAAGAGCAGGTATTCAATGGGAATACCAAGCGTTACCCAGATGTGTCATCCAGACAGTTTCGAGCATTAAATATGCATGCAGACAATAATGACAATTCTATCTGCAGAAATATAGAACTGACATGCACAGAGAGGCCACAACGAGTGGCTCAAATTTGGGCAAAATTCGCCTGCAGCTCTGATACCATGTTAAACACATATGGATAGGAAAACAATATGAAAGATAAATCAGTGAGTTCAATTTTTATTAACATAAGACACACCTTTATAGTACAATAGGTGACTCTTGGGATTCAGATCCCAAGGTCTCTTGAACTGCTTTTGTCCATTCGAATTCCACACTAACCCTTTAGGATTAGGTGTCCAACACAAAGGTTGCTTTTGTCAAAGTTTTTTAGAGGTTGAAACTAGCATCGTAATCAAGTTGAAGTTAACTCTATTTGTCAATAATAAGATTCATATTTTCAAAAATTTTTGCTATTTGTACAAGCGAAATCAAAATCTGATAGAGAATTGGCGTGCTCTTTCATGAATCCTTTTTAAATGATCATTTACAATGGGTCTTATTCATAAAAAGAGAAAAACAAAACAAAATAAAAACTAAAAATTAAATCTATCCTACAAAAATTAGAAGAATTATCTTTTATGGAAAATACATTTTGAGAATTTGTCCATTCACAGGCAAAGAATCTCTCCTGCCTGTTAAATCCTGCAACACAAAAGTCGATGGGCCTATGACCTCTACAATCTGAAAAGGACCAAGCCACAGCTTTTGGAATTTCGTATGTTTGCCCTTTTCTTCATGAGCCTTATCCCATTTTAAAACTAAATCACCCATCTGAAAGTTTTTTCTGGTCATGATGCTTGAGTCAAAAGAAGATTTTATTAGCGCTTGGTGATGAGCATGGGTTTTCCTAGCTTGTTCTTTTTGCTCTTCTAGTTTGATTATTTCCATTTGTCTTAATCGTAAAGAGGAAGTAGATACTTCATCGATATATTGCACTAAAGACAAAGAGGGAATGACTAGGTGAGTCGGAAGAACCACTTCTCTCCCATAAACTAAATTAAAGGGAGAAGTGCCGATAGAAGCTTTCTTTGTAATTCTATCTGCCCATAAGGCATTTACTAGCGCTTTGTGCCAATTCTTTTGGTTTTGGTCAACTGTCTTTTTAATAATCCTGATTAGGTTCTTGTTTGTTGATTCGGCCAACCCGTTACCTTGCGGATAGTAGTTGGCAGAATACTTCAGTTTGAACCCTCTTTTGAGCGCAAACTCAGTCATTGCATTTCCAGAAAAATATGATGCATTATCAAACATTAAGGCTATTGGCAATCCAAACCTAGTGATGATAAACTGATCTATGAATTCAATAATGTTTTCAGAATTAGCTGTCTTGAGAGGAACTGCTTCTACCCATTTGGTAAAATAGTCAGTTGCCGTGAGGATATACCTATGCTGTTTAGAAGAGTGAGGAACGATCTCACCTATTATGTCCAGGCCCCATTGATTGAACGGTTTCTCAATGTTAACCGGCTACAGTGGCATGGATGACTTCTTTTGTTTCCCTGCAGCAGTCTGGCAGACTTGGCATTTCCTTACGTAGTTGTATGAGTCTTTGAACAGCGTGGGCCAGTAATATCCTGCACGCAAGATTTTATGGGCGGTGGCTTCTCCAGCATAGTGTCCACCTGCTGGTCCATCGTGAAGTTCCTGCAAAACCTTTTCGGCTTCAGTTTTCTCAAGACATCTAAGAAGCACAGAATCGTAATTTCTTTTAAACAGAACATCATTTATGAGCTGGTATTGTTTAGCTTTCAATCTCAGGGCTCTCTTCTTGGTGTGATCCAGGTTAAATGGAGCATACCCATTCTTAAGAAAATAAATGGTGTCAGCATATAATGATTCTGCGTCGTTTAGGCTTACCTCATACGTGTGTACCTCTTCAGACGAGTTCTCAGGAATTTGCGATGCTCCAGCTAACATCTTGCAGAAGCCTTGACCTCTCACGATGTGTGCTGGCTTGATCTCAAGATCGTATTCTTGTAAGGCGGTGATCCAATTCGCTCTCTTTTCGCCCACGTCCTTCTGTATCAGGAGGTTTCTTACCGCTGGGAACGGTACTATGACTTTGGTATGGGCTTTTAGCAAGAAAGGTCTGAAATATTTGATTGCTTTGAAAACAGCATATGCCTGTTTCTCCACGTCTGAATAATTGAGTTCAGCACCTTGTAAGTTCGAGCTAAAAAATGCAATTGGAGCTTCTATCTTTTCTTGATTCGCTTGAGTTAAAATCGCAGCATAAGATTTCTCTGAGGCAAACGTGTATAAGATAAAAGGTTCTGAAAAATTTGGGGTTGCTAAAGATGGAGCGTTGATGATAGCTTGTTTGATTAAGTTGAATGCTTCATGCTCATCTAGACCCCATTTGAAATTTGAATTCTTTTTTATCATATTTTGTAAGGGAGAAATAATACGTGAAAAATCCGGGACAAATATTTTGACAAAATTGATCTGTCCAAGGAAGGATTGCATGGTCTTTTTGTTATGGGGCATGGATATCTCGGAAATTTCTTTGATTCTGTCAGGTTCAATGTGAATACCAGATTTTGACACTATGAATCCTAGCAATTTCCCTTCGCTTAATGCAAAGAAAGATTTCTTTGGGTTGAGCGAAATCCCATACCTCAAACATCTTTGAAAGATTTGCTTCAAATCTTTGAGGTGGTCACTTCGATTCTTGGAGTACACTGTTATATCGTCCAGGTAAATCACTACCGATTTATTGACTAACCCTTTAAACGCGATGTCCATGGCTCTCTGAAAGGTAGCTCCGGCATTGATCAGACCAAATGGCATCTTCCGATATGCATAAGTGCCCCATTTGGTTCGGAACGTAGTCTTTAACTGATCATCGGGATGCACCAGTACTTGATTGTATCCTGAAAATCCATCCAGGAAAGACATTAATTCTGAACCTGCTACTGCCTGTAATATTTGTTCCATAGGTGGGAGGGGAAAGTTATCTTTCTGACAGGCTTTGTTGAGATTTCGGAAATCGATACAGATTCTAATGTCTCTGTTTTTCTTCCTAACGGGTACCATATTGGATACCCATTTGGAATGCCTGACGGGGAAAATTATTCTGGCTATCAACAACTTATTAAGCTCAGTTTTTATCTGATTTTCTAAGTTAGGGTGTATTTTTCTGAGCTTCTGCTGGACATGTTTTTCATTGTCAATCATAGGGATAGTGTGCTGAATGATAGAAGTGTTGTAAGTCTTCAGCTCATCGTAATTCCAGGCAAAAACGTTTTTGTACTGTCTCAGAAGACGGATATATGTTGATTTCTCTTCAGGGGCTAGGCCGTGGCCTAGGTTAACGTTTTGTGGCTTCTGATCGGTCCCTAGGTTTACTAATTCATAGTTCAGGGTAGAACTGTAAAGTTTAGCATTGGCGGACCTTCTAAACCGACTTTTCAAATCATATAAATCTTCTAACTTGACCACTGATTTCGGTATAGCATTGTCAGTGCTACTTTGTTGTATTTGGTGATCATGACAGTCTTCGTCGATTATCTGGTTTGAGTAGGATCCTTCAGAAGTAAGGAAATTTACGATGTCAGGATCTTCGTTGAATACTCTCCAATTGGTGATGTTGTTAGGGATGGATGGTCTAAAGATTAATTCTATTGAAAGCCTATCAGGACTAAAATCTTCGGAAGGAATAAGTCTAGAGGCTACGTTAGCTAACAGGTCTGCGCTCGCGTTTTGAATTCTTGGAATTGACGAGATGTTGAATGCTATGAAATGTGCAGTGAGATCTTGAACTAACGATTGATAGTGCTTTAAATGACTTGACAAGCAATGTATGGTGTTACGTACCTGTTTTACGACGATCTCATAATCTCCAAAGACTTGAAGATACTTAACGTTCAATCTGATTGCTTTGTATAGGCCTTGAACCAAGGCTTCGTACTCCACTGTGTTGTTCGTGCAATCGAACTCAAGTCTGCATGTGAGCATAATCTTGTTACCATCCGGGCTAATCAGAACGCATCCTGCTCCTGCTCCCTCATTGGATTTAGACCCGTCAAAATATAATTTCCAAAATAAAGATGTATTTACAAAATTATCTAAAAAACTAAAACATTTTGAGTCATCAGTTTGGGAGAAATTTTCAACTTGGGATATAACTGAATTCTCTAAGTAAGGTGAAATATGAGCATTGAAACTGCCGAGGAAAGAATCTACTGCGTAATTGCCTACAATGCTGCTATTGTATGTTATGGCTTCATTTTCTCCTTCCAGTTTTGTGACTATGTGTTTTTGGTGCAACTCTCGTTCAACCTTTATCTGATTTGGTTTACCATTGTATGGTAACCACATGTGCGACCAGTCGGTTGAGAAATATCCGTGGAGTTTCTCTGACCAATCCCTGCTAAGAATCAAACCATAGAACTCAGGGATATCAGCTACTAGAATGTCGATAACCTGACACACTTTTGGGTTAGACGACAATCTTATGGTCACCCGATTAAGTTCACCAATCACTTCGACTTGGGATCGATCAAGTTGAACTATGCGTACTGCGGATTTTTGAGGTTTCACATTCAATTTGGCACATATTGTCCTGGGTAAAATATTCGTTGAAGCACCAGAATCGACCAAGCAATTGTGCACGTTTTTATTGAAGATTTCATATGTGAGAAGAAAAGGAGGAGTATGGGATCTTGATCTTCCTCCAATCAAGGCGATGTCATTTGGATCAATCTTATTGATCGCATTGGTTGGAGGCCTTCCCAGATTGTGGGAAGCTACAGTTGTAGGTAAAGATGTAGTAGGAACAGCATGTAATTCTTTCATCATTATTTTCTGCTGGTGTTTCAATTTACTCAATTCATAAAGAGTGATGTTAGCCCTAGTCTTCTTCATGTCATCAATGATGTTATACTCCATTTCATCTGACACTATCAGTGTTCTTGATGGAGGTTCTTCATCAGATTGGACTGGGCTAAACTGGGTCGCTCTGGCGATTGTTTTCTTTGTTGCGACCTTATCTTTTGCTGCAGGGCTTGCACCCTTCTGTTTATGGGTAGTTTGGGGAGGATCAAGTTGATTTTTGCTTCGTGTGCTAACCGGAAATGCTTCTTGATCCTCTTCTTGTGGGAGGATGAAATCCCACATTCCTTGTAGTTCCACCACTTCTTCATCGTCGGTCTGTGCTTCGATGGTATTCTCTTCTTCTTCTTCTTCAGATTCAACGTTTGAGACAGCATTGGGTGGCTTCATCTCCATGGGAGGGTTTCTTTTAAAATTCCTGAAAGGCTTTCTTGAAGATGTTTCTGCTACTTGTTTTCTTATATCAATCATCTCATTGGACATGGCCTTTAATACTTTTTGTAATCCTTCCATATCGAAAGGATCTTTCGTTTGCTTCTTCTTGGTGCCTTCTTTGAAAGAGATCTTCTTAGATTTACGTTCTTCAATTACAGATCTCTTTTCAAGGGCTACTACGCGTTTTTCAACTGCTAACGCCTCTGTTAAGTTTTCAACTAAGGTTGTCTTGCTTGCCCTATCTACGAAGATAGCCAAGTTAGATGGTAAGGCCGTGATGTACCATTCACATCTTACTTCCTCGCTGGGTTGTGAAGCAGCGGGGATTTTGTTGAGGATCTTATTGAACCGTAAGTTAAAATCTTTAATGGGTTCTCTAGCCTAAGCCTTAAGATTAGATAGGTCATTGATCAATGTCACCGTCAATCTGTCATCACCAAACTTGGTGAGGAACTGACTTTGAAAAATGTCCCAGCTTGTGATGGATCCGGAAGGTAACAAAAAGTACCACGACCCGGCTGTTCCTTGCATTGTATAAGGGAAAAGCCAGACAACAGCGTCTTCGTTACTAACTCCGTTGAGATTAACAGAAAGCATGAAATTATTGATATGTTCTTCGGCTAGCACGCTTGCTTCTGGATTGAATTTAGGCAGCCATTTCTCAGGATGGGCCGCTATAGGGCTCAGGGGTGGAGGCATTAAAACCGCCCCAGGGTTGTTCCATGGAGACTGGGCCATCGTTGAGATGCTAGTCAATGGAAGCGCAGAATATGATCTTTGATGCTGAGAAGATGGAGATATTATGATCTTCGATGATCGCGGAGGAAGGGTTGCGGAAGATGGATGAGTGATCTGGGGTGAAGATGTGGGTGGCTGACTTCGCGGTGAGGGAGTTGAAATGGACGAGGTAGATGAAAGAGTCTCTCTGTCAGACTCTGGAAGTGCTTTCCTTGCTCTTTTCCTAGTGGGGAGAGGGATTTCAGTTGGCTGGATGCCAAACTTTTCACTCTTCAATCTGGTCAGGGGATGAGCAGGATTGTACTGCGAAGTCACGCTACCTTTAGATTTATCATACTTCTGAGTAAAAATAGAGAATCCCTGGAGTTTACGAATTAAAGTTTGAAGTTCAGGGGGATCAATGATAAGTTGGTCTGATATATTAGAGTGTGTAGCAGCGGTGGATGCCCGAGCAACTTCTAGCTCCAAGTTTAATCGTACCGGAGAAGTCGGGGGAGTTGGTGAGGGTGATTTGCTCTCATAATGGTATTTAGATTTTGATTTATGTGCCATTCATAGCTCGTGCCCTCCTTCTAGCGCCAAATATGTTGAGGGCCCCGAAATTGGGTCAACAACAAGGGGGATACCCACCCGGTCCGGAATCTGGTTGGTGGCTCCTTGCCCGTTTGGAGTAGCGGGTCCGACTGGGGGTAATGGGACCAGTTTCCCAATGTGAGGGGTGTGTGTGTGTGTAGAGTTTGATGGTATTGATCTAGGGGTATTTTAAGCTAATTTAATTCTAACTTCTAAACTAACTCTATGCTATTGTAATCTAATGAAAAACAATACATCTAATCTACGCTAACCCGGGGTATTTTTCTTCTATTATGCGATCTAAAAAGATTTCAAACAATAGCTGGTAATAAAGATCATTTAGCTATCATAAGAATAGAAATCCATTAAGATAAACCATTCTGCATAAAAAGTTAGGCAAAACAGTTGTGAACAGCACATCACATAATTAGTTATTCATATGTCAAGCACAAACAAATGACTCCACCGTACAGAAGTGCCAAATGGTAATACACACATTCATACATTAACATATAAAGAAATCAGCTGCATATCACTTTAGGAATATAAGCAGAAATTAGTCAAGAGATAAAAGTACCATTTATGACTGATTTCAGTAATAAACTTCAAGAAATAACGATTTATTTCTACTTGTTCTAAACGGTTTACCCTTTATGTCGGAGAATTCTTGTGATGAGTCCTTTCTGCGATTGGAATCACAGTATCGAGGACTGTGACTTCATTAAGTGTTATCGCAAATTGCCAATATCGCAGATCGCAGTTTTGTATGATCGCAGATCGCAAGATCGCAAGGTTTTCGCTTTATCACTCTATGCTGCTTATGCGACATTGCGACGTGCGACGTCGCATATCGGCCGTCAGCGATTCCTTAGGTTTTCCCTTTTTGAGCGCTTTTAATGCACGCGATGCGATGGGTTCTCGCATCACTCTTTTTCAGTGTATTTATGCGCTTTGGGAAAACGCTTCTCTCTACCTTTGCGACGCGATATAGATCTTAGGGAGTTAATACAAAAGATTTTTTAAAAAAATATTTTTTGGATTTTTTATTCAGGGTCCCCCTTTTCTTGATGTTATTACTAATATCAAACAAAGAGGGGGGGTGTTGGTGACCACAACAAGTCACTAGGGTTGTATTTACAAGAAGAGAAAAGATAGTTACTTTTGATAAGAAAAATATTTTGAACGCTAACATTTTGGCTAGTACATCTAAAATATGACAAGTAGAAAAGACTCCACTGTCAAATAAAACATTTGGGGAAAGTAGTTCAATGGTTCAAAAGGAAACAATTAATGCAAGCAACTTCAAATTTCATAAATTAGCAATTAATACCTCATTAGTATCTCCAAAGTAGAAGCCTTATAGCCCAAATATCTTAAAATTAAAAAGGACCATCGACCCTATAAATCCTCATACAAAACCTACAATAGAGGCAACCATTGTAGGAAGTCAACTCCAATTTCCATAAATTGAAATAGGCTCCAATACAATTACAACTTTACTTGAAGGGTGAATATGGAAGGAGGATGTGAAGTTCACTTTCGTGGAGAAGAGGACATGTATACAAGAAATGAGGATGAAGTAACATTTGGATTTTCCATTGCATATCCTATTGCAAATGTTCAAACGAAAAATATTCCCCCATCAATGTTGCTCCATTTTCATGGTATAATCAATAAATACCTTGACACATTTCTTTGTAAATTTTATATATTATGTTGTATCTATGATTATTATAATGATGCAAAAAAACTTAAGTTATTCCCTACCACTCTCAAGGACTCAACCTTGCACTGGTTCATGGGATTGGGAGAGAATACCTTACAAACATGGGATGGAATGTGTAGAATTTTTCTCATAAAATATCAAGGTTACTGTAAATATAGTACCTAAGTGAAGATATTTTTAAAATGGCGCAAAAAGAGGATGAAATTCTAGAGGATTATTTATAAATATTCCTGTATAATCTTGAAAGTTATAGAAAGAATGAGCTTGTGCCAGACACTATTGGAGCCATATTTTTTAGGGGGCTTTTTAATGAATCAATTGACCATTTTAAAATTTTATGGGAGTATGGGATGTATCACATTTGACCTTTGACAAAATCAATGCTCTTTGCATAAGTTACTTAAGGGGACAAGCTCAATCTAGTAATGGAATTCAAGACACCTTTTTGAAAATTACCAAATTAGCTACAAGTGGTGTTAGAAGAGTTAGGAAATTTATTAGAGAATTTCAAAATTGTTCTTCTTGGAAATTTGAGTATGCAATTGGATACTTTACAAGTTAAAAATAAGCAAGAATATGAAAACTTGCCTTTCTCTATGAAAGAATTCCCTCTAGATAATATTAATGTTTGTGCTATTTGTACACGTAGACATTCAAGAGAATAATTCCCTTCTCTACCTAAGCTAAAATTAGTATACCAAGCAGAAGATCAAGGAACTGATAAATTGTATGTGTTAGCACCAAAGATACCTTAACAGCCAAGAACCTTAGGTTTAATATTTAACCCTGTGCAATAATTTTCTTCTTATTATTTGTAGTATCCGTATTAACTTTATAATTCTAATGTGTTATCATAAGCATTCCCACTACAACTAGTCCCACACTATCCTTGGCAACAAGGATGGTGACTTCATAACTTTTAGGGTATATCTGCTTATTAGTATCATATGCAACCTCAAAAACCTTATCCTACACAATTACCTCCACCATTGTATCAATAGCCACAATTTAAATAGCCTAGCTAATGGCATAACTGCCACAACCTCTACAACGTACGCAACTACAATTTCCACCTAATAAACCCCTAAATTCAACTGAGTTGCATGCCCATCCATTACCCAATCTAAACAATAAAGTGGCTTAGCCTTCTTTCAATATTGGCCCACTACCATTTCCTACATATTTAATCACTTTGGTAGAGTTGGAGGATGTACACCTTAGGTTTGGAAGAAAATCCCATGTGATCATTAAAGATAAACCTAAGGAGGAGACCCCCATGAAAGAAAATGATAATAAAATTTAGCATATTTCTTCAACATTGAAGCCCCCACAATCATCTAGATTTCCCCTTTATCCACAAAGGCTTGGCTTGGAAAATCTTAGTAAACACTCTGAAAATGAGTTAATAATATAACTAAGGAACATATACATCCAGGTTCCCTTACTATGAATATGAGAAGTTAATGGAGACAATTAGTATTAGAAGTGATCTTGGGGGTATACTTGAATTACCATAGGTAAGTAGTCATGTATGTGGTATGTTCATTATTTTTTGTTCTATTTCAAGGTATGTCATTGTTTCTTATTTTCTATTATATTTTTTTGTTCAATTAGCTTATAAATTACTCTTATTTTTTGTTAGTTAATGAGTCTAAATAATTTTTCCTTTGTTTTTCTTAGGCTAACCATTGAATCATAGGCACATGAAGGCCCATAAATAATAACAATTATATTTTTCAACTCCACCTTAATTATTCTTGGAATGTTATGCTTGGGTTGACTATAATATGTGTATGTAGTTAATTTTCTCTATATTCAATCACTTGCATTCCTGTATTGTGAGAATAGGAACAAACCCTAACATCTGCTAAGACTCCTCATACTTTATCTTGCCTCAAGTATCTCTATTTTCCTCCTCAATTCCTACAATTCTCTACACACAATCATTCGTCCACTTCCACACACTAGCTTTCTAGTCATGAACCATTCCACATGGAATTTTGACACTAAAACTTCTAATATGCTCTCGCTTCAATTTTACAATCCTTTTTGCACATCCATTTGTCTATTATGTGCTCCTTCAGACACCCAATCATATTATGCACACCCTTTTGTAATGTGCCTACAATGTATTCTTCATTTGTTATCAACTTCTATGTGTACACCTCATTCAAATTCTATAAAAAAAAATCTTTTGCATATTCCTTCTCATGTGCAGATTAGTTGTTCTTAAGTTAGTGAAACTATGAGTTTTCCACACTTAGCCTTAGTCATATCCATAAACTAGGTTTTCACTTACCATTGCTACCATATCTTAGTACAAGTTGGCACAAGTAAGACTCTCAAAACCCTAGATAAGGTATTTTTCAAAATAATCACTTTATCCAACAACTAATATTTCCAAATTCCACATAATTAGGTTTTCAAATTCCACATTACTAGGGTTTTCAAATTTGACATTACTATGGTTTTCAAATTCCACAAAACTAAGTTTTTTCAAATTCCACTTCAATATACATAAATTCACATTGCCAACTTGTGATGCAACGTAATTATGGTGTGTTTACTTACATTGTATAATTATGCACTCAAAATTGAATTCACTATGTTGGATTTTTGGCATCGAACTCTTGGCATTGTACATTATATTCTCTTCACCTTCTCATCCTTTTACATAAAAGGAGGCATCATTAGCCTGTCAACATTGGGGATTAGTTTATAGAAGCTAAAAAAAATTTACAATCTTCTCATATATTGCAGCCATATGTGCATTGGTCAATTTAGAATGTGTGTGTTTCTTATGGTGTTTTTTAATGATGTTGGACCTACCAACATTCAAGGGGATCTCCCTGATATGAGGTATCAATTAGACCTCACATGATTAGGTGTAGGAGTCCCATCCAAGATACGGCCGGGTTATCATTTTCTTAAATATTTTACTTGGATTTAACTTTCAGCAAGAGAGAGAAGTGCGTATGTGCCTTTAAAAAATCAAGAAAGTGTGTCTAGTGAATGTTCAGTTGCAAATGTATCAAGGTTCTTCTACTGCAGAGGGAAATAAAATTGAACCTCAGAGAGAGAGGTAATACTACCACCCTAGCAGAGGCACACATAAACATAAAATACTCGTCTAACAACAAGAAAAATAGTCCACATAGATGTGATGATCATTACAACCATTACAACACATTCTCAATATGGTAAGTACTAAAAAAGTTGAAATAGTTATACTTTAATACAGGTGAATGAAAAACATGAATCGTAAACATTTACATAATAGTCTGACAAATATTCAAAATCCATGAATGAAAACGTGTTGGCCATCAGGCTTCAAATATTAAGTAAAAGCCCCAATATACATGAGTACAATGGACATCACTAGCTCCAATAGTGGAGCATTGAAGCCACTAATTGCTCCCCAAAAGTACTGACTCTATCTCTATGATGCCTTAAGGGAGAAGCCAAGGTAAAAATTCCTTTTCTTATATAATGAGGGTCTATATATATCAAATGGGGTGATCCCTCACCTCGCTTATGACTCTCAGATTACCCTCATGATTGTTTGACTTCCCCATGACTCTTCACATTCTGTACATGTCCTTTAGAATTCCACTTTACAATACATTTTCAAATATGAATTTACATAATCCACAAATGATGTGGAATAGATGACTCATGACATGACATGACACGACACTGATGACATGGAAATGTCAATCCATTCCTTGTTGTTTCTTACTTTGTGTCTCCTTGAAATATATAACATGATCTCTTCTTCCACCTCCATATGGCTTAGAGATGAGGAGTCTTTAGTGTTATCTGGATCTTAAATTGTTGTCGCAATATGATGTACCTTTGCTTCCTCTTGATTGATCAACTTGTACTTACAACTACAAAGGTGTCTTCTAGCATGGTATCCTTCTCCATCTCCTTCATTATCATCCTCTCATAGCATGATCGAATACCAGTGACTGTAATTCACTCATGACAAGATGACATCAATTCGATAAATACCTAGTCTAATTTTTTGCATGATGATCCATTAACTAAACTGGAACTAGGTGGCAAGATGAGAGAGAGACTCAAGGATTACATAGTTTCATAGCTCAGGTAGTTAAGGGTTAGATATGAGCCATGATATTGTGCAATGCATAGTTCAGGTTGGATTGGATTTAAAAATTGCACAGTTGAGGGATTCAAGGGGCCAGACTAACGGCTTGAGCACTGAGTTTCCTACTACGCAATACTGGAAGGGTAGGATGCTAGGTGATTATGCAATTTCATAATTCAGGAGCTCAAGGTTGAGGCTTGAGGATTGTGACTATGCAATGCATTGTTTAGGTTAGGCTGGAGACAAAGATTGTGTCGTTCTAGGGCTCAGGGGTTGGGTGTTAGCACTGAGATTGCGTAGAACGTAGTTCTGGGAGGCAAAGACTACACATTACATTATGTCGAGAGGAAATTTTTCTACTTGAGGACTGGTACTGTGTAATGCATAGTCCAAAATGGTCAAATGAGGTTGATTGGTCTAGTCAAGGATTTTTCCTACTTTTGACTAAGTGTTAGAGCAGTGAGATGAAGTTGAACAAAAGAAAGATTTGAACATGCTCACACACTTAGATCACTTTACAACATGACATGGTACACTTAAAACATATGAAAAACCATACTTTCCTCACTATAATAACATTTTTATAGCTCACTCCAAGTGTGACACTACAAATACACTTTGTGACGACAATAACGACACTTGTGCGACATTACTTGAAACTTTGTAAATGAGTGTGATATATTCTTAATTGATAAGATCAACTCATTTACACAAAGGTTTCCCCTTGATACAAACCAAAACTATATTTTTTTCAATGTGTGACACTCAACATGCTAGAAGACAACACTTTGATTTTCTTAAACATGAGACAAGAAAACATGTTGGCTTAGGGGGTCGAGACCCAGGTTCAGAGTTAGTTGTACTAACCAACAAATCCCTACACTACTGGCCCTTTTGGAAACAACCCACATAGCGGAGGCTGCAGTCTCACCCGAAATAGTATGGGGAGATGCTAGAACCAATTTTCTGCATCGAGAGACTAGTGTGATGACATTTTAGCACCTCAGATCTACCTTTGCATAGATCTATATGCTCTTAGGGCTCAATGCTGCAACTCTGTCTAGATGGCCTTTAGACCTTTGCAAAGGTCTACGATTAGTCTTTGTGAACCTTTAGCAGTCAATTTATCTACTTACATGCATCAGAAAGCAGTCCTAAATTAGGGTTCACACAGATTTACTTAAGTTATTAGTAAACATCAGAGAATTCATCAGAGGCTTCACAAAATTACATAAACGTTCTTGCGTACATCATTTAACAGTTATTCAATAGATTTGTGCAACATTCAATCAACATTCCATAAAACACATCATTCACCGACAACATATATCATTAACAGAAACAGAGATAAAATAGATATACACAGGAATTATTCGGTAACTTTATTTATTGATCTTCAATTCAGATTTGCAGACTCAAAACTGCCCTGCGCACTCAGCTGCAGGGGTCCGCACACTCAACTGCGGACTCTACCTAGGCCTCTGTGCACTCAACTACAAAACCTTTCTTCTCTTATCTAACCCACTACTCTTCGTTATCACTTTTCTTTTATTGACCCATTGCTTATCATTACATCAAAATATATTCCTTAGACTCTCTAAGACACACCTCTTTATAGCCTTTTACATACAATTCCATGGTCCACGAACCATGGGTGGATCTCAAAACCGTCTCATACTTTACATAAAACAGGGGGCTAAACCCCTTTGACTCCTAATCATCTACGCGCTCTGCATCCAAAAATCGCAGAGACTTTACATTAGTTACAAAAATGTATCAAAACTTGGGTTATTTTAACCCCAAAACTGCCCCAAGGGACCCCATCCCAACAGGCCCCCAACATAAAGATCGTGATTCACCATCGAGTTACTCGGCCGGTGCTGCGATCTTACTACAACGATCCCCCAGCTCCACTTGGATCACTGCAACTTCAGTATCACTCTGAGTTGTTTCCTGCTTGACTTACTCAACTAACTTTTCTGTAGTTGGTCCTTCGGCGACCAGCCTCATTGTCTGTTGTTTTTGCTGCAAGCCTTTAAGATTATCCTAAATATTATTCGTGAATTGATAATATTCTTCCAACCATGGCTATCTGGCCTTCAGCAAGGCCTCCTTTTTTCTGCGCTTCCTCTGTTAGCACCTAAATCTACCTTAGGCTGAAGGAAGACAAAAATTATGGTAACCACAAACCACGCTCAGTCTGGTAGCTAGCCCTACCAGAGCAGGAGAGGGATCTCTTCGAGTCACTCTTAGTGAATAGCTAATCGAAAGCAGTCTGAGATGACCTACAATGAAATATTTACCTTAGGCTAGTAAGTGCATATGGATTTTGGAAACAATTTTCATGAATGACCGAGCTTCTGGGATGTTATGGGACCGACGCTCAGCAGAGAACAGAGAATTTAATACAAAGGCATAGATTATTTTGTGAGGCAAGGTAGGCGGAAAATGTAACAATTTAGTTTGAGGTACCGCAACATGAATAGATTTCTGAAGAAAGTGAAAAGGGCATAGTGACATGAATCCTTTTCAACAGAAGAATAACACTGAACATGAAATTTTCCCACAGGCAGAGCAATAAAATCGAATTCTACCTAATCTCACTCAGAAAATTTCACTGGAAATGAACATGAATTGAATTATGAAACATAACGAAATACATATGAAAACATAAGAGACACATTTTCTACACTCACAACCACAAGAATTTCATGAAACAGAGCCGCTACCTTTCATTAATTCTCTGTCAAAAATACACAGTGAAGAAACAAAGTTTCTTTCCCACAGTGTCCCAGAAGTTACAAGCCAACCAACCCTTTGCAAATAACTTGCATACAATATATAGAATGTTTGAGGAAGAGATGGAACACCCAAGGGTTGGGGAGTTACTCGAATCATTACAAAATGGAGATGGAGAGCCAACCATCAGCTACAGCTGCAGCGCTACAAACATGACATTTGGCTTTGGGTGACCGTTTGCCTTCCTTTGCCACTTGGATAGAAGCCAATCTGGAGAAAAAACACTTTAAATGCCGCCTTTGGTGCCAAAAAAGTGAAGTGTAGATGAGCGGGCCCACTTGGAGAAGTCGCGAACCGAAATTTCGCGAAACGGAAGCAAATTGGCAATTTTTCCTCTGTGCGCCGCGCCATTTTCTCTGTGCGTCGCGCTCCTTTGGGGCCTATGTTTGGGCACTTGCAGGTGTCCAAAATGTGCCCAAATGGGCTTGCTGGAAATCTTGTCCTGTATACTTTCTAACCCAGCTATAATTTTCAAATTTGGTGCTCATTTTCCCTCCAAATATCCATTCTCCCAAGACTACTCTCTGTGTGTCAAAAAAGTGGCAGAGAGGCCATTTTTGGGTGTTTTTTGACCTTTAAGAGACTCAGATCTTGCCCAAATTTATTTCCCAGACACCATTAGTCATAATTTTCCATGCTGAATCCAAAAATACAAGCCATTCCTCATTTGGAGCTCTAGAATTTTAGCGTCGCGCTAGTGGCGCGGCACACAGGGAGAAAATCCCTGTTTTTTGCCCAAAAAATTACCATGTGACCAAAAATTCCCCAATTTTTTTGAAATTTGGGTTGGAGGTTCTCTGTGGGTTGTTATGATGGGCCAAGGAAGCCTCAGCCAAGATTCAAAGCCGATCTTTCTCTTTTGCCCTTTTTTCCCTTCTTGTTGCTTTCCTCAATTTTGCCTTCAAGTTTCTTATCTGGGCCTGTGCACTCATGTTTCGCACCCTGTAATGGAAAGCCATATGTCTCAGTAGAGCAAGGTCCTGGTCGGCTTTGTCCAGCAACCTCTCCAAATTCATGTTGACCCTCTCAAGGTTGGCCTCCCGATCCTCATTGATTGCTTGCTCCAAAGATGTGAGCGCAACCATTCTTCTTTGAGCAGCTTGGCGATGCTCACGAATGTTTTGCAGCTCCATGATCGTCTGTTGGTCCTCAAGCTATTTGTTTCTCTGCTCCAGGTACTTCATGTTCCACTTGGCCCTCTCCAAGTCAAGGGATAAGGACTCAATCACTGACTGCTGCTCCTGGATGATCTCTGTAAGTTCTGCATTTGTTGGTTCTGCATCTGTCTCATCATCCTGGAGGAAAACAAACTCGATCTCTCGCTCACCTGATGGCCCTTCCTCCTGCACTGGCTCTTTACCCTTACCCTGCTCCTGTGATGCTGATGTCGAAAGCGAGGCCCCTTCCACCTCGGGTAGAGATAACACTCGCTTTGCTGCTGCAAATAAGGGTCTACTACCTCTCTGTTAGGTGATACATACTGGCATAGTAGCAGTCTCATGTCGCTCATACTGATGAGATGGGCCCCTTATCTCATGCTCTTCCTCTGAAACCACCTGTGGAGCACTGAAGAAGTCACGGGAGATGAAGTCCTCCCAAGCAATACCCTGCAATCCCAACTAGTGGTCCACCAAAATCCGGATAAGGGCAAAGTGATAAACACTATTGAGCTACTGTCGAGGGGTCTTGTGCTGCATGAAATTCTTCATCCTCTCTATGTTCCCGCAGATGAAAAATTGGAGGTTCATCATCTGCACCCTGGTAAAGTGCATGAGAAACCTGATGTGATAGGCATAAATGCGAGAAAACCTCCCCTCACAACTGAAGTACTTCATGATCAATTTCATGAGCGGGGCATACTCATCTCTCAAAAATCTGAATGGAAAAACTCTCATGAGGTGGGTCAAACAGATGTCTTTGATGTAAGGCTCAGAATGATGCCTCTCCACCTTCTTCTTCTTATAACACTGCTCTCCAATGTTTGGTATGCCTGTTGCCACTGATATGGTTTCGGGTGTCAATGTGAAAGTGACCCCAGCCAAGATAGACTGTCCTCCATGTAGGTGAAGTGCAAAAAGACGGGCCAACTCATGATGAACTCTGACATTTTCCACCCTCTGACAAAATTCAAAACACCCTAAGTGTTGGAAACAAGACATAGCAAGAGGGCATGCCTGCAACTTGGTGAGGGTGTTTGGCTCATCTCTAAGATGTCTGCCACTCCAGTGATGTCTCCTGTGGGCCCTTTCTCCTGAAGCTGTATCATTGTGGGTCTCTTCCTCATATTCTGATGAAACCTTGGATGCAATGACTGTTGCTTGGTACCCTAAGTTTTAAGCTGCCCTTTGATTCAGATGAAGCTGGTAGTTGCTCTGACAATCTGCCACCAAGGGGACAATTAAACAGGGAGTATTAGGAAGGGAATGATGTAATGGAATAGGGGTTAAAGGGAGAGATTTTTTGGTAGGGTTAGGGTATTGATTATGAGGACAATAACATAGGGGAATGAGTAATAGGGGTAGGGTAGGAAACACCTTGGCAGCACTTTCACTGTAGCACAAACCCTAGGATCATGGTTTTCTTTGTGTCTTCTTTTGTTTGCTTTATAAAAAATTTGCATTTGATTTATAATCCTAAAACCATGCTATTCCTTTCAAGTTTGATGCAAGAGTGGAGGTAGGTTGCCTACCTTTCAAATCTGATGAGCATCCACAAAATTTTTGGGTGAATTAGTTGTTTTTGGGCTTTATATCCCTGTGCACCATGCACAACGCCCAGTGTGCCGCACGCTCTGAGTGCGCCGCGCCAGTGGCGGATTTACATAGTGGACGGGCTCTGTGTGCGCCATGCCCAATGAGTGCGTGCGCCATGCGCTCTGAAATCACCCAAAATTTCTCCTAATCGCATCACTCTTCAACTCTTCAACCTTGCACCTTTCTTCCACCGCCTTACTTGCACAATGAGCTTGTCTTATGGTGATTTTATGAAAAGGTGAGTGGAGTGAAACCTTGGCACTAACAAGACATTTTAACAACCCTAGCCATCATGTTCTTGGTGATTTCTTATGGTAGACCTTATGCATTTTGGTGACATTCAAACATCTCTATAAACACCATATCCTTGATAAAATTTGACGAACAGGTGATGTCATAAGGCCTACCTCTCGATTTGATAGCATTCACCAAAATTTGGAGTGGTTTGGCAATGTTTTTCGGACCCTGGTCTATGTGCGCCGCATGCAAAACCCAGTGCGCCGTGCACTGGGTATGCGCCGCACCTATGGAAACTTTCAACTGCAGGCTGGCTCTATGTGTGCCGCGCCAGGTGAGTGCGCCGCACTCCTGGGTATGTGCGTAGCGCCCTCTAAAACCAGCTCCCACTCACTCAAACTCTCACGATTTCACACTCACACCTTTGCAATGTCTCTCCAAGGCTTTTAATAGCACAATGCCCTTGATTTGGATAAAAACATGTTTATATATAGCCTTGGAAGAGATGGGTTTAATTTTTGCTTCCTTGAAAACCCATTTTTCTAATGTTGTGTTTTGCACTTTTTCACTGACTTTAAAACACACTGATTTTCACTTTCCCTTTGAAATTCTGGCTCAAATGATGAAATTTTGGGCGCATATTTGCAGGGACTGTATGACAAGGAATTTGGCCACAGAAACCATGACTGCATCTCAAAAAGTCAACTGGCGATTTTTTGGAAAATTTTGTCATAAATGACACTGTTTGACTTTTCCTCAAAACAGAGTTTTGAAGAAGAGTCGAAGTCTATCCACATGACGATGAAGCTCTCTGAACCATAGCTGTGTAAGGGCCTCCCTCTGGCCTGCATGGCTTTACTGGACATGTTTCAAAGATCAAATTGATGAATTCCTAGACCTAAACATAGAAAATGACTTTTGTCCTTTAAAGGACCAGACCTTGATTGTCATGGACTTTGGTGATTATTGACAAAAGACCTGAGCCAGCAGGAGCCAGACATGAGGCGAAATGATTAGCATGACTTTCTCCATCAGATCATGGCATGCCCCTAACGAAATGCAACTGAGTGAATGGAGCGGGACACCTAAAATTGAAATGCACAAAGAGTTTTGATCTCTGACAGAGGGTTGACCAGACCGACTCTAACATCCTCCACATGTGTTAGGAGTTTCTTTCCTTCCTGCATTTTAGCAAGGCACTGCGCTTGTGTTAGGGAGAGCACAGTCACCCTGACTTCATCATACTATTGCTATAGCTCCCTGACCTCAGTGTTAAATATTTGCAGGTTCAGACCCTCCTGCAGATTGTTCACTGACTCCATTACTTGTTCAAACAATGTGGTGCATTCAACGACTGTGGCATCTAGGGTGGCCATCCCTTCATTTATTGTAGCTCTGCAATGCTCCCAGACCTTAGGAGGAGTTGTGAGCTGCAACTTTAACTAAAGCTCTATGATCTTCATGTTGAGTTCAAACTGAACTTCGCCAACCTCTACTTTATCTTTGTGTACACCAATGCCCAGTATTCTGATCTTTGCTTTTGGTTTTGCATCCTTGGGGATATGAAGCTCAGGCACTATCTTGCATGCC
This sequence comes from Pinus tabuliformis, assembly GCA_031772625.1. Classification (NCBI taxonomy): domain Eukaryota; kingdom Viridiplantae; phylum Streptophyta; class Pinopsida; order Pinales; family Pinaceae; genus Pinus; species Pinus tabuliformis. Next base: position 840,975,869 of record CM062805.1, read on the forward strand.
TCTGCGACTGCTAACTCTAGTCGTGAACTATGTGCCTATAGAGCCTCTTTTTCTTTTAAATCTTGCGTCTTCTCAGCGAACATCTACTCATTTTTCACTCTATACTCGCTGATGAGGTTGAGGGCGTGCTGCTCTCAGGCTCTAAATTCATCTATCACCCCTGCATGCAGCGCGTGGAGGGTCTAATTGGAGAGCATCGCTATATTCAGTATGATGTTTTTTATAGTACTTAAGATAATGTGATCATCAACAGACTCTACACGAATGGACACCTCTATAAATGCTATAGTTTTGAGGTCTAGGGACCTAACTAATTCTGTTTCTTGGCTCATCCCAAGTGTCAGGCTTGCTTGCTCTACACTTGCTTGTCCGGTGCCCACATGTATTCTTCTTGCCTGGATCTGCAGCTCGTGCAAATCCTTTTGGACGCTCCCTAGCATCTGCATGTACTGCTGCTCAAACTACTACAACAACTCGGTTGTGGTATCCTTGATTTCATCCCCAATCTCATCGAGATCGCCTTCTGTTAAGACCATGGGATCCATCTGAGACTTGTCCAATTTCTACTTTTTCCTTGGACCTTCCTGCTACTCCTTGCCATGCTTATTCAGGATGAATGGGGTGTTCTTCCCCTCATCTCCTCTGCCATCTTGCTATGAAATTTCCTCCTCCTCTGTCGTCGGTGAAGGTGACTTGTCACCTTCTTGTGACTCATGTTTCTCCCATTCCACCTGCTCCTTGGCAGTGCATTCTTGCTCTACCCAAGCCTTTTCAGCGACTTCCTTCTTTTTCTATGCTCCGAGGTTACGTGCAACCTGCTTAGCTGCCTCCTTTCTTTTTTGTGTGGGAGAACTTTCCACACCTGTGCTTGGTCCAGTAGCTAGATCTGATGGGGTGCACCACTCTGTAGGCCATCTTGCTACCACCTCCTGTACATCCATTTTTATTACCAAATATGGCAAGTCATGCCACTTCTACATTGGATCCTTCCTCACCTAGATATACACCCTGTGGAAGTCAGCCTTGAATGCTGCATAGGATGACAGCTACGTGAACAAGGTTGGAGAAAACCTTGAATGTTGATTAATGGCCATACAAATATCCATCTCCATGAGGACCCAAAATATATTTGTTTCATCGATCCACATGGCATCCTTGGTAGCCCATAAGGAAGCAAATAGCACTGCTTCCGGTAGTTTCCATGCAACCAACACAATGGATAGCAATAACCAAGCGTAATGAAATGGATTGGTCTCATCCTAAGCCTCACGACAGTTTTCCAGGAATTCCTAACAGAGGTATCTGGCCCAATTGAACTGTATGCCCTTTGCGCACTGTGTAGATAGGGACACTACGGGCACTGAAACTTCGTATGCACATCATTTCCTCATCACCTTCCTTGCTAAGATTTGGGTGGCTATTTGAACTATGAGGTCTGATATAGATAGAATTGAATACCCTTGCGACTTCTTCATGAGGTCGTAATCTTTCTTCATTCTTTATGTAAGGTCCTTTTCCCCTGTCTTTCTACCAAATTCCTTGGCCGGGTTCGTTCCTTATACGGTAGGTGGGTGAGTTTGTGTATGAGAATGTCAGTGATGGGGATAGGCCCCCCTAGCCATAGGCACCCATCGTACACCAATGTGAGCAGTAGGTGTACACAGACTATGTCAATGGGGGTACGGTGGTATTGGGGTACACATAGCAGATTGAGTAACCTCGAGTGCTCCACACTATGGATCCATTCCTCGATTTCTAATGTCATCACACCTGATTCTGCATAATAAACTCGTCTCATATATTTATCTGTCGCCAAGTGGGGAAACCTGGCATGATCTACGAGGTGTCAATCCTCCATATTTAACAGTGAGATTCGTGCGAGCCATGGACCTTCAAAAGGAACCTACTCAGGAAACAGGGGCATGGAAATGGTGAATTTCTTAGAGTCTAGGTCCTTTGTGATCTTCAACTTTCCCATTCGCGGAGGGATATACTTGAGTATCTTGGTTATGGGCTCCACTCCTTCAGCATCTATGACTTTTGTTCCTTGGCCTTCTTCTGCCTCCAAGTCGAATACCTTCTCTAGTTTCTTATCTTTCTTTGACTTTTGTGTTTCAGAATGATTTCATGGGGAGGCGCACACTGGCACCGGTTTCTTCTGCTTGTCCTTCTTCGATTTGGCTGTTTGGGTTTCTCTGGTAGGGTGGGTTTCGACCTAGGTGACCTCGGCATTGTAGGCATAGGAGCTGGGGCTTCCATACTTAAGACATCTAGGGCAGCTCCCTTAGAGGCAACATCACCCGTACTCATTGTCTCAACATGACTGGGGCCAAGCATTTTCTTGAGGATAAATTTCTGGTTCAATGCTAACAACTTAGCAAATGTAGGGCTCATGACTAGATCTTTCCAATATGATCGATTCATAGGTGACAGACAACAAATCTCAATAACAATTCTGAGAGTACAAAGTGTTCTTTGTTGGACCGACATGCATAATTCATAAGGGTTTCTTAATTCAAATCCTATAGTTCCCCCCAATTTCTGACAATTAATGTTGTTTTGGCAACAGATATTCAAAGATTTTTTCCTAAAATGCCACCAACCCACTCCTCTTAACTGTCTTTTAGTTGTCAAGTCATGAAAAGTGACTCCAATGGTCTCTTTTCTGATGTGTTGCGTGACACCTCCCTCCATGGCGTAGCTTCCTAGTCTACAACTTCATTATTTTCCATGTAGACTGCCTGCTATTTAGTCCTCCAAACTTGGTAGTGTATTTTATAGTCCTGCGCTCCCTTGTAATTGTCTGGAGCACTAAGACTATCTTTCCACCATATAGTCATTGCACAGGATCTCCTGTATACAGCTTCAATTGGCTCCCATTCACTCTTCCTAGAAAAGTTTTCCATTCAGCTTCGCGAGCTGAACTACACCTCCATCTGTAATTTCTTTGATAATATATAGCCCTAGCCAATGCATATGGAATTTCCCCAGAAACTTAGTGAATTTACTATCATATAACAAGACAAGGTTGTTTACCTTGAACTTGCAAAGCTTGATGTGGTGATTGTGCCATGATCTTTCACATTCCTTCTATACTTGCCGATGAAATCCTACCAAGAATTGGTCCTCTTCAAGCTCCATTAGCTGTGCGAGCTGTTCCTCCAAGGCCTCACAATCCGACATACCTATGAGAGTTGTTATGCATAGACTAGGCACAATATACTCCATCCGTATTATTGCTTCTACACCATATACCAATATGAACAGTGTTTGCCCTATCAACTTCTTGCAAGTAGTCTTATAAGCCCATAGTACTACAGGTATACACACATCCTAGTCATTTCGCTACACATTGCAGATCTTCATTAGCATGTTCTCCAAGATTTTTTTGAAGGATTCAACAGTTCCATTGGCTTGTGGGTGATACGGTGTACTCTTCTTATGGTAGACCTGGAATTCTTTTGTGAACGCATTGATTGTTTTGTTCGGAAAGTGCGTACCCCTGTCGCTCATCAACACATTCGGGTAGCCAAATTTGTTAAGACATACTCAAACAAAAACTTTGATATTGTAGCCCCTGTACAATCCTTAATCGGCTATGCCTCTACCCATCTAGTTAGATATTTTGTCGCAATGATGATATAGCACGCACCAGTTTTCTTCCTTGGGGACTGAATTAGCCAAACGAAATCAATCGCCCATTTTTCAAATGGTTGCAAAGATACTTGAGGTTTTAATGGAAATTCATCCCTTTGTGATGGTCTACCAGTTCTCTGACATGAATCGCATGCCTTACAATATGCCTTGGAATCCTTGTGAAGTGTTGTACACCATAGACCTGCACACAAAATCTTCTGCGTAGTCACCTTTCCTGCAATAATGACCTCCCACCGCCCCTCCATGAGCTTCAACAAGAATGTTATCCCTCTCAAAATCTGGCACATATCGTCGTAATATTTCATATGTACCCATCTTATAAAGATGTCCTGCAATAATTGAAAAATCTGCCACGCGCACTACTAGTTCCTTCTTTTGCTGACTTGTATACCCTTCTGGTGCCATCCTTGTAGTAAAGAAGTGAATAATATCTACAGAATTATTATCCACTATGTGCACCACAAAGAGTTACACATTTGGCAACCCTTCCTCGAAATTATTAGGCTCCTCTCCTGTTTCGATCTGTGACAAATGGCCAGGTCTCGCATTTAACCTCCCTAGCTTCATAATTACTTCAAAGTCAAACTCCTAGAATAGTAGCAACCATCTGAAGATCTTCCCCCCCAACACAGGCTTATTGACCAGGTATTTCAAAAAAGAATGATCTTTGTACATCTTTAAATTCCCTCCTAACAGATAGTGCCTGAATATTTGTAGTGCATACACCATGGTCAGTCCTTCACGCTTAGTCTTTGAGTAATTCTTCTCAGCCTTCAACAATTTCCTACTCGTAAAGGCTATAAGATGGTCCATTTCTCCTTCACTGGCCTGCATTAACACTACACCCAATGCAATGCAAGAGGCATCCACATGTACATGAATTTCCTACTTCCAATGAGGGAATACCAAGATTGGTGTAGTGACCATCTTTTCCTTTAATACATCTAAGTTGCGCTGACATTCTTCGTTGCAACAGAATGTTGCGTCCTTCTTCAACAGTTTCTCCATGGGCGTGGTAATTTGAGCATATGCTTTGATAATTTTTTTCTAATATCCCGTATGTCCCAACGTCGTGCATAGCTGCTTAACATTCCTTGGGGCCTTAAAATTCACAATTACTGCAATATTTTCATGATCCACCATCAGCCTTTGCTTGCACACCACGTGACCCAGCAAGATACCAAAGGGAACATAGAAGATGCATTTATTCAAATTTAGCATGATCTTGTATCTGCGACACATATCCAACATTAGGTGTAGACTTTCTACATGGCGCTTTACTAATCCGAATATTTTCCATCATCAAAGTATACTTTTAGGAATTTATGAATGAACTCCGTGAATGTTGCAATGACTACACAAGAAAATATCACAAGGCGCATTCTTGAGTCCAAATGGCATCACAATGTGTTGAAAACAACCCCACTCCGTCACGAAGGTCGTTTTGCTCCTATCCTCAGGAACGATCTTAATCTGATGATACCCCGAAAACCCATTAGTGAACGAGTAGGCCTCCTGCCCTCCAACATTGTCTAATAATTCATCAGTAAATGGCATCGGGAATGGATCATGGACACACACATCCTTAAGCTTCCATAGATCTACACAAATCCTTATCTCACCCTTCTGCTTCTTCTCCTAAACAACCACTAGTCTCACCCAATCAGATTCTTCAACCGGTTCTATGATGCCTTCTTCCAACATCTTATCCAACTCTAGGTGAAACTTTTCCTTGTACTTAGGATTAAGGCGATACAACCTCTGCTTAATAGGCTTCGCATCTAGCTTTAGAGTAATATTCATAATGCCAAAATATCCCACTATGCCCTTCAAATCCAAAAACTTGGTAGGGAAGAGATCCTGATATTCGTGGAGTAACTTGGCAAATTTATCCACAGAAGTGTCATCCCAATAATCTCCAATATTTTCAAACTTTGGTTCTGCTTCAGTACCAATGTTTACTTGCTTTGTCTTCAACGACGCGGTGATGTCCTGGTTTTCTATTTGTGGGCCCTTGACTTTGTGATTCCCTTCTTCCTCTAGAATATTAATCTTTCTTAGATCTTCATCCTCCTCTTCAACAGTCACATTATAAAATTCCAGTGCATGGCACAGCTAGGTGCTCCAGTCTAGTTGGACCCACTCCATAGGTTCTTGTGGCATTCTAAAGATAACTGCCTTAATCTCGTGTAGAACTTCATCAATGCTTGTGAAGCTGTCTTCAAAAATGAAGGTCAATAATAATCTTTCCCTTAATATATCCCACTCTACAGTGCCATGGTAGAGCTCTGTTTCCAGATACCATTTCATGGGAATTGTATCCAAAGTATGGAAAAATATGTGTACCCACTCCAGCTGTCGCTCCATTCCCCACGCTTTAGTCCATTTTTCTAAGTGATCATGCGGATCATCCTTCCCACTATATTTCTCAGTCATTCTAGTGTTAGGATGCCCAAACCATAACCTTAGAATTCTTTTGTAATCCCACCATCCATCAAATATATCCTTGTGCACACCCCACCATCCTGCGGGCGTAGTGTGCAGTGCCAAATCTAATGCTTGGAAGCAGTGATCCTCAAGGACTTCACACTCAAATGCATCCAAAAACTTATCCACATCAGTCAAACCATCATAATAGGGTAATTTCCTCACCTCTGATGAAACACAATGCAGTGACTTTGTCATCATATTGCAGCACAACATGCATACTTCATGCAAACAATTCTACTAATGCTCCAACTCTTCATTTGAATCAGAGGTACAGGAACTCTCCTAATCCCATACAATTCATCCATCTATCATTGGATTGATCCAGTCTTGGTCTCGTGCTATTATTTTATAGATTTGATCAAGTTCATCATCGCTTTCTTCATAGTCATGAATTGGTTTGGTCTATTGCGCCCCTTCTGTAGGGTCCAATGGTACTACAACCTGAAGCGATTTATTTTTAAACGACATTGTCCATTTTTTCAAATTGATGACCCCATTCATATCAATGGCCCAGAAAATTCCCAAGAGCACGGGGTATGGATTATTGTCATCAACGATCTTTATCACCTCAAATTCATCCATCGTGCTCGCATCTTCTATATCAAATGTTACTCCATATAATCGTCCCATAAGGATGATTTTCTGCTAGTTCGTCATTCTGAGCTGAATCAGAGACCACTGTAGCATAGGTATCCCCATTCTTTCTCATGCTTGCTTTGGTAGTACATTCGCATCGGACCCTATATCCAAGATGTCAACCTTGTCCATTTAATAATCTCCTATCTACACAGTGAGCCTCATCTCGCACCATGTTCTTGCCTTATGTTTGCCAATTTTTCTGACCACACGGTGTCCATTAGGGACCTTCTCTTTGCTGGCACATTTGTTTATCAACTCCTGCAAACCTTCCACAGATTTGCTATCACATAGCAGCTTTATGCAGGTCTCCAAAAACGTAGTAAGAATATAGGGGTCAACCTTTGCAGGCGTGCTAGTTTCTTACACCTTGTCCCAACTTCCTAAGGTGGACACCTTAATGAAGCTTTTCTTGGCCTCCATAAATGTTTCCTTTGTGCAATTTTGATCAAAACCCACTTCCTTTGGGGCCTTGAGGACCCATTTGTCCTCTTTAGGTTGTTTACCTTTATTATCAACAGTCGTTATTTTTCTTCTCAGCACTATATTCATGCTTTGATCTTCCTCGCGGGGCTCATCTCTCATCATCTGTAAGTTCTATGGAGTTTGTTGAGGTTGCGCTTTCTTTTCTTTAATTTTATCTATCAACAATGGGCATTCCTCTATAGTATGGTCAAACTAGCTGCAGTATTGACATGATGAGTGTGTCTGATTTTGGCACTCTCACGCATAGTGTTGTGGCATTCTACAGTTGTAACAAATAACCTGACCTTGGCCTCTACTAGGCCCTCCTCCTCCTCGGCCCCGTCCTCATTCCTAATAACCTCTGCACGCTCCTCCAGCACCCTGCTCTGGAGGCCAAGTTTATGATTTCATCTGGTATGTAGGTGTTCTTTCCATCATCATCTCACAGTTGCTACAGTGGCGCTCATCATGGCCCACCAATTTGCAGAAGTTACAGAACAACTGTTGGGGTGTCTGGATGAACTTTTGAAGTAAATGACAATTATCGATTGTGTGTTGTCCATCAACCTGACAAATAGTGCACCATAGTACAACCCTCACGCTCGGCCCTATTGGAGCTTCAGGCCTTTGGGGAATTGGTCCCCCTCCTGTAATATAATTTTAGTACATGGGACAATGGTCTTTATCATGCCCCTGGCTCTTTCACTTCAGACACCAAACTTCTGCACACACCTCTGGTTTAGTCTCCTTGTCTTTCTTCAAGCTCTGCAATTCTAAGCAGAGGCTCTGTAACTGAGAGTGGATCTGTTGTACCCCCAAGGTTGCATCCTCAATAGGCATTGCATGCAACCTCGTCATGATTTCCAAAGCTTCCACCTGTGTTCCTATCTTCTATTGCGATGGAAAAATCCTCAAGTGGGATAGAAGTGAAGCTATAAACCATTCGCGATGCTGACCATCTGTGAATTGCATGTTAGCTTCTTGAATTTGACATTTGAACCTTTGATCTAATTCTCAAGGCATCTCATCGCTCCTCATCATGATTTACTTAAATTCAACTATTGACTGCAAGTTAGACTTAGTCTTACCAAACTCCTTGTTTAAAGTAGCCTTAGTCTCTACTAGTGATGCCAGAGGATTATCATAACAATACTTAATATACCAAGTTAGTGTGTCATCCTGTAGAGCGGTAACCAGTTGTTCCTTCTTTATATTTTCATCAGTAATTTGTTGCATTGTCCACATAGAATTTGCAACAAACCAAAATTTCTTTATAACTTCACTCCCTATGCCTTCGAAAATCGATAGCTTCATCATATTTTCCATGTTGAATGGAGGTGGTGGAGGTGGAGGTTTGGGTGAAGGTGTATGCGGTGGAGGTGGGGGTGGAGGCGAAGTGGATGGGTGATGTGTTCATGGAAAACCTTGTGTTATCAACTGGACAGAACTCCACGGTGAGGCTTGTACCGCTCCTTCGTCATCGCTTGAAGGAGGTCTGATCAACGAGCTATATTCTGGACCTAATCTCTCTCGATCTCTAAAGAGTTTTCCACTTCACGTAGCTTCGATCATCAAGGCAATGGCATAACCCTTTTTTCACATAACAACATTTTAATCCAGGTATTCAAAGATCTTAAATACTTACCACAACGTCCTTTGAAAAATCGTTGCTCTGCTTCGTTGTAGCTGACTGAGTGATGAGGAATCGAACGCGTCTGTAAAAAAATCCTCACAGAATCAAAGCGAGCCAATGATCAATAGCCCACACGATCTGGATTTCAGAGGCTTCTATTTTTCGCACTAATTCAAGAGTCCACACTATAGGATTATCAAGCTTCCACCTTCCTTGGTTGTCTGTCAATTTAGCTAACCACTCGTACAATTCAATGGGAAAAGTGTACAAGAAGATTTCGTGTATCTTTGTATACAGATACCTTTCAACAACTCTTCCTTCAACATGCACAGATTCCTATTTTATTGCATCGCGAACTCATGAATCTTCCAATCCAACCACTTTTCAATTTCTTTCTTGGTTGGATTCCAGTGATGTGACATCACACATCTCTTTCAAGCAGATATCGGTCCCGAAAACAGAACCATTTGTTGGCTTAGGGTGTTCTGACCAAGGTTCAGAGTTAGTTGTGCCAACCAACAAATCCCTACACTATTGGCCCTTTCGGCAACAACCCACGTAGCACAGGTTGCAATCTCACCCAAAGCAATATGGGGGTATGCTAGAACCAAGTTTCTGCATCCAGAGACTAGTGTGATGTATTTTTAGTGCCTCAGATATGCCTTCATGCAAATCTATACGCTCTTAGGGACAACTATTGCAACTCTGTCTAGATTGTATTTAGACCTTCGTGAAGGTCTACGATTACTCTTTCCTGACCTTTAGCAATCAATTTATCTACTTACACACATTAAAAAGCAGTCCTAAATTAGGATTCACGCAGATTTACTTAATCTATTAGTAAGCATCAGAGAATTCATCAGAGGCTTCATGAAATTAAATAAATGTTCTTGCATACATCATTTAACAGTTATTCAACAAATTCGTGCAACATTCAATCAACATTCCATAAAACACATCATTCATCGACAACATATATCATTAACAGAAACATAGATAAAACTGATACACACAAGAATTCTTTGGTAACTATCTTTATTGATCTTCAGTTTAGATTTACAAACTCAAAACTACCCTTCTCACTCAGCTGCATGGGTCTGCACACTCAGCTGCGGACTCTAGCTAGGCCTCTGTGCACTCAACTGCAGAGTCTTTCTTCTCCTATCTAACCCACTACTCTTCGCTATCATTTCTCTTCTATTGACCCATTTCTTATCATTACACCAAAAGACATGCCTTAGACTCTTTAAGAGACACCTATTTATAGCCTTTTGCATACAATGCCATGGTTCGCGGACCATAGGTGGATCTCAAAATTGACTCATACTTTACATAAAAAAAGGGGCTAAACCCCTTTGACTCCTAATCATCTACACACTCTGCATCCACAAATCATTGAGACTTTACATTAGTTACAAAAATGTACCAAAATTCTCCCAGGGGACCCCATCCCAACAAAACACATGGAATAACTCTTAATACTCACGAAAACAACATGCAAAGTCAAAATAGGTTCCAAATTTTGAATTTAGGCCACCAAAATTTTGGAGGTTGTTGTAGTAGTGACAATAGGTGCATCAATTATGTGTGCCATATAAGAACATCAATTATGTGTCACTTATGGTACTTCACTTATGTGCATCAATGCATATGTGTTGATGGTCATGGTTGATTCCATATTTTGCATCACTTGTGTGTTTTTAGTTAAGGTGCATCACTTATATGCAACACCTAATATGGTGTATCATGGCTTGTGAGCATTGCTTGAGTACATTGATTCCTAATTATGTCACTTATAGCATGTATCTCATGCCATGTTGTTTATTTGTTGTAACACCCCCCTCCCACATCTACCCAAGCAATCGGCTAGCCGGAGTAAACATGCGATTAGAGGCCACTATGATATGATCTGACCTCCTACGTCACATTAAGGAAGTGGAACTGACGAAAACACACCATACATACATTCAACATCAACTTCAGGACCCTCAGGAGCCAGTCCAACACTTTAGATAGCTTGCCCTTGGGTCCCACTAATCTTTTGGACAACTTAAGTCTCAGTCGCTCTCATTCTATATGCATGAAAGCGGCCAGAAACGCAGAGTCGCTCTCACAAGCTTTCTTGCCAGCATCCATAGACGCATTTAGTCAGTGCTATGCCAGCGCCCTGGGGATTTGAGCCACATTTTTAAGCCCAGGTCACTGCCTAGAATTGAACCATCTCTTCATAACAACAAAATAACATGGAAATGACATTACTAAAGGAAATACTTGTTTAATACCTTAATTAGACCCCTACTAGCCATGATAGGCATTTCGTCAAGCATATCACAAATATGTAATCTACAAGTGTAAAGAACAGATCTGAGCATAGCAGTCTCATACTTATCTGAGATTCACCATGAAGCATTGATGCCTCGACACATTAACTACCATTCCATCCATTAGTCCATAGATACATATATTATTCAATTACAAGTAAAAACATCATGAGAGCCATATATAGTTGTTGTCATAAAGCATATACATAACCAGCATAATAGGGACAGAAATACCAATGAACTCACCGCCATATAAACCTCATATAATCCAGTATAATTCTCAAAGAAATAAAATAATAAATAACCTCTTATTGATGATGCAAAAATCCACCCCAGGATGGGACTTCCACATTCCACCCAAACGTATAATGGTTGATCCAAATCTCTCTTCAACCATTCACCCCTGTGCCCTATTCCAAGCATGAATGTGGGATCTTATCGAACACATTAATCAAAAATCATATAGGGCTTCCAGAGGCCATCCACCTCAACCCATCAAAAAGTGATTCCACCTCACAGTCGGTCATCACAAAACCATAATCAGATTGGTCTCCATCCAAGCCTTCCAGGTCTTCCAGTGCATTTGTTCCAACCAAGGCTTCTAGGACTAGTAACTCAACCCACAGCGTATACAAGGCTTCCATAGAGTTTTTCCAACTAGGGCATCTAGGACTAGTAACTCAACCCACCAAGGGCTTCTAGAGCGTTTTTCCAACCAAGGCTTCTAGGACTAGTAACTCAATCCACGTTGTTATAGGGATTCCAGAGTGTTTTTCCAACCAAGGCTTGCAAGAACTAATAACTCAACCAAAGCTAAGGAAACATGAGAACCAACGAAAAAAGAAAAATGAAAGTAAACCCACAATCACCATGGTTATCCAGGAAATGGAAAGGCTAGGCAATCCACTGTCAATCCAGGAAATCCTCCATGCCAATGACATATCACAACCAATAATCCACATGCATATTCCATGCATGCCAAAACTGGTGAAGAAATCATACATGCAACTCGATACCTGCAAGTAAATCTGATGTAGCTATTAATCCCAATGCCTTCTTACGCTTTCCTTCTCTTCCTTTGCCTTCTTGCTTCAAGAATCAAAGTATGCCACACCCACCAAGTGTGCTCCAAGAAAACTCTAACTCTCCAAGAGTATGAGAGAGAGACTAATGAGAGAGAGCTCTAACACTGAATTGACCAAGTCTTAGCGAAGAGCTCACACTGACTAAGAGCTTGCCAACTGATCCTCGGAAGCCTTCTTGTTAATGAGGCCTCTATTTTTTTCATTTTCCATTATTTTCCTTCATTTTCCTCCTCACTTTCAACCTGTGACCTTTCACCTTCATTTTCTCCTAATTTCCTTTATTTTCATAAATAAAATGCCAATTAATGCCTCATGCCTTTCCAAAGCCTTAGTCATTGTCTTTGCCAATTTCCTAATCCATAATAGACTAAATCAACACCCATTAGGATGTTTCACCCACCATTCAGCTTGCAATAGGTGTCCCATCAACAATGGTATTTATATATTTTACATGAATTTTTAACCAGGGTTGTTGCAAAACCCTCCCCCTTGGGAGAACACCATCCTCAGTGTTCAATGACACCTATAACCAAAAATACTATTGAAAACAAAACATACTACCCATGTATCTTTATAACACATCTCATTACAGTATTTACAATCACCATTGCTTAAGCATGACAAACATACCGTTTACTGGAACTTTATAACATAGCTCATTATGGTATTTACAATAACCACATATACACATACACTTTTTCTTCAACCAACAAATAACCATACTACCTATGGAGCTTTATAAATCCAGCTCAATACAGTATTTATAATAATATACACACATATACACGTATGTGCATTTTCTCAACCAACAAATAAAAGGATATGATGCCTGCATCACAACAAGGGAATCTAGAGGCTCACACCACCACCCTCAAGGTAATACCAGAATTCACCTCCTTCCAAGGAAGTCCAGAATCCACTACAATGTCAAATCTACATCCAATGTCTAGCACTACAATACAGCACCACTTGTGCTCTCAGTGAACAGTTATTGGCTCATTGTTCCAGGGCACACTCCCAATGTGCATCTGATTCCATCTAAAAATGCTAATGAAAAAAACAAACATATCTATGACCTTCCCTTCTCTGCTACACAGTTCCTCGAGAAATCCAGTCATACCTTCCATGCAGTCACTTACATCCCAAGTTCTGTTGGCACCCCCATCTCGGGTATTCTATCCCTTGGCAAGGCTTCCTCACATCGGAAGATACAAAACCAAGGCATATACCTGCCTCAAACATCCATATCGGTCATATCATGCTCATGGAAATCAATGGACACTATTGGGTACCAGTGTCCCAGAATGGCCCTGCTCCTAAAGTTCTTTACCAACATAATGTTGCATTTTCCAATTCCTTTTTCTTGGCACTACTAATTCTTGTAGTTGATTTCAACCACCCAACTGGGCATGTTTATGAATTCATGTACCAAGCACATAATTTCTATTAGATTCAAAATAAATTGAAATAACTTCAAATCATACCTCATTGGTAGCTCATCAATAAGGTACACTTGCAATCATGTTTACTTCATCTCACAACAAGTCAAACTAATTGTTTGATTAAATCATCATGTATAAACATATCACATCAGGTTATCTAGGAACACAACCATCATAGATCAAAACCCTAAATCACATATAACCATAAGAAACCAAAATCATAGATCACATGTAATCATCATAGACTAGAATCATAAATCACATGCATAATAAAATTTAAATACAATACCGATACTTGTCCTTCATCAATCCTTACTCTTGCCTTTGTTCTTTATGTACACACCCCGGATCAATTGCCACACCTGACAACACTCAATGCCTTCTCCTCAACTAGGTGCACCTGCACATAGTGTGCATCACACCCATACCACCACACATGACATACAACACCATGCAATACATGCATCTACCCCTAGTGTACAACACAACACAATACATACTCCCACGTCCTGTGTATGACACAACACAACACATATACGTACACAATGTACATCATAAGACAGGCATCTGCACATAACGTGCGACACCTAAAAATTCATACAACACAACTCATACATCTATACCAATGTATAATGCCACATAATACATGTACCTACACCTGGCATACAACATAACAAAATAAATGTACTACACAAAGTACAACACAAGGAATAGACATGTCATGATACCATGACTACACAATGCACATACGTAGTACCACATGCCTACAACACATGACGTACGACATGCACATAATACCACACGTACATCAGTACCATATGTACAACATGTAAACAATACTACATGTACGCCACACCACCTATAAAACATGTGCATAGCATCACATGTACACGACACCACCTGCACAACGTTTACACAATGCCACATGTACACAGCACCACCTACACAACGTGTACACAATGCCACATGTAAACTGCATCACATGTACAATGTGTACATAATACCACATGTACGCATTACCACATGTACAACATGTACACAGCGCCACACGCACGACATATACACAACACTACCTGCACACATCGCCACTTGTACAACATGTACACATCACTACATGCACACAACATCACTTGTAAAATCATGCACACAACACCATATGTACCTAGCACCACCTATACAATATTCATGCAACACCACATGTACATAACACTGCATATCCAACATGTACATAGCATCATCTATACACAACACTGCATATACAACCTAGACATAGCACCATCTATACCCATCGCTGCATATGTAATATTCACACAACATTATCTGTACCATCCTGTACATAACATTGCATAAACATGTACACACACTATATATGCACAACATCACATGCACACAACAACACATATGCAATAGGTACATCATATACAGCATATGCACAACAATAGTACTACACATCCAAAAGCACATTGTCTTTACTAAGAAACTTTACTTCCAGTGCCTTATCCATGCTTGTCCCAGCATGTCACAGACCAAACTGCTTTCATTTCGCTGATGTATTCCTCGAGTTACCTATCCATATAATAGACATAATATAATCACTTAATATCAACTCATAACCACATGACACTGACCTCATATATTTTTCACGACTACTCTTCCCACTTAATTCCTCATAGACCAGGAACCTCTCCATGTCATTCACCTACGTAAGCAATCATTCTTCCACAAAAATGATTCCTAATGACCTTGTCAGAAGAAAAATAAAACATGCATACATACATATATATACATATAAACATCAACATAAAACAATCATGATCCTATCAGAAAATGACACACATACATATATACATATAAGCACAATCATAATCATGATCACAACATAATTTCTAGATATCATAAGGTCAAGGTTAAGAGAACTTCATTTATGCGTGTAACACTTGTGAAACATAGAGAACAACAATTCCCAACTTGGTCAAACCATCTGACACCTCGGGTCCATTTACTTTACCTTTTATGTTATCTTTTTCATGATTATCTTGCCACTGTCCATTTACACCAATGGACCAAGCCAGTCCAACCAAATATCAGTCTTACCTTCCGCTATGCTTACTTATGCACAGAGCCTCATCTAAATCTTACATTACCTTTCGAGTACCACACTTCTATCCTAGAGCTCCATTAACTTTCCTCTTTCCCAAACAATTCCCAATACTCAAAACATAAAAGGAAATACCAAGAAACAACCAAGAAGAAAATCATGAAAACCAATAACGACATGACACCACAATAAAGTGGCATAGCTATGCACATACACACGGAAAATCGCAAATCAACCGCAACAATCACAAAATACCAAAAGCACAATACTAACCACAGACACTATGACTCAATCCCCATGGTTCCCAAGGAAAGCTCAACCTGAGCCTTCTTCATATTTCATGGTAACCTCTTTTTCCATGAAATCCCCTGCATCATATGGCCATAAATGCATAAATGTCAGTGCATAAATAAATATAACCATACACCAGATAACTTATCTTTTTGTGCCAAACACATTGCATTTTAGTTGAACGTGTCCATGCCATCTCTCAAGGGACTCCAATTCCCTTGATAAATCCACCTGTAACTAGAGGCTAGTTAATATACATGTCAATTGCATGTCCATGAATATAGCACATATCCACATAATTTCAGAAAAATAAAGGTTAAGAAGACTTCCTACATGCAAAGAACTCATTCTTTTGGAATTAAGGTTTCCAAACATAGCCAAAGGAATTCTTGTCCAATTCCTTCTTTTTACCTTTTTTCTTTGTTGGAATCAAGGCTTACTATGCACTGTCACATCACCCAAATGTTAGTTATATAAACACATCAACTATTACCTTGTCACGCTAATACCAAGCACGTTTCCTGCAACTGCTCACACATGTCAACCACATGTTCCAAATATCAAGATAATCATATATATCAATTTTAAATCAACTTTTACAACAATGGTGTCATAACCCTTATTCAAATCATAGTCATTAGACATAATGCTACAACTGTAAACTACATTCAAGTACATATCAATTGTTTCAACACATATGTATTAGTACAACCATCTTAAAACAAGATCATTTCTTCATGCAACACATACTCATATCATGCAATTAATCAAACATTCAAACAACTCACAAACATACCATGTTAGATAAATCAACTAGATGACATAATAGACACCAAACACTCAAACACCAAATAGATGACATAATCAAACAATCAAGCACAAAGTAGATGACATAAGCAAGCTCATACCTTAATGTGTCTTAGGGGAGGCTATCTTGTCTGCACAATCAATCCAGATTAGCACAACATAATATCACATCATATTAACTCATACCTGAATGTCATAACCCTAACCATTTGCATAGACCAATCCAACTTAGTATGATACATACAACATCAAGATCTTAAATGCAATAACCCTAATCATCAAGATAACTATCATATAACAACAATAAGTTAACCTATAACATACTCATCAACAACATATAACCTAATCATCAAGTTATCTATTACAAAACAATAATAACAACGCATACAACCATAGGTTGCTATCATTCATGACTATCTGACACATATGCATATGAATACACTAATCAACTATCATCTATCATGTATGTAACCATAACATCAAAAGACGTGTAGATAAACCTAATGTATATAAAACCAATGCATATAAAAATCCTTAACTTACTTATGTGCATGCCCGACATGCAAACATGTATGAAGATTTTCTCTTATCCCAAAGTCTAATGTTGCAAAGTCATTATGATGATTTGCATCTCCTGCTCTATCTCAGCCAACACATTAACATCATAACATCCCAATATCACCCAGATGACCTAGATTTCATACCATGACTTCACAAGGCATGTTTGATCTACTATTCATGGATAACTATAACTAAGACCATACATGCATAACAACTACATATAGACATATAACACATGAGTACGAAACCATATAAACATCATTCTAGCTAAGGTCCAGTCATTAATTCATGACCATATCAACTATACAAACATTACCTCATGCATGACAACAATAACCACATCACGTGCATTTGATAACATGTGAACATTGACATGCATAACAATGCCTAATCAACCATACACACATGAAGACATACTCCACGACAACACCTTCAACCTTCACATGGCAACATCACTACAACCATGATTAACACCATGCAAATGAAACAAGAACATGGACTACAAGCATAAGCTACACATATGCAATCGGCATGAATGCATGACTAGCACACAATCCATCTAGTCCGAGGGGTGAACCATGCTCTGATACCACTCTATAACACCCTCCTCCCACATCTACCCAAGAAACTTTCCAGTTGGGGTAAACATACGACGAGAGGTCACTATGATATGACTTGACCTCCTAAGTCACGTTAAGGAAGTGGAACTGACAGAAACATACCATACGTACATTCAACATCACCTCCAGGACCCTCATGAACAATTTCAACACTTTATAAAGCTTTCCCTTGGGTCCCATTGAGATTTTTTACAACTTATTCCTCATTTGCTCTCATGCTATAGGTATGACAACGTCCAGAAACCCAATGTAACTCTCATAGGCTTTCCTACTAGTGTTCAGAGACTCATTTATTCAATGCTATGCCATTGTCCCCGGGATTTGAGCCAATGTTTCAAGCCCATAGCCTAGGTCACTACCCAGAATTGAACCATTTTTCATAGCAGTAAAATAACATGGAAATGACAATACTAAAGAAAACACTTGTTTAAGACCATTGACTAGACCCCTACTAGCCATGATCATCATTTTGTCAAACATATAACGAATATGTAATCTACAGGTGTAAAGAACATACCTGAACATAGGGGTCTCATAATTACCTGAGATTCGCCATGAAGCATTGATGCCTGAACACATTAATTTCCATTCCATCCATTAGTCCATACATACAATGATCACTCAATTACAAGTAAAGACATGATGAGAGCCATACATAGTTGATGTCATAAAGCATATACATAACCAGCATAATAGGGATAGAAATACCAATGAACTCACTGCCAGATAAACCATATAATCCAATATAATGCTCATAGAAGTACAAGAAGAAATAACCTCTTATTGATGATGCAAAATCCAACCCAGGATGGAGGTTCCACGTTTCATATGGTCATAGAATGGCTGAGCCAAATCTCTCTTCAGCATTCACCCTCGTGCCATATTCCAAGCATGAATGTGGGATCTCGTAGAACACATCAATCAAAACTCATACAGGGCTTCCAAAGTCCATCCACCTCAACCCATCAAATAGTGATTCCACCTCATGATTGGTCATCACAAGACCATCATTAGATTGCTCTCCATCCAAGCCTTCCAGGGCTTCAAGAGCGTTTGTTCCAACCAAGGCTTTCAGGACTAGTAACTCAACCCATGGCTTATGCAAGGATTCCATAGAATTTATCCAACCAGGGCTTCTAGGAATAGTAACTCAACCCATCAAGGGCTTCCAGAGTGTTTTTCCAACCAAGGCTTCTAATAATAGTAACTCAACCCAAGCTATTACAGGGCTTGAAGAGCGCTTTTCCAACCAGGACTTCCAGGACCTAATAACGCAACCCAAGCTAAGGAAACATGAGAACCAACCAAAAAAAATAATGAAAGTAAACCCACAATCTCCAGGGCTATCCAAGAAATGGCAAGGCTAAGAAATCCACTGTCAATCCAGGCAATCCTACATGCCAATGAAAGATCACAACCAATAATCCACATGCATATGCCATGCATGCCAAAACTACTGAAGAAACCATACATGCAACTCGGTACCTGCAAGAAAATATGATGTAGTTCTTGATCTCAATGCCTTCTTGCACTTTCCTACTCTTCCGTTGCCTTCTTGCTCCAAGAATACAAGTATGCCACACCCACCAAGGGTGCTCCAAGGAAAATCTAAGTCTCCAAGAGTATGAGAGAAAGAATAATGAGAGAGAGCTCCAACACTGAACTGGCCAAGTCTAATCCAAGAGCTCACACTGACTAAGATCTTGCCAAATGATCCTCAGAAGCCTTTTTATTAATGAGGCCTATATTGTCTTCATTTTCCATTATTTTCCTTCATTTTCCTCCTCACATGCAACCTGTGACCTTTCACCTTCCATTTCTCCTAATTTCCTTTATTTCATAAATAAAATGCCAATTAATGCCTCATGCATTTCCAAATCCTTAGCCATTGCCTTTGCCAATTTCCTAAGCCATAATAAACCAAATCAACACCCATTAGGATGTTTCCCCCACCATTCAACTTGGAATACATTTCCCATCAATCGTGGTATTTATATATTTTACATGAGTTGTTAACCAGGGTTGTTACATTTATCTCACTCAATTGTATCGCTTTTGTGCATTGCTTATGAGCATCACTTAATTATATTATTTATGTAATTTCTTAGTTCCTTAAGTGTGTCACTTATGGGTTTCTGTTAGGGTGTGTTGGTTGTAAATTAGTCACAATGGTCTAAACAATGATTCCATACATGTAACATTTCATTATTTCATAATATTCATAAATATAATGAACAAAAATAATGTCCCAAGGAAAATGAATTTGGAGAAAGCTTATGTCAACTCTTAGGAAAAAATGAGGTTTTCCAATAACATCGTACAATTCATATGCAATTGAAAATTTTCACCTTTATGAAAAATCCCACACTTATTTTAACTTTGATCCAAAAAACTCACCCTATGCAAAGGAGAATTCATAATTACAAGTACAAAAATGTTGATTGAAAATATTACATACATACATGTTTTATCTATTTTGGAATCAAAAAATGGATGTTAAAATCAAAATAAAGAAGAAAAATAATTTGTAAAAAACAAATAAACATGGGAGACTTGAAGATATTCAATGATGCGTCTCAGTTTCAATTAATAGGCACTTTTTAGATTTAATATGCATCCACATCATTAAAGGTTGGCTGATTATTAGTGTACTCACATGTCATTTAGAATCCACATTAGTTTCTTTTTATCATCTCAGATGTGTTGTTAGATTACATTTATTGCCTCTTGATTGTCATTTCTATTTTATACCCCAAAACAAAATTCACATTATGTCCTTGAATGGCTCTAAGAAGTGAGTTGCAGTTCTCCATAAAGTTTAAACTAGGACTTGGATGGGAAAACCATAAATTTTGTTGGACTCTTGGCACCAAGTTATAGCTAGTGGCATGCCCCTCCTAGGGTTTTAGAAGCAAAAGAATTGATTTCTTTGAAGATATTTAGAGCTAGAGTTTGCTCAGTAAAGACCAATGCAAAATTTTCATAAGAAAGTGTATTTTGCAAAATGTTGGCTTGAACAATTATGGGTATTGTGCTTTCATAGGTCTTTAATAACCAAACACACTTTTTGTAGCTTATTGAACTCATTTTAATACTTATTTTGGTTTTTATATCACCAAATCAAATTCACCATATGTCCCTAAATGGCCCTAGGAAGCAAGTTGCAACTAGCCATAAAATTCAACCTAGAATTGGATGTGTAAACTAACCATTCCACTAGACTCCTTGCACTAGGTTAAAACTAGGGGCACCCCCCTTCAAGGATTCCATATGTCGAAAACTGATTTATTTAAGGATTTTTGGACCTAAGTTCTCATTAGTAAAGACCAATGAAAAATTTACACAAGGGTGTGGATATTGTAAAACCCAAGCTCGAGAGATTGTGCATGGCATGCTCACACAAGCCTTGGCCAAACACACTTTGGAGGTTACATAGCTCATTTTTTCTACTTGGTTTGGTTTTTATACCCTAGGAGAAAATTCATAATGTGTCCTTGGATGGCTTCTAGAAGCGACTTTCCATTTGCTATAAAAAAAAAATCTAACCAAGACTTATATAGGTGAACCGTCAATTTCCTTGGACTCTTGGCATTGGGTTATAGCTATGGGCACCTTGCTCCTTAGACTCCATAGGCCAGAAATTAATTTATTTGAGGATATTCATAATTGGGGTTTTGTTGAGTAAATACCAATGAAAATTTTGCATAAGGGGGTGGATTTTGCAAATCCGTGGATCAAGAAATTATGGGTAGCATGGTCACATGGGTCTTGACTAAACACACTCACTAGAGCTTATGGAACTTGTTTACTTGGTTTGGTTTTTATACCCCCAAACCAGATTCACCATATGTCCCTAAATGGCTATTGGAAGTGAGTTATAGCTAGTAATAAAATACAAACTCGGACTCGGATGGGTGAACCATTAATTTCGTTGGACTCCTAGAATAGGGTTACAACTAGGAGAAATCCCCTCCTAAAACTCCATCTATTGAAATGTGATTTATTTGAGGATCTTAGAAGCTAGGATTTTGTTCAATAAAGACCAATGCAAATTTTGCATAAGGGGGTAGATTTTCAAAACTCTTGCTAGAGAGATTATTGATAGTGTAATTACATGAACTTGCCAAACACACTTGTTGACGCTTATGAAACTCATTTTTGTTGCTTGGTTTGTTTTTATATCAGATGTTGTTGTTTCTAGAAGAATTTTGGCATGAGTGTGAAACATCTGACATTTCCAATGGACACTCCACTCATCATCAAATACAAATGAAGCTTTTGAATGACTAAAAAGAGACCCATACCAAGTTAAATAGAATCAAGAAATAATATCTAGAAATAGAAATCCACAAAAGAAGAAAATAGGTTTTATCAAAAGGAGAGAAATGGATCCCAAGGGGCTAAGAAATTAGGGTAAATGAAACAATACTAAAAAGAAAAATAATTAATTAATAATTAAAAAAAAAAGACTAAATGAATTGATTATAAGGAAATCAACCAACTATTTTGAAAAATAATACCAGAACTAACATTTTTTTATAATATTGAAAAATAAAATTAGATTTTATTAAAATTGATTTTAAAAATAATATTATAATTAAGTTATTACATTCTTAACACTATAACTATTAAATTCTAATTATATTTTAATAATAATATTATTATGTATTATTATACTATGATAATATGAACGGATTAAAATTATACTCTTGATACTAAAAATTAATTAAATACGATGACGGTGTTAATGTAACATGGAGTGAATTCTTATTTCTAAAATGTGTAATCTTTAATAGATTATATTGTATTATTATACATTTTTAATATATGCTGTTATATTATTCTTAGTATTAGGTTATGTTATTCTTAGTATTAGGTTATGTATTATAATATAAGGTTATGTATAAGTAATATTAGTAGTAATTATATTATTAATATTAATAAGATAGGTATTATTAACATTATAATTGTTATATTAAAAATGATTTGGGGTCTAAAAAAAGTCTTATGTATTTGAGAGTCTTGGATCCTAAGATAAAGAAGTTCTATTTAAGACTAAATAGAATAACTTGGAAATAGTAACAGTTACTCTTGAACAAAGAGTCTAGCGAAAAGTGGAAATTTTTTGTTTTTTAAAAGAACACTAAGTAACTTCTATCATACTTAGTCCTCACAAAATTATGTGATTTCTTTATAGTTTTTCATTTATTGTACACCATACAATGAGTTGACATGACTAAATACTTGTCAACATCTATAAAATATAATTTTATTTAATTTTATTCTTTGATTTCAGGTTAATAAAATAATTTTTCCTATAATAATTTGTTATTATTATTAAATTATTAATTATTATTATAAAAAAATTATTATTATTATTATTATTATTAAGTTATTAATTATTATTATAATGATTATTTTATAATTATTATAATGAGCTACATTAGTTAGTTTTAAATGTTGACCAAATCTTAAAGATGTGATTAATCCAAAAGACTTATATCTATTATAATTATTATTATTACTAATAAGTTATTAATGTTAAATTATTATGTTCATTATTAAATTATAATTTTAAATTATATAAAAAATGATTAATATTACTATTAATATTATTAGTTTTATTTGGGTTCTGTTATTGATATTATTATAGAAAAATATTAATTATAATACTAAAAACAAAATATTATTAAATAATCTTAAAATTAAAATACTATTAATAAATTATGTTTTATTATTTTAATTGGTAAATAACTTTGTTGTAATTAATATTAAAAGCTTAATTTTGCTATTAGAACCTCGATTTGTTATAATTAATATTAATATGAAAATCGTAATATTAAAATTATATGAAGAAGGATATATCTCATGAAGGGTCACAATACGTTTAGTCCTTATATATTATTAATATGCTTATAATAGGTTCACAACAAAGGTCATAACTAAAATATAGTTGAGAGTAATATGGCTAAAATAGGATGTTGTTAAATATGTATCCTCATTATGTAATACTATTAGTTTGAAGGTATAATTATATTATTAAGTTATTTAATGAGGGTAAGGGGATAGTTTTATGGAGAAGGCTTACAAATATTTAATAAATAAAAAATAATAATATATTAAAGGAGTGAGGGTTAGATTATAAATATAAGAATAGTGAAAATAAGAAAAGAATAGGTTTAAATAATTAAAGAATATTATAGTTAATATTAGATTTAATTAATAGATTATTAAACTAGATTTTAAGAAATAAGATTTGGAGAAAGTAAGAGATTGACAAAATATTTTTTTGAAAATGAGAATTAAATAGGGAGTGAAATTTAAAAGGGATGAATTAACTTAAGGAATGAGAATTGATGTGAGTATAGGAGAAATAATGGATAGCATATTTCTAAGGGTGACTTAATTCTAAGTCATTTTCTTTATTGAAATTGTTAGGTGGTTTTTTAATTCCAGGGATTCTTTGATGATGCATTGTGGGTAGAAGGGGGAGAGAACAAATTTTTGAAAACATCAAATTTAATGAGGTGTTTGGTATTGTGGGAGTTGCAATTGGACATAAAATTCAAATTGGGATTCGTGTGAGCAAATTGCCAATTCTGTTGAACTCCTAACATTGGATTAAAACTAGGGGTACCCCTCTCTTAGGACTCCATAGGTAAAAAAAAATATTTGAGGATCTTCAAAGCCAGGGTTTTCAATTAATAAAGACGAATACAAATTTTTCACAAGGGGTGGATTTTGCAAAGCCTTGGCTTGAGTCATTATGGGTAGCATGTTCACATGAGCTTTGGCCAAACACACATTCTAGAGTTTACGAAACTCACTTATGCTACTCAATTTCATTTTTATTCTTTTGGGCCAAACTCACAATGTGTCCTTGAAAGACTCTTGGAAGAAAGTTACAACTCACCATAAAACTCTAATTAATACTTGGATGGGTGAACCATTGATTCTGTTGAAGTATTGATACTGATTTGTATCTAGGGGCACCCCTATTCTACGATTCCATTGGCTTAAAAATCGTTTATTCGAGGACCTATGAAGCTTTGGTTTCGCGGAAGCATCACTCACTTTGGTGAGTTAGGTATGGTTCTCAAAGAGCTTATAAATTTATCTAAAGGATATTAGGGTTTTGTTTTAATGGATGCACATCAATTTTGTGAAGTTGGAGTTTCAAGAATTAGAGAGGAAACTAGAATAATTACTGATTATTGGAGTTGCAACATTTAGTAGTTATTAGAGTTGCATGAGAGAGGTAATGTTGAAAGGAAGGGAAATGGTAAAATATAACAGTTGTGAGTGAATATGTCATGGACGCATTATAGTGGATTTCAATTTCCATTTGAAAATAAAGAAAGACAAAATACATGTTATAGACAACATGAAATATGTCTTTTGAAGTGAAAATGATCTTGATCAATAAGCCATATCTCTTAGTTTATTTTGACAAAGTTGATGATGATTTCTGATTATGTTTGTGATTATTCTTGTTAATTATACTTGCTAGTCATGTTAATCCTTTGAACCTAATATTACTTACATTCCTCATGAAGCCCCTAAAGCTTGTGCACATTCTTCAATAACCACAAATGCTACTAATGCACATTCTTCAACAATCGAAGTTGAATCCACCATTAACATAAAGATAAAATGATGGGATGGAAGGAATATGAGATGGAATATACAAAATACATGGTTCCATGTAACCACCCTCCTCCCACATCTACCCAAGCAACCGGCCTGCCGGGGTAAACATGTGAAGAGAGGCCACTATGATATGATTCGACCTCCTAAGTCACATTAAGGAAGTGGAACTGATGGAAACATACCATACAAACATTCAACATCAACATTAGGACCCTCAAGAACCAATACAACCTTTCTACCAATCAGCCCCTAAGTCCCACTGAAATTTTGGACAAATTTACATTTGGATGCTCTCATGCTATGGGCATGCCAGTTTCCAGGGACCTCGAGACGCTCTCATAGGCTTGCAACTCAGTGTCCAAGGACTCCTTTGGTCAGTTTTGTGCCAGCATCCTCGGGATTTAAGCCACATTTTCAGGCCCAGAGCCCAGCTCACTACCTAGAATTGAATAACACCTTCAGAATAAGAAAATAACATGGAAATAAAAGTACTAATGCAATTACTTTAGTAAGACCTTGACTGGACCCCTACTAGCCATGACAATAATTTTGTCAAACATATCACAAGTATGTAATCTACAGGTGTAAATAACAGATCTGAGCATAGGGGTCTCATACTTATATGAGATTCTCTATGAGGCATTGTTTCGTTATCAATTTAGCTGCAGCTTCATCCATTAGGCCATGGATAAATTGTTCATTCATATACAAGTACAAACATGATGAGATCCATACGTAGTTGTTTTCATAGAACATATACATAACCATCATAATAGGGATAGAAATACCAAGGAAACAACATCCATCTAATCCACATATAAACCAATACAATACTCATAAAATAACAAGGAGAAATAACCTCTTATTAATGATGCAAAAGCCAAACCTGGGTTGGCACTTCCACATTCCACATGACCGTAGAATGGTTGAGCCAAATCTCCCTTCATCCATTCACCCTCGTGCCATATTCCAAGCATGAATGTAGGATATCATAAAACACATCAATCAAAAACCATTCAGGCCTTCCAGACGCCATCCACCTTAACCCATCAAACAGTGATTCCACCTCACCGTCGGACATCACAAAACCATCATCAGATTGGTCTCTATCCAATCCTTCCAGGGCTTCTAGAACGTTTGTCCCAAACAAGGATTCTAGTGCTAGTAACTCAACCCACAGCTTTCATCGGGCTTCCAGAGTGTTTCTCCAACCAAGGCTTCTAGGACTAGTAATTCAACCTGCCAAGGGCCTCCAGAGCATTTTTCCAACCAAGGCTTCCACGACTAGTAAGTCAACCCAAGTTGTTACATGGCTTCCAGAGCATTTGTCCAACCAAGCATTCCTGGAACTAATAACTCAACCCAAGCTAAGGAAACATGAGAACCAACCAAAATAACAAGGAAATAAGCCCAAATTCTCCACAGCGATCCAGGAAATGGCAAGGCCAGTAAATCCACTTACAATCCAAGAAATCCTCCATGCCAATGATAGATCATGACCAAAAATCCACATTCATATGTCATGCATGCCAATACTAGTGAGGAAAACATACATGCAACTCGGTACCTGAAAGAAAATATTGTTGTAACTACTGATCATGATGCCCTCTTGTGCTTTCCTATTCTTCCTTTTCCTTCTTGCTCAAAGAATCCAAGTATGCCACACCCTCTAAGAGTGCTCCAATAAATCTCTAAGTATCCAAGTGTATCAGAGAGAGAGAGAGAGAATAATGAGAGAGCTCCAACACTAAACTGACAAAAGGTTGTGTACTAATCCTTAGAAGCATTTTTAGGAATGAGGCCTCTATTTTCTTCATTTTCCATTATTTTTCTTCATTTTCCTCCTCACATACAACATGTGACCTTTCACCTCCCTTTTCTCCTAATTTCCATTATTTTCATAAATAAATGTGCCAAAATGCTAGTTTTCCTTTCCAAATCCTTAACCATTTCCTTTGCCAATTTCCTCAGCCATTAAGCAATCATAAGTGATCCCCATCACTAGGATTTTTCCCAACATTCAGCTTGGAATAAGTGTCCCATCAACTGTGGTTATTATTTTTCCTTTATTAGTTTTTATTACATGTAATTTTCACCAGGGCTATTACGGAACCCTCCCTATTCAGGGAACACCATCCTCAGTGTTCAACAACACCTATAACAACAAAATTGTTGTAAGAAAAATATATTGTCGATGGAGCTTTATAACTTAGCTCGTTGTAGTATTTACAATTATCAACTTGCTGAGAAGAAGACCAACACAAAAACATAACATCATAATGGCATGGAATCCATACCACTTATTCGAGCTTTATAACATTTCTCATGGTAGTATTTACATCCATATACATATTTACACATACAAAACATCATCAAACATATACCAAAACTGAACCAAAACATCATGCCAAAACTGCTTTGCCTCAACTAGAAAATAAGGAAGGATACATAGCCCGCATCTAATCTTCCATCTCCCATGTAGCTTTCATCAGACCCAAAGTGATTCCATTGCACCTTAACTTGCTCGATTTCTCGGTTCTGGAGTATGAGGACCGTTTTCTGCGATATACACTGAGGCTTCAACTTGAATTCTCCATCTGGTTCCACCTGCAATACAGACCAGCCAATCACATGATCAACATCTCTAACATACTTCTTAAGCAATGGCACACAGAAAACATCATGGACTTTCACTATCAGAGGTAGTGCAAGTCGATAGGCTACTGGCCCAATTCTCGAATGATACTAAAGGGTCCACAAAATTGTGGTGTCATCTTGGCACGTGATCCAATATTCAAGGATCTCTCCTTCAGTTTGATGTGCAAGTACACATGTTCCATAACTTGGAACTCCTTGAACAACATGTTTCGATTTTCATAGCTCTTTTGCCTATCATGTGCTACTTTTAGATTCTTCTTGATTACCTACATTTCATGTTCCATATCTGCCAACATATCTGGTCCAATAAGTACCATGTTCACTGGATCATTCCAACCGATAGGAGTATTGCCACTCCGCTCATACAACACCTCAAATGGACTCATCTTTAAATATTCCCAATACCCAATGTTGTAAGGAACTCTACCAATGGAAGATACTCTTCCCACTTTCATTGTTGATGCATCACATACATCCTCAACATGTCCTCCATTGTCCTGTTGACCCTTAATCTCTATCCATCTATCTATGGATGATAGTTTTACTGAAGGTCAACTTTGTGCCAAAACCTACAAATAACTCCTTCCAAAACTTGGAAGTGAACTTCACATCCCTGTCTAACACAATCTTCTTTGAAACACCATGCAATCTAACCACATCTCCGATGAATACCTATGCTACATCGCTAGCTGAGAATGTAGACTTCATTGGAATGAAGTGTGCAACCTTTGTCAACCTATCCACAATAACCATGACGTAATCATGTTATCTCACTATCCTTGGCAAACCTGTGATGAATTCCATGGAAATGACTTCCCATTTCCACTTTGGAATCAAAATCAGTTGTAGCAGTCCACCTGTATGTTTACATTGTGCCTTCACACACTGAAAATCAAAACACTTAGCCACAAACTCTCTTACATCCCTCTTCAGGTTTGGCCAATAATAAAATATGTTCACTGTTGTCAACACCTTTTGATAGCTTGGGTGACCCGAATATGGTTTTGCATGAAACTCTCTTAAGATCACCTTCTTGAGCTCACTGTTATCTAGCACATATATCCTATATTTGAATATAACCACATCTATTGTAAGGAAATAGTCCACATCATGTGCACCTACACTTGTACATGTACATGTACTTATACTATCACATGTACCTATACCTGTACCTATACATTCATCATCGCTTGTACCAATACATATACATGTACTTGTACCATCACTTGTACCTGTATCAGTGCTCTGCTACAACTTGTGCATAATCTCCATATATCTAACATCTTGCTGACCTACCTGCAAGATCATATCATGTAAGTCTGTCCCATAGGAGCTCATGGTTACTAAGTGATTTACCTATATCCGCCTGCTAAGAGCATCTGTCACTTTGTTATCTTTACATTTGATATATCTGATCTCAAAATCGAACTCAATGATCATAGCCAACCATCGAGCCTACCTACCATTCAAATTTGGTTGGTCAAACAGATATGGCAAACCACTATGATCATGCATCAATGTAAACCTCTTGCCCAGAAGATAGTGTCTCCACATATTCAATGCATGTAGAATCCATGCCATCTCAAGATCATGTGTGGAGTAGTTATGCTCATGCTAATTTAGTTTTCACAACTCATAGCATACCACTTATCCATATTGCATAAGGACTCCCCCAAGTCCTTTCTTGTAAGCATTTGTGCATACTACAAAATCTTTGTCTGGATCTGCAATCTTTAACACAAGTGCATGTGTCAACAACTAATTAAGCTGCTTAAAACTAGCCTCACACTCCTTTGTCCATTCTAACTTCTTACCTTTCCTCTGCAATGATGGATAGGATAATAAATATATGAGAAGTTCCTGATGAACCTCCTGTAATATCCTACTAATCCCATGAAAGATCTCACCTCATCCACATTCCTAGGAGCTACCCACTCCATGATGGCCCTTATCTTTTATGGATCTACTGCAATGCCCTCCTTGGAGACAACATGTCCCAAGTAACGTACCTTAGTCTGAAATAAACTACACTTTCTTAGCTTAGTATACAACTGATGGTCTCTCAACAATCTCAACATTATTGCTAAATGCTCAACATGCTCTTCCTCATTTTTAGAATATACCAATATGTCATTAATGAACACAATAAAAAACTTATCCAAATATGGATGCAATACACTATTCATCAAGCAAATAAATGTAGCTGGAGCATTAGTTAATCCAAATGGAACTACAACAAACTCATAATGCCCATACCTGGTCCAAAAGGTTGTCTTGTAAATTTCTTCCTCTTTGATGCGTACCTAATGATATCTAGCTCTCAAATCAATCTTCGAGAACATTGCCACTCCCTTCAACTGATCGAACAAGTCATCAATCCTCGGTAATGCATACATGTTCTTGACGATCACTTTTTTCAACTTCCTATAGTCAATACACAATATGAGATTACCATTCTTCTTGTTCACAAACAATACCGGTGCACCCCATGGTGATACACTTGGCCTAATGTATCCCTTTTCCAACATTTCCTTCAACTGCAACTTCAACTCTACCAACTTAGATGTGTTCATCATGTAAGGTTCTTTTGATGTTGGAGCTATCCCTAGCACTAAATCAATAGAAAAGTATACCTCTCTATGAGGTGGAAACTCTGAAATGTCCTCAGGAAATACATCCTTGAACTGTTGTAAAATTTGGTGCCTGTTCAAAACATCTCCATCCTTAACTTCCTTACCCTTTTCACTAGAAATGTTCACTTCAAATAACATAAAGCCTTTCCTGCGGTTGTTCTTTGCTTGCATAGTTGTCACCATCCTAACTGATGTAGTTGTCTTCTCTCCATGTAAGACTCTTGGTTCCCCATTGTCATCTAAGCATTCAATGGCCTTGTCATAACAATCCACCTTGGTTCTATGAAGGTAAAACCAATCCATGACCAAAAACATATTGTATGATCCCAATGGTAATACATTAAAATGTGTTTCTTTAGGCATACCATTCAAATAAAATGCACAAGATCCTACCCAATGATGAATTAGCTTCTTTGTACTTGTAGCCAACTGCACTAACCAAGACTCTGCATCCAATTCCTTACTCGAACCACACTTATCCATCAATTCAAGACTAAAATAGCCATAATTAGATCAAGGGTCAATCAAAATAGAAATAACTTGATCACAAATCTTACAATCCATCTCAATAATAGATGTCTGATGGTTTGCATGTTTGTTATCCAATGTTGCATAAATACGAGGAATACTTTGACTAACTCCCCAACAGTTTGTGTGTCTTGTGCACTATATATCTGAGGTTTACTTCCCTGTAATTGTGGAAATCTCTCCTGCGATGATCCCCTCCACAAGTCCAACACCGCACAGGCTCCTTATTCTGCTCCTGAGATCGATGTCCCTATCCTCTATCTGATGCATTGAACTTCTTATATGGTGAAACATTCTCTTCGTTATCGGTACCCTAAGATATTTCTCATTTCTTGTCTCATTTTCCTTTTTTCCTTGCATTACCTTTCGAATTTGGCTTAGTCTCTGATCTGTGCTTTGATTTTTCATATCAATGCCTTAGCTTTCAGATGGCCTCCTCCAATTATCTAGGCTCATAAAACTAAATCTCATCTTTGAATGCAACCGATAATCCACTAATGAACCTTTGAATCTTGGCCTTCTCCTCTGTGAGATAAGGCACATACCTCAATAACTCCAAGAACTTGTTAGTGTACTCATCATTTTTCACTAAACCCATCTTTATCTCCTAGAATTATTTTTCCCTGTCATCAAATTATCTCTTCGACAAATACTTCTTCTTGAACAGTCGCTCGAGCTCACTCCAAGTCAAGTCATCCTCATGAATACATCTGACATTCTTCACATATTCGCACCAAATGTTTGCCTTACCTTTGAGACTGAATGGATCTACTTTGGCTTTCTTGTTCTCCGAATAATCATGCAACCTGAAGAACTTCCTCATGCCAAGAAACCATGCCTCTGCATCATGTGGTTTCTTCATCTCTCCACCAAAAGTAGGTGGATTTTCTTTCTTAAAATCATTTGGCAGGTATCCCCTATCACTCCTTCTATAAGGATGATAAAGATGACGATCATAATGCCTATATGAATAAAAAAATAGAATAATACATGTGTGTATCCCATCTCCTATCTAGAGTGTCCAACAACCTACCATCTACAACTGTGTCATCTATATCTGACCTATGACCACCATGCGACCTACTACTATATGCCCCATTAGTTCGGTCCTCTTGCTCATAGCTGATCTGACATGATCCTTATCGCTGCAATTCTCAAAAGCTCTTAAGTATCACTGAATTTACCTCTGCTTGTTTCTCTTGTGCATGCAGATTCTGTCATTATATGCATTACAAATCCTTATTTCTTCCTTTAAGATTCTCATTCTAACTGCCAAATTGGAAGAGTTTGCAACACCACACTGCTCTTCTGATTCATAGGGAGAGTCTTCGTAGTCAACCATCTTACTAGCAATTTGATATTTCTTCCTGCAATGTATATCATGTAAGCTAAATCAAATCACAATAAACCAATGTACCTTAGTATAGCTCAGGGAGGATATCTTGTCTACAAGATTAACAAATCAATGTGATACATGTATAACATAATCATGATAGCATATAGAAACATAACAAATAAGCATGTGACCATGCAACTATAATTCTAGCTAGGGTCCAGTCATCAATGCATGACCTTAACAACAACACACATCACGACCTCATGCATGAAAACAACCACTACATCATTGAACACTTGACCATATGTGAACATTAACATGCATAAGCAATGTGTAACCAACCACACACATGCATAAACAAATATGGTTAACCATGAACGAATGATACTTGAAACCAAACCTACAAGAATGGTACATGCAACCAATCATACAAGAATGTAACCAAACATATACTAATGTAACCAAGAATATGGAATGATACATGTAAGAGACATATAACAACATGTAACCAATCATACACTCATGACAATGCACTCCACAATAATAACATCAACTTCCACATGACGACATCACTACAACCATGATCAACATCATACAAATGAAAAAAGAAAATGGAATGCAAGTGTAAGAGGCACACATGAAACTGACATGCATGCGTGACCAACAAACAACCCATCCAGTCTAAGGGGTGAACCATGCTCTGATAGCACTTTGTAACCACCCTTGTCCCACATCTACCCAAGCAACTAGCCCATTAGGGTAAACATGCGATGAGATGCCACTATGATATGATTTGACCTCCTAAGTCATGTTAAGGAAGTGGAACCAATGGAAACACACCATAGAAACATTCAACATCAGCATTAGGACCCCTAGGAACCAATCCAACCTTTCTACCAACCATACCCTGGGTCCCACTGAACTTTTGGACAACTTGACCTCTGGATGCTCTCATGCTATTGGCATTCCAACATCCAGGAACCTTTGGACACTCTCATGCTATGGTAATTCCAGTGTCTAGGGATCTATGGATTCTCTCACAAGCTTGTAAGCCAGCATCCAGGAACTCTTTTTCTCATTTTTATGCCAATGTCCCTGACATTTAAACCACATTTTCAGGCCTAGAGCCCAGGTCACTACCCAAAATTGAATGACACCTTCAGAATAGTAAGATAACATGGAAATAACAATACTAATGCAATTACTTGAATAAGATCTTGACTAGACCCCTACTGGCCATGACAAGCATTTCATCAAACATATCATAAGTATGTAATCTATAGGTGTAAATAACAGATCTGAGCATAGGGGTTTCATACTTATCTGAGATTCACTACGAGGCATTGTTTCCTTATCCCTTTAGCTATAGTTTCATCCATTAGGCCATGGATACATTTTTCATTAATATACAAGTAAAAACATAATGATAACCATAGATAGTTGCTACCATAGAACATATACATAACCAGCATAATAGGGACAAAAATACCAATGAAGCAACAACCATCTCATCCACATATAAACCAGTACAATACTCATAAAATAAAAAGGATAAATAACCTTTTATTAATTATGCAAAACCCAAACCCGGGATGGCACTTCCATGTTCCTCTCAATCGCAGAATGTCTGAGCCAAATCTCTCTTCATCCCTTCACCCTTGTTCCATATTCCAATCATGAATGTGGGATCTCATAAAACACATCAATATAAAACCATCGAGGGCTTGCAGAGGCCATCCACCTCAACCCATCAAACAGTGATTCCACCTCACCATCGGACATCACAAAACCATCATTATATTGGTCTCTATCCAAGCCTTCCAGGGATTTTAGAGCACTTGTCCCAACCAAGGCTTCCAGGGCTAGTGGCGCAACCCACAACTGTTGTTAGGCTTTCAGATCATTTTTCCAACCAAGGCTTCCAGGACTAGTAACTCAACCTGCGTTGTTACAGGGCTTCTAGAGCGTTTGTCCAACCAAGGCTTATAGGAACCAATAACTCAACCCAAGCTAAGGAAACATGAGAACCAACCAAAACAACAAGGAAATAAACCCACAATCTCCATGGTTATCTAGGAAATGGCAAGGCTAGGCAATCCACTATCAATCTAGGCAATCCTCCATGCCAATGATATATCATGACCAAATATCCACATGCATATGCCATGCATGCCAAAACTAGTGAGGAAAACATACATGCAACTCAGTACCTGCAAGAAAATCATGTTGTAGCTGCTGATCCTGATGCCCTCTTGCACTTTCCTACTCTTCATTTTCCTTCTTGCTCCAAGAATCCAAGTATGCCACACCCTCCAAGAGTTACCCAAGAAAACTCTAAGTATCCAAGAGTATGAGAGAGAGAGAGAGAGAGAGAGAGAGAGAGAGAGAGAGAGAGAATAATGAGAGAGCCCCAACACTGAACTGACAAAAGGTTATGTATTGATCCTCATAAGCCTTTTTATGAATGAGGCCTCTATTTTCTTCATTTTCCATTATTTTTCTTCATTTTCCTCCTCACATGCAACCTATGACCTTTCACCTCCCTTTCCTCCTATTTTCCGTTATTTTCATAACTAAATGTGCCAAAATGCTAGTTTTCCTTTCTAAATCCTTAGCCATTTCCTTTTCCAATTTCCTTAGCCATTAAATAATCACAAATGATTCCCATCCCTAGGATTATGCCCAACATTCATCTTGGAATAAGTGTCCCATCAACCGTGGTTATTATGTTTCCTTCATTAGCTTTTATTACATGGAATTTTCACCAAGGTTATTACATTCCAAATAGTGAAATATTCATGAATAATCATATTGAATCCTAGTAATACTAGTTCTAATATTGTCATGGAGATATTTTGGTAATGGAAAAAAACTTAAATTCTCATAGAAAAGTGGATAGGGAGGTCACCAATTTTTCTATTTTGGGTGTGGATAAGAACCATGTTGTCAAAAATTTGGTTGTCATTTCCTCTAATGGGAATTAGAAGGCATGTCTGAGTGACTCAAGGCCAAATGGAGCCCCACACACCCTAGCATTTACCATGGAGAGGCTTCATGAAGTTTTCCCATAAGAAATAGTTTGTGGAGGAAGATATATGGACAAGGTTGGAATATTACATCTAATTAGTCTGTTTTCTTCCCATAGTCACTACCAGGTGGATGAAGTCTGGGTGTAGGGTGTTGGTTTTATTTGAAGAGAATTGATTCTAAGGGCTCTAGCTTATCAAAATCCTTTGGTGGGGAATATTAGAGTCATATTTTAGCCTAAAAGGGGAAAATGGTTCAAACAATGGTAGAAAGAGGAATAGTAGGGTAAGGTTGATCTTGGGGGGAGATGTAAGACTATATCAAGCTCTATATGTGATGCTGGAGCTAGCCATTGAGGCCTAAAGGACTTGCATTCTTATTGGTGGCATGGTTGATGTATGATGACTATGTGTGTTTTTGTGTATGTGATTAATGTGTTGTTGTAAATATTGCATGGCCAACAAGAAGAAATGCTTCATACATTCTATTATATTTATGGTTTTGTAATTAGAGGAGGTGTGGTGAAGAACCTATTCAATTTATTATCCAATATCAAACCATCATTGGAATAAATTACAACCTTGAGTGACATAATCTATTTTACATTAAACCTTATGTATTATGAGCAAAAGATATATGCTAGTTGCAAGTAAGGATCCTTCTCATGCGTTTTAAGTATGATGAGTTCTCGTGATTGAAAAAATATACAACCCTAGAGAGGAATCCATAATTATATAAACATTCGACCTTACAAATGCAAGCTTAAATGGTTGTAGTCCTCTTATTGGAGTATATTTGTCAATAATGCCATGTTTCTGTGTGAACGAAGTTAATATATCTAAGTAAACACTTAGATTGTGTGGATCTCATCATGATAATTACACCTATTAGTTTTGATACAAGAGTGAATGCCTTAGATATAATATTGTATTTCTCTTGAATGGAGATTGATCCTCAAGTTGCATTTCAACATCTTAATAAGGAAATCAAGTTCAAATTTGAAACTTTATATTTCAAAACTTTAATTTAACATACATGAAAATTCAAACAAATAATATAGAAATTTAATATCAAATAAACAAACACTTCAATTTGTAGCACATGTACAATGGAATGTGCATGTGTGTGTACACTTGAAATTGTCTTAGTTTTACATTTTTAACAAAATGGAAAAGCATACCCAATATACAAAACTACATCTCATACCCAAACAGGGAAGTATGCATATGGTGACCTCCATATTGGTATCACTCCAAAATTTCTTGTAAGTTGTTTAGAAAAAGAAATGATAGAGGTAACCACAAACCAACTTTGGAGATCAGTATCTAGCCTTCCTAATATCAGAGAGGGCTCTCTTTTTATGATTTAACTTTGTTTTAGTTAATTGATTTTAGGCTAGTTATGATGGTACTGGGGTTTTTTATCTGAATTTGGGTGGTGGGATCTCTTACTCAGATGAAAAAGGGTTGTCCTTTACCATTGGGCTATGGGGTTGAATGTCAAACAAACTAGACTGGATCAAGCTTTAAAAACAGTGTCTACAGGGCAAGATAAGTGAGTTATTAAAGATCTCAGAGGCTAGATGGTGAAATGGTTTCTAATCGGATCTAGGGAGAAATTAAGGGCTCCTTAGGCCAGATTATAAAGAGAATGAAAAAGGTCAACTGGGATGGGAGAGCAATTAAGGGTTCTCAAATTTGGATATCAGAGGAAAACATATAAATGACTAATTGTGCAAAATAGAGTGTACTTAAACAAATTCTGAGTTATATTTCTAGTTAATTCATTCAAATTTGAATAACATTTAAGTTTATAAAACACATAAGAAAGTAACAAAATTAGACAAAGAAGATACTTCACTGTAATAGCTCATCTCATGAAACCTGTAGTGTAATCTTTTTATTACTTACTCTAGTTCGTTGACTTGAAAACTAGTACAATCACCCTTAGGTTTAAGATCAAAATAAATCTACAGATGTATAGCGATCCACACCAATACTTCAATTTATGAAGTATTTATACAAAAATAAATTACAAAATATCTCAAACTGCATTGAGAACTAATCTAGGAAAAGGAAATATCTTCATGCAAGAAGATAGAGACAACTATTGAACTGTTGTTTGTTGTCCCTGTTATTTAGGTTCTGTTGTCTTTTAGTCTTTGATCTTTTGCCCTTTAAGTTTCTTGGCTATTTTGTCTTCACGCTGGATGTCATATTTACTAAAGACATTTCATCTGATACACTTTCATCTCATACTCTTTGACCTTGTTGTCCTATCAATACCCTTTTACTGTGCTTTTTCACTTTTCACTGTACATTTATATTTTTACTGTGTTTTTCCTATAGTAAATCATTCATTTTTCCCATGTCTCGAAATTTGGTAATTGGATATTGAGCATGTTTCGATATATCTCATTTGCCTCTGTGTATTTGTTAAAAGTAGGCTTATTGACAAAAAAGTGTTTTACCTCATGCTAGAGGTAAAACAAGTTTTCAAAATTTTGGTATAATACTTTGCCTATTGGTATGCCCTTCATGGATGAAGTGTTTACCTGATCTTTGGCCACTTCCTTGATCTTCTTATTGTAATCTTCCCGTGTCATTAACTTATCATTTATAACTAAGGGATTTGGTAATCCCTTTTGCCTCAAAAGTTTGAACTTAACCATGAACCTGTCAATGGCCAGTTGCATGGTTTGACACTTATCCTCCAAGTTCAACATCAAATTCCTCTTAGTGAGGACTCTTTTAACTTCAAAAATTGTACCTGTCCTATCAGGTATCTCTAGTTCTTGCAGCTCATACTTGTTCTTGGAGTTGAGGAAATGAATGATCCTTGCTGCTTCCTCTGGCATATCTCCAAGTTCTGCTTTAACTTCTAGATGGCTTCTGTAGCTTGCTTTATCAAATCAATTTGTTAAAAAATGACCTGGATGGATGGCCAAATATCATTGACGGAGTCAATGATATTGGCCCATAGTTTCTCCTTAGCCTGACCTAAAGGTTCATTGAATGTCAGTTCCTTCTCTAGGCTTTTTATTCTTTCAGTCATCCTTGTGGCCTTCTGTTGTTCTTCTCTATGCACGATTTGGGCCAATTTGTAATATGTTTCTAGGTTGGTGAATTTTTTCTTAAGTCTGTTCATCTCCGTGGTTTTAATGGACATTTCTTTCATTGCTTTGACCATCTTGTTTGCTTCATCACTTGTAGAGCCTATTGTTGATGTAGTTAGTGTAGATGCTGGTAGTGCAGTG
This sequence comes from Pinus tabuliformis, assembly GCA_031772625.1. Lineage (NCBI taxonomy): Eukaryota > Viridiplantae > Streptophyta > Pinopsida > Pinales > Pinaceae > Pinus > Pinus tabuliformis. The sequence goes on from CM062805.1 coordinate 841,015,063, forward strand.
GCCATTGGAGTAGTGAGAGTTAAGGACACTGCCAAAGTAGAAGGTGCAATAGTGGTAACTATTGGAATGACAGTTGTAGGAGCATCATCAAGACTAGCTTGTTTGAGCTGCATCAAGCTATCCAGTTCTTTCTCCGTCTCCTTCAACTGATCATTTAGTTGCAGCACTAGGTCCATCATCTCTTCATGATTGCTCTGACTTTCCAAGACCTCCTTTGTCTATGGGTGCTGTGAATGAGGCACCTTAAGTTGTTTCTTGAGGGATTTTATGTCCTAATTCTTCTTCTTGATTAATTTCTATGTGGCTTTAATATAACTTGGGTCATGGCTGAGTTCAATGACCAAGTCCTCCAATGATTTTATCCTGTTATCTTTGGCATGTGAGGAGGCCTTTTCTAGTTTGTATTGGCTGTCAGATTCTCCAATGAATCTTGAATCTTGTGGGTAGCCATGGCCTTTCCTGTAAGGGTGGATAAAATCATTTCTTCAGCTTATTTGTGGAACTCTATTTGATCAATGGGATGAACATCCCTGGCCAACACCTCAAAATTTTTCTTTTTATAGTCAGCAGAGGTTTTTGGTTGCTGAACAGTAGGCTGCAAAAATGACACTTGTATCTTTCCTGCTTTTATGTCAAAGGCTGACATCAATCTGGTCCGGTTTGGTGGTGTAAGCTTGAGGCATTGGGCATATGTCTATGCCTTCAACTTTTCATTCCTCATATTTATTTCTTTGAATCTGTCTTTGATATCCTTTTCCCTGTCAGCTCGCCTGAGAAAGGAAGAAACCTCCATACTCTGTTGTCTCTATATCATCTGTGTGTTGGAGGTTGATGGTTGTTGTGTTTCACCTGATGCAGTTGTTTCTTTACTTCTCTTCCCCATTGTCTTAGTGTCGGTTATTTCTTTTGAAGCAATGTTTTCCTCCTGTTCAGACACATGATTCAATTTGGGCCTCTTTCTTAACTCAGACAGCTCATCAGTAGTCTCCATGGTAGAGGTAGATGCCTCTTCCTTGTTCCTTTTAGGATTCTTCTCCTCATTGACTGGGGTCTGAAGCACAGGATGAACATTCATTGTTTCTCCTATTTCTGGAACCTGCGGGAAAGAGCTCTGGTCAAATTGTTTTTCAAGGTCAATCAGTGTGTTCTCAACATCCACAAATTTGTTCTCCATATCAATCAATGTGTTCTCCACCCACTCAAATTGGTTGGAAAACTATTCAATGTCTGGTCTCGGGTGGTGAATGTATGGTCCCAACTTGACCTTAAGTCTCAACTTGTTTATGACCCCATGAGGGTCATACTACCATATGAAGTTGTTTCTGAATTTCATCTGCTGTAGTAACCCATCAGACTCTTGTCTAGCCTCTCTATTGTTGCAAATGAATGGTCCCAATTGGTTTTTAACCTTGAATTGGGTTTTCTTCCTAGTAGATAGGAAGTGGACCTCATCAGAATTGATGATTTGTCTGAAATATTATTGGGAAAATATCCTCATAGGGAGGTATTTTGGCAATTTATAAGGGGCTAAATGGTAGCCATATACTCTGATCTTAGTGTGGTTCTGGTAGAGGTACCAGTCTCCCACCTTGCTATTCTTTGCCAATTGTAGCACTCTCTTGATGTCTTGGCTGATTCAAGGGTGAGTATTAGAAGTCAACATGTTCATCATTGCGTACACAAAGGAGTCTATGAAATCTTTGTAGGTGAATGTTGTGGAAAACTTCTAGACCAAGGGTGTCTAGTAGACCACTGATCTCTCCTTTCCCTTGGTGTCCAATTTCTGGATGCTCATAGGGAACTTATCTTTCTAGTAATACAAAAACATATAAAACAACACTGAAGAGAATTTGAAAACTCTTTCAGTGGGCAGTCTCGTGAATTGTTCATGCATTCTATCTGCAAGGAACTGAGCATAATCATACATGATAGCAAGAGGCTTGCCTGGAGTGAAAATGGATAGGAAGTCCAAGATGACCTCATCCACATTCCCATCTGATGTGTATCCTAGGATGCATGAGGGCATGTTGATTATGTGTCTACCATTTTCCGAGAAAATGGTGGCAGCATAGGGTGGGGTATCTGTAGGAGTATGGCAGTCTTCAATGATGAAATTTTGGAAGATTTTCTTGATTTTCACCTGGTCTAATGTGATCTATAAGTCCAATAGCTTTCCAATGGATAGAGGGGTCAGATTAGGGCTAAATTGGATTTTTAGCATTTGGTTGATTGACTCAGGTGTAATGGTGAATAACAACTCTTGGTTTGGGGCAACAATAGCCCTTTGGCTAGGGATATAATAGGCATGACAAAAATGTAAAATATATGGGAAAGGGTGAACTTTTGGGAATGTGTATTTGGGTAAGTTGGATTCCCAAAGGTTGATGTCATCTGCATGGTTCAAAAATCTTTCCTTACTCCAACAGTGGAGCTTCAGAAGGTGGGCTCGAGTTGTAGTGTCTTTTATTTGGAAATTCTTGTCTACTAGGGCCAAATGGTCAATGTCCAGGTGGGGGGTTGACACAGGTCTGACATCCAGAGAGGTCTGGGCAGCCATATTTAGGATAAAATGTGGGAATTAGGCTTATACAGCTTGTAGAAGTGAAGCTTTGACAACTCTGGTGGAGTGAAAGGGCAGTTTGCAGGTTGGAAAAGAGGGGTTTGGGTATTAAGGGGGAAAATACTCTCAATTTAGGGAAAATTAATTAGATTCAATCAATTTAACATTTGAATTCACTGTACGTTTTTAAATTTGAGAGGGTCATTATGGTTTCTTGTCAAAAATACCTGGAAATGGTGCCATAGGCTGCAAACTGGTTTCAATGGTAGCTATAGAGGGTACCCTGGCTTGAGATGTGCACTGGATAGCTGAATTGAGCATCCGGAGTGTGTTCGGGAGGTAAACAGTGATCAAATTTGGTTACAAAGGCTCAGGGTGGCATAGGAAGGCTTAGGAAGCTTTTGCAGAGCGAATGAGCAAAAAGGGTGAAAATGAGCATCTTCGGCCTTTTAAGCAGCAATGGTTATAATTTGGCGGGGAATTTCATAATGAACAGTGGGTGGTTTTGGCTTTTTGCGGGGAGGTGGTTTCGGGGACCATCGCACCGCTTTTGGCAGTCGGGTGATATTTCCCCAAGAGCACATGAGTTCACCTAATGTTGCCACATAACCAAAGAGGGACCGAGAAAAACTTCAAATATCGCGTGCTATCGAGCGGGTAAAGTTAGGAAAGTGAATTAGTGTGATATGGATGTGTGCCATCAAATCTAGGGGTGGAGGATCAGATGACTATCGCATGGTGGAGCTGCACGGAGGGAACTGGGTCGGGTATTTGCGGGGCCCGAGGGTTCAATTACAAGTAATTATAATTATTTAATGAATAAAATGGGGATTAAATAATAATGAACAGGTTTATGGAGTGGGACCAGGGTTAAATTCGACAGGGTTTGTTAACCACACCAGGGTCATGGGTTAAAAGGTTTTATGTCGGGGAAAATGTGAGTTTGCAGAGTTAATTAAATAAAGAGGGGGGGGGACAAAACTTAGGATAAAGGGGTTTTATGGGTTTTTTAGGTGAAATATGGAAATTAATAAGGGGAGAATGATTTTTTCAAAGGGGAATGGGTTTCATACTAGGGAAAAGGGGTTTTGGGTTGGGAAATTACTTTTGGAAGGTAATTTTCTAGGGAAATGTGTGGAACCAAGGGGCAAGGGTGAAAATGAAGGGAAAAAGGGTATTTTAACAAGAAATAATGGGATAAAGCGGAAAATAGTAAGCAAGTAGTGGGCAGTGAAATGAAAGGAGGGGAAATTAATTAAATCAGCTTGTGAACATCATTTCACTTTCATAACTACTCCTACACACTGAAATATTGGATTAAGCATGATAAATGTGCTTATGCTTCAATCAAATTTTTACTTTTGCAACCTTTCTTCTACTTAACCTAACATTTTTTCTTCACTTTCTTGTGTGCATTTAAGCTAGCATACCCTTTCTTTCCCTTTTCTTTTGTGAAACAAACTATCTAATTCTAACCTTATATCTTCCTATGGCTTAGATTATGCTTATGAGCACATTTTATTTCTCTACCTAACTATTGATCTGCCAAGATTAAACAGTTTGGCTAGATCTTTATTCTCTAACTATAAACATGGAATTTAAAGCATGAAATAGTAAAGATTAAACTATTTGACTATCATGGGTTGTGGCATTTATGACAAGCTACACACAACCATTATTTTGCACAGTAAAGTAAAAAGTAGTGGCACTTAGAATTGCACACTTTCATGATCTGTTTTTGTTTGGGGTTCATATATTTTCACTTTTTTGATCTTTTCTTATTCTTTTTGTCCTTTGATATTTCTTTTAGGACATACCCTCTTTACATTTTTTAATTTTTAATATGGAAAACATTTTGCAGAAAGAAAAAGTATGTACAATATTACAAGATTAACCACAACCAATTCAAAATTATGAATCCTATTATTATAGGACCCTAATAGTGGCTCCACATGGGGATGGCATTTCTTGGTGAAATTTCAAGAACTTTAAGATCAGTAGCCTTTGAATTGTGACTGAATTTACCTTGTAAACTGTCCTTCTGTGATTCTTCTTTATTGATACTTATGATGGTGAACCCTTCAAAGCTCAGGGCCTTCTCTCTGGGCTTCAACTTCAAAAGATTACCATCCAATCCAATCTACACTCTGCAATGTTATGTATAATGATGCAAAGTAAAGTGAACTATGGTTAATCAGTGGATATGTAATGCTTCAACATTCTACCATTGACAGGTCCTCCTGGTAGATCTGATACATCTATCCCTCTCAAGAAAAATGCATTGTTACCCCGGTAATCATAAATGACATAAGGCCCTTTCCATAAGAAGTCAAATTTGCCATGTTTTCTTTTGTCTTCTCTTCTTGAATCCCACTTAAGAATTTTATCACCTATGTAAAAATCATCATCTTTGTTATTTTTATCAAATATCTTTTTGATTTGTCCTGGATTACCTGTGATTTTACATATACATCTTCTCTTATATGCTCCAAGTGTATGGTCTGATTTATCCTTCTCTGGATATCATTTGGTTCTACCTGCAACTCCTGGATGATCTTCATCACTGGCACTCCCAAATAGGATGGAAAAATAGCATCCATCTCATATACTAACTGATAGGGAGATGTGCCAATGGACTTCTTTGTAGTTATTCTATCTGCCCATAAGGCATTGACCAACTTTTTGTTCCATGTATTTTTGTTGTCTTCCAATATTTTCTTAATGATATTGACCAGGATTTTGTTAGAGGATTCTCCAAGTCCATTACCTTGAGGGTAATAGGCAGTGGAGTGGCCAAGGGCGATGTGGTATTTGTTACAGAAGTCTATCATTCTCTTCAATTTAAAGGCACCTGCATTATTAGTAATGAGCTTTTAGGGACATCCAAATCTTGACAGGATATTATTTTCTAGGAATGAGATAATGATAGTGTTTGTGGCTTGTCTAGAAGGGATGGCTTCTATCCATTTGGTAAAATAATTAGTGGCTGTCAAAATCCACTTATGCTGGGCTGAGGAGGCTGGGTGTATTTCTCCAATGAAGTCTAACCCCCATTATTGAAATGGTATTTCTGTGGAGATGGGTTTAGGAGGCAAGGGTAAAATTTTCCTCTTCCCCTCAAATATCTGGCACTTATGACAAGAGGTCACATGTTTTTTAAAATCTGCAAAAAGAGTGGGCCAGTAGAAACCAGCCCTCAGGATTTTGTCAGCAGTAGTTTTCCAATACAAGTGTCCTCCACAATCCCTTGCATGAAATTCTTGCGTAATTTTATCAGCTTCATCTTTCAGTAAACAGTTCAAAAGGATACCACTAATGTCTTTCCAAAACAAAGCATTATCTATGATACAACATTTTAATGACTTAATTTTCAAAAATGTAGCTTTAGTTCTTGTAAAACCAGGAGGAGCTTGTAAGTTTAGTAATACAAATATGATAATCTGCATACTAGGGTGAATCTGTAAAAGGTTCACTGCTTTGTGGAGTCGCCATCTCTTCCTGATCATCAAGGGCACCAATGAAATCTATATCTAGGGCCTGACAGTTCGATTCAACCATGAGTTTGGCTAAAACTTGGCCTTTGATAAGTTTAGTAGGCTTTATTTCTATGTCATATCCCAATATAGTGGCAATCCATTTGCCTCTCTTTCCTTCAGGTCCATTTTGTGTCAAAATTCCTTAATTATTGAGTTTGGAACATAAGCAATGATGTGAGAATACAGAATATAGACTTTGAAATCATTGATAGCCTTTACTAAATCTAATGCTTGTTTTCCATAATATTGTATCTGAGTGTGGCATCTCTTAAGGATTTATTGAAAAGTGCAATTGTTTGTTCATATCATTGGTTGTTCTTTTGTAGCAAGGTTGCTGCAATGGTGTGTTCTGAAGCAAAAGAAAAAATTATAAAATCTTTCTGAAAATCAGGACTTAGAAGGACTGGAGTTTTGGTTAAGGCTTCCTTGATAGCTTCAAAGGACTGTTTGGCCTCCACTATCCATTTAATTGATGAGTCCTTTCTTAACATGTTATTTATTTCTCTAATCAATTCTACTAAATTTGAAATGAATCTCCTAAGAAAATTTATCTTGCCTAAAAATGACTGTAACTCTTTAATGTTTCTAGGATGGGCAATGGTCAAAATGGCCTCTATTCTAGTAGGACCTATTCTAATTCCATCTTTGGATATTATATGTCCCAATAGTTTACCCTCTTCTAAACCAAAGATTGTCTTTTTGGGATTTAAAGAAATTCCAAATTTCCTACATTTGATCAAAACTCTTCTCAAGTGATCTAGGTGTTCATTATCAGATTTAGAAAAAACAGTGATGTCATCTTGGTATACCACTAGGAAGTCATGGATCTCCTTGGAAAAAGCTATATCCATAGCTCTTTGAAGTGTTGCTCCTGTTTTCATTAATCCAAAAGGCATCTTCAAATACATGAAGGTACCCCAAGGAGTAGTAAATGCAGTTTTGGCTTAGTCCTCTAGTTGAACTAAGATCTAATTGTATCCAGAAAATCCATCAAGCAGAGAAATTCTGGATGAGCCTACTACCCTCTAAAGGATATGGTCCATTTTTGGTAGAGGATAGTTGTCTTTTAATGAGACCTTGTTTAATTTTTGAAATCAACACAAAGTCTGATTTCTCTAGTCTTTTTCCTAGTAGTGACTAAGTTTGAAATCCAATCTGAATATCTAATGGGAGCTATGATTTGGGCATCATACATTCTTTTAACTTCTTTCTCAATAGATGGCATAAGAATTGGGTTAATTCTCCTAAGTTTCTGTTTGAAAGGTTTATGATCTTCTTTGAGAGGTATTTTGTGTTGAATTATGCTGGTGTCATAAGACTTCAAGTCTTCATAACTCCAGGCAAAAACATCTTGGAATTCTTTAAACAGATTTATGTATTTAACCTTTTCCTCTCGAGGTAAGGATTTTGATATTTTAATGAGTTTTGGTTTTTCCTAAGTTCCTATGTTATATTATTCTATGTTTGCTCTTAAAGGTTCCATTTTTGGTTTTCTAGCTACATCGTTTGAGTCAAACAAATCTTCTAATGGGACTAACTCCTTAGGAAGAAATTATTTTTAAGGTTAAGAATTTCAGGATCATCATTCATTATCTCTTCTATCTCTACATTTTCTAAGCTATCTATTTCTACTTTAGTGAATTTAGTGGGTTTAACTATATCTAAAATATTTACATCTTTGTTACTATTTATGTCACTATCTATGTTATTTTGTACTATATAGTCTGCATCTATTTTACAATTCTGAAACTCACCTTCAGCATTCATGAAGTTATAAATCTAAGAATCTTGGGAGAAAATCTGTCAATACTTCAAGTTGTTTGGTATAACAGGCCTATGTCTCACTTCTACAGTGTACTGATGGTTGGGTTGAAAGGGAAATTTGCAGGTACTAGAAAAAGTGGCAAGACTATGGGCTTGCATATTTTGTTTTCTAAGAATGGCAACAAAATTTGTTTACAGGAGGTCTTTAATCAAATCTAGGACAGTCTCCCTGTATTGACTAATTCTGGGATTGTTTATAGAGTATTCACCATTAATTTGTTTAATAATCAATTCTAAGTCTCCAAGTATAGAAACTCTCTTGGCTCCAAGTTTTCTAACCATTTGTAATCCTAAGATCATAGCTTCATACTCCACCATGTTATTTGTACACTTGAAGTTTAATCTGAATGCATGTCCCTCAGAATTTTTATTCTCCATATTATGGATCCACACTCCTGCACCAGCCCCTAACCTATTCACAGATCCATCAAAATCTAGATTCCATAGGGAATCATGAAAATGTTCTCACTATTAGTTGTTTTGTATTTCAGTTCTTTAGCTATGATTTGATTATTGTAATGTTATGAATTGTACAAGATGAAAGAGTCCATATCAAAATGCATGGAGTATATGGGAAAGTTTTTTGGTTTTTTAGCACTACTCACCATGTATTTCATCAAGGTCTCTCTATATAATTTCCTTGGTTGGCCAAAAGAAGATGTGGTAGCATAAGAAATATCTAACTGTGAGGATCCTTGCAATTTCGCTCCCCATGAGCGAGATAACAACGTTCCATATTTGGGTGGATGTCTGCAACTACTATGTCCATTACAATACTTTTTGTTGGGCATTAGACTAGAGTCACACATATATCCTTGATCAAACCAAGCCATTTAACTTGGCTAGAGTCAAAGGAAAACAAGTCCCTATATGGTCTGGTGATGTCTAAGTTCAGTCTCTCCATGATTGCTTTTGGCATCAAATTATGGGATGCCTCTGAGTCTAACGTAGCATTATGTAATATTTTGTCATGAATGTTTTGGCTAATGTAGAAATGGGGGATTCCCCCTTGCTGATGAGTATCATTCACCTCAGGGCCAAACAATAATTTAGGTTGATCACCATTCAAATTAACAACATCTTCTCCCTCTCCTATATTTAAAGTTTCAGTTATCTATGATCTATAGGATTCATTCTTTACTAATTCAGTCAAAGGAACTGATATCTTTAGTTTTGCTATTTCATTTTTGATGTTGAAAGGGAGAGGAGCTATGTTTGTTTGGATGAGATCTTGTTTTTATCTTGTTTTTCAATACTAGGCATTTCATTCTGTGTTTCAGCTATTTTTCTTTGATTTCTCTTGTTTGGATTGATTTCATTAATTATTTCAGTTTGAGTTTCAGTGGAGGTTATATCTACAATTTTTGGGGTAGAAATCTCTGGTGTTCCCCTAGGGAGGATTTGTAAGACTATGGTAACAAGAGTTGTTGTTATTTTCTTAGTCTAGGTCTGGATTGATCTCTTAATGGGAGCTTCATTGTTATTTTTTCTTCTTAATTTATATTTTTTGTGTACCTCATATATAGTTGACTCATATCCCTGTTTAAAGTCAAAGGATTCACCAAATTCTAAATGCAATTGTTGTAGCATGTACAACTCCTGTTCTTCTTGAGTAAGAAAAATAGCATCTTCGTCTTTGATTTCTAATAAGTTTATCTGGGTGTCATCCTCTACTTCTTGGTTCTGTGAACCCTCAACATTGTTCGCTTGGAAGGGGGGCCTAATTTGTTGATTTGGTATACATTCTTTCCAGTGTTAGGGTTCTCCCTAAAATTGGGGTTTCTTATTGGGGTGGTTGTTGATTCTCCCATTGATTTTTCCTTTCGATGTTTTCTAATATAGCCTTTATTCTCTCGACACTCTTGGCTAAACTATCTATATTTCCATCAGAAGTGGAATTTTCCTCTTTAATTACAACTCTCTTTTTGTTTCTCATTCTGCCTTTCTTGGCTAGTAGGTTGGCCTCTACACTAACAATATTGCTTTGCATTTGTTCCAATGTTTCAGGGTTTCTTTCCCATAATTGGTATGGATGTCAGTGTCAAAAACATCAGGGAATTTAATTAATGCTAGGTCAGGTGGAGGCTTAATATTAGCTGGGATTGCATTGTAGATATTATTGAACCTAGTACAATAATCCTGGACTGACTCATTAGGAGCTCTTCTATTGTTGTCATATTCACAAAGTATTTGCAGAGATTTTTTCTTTCTCTCCCATCTATCAATGAATAAGCTATGAAAATTAGCTAAGTCTACAATATGATGGGTAGGTAAAGCTTTGAACCATTTCTTAACATCGCCAGTTACTGTTTGGTCAAACAACCTCATTTGGACATCTGATTCATCTATCTCATGCAACTCAAAATAGTCAGTCATCTTATTTACATGTTGTTGGGCAATGTACTGACCAGTAGCATCAAACAAAAATATTTTGCTTTGATAATCTTGGGACATGGCATGGCGTTGTGTAGGTAAAACTAGAGGTGCATATCAGTTTTCCATGGCTAAGATTCTGGTTTGATTATGGGGTAAAGAAGTAGTGCTTGAGGAAGGGCTTGAACTTGATGGAGATGAACTAGATGACGATGAGAATGAGGGTGGTTGATGAATTAGTGGTTTAGGGGAATGGACTATGGTGGATACTATTGGTGAGGTTGTGGTAAAATAAGGTGTATTTATAGTGAGTGAATATTGTGCAGAAATTTCAAAGGCAGCAGCAATGAGGGCAGCTAATTCAACAAATTGTTGAAGGTAAGCATCATCTATATTGCTTATCAATGTAGAGGTCAACTCTTCTTACTTGTCAAAAGCATCTAAGACAAATTTATCTAAATCTGGGTGGATAATCACCCTTTTTGATTCAATGAGTTGAATAAACTTAGGGTCTAACACTGTTTCATGGATGGCATTCTCAGATTTAGTTCTAAATAATGAGAGGTCAAATGAAAAATCAAAAGGGATTTCCTCTAAAGTTGACAACTCCTCAGGGAGTGAATTTTCTTAAACTAACTGCATACTACTTGCGTGAGTTTCTACCTTCTTAGGTTTTCTTAAAATTCTGTCTGGGTCGTCAACTATGGTAGCATGGTTTGGATCTGGATTTGCCGTGGTATAGTGAGTCTTTTTGGGAGCTAGAATTTTAAATTTTTTTACTATTTTTTGTGAAACTTTTAAAGAACAACTTCTGAAAATGACCTTAAGGGGCTCAAGATTAAATTTAAGGTTTCCTTAAAATTTTATAAGACTGAGGGTTGAAGTCCCCAGTATGGTCGCCAATGATGTTATCACTCCAAAATTTCTTGTAATTTGTTCAGAAAAAAGAAATGATAGAGGTAACCACAAACCAACTTTGGAGATCAGGATCTAGCCTTCCTAATCTCTGAGAGGGATCTCTCTTTATGATTTAACTTTGTTTTAGTTAATTGATTTTAGGCTAGTTATGATGGTGTTGGGGTTTTTTATTTGAATTTGGGTGGTGGTATCACTTACTCAGATGAAAATGGGTTGTCTTTTACCATTGGGCTATGGGGTCGAATGTCAGACAAACTGGACTGGATCAAGCTTTAAAAACAGTGTCTACAGGGAAAGATAGGTGAGTTATTACAGATATCAAAGGCTAGATGGTGAAATGGTTTCTAATTAGATCCAAAGATAAATTAAGGGTTCCTTAGGCCAGATTATGAAGAGAATGAAAGAGGTCAACCGGGATGGGAGAGCAATTAAGGGTTCTCAAATCCAGATATCAGAGGAAAACATATAAATGACTAACTGTGCAAAACATAGTGTACTTAAACAAATTCTGAGTTATATTTCCAGTTAATTCGTTCAAATTTGAATAACATTTAAGTTTATAAAAGACATAAGAAAGTAACAAAATTAGACAAAGAAGATATTTCACTGCAATAGCTCATCTCATGAATCCTATAGTGCAATCTTTTTATTACTTGCTCCAGTCTGTTGACTTGAAAATTGGTACAATCACCCTTAGGTTTAAGATCAAAATAACTCTACAAATGTATAGAAATTCACAACAATACTTCAAATCATGAAGTATTTATACAAAAACAATTTACAAAATATCTCAAACTACATTGAGAACTAATCTAGGAAAAGGAAATATCTCCATGTAATAAGATAGAGACAGCTATTGAACTGTTGTTTGTTGTCCCCGTTATTTAGGTTCTGTTGTCTTTTAATCTTTGATATTTTCCCCTATAAGTTGCTTGGTTGTTTGGTCTTCATGCTGGATGTCATATTTACTTATGACCTTTCATCTGATACTCTTTGACCTTGTTGTCCTGTCAATACCCTTTTACTGTGCTTTTTCAATTTTCACTATACATTTATATTTTTATTGTGTTTTTCCTATAGTAAATCATTCATTTTTCCCATGTCTCAGCATTTGGTAATTGGATATTGAGCATTTTTCAATATATCTCATCTGCCTCTATGTATTTGGCAAAAGTAGGCTTATTGACAAACAGGTATTTTACCTCATGCTAGAGGTAAAACAAGTTTTCAAAAGTTTGATATAATACTTTGCCTATGTAGAAATTTGAATAATATAACACTTATTCACAAAGATTATCCTGATTATACACTATTTGCGGAATGCATGCATAATACATAACCTCCTCTACCATTGATCATAAATTTGCGGAATTAAAAACAATCGCATGCGCACATTGAAACATCAATCACACATATCAACACAGTATGTAATGGGGAAAGCATACAACTGAAAACCCCCAACTATCTGTATATTATAATGATAGAGAACATGTAACAATATATAGTACAATACTCCTCACAAGTACTCAGTACTATCTCCACATGCTACACACAAAACTAGCTAAGATTTGAACAAGTCACGGGTTCAAATCTCCTCCACTGTTTGCTTGCCTCTACTGCGCAATCCAAGTTGAGAATAGATTAGATCCAAGTTCTAATTCACTTGGCTTGTACTGCGCAATCCTCATTGGCAATCTCAGTCAATGATTGTGCAAATCTCATGCACAGCTAAAGTCACAACTGATAGTAGTCTCACCCTTTCACCCACCTCTAACACTTGTCTCCACTGAATTGTCCATGCACTAAGTCAACTGATGTATTCTTTAGTTGATTTATGAGTTAACAATTAGTGAATTAATTAATAATTAATTCGCATCACTCATCACTAGTGTATTTGGTAGTTAGACTAAATACAACTAGTTCAACTAAGTCAAACTGAACACAACTCCATCAACTCCTCAATCAACTCCACCAAACTCAATCACTTGAGTTCTAACTGAAGTTCATCATGTAATAGCTCAACTAACCCATAGGAAAAGTGTATTTCCTTCTGGCAGTTGCATGAGCCACATCCGTAGCTCGAAGTGAAGTGCTGCAAGAGGATAAGATAATGTTTATAGTCCAAATATTATTAAGAGCTAATAATATTCGACTGTTCTATTTTTAGACTGACAGTCTAAAAATAGACTCTGCCCATATGTATAAAAATAGAGGTCCATCTATTTTTACCAACATGACCAATCATCCATAAATAGCATCCTGCAACTCATAGACCATGATCCATATGTCTAAAAATAGACATAGTATAAAAATAGACTTTGCGCCGAAAATAGCCTGCGGGCCCCCTTAGTGAAGGCGACTTCTTTTCACTAGGCTCCATCATCTTGTTGCATTTTCAACACTCCCTCTCAACAAGATATGGATTATCTGCAACCCCTATCCTACCTCTATGGTATTCGAATTTTCTCCTGGTAAGCGCCTTCGTTAAGATATCAGCATCCTAATCCTCCGTGGGAATGTAAGAAAGTAACATGATTCTCCGCTGCACATAATCTCTGATATGATGGTACCTGATGTCGATGTGCTTGGATCTATCATGAAATACTGGATTAGCCGAGAGTTTAATGCAACTCTGGTTATCACAATGAATCACAGTAGGCTCCAAGTGTGACCCGAACAACTCGACCAGGATCTTCCTCATCCATATAGCCTCGCATGCAGCCAAAATTGTTGCCATATACTCGGCCTCTGCTGAACTGAGTGCCACGGATCTCTAATTCCTGATGTACCAAGAAACTGTTGTCGACCTGATACTGAAGATCCCTCTAGATGTGCTCTTTCTGTCTGTTGGGCTCCCTACCCAATCTGCATCTCTGAAGCCACATAGCTTCACCTCATCCTCCTGTCTGTACCACAATCCATATCCTGATGTGCCTATGAGATAATGCAATACATGATTGCTTGCCTTCCAGAAGAGCTTGGTTGGCTTAACCATAGCTTGTGAAAGTTGGTTAACAACATAGCATATATCGGGTCGTGTATTGACCAGATACATAAGCGACCCCACCAACTATCGATAAACAGTGGTATCCACTACCTCCGCTGAAGTAGCATCCTCCTTCCTCCAACCTCCAGGAAGAGGAGTATCAAGAGGCTTGCAGCCATGCATGTTGAACTTCTACAGTATCTCCCGGGCATACTTACCCTGAGAAACAAATAGTCCATCACTGCACTGCCAAATTTCCAATCCCAAGAAATAATGAAGGAGGCCCAAGTCCTTCATCTCAAACTCTCTAGCAAGATCCTCCTTGCATGAAAGTATCAACAGCTCATCTCCCGTCAAAATCAAATCATCTACATAAAGTACAATGATCAACAACTTACCCTCCACCACAATCTGGTATAGGTTAGGATCCGCCTCACTCTTGGAGAATCCAAGTCCAGTGAAATAACTGTCTATCTATGTGTACCAAGCACAAGGTGCTTGTTTCAACCCATGTAGCGCTCTCTTGAGCCTGCAAACATGTGACTCACTACTGAAGATCTCGAAACCTTCAGGCTGCTCTATGTACACCTCCTCCTCAATGACTCCATTGAGGAATGCAGTCTTCACATCCATCTGATGGATGTGCCACCCCATCTGCATTGAGAGAGCAAGAATCGTCCGTATGGAAGAATACTTTGCGACAGGTGCAAATGTTCTCCTCATAATTGATCCCCTTTATCTGTGAGAAGCCTCAGGCAACAAATCTTGCCTTGTACTTCTCCACACTCGCGTCAGCTTCTTGCTTCACTTTGTAGATCCATCTCGAACCCACCACTGATTTCCATTCCGGTCTTGGGACAATCTCCCATGCACTGTTTCTGATAATCGAATCATACTCTTCCACCATGGCATCTACCCATGTGGGATCCTCCACACCTTCCTCGAAAGAGGATGGCTCAGTCACGACACATTTGCTCACAAGAGCCATGTATCCAGTGTACTGATCAGGTGACTGTCTCTGTCTACGTTGTGCTGTAGGTGGTCCTACAACCTTCTCTGCATCTTGAGCCAGTCACTCAGCTTCTGTAGCGCGCTTTCGCCCTCTGATGGTTGGCGTTGCATGAGTGGTATCTTCCACTCCATGAACTTCATCTTGTGGCTGATCCACATCCTGAAGCTCATCCTTAGGAACTAATAGCTCCTCATCTGCATGCAAGTGTGGCTCCCTCTCAAGTGAACACTTCATGGCTTTCTCCTCTTGAAATTTGATATCTCTTTGTACAACAGTCTTGCGACTGTCTGGAAAATACACACGATAGTTCTGGGGCATATCAGTGTACCCCAAAAATATCCCAACCTCTGCGGTTGGCTCCATCTTCTTCCTGGCATCCTTCGTCACATGCATGTAAACAGGAGAACCAAAAATCCTCAAATGGGAAATATGAGGCCTCTTACCAGAATAAGCCTCGTTAGGTGTACTCATGCCAAGTATCTTGTGAGGACAACAGTTCTGCACATATACTGCAGTATTGCATGCCTCCACCCAAAAGTGAATGGTTAGGCCCTGATCAGGCAACATCACCCGTGCAGCACCCATGATCATTTTGTTCTTCCGCTCAGCAACCTCGTTCTACTGTGGGTTATGGGGAGCTATGAGCTCTCTTCGAATCCCTTCTGTGCTGCAGAAGTCCTTGAACTCGCCAGAGATGAATTCACAACCATTTTCACTCCTAAGAGCCTTCACCTTCTTCCCCGATTCCCTCTCGACCAGTGCTTTGAACTCATAGAACTTTGAGTATGTCTCACTCTTCTTCTACATGAAGAAGATCCAGCACTTTCGAGAGAAATCATCAACAAAGATCACATAGTACTTGTGCTTTGTTGTCGAAGCTACTGAGAAAGGTCCACACACGTCTGTGTGAATTCTCTCAAGGATTGTCGTGGCACGACTATCCTTCTCGTGAAAGGTGGCTTTCACAAATTTCCCAAAGTACACCCCTTGCACTGATCTGACTGCGCAAGAGTGCCTTTAGGAAGCCCAGTAGAAATCTGCTGTAGTATCTTCAAGGCTCCATGGTGAAGGTGGCCCAATCTCTGGTGCCACAGCTTGCCATCATCCGGCTCACCAATCCTTCTACCTTGCATGCCATTGCTGCGTAGCCATCTACATGCAATTGATAAAGGTTCTTGACTCGAACGCCTATCTTCCGGGTTTCTCCAGTTGTCTTACTGCGCAGGAAAGACTTTCCCTCGCTGAAGACAACATCATATCCCTTGTCTTCTAACATAACCACAGAGATAGGATTATTCTTCAATCCTGGAACATGCATCACTTCCTTCAATACAAAGGGTTTACTAGACTCCCTCTCAAAGGAAATGGTATCGATACCGGTCGCACTGTATCTACCATCATCGCCCATCTCGATGTGCATTCCAAGATCTTTCTCATCCAGATCAGAAAACAAATCTCGATCTCCTGTCATGTGAAAAGACGCACCATTGTCCAAGAACCATACCGATCCCATCACACTTGATACCAAGCATGCGATCAGTGAAAAAACTAGCTCAAACTGCGAGGCTAAGGCCTCTCCCACTGCAGATCCAGTAGCTTGCTTATTTTTCTTCTTCTGCGGACAATTTGTGGCATAATGTCTGTGCTGGTGACAGTGAAAGCACTTCACCTTGGACATGTCCTGCTTCTTTCCTTTCACACCAGAATGAGAATCTTTCTTGTTCTTCCCCTTCTTTGCTTTGGCAGCCAAAGTGCAATTTTCTTCATCAGATGCCTTTGATGAAGATCCGTCCCTGGTATTCCACCTGATCTCCTCTTGCACAAGATCAGACCCAAGTCTCTCCCATCCTGGAAATTTTTCCCGACCATTGACAGAGTCCTGATAGGAATGCCAACTCTTCAGAAGACCAAGGAGAGCCAAGCTCACCAAGTCCTCATCATCGACAGTCACCCCCACACTTCCCAGCTCATCCCGGCATTGGGTGAACTTCATGAGATACTTGGGCATACTGTCTCCTTTCTCACACTTAATGTTTCTAAGTTTATCCTTGAGCTTCAGCTTCCTCTGGTTGCTCTTTCTTTGGAATAAATCTGTCAACACTTTCCACATCAAGTATGGAGAAGCCTTTCCATGCAGGCTAGATACAATGTGATCCTTCACGCCCTCCAATAGAATCCTTCGACACTTTGCTGTCTTCTTTTGCCAAGCCTCAACTTGAGCAGCATCAGTAGGCTTTGGGACCTCAACATCTATGAACTCCTTCAACCCATTGTCATCTAACACCGCCTCCATCCTGTCTTTCCATGCAATATAATTCGATCTGCCTTCAAGGACATACTCCAATCGCAATCCGTTGAAAGACATTTCAACTTCGACACCAAGAAAACACTGCTGCAAATTCGAATTCCACCAGCTCAAAACTCAACCGCTTCTGATCTAAAATTCGTGAGAACAAAGTATTTCTCGTATAGAGATTGACTGTATAGGCATTTACCAGATATCTCACCTTCCAAAATAAGGATGAATCCAGAGGCTACCTGGCCCGATTACGGACTCTGCCTGAAGAAATAAAATGTAATCACTTTCTGAATAATAGATTTGATGATCAACTTCGCTCTGATACCATGTATAAATTTGAATAATATAACACTTATTCATAAAGATTATCCTGATTATACACTATTTGCGAAATGCATGCATAATACATAACCTCCTATACCATTGATCATCAATTTGCGGAATTAAAAACAATCACATGCGCACATTGAAACATCAATCACACATATCAACACAGTATGTAATGCGGAAAGCATACAGCTGAAAACCCCCAAATATCTGTATATTATAATGATAGAGAACATGTAACAATACATAGTACAATACTCCTCACAAGTACTCAGTACTATCTCCACATGCTACACACAAAACTAGCTAAGATCTGAACAAGTCACGGGTTCAAATCTCCTCCACTGTTTGCCTGCCTCTACTGCGCAATCCAAGTTGACAATAGATTAGATCCAAGTTCGAATTCCCTTGGCTTGTACTGCGCAATCCTCATTGGCAATCTCAATCAATGATTGTGAAAATCTCATGCACATCTATAGTCACAACTAATAGTAGTCTCACTCATTCACCCACCTCTAACACTTGTCTCCACTGAACTGTCCATGCACTGAGTTAACTGATGTATTCTTTAGTTGATTTATGAGTTAATAATAGTGAATTAATTAATAATTAATTCACATCACTCATCACTAGTGTATTTGGCAGTTAGACTAAATACAACTAGTTCAACTAAGTCAAACTGAACACAACTCCATCAACTCCTCAATCAACTCCACCAAACTCAATCACTTGAGTTCTAACTGAAGTCCATCATGCAATAGCTCAACTAACCCATAGGAAAAGCATATTTCCTTCTCGCAGTTGCATGAGCCACATCTGTAGCTCGAACTAAAGTTCTGCAAGAGGATAAGAAAATGTTTATAGTCCAAATATTATTAAGAGCTAATAATATTCGACTATTCTATTTTTAGACTGGCAGTCTAAAACTAGACTCCGCCCATATTTCTAAAAATAGAGGTCCATCTATTTTTACCAACATGACCAATCATCCATAAATAGCATCCTGTAACTCATAGACCATGATCCATATGTCTAAAAATAGACATAGTCTAAAAATAGACTTTGCGCCGAAAATAGCTTGCGGCCCACTTAGTGAAGGCGACTTCTTTTCACTAAGCTCCATCATCTTGTTGCATTTTCAACAGCCTATTGGTATGCCCTTCATGGATGAAGTGTTGACCTGATCTTTGGCCACTTCCCTAATCTTCTTATTGTAATCTTCCTGTGTCATTAACTTATCATTTATAACTAAGGGATTTGGTAATCCCTTTTTCCTCAAAAGTTCGAACTTAACCATGAACCTATCAATGGCCAGTTGCATGGTTTGACACTTATCCTCCAAGTTCAACATCAAATTCCTCTTAGTGAGGACTCTTTTAACTTCCAAAATTGTACATATCCTGCCAGGTATCTCTAGTTCTTGTAGCTCATATTGTTCTTGGAGTTGAGGAAATGAATGACCCTTGCTGCTTCCTCTGGCATATCTCCAAGTTTTGCTTTAACCCTCTAGATGGCTTCTATAGCCTACTTTATCAAATCAATTTCTTAAAAAATGACCTGGATGGATGGCCAAATATCATTGACAGAGTCAATGATATTGGCCCACAGTTTCTCCTTAGCCTAACCTAAAGTTTCATTGAGTGTTAGTTCCTTCTCCAGTCTTTTGATTCTTTCAGTCATCCTTGTGGCCTTCTGTTTTTCTTCTATGTACATGATTTGGGCCAATTTGTAATCTATTTCCAGGCTCGTGACTTTTTCCTTAAGTTTGTTCATCTCCGTGGTCTGAATGGACATTTCTTCTGTTGCTTTGACCAGCCTGTTTTCTTCATCACCAGTAGAGCCTGTTGCCAATGTAGTTGGTGTAAATGTCGTTAGTGTAGTGGACATTGGAGCAATGGGAGTTAAGGATGCTGCCAAAGTAGAAGGTACAGTAGTGGTAACTGTTGGAATGATAGTTGCAGGAGCATCATCAAGACTAGCTTGTTTGAGCTGCATCAAGCTATCCAGTTCTTTCTCCATCTCCTTCAACTGATCATTTAGTTGCAGCACTAGGTCCGTTGTCTCTTCATGTTTTCTCTGACTTTCCAGGACCTCCTTTGTCTGTGGCTGTTGTGAATGAGGCAGCTTAAGCTGTTTCTTGAGGGCTTCTATGTATTCATTCTTCTTCTTGATTAATTTCTCTGTGGCTTTAATATCACTTGGGACATGGTTGAGTTCAATGACCAAGTCCTCCAATGATTTATCCTGTTATCTTTGGCCTGTGAGGAGGCCTTTTCCAACTTGTGTTGGGATGTCACATTATCCAATGAATCATGAAGCTTGTGGTCAACCGTGGCCTTTCCTGTAAGGGTGGAGTAAATCATATCTCCTATCTGTTTGTGTAACTCTATCTGATCAATGGGATGAACATCCCTGGCGAACACCTCAAAATTTGTCTTTTTATAGTTAGCAGAGGTTTTTGGTTGGTTAACAGTAGGTTGAAAAAATGACACCTTCATCTTGCCTGCTTTGATGTCAAAGGCTGACATCAATCTAGTCTGGTTTGGTGGTGTAAGCTTAAGATATTGGGCATATGTCTCTCCCTTCAACTTTTCATTCCTCGTCTTTAGTTCTTTGAATCTGTCTTTGATATCGTTTTCCCTGTCAACTTGCCTCACAAAGGAAGAAACCTCCATACTCTATTGTCTCTCTATCATTTGTGTGTTGGAGGCTGATGGCTGTTGTGTTTTACCTGATGCAGTGGTTTCTTTACTTCTCTTCCCCATTGTCTCAGTGTCAGTTATTTCCTTTGAAGCAATGTTTTCCTCCTGTTCAGACACAGGATTCAATTTGGGCCTCTTTCTTAGCTCAAACAACTCATCAGTAGTCTCCATGGCAGAGTTGGATGCTTCTTCCTTGTTCCTTTTAGGATTCTTCTCCTCATTGACTAGGGTCTGAAGCACAGTATGAACATTCATTGTTTCTCCTATTTCTCGAACCTATGGGAAAGAGCTCTGGTCAATTTTTTTTTCAAGGTCAATCAGTGTGTTCTCAACATCCACAAATGTGTTGTCCATATCAATCAATGTGTTCTCCACCCACTCAGATTAGTTGGAAAACTGTTCAATTTCTAGTCTCAGGTGGTGAACGTATGGTCCCAACTTGACCTTAAGTCTCAACTTGTTTATGACCCCACGAGGGTCATACTGCCATATGAAGCTGATTTTGAATTTCATCTACTGTAGTAACTTATCGGCCTCTTGTCTAGCCTCTCTATTGTTGCAAATGAATGGGCCCAATTGGTTTTTCACCTTGAACTGGGTTTTCTTCCTAGCAGATAGGAAGTGGACCTCATTAGAATTTATGATTTGTCTGAAATATTCAAGGGAAAATATCCTCATAGGAAGGTATTTTGGAAATTTATAAGGGGCTAACTGGCAGCCATAGACTCTGATCTTAGTGTGGTTCTGGTAGAGGTACCAATCTCCCACCTTGCTATTCTTTGCCAAATGTAACACTCTCTTGATGTCTTGGCTGGTTCTAGGTTCAGTATTAGAAGTCAACGCGTTCATGACTGCGTACAAAAAGGAGTCTATGAAATATTTGCAGGTGAATGTTGTGGAAAACTTCTAGACCAAGGGTGTCCAGTAGACCATTGATCTCTCCTTTCCCTTGGTGTCCAATTTCTAGATGCTCATAGGGAACTTATCTTTTGGGTAATACAAAACATATAAAACAACACTGAAGATTATTTGAAAACTCTTTTAGTGGGCAGTCTCGTGAATTGTTCATGCATTGTATCTACAATGAACTGAGCATAATCATACATGATAGCAGGTGGCTTGCCTGGAGCGAAAATGGATAGGAAGGCCAGGATGACCTCATCCACATGCTCATCTAATGTGTATCCTAGGATGCATGAGAGCATGGTGATTATGTGTCTGCTAGTTTCCGAGAAAATGGTGGCAGCATAGGGTGGGGTATCTGTAGGAGTATGGTGGTCTTCAATGATGAAATTTTGGAATATTTTCTTGATTTTCACCTAGTCTAATGTGATCTATAAGTCCAATAGGTTTCCAATGGATAGAGGGGTCTAATTAGCGCTAAATTGGATTTGTAGCATTTGGTTGATTGACTCATATTTAATGGTGAATAACAACTCTTGGTTTGGGGCAACACTAGCCCTTTGGCTAGGGATATAACATGCATGACAAAAATGCACAATATCTGGGAAAGGGTGAACTTCTGGGAATGCGTATTTGGGTAAGTTGGATTCCCAAAGGTTGATGTCATTTGCATGGTTCAAAAATATGTCCTTACTCTAACAATGGAGCTTCAGAAGGTGGGCTGGAGTTGCAGTGTCTTTTATTTGGAAATCCCTGTCTGTTAGGACCAAATGGTCAATGCCTAGGTGGGGGTTTGACAAAGGTCTGACATCTAGAGAGGTCTGGGCAGCCATCTTTAGTATGAAATGTGGGAATTAGGCTTATACATCTTGTAGAAGTGAAGCTTTGACATCTCTGGTGGAGTGAAAGGGTAGTTTGCAGGTCGGAAAAGAGGGGTTTGGGTATTTAGGGGGGAAATACTCTCAATTTAGGGAAAACTAATTAAATTCAATCAATTTAACATTTGAATTCACTGTACGTTTTTAAATTTGAGAGGGTCATTCTAGCCTCTTGTAAAAAATACAAGGAAATGGTGGCATAGGTTGCAAACTTATTTCAATGGTAGCTGTAGAGGGTACTCTGGCTTCAACTGTGCACTGGATAGCTGAATTGAGCGTCTGGAGCGTGTTCGGGAGGCAATCAATGGTCAAATTTTGTTGCAGATGCTTAGGGTGGCACAGGAAGGCTTAGGAAGCTTTCACAAATCGAATGAGCAAAAGGGTGAAAATGAGCGTCTTCGACCTTTTAATTGGAAACGGTTAGAATTTGGCATGGAATTTCATAATGAACAGTGGGTGGTTTCGGCTTTTGGCAGGGAGGTGGTTTTGGGGGTCATCGCACTGCTTTTGGCAGTCAGGCGGTATTTCCCCCAGACCACGTGAGTTCACTTAGTGTTGCCATGTAACTGAACAGGGCCCGAGCAAAACCGTGAATCTCGCGTGCTCTCGGGCGGGGAAAGTTAAGCAAGGGAATCAGTGCGATATGGCTGTGCACCGTCAGATCTAGGGATGGAAGATTAGACGGTTGTCACGCGGTGGAGCTACACAAAGGGAACTCGGGTGGAGATTTGTGAGGCCCGAGGGGTCAATTACAAGTAATTGTAATTATTTAATGAATAAAGTGGGGATTAAACATATAATGAACATGTTTATTGATTGGGACCACGGTTAAATGTGGCGGGGTTTGTTAAATGCACTACGGTGGTGGGTTAAAAGGTTTTATGTCGGGGAAAATGTGAATTTGCAGAGTTAATTAAATAAATGGGAGGGAAAAAAAAAATAAATAAAGGGGTTTTGTGGGTTTTTTAGGTGAAATATGGAAATTAATAAGGGGAAAATGATTTTTTCAAAGGGGAATGGGTTTCATACTAGGGAAAAGGGGTTTTGGGTTGGGAAATGACTTTCGGAACATAATTTGCTAGGGAAATGTGTGAAACCAAGGGACAAGGGTGAAAATGAAGGGAGAAAGGGTATTTTAACAAGAAATGATGGGATAATGGGGAAAATTAGTAAGTATGTAGTGGGGGATGAAATGAAAGGAGGGGAAGTTAATTAAATCATCTTGTGGACATCCTTTCACTTTCATACCTACTCCTGCACACTAAAACATTGGATTAAGCATGATAAATGTGCTTATGCTTCAATCAATTTTGTACATCTGCAAACTTTCTTCTACTTACCCTTTACTTACCTTAACATTTTTTCTTCACTTTATTGGGTGCATTTAAGCTAGCAGACCCTTTCTTTCCCTTTTCTTTTGTGAAACAAACTATCTAATTCTAACCTTATATCTTCCAATGGCTCAAATTAAGCTTATGAGCACATTTTATTTTTTTACCTAATTACTGATCTGCGAAGATTAAACAGTTTGGCTAGGTCTTTATTCTCTAACTATAAACATGAAATTTAAAGCATGAAATAGTCAATATTAAACTATTTGACTATCATGGGTTGTGGCATTTATGACAAGCTGCACACAACCATTATTTTGCACAGTAAAGTAAAAAGTAGTGGCACTTAGACTTGCACACTTTCATGATCTGTTTCTTTTGGGGTTCATATATTTTCACTTTTTTGATGTTTTCTTATTCTTTTTGTCCTTTGATATTTCTTTTAAGACATACCCTATTTACATTTTTTGATTTTTAATATGAAAAACATTTTGCAGAAAGAAAAAGTATGTACAATATTACAAGACTAACCACAACCAATTCAAAATTATGAATCCTATTATTATAGGACCCTAACACATAGAAAATGGCTCTAATATACAAATGACATCTCATACCCAAATATGAAAGTATGGCATATGATGTCCCATACACAAAATGGCTCTCATTGGTCAGTCATTGACCGTTTCCACCATCACCGCCATCATTTGCATCCCAAAAGTCAATATTTCTCCTCTTGATAGAAGAAGGAGCTCGAGTTTTTCTCTTTTGGGGTGTGCTTTATCTCTGCAAGATCTGCACAAAGAATATTTTTTCTTTAATGACTTATCACACTCACAAACCTGATTCAAGTTAAGAAAACTTGTTGCAAATGATACAATCAGTCATGAGCGTGTAGCCCTTCTACGCAACTCTGACCTCTTTTCTCTACCACCTTACAATAGTTTTAAGATTCGAAGCATGGAATTTAAGCAAAAATGACTAAAATCAATTTGATTCGTGATACATAAAAAATTCATTAATGAATGATCTCATCATTAATGTATCGGGAAATGATGAAAATTCACTTGCAAGATGAGTAGTTGAATATAGAACCCACTCAGAGGAAACATCTATTTTCGCATCCATTAAATTACCATCACGGGATGATGATTAGAGGGGTGCATAGGGGCTATATGTAAAAACCATTGAGGTTGAAATAGTGGTAGTGAGAATGGGGTGGAACTGTTGGATAATTTGTGGATGCATCCCCTGTGGGGGGATGGGATAGTAAATATGGTGTAGGTTGGTGGAAATTAACCTCGATGATTTGTAGAAATAATGGAAGTTCCCTGACATATTTAAATTAGATCCAAAAATTTGGGGCAATGAGATAATAGTGAGGGACAAATGATATGGGAATAGTGGATGGTGGTGAACGATATGTTAGTAAGATGGAGGACCAATGGGGAAATTTCCCCACCTCTAGACACATTTATAATATTTTTATTAGTTAACCAAAATAAGATAACAAAATAAATTAAAAAAAAAAGAAGTTGGCACATGATACCTAGGAAGGGGATAATATGTCCAACCCAATTCAATATGGCTCTTCAGTGTCACAACAATCTATAAAAACATTAAAGGAACACCATAATAATACCCAAACTAAAATCATTTTCGAAGTAAAGGGAGTGCTATCAAGTCATAGAAACAACATATAATTAGATATAGAGTAAAACACACAATAATCTCTCTCTCTCTCTCTCTCTCTCTCTCTCTCTCTCTTTGAAGAACATAGAGATGGTAAAGATAATAACCTCTAGAAAATTTTGTTATGGAATATAATAGGTAAACCCTTCCTACAACATCACCTATTAGTTGATCATGGGGCATTGATGCTACTGAGGTACTAGGCTACATGAGGTTCTGAGTCAAAGTGGTTATTATTGTTCGAGATTCAAAAATTCTCTCCACTACTTAAGGATGTTGGATAAGGGTTAGGCTTTCATCTAGGTGGATGAGGACCTAGTGTTTAGTTGTGCCTAGCATTCTCTCTATCTTAGGTAGAAACACAAACCACCCCCTAAAATTCTTAAGTAGTTGACATGGAGTCATAACCTCAACTCT
The DNA here is from genome assembly GCA_031772625.1 of Pinus tabuliformis. Classification (NCBI taxonomy): domain Eukaryota; kingdom Viridiplantae; phylum Streptophyta; class Pinopsida; order Pinales; family Pinaceae; genus Pinus; species Pinus tabuliformis. The sequence continues at coordinate 841,040,821 of CM062805.1, forward strand.
ACCCATTGTTTCCTCAAGAAATATAGAGGTATCTCCGTATTATTACAAGGAGTTTGTCAAAAACCATGAACCACCTATCCATTAAATGGTCCCGAAATCGTTGGTAGGTGCACTAATCCATACAAATGCATTTCTTGTTGACTAGTGTTTATTAGTTGTTTCTTGGGTCAATGAAAAATGATAGAAAATATTTTTTGATAATGTTCAAGTCTCTATGTTGATCTTTATTTAGATCAATTTTATAGTATTCATGCATCTTAGCCACATAATCAAAAGTATTAGTTAATAAACATTGGGAATTAGAAATGGATAATACAATTGAGTTTACTTAACTTTCTAAAAACAATCATGAGGGCTATTTGGTGTTTTAGAGATCATGTATGAGTTCCCTCAAAGTATTCAAGGATGCATTGATTTTGAGATTAGGATTTCTCTGTTTTGGGTTTGGGCTTGGTGATGTTGGGTTTGCATTCTCGTTATGCTCCATGGTAACCAGGTCTCCTCCAATTCAATAAGGTGTTTACATTTAGGATATAATTTAGGTTTCTTTCCAATTTTAAACAAAATTTTCAAAAAAACAAGAAAACAAAAAACCAAAGAAAATGCATTGATGCTTACCTAGAATCCAAAGGAGAGCAAATTCATTGACTTTAAATTCAATGTATATTAAGGAGGAAAGTTTTGGTCTTAATGAGATTCAAAAAACATGACATGTTATCCAAAATAAGGAAAAAATGAGTCGTGGGAATATAAAAAATTGGAGATACTAGGAATGCATGTGAGTTGCTAACAACCCATGGGCACTTATAAGAACATGTGCACATTCTTGTTCTATGCCTACCTGGTATCCTAGCTAATGATTTATGACTTACTATGTTTAGAAACCTAGAAAGGAAATTTAGCATTCTTGATAGCCCCAATGCCATTTTTGAGGCCATAATAGCTTGCAAGTGCCCAAATACAATGTTTACATATTATATAGTTTGGTACTCGACCATTCATTGCCATTCATTGCACGGAGAGGTGCTCTCAAACCCAATATGGAAGAGATGCTGTAATGTCTTGTCCGGCTATTAAGCTAGGGGTGCTTTATATCCCAATATAAGGGAGATGTGTAGGGGTTAGAAGTTAGACCTTAGATGGAAACATGTTACAATATAGAGGAAATGTGTAGGCGTTAGATGTTAGACATAAGATGTAAACATTTTTTAAATTTCGGTTCTTTTGAATCATTAACCTATATAAGTGAACAAAATAGCAATATTTGTGGCCATGAATAAATATATAATGATAAATCAATATTCCACCTAGAAATTTTATGAGTTCTACATTCCACAAACAAATTAGTTATGGGCAATCACTGGTGTCATAATCGATATCTTTTTTTTATTTTGTTTTATCCACATAATGACAAATATCATTTTAAAAAATAATAAAGAAGTGGAAGGTGAGTTAGTTAAAGTAAATAAGAAAACAAGAAAATCTCTCCAACATTGGACCAGAGCGTAAATATTTAGAGACGAAGAGTTGATGTTTTCTCTGGAGGCATATCTATTCCAAATTACAATTCCATTCATTCATTCAGTTTACGAAGAGATACATTAAAGGGTACGTTAATAGAGACATTTACTTGACGGGAAAGATAATTTCTATAAATGTTCAAATATCTGAAAAAACTATAGTTTAGATAACACAAGCAGCAAAACTCAAGCCAAATATTGTCGCCAATGGAATTACTACAACTTTTTTTCATGTTATTTATTGAGTTATGTGAACAATTGTAGCGTTGATTGATTGTCGTCACCATATTTTATCGAGACTTGGTCACCATACAACAAGTGTTAAACCTAGTTTGGGGAGTGTCTTGAACCAGATGTTTCAAGATTGTATTCAGATTGGTCTTAAATTCATTGGATTTTCTATATGTAAAGTTGTTGCAAGCTTCTAATGTATTGTTCAACTTCAATCGATGGGCTGTCAAAATGAGGATGAAGGGTTGTCGAAATTGAAAAATTTAGCAGGAGGTAAAAATATATCCATTCCAACTCTGAACCATCCTTTGATCAAGAGTGTACCTAAACTTTAGAAGGAAAGTATTATTTGGATTTGATTTGATTTGATAAAAATATATCCATTCCAACTCTGAACCATCCTTTGATCAAGAGTGTACCTAAACTTTAGAAGGAAAGTATTATTTGGATTTGATTTGATTTGATAAAAATATATCCATTCCAACTCTGAACCATCCTTTGATCAAGAGTGTACCTAAACTTTAGAAGGAAAGTATTATTTGGATTTGATTTGATTTGAAAAGTAATTACTGTAGCAAGGCACACTTATTACTTGAGCGATGAGAGCCCCAATGCATGTTGCATCGTTTGAATTTCTTTCTTGATCTATCTTTCAATTTTAGGTCAATAATTTGTATACGAGCACCACTTTGTCTGGTTTGTGCTATATGGAGAGTGTCTACTTTTCCTTGCCATACATTGTATACAAAGTGTCTACTAACGTTCTCGCAGTCAAAGATATTTGCAAGAACTTGGAAAAGAGGGCATTTTTTTCATCATAAAGAGGGATGATTTTATGAGATTGTAATTGCTTTCGATTTAAATTGTATTTTAATGGATAAAATATTTATTTTTGAAAAAGATTAAATGTGTGTGAAATCTACACAATTTAAATTTTTAATTTTAACAAATTTTTAACACAATTAAATAAAAAATATTTTGGTAAAAGTATTATTATTTGGCGTAGTCTAATTTATAAACAAAATTGCATTTTTCATGATATATTTTATGGTTAATTTTCACCAAAATCTGACAAAGATTTTTTAAAATTTGAGTTTAAGTTGTTTAATCTGTAGAATTTAAGTGTTGCAATGGGTTTTTCAAGGTGTTGAATCCATTTATGCATTCCAATATGCATTTTAAAACAACAAAAAATAGCATTCTTTCTTGAAATTGTCTTGCCCTGATGATACCAGTGAAAAAGTCAGTCTATTTTGTCTATAAGTTTGACTATACCTTATTATTTTGAAAATAAAATTCTGGGAAAATTAAGATAAATGCATAGATTTGTGACCTCCTTGGGCATCAATTTAAGCCTTAAGCCTTATTGGTAGGCATTTTCAAGGGCATGGAGTACTCTCCAACGAGAATATATATACATGATTAAATAATTTTTTTTTTTTTTTTTTTTCCTAAATACAAATGTTTTAAGTTCACTATAGAACATAGAATATAATCCATTTCCCCGTGATGTTTTATTTGTTCTTAATAATAAATATTTTAGATTTAATCATTATGTAATGTAGAAAGTTTAATCCTAATTTATTGTGTAATAAGTGATATCTAATTCAATATGATAGACATGTTGTAAGGTTTAACAATGTAACTAGGTCAAAATAAAATAGATATAAAAATAAAATAAAATTCTAGTCAATTACAATAGAGATTTTTGTATTCAACCTTCTATGATCCATAATGAATTAAACAATGTCTTTATATGGAAATCACATAATAGAATTTTTGGCCAACTCATTTCTAACCAACAAGTGTGGTTCATCATCATGACTAGATGAAGAGGCAGACCATGGCAAAGGAGAGCAATGTAGAGACATAATTTCAAACGGCTACATTTGAAAAATAATGTTTAAATTATAATATTAATTTATTAATATGTTAAAAACAAATATTATTAAGTAATTGGCTAGTTTTTGAAAAAAATATTTAAATAATGTTATTATTGCATTAATTTATTAAAAATATAGTTTTTTGAAAAATAACATTTAAATTAATTTATTAAAACCAAATATTACTAGTTCTTGAAAAATAATATTTAAATAATGATATTAGTTTATTAATTTATTAAAATATTAATATGTAACTAATATATTAAACTCCTATTTTTTTGAAAAAAAATATTTAAATAATGATATTATTTCATTAATTTATTTAAAATATTAATAGGTAAGGCTAATTTTTGAAAAGTAATATTTAAATTAATTTATTAAAACCAAATATTAAGTGCTTGAAAAATCATATTTAAATAATGATATTTGTTTATTAATCTATTAAAATATTAATATGTAACACCTAAGTTTTTGAAAAATAATATTTAAACTGCGATATTAGTTTATTAATTTATTAAAAACAAATATTAATAAGTAACTGCTATATTAAACATCTAGTTTTTAAAATAAATAAATAAATATTCAAAGTCAAACTTTAAAGGAGGGGACTCAAAAATTATAAAAATGAGTGAAGACCTTAATCTAGACAAGATCATTTGATAAATAAAATAACAAATAGAAATAAATTAAATAAATTAAAAATAATTAAGGAAAAATAAATAAAACAAAACAAAATATACACAAAAAAATAAATATATATATATATATATAAATATAATATAAATAAATAAAATAAAAATAAAAATAAATAAATAAAAAAACAGAAACATATATATATACATACATATCTCCAAAGAAAAATAACCAATAAATAAAACATGGTCAAAAATAAAATATGGGGCTGAGGTCCATTAAACAAATAACAAAAATACTAAAAGGAGTTAAGAACGAATAGGATGATAAAATACATAAAAAAACACGAAGGATCAAGAAAATAAACTCTAATGAAAAATAAATCAACAACAAATACTACAAAAATGATGTCAATATGTACCAAAAAAAAAACCTAGGCAAACAAGATAGGGACCCAACTTCTACTAATATTCCAACCATCATCTCTATTCAAATTATTGGGCCTTTTTTCAATTTCTAGGGCCTCTGTCAATTTACGATGATGAAAATGACTAACCTTAGCAACGAATTGGGACTCCTCAATGAAGATGTGATGCTTAGATTTATCTACATGCTCCGCCAAAGAAGAGGAGCGGGTCCTGCCATGCTTGATGTGAGGAGCATGCTCACGAATCCTTTGATTAATCGAGGACAAGTCTCACCAATGTAGGGAGTCCCACAAGAGCATGGGTTAATGTAAGCACCCTTCATATTCTTGGGGTCCACTGGGTCTTTTACAGATCTAAGGGAGCTTTGTATGGTATTTAAAGGCCGAAAGGTTGAAGCCACCTTATGCTTCCTTAGGATCCTTGCAATCTTGTGAGTGGTCCCTTGGATAAAAGGAAGATGAACACGAGAAAATCGATCCTTGGTATCTTTCTTAGCACTAGGACCTTTTTGAGCTCTAAGGAAAGCCTTAGTACATTGGTGTCTACTATACCCATTATTAAAGAAAACACTTACGAGATGTGCTTTCTCTTCCTTGAGATGGGTTTCATCAAAAACTCTTAAAACTCTAAAAAGGTTCAAACATAGCTGTTACTTGAAATTATGTTTCTACATTGCTCTCTATTTAAGCCTTTGTCATGGTCTGTCTCTTCATATGGTCCTCATGATGAACAACGCTTGTTGGTTCGAAACGCGTCAGCCAAAAATTCTCTCATGTAATTACAATAAAGATGTTGTAATGTTTACCATTTTGAATTAATCAAAATAAAATAAAAACAAAAAGTATATTAAATTAAAAAACTTAAAATTAATAATTATAATAATAATTAACTATAATTGATAATTAAATGAGCCTAGATCCTTCTTAACTCTCGATCTACCAAGCACTGAGAGGGATCAAATATCTTGAAATGAAAACATTTTTTAGAGCAAAAAGAGATTCGATCCCTCTGAGTGCTTGGTAGGTCCAGAGTTAAGATGGATCTAGGTTGGTTACGCCAAGAGGCACTCTACAACCTAGTATGGGGGAGATGTGTAGGCGTTAAGTGTAATGTAAGAAATATTGTATGTGTGACTTTATTTAAATGCTCGGATATATATATATATATATATATATATATATATATATATATATATATATATATATATATTTCTTATTTAAATGTTGGAATATAAATAAATAAATATGTGTGTGTATGTCTATGTCAACTTCATATGTTTTAATGTAGTATAACTTATAGACGAAATAGCCTTTTTCACTGGAATATACCAAAATATAGCAGTACAATTTCAAGATTTTTTGTTATTTAAATTATAATTTTGAATGCATAAATGGATTCAACACCTTGAAAAATCCTTGGGGCAATGGAATTATGTAGATTAAACAATTTAAACTCAAGTTTTTAAAATCTTTGTCGGATTTTGATTAAAATTAACCAGACAAAATGTCGTGAAAAAGGTATTTTTGTATATAAGTTAGACCATGCCTATTTTAATTGCGCTAAGTAATCAATAAGAAAATCAAATCACTACACAAATATCTAAAAATCGTGCATGAATACTGGAATCATATCCTTAAATTATGGCATAAAATATGTGATGCAGCTCTCTACATGGTATTATATTATACAAAAGCTATAGTATGACTTTCAATTTATGGTTCTATATATATATATATATATATATATATATATATAAGTTAGAGTCCTATCTTGGGAGGGACTAATAATTATTTTGTAACCATATTTAAATTTAATTAATAAGCACATAAAAACTTAATATTTTGTAAACAAACTTTTACCATGGATATTATTAACTTGTAAATAGGCTCTCTCACAATACCAAGGCCAATACCATGGCTTATTAATACCACATGCCCAAAAACCATAACTCATTTCACAATCAAAATATTTTATTTTAATTTTATTTTATAATATTTTTTAATTAAATTTAAAAGCTAAAAGTTATACTTTTGAGATATATCTAAACCCTCTACATTCACTACTACTAAAAATATTATGTGAATAACTCATAGAGATTAAATCAAGATTTTAATAAAATTAAAAATGAGATTATTTTATATATATAAATGTGAAATTTATATAATACTAGCCAAGATCCATCTTAACTCTAGATCTGCCAAGCCCCGAGAGGGATCAAATCTCTTTTCACTCCAAAAGAGGATTGCATCTCAATAGATTTGATCCCTCTCAGCGCTTGGTAAATCCTAAGTTAAGATGGATCTAGGCTAGTTTTATGTAATGTAATTGTATTGTGTCAAGAGGCGCTCTCCAATCCAGTATGGAAGAGATGTAATTTTTTGTCATGTCTTGTCCTATTAAACATTTTGACTCGGTAAAATTACATAAAAATGAAAATAAAATAAAATTTAAAAACTCTCCAACCTAGTATGGGAGAGATGTTGTAATCTTTAACATTTTAACTTTGTCAAATTACACTAACAAAAATAAAAATAAAAATAAAATTTAATAAACAAAATAAAAGTAAATTAAATTAAAAAATTAATTATTATACTAAAGCCCAAAAGCTAAAACCCCTTGTTGGCTTTACGGAGTCCATTGTGAAATACTTTTCATCATTTATCAATGAGTTAAAGGGAATAAATTTAGACCGAGTGGATATTCTTGTGAGTTTTGATGTGGTCTCCCTTTACACTAATATCCCTATTAATGAGGCCATTGAGGTCATTAATCACATTATAGATACGGATACCACTAGATTGGTTGAAATTTGTCTTACCACTACTTTCTTTATCTTTGAAGGGGAATTTTATGAACAAACATGTGATGTTTCCATGGGTTCTCCCCTTCCCCCATAATGACTAATTTGTTCATGGAGGACTTTAAATCTAAGGCTTTGGTCTCGGCTCAATTCAAGCCAAAGTTATGGAAGAGATTTGTGGATGACACGTGTGTCATCTGGCCCCATGGTCAGGAAAAGTTAGATCTCTTTTTCCAACATCTTAACAATCAATCTAGCTACATAAAATTCACTATGGAACATGAATTCAATGAGAGTCTCCCTTTCCTTGACATTCTTATTTCAAATAAGGATGACAGTTCTTTCTCCCATTGGGTCTTTCGAAAGAAAACTCACACAGAGAAATATATTCATGCTAAGTCCCACCATTTCTGTGCTCAAAATTTGGTTGTTCTCAACACTTTAGTTACTCGTGTGTTAAGATTTTCTAATGAAAACCACCTTAATGATGAGAGAACCTATCTCCTTAATATTTTAAAAAATAATGGATATAGTAGGCACCAGTGTCTAAAATATTTTCTTAAAGCTAACAAAGGTCCTAAGGTTGAAAAAGAACCCAAAGATCGGACTTCATGGGTGCATATTCATTTTATCCTAGGGACCACTGATAAGATTGCTAGGATCCTAAGGAATAATAAGGTTTCATCCACCTTTAGGCCCCTAAACACCATTCGTAGCTCCCTAAGATCAGTAAAAGGCCCAATGGACCTTAAGAATATAAAAGGTGTTTATGTTATCCCATGCTCTTGCAAGACAACCTACATTGGTGAGTGACTCACCGCTCAATAAATCAAAGAATTAATGAGCATGAAACTGACATCAAACATGGGAGGACCCGCTCCTCAGCATTGGTAGAGCATGCAGAAAAAACAAAGCACTACATGTGCATTGAAGAAGCTCGGCTTTTCGCTGGGATTGATCATTTCCATCGCCGCAAGTTTAGGGAAGCTATAGAGATTGAAAGGAGGCCAAGTAATATCAACAAAGATTATGGATGGAAAATTATTAGTTTTTGGGTCCCTACCCTTTCTTCTTTAAAAAATATCACAGTTATTATTATTATTATTATTATTACATTTTTCCTTTAATTTTATTTTATTTTTCATCTAGCTAAATTAAAGCATGTATTTTTTGTTATAAATTTATACTTTATTTTAAGTTATTTGTCATTTATTCTCCTCATTATTCTTTATTATTCATAATTATTATTTACCATAATCTTTGATGTTGACTATTAATAAATGGTAAAAAAAATTAACTTTTAATTTTTTTTAGCACCTTCCCCACACACACACATATAGATATATATTGTTTTTCATTGAGTTACTTTCTATTTATGTTTCTATTTGTTCATTAATTTTTATCTTGATTTTATTATGTATTTGATTTTTTCCATTTGTTTTAGATTCGTATTAGTTACTTGTTAAATCTTGACCTGCATTTATTCCTTTAATTTTGACATCTCTTCCGTATCCTTGAATCAGTTTATCCTTTTCTTTCCTTTTTAGTAGTAGTAGTAGTTGTTGTTGTTGTTGTTGTTATTATTATTATTATTATTCATTCTAAAATATTCCTTATTCCTTTAATTTTCACATCTCTTCACTATCCTTAATGAGTTTATCCTTTTCTTTCTTTTTAGTTTATTATTATTATTATTATTATTATATATTATTATTATTATTTATTATTCATTCTAAAATATTCCTTATTAATAAAATAATTCTTGTTCAAAAGTAAATATTATAATCTAGCCATTAGAATTAATTTTCTCTGTATCCCACTCTCCTTATTTAATTTGATGTCAAGATCCGATTCTCCATCTTGTCCAAAGGGTGAACCACACTTTGACTCTCATGTATCTTCATCTTGTCCTAACCATGAACCACACTATATGGTTTGAAAAATGTGAGTCAAATATTCCTTATGTGATTTCTACCAAAAGTATTTAGCATTATTCAAGATATGGAACACGAATTTGAATAATGATTATAATTATTAATAACACATTTTGACTTGGTATAATTACACAAAAATAAAATAATAAAACAAAAGAAAAATTATATAAAAATAAAAATATTTAATTAAAATAAAATAATCAATTTACTATGCATGGGTCTTGGATAGATGGTGATCGAGTGCTCTGTTAAGGCACTCCTTGATGTGAATTTATTGGTTCAATTCCTTTCAGTGATTGAGGTGATACAATGGACATGAAGAAGATGTAGTCCTACCAAGGTTACAAATTTTTTTTGTCAGTTTATTGTTATGTAAACATTTTGACTCATGGTTTTCACAACCCATGGTTTTTTTCCATTGAATTCTATTTAAGGGCATAAAAATCTAACAAACTTTCCATACATAAAAATAACCAATTGTCAAATTATTGTGTCAAATTTGAATATTTTTGTGTGAGAGCTATATATAGACACAAAAATAACAAAGTGTTTCAGAAATTAAGACCTTGAATTGTCAATCTCACAGGGTGCTATTACTAGTAAAGGTAAACCTTCACCTAAATAAAACGATACAAAGTTTTTTTTTTTGTAGTGGGAAATTTTGATAAAACATTTTCATTATACTTTCTTAATTAAAAAAAAAAAACTTATTTTTTTGTTTGTTTTTATTTTTATTTTTTTAATTATAAATATTTTCGAATGGTTTATGTAAATCAAAGATAATTCTGATGCCAAAAATACTTTTTTTTTTTTTTTTTTTTTGCATGCGAGAGCCTTATAGGAAAATTTCTCAAAAACAAGTAGGGAAACTTGTTTCAATTTGTTGGTACCATTTATTATTTTACTATACTCTTTCTCAAAATATCAAGCACATAAATCTTTTATTTTTGATATTGATATTCAAATCATATATATGCTTTTGTATGTTTGATGTCCTGATTATAATCATGTTGTCCATATCGATCAACTCTATTTATACTTCATATCATATTGTTGTTTAAAGGGTGTAATATAAAGTGTTGATATGAAGTTCACACACCCTTGCTCTAGATTGATATTCGGTGTACGTGGCTTTTGCTTGTTGTGGTGAAGTGGCATTAATCCTAACCCTAGATCGTTAGGGCTTGAGATCTAACGATCCAAAGCCACTAGGGTTAGTTATGGGATGTAACCACCCCCTCCCTCTCCACATTTGTGGCCCATTCGCACCTTTTGTGCATACGGCAGAGCATAGCCCGACGAATCGAACCTTGTTTGTTGATTTCACTTACTTGATTTGTTTCAAAGGCATGGAGTCAGTTGGCAAGGTAATAAGTTGATGGGTAAAAGCATGTTAATGTGTTTCATTATATCGCAAAAGCAAAAAAGTACTCAAATAAAAAAATAAAAAAATATCAATTAAATTAGTTGAGTTTCATACTTGTTAATTATAAAAAAATAAATGCTAAATTTGTAACAAAGCTAACTCACAATAAATTTTGGTAAAAGCTATAGTGAACCTATTTAATGGGTTTAGAAAATATAAATAATGTTATAAAAAGTAAATACTAAATTTGCAAATAAGTCAACTGATAGTAAATATTGGTAAAAACTATGGTTAATCACTCACAAAATATAAATAACTTGATGTAAAGTTAAATGAAATGCTAAAATTCTTTAAAAATATATATAAAAATAGAAGTAGAATTTATAAACAAATAATTTTATATATTATATTTTGAATAATATAAAATACGTTATTATAATCATAATTAAAAATTTTATTATAAAAAATATAAAATATATTTTAAAATTTTTCAAAAAATAATTTTAACATTTTGTTATATGTTATTTTTAAATTTCTATTAAAAAAAATTGATTTTATAAACTTGAAAGGGTAGTTTCTTGGGTCGCGGTTTTATACATACGAAAATATGATCATTTTTACTAGTATTTTAATAATAATTAAAAAATATGCTTACTTTTTATTTTTAAATTTGTTTAGCAATCTTTAGAATGTTTACAACACATCTCTTAAAGAAATTGGAATTAAAAAACATAAATCAATAGAGAAATGGGGGGTCGCGGTTTTGTCACTACTTAAAAATTTATGTAAAATATTAATGATACCTTTTAAAGAAAATGAATAAATTAGATAAAAATTATATATTAAATTTTAGAAAAAATATGACATGAAATTGAATTTAAATTGACATGTTTTGTCTTCTTTTACCACCACCTAGTTTTTGATGATTTTGTAAATTTAAGAGTAAACATTCCAACTCCATTTATTTTTATAAAACTTCTTTGCCACAAAAAGGGAAAAAGTGATACACATTAACATGCTTTTACCCTGATGATTTAATTCTCTTCCATTGTTTCGAGAGGGTAGGTTATTAATATTGACCGTTACCCTTGTCTATAGGTACTTGGAACTAGGGTATAGTTGTGTGGTCATTTCTTTAGGTACTACCAGGAATGAGGGAAACACTCCTCCATCTCTTCAAGATTTGGGGCTTCAGAGTTGTTTGCAAGAACTCTTATTAAGTTCTCGCCAAGATTTGCAAGGTAAACTCATCAATCCCAAGCACATTACAGATGTAATTTTGAGTCTCTTCCTCAGTTCCTTTTTGGTTATTAATATGTTAACCTTAGTGGGGTTATTCTTATTATAGGTTGGAGAGCACACGATTCAGCGGCCATATAGGTAATTTTGGGGTTTCATTTTTATTATTACTTAGGAGCTCATGCATGCTTTCCTAATTTATTTATTTTTCTTACTAGTATGTTCTGTATGTGGTCAGGTTCGCACATTCCTCAGGATCATTTCTGTTAGAGGCAAAGATGTGCAGCAAACAAATAAACAATATACACAGCAAATAACCATACACAGGAGACAACAGATTAACGTGGTTCACCCAACCAATCTGGGCTACGTCCACCAAACATAGGCATCGGCAATCTTTATTGTCAAATAGGAGATTACAAAATAATCAATTTCCTCACAAACTCTCACTCACCAATATCTGTACGGGCATGTATTTTATAGCCAAGAGAATCTAAGTGACTCATAAATCCTCTCACAACAAATATAGGATACATTAACTCTTTCCCAACTACCTGGAGCTAATCTAGCAACAACTTCCTATTGTTGTCACACATTAGAGATTTTTGCCTACTTTGAGAAACAAAAATCTCAACAATCTCCACCTTGACAACAATTATCCTGATACCCTATTTGTTTATTATTTTATCTTTTCTGCAAGCCAAGAGAAGCCAAACACCAACGTAGCTTCTCTAACAAAACTTGTTTCGTGAACATGTCTACACCATTCTCCTTTGTATGCACTTTTTCAAGAGAGACTCCCCTTTCAGTGATAACCTGTCTTACAAAATGGTACTTGATCGGTATATGCTTTGATTTACTATGATAGGCCGGATTCTTAACCAAATGTATTGCACTTTGATTATCACAAAATAACTTGATGTTGTCCTGCAACCTACCAAATTCACCAAACAAACCTTTCAACCAAATCGCTTCTTTGCAAGCATGAGAAGCAGCAATGTATTCTACTTCAGTAGTGGATAAAGCAACAATGTTCTGCAACTTTGACATCCAACTAATTGCTCCACCTACAAGAGTAAAGGCATACCTGTATGTTGACCTTCTCTTATCCAAATCACCTACAAAATCAGAATCAACATACCCGCAAACAAATTCACTACTCTTATTGTAAGTGATACAATAACTACTTGTGCCTCTCAAATACCGAAGCACCCATTTCACTACTGACCAGTGTTCTTTACCCGGATTTGCCATATACCTGTTGACAACCCCAACTGCATGTGAAATATCTAGTCGCATACACACCATCGCATACATTAAACACCCTACTACATTAGCATATGGAATTCGAGACATAAATTCCTTTTCTTCATCTGAATTAGGACATAAAGTCGAAGAAAGCTTGAAATGGGAAGCGAAAGGGACTGACACAGGCTTCACATTATTCATACCAAACCTCAAAAGTTTTTTCTCAATATACTTTTGTTGTGATAGCCATAGCTTACCATTGCTCCTGTCTCTAAAAATCTCCATGCCCAAAATCTGTCTTGCTGCTCCTAGATCTTTCATATCAAATGTCCTTGCCATCTTAGCCTTCAACCTGTTGATTTCTTCTATGCTTTTGCTTGCTAAAAGAATATCGTCAACATACAATACTAAGATAATGAATATGCCATTTTTAAATTGCTTAAAATAAACACAATGATCATATTCACTTCTAACATATTTCTGACTCAACATGAAAGAATCAAACTTCTTATACCACTGCCGAGGCGACTGCTTCAGGCCATATAATGACTTCTTGAGCCTGCAGACAAATTTCTCATTGCGATGCTGAACAAACCCTTCCAGTTGTTCCATATAAATTTCCTCATCTAAGTCTCCATGTAGAAATGCAGTCTTAACATCTAACTGCTGCAACTCTAAATCAAGCAAAGCCACTAATGCTAACACAATTCTAATTGAAACAATTTTAACCACTGGTGAAAAAATCTCATGAAAGTCAATTCCGGCTTTCTAACAAAACCCTTTTGCAACCAGCCTCGCTTTGTACCTGTCTTCCGTATCATTCACACCCCGTTTCAGCTTGAAAACCTATTTACACCCTACAGTTTTCCTGTCTTTCGGAAGCTCAACTAGATCCCATGTGCCATTCTTACCTAAGGCCATCATTTCGTCCTTCATGGCTACTTTCCACTTGTCACTTTTCGAACCTTCTATTGCTTCCTGATAGCACATAGGTTCATCGTCATTAGCAGTAAATGCAATAGAAGTGACATAATCATCATACCTTCTCGGTGGCCTTTTGATTCTTGTCGACCTCCTTAAGGATGTTTCTGGCGCTTCCTCGATTGGTTGACTACCATATGTAGGGACTTCTTGACGATCACTATCTAAGACCTGTTCATGATCTATACTTGAACCATGTTCATGTTCTGATTCTGAAACTTGTTCATGACTAGTATCTGAACTATGGTCATCATGACTATCATTAGAAATGCTATCAAACTGAATGTGCTGAAAGTCAGATACATCATCCTGTTTCAATCTACTATCTACATCTAACTGTACAAGAGAGGATTCATTAAACTTTACATCTCTGTTGATGATGATTTTGTGGGTAGTAGGATCCCACAATCTATATCCCTTTGTTCCAACACCATACCCAACAAAGATATACCTTTTAGACTTTGGATCTAATTTAGTTCGCTGATGTTTAGGCACTAGAGCATATGCATCACAACCAAACACTCTGAGTTTAGAATAGTCACAAGGGTGACCTTTCCATACCTCTTGAGGAATCTTGCAGCCTATCGTCATTGATGGAGATCGGTTTATCACATAACAAGCTGTTGCCACTGCTTCCATCCACAACTCCTTTTGCAACCCGGCGTTACTCAACGTACTCCTTGCTCTCTCTAGAAGAGTCCTATTCATGTGTTTAGCAACTCCATTTTGCTGAGGAGTATAAACCGTGGTATTATGTCTCTCGATCCCTGCATCCTTGCAATAGCTGTCAAACTCCTTGGAAGTAAACTCACCACCATTGTCAGTTCTTAAACATTTTATTGTTTTACCAATGTTGTTTTATACTAATGCTCTAAACTGCTTGAAAACTGAAAAAACATCAGACTTCCTTTTCAACATGTAGACCCACACTTTCCTAGAAAAGTCATCAATAAATGATACAAAATAAGACGAGCCACCATATGAGGTTGTAGGAGCTGGACCCCAAACATCTGAATGGATATAATCAAGTATGCCTTTACTAGTATGTTTTCCTGTTTTAAACTTTTTTTTACTTTGTTTTCCAAACACACAATGCTTACAAAAATCTAACTTTCCAGACATTAGATTTGGAAGTAACTTGCGATCAGCCAAAATTTTTAACCCTCTTTCACTCATATGCCCCAATCTTTGATGCCATAAGTGAATGGAACTACTGTCACGTTCAGACACCGTAGACACATGATCTGACCCTGTACTTCCTTGTAACTGAAATAGATTTCCTACCTTCTTAGCTTTCATAACTATTAAAATACCTTTGTAAATTTTCATTACTCCACCTTGAATTACAGTTTTATGTCCATTTGAATCAAGTGCTCCTAATGAAATCAATTTTTTTCTTAAATCTGGTACATGCCTCACATCAGTTAACATTTTAGTTGTCCCATCAAACATTTGCAGTTGTATACTCCCAATCCCCACAATATTACATGTTACATCATTACCCATGTACACAACACCATCATCAATTGATTTATATGTCTTAAAACAGTGTTTATGAATACACATGTGTTTTGATGCACCGGAATCTAGCAACCAATGTTTACCATGATTTGACACATTAAGTGATAATACTTCATCACTCATACCTGAACTTGATGTCGAACCTGTATCTGTAGTATTTGCCTCCTTCTTCTCTATCGAAGAATCTGCTTTAGAAGTTTGTTGCTGTTGCTTCGAGTAGTCCTTCTTTAAATGTCCTGATTTGCCACAAAACCAACACTTTACCTTACTCTTCTTCCCTTTCGACTTTAAACGTGAGTCGCTTGGTCTATTGGAGCGTCTTTCTTTCGAACGACCTCTAACCATCATAGCTTCGGATGTAGAGGTTTATGAATGTGACCTTCTCTTTGTTTCTTCCGATAATAAAGATGCAACTACATCATCAAACTCAATGGTTTCTGATGAACTAAGACTTATAGAAGTAACAAAATAATCCCATGACTCACGCAACGAGCACAATAAAGTAATAGCTTTATCCTCGGATTGAATTTTTACTTCTATACTTTGTAATTGCACCAGAAGAGTATTAAAAGCATTTAAATGATCAGCAATCGATGTACCTTCCTTCATTCGCAAATTGTACAACTGTCGCTTCACGAGAATCCTATTGGTTAAGGATTTGGTCATGTACAGTTTCTCGAGTTTGTACAGTGTCTCCGACACATCCGCCAGACACAGTCGAATAGCACTTATTGCTCTTTCATCCATCTCTACCCACTCATTATCTGTGATGTTGTAAGGCTGTTTGGATTTGTCCAACGACGCCTTTGCCACACCATGTTGAACAAGCAAATCGTACATCTTCACCTTCGAGATCTCGAAATTATTTTTTCCATTAAACTTCTCAATTTCAAACCGGGCACTCTGAGTTTTTGCCATCTTGTATCAACCAAAGAATAATAATCTCCAAAACTAACCAGCAATTAATATATATAAAAGACTGCCTATGCTTTACTGCCTTGCTTTTTTTAAAAAAAACTTTTGCTTTTGTTTTGTTGCTTTGCAACTCACAGTACATTGGACAATAAAAAAAATAAAAAATCTCAAAAACAAACTTTTGTTTTTTTCTACTGTGCATATTACAGCACACAACCGAGTAAATCAAAGTGCAATAGAGCAATGCGCCAATCATAACACACTAATCCAGTCCGTTGATAGAATCTCTTATTTCAGTGCTCTAAGTGTTCAAGTTTCTTACTCTGAATCTCTTATTTCATTCCTACGTCTCGCATAAATCTTACACTCTTTAGGGGACCAATAACCACCATCCTGTCAGATACTTGTTGGATGTTAAGCGATCTATTTCACAAAAGGCAGTACATTCGAGAAATCCACTTTAATATTGAAATGACAAGTTCAAGTTTGTTACCGTGAATGTATCTTGCTGACAGAGGCTCAAATTTGGGACCGAGTTTCCTCTACCTGTTGTGGCAATTGCTGGCAAACAGTGATCGGTCCACGCATCACCATTAACACGCACCAGAAGCTAACATGTACCAGCATCAATCTATACACATCAGTGCAGGTCCACGCATCAGCATTAACACGCACTAGCACATACGCACCACCGCACTGTAAAACCACTGCAATTGCTAAAGTTTCAACGCTGAGATGTGACTGTCCCAGGCAGCAGGTCAATGTCGCAGCCAGTGGTTGCTTTGTGAACGCTGAGCCAATGCATACATCGCCCCTCTTCCAACTTGCTCTGATACCAATTGTTAGAGGGAAAGATGTGCAACAAACAAATAAACAATATACACAGCAAATAACCATACACACCAAACATAGGCATGGGCAATCTTTATTGTCAAACAGTAGATTACAAAATAATCAATTTACTCACAAACTCTCATTCACCAATATCTTTACCGCATGTATTTTATATCCAATAGAATCTAACTCACTCATAAATCCTCTCACAACACAACAAATATAGGATACATTAACTCTTTCCCAACTACCTGTACCTAATCTACCAACAAATTCCTATTGTTGTCACACATTAGAGATTTTTGCCTCAACAATTTCTATATATGGAATTTTCATGATCGACTTTATGGTTTCTTTTTATAGGTTTATTATATAATGTTTTATTTTGCTTATTTGGAACAGGATTCAGTTAAGCTTCACATATTTCTTGGTTCGGACCTAGGTTTTCTAGGTCATTTTGTTTATGTAAATCATAAGAATGTTCATTTGGCCCAAACCCCTCTACAAGGTGTATTACAACAATTCTATAGAGTCGGACTCTATTTTTTATTCGGTACCAAGAAATGGATTTGACACTTATGAAAGTTGTTTATGGTTGTAGCGTAATAAATTTTTAATCATTGCTCAACAGTTCTATTTTCATGAGACATGTTTTATACTCTCTCGCGCTCTCTATATATATACATACGATTTTTTTCTATATATACATACTGTTTTTTTTTTAAATGTTTCTGCCTCTGTAATACTTCTGCGTATTTATTATTAATGGTTATGGAGTTTCCTCTTGAACCCTTAGGTTTTAGTTATGAGTACCATATTGTATGTTGAAAAGATTGTTGCCACGAACAATTTATATCTATTACGACTCTTCCAATTATTACAGTTTTTTGAAACCTTCTTTCGTGGTGTTGGTCTGCATTTTCATGTCATAAACTAAAAGAAAAAATTGACCTTTACTTTACTATTAATGCATTGGCTTAACACTGTAAATATATTTTGATTGTGAATTTGGTATTTCCGGCCTGCTTCGGCTTACAGTATTATCTTATTTTTCAACATGCAGTTCCCTTTCTTTTAACACAGTCTCAGCATATAGCCTTGTTTGCAATTTATCATTGAATTCTTTTCAATTTCCTATTTAGTACATTATAACTATTATTGTTCCCATGAGTGAGAGGGACTTGTATATATCAGGAACAAGGACAATTCCGGTGAACTAACCTTTGTTCATCACAATCTTATACCAGTAACAAGCACAATTCCGGTGAACTAACCTTTGTTCATCACAATCTTATACCAGTAGAATAATTATTTGTTTACATTATTCCCAATATAATATTATCATTAAATTTTGAGGTTTCTTCAAACACTCTGTCCAACTACTATTTTTCATTTATAGAAACTCATCATTTCATTTAACATTCCAACCGTAACAATTATCATAATCTATCATTTAATTTTGAGGTTTCTTCAACCACTATGTCCCACTGCTATTTTTCATTTATAGAAACTCATCATTTCATTTAACATTCCAAGAGTAACAATTATCATAATCTTTACAGAAAGTCTTTTACTACTATAGTTTCAGGAAGATTTACCATTCCAATCATTATCCATATGTGTAACTAGTATTATAAACTTCTAGAATGTACTCATTCCACAGTAATTATAAATTAGTAATATAAGTTCTAGAAATTAAAATTACTTGTTTGTTTAGGTTACCATTCCAATCATTATCCATCTGTGTAACTAGTATTATAAACTTCTAGAATGCACTCATTCCACAATAATTATAAAAGTAATATAAGTTCTAGAAATTAAAACTACTTGTTTGTTTAGGTTACCATTCCAATCATTATCCATCTGTGTAACTAGTATTATAAACTTCTAGAATGCACTCATTCCACAGTAATTAAGTAATATAATATCTATAAAATAAAATTACTTGTTTGTTTAGGTTTAAATGGCCAGTGGATTCATAGAGGAGAAAGACCACTCTCAACCAACAACCCCCATAGAGGAGAAAGAACACTCTCAACCAACAATCCCAGTTCTCCCCTCAAGCTAGATTTCCACTTCCATAAAAGGCTACATTTCTACTTCCATAAAAATTATTTGACAAAGACCTAATAAGGTTTGTCAGATTTCCACTTTCATAAAAGTTATTTGACAGAGACCTAATAAGGTTTAGCTAGATTTCCACTTCCATAAAAGGCTAGATTTCCACTTCCATAAAAGTTATTTGACAGAGACCCAATAAGGTTTATCCAAAGGCATCTTAGACTGTAACAAGTCTAGCCTAGGAACTCACGGACTCAACTAATTAGACTTAGGGGTTCCACTAACCCCAACCAGCTAAAGAATACCTTATCTAGTAGTTTTTTCCTTCCCTTAACAACATCTTGTTCAAGGGATTTTTTTTTTTTAATCCATTCTTAGTTGCCTCAGGTTCCTCTCATACCCTCCTTCCCTTAACAACATCTTGTTCAAGGGATTAATTTTTTTCTTTCCCTTCTTAGTTGCCTCAGGTCCCTCTCATACCCTCTTGGCTTCTTTTCCCAACTGAAATGATTTATCTCTAAGAAAAGGGAGTAAATTTTATTTGGTGTCCTTTCCCTTTGAATTCCATGACTTTCCATAACCTCTTTTATATAAAATAAAAATAAAGTTTAAACATAAAAGTTTATCACTAGGCTTTCCACATAGTCCATGGTTTACTAAGTCAATGTAAGAGTAAATTAAATGTTTACTTTTCACTAAACTATGGGGTCCTTCAACATCCATCATCATGTGTATCTTATATATATATATATATATATATATATATATATATATATATATATATATATCGTTGGCTTAGTAGGTCTTGACCTAGGTTCAGGGTTAGTTGCACCAAAGGAAACCCTACACCACAAGCCCTTTCGGCATCAACCCGCGTAGTGCGGACTGAAGTCTCATCTGAAGTAGTATTAGGGGGATGCTGGAACCAAGTTTTTGCACCTAGAGATCAGTGTGATGTCTTTTTATGCCCTAGATTTACCTCCGTGCAGATCTATAAGCCCTTAGGGTTTGGTATTGTAACTCCTTTCGGATGGCCCTTAGACTCTGCGAAGGTCAATGATTGACATTTGCAGACCCTAAATAGATGATTTACCTATTTATGTGCAACATAAATTATCTTTAGCTCAGAATCTACTCAGATCTACTTAAGCGCTTGATAAAAGTAATAGAATGTATTATGATCTTTCATGTAAATACTTAAAATGTATTGCGTTTAGTTAATACGACTTATCCAGTATATTCGCGCATCAATATATCATTATTTCATAAAGACATTATTTCATCACAACATATATTGCAAACATAAACAACATAGGTAAACAGATAAAACACATGAACTTCTCCAACAATCTTCTTTATTGATCTTCAGTATAAGGTTACATATTCAAAACTCCCCTGCGCACT
This sequence comes from Pinus tabuliformis, assembly GCA_031772625.1. Lineage (NCBI taxonomy): Eukaryota > Viridiplantae > Streptophyta > Pinopsida > Pinales > Pinaceae > Pinus > Pinus tabuliformis. The sequence continues at coordinate 841,061,819 of CM062805.1, forward strand.
CAGTTGCAGGGGTCCGCACACTCGGCTGCAGACACTACTCTAGGCCTTTGTGCACTCAGCTGCAGAGCCTTTTCCCCTTCTAAGACTTACTTCTCTGTGCTATCTCTTGAAGAATCCATCCGTTCATACCCATAGACATAGACATAGATCTGCCTTAGACTCTCTACGACACTTATTTATACAATCCCATGGTCCGCTGTCCATGGGTAGATCTCCAAACCAACTCAACTTTACATAAACGAGGGTAAATACCCTTTTTGAATCCTAACTACCTACGCGCTCTGCATCCACAATTCGTGGATACTTTACATCTTTTCATCAAAATTTACAACACAACTTGGGTTTTTAACCCAAAAACTGACCTAGTGGACCCCATCCCAACAGGCCCCCAACACAAAGTTTGTGACTCGCCCTCGATTCACTCGGCTAGCGCGGTGATATTGCAGCGAAGATCCCTTAGCTCTACCTACATAACTACGACCTCGACAACACTTCTTGTAGTTGCCTGCTTGACTTTCTCAATGAGTTGCTCCATAGCTGGTCCTTCCGCGACCAGCTTCATCGTTTGTTGAGTCGTCTGCAAGCCAGCTAGCTTCTCATGAATATTGGTGGTAACCTAGTAAGCCTCATCTAACTAAGGTTCCAACCTTGCCTTCCACATTGCCTCCTTCCTCTCAGCTGCTTGGCAAGGAGCTGCACTGGAGCAATTGAGCGCGTCGTCACCTTGACCTCATCATACTATCATTGGAGCTCAGGAACCTCTATATTGAGCATCTGTAGTTTCGGGTCCTCCTGCATAGTCGTGACCAATTCCATTGCCTGCTCGAATAAGGCCGAGTAGTCAGTGATTACGGCATCCAATGAGGCCATTCCTTCTATGATCACAACTCTGCTTTGTTCCCTGACCTCAGGTGGAGTCAAAGGTTGTGATTTGAGCTGTAGCTCTGTGATATTCATGTTGAGCTCAAATTGAACTCTCGCAACTTCTGCCTTTGCCTCGTGAATGCCTACAGTGAATTTTCGGATCTTGGCCTCTAGTTGCGCGTCATCGGGTATGTACAACTTTGGCACTATTCTACACACCTCTGTGCACAACCCTAGCCGCCATCTTGGAGCTCTGTGCCTGGATAGTATCTCTTTCTTTCAGGTCCTTTGTCTTTTCGGCGAACATTTGTTCATTGTTCACTCGGAATTCACTCATTAAAGTGAGAGCGTGCTGCTCCCGAGCTCTCAATTCCACTGTCACCCCTGTCTGCAGTGCATGAAGAAATTCGTTGGGGAGTGTCTCAATATTTATGCCAATGTTCTTAAGAGTACTTATGATGATCTTGTCATCGGTCGATTCTGCACTTCGAGAACCCTTTGGTAAAGCAACTGTTCTAAGATCCATTGTCCTTACCAGTTTTGCAGCCTAACCTGTCCTTAGTGCTAGGCTCGGTTTTACGGTGCTCACTTGACCTGCGCCCACCTATACCTTGCTAGTGTGGATCTGCATTTCACACAGATCCTTCTAGATATTTCCCAGTGACTACATGTATTATTGCTTGAATAGCTGCAACAGTTCGGTTGTAGTATCTCGCACTTTGTTAGTGATCTCGTTAAGATCGCCCTATGTCAGGGTGATGAGATCCACTTACATTTTAGCTTACTTCTTCTTCTTGTGGGAACCCTCCTGCTATTGTTCTCTATGCTTCCTTAGTAGAGATGGGGTACTCTTCCCCTCATCGCCTCCATCACCCTGTGCAGACTGCTCTTCCTCCTCGGTTTTAGGCGAAGGAGATTTGTTACCTTTCTCATAATCACATTGTTATTGCTTAGCCTGTTAGTTTGTAGCACACTCCTTTTCCATTCGAGCCTTCTTTTCGGCTTCCTTCTTTCGCTCCTCAGCTAACTTTTGCACCACCTATTTTGCTGCATCCTCCATTTCTTCTTAGCTGAGCTCCCTCTACCTTTTCTAGTACCTGCATCCAATTCAGACGAAGTGTGCCAATCTGATAGCCAATGCTTGATCACTTCCTGTATGGAATCATCAGTGACCAAATATGGTAAATCGAACCACTTCTACTACGGGTCCTTCTGCGTCTGAATGCACACGCGGTGGAAATATGCCTTAAATGCAGCATATGCGGGCAACTGCTGATACAATTTTGGGGACTACATTGGGTGTTGATTGATGGCCATAGAGAAGCTTGCTTCCATCAACACCCAGAAAATCTTTATTTCTGTGACCCGCGCGGGGTCCTTCGTGGCCCAAAGGGAGGTGAATTGCGCATCCTCTGGAAATCCTTCCTTCAATGGAGGAAACTAACTATCCTCTGGCAGCTCCCAGGTGACCAACACGATAGAGAGCAGCAAAAGCGTGTAGTGGAAGGGATTACTTTCATCCTGGACCTCGTGACAATTTGCAGGGAATTCACTGCATAAATATCGCGACCAGTTAAACTGCACGCCTTCTGTGCATTGTGCAGCAAACGATATCACAGGCGTTGGGACCTCGTCCGTGCGACACTTCCTCATAACCTTTTCGGTGAGTATTTGGGTGGAAATATTCAGCGCGGGATCATTGATGGATGTGATGGAATATTTGTGTGGCTTCTTGACAAGCTCTAACTCCTTTTTCATCTTCTCCGCCAAGTCTCTTTCGCCATCTTTTCTGCCAAACTCCTTGGTTGGATTCAAACCCTCATGCGGCAGGTGTGTGATCATGTCGATGAGCATGTTCGTGATGGGTATAGGCATGTCAAGCCATAAGAACCCATCATGCACAAGAGTAAGTAACTACCACACACAAGTGGTGTTAATATTAGTGTGGTGATAGTGGGGCACCCACAACAAGTTCAACAATCCAAGGTTTTCCAATCCGCAGATCCATACAACCATTTCCAACTCAGTGACACCTAAGTATGGGTAGTACACTCCCCTAATATAATTATTTGTCGCGAAGTGAGGGAATAGCTCATGGTCAACTAGGTCCCAATCCTCCATTTTTAACACGGGAATCCGCGTAAGGTGCGAACCTTCCAAATTTAACTGTTCTGGTACTAGGGGTGTATGAATAAGGAACTTATCCGAGTCTGGGTCTTTGGGGACCTTCACTTTCCCTTTTTGTGGAGGGATATACTCAAGAAACTTGGTGAGGGGCTCCGCTCCCTCAGCATCTATATCCTTAGTTCCCTGTTCAACTTCCAAATACACCACCTTCTGAGGTTGCTTGTCCTTCTTCTGCGTTTGAGCGGTAGTATGTTTCCTAGGTGACTCGCACACTGGCACCAACCTCTTCTACTTGTGTTTCTTCATCTTCTAGGTTTCTTGCACAGGTGTAGGCTTCAGCCTAGGCGACCTCAGTGTTGTAGGCATAGGAGCCGAAGCTTCCATGCTCACTACCTCTGGAAAAGCCCCTTTGGAGGCGACAATCCCTCTAGTGCTTGCAATCTCAGCTGGATCTGGTCCGAACATGGTATGACAGAGGAATTTTCAAGTTAACTTTGGTAAATTATCAAATGCATAGCTTGCAACCATATCCTCGAAGAACACATGATTCATTAGCGACAGACAACACAACTCAAAAACTCTAAGGGTGCGAAGTGTTCTCCGTTGGACAGGCATGCGTAATTTCTAGGGAATTTTGAATTCAAATCCGACCGTTACCCCCAAAATTTGTCCATTAATGTTGTTTTGGCGGTAGATATTCAAATATTTTGGCCTTAAACGCAACCACCCTCTCCTCTTAATCGTCTCCTGATTGTCAAATCATGAACAGTGACTCTAACGGTCACTTTCTGGATGTGCTGCACGGTATCTTTTTTCATAGCGCAGCTTCCGATACTGTGACGTCACCATTTTGCACGAAGCTCCCCTACTACGTAGTTCCTCAACTGGGGCAGTGTAGTTTATAGTCTCGCGCTTCCTTGCAACTGTCGGGAGCACTAAGACTGTTCTAATGTCATGTAGTCATTGAGTCGGATCTCCTGTATATGGCTTCAATCAAATTCCATTCACCTTTTCTAGAAAATGTTCTCCATTTAGCTTCGCTAGTTGAACAGTGTCTCCATCTGTAATTTCTTTGATGACATATGGCCCAAGCCAGTGCATCTGAAACTTTCCTAGAAACTTAGCAAACTTACTATCATATAATAAAACCAAATCATTTACCTTAAACATGCGCAGCTTGATGTGCCGATCATGCCAAGCCTTTTTCACATTCATTTTGTACTTATTGATGGAATCCAACCAAGAATTTGTCTTCTTCAAGCTCCATTAACTACATGAGCCACTCTTCTAAGGCTCCATGATCTGCCATCCCTATGATAGCTGCTATGCGTAGACTAGGCATGATATACTCCATAGGCATCACAGCTTCTACGCCATAGACCAGTCAAAAAGGTGTCTGACCTGTTAGCTTCTTTCAAGTAGTCCTATACGCCCATAACACTGTAGGTACGTGCACATCCCAGTCATTTCACTGCGCGTTCCAAATATTCATCAGTGCGTTATCCAAGATTTTATTGAAGGCCTCAACTGTTCCATTAGCCTGAGGATGATACAGTGTGCTCTTTTGATGATAAATATGAAATTCTTTAGTCAGTGTGTTGATCGTTTCATTGGGGAAGTGCGTACCCTGATCACTCGTTGTTGGCTTGAGGGGGACTGACCCAGTGTCAATGTTAATTAGCCAAACAAATCCCTACACTACTGGCCCTTTTGGCATCAGCCCGCGGAGCGCGGGCCGAAGTCTCACTCGAAGCAATATGGGGGGATGTTGGAACCAAGTTTCCACACCCTGAGATGGTCATGATGTCATTTTATTCCCTTTATTCCTACCTTCATGTAGGTCACTTCACTCTAGGGCTTGCCAAACAAGCCCTCTATTCTGTCCTTCAATACCTCTGCGAAAGGGTACGACTGACCTTCACGCAGCTCTGACCCTTGATTCAGGTGCTTTCGCGTTGCTAAGGCATCGTATTGCTTAGATTGTCAAGTTATCTTGAGAGTCTTACTTATCTTATTATATATTCACAGTTAGCAGCGTGTAAACAAATATTCTTATATGCGTTCAGTTATCCAACATAATTATACACATTCGCGCACCATATAAGTAGTATAAAGGAAATTCATACATAAAGTGACAAGATGCATCAATCGGAACAAAGACACAGAAATTGTGAAATACTTCTTGTTATTGATATCTTCCAAGTGATTACAGAATCTATCCACCCTATGCACACAGTTGCAAGGGTCCGCTCACTTATTTGCAGACTTCTACCCTAGGCCTTTGCGCAATCAACTGCAGAGCCTCTACCTATGCTACGACCCGAAACTTAGACTTCTTACTTCAAAGCTATGACTCTCTTAACTTGTATGTCTCTAAAAATACTTAGAGATTAGCTCTTTTTATACAATCCCATGGTCCGCGGACCATGGGTAGATCTCTTACAGCTGACTTTACTTTACAAAACTAAGGGCAGTCAACCCTTTATGACTTATAACACCTACGCGCTCCGTAACCACAAAATGCAGAGTCTTTACAAGTTTCTTACAAAATTTGACCAAAATATGGGCTTTTAGCCCCAAAACTGTCCTTTGGGGAATCTCGTTCCCAATGGGCCCCCAACACAAACATCATGACTCGCCCTCGAGTCACTTGGTAGGTGCAGAGATCTTTGCGCGAAGTCCTTCCAACTCGACTTGTATGACTGTAACCTCCGCCATGCATTGAGCTCCTGCCAACTTCACGTCTTCCACTGTCTTCTTGGTAACTTCTCTTGTGTTGTGAGCCTGAAGCTTTTGTTGCGTTGCCTATAGAGTCGCAAGCTTGCTTTCGATATTTTTTTTCACTACGTAAGCCTCATCTAGCCAGGGCTTTATTCTCGCCTTGTGCACTACTTCCTTGTGCAACAATACGTCCACCCGTTCCTTCAACTGCTTGGCCTCATGCATCTTGGCTAGTCTTTGTGTTAGTGTGACAGTTCAAGCTATGCCCTTAACCTCATCATAGCGTTGTTGGAGCTGGCACGCTTCCGTCTCTAGCCTTTTTACATTGGGATCCTCCCGCGAGCTTGTCAGGACCTCAAATGACTGCTCAAATAGTTGTGTGCAGTCTACCACTGCACTATCCACTGTTGCTACTACTTCTGTGACAACGGTCGCTTTCTATTCCTTCACTTCTGGTAGAGTTGAAGGTTGGGCCCTCAATTGTAACTCTATAATTTGCAGGTTCAACTCCAACTGAACCCACGCCATCTCAGTCCGAGTGTCGCGCACTCTTGTGGCCAACTTGTGGATGCGTACCTCGACTGGCTTCTCCTTCGGAATGGCCAACTTTGGGACCATTCGCCATGTTTCCTCAACAACTTGCTAAATGCTATTTCTCTAAGTGGTTGCCTCAGTCTCATCAGCAATGGAAGCATTTCACTATAGGGTCTGTTGGCCTCCTGTTGCAACAGGTTTCATATTTCATGATTGACAGTGGAAGTGCCAAAAATGTTCATCTTTTTTCATACTGCAAAAGTTCCATTTTTGAAGATTTCTCAGTTAAAGGAAAGCCAAACAGTCTAAGCTTGGTTTCCCTAGGTTTAAATTTCTTTCTTTAGAATATAGAGAGTTAATCTATCTAAACAGTTTAAGCTTGGCAGATTAGTAGCTAGGTAGAGAACGAAGGAGCCCAATAGCTTAATCTGGGCCCTTGGAAGAAATAAGGCTAGTTTTAGATAGGAGGGCAGTCTAAAAAGAAAAAAGGGCAATCAGGGTTTGCAAGTCTAAGTGCACCCTTCCTGAAGTAACAAAAAATGCTAGGTATATTAGGTTGGGTAGCTAGCCGGGGGTCGCAGAATCAAGGTCATCCTCAGTTTTTGGGCATTGACAAAGAAGGCTCATCTCATCAGTGGCAGAGGTATCAAAGCAGTGTTTTTTTGGCAGAATGTTGAAAATCATATCTAACTTCCCCTCACCTCCTTCTCAAAAGTTCCTTACTAACATCCCACTAAAGGACCTTGGGATCTGCCCAACAAGTCCTAGTTCTTACTTCACTTTTGTAAAAAACATTAAGTCAAGGTTTTGGATTTCTTCATGGAAAGAAGCCACATTTCTTGTGTAACAATCATGTTTTCATCTTCCACATAATCTCTGTGTCTATCTTTACTTCATAGATTTACCATTGTTCTCTTTCCTCTTCCACTCCACCATTATCATATTAACTCCTAATTCTACTATGTAGCTCCCTAATTTCTCCCCTATCCCTATTCACTACTAAAAATATATGAAATCCCAAAAAAAATATACTAAATAACCCCTCCCCTTGGCACTATAGCCATATTTCCTAAGTCCGGGGCATGCTAAGCTCATTTGGGGCCTGACATTAACCCTTCCGCGTCCTAACCTGGGGTTAATATGACATTTGGTTAAATTAACAACCACCATTCCCTCCCCCACACGTGAACTTTATACTAAGTTCTTCCGCGCATACATTCCCTTTGGAATTAATTTGATATCTGATCAAATTAATAGCCACCCGCGCCCATTTGTAAACCCATTAAACCCGTATAACCCAAAGTTTAAGACCCTGAAGCGCTGAATAAAGATTTAACAGTCGGGCGGGCCCAGTGCGTTAACATCCCGTCAAATCATTGTCCCGTCCACCGTCGGATCGGGCCCTCCCCATCCGATGGCTCTCGGCGATTTCGGAGGCGCCCCGCTGCTCGGTCGTTAGCTTCCGATGGCGAGGCGGTTTTTCCGCCGTACCCAAAGACACTTGTCCATTTCCTATTGCATCGGAGGGGCTCTGACGGATACCGCCCCCGTACAGAAAGCGGTCCGATGAAACCGCTTTCCGCCTTCTGTACGCGCGCCTCATGTAACCTATCCTGTTCTACGTGTCTGCCTCGTCACCATGCCACATCACCTGCGCAAACATCACCCCCTAGCCGAGTCATCTGCCACGTCACCCTCCGTACCTAGCTCGCCAATGATGTCATGCTGACGTCATAGTTAAAAAGCGCCAAAAGTGTCAAATTATCATAAAAATGCGCAAATCGACCGTTTTATGTCATTTTCACTGCTCAGTTCTCGGAGCTCTCTGCATGCTATTTCACATTGCTTTTTCACCTAAGTGAAAAATTCGATCAAACGAGCTGCTGCCGCCCAAAAATTTGTTGCCATTTCTCTCCATTGCACTTGCTCGTTTGTTACCGTCACCTTAAGTCTAGGTATTTACCCGAAACAACGCCTGTAACCCTGTTTTTATATTTTCTCTCTACAAGAATTGCCAATACACCAAAATTTACCTAGAGCACATCGACACATGCGACCTTTTCCTCTCTGCCTCACCATATAACTCAGTTGTGGCCAAAGCCCGGCGTCTCTGTTGTCTCTGACAAAGCTACCATTCATAGCTTCAAAATCAAGCTCCAATTTGTCCGCAGAACCGCTGAAGACAGTCTGCTAAAGCCCTCCAATTTCCTCCCTCTCAGTGAATTTATTGCAGAACCTTGCACACTCTGCGTTTCATTGACTTCTGCTCATCAAAACATATCTACACAGAGCTTAAAACTCTGAGCTCCTGGCCCGGAAAACCATCATCAGAATTCTGGTCTTTGCTGAAATACTGGCCTAAACCAGCTGTAATTATTGTCGAAGCATGGAGACCCCAGTTGCCCTGAATATCGCACCACTAAATGCTCCACATAGGGAATTGGAATGGCTGCCCCTTGCCGACAGGGATTATCAAATGAAGGAAACCGTTGAAATAAGCAAAAAATATCACATTGAAACTGTCTGTGAAATAAGGAGAAAACATAGAAGCGGTACTGATGACATGGGTATCTGGTAGTCCAACCTACCCATCTATTATCTTCCACAAGTGAATGTATTCCCAGACTTTATCCATCAGTGTTGTGAGCATTATGAACCCACTCAAAGAGCAGTTTTGGCTCCATCTGGGGCTGTTTTGTTTCACATCACCCCTTAATCCATAAATGAGATGCTAAGTTTTGAGCCAAGCAAACCTCTGGTGCCCCTTTCTATGAATCTTCTACTTAACCAAGGCACTAAGATGCCCAGCTCAGAGGTCACGAGAATTGGCCAATTATCCATGCTCCCAGATTACCAGCCACGGCAACCTCCTCCTTATCTACATGTCTGGTTCAATGAAACAGGGAGACTGCTAGTAGATATGATATCCTGCATCTTAGGATTCAATACCAGTGAGTATGTTGATGAGGTTATCTTGGTAATGCTATCCATGTTCACTCCAGGGCAGCCCCTCGCTGTCCAGTATGATTATGCCACCTTCATAGCTGACAAAATTCATGAGCAATTCATGAACCTGGAGAGAGAAAGGGTTTTTAAATATACTTCCTACATATATCACTTGTTGTTGTACTATCAGCCTGATAGTTTCCCGGTCTTCCTCAAAAGGTTGGATGCTAAGGGGAGGTGAAGGTCCGTAATATTTTGGTCATCAGTTTGCCACCATGTTTATTACTCTCCATACACCTACTGTGAGTTCATTGACCTGTTCATATACCCAGCTTCCTCCTTGCTAGTAAGCACTCCTCTCCCTAGACTCACTGATGAAATGCAAAAAATCCTACAACTTTCCAAGACCTACAGTATTGGAGATTGGTATTTTTATCAACACCACACAGTAATCAAGATTTATGGGTGTGAGTTGGCCCCTTATAGACTGCCTAAATATGTCCCCATGAGACTCTTTGCCTTGGAGTACTTCCGGCAGTTTGGCAATGCAGACATGCTTCACTTATATGGCAAAAACAAAAAGGCACAGCTGAAAATTAGGCATCAATTGGGCCCATTTATTTTCAATAAAAGAGAATAAGCCTGGAAGGAGGCAGACAAGATGTTGAAAGACTTTCTGTTATTAAAAACAAGTTTTTACTAGGCACCTTATGACCCAAATCAATTTATCAGCCTTAGAAGAGTCAAATACAAGCTTGCAGCATATGAACACTGTGATATCCCCCAAATTGAACAATTTGCCAACCAACCAGAATGGGTAGAGGGCACACTAGTTGAAGAACTGTCTGAGGAAGAGATAACAGAAAAAGCAATCAAAAACCTTGAAAAAGTAGCTGACTTGGAATCTTTTGGACATGTGTCTTTTGCAGCTCCTCGGCAGCTTGGAGTAGGCACCTCATCTGCCACGGCCCCCCACCAACCAGCCCAACAGACTATCCCACCAGCAACAACAGACAAAGGTAAAGAGGTAGAGCATTCAGAAGAGCAAGTGCACCATTTAGGACAGCAAGAGAAAATGGCGGATCAACCAGTTTCTAGTGATGAACAAAGCCAAGGGCAAGACTTTTCGACACAAACAAAGGTGTCAGAAATTCCAGTGTTGCAGACACCTCTCAATGAGGAGAGATCAAAGAAAAGGGAGAGACAGCCAGAAACACCTTCAGGCACATCCACAGAGCAGCAAGGGGAGAAGAGACAAAGATTAAATCCTTTTTCAGAAGAAGAAATGCCAGAGACAACCACTGAATAGCAGGTTCCTCCTAGCATGGAGACATCGGCCAGCTCATTTGAGTAGGAGCATGAGAGACAGCGGGGCGTGGAAGTATCATCCACAATACAACAAGGCCGACAGCCCTCTGACATTAAAAAAGCATTTAATGATATAAAGGCTAGGAATGAACCAGTGAGAATCCAACTGTATAATCAGTTAATAAGGATGGCTCCCACCATCCAGCAAAGACTAATGGCAGCCTATGACATCTAAGAAGGCAAGATGATCCTTGGTAACTTAAGGCCTACAACTCAGCAACCCCAATCAGCTGCTGATTACATTAGAACCAATCTGGAGGTGTTTTCCAAGGATATACATCCAATGGACCAGATTGAATTGCACAAGCAGACAAATTGCAAAATTCTTTGCACAACACTGCTGCCCAACTTGAGTTGGAAAAGGCTTCCTCACAGGCCAAGGACAATAGAATCAAGTCCTTGGAGGAGATTATCATAGAGATGGGACATGATCCCTCTAATCCCAAGGGCGTGCAAGCTCTATTAAAAAATAGGGATGAGGACATAGCTGCCCTTAGGAAACAAATAAAACTGTCATTTGCGTTGCATCCTCAGACTATAGAGGTAGCTCAACAGAAAGAAGAAAGGGATGTAGTAGCTTTACTCATGACCTTGCATAAAAGGTTGGCAGAAACAGAGACTGCCTTGGAGGCAGCATTGCAGGGAAGACAGGGAGAGTTGGCCTCTCAGCCAATTCAAACAGCTCAGATCTCCACAGCCGCCCCTCCCACGACCAGCACAACAGTCCCATCTATCACTCCAGCAGCAGAATCAGGTACCTCAAGTTCAGCACCAACTACAACAACTACCTCAACACCTACAGATAAAGACACTAGCTTAAAAATGGACAATATGATGAAGGAAATTGAAGCTCTGGAATTACAAATGACAGAGTTGAGACAAACCAAGGAAAAGCTAGCTACAATTGAGGCAAAATATGACAAATCAAAGTAGGATGTAGTTGAGAAAACAAGAGAGGTCAAAGCCTTAGAAAAAAGAATAAAAGAGCTAGAGAAAGAGATCACTTTTGATAGAACTCTAGTTGATATAAAGAAAATTCTATGGGCCAAAATCGGCCAATCCATTACAGACCAGTGGCAAGCCATTGAAACTATTCACGAGCAAATGGAGTTGATAAATTTGGCTCAATTCGAAAACCAAAATGCCAGAGCATTGTTGAGAAATATGCCCAAGGAAGCAAATAGGATGATCCAATTCTTGAATACTCGAACCAAGGGGCAGCTGGCAGCATTAGGAATCAATAGCAGGATAGAAACTATCTTGCTAATAAAAAAGGTGTTAACCCTTAGGAACTTTGTGCAGGCATTGGACAAAAAATGCCAAGAGATGCAAGCTGAGGTGGATGAGTTCAAGGCAAAGATCATGGCATTGCATAGCAGAGGACTGCCAAGTTTGTTAACCAGTGCCAAAAGACTGTTGTCACATGACCTTTATGCTAATAGAGTCAATAATTTTGCTGCCAACCAAATCATAGCTTCCTCCAGCACTTCAGAAGGAACAGGGCCTCCATCAGGACAAAGTGTTTTTAATAAATTAGAAAATCTATTCTATATTGCACAAGAGATAAATCACCTGTTCAAATTCCAACCCACCTTCCATAGGTACACGGAGGCTGAGGAAACATTGATAAAGATACAGAGGCATCAGCTACCTATGGAGGACTGGTGGAAGGGAATAAAAGAGATATTGCTCAGATGATCTGGTTTATTAATTATTTTTGGTCAAGTTATAGGTCAACATATAGAAATGGCAAGATACACCTGTCAAAGGTAGATCGATATGGAGCAAAATTGAACTGATGATTACAGCTCATCCAATGCTAAAAAGCCAAACATGCAGGACAAAGACCCAGGCAGTAGCAAGCAACGTACCAACATCAGGGGACACGCGCTAAAATAAATGCACAGCAGGCAGCCCACCCACTCAACCTACAAAGTCAATGGTTTTTTGACAAAAAAAGACAGCTAGCAAGCTAACATTAACTGTAGTGTTAAATGTTTCATTTACTCCCTGGCAGGAGTTGGTGATGTAATTTATTGTCTGAAGAGTCATCACCTAGATATTTTGTGACTTCCTTTTTGTATATATACAACCTCTTGCACTGTAAAAGGGGTTGATCGACTGATGTATCCAGGAAAGACTTGCACTGTATTTCTGATATTTTTTCTATAATCAAAGACTGCATACAAGCTTGGAGAATGGACTGTTGATGTGTGATTAATGTTTCTGAAGAGTTAAATGAGGAATTCTTGTGCTGCAATATGATACAATAAGTCTCCCTACCTCTGTTATTTCATTTTCATACATACTCAAGTCACTTAACAAAGGATTGGTATAGAATTTGCTTTGCTGCACTCTATGCCCAGGCTCTGTGGCTTCTTAATGTTTTTCTTCTTGAACTAGACATAAATATGAATTCTGTTATGGCTCATGTTTGATCTATTTTCACATATGAATGACTGTCATCTAGGAATTCTTAGCTGCTCCCAGATAGAGTTCATTCATCTTCTTCCTGCTAACCTGTTTGAGAGATTCTTTGCTGCCTCTCATTCTTTAGCCCTTATTCATCCTTATAAACTTGCAAAATTGTTTCATGAACAGCTACCCTGCTCCTCATCCTTTTCGTGATTAAGAAAGCACACCAACAGTCTTACTCCATGACCCCATGCCCAATGGTTTGAAATTTACCACCATATGCCTTGCCTCTCTACTTGAAACATCCTCTTTCCAACCAAAACACAAGCAAAACCCCTGAACTCAATAGCTAGCCTAAAATTGTCATTAGCAAAGCTAAATCAAAAAAGAGAGAGCCCTCTCTGACTGCAGGTGGGCTAGAACCTGCAGTCCAAAGTTGGTTTGTGGTTACCTCAGTCGTATCCTTTCTGGAGCTTAAGGACAAGCTGAGTGATAACAGGGTCATCTGTTCGTTGTTGATCCACTGTTCACTGATCACCTAGAGGGCTCGGTGCTCTCGTGCCCTTAGCTCTGCAATTACTGCATCCTCCAAGAGGTGGAGTGCTTTGCGTAGGAGCACTGTCAGGTTCAACCCTACTCTTTTTAAGGTGCTGACAGTGGGCCTGTCAACCTCCTCTATATTCATTGCTCCATTTGGCAGCACTATAGCACTGGAAGCCTTCGTGCGCAGCATATCGACAACCTTTGAAGTGTCGATAGCCAAAATGGTAGACACCATGCTAGCCTGTGACGCGCCGGTCTATAGCTCCTGCAACCCTGTCTGGATGGCCCCTAGGATGATCTGTTGTTGCTGTTCAAATTGTTGCAGGGTCTCCGCAGTGACATCCCTCACTGTGCCACCGATATCATGCAAGTCGCCCTATGTTAATGTGATGGGGTCCAGTGAGGTCTTTGTCGCCTTTGATTTCTTCATGGGCCCTCCGTTCTCTAGTTCTCTTGGGCACTTGATGTGGGTGGATGTCCCCTGAGGATCCACGTTGTGCTACTCATCTGTCTCCTCCTTGGTCTAAGGTGAAGATGACGTCGTGCCTTTATCAGAGCCTTGCTCTGTCCCACCTGTCTGCTTCCCCATCTGTTGCATGGCCTCACGCTCCGCCTAAGCCTTATCAGCAGCCTCCTTCTTCCTCTTTTCGGCCAGCTGTGTCATCTTAAGTTTGGCCTCCTCCTTTTTCTTTTGCGCGGTGGACTTTCTTCTACCCATCGCCAAATCTATTGTAGAGCGCCACTCTACTGGCCATTGATCAAATATCGCATCAATGTCATCATCCGTTGCCAGATATGGCAAGTCGTACCATTTCTGCACAGAGTCCTTCCACACCTTGATGGATACTCGATGGAAGTCTGCTTTAAACTTGGCATAGCCCTACAGGTTGGCGTACACTGTAAGTGAGAATTGCAGCTTGCGGTTGATGGCCATCTGAATGTTCATTTCCATCAAGATCCAAAAGATCTTGTTTTCCCTAACTCATTGCGCGTCCTTGGTCACCCACAACGAAGCGTACTTCAATGCTTCAGGGAGGTCTGGCATGACCGAAGGTAACTGACTATCCTCTGGAAGCTCCCATGCTACTAGCACAATTGATAGCAAGAGCCACATGTAGTGGAATGTCTTGCTGAGCTCTTGTGCTTCACAGTAGTTCGCCAAGAACTCTCTGCGAAGGTAGTCCAACCAGTTGAACTGGACTCCTTCAGTGCACTATACTATGAGCGCGATGGTAGGTGCTAGCAGCTCATCGATGCGACACTTCCTCATCACCTTCCCCGCTAATATCTGTGTTGCTACCTTCACAACGGGGTCACAGATACTGGATATAGAATATCTGCGTGGCTTCTTCACCAACTTAAATTTTTCTTTCATAAACTCCACAAGATCCTGTTCACTGCCTTTTCCGCCAAATATCATGGCCAGATTCTCTCCTGTATATGGAAATCATGTTATTTGGTGAATCAACCTATCCGTGATGGGTATCAACTCCTCTAGCCATAGACACCTATCATGCACTAAGTACAGCAGTTGCTTGATGACCAAAACTGTCACCGAGGTGCAGTTGTAGTGCGTCACCCAGAGAAGGTTGAGAAACCCTACCTTTTATACTCCCTTGAGCCATCTTCATGGCTCCAATGCAGTCATTCCTGAATTCATATCAATGATGTGGCGCATCAATTGCTCACTCGCCAGATGTGGGAAGTTCTCGTGGTCCGCCAAGTCCCAATCTTCAAGTTTCAACAGCGGCACTCGTGCCAAGCGCAGATCATTGAAAACAATTTCTTCTAAAAGTAGAGGGGTTTGCAGGGGAGTCTTACTCTCATCAATGTCCTTCATCACCTTGGACTTAGGCTTGTGCGAAAGGACGTACTCTGGCAACCCAGTGATATGGTCTGTGCCCTAGTTTTCAGCTTCCTCTACTTCGACTCCCACATCCCCATCATCCATCAGGATGTCTTCAATGTCTTCCTCCTCTGGTTCTAAGTTTATGGCCTTGCCTTTCTCCTGTGTGGTGGGCTTTGGTGGGTTTCTCCTTGGCGATGCGCGCACCGGCATAGTAGGCTGCTTGCTCTTCTTATCTTTCATGGTTTCTTTGGTGGGGGTCGTCTTCGGTTTTGGCGTTCTCGGTGATTTAGGGACTTCAGCGAGCACCTCGGCGACCTCTGGAACAACTACTTCTGCCTCTATTTCCATTTCTTGTTCTGCCTCCCCTACTACTTCCTTGGTATTTATAATTTCGGTTGGTGCCGACATAACACTTTCTAACAGTGCTTGTGTTGTCTCTAGAAAGTTTGCAAATGCGGGAGTCACTTTGAAATTCTTGAAGAATTCTCGGTTCATGGGTGCCTGAGAGCTCAACAATTCAATTCTGAAAATGCCAAGTGTTTTTCGCTAGACAACCACTTGTAATTTATAAGGCATTTTGAATTCAAATCCAACTGTTCCCCCAAAATTCAGTTCATTAATGCCAGATTGGTGGAAAATTTTCAAGGATCTGAGCCATAAATTTCTTCTTAAATGCCGGTCGCCCACTCCATTTGGCCGCATTTCAACCATCAAATAATTATCAGCGACTTTAACAGTCACTTTCCAGCCGAATTGCGTGATTTCTCCCTGGGTAGCACAACTCCCTCCATGTTGCCGCGGACCCTATGACAATTCCTTGCTTCGCACAATCCTCCAATCGCATAGCTCCCCAACCCGGGCAGTGTAGTTTATAGTCCCATGCCTCCTTTCAGCTACCTAGAGCACTAATACTACGCTATCTTCATCTAGTCACATGGCCAGACCGCCGGTATATGGCTTCAATCGACTTCCATTCACCTTTCTTGGGAAGGGATCTTCATTCAATTTGACCAGCTGTACCGCTCCTCCGTTGGTAATGTCCTTAATGACATAAGGACCTAACTAGTGCATCCTGAATTTCCATGGAAATTTATCAAACTTACTATCATATAAAAAAACTAGTTCGTTTACCTTAAAGGTGTGCATCTTAATATGTTGATCATGCCATGTCTTTTCATACTGCTTTTGGACCTGTGTTTGAAATCCATCTAGAAATCTCTCTTCCTCAATCTCATCCAGTTGTGCAAGCCTCTCCTCTAGGGCTCCGCGATCCATCATACCTTTGAATGCCACTATGTGCAGACTAGGTACAATATATTCCTGAGGCATTACAGCTTCAACACCATAGACAAGCCTAAAAGGGGTTTGTCCAGTCAAAATCTTGCATGTCTCTCGATAAGCCCATAGTACTACAAGTATGTGTAGGTCCCAATCACTTCGCTGAACATTGAAAACCTTGGTCAATGTGTTTTTGAGCACTTTGTTGAATGCTTCCACTGTCCTGTTGGCCTGCGGGTGATTAGTTGTGCTCTTCTGGTGGTATACCTAAAATTCTTCCATTAGTATGCTAATCGTCTCATTCAAAAAGTGTGTACTGCGATCACTCATCAAAATCTTCAGATAGCCAAATCGTGTTAGTACATTTTCAAAGAGGAACTTTGCAGCAGTCGTGCCTATGCAATCCTTCACAGGCTGTGCCTCTGCCCAACAAGTCAAATACTCTGTCGTGGTGATAATGTACCTTGCTCCTGTCTTTCCTTGGGGCTGAATGGACCCCACAAAATCTATTGCCCATTTCTCAAAGGGTTGCAATGTCATCTGTGGATTCAAAGACATCTCATCACTCTGCGATGGCCTTCTAGTCCTTTGACATACATCGCATGCCTTACAATACACTTTTGAGTCATAATGGAGGGTTGGATACCACAAACCTATGCGTAGAATCTTCTGCACAGTTTATCTTCCTGCATAATGTCCTCCCGCAGCGTCCCCATGAGCATCCGTGAGGATGCTGCTTCTTTCAAAATCAGGTACATATAGTCGCAATATCTCATCATACCCCATTTTGTATAGATGCCCAGCTATGGCAGAGAAATCTGCCGCACTCACCACTAATTCCTTCTTATGCTGGACGGTGTATCCTTCCGGGTAGTTCCTGTCGTTAGGAAGTGTATTATATCCTCAAAATGACCATCCACAATGCGCACTGCAAATAGTTGCATGTCAGGCAATCCTTCCTCCAAATTAGTGGGCTCTTCCCCTGTTTCAATGCACGATAGATGGTCTGGTCCCACATTCAGTCATCTAGGCTTCACAGTAACTTCAATATCATACTCCTGGAACAATAAGAGCCACCTGCGGATTCTTCCCCTCGACATAGGCTTATTGACCAGGTATTTTAGCATGGAGTGATCTGTATATAATTTAAAATGGCCTCCTAGTAATTAGTGTCTAAACTTTTGGAGCACATATACCATATCTAACCCTTTGTGCTTGGTAGTGGAATAGTTCTTCTCTGGCTTGGATAACCTTCTGCTTGCAAACGTGATAGGGTGGTCTAGGACTTCTCTACCAGCCTATGTTAGTATTGATCCCAGCGCTATACATGATGCATCGACATGTACATGAAACTCCTTCTTCCAGTCTAGGAAGACTAGGATTGACACAATGACCATCTTTTCTTTCAATATATCTAGGCTCTTCTTACAGTGCTCATTGCAACAGAACGTGACATCCTTTTTCAACAATTTCTCCAAAGGCGCGGTGATCCAGTCATAGCCTTTGATAAACTTTCTGTAATATCCCTATGTCCTAGGGTAGCGCACAACTGTTTCACACTCCTCGGCACTTCCAAGTTCAGTATCACCGCGATCTTCGTGGGGTCTACCATCAGTCCCTGTCTGCAAATGACATGACCCAGCAGGGTCCCAAAAGGAACACAAAACAAGCACTTCTTCAGATTAAGTGTGATCTGATATCTTTGACAGGTATCCAGCATCAGGCTCAGGGTTGCTACATGGCATTTCACCAGCCCAAACACAGTCCAATCATCAAAGTATACTTCTAGGAACTTATGAATAAATTCCTTGAACGCCGCAATGACTATGCATGAGAAGAACACATGCGCATTCTTCAATACAAATAGCATTACAATGTACTAAAAACAACCCCACTCAGTCGCGAAGGTTGTCTTGCTCTTATCCTCTAGCACGATTTTGATTTGGTGGTACCTGAGAACCCATCAGTGAAGGAGTATGCTTCCTGGACACCTACATGTCCAACACTTCATCAGTGAACAGAATTGGGAAAGGATCATGTACACAAGTGTCATTTAGCTTTCTGAGATCCACGCATATCCTTGTTTCATCCTTTTGCTTCTTCTCTTGTACACCATTGGGCTTAATCAGATTCTTCCATAGGTTCAATGATGTCTGCTGTAAGCATTTTGTCTAGCTCTAAGCGGACCTTCTCCTTATACTTTAGTTTGAGATGGTAAGGTCTTTTCTTAACCAACTTTGCGTCAAGTTTGAACGTGATATTCATCATACCTAGGTCCCTGATTATCCCCTTTAGATTTGTGAACTTGTGAGGGAATATATCCTAGTATTTGCAGAGTAATTTAGTGACTTTATCCACCATCACGTCGTCCCAATAATCTCCAATCTTCATGAATTTGGGCTCTCCCTCTATACCAATGTTTACTTGTTTCATTTTCAGCGGCACGGTTATTTATGGATTCTCAACCTGCGGTCCTTCAACCTCGCGATGACCTTCTGTTCCTGGGATGTTAACCTTTCACGGATCCTCATCCTCTTCTTCGGCAGTTACATTATAACATTCCAGTGCGTGACTCAGTTGAGTAGATCCTTCAGGCTGAATCAGGTCTAGAGGATCCTGCGGTATCCTAAAGATTATTACCTTCACCTCCTGTAGCGCTTACTGTCGAACCCATCTTCAAAACTTAATGTCATCATGAATCCTTCGCGTAGAATATCCCATTCACATGTCCAATGGTGAAGCTTTGTTTCTATGTACCAATTCATTGGGACAACATCTAGGGTGTGACAGAATAAGTGCACCCATTTAGGTTGGGTCTTCTCTCCATAAGCCTAAGCCCATTTGGCAAAGAGTGCGTGCCGGTCATCCTTCCCATCATACTTGTCTATCATTCGCACCTTCGGCTTCCAAAAGCATGTCCTCATCATTCTTCTACATTTGCGCCAATCATCAAAGCTTCCCTTGCGCGTACTCCACCACCTTGCGGGCATAGCGCACAGTGCCCAGTCCAACGCCTGGAAGTGCTAGTTTTCTGGTACCTCCCTCTCAAATGCATACAGAAAAATATCTATATCATTCAAGCCATCAGAAGTAGGTAGATTTCTTACCTCTGATGACACACAGTGCAACGACCAGGCCATCATGTTATAGCTTAGTATGGTTACGTCATGTAACTGATTCTGCCAACACTCTAGTTCTTCATCAAAGTCCGAGGTGCATGAACTCTTGTGATCCCATGTAATCCATCCATCCACTATTGGATTCACCCAATCTTGGTCTCAAGCTGCTATCTTATAGATACATTCCATATCGTCATCACTCTCATAATTGCGAACTAGTTCAGTATAACGCTAACCTTCAGCAGGATCTAGGGTACAATTACGTGTAGCGATTTCTTCTCAAATATCATCTTTCACTTCTTTAGGTTGATTACACCATTCATATCAGTAGCCCAATCAATTCCAAGGAGCGCAAGATAGGGGTTGTTTTCATCCACAATTTCTATTACTTCAAAATCAGCCAGAATGCTCACATCTTCAATATCCACATTCACCAATTGCAGCTGCCCATGGGGATGATCTTCTGCTGATTCGCCATCCTTAGCTGAATCGAAGACTATTGTAGCGAAGATCTCCCCATCCGCTCCCACATCTATTTAGGTAGGACATTCATGTCTGACCCCAGGTCCAAGATAATCTGATCCATTTCATACTCTCCTACCTATGTGGTTAGCCTCATCTCCTGTCTCGTCCTTGTTTTATGCATACCAAACTTTAGTACTACGCGCGGCTCGGCATGAGTGTTTCCGGTGCATCTATTTATGAGATCCTACAACCCCTTCACAATATTTCTATCACGTAGTAGCTTCATGCAAGTCTCCAAGAAGGTTGTAAGCATAGAAGGGTCCATCTCCTGATCAGGCTTACCTCTGCTTCCTGAGGTGGAGGCCTTAGGCGAAGCTCTTCTTCACTTCCATGAAGGTTTCTCGTTCGTGCTCCAAATCAAACTTAGCCTCCTTCACCGGAGCTTTGCGCACCAATGTACTGTCTTTAGGTTGTTTTCCCTTGTCATTTCCTCCATCAGTAAGGATGAAACTATTTCATCAAACTACAAGGTAATTGCATTGCTACCTATTGCAATAACCAAACTATCCCATGAATTTGGTAGAGAACACAACAAACTACTGCACTTATATTCATCTGAAACTTTAATATCAACAGATAATAACTGACTTACCACAGTATTAAATGTGTTCAGATTTTCTATCACCGAGTCTCTATCTTTCATCCTCAGGTTATATAGCTTTTTCCATAGGAACAATTTATTTCGTAGGAATAGTTTATTCATTAGAGACTTAGATTGGTACAAAGTCCCTAACTTGTCCCACAAAGCCTTCACCGTAGCTTCCCTTGATACATTCAGAAATACTGAATCTGAGACACATAATCATATTGTGCTCTTAACCTTCCAATCCAACTTCTTCCATTCTTCATTGGACACTCCCATTGGTTTAGTGCCTAGATCTACCACAATCCACTGATCTTTATCCACCAACAGATCCTCCATCTTGAGTTTCCATAACTCAAAACTCCGACCATTAAATTTCTCTATTTCTATCTTTCCACTACTTGCCATCTTCTTTCACCACTAGAATCGATCCCGCAAATCTCCCACTAAATAGAGTACCACAGGCCCGAGTGAAACCCCTCAACAAAGGCATCCCATTGAAGCCAAAACAACTCTGATACCAAATGTTGGTTTTAACCTCGTACAAAAATTACCTACATATGAATTCTAAAACACAAAAAATAAACAATACAAGAGCATGACACATAAAACACATATACATAGAGATTTTCTCTTGGATCCCAAAAGTGAGACTACTAGCTTGAATTTACATTATGTTCCTTTCAATGTTACAATACATATTTATACATGCCAAAGCATCTAATACCATGGAGCGAAAACCATTGCGTCCAAAACCATGGACTGAAAATCATCGCGTCCAAAACCATGTGCGAAAATCATGCACAAAACCATAGGTAGGTCCGATGTTGGGTTGTGTTATATTCTTTCCATGTAGTTAATAGGGGGTTTGAAGGGCACCCGTAACCCCACTTTATGGGGTTCAGGGCAGCACCACAGAAAATTTTGGTTTTGGACCCTATGTTAGGTTGGGCAGACCCACTTATGGTTTTGTGCATGATTTTCGCACATGTTTATTGGACGCGATGGTTTTTCGGCCCATGGTATTGGACGCGATGGTTTTCGGTCCATGGTATTGGATGCTTCAGCATGTATAAATATGTATTGTAACATTGAAAGGAAAATAATGAAAAATCAAGCTGGTAGTCCTAGTTTTGGGATCTAGGGGGAAATCGCTGTGTATATGTGTTTTATGTGTTATGCTCTCGCATTGTTTATTTTTTGTGTTTTAGAATTCGTATGCATGTAATTTCTGTACGGGGTTAAAGCCTACATTTGGTATCAGAGCAAATTTGGCTTCAAGGGGATGCCTTTGTTGTTGAGGGGTTTTGCTCGGGCCTGTGGTAGACCCTGTTCAGTGGGAAATCTGCGAGATCGATTCTGGTGGTGAAAGAAGATGGTGAGCAGTGGAAAGATAGAGATCGAGAAATTTAATGGTCAGATTTTTGAGTTGTGGAAACTCAAGATGGAGGATCTGTTGGTGGATAAAGATCAGTGGATCGCAGTAGATCTGAGCACTAAACCAACGGGAGTGTCCGATGAAGAATGGAAGAAGTTGGATCGGAAGGCAAAGAGCACAATACAATTGTGTGTCTCAGATTCAATATTGTTGAATGTATCAGGGGAAGCTATAACAAAGGCTTTGTGGGACAAGTTAGGGACTTTGTACCAATCTAAGTCTCTGGTGAATAAACTGTTCCTGCGGAAAAAGCTGTATAACCTGAGGATGAAAGATGGAGACTCGGTGACAGATCATCTAAACGCATTTAAAAATGTGGTAAGTCAGTTAGCATCTGTTGATATTAAAATTTCAGATGAATATAAGTGCATCAGTTCGTTGTGTTCTCTACCAGATTCGTGGGATGGTCTGGTTATTGCAATAGGTAGCAATGTGACTGCTTTACGGTTTGATGAAATAGTCTCAGCTTTACTGATGGAGGAGATGAGATGGAAAAATATGGAGAGCCAAAATGGTGATGCCTTGTCTATATGAGGACGGTCCCAGAACAGAAACAAAAATAAGTCATCGAGTGGGAGATCTAAATCTAGAGGGATATCTAAATCTCCAGGAAAACCTGTAAAGGTGGTGTTTTGGAAATGCGGAAAGGAAGGCCACTTCAAAACGCACTGTAAATCTAAAGCTCTTGACAAAGGAAAGGGATCTGATGAGGCTCCTTTTGTCGAGGCGAAAACCACCTTAGATGAAGGTGGGGATGTGTACTTGGCTTCTTCAAGTACACATGTAGATCATGAGGCATGGTTGATTGACTCAGGTGCATCCTTTCACTTCACTCCCCATAGAGAGTGGTTCTGTGAGTATGAGAAATATGATGGTGGTGATGTCTTCTTGGGGGATGACAGGAAGGCTAGAATCATTGGTTGTGGAAAAGTAAAGTTGAAGCAGCAAGGTGGAAGGGTTAGAACACTTTTCGGTGTTCTACATATTCCTGCATTAGCCAGAAATCTGATTTCTGTTAGTAATCTAGATGATGCAGGTGTAAAAATAGTGTTCGAGAAGGATACCTGCAATATGGTTCAGGGAGCACTGGTATTGATGCGGGGAGTTCGGATTGGAACTCTGTACAAGCTGCAAGGTAGCACTGTTGTTGATGGATGCAACAGTTCCATGGTTCCTGAAAGTGGAGCAGAAAATCTAGTGGTCTCTAGAGAGAAGACCATGCTATGGCATCAAAGGTTTGGACATATTGGAGAGAAGGGCCTTTGAATACTTCATGGCAAAGGTATGGTAGAAGGTATGAGTAATAACTCTCTAGATTTTGATTTCTGTGAAAGTTGTGTATATGGGAAGCAGAATCGGGTGAGTTTCCCCTCTGGTGGTAAGAGGGTGAAACCAATATTAGAACTTGTGCATAGTGATGTGTTTGGACCTGTGAAGGTTCCATCACTAGGTAAGTCTGTGTGCTATGTATCATTTATAGATGACTTCTCAAGGAATACATGGATATATTTCCTTAAGAAGAAATCTGAAGTCTTTGACAGGTTTAAAGAATTTAAGGCTCTGGTGGAAAACTAGATAGAGAAGAAGATAAAGGTGCTGAGGATAGATAATGGTGGAGAGTTTTGCAGCAAGGAATTTGAAGAATTCTGTAAGAAGTGTGGTATATCAAGACATAAGACTACTCCATATACACCTCAAAAAAATGGAGTTGTAGAAAGAATGAACAAGACGTTGATGGAAAGGGCAAGGAGCATGCTTAGTGGTGCCGGGTTAGGACAGGAATTTTGGGTAGAGGCGGTGGATACTGCATGTTACCTGGTCAACAGGTCACCTTCATCAGTGTTGGAGGATAAGACTCCACATGAGGTATGGATTGGTAGGAAACCCTCTCTTTCACATCTAAGGGTATTTGGATGTGATGCATATGTACATGTTCCAAAGGAGAAATGAACCAAGTTGGATAGTAAAACTGAAAAGTGCATCTTTATTGGGTATAAGGATGGTTTAAAGGGTTATAAGCTTTGGAACCAGTAACAAGGAAGGTTGTGTACAATGAAGATGTGATTTTCAGAGAGGTGAAAGATGTTATTAAACATGAAGTCCAACCAAAGGAACCTGAGAAGATATAGTTTGAGCTATAGGAGGAAGAATCAGACTCTACAGTAGAGGAGGAATTAGAAGATGAAGAGCCATAAATGCCGGGTGTGAGAAGATTAGTTCGAGAAAGAAGGCAACCAGAAAGGTATATTCCATCCGCTTTCTGATCAAATTTTTCTTTGTCTATTACTGAAGATGATCCTAGAACTGTGAAGGAAGTAGTGGATTCAGAGGATGGAAAACTATGGAAAGAGGCCATGGTTGATGAAATGGCATCTTTGCACAAAAATGAGGCTTGGGATCTGGTGGAGTTGCCGGCTGGAAGGAAACCCATTGGTAGCAAATGGGTGTTCACAAAGAAGACAAATGCAGAAGGAAAAGTGGAGAAATACAAAGCTCGATTGGTATCAAAAGGTTATTCCCAGGTTTCGGGAATTGATTTTGGCGATATTTTTTCTCTTGTTGCCAAGGTAACTTCTATTAGATTACTTTTATCTGTTGCTGCTGCTTTTGATTTTGAGGTAGAACATATGGATGTAAAGACAACATTTCTTCATGGGGATCTGGAAGAGGAAATCTACATGAAGCAACCTGAAGGCTTTGTAGTGAATGGTAAGAAAGAACTAGTATGCAAGTTAAAGAAGTCGTTGTATGGGTTAAAACAGTAACCAAGGATGTGGTATTAGAAATTTGATACATTTATACGGGGACTTGGTTTCACCAGAAGTAAAGCAGATCACTGTGTGTATTTTAAATTAATTGGCGATCGTGTTATTTATCTGGTCTTGTATGTGGATGATATGTTGTTGGTTGGAAATGACAAAGAAGTTATCTAGGATTTGAAGACCCAATTGTCCTCCACATTCGACATGAAAGATCTTGGTGCTGCAAACTACATTTTGGGCATGGAAATTAAAAGAGATCGGGCAAAGAGGAGGCTCTGGTTAAACCATAGGAAGTATGTCGAGACAATACTACAGAGGTTTAATATGCAGGATAGTAAATCGATGAAGGTTCCTATTCCTGTAGGTGTGAGGTTATCTACTGAAAAATGTCCCAAGACACAAGAAGAGGAAGAGGACATGTCCCGTGTTCCATATGCAAGTGCAGTCGGTAGCCTGATGTACGCAATGGTCGGTACTAGACTAGACATTTCACATGCAGTGGGAGTATTGAGCAGGTTTATGTCAAAACCAGGAAAGGAGCATTGGACTCCAGTGAAGCAGGTTTTCAGGTATTTGCGTGGCACTAGTGATTATGGTCTATGCTGCCAAGGAAGACCACGATTGGATAGAGTGTTGGATATTTGTGGCTTTGTTGATGCAGACTGGGCTAGAGATCTGGATCAGAGAATATCTACAAGTGGGTATGTGTTTAACCTATTTGGAGGTGCAGTCAGTTGGATGAGTAATAAACAATCTATAGTGGCACTATCAACTACAGAGGCAGAATACATGGCAGCCACGCATGCAAGCAAGGAAGCAGTTTGGTTGCAGAGATTGTGTTCAAGTATGGGGTTAGTACAGGAAGCTATAAGGATAGACTGCGACAAACAAAGTGCAATTTTCTTGCCAAAGAACCCTGCATATCATTCAAAGACAAAGCACATTGATGTTCAGTATCACTTTGTGAGGGATATGATAGAAGAAAAAAAGGTGTTTCTATTAAAGGTGGACACTTTGAGGAATACTGTAGATGCATCAACAAAATTTGTGAGCTCTGAGAAGTTCTCTTGGTGTAGAGAGACAATGGGCATTTTAGGGCTAGGAAAATGACTAAGCTCTCTTGTGGTCCCCTATGGAAAGAAAACAACAAGTGGGAGAATGTTGGGTTGTGTTATATTCTTTCCACGTAGTTAACAGGGGGTTTGAAGGGCACCCGTAACCCCACTTTATGGGGTCTGGGGCAGCGCCCAGAAAAACTTTGGTTTTGGACCTTATGTTAGGTTGGGCAGACCCACCTATGGTTTTGTGCATGATTTTCGCATATGTTTTTTGGACGCGATGTTTTTTCGGTCCATGGTATTGGACATGATGGTTTTTGGTCCATGGTATTGGATGCTTCGGCATGTATAAATATGTATTGTAACATTGAAAGGAAAATAACGAAAAATCAAGCTAGTAGTCCCGGTTTTGGGATCCTGGGGAAAATCTCTGTGTATATGTGTTTTATGTGTTATGCTCTCGCATTTTTTTTTTCCTTTGTTTTAGAATTTGTATGTAGGTAATTTCTGTACAGGGTTAAAACCTACAGGTCCGCCCAACCTAACATAGGGTCCAAAACCAAAATTTTCTGGGGCGCTGCCCTGGACCCCATAAAGGGGGCTTACCTACACCCCTCAAACCCCCTGTGACTCCCCCACTACGTAATCGGCGCAATGAAGGGGGGGTTCCGCCCCCCTATAACCTACCGGTTAACTACGTGGTCTAGTCGTGGAAAGAATATAACACAACCCAACAAAATTGCAGAATACTTTTCTTTATTAATATCTTCCAAGTGATTATAGACTCTATCCACCCTGCACACACAGCTATAGACTTCTACCCTAGGCCTCTGTGCACTCAACTACAGAGCCTCTACCTACGTTATGACCCAAAACTTAGACTTCTTACTTCAAAGCTACGTCTCTCTGATCTTGTGTGTCTCTAAAACTACTTAGAGCTTATATCTTTTTATACAATCCCATGGTCCATGGACCATGGGTACATCTCTTACAGCCGACTTTACTTTACCAAACTAACGACGCTCAACCCTTTATGACTTATAACACCTACGCGCTCTGCGACCACAAAATGCGGAGTCTTTACAAGTTTCTTACAAAATCTGGGCTTTTAGCCCCAAAACTGTCCTTTGGGGGATCCTGTTCCCAACACTCGTCAACACTTTTGGGCAGCCAAACCTGGTTAACATGTACTCAAACAAGAATTTAGTTGTTGTGGCTCATGTACAATCCTTCATATGCTATGCCTCCGCCCATCTGGTCAGATACTTTGTCACAGTGATGATATAGTGTGCACCTGTCTTCTTTCCTAAAGGCTGGATTGGCCCCACAAAGTCAATTGCCCATTTTTGAAATCGTTGAAATAATACCTGAGGCTTTAGGGGAAACTCATCCCTCCACGATGGTTTGACCATTTCTTGACATGCATCACATTCTCTACAATACGCTTTGGTATCCTTGTGCAACGTATGCAACCATAACCCTGCATGCAAGATCTTCTGTGTTGTTGCATTTCCTGCATTATGTCCTGCTGCAGCCCCACCATGAGATTCCATGAGGATTTTTTTCCACTCAAAATCAGGAACATACCTTCTAAAGATCTCATCAGCACCCATCTTATACAAATGTCTAGCGATCACCGAAAATTTTGTTGTGCACACCACTAGTTCCTTCTTTTGCTAACTGGTATATCCTTTTGGAGCTGTTCCGATAGTCAAAAAGTGGATAATATCTACAAAATGATTATCTGCTATGCGTACTGTGAAGAGTTATGCATATGGAAACCCTTCCTCCAAATTAGTGGGCTCTTCTCCTGTCTCAATCCATGACAGATGGTCAGGTCTTGCATTCAACCTACCTGGCTTCATAATGACCTCATAGTCATATTCTTGAAATAGCAACAACCATCGGCAGATCTTGCCCCCAACCACAAGCTTATTAACCAAGTATTTCAAGGTGGAATGGTCGGTGTACATTTTGAAATGCCTACCTGACAAATAATGACTGAAATTTTGAAACGCGTACACCATAGCCAATCCTCATGCTCTGTCATTGAGTAATTATTCTTGACTTTGAATAATTTCCTTCTCACAAATTCTATAGGGTGGTCCATCTCTCCTTCACCGGCCTATGTGAGAACTACTCCCAACACAATACATGAGGCATGAACGTGCATATGGAATTCCTTCTTCCAATCCGGGAAGACCAAAATTGGCGTGGTGACCATCTTCTCTTTCAATACATCCAAACTACACTGACATTCTTCATCCCAATAGAATGTAGTGTCCTTCTTCAATAGATTCTCCATAGGTGTAGTAATATGAGCATAAGCCTTCATGAACTTTCGATAATATTCAGTATGGCCCATTGTTGCCTGCAGTTGTTTGACAGTCCTCGGGGTCTCTAAATTTACTATCACCGTGATCTTGGTAGGGTCCACCATCAGCCCTTGCTTGCATACCACATGGCCAAGTAAAATTCCAAAAGGGACACAGAACAAACACTTCTTTAGGTTTAGCGCGATCTGGTATCTTCAACACGTATCCAACATTAAGCATAGACTAGCTACATGGCGCCTTACTAACCCAAACATTGTCCAGTTATCAAAATACACCTCCAAGAACTTGTGAATAAATTCCTTGAATGTTGCAATGACTGCACGAGAGAATATCATTGGTGCATTCCTGAGTCCAAATGGCATCACCGTATACTAGAAACAACCCCATTCTATCACGAAGGTTGTTTTGCTCTGGTCTTCTGGCGCAATCTTAATTTGATGGTACCCAGAGAATCCATCAGTGAACAAGTAGGCTTCCTTCCCTCCAACATTGTCCAACACCTCATTTATAGACAGTGTCGAAAAAGGATCATGGACGTAAGCATCATTAATATTTCTTAGATCTACACAAATCCTTATCTCTCCCTTCCGTTTCTTTTCTTGAACCACCATCGGGCTCACCCAATCAGACTCTTCAATTGGTTTGATGATGCCTACTTCTAGGATCTTATCCAGCTCTAAACAAACATTTTCCTTGTTTTGGGATTAAGGCGATACAGTCTCTTCTTGATATGCTTCGCGTTCGAATTTAAAGTAATTTTCATCACCCTTAGGTTGCCTATGATGCCTTTCATGTCCAAAAATTTTGTAGGAAAAATATCCTAGTACTCACGGAGTAACTCAGCAACTTTATCCGATGTGGCATCATCCCAGTAATCTTCGATCTTTGCAAACTTTGGCTCTACTTCAGTACCAATGTTCACTTGCTTGGTTTTTCAGTGGCGCGGTGATGTCCGGATTTTCTATCTGCGGACCTTTGACCTCAGAGTGGCCTTCTGCCTTTGGGATATTAATATTTCTTGGATCTTCATCCTCCCCCTTTACAGTCCCATTATAGCATTCCAACACATGGCATAGCTAGGTGCTCTAATCTGGTTGAACCAACTCTAAAGGATCCTGCAGAATTTTGAAGATCACCACCTTAACCTACTGTAGAGCTTCATCAATGCTTTCAAACCCATCTTCAAAACCGAAGGTCATTAAGAAATCCTCCCTTAATATATTCCACACCGTGGTGCCATGGCAGAGCTCTATTTCCAGGTACCAATCCATAGGGAGTATATACAAAGTATGACAGAATAAGTGCACCCACTCTGGACGTGGCTCTTTTCCATAGACTTTAGTCCATTTTTCCAAATGATCGTGCAGATCATTTATCCCATCATATTTCTCAGTTAATCGCACTTTAGGACAACCAAATCACAACCTGATCATTTTCCTGTAATCGCGCCATTCATCATAGTTTTCCTTGTGCATACCCCACCACCGTGCGGGCAATGCCAAACCTAACACTTAGAAGTGATTATCCTCAGGGACTTCTCTTTCAAACGCATCCAAAAATTTATCTACATCATTTAAACCATCATAATAGGTTAAATTTGTTACCTCCAACGACACATAGTGCAATAATTTAGTCATCATGTTGCAGCGCAGCATGGAAACTTCCTGCAACCTATTCTACCAATGCTCCAATTCTTCATCTAAATCCAAGGTACAAGAACTTTCGTGTCCCCATGCAATCCATCCATCACCTGTTGGATTAATCTAGTCTTGGTCTCAGGCTATTATTTTGTAAATCTGATCCAAGTGATTGTCAGTTTCTTCATAGTCACGGACCAGTTCAGTATAGTGCAGCCCTTCTGTAGGGTCCAATGGAACTACAACACAAAGCGATTTACTTTCAAATGACATTGTCCGCTTCTTCAAGTTGATGACTCCATTCATATCAATGGCCCAATCAATTTCGAGGAGTGCGGGATATGGATTACTATCATCAACGATCTTTATTACTTCAAAATAAGCCAACATGCTTGCACCTTCGATATCCACTATTACTCCATGTAACTGTCCCATAGGGATGATATTATATTTGTTCGCCATCATCAGTTGAATCAGAGACCACTGCAGTGCAGGTCTCCCCATTACTCCCATGTCTATTTAGGCAAAACATTCGCATTAGACCCCAGATCCAAAATAACCTGGTCCATCTCATAGTCACCTATCTGTGCGGTTAGCCTCATCTCACTCCCTGTCCTTGCCTTATGTTTGTCAATATTTCTAACCATGCGGTGTCCATTAGGAGCATTTTCCTTACCAGCACACTTGTTTATCAACTTTTGTAAGCCTTTCACAGCCTTGTTATCGCTCAGAAGTTTCATGCAAGTCTCCACGAATGTGGTAATTACAAACGAATCAACCTCTATATGCATGATGGTCTTTGGAACTTTGTTTTGACTTAGATGCCTTGGCAAATATTTTCTTGGCTTCCATAAATGTTTCCTTTGCACGCTCTAGATCAAAAGCCATCTCCTTTTCTGGGGCCCAGTGGACCCATCCATCTTCTTCAGGTTGTTTTCCCTTATCATCCCCAGTCGTTACTCTGCTTCTCAGCACTATATTTACGTTCAGGTCTTCTTCGTAGGGCTCCACTCTCACATTTGTAAGTTCTGTGTAGGATATTACGGCTGCGCCTTCTTCTCCTACAGCTTATCTATCAGCACAGGGAGTTCTTCTATAGTGTGGTCAAACAAAGTACAATATTGACCTGACGGGCATGTCTG
This sequence comes from Pinus tabuliformis, assembly GCA_031772625.1. NCBI lineage: Eukaryota > Viridiplantae > Streptophyta > Pinopsida > Pinales > Pinaceae > Pinus > Pinus tabuliformis. Next base: position 841,093,064 of record CM062805.1, read on the forward strand.
ATTCTGACACTCTCGCGTGTAGTGCCCTGGTGTCTCACAATTATAGCAAATAACCTATCCATGACATATACCAGGTCCTCCTCTTCCTCGGCCTCGTCCGCGCCCCTAATATCCTCCACCTACTCCCCCAGCGCCTTGATCTGAAGGCTGAGTTTCTGCTTGCATTTGATAGGTAGGAATTTTTTCCATCATCAATTCTTAGCTATGATAGTGGCGCTCATCGTGGCCCACCGATTTGCAGAAATCGTTGAATAATTGTTGTGGCATTTGCATGAACTTTTGCAGCAAATTAAAATTATTCGTTACATGCTTTCTAGCCACCTGACAAATAGCACACCATAGTGTGGACCCTACACTTGGGCATGCTGGAGCTTCTTGCCTCAAGGGAATTGGTACTCCCCCTATAATATAATTCGTGAAGATAGGGCAGTGATCTTTATCATGCCTTGGCTATTACATTTGAGGCACCAAACTTCCTCGTGCACCACCGGCCTAGCCTCTTCTTTTTTCAAGCTCTGCAATTCCAAGCAGAGTTTCTGCAACTGCGAGTGAATTTGTTGAACTCCCAAAGACACATCATGAATAAGCATTTCATGCAATCTCATCGGGATTTTCAGGGCTTCCACCTGAGTCCCTATCTTCTACTGCGATAAATAAATCCTCAGGTGGGGCAGGAGTGAAACTATAAACCACTCATGGTGCTGACTATCTGTGAGCTGCATATTAGCTTCACGAATCAAACACTTCAATATTTTCTCTAACTCCCAAGGCATTTCACCAGCCCTCATCGTGATTTCCTTGAATCAATGCAGTACTTGATATACCATGTCATTGCGCGATCCTACATAGTGGTAACCAACTATGCCTTCTTTATGTTGTCATCAGTGATCTTTTGCGTGGTCCACACAGCATTCGCAAAAAACCAAAATTGAATCGTATATTTGCTCCCTATACCTTTGAAAATCAACAGCTTTACTAAGTTCGACATGTTGAACAATAGAGGTGTTGGTGGTGGTGTGGGCGAAGGTGTGTGCTATGGAGCTAAAGGTGGAGGTGGAGTGGATGGATGATGTATCTGTGGAAAACCATGTCTTATTAGTTAGACCGCACTCCACGGTGAGGCATGTATCGCTCCTTCGTTGTCACTTGAAGGAGGCCCAATCAGTGTGCTATATTCAGGACCTGTTTTCCCTCAGTCTCTGAATAGTTTTCCACTTCACGTAGCTCCAAACATCAAGGAAATGGCATAACCCATTTTTGACACAACATCATCTTAATCCAAGTATTCAAATATCTTACGTACTTAGCTCGCAATCCATTGAAAAAGCGTATCTCTGCTTCACTGTAGCTTACTGAGGTATCAACTTCGAATTTTGTAACAAATCCTCCTATATCCCAATCAAGCCAATGGTCAACAATGTGCATGATCTTACCTGCAGAAGCTTCAAACTTCTGTACTAGCTCTAGAGTCCACACTTTTGGACCATCAAGTCTCAACCTTCCTTGGCCATCTACCAATTTATCAATCCACTTGTATAGCTTGATTGGGAAGGTGCAGAAGAAGATTTCGTGTATTTCCGTGTACAGATATCTATCCAACCACTATTCTTTTGACATCTGCATTTTTTGTTCTCTTGCGTCGCGAATTCGTGGATCTTCTTATCCAACCACTTCTCAATTTCCTTCTTAGTTGGATTCCAATGATGCGACATCACACATCTCTTTATGTAGATCTCGGTCCTGGAAATAGAACCATTTGTTGGCTTAGTGGGCCCTGACCTAGGTTCAGAGTTAGTTGCGCCAAACAAAACCCTACACCATTGGCCCTTTCGGCATAAACCCGCGTAGTGTGGACTGAAGTCTCACCTAAAGCAGTATGGGGGGGATGTTGGAACCAATTTTCTGCACCCTGAGATCAATGTGATGTCCTTTTATGCCCTAGATCTGCCTCCATGCAGATCTATAAGCCCTTCGGTCTTGGTACTGTAACTCCCTTCGGACAGTCCCTAGACCTTCGTGAAGGTCAACAATTAGATTTTGCAGAACTTAAATAAATGAATTACCTACTTACGTGCACCATAAATTATCCTTAGATCAGAATCTACTCATATCTACTTAAGTGTTTGATAAATGTGACATAATGTATTGTGATCTTCATGTAAATACTTAACATGTATTACCTTCAGTTAATAAGACTTATCCAGTAGATTCGCGCATCAATACATCATTTCTTCATAAAGACATTATTTCTTCATAAAGACATTATTTCTTCATAACATATATCGCAAACATAAGCAATAGAGGTAAACAGATAAAACACATGAATTTCTCTAACAATCTTCTTTATTGATCTTTAGTATCAGGTTACAGACTCAAAACTTCCCTGCGCACTCAACTGTAGGGGTCCGCACACTCAGCTGCAGACACTACTCTAGGCCTCTGCGCACTCAGCTGTAGAGCCTTTTCCCCTTCTAAGACTTACTTCTCTGCGCTATCTCTCTAAGACTCCATCCATTCATACCCATAGACATAGACATAGATCTGCCTTAGACTCTCTAAGACACACCTATTTATACAATCCCATGGTCCGCGGACCATGGGTAGATCTCCAAACCGACTCAACTTTACATAAACGAGGGTAAAAACCCTTTTTGACTCCTAACTACCTACACACTCTGCATCCACAATTCATGGAGACTTTACATCTTTTCATCAAAATTTACAACAAAACTTGGGTTTTTAACCCCAAAACTGACCCAAGGGACCCCATCCCAACATATATGTTCCTATATTTTCCTTTTCTAGCTTATATTATTTTCCAAAACTTAAAGAAAAGCATCGGGCCAGCAATGGCCAAGTTAAAAAAATTCCCCTTTAGTTTTCAGTTATATCATTTTACCTTTATATATATATATATATATATATATATATATAGATAGATATATATATATATATATATATATATATATAGATATATATATATATATATATATATATTCTTATTTTTTTCTTTCATAAATTTGTTAGATTTCTCATAAAGTCTACCTTGCATTTATCCTTGTTTATCATGTTGTTCCACTTCAAATCAAAATTTTAGATATCGGGATTACAATTAACAATAATTTCAATAAATCAAAATTCTATGGTCATATTTCAATCAGACTCAACCTTTCCAATAGTGAGGTGGTTATAAATTTGACCAGTTGGTGAATCATTCCACGATTCGTTATGTTGAGTCTACAACTCATATCAATCTTGAGTTCCCTGCATCCATTAGGTACCAAAAATTCAAAATCTATCTAGATCCCTTTTCTATATTTGAGGCCATTGCATTTCCTTCCTAGCAAATCTCCTTATTCTATAATTGACTCTAATCTTGCTCACTTAATACTTACTAAATTTAGTATAAAGTTGATATCTTTTAAATATCAACAACACTATTTTAAAGTGCTTCCATGTTTATTTGGTGTCTTGGAGTGACCCAAATACTATTATTATGTCTCTTCCAACTTAAAAATCTCAAATACATTGTCCACTTCACCATTCTCGAGACTAGTCTCCTTCCATCGCAAGTTATTATGATAGTTTATCACTTCTTGCCTTCAATCTGGTGGTTTTAAACAAGAAACAATTCTCAATTATTTAAATTTTGCACCATTTACTCCACTGTTGTAACCAGTCTTTTTGTGACTCCCTTCATGAAGAGGATTTTTAATAGAAAGTTTATTAATTCCCTTACCAGTTTGTTCTCATCAGTCATGAAATATAAACTGTTTTGTACCAGCTGATTATTATTGTATTAGACTTATTTATACCTAGGTTATATTTTTTTTTGTCACCACTGTCAATGTTCACCATATTATTTTCTAAAGCTTAGTTTGGTGAAAATGATTCCAACCATTCCCACCAATCGCTCAAGATAATTCCAATTAACTCATGCATTTTGTAATCATAAGTGTTCTATATCCCCATTCAATCTTTGGTGAAATTTATCATTAATATAGCTAGATGACTTCCTCAATACACAATGTATTTTGACCCTATGTATTACAGGGTTTCCAATATCTTATAATGCAACTCTTATTGTGAGTGTTTTACAATGTTTCTCTAGTCTCTCTCTTTTTTCTTTTCTTTTTGAATTAGCCATAAATTCACAAGGGGGAAGGTGCTCCACAAAACTATGAGACTAGTCACACCACTTAGTCTCCCCTCAAGTCAACTTCACATGTAGGATAGTTATGAACAGTAACGTGCATAATTCAATCCCAAAGACTATCTAATCCCAAAAATACTTAGTCTATGATTTTCAAAACGAGCACATAGGCTTCAGTTGGAATTCCACTAACCAGCGAACTCAAGAATCCTCACATTGACAGTGTCCTGTTAGAAGTTTGTTTTTTTGTTAAGACACAACCTACAAGTTTCACAATAGTTTCAGCATTAACAATTTTCATAGTATGCTTTAGTTTTGAACACTACAACCATGAAACAGATTCTTTTGACACTTATTTATTCGTCCCTTTTTTGGCTTGCTTCCCATACACAGGTAAGATTACTCTTTTGTTAGGATTTAAAAAATTATTTTACTACCTATTATTTCCCTCATTCACTACCTCATCTAGGTTCTTGGTTACTCATCCAGTATATGTGTGAGGAGGTAATTTATACCCTTAAGGCAATTACTTCCAAAATGTACTTAATAATTAAGTAATACTTACCAATAGAATCTTTACCCCTTTGTATATGTCTCCTTATTTAACAATCCATAGTAAATTTTTAAATTTAAAACATATTTATGATCATTAATCTTATAAATTATTTGTCAAAACATAATTTGTGTAATTTGATTTAAATCCATTTTGAGTATATTTCTTTTTGCTTTAGGAGGTCACACCAATGTTGCCAAAAGTTAGATTTTCACCTAGAATACCCCGTGTGCAAAGGCTAAGAAAATCAGAGATGTCTTAGGATACAAAGTAAATGAAAACTGGAAGGAGTTTAAGTATTTAGGAGACCAAATATACCTAAGGAATCCTTCCCCTAAAACTTGGCAAAATATCTTGGACAAAATAAAAACCAAACTGAAAAACTGGGTGGCCAAGTGGTTTAGCTTGGTGGGGTGAACTGTTCTAGTAAATTGTGTGCTCTCAACAATTGCTGTCTATCAATTTTCTACTCTGTTGGTACCTAAATATGTCCTCCATCGAATAGGTTCTTATCTAAGGAAGTTATTATGGGAGGGAGACAAAATGGAGACCAAAAAATTCCATTTGGTAAACTTTCAAAACATTCTAGCTCCTAAGATTCATGGAGGGTTGGGAATTTGGGACCCATCCCTGGTTAATATTGCAATGGGAGTGAAGCTATTCTGGAAGTTGCTAACACAATTCGATATCTAGTGAGTTCAGGTAATGAAATATAAGTATTTGCAGGGGCCTAACTTTGATCAAGTAAGTAGGATGCATTCCCATGGCTCTCTAGTTTGGAAGTTAATGCATTATTCCTCTTATTTGGGCATGGACCACATCTATTGGATATAGAGCAATGGAAGTAACATAAATATTTGGGAGGATTTTACCCTTGGGAGATTGCCTATGGGTCAAGAATAATCCCTCAGGCCCCTTCATTAGTATCTACTTCAAGAAGGTATTATCACCTTGGCCCAATTTTCACAATGAGATGAAAACGATGCATGGAGAAATTGGAATATGGAGATTGTTCCAAAACTATTAAAACATCTAGGAGATGATTTAACGTGTAATCTCTCAGGATGTGCTCCTCTCAGTCACTCCCATCAGGATAAAAGAGGATAGAAGTCCTCCACATACTTAGTGTGGGAAGGAAATAACTTTATCCTCTTTCAGTATCAATTTTTGATGAAGTCCTCCATTTGGATCAAGATATGGTCCTCCAGTGTGATTCCAAAAGTGAACTCCTTCTACTAGTTATTGCTTCATAAAAAAAATTCTAATAGTCAAGAATATTAGAAAGAGAATAATTACTGGATCCTTAAGATATCCTCTTTCTGAAAAGGTAGAATAATTGATTTCCCATTTCTTCCTCTCATATCCCTTCACAATATCTATATGGTCTTCTACTCTAGGCCCTCTAATGTCACCCCCATATTTTCTTCCTGGCACAAATCCTATTTTGGCGACTTTAAGATCAAATCTAATTTTAAGGAACTTTGTGTCGCTTTTCCTAAATACCTATGTTGGAAAACTTCTCTATCAAGGAACAATATTGTATTCAACTCTGAATTTGTCGTTGTCATATATGTTTCTCAAAATGATCTTTATTTCTATTTTGAATAGAATCCTCCCTCAATCTACTCATCATTGGACCTACTTGAGAAACATTGGTTATCCCCTTGGGTTCCCCTCAACCTTCATCCCTACATTGTGAAACATTTGAACCACCCTCCAGAATGGTTGTTGCATGTATCTAGGCAAGAATTTTTAGAATGGCAGGGAAAAATACAATCTTGGATCCTTCAATTTTATGGGGATTCCAAACAAAACCAAAGGGTGGTGGGAGGGTGAGGGATTCTTAACATTAATCCTGAGGGAAAAATAACATATAATTACTCATGGGGTCTAGGTCTAAAATCTAATAACCAAAATTAAAAGTATGGGATTCTCATGGGATTGACTCTCACTACCTCTAAAGGAGTCCAAGATATCATCATCCTAGGAGACTCCTTCCTCATTATCGGCATTTAAAATTTGATTCCCCTCCCAAAGACAATGTGTTATTTTTTCTTTTGTTTTATAGAATAAAAAGCATTATGTAATCCTTTTCTTCTTCTTCACCCTTCCATATCCTTTGCTCTCTAAATTCAAAAGTCGATTTCTTACTAATAGGGTGTGAGAATTGGAGGAAGGAATGACCCAAATCAATGGAATTGATGGCTTCTCATGTATCCCATATTTTTCCCATGGTTTACTCGCCCCTATCTTTTACCCTCTCCCCCCCCCCCCCCCCCTCTATTAAATCAGTTCCCTTTAGTTTTTATGACATCTCCCCTTACTCCCCCCTCCTCTACCTCCCATGATCCCCTCTCTCCATGTTCCCCTAAGTCTGCCCCTCGACCTCCTTATTCTGCCACCTCCTGTTGGGAAGGGTCTTCTAGGGTCAATTTTGGGTCAAAAGCCCAATTTTTGGCGCAAAAAGCACAAGTTTTATTGTAAAAAGTGTAAAGTCTCTGCAAGTTGCGGTCACGGAGCGCGTAGATAGTAAAGTGTCTTAAAGGGTTTTACCATTCTTTTATGTAAGTTGTGTCAGCTTGTATAGACCTACCCATGGTCTGTGGACCATGGGATTGTATAAAAGGGAGAGTCTTAGAGAGTCTAAGAGATAACAAAGGATGAAGTTGAATGTAATGGGTTAGTAGAAGAAAGAGTGAAGAAGTCTTAGAGTAGAAGACGGGCTCTGCAGCTATGTGCACAGAGAACTAGAGTAGAGTCCACAGTTGAGTGCGCAAACCCCTGCAGCTGAGTGCATAGGGAGGTCTTGAGTCTGTAAGAGAATTGAAGTATTAATAAAGAGATTATTCCACAGATTCCTGTGTTTATCTATTTCCTTCTATTATGAATGAATGCGCTATTATGTTATGATGAATGGTGGGTTTATGAATTAATATTGTATTTATGTGTGATTTTACATGATTTATATTGTTATATGAAAGCATGTAATAATAACTATTTATGCAAAGCATATATTGTTGCATGTTAAATTTATCGAACACTTAAGCCGATCTGGGTGAATACAGGATTAAGGGTAACCACAGAGGTGCGTAAGCGGTTGATTCACCTGTCTAGGGTCTGTGAAAGACAGTCGTGAACGTTTGTAGAGGTATAGAATTTGATTAAGGGAAGTTATATCAATAAGCCCTAAGGGATTATCAATCTGTATGAAGGCAGGTTTAGGGCATAAAACGACATTACACTAATATCTGGGTGCGGAAACTTGGTTCCAGCATCCCCCCATACTGCTTCATGTGAGACATCAGTCCGCGCTTCATGGGTTTATGCTAAAAGGGCCGATAGTGTAGGGATTTGTTTGGAAAAACTAACGTTGAACCTAGGTCAGGACCCACTAAGCCAACAAATGGTTCCATTATCTGGACTAGGATCTACATAAAAATATGTGTGATGTCACATCACTGGAATCCAATAAAGAAAGAAATTAAGGAGTGGTTGGATAGAAATATCCATGAATTCGCAGTGCAAGAAAATATAAATCCACGATTGATGAAAGAACTGTGGTTGGACAGGTATCTGTACACGAAGAAACATGAAATTTTCTTTTGTTCCTTCCTGATCGAGCTATACGAGTGGATCGCTAAATTGGGAGATGCCCAGGGAAGGTGGAAGCTTGACGGTCTAATAGTGTGGACCCAGGAGTTAGTGCGGAGATTGGAAGCCTCTGAAGATAAGATCACACATGTTTTCAACTATGCAAAGTGGAAAGCTATTCAGGGATAGAGGGAGAATAGGTCTTGAATATAGCCCGTTGATTGAGCCCCCTTTGAGTGACGATGAAGGAGCAACACAGGCTTCACCATAGAGCGTCATCCAGTTAATAGGGCAAGGGTTCCTGCGAATACCCCATCCGCCCACACCACCTCCATCTTCACCTCCACAGCATACACCTTCACCCACATTGCCACCACCTCTGCCACCATTCAATATAGCGAATACAGTGAATTTCTTGTTTTCAAGGGCTTGGGAAATGAGGACCCTGACTAGTTTTGGTTCGTTGTGAAGGCCATGTGGACAGCCTAGAATATTATAGACGATCAGATGAAGAAAGCAACATTGGTTACTGCTCTACAGGATCGTGTACTAACATGGTACATTAAGTATTGTATTGATGGCTCGACGGCTCCCTTAGCAGACATTTAGACTCTGCTGAAAAAGGAATTCAGTAGGCCAAAGTCTGAATCGCAATTGGTCATTAGATTCAAGGAAATCATGATGAGGCCTGGTGAAACGCCATAGTAGCTGGATCAGAGATTGAAATTACAAATCCGTGAAGCTAACATGAATCTTATGGATGGACAACATCATGAATGGTTTGTAGCTTCGCTCTTGCTTCACCTAAGGGTTGCTTTATCACAGCAAAAGATTGGGACCCAGGTGGAAGCCATGGAGATTGCGATGAGATTGGATGAGACACCGATTCAAGATGTTGCTTTCAAAGTTCAGCAGATTCATGCAGAGTTGCATAATATTTGCCTAGAGTTCCAAAGTCTGAAGAAGGATAGAGCGGCTTGGCCAAAGGTGCATGAAGAAGTTTGATTCCTAATGTGTAAAAGCCAAGGGCGTGATAAAGATCATTGCCCTCTCTTCGTGAATTATGTTGTAGGAGGAGGGTCAATGTCTCTAAGGCTGGAAGCTCAAGTAGAACCAAGTATAGGGCCCATGCTATGGTGCGCTATCTGTTAGGTAGTTGTAAAACATGTAACAACCAATTCTCACTTGCTGCAGAAACTTGTACAGACACCGCAACATCTCTTCTGCAACTTTTGAAAATCAATGGGACACGATGAGCGTAACTGTTGTAGCTATGAGTTGATGATGGAAAGAATGACCACATATAGAATACAGAAAGAAACTTGGCCTATGGATCAAGGTGTCAGGGGATTGTGAGGAGGATATCAGGTGCGTAGATGAGGCCAAGGTGGAGGAGGACCTACGAGAGGTCAGGTACAAGTTATTTTCTACAATTGTGGAGTGCGAGTACACTACACACGGGAGTGTATGAGCCCAATGCACATGTCCTACCTATACTATACTTAGTTTGACCATGTGACAGAGTATTTCCCTGTATTTATAGCTAAAATATAGAAGAAAAGGGCACAACCTCAGCAGCCTACCCAAAACCTACAGATGATGAAGGCTGAACCCCGCAAAGAAGATCCTAGTGTGAATATTGTGCTGCAAAGTGGAATGACGGCTGGTGAGGATAAAGGAAAGCATTCTGAAGAAAGTAAGTGGGTTTTCAAAGTTACAGAAAAGGAGGTTGGATTTGATTTGGAGTGCGTGAAAGAAACTTTCATGTAAGTAAAGAAAAGCTTCGTTGAGGCCTCTACCTCAGGAAGCCACGATAAGCTTTCTGAAGAAATGGACCCCTCCATGCTTACAACATTCTTCAAGACTTGTATGAAGTTGCTATGCTACACCAAGGTCCTGAAAGGATTACAAGAATTAATAAATAAGTGTGTTGGAAAAGAAAATGCTCTTGAAGGACCAGGCGTAGTCAGAAAAATTGGTAAGAATAAGGCAAGAACAGGACGTGATATGAGGCTCACTGCGCACATAAGGGAGTATGAAATGGATCAAGTTATTCTGGATTTGGGGTCGGATGCAAATGTTTTTCCTAAATAGACATGGGAGAGAATTGGGAGACCTATGCTACAGTGGTCTCCGATTCAATTGAGGATGGAAAATTAGCAGAAGATTATCCCCATGGGAAGATTCCAAGGAGTGGCAGTAGATATTGAAGGCGCTAGCACGTTAGCTAATTTTGAAGTGATAGAGATTGTTGATGGCAGCAACCCCTACCCCGTGCTCCTGGGGATTGATTGGGCTATTGACATGAATGAGGTGATCAATTTGAAGAAGCGGACAATGTCATCTGAGAGGAAATCGCTCCGCGTAGTAGTACCTTTGGACCTTGCAAAAGGACTGCGTTATACTGAACCATTCCGCGATTATGAAAGTGATGATGATTTGGACCAGATCTACAAAATAACAATGCGAGACCAAGATTGGGTGAACCCGACAATAGATGGACGCATTGTATGGGACCACGAAAGTTCCTATACATCAGATTCAGATGAGGAGTTGGAACACTGGCATAATAGGTTGCATGAAGTATCTACGTTGTGTTGTAACATGATAACTAAATCGTTGCATTGTGTATCGTCAGAGGTAAGGATTTTTCCTTATTATGATGGTCTAACTAACATAGATAAATTTTTGGATGCATTTGAAAGGGAAGTACCAGAGAAGCATCACTTCCAAGCCTTGGATTTGGCATTGCGTGCTATGCCTGCAAGATGGTGGGGCACACACAAAGACAGTTTTTATGGATGGCGTGAATACAAAATAATGATGAGGTTGCGGTTTGGTCACCCAAAAGTGTGACTGACAAAGAAATATGGTGGGAGGAGTGATTTGTGCAATCACTTATCAAAATGGATTGATGCTTATGGAGCAGAGCCACAACCGGAGTGGGTGAATTTTTTCTGTCACACTTTGGACGTAATACCAATGAATTGGTACCTGGAAACAGAGTTCCGCCATGACACTGAAGAGTGGTACATATTGAGACAGGGATTTTTTATGACATTCAACTTTGAGGATGGATTTGAATGCATTGATAAAGCATTGCAGGAGGTCAAGGCAATGATCTTCTGAATACCACAGGATCCCTTGGATTTGATTCAACTAGATTGGACCACCCGATTGTGCCATGCGCTGGAGTGCTACAATATTACTGCTGAATAAGAATATGAGGATCCAAGGAACATTAATATCCCAGAGGTAGAAGTTCAGTGTGAAGTTAAGGGACGCAGATAGAGAATCAAGATATCACCGCACTGCTAAAAACTATACAAGTGAACATTGGAACAAAGGCAAAGCCGAAGTTTGCGAAGATAAGGGACTAATGGGACGATAATACGGTTGATAAGGTTGTTAAGTTGCTCCGTGAATATTAGGATTTGCATCCCAAAAAGTTTCTAGACTTAAAAAGCATCATAGGCAATTTGGGGGTGATGAAAATAATGTTGAAATGAGATGTGAAGCCTATTAAGCACAGGTCATATCGCCTTAATCCTAAGTACAAGGAAAAGGTATGCGTGAAGTTAGACAAGATGTTGGCAGTGGGTATTATTGAACCAGTGGAGGAATCTGATTGGGTGAGTCCAATGGTAGTTCAGGAAAAGAAGCAGAAGGATGAAATAAGGATTTACGTAGATCTCAGAAAGTTGAATGATTCTTGTGTTCATGATCCTTTCCTAACTCCATTCACAGATGAAGTGTTGGATAATGTTGGCGGGAATTCACGGATGGGTTCTCTGGATACCATCAGATAAATATCGCACCAGAAGATAGGAGTAAGACTACATTCGCGACTGAATGGGGATTCTTTCAGTATACGGTAATGCCTTTTTGACTTAAGAATGTGTCGACAACCTTCTCGTGCGTAGTCATTGCGACACTCAAAGAGTTCATTCACAAGTTTTTGGAGGTATATTTTGATGATTGGATAGTGTTTGGACTAGTAAAACGCCATGTAGCTAGTTTGCGCTTGATGTTGGATACATGTTAAAGGTATCAAATTGCGCGAAAATTGAAGAAGTGCTTATTTTGCATCCCTTTTAGAATCTTGCTAGGTCATGTAGTGTGCAAAGAAGGATTAATGGTGGACGCTGCTAAGATCGCGGGCATAATTAATTTGGAGGTGCTAATGAGTATTTAACAGCTACGCGCAACGCTGGGTCATACTAGATACTATTGAAAGTTCATGAAGAGCTATGACCAGATTACCGCGTTGAGGGATAAGCTATTGAAGGACACTACATTCTATTGGGATGAAAAATGTCAATGGAGTTTGGATGTATTAAAGGAGAAAACAGTTACCATGCCGATCCTAATCTTCCTGGATTGGAAGAAGGAATTTCATGCTCATGTATATGGGTCATGTATCATGTTGGGAGTAGTGCTGACACAAGTTGGTGAAGGAGAATTGGATTGTAGGAATTTACAGGGTAAGTTCCTTAGAAAGAACACCAAAGGGACACCGCCCACAACCAGATCACAAATCAATACACCAGTATTTTTGATGTGGTTAAAACCCTCAAAGAGGGAAACAGTCCACGGCCTGTGCCAACGTGGCTACTACAGGCAATTTATTAATCAAAGAATGAAAATTTACATAAGCTTCTCTCATGCACGGATTACCCGAACAATGACCCTCCATTCGCTTTAAATAGAACTCATGGACCAATCGGGTGTCAAGCCACGGATCAAGTGTCCGTAATACCGAGGAGAGAGTGAACCGTCAGATCACTACATATCGTGACCGTCGGATTGTAAGTTACAAAATGTACAACGGTAAAGAAACACACTTTACCTAACTCTATACCTAACTCTACACTAGACCAAGTTGAACTTAACTATATCCTATGTGTCGGAATATCCTAACATCCCCCCTTAAGAACAACTTGGGATAGGATTGAAGGATTTACAAATATGACACAATAGGAGAAGGAAGGAGGCACTAGAGCCTATCCCCCCTTAGTGACAACTTCCTGAACTCCAAGCATATATCGAAGTTTAGTGAACTTCGCCTCTGTGAGAGCCTTTGTGAAGATGTCTGCAACCTGATCATCTGTTGAACAATATTGCACTTCAAGAACATGGTCATGAATGAGCTTTCTGATGAAGTGCATGTGTAGTTCAATGTGTTTGTTGCGCTGATGCTGGACTGGATCTTTGCATAGCTGAATGGCACTTTGATTATCACACCAAAGTGTGGTTGGATGCTGCTGCTCAAAGCCAAACTCTGATAGGATCTGACGAAGCCACAAGGCTTCCTTACTGGCTTCCACGACACCATGATACTCTGCTTCTGCTGATGAAAGAGAAATGGTAGCCTGTTTCTTACAAGCCCATGTAATAGGTCCTGAACCAAGAGTGAAGACATAACCGGCAGTAGACTTCCGATCATCAGGGTCACCAGCCCAATTAGAATCAGTGAAACCAACTAATAGAGGAGCTGCTTTGGCACTGTAATGAATCCCAAACTGTACTGTACCTCGAACATAACGAAGTATTCTTTTAGCTGCTTTCCAATGACTTTCACGGGGGTTTTGCATAAAATGAGCAACAAGGCCAACAAAAAAGGAAAGGTCAGGACGAGTATGGGTTAAATACAAGAGTTTTCCTACAAGTTGACGGTATAAGGTAGCATCTACTTTAGGAGAAGTACAAGAGACTGAAAGTTTGACTCCAGAATGAAAGGGAGAAGGGGCTGGCTTACAGTCTTCCATGTGAAAATGACGAAGAATATCACAAGCATACTTGGACTGGGAAAGGGAAATACCCTCCTTGGATTGCAAGACTTGAAGACCGAGAAAATAGTGTAAGTGTCCTAAGTCTATCATTTCAAATTCCTTTTTAAGGCTGGACTTCACATGGTTTATAAGGTTGGGATCACTACCAGTAAGAATAAGATCATCAACATAAAGAACAAGGATGATAAGAGAGTTGCCCACTTTCTTGGTGTAGACAGTATTGTCAGAATAACACCTAGAAAAGTCAGATTCTAAAAGAAAGCTATCCATTTTGGCATACCAAGCCCGAGGAGCTTGCTTGAGACCATAAAGGGATTTCTTAAGTCGACATACAAGGCTGGAGTCTGTTTGGATGAAGCAAATGGGTTGTTCCATATAGATTTCTTCATGCAAGTCCCCGTGCAAGAAGGCAGATTTAACATCCATCTCATGGAATTCCCATTTTAAAGAGGCAGCAAGGGAAAGAACAAGGCGGATAGAGTTCATTTTGGCAAAAGGGGAGAAGGTTTCAGTGTAGTCAATGCCTTCAACCTGTGAAAAACCCTTAGCAACAAGACGAGCTTTATGTTTATCTACTTTCCCATCTGGTCCATACTTGGTTCTGTAAACCCATTTACATCTAACAAGTTTGCGTCCCTTTGGTAGAGGAGCAAGATCCCATGTATCATTTGCCAACAATGAATGATATTCTTCATTCATAACTGCTTCCCAATGTGGATGGCCTGAAGCTTCTGCAAAAGTGTCAGGATCATGATTTACTGGAGCTTGAGCCAGTAAAGAAGAGGCTCTTTCAAACTGAGAACGTGTACATCGCTGATCTGTAGGATCACCGGCAAGATCACCTGCTGCATCCCGAGTAGCACGGACCCATCTTGGAAGTTGAGGATCCTGAGAAGGTGGGGGAGGATTTTCATCCTCACTTTCATCATCTGAAGAAGAAATGTTTTCAAAAGTAGAAGAGATAGGAAGAGGTGGCACATCCGCCGGACTAGGCTCACAGGCCGATTTATTTTCATCAAATTTTACATCTCTTCTAATGATAACATTTTTGGACTTAAATGGAATAAGTCTATAACCTTTTACATCTTCAGAATATCCAACAAAAGTACATTTCTCACTCTTAGGTTCTAAAGATTTATGCTTTTCATCTGGAATATGGGCCCATGCTTCACTTCCAAAAACACGAAAGTGACTTACATCTGGTTTAATGGAACTCCAAGCTTCTTCTGGAGTGAGATTCTTTAGAACCTTAGTAGGAGTGCGATTTATTATATAATTTGCACAATTAATTGCTTCGACCCAAAAACTAAGACTGAGTCCTTTAGATTGCAGCATACAATTAGCCATTTCCTTTAAGGTGCGATTTTTCCTTTCAGCTACACCATTTTGTTGTGGAGTGTATGGAACAGTATGTTGCATTTGAATTCCATTTTCGGTGCAAAAGTTGATGAATGTGTTTTTAACATATTCTCCACCATTATCAGTTCTTAGCTTAAGAATTTGATGTCCAGATTGTTTTTCAACAAAGGCTTTGAAGGCCAAAAATGTGTTAAATACTTCGCTCTTGAGTTTTAAGAAGTATACCCAAGTGCGTCTGGAGAAATCATCAATGAAAGTTAAGAAATACTTGCAGCCAGAGAATGAAGCAACAGGAAGTGGACCACATAAATCACTGTGCACAAGCTGTAAAGGGGCTGAGGCGTGCCAAGAGGCACGTTTTTCAAAACTGTCCCGATGATGTTTTCCGAGTACACATCCGGAACAAACACCATCTCTGCAAGATACCATAGGAAGACCTGCCACCATATTTTCTTTACATAGATGCTAAAGGGAGCGATAGTTTACGTGACCAAATTGCTCATGCCAAAGTTTGCTCACTTCATCATTATGAGCAACAAATACTGAGGGAAGATTTGATGACCCAAAGTTGTGAAACTTATACAACCTTGTGGAATCATCAGCAATACCAATAGCTAGAATCTGTTTAGGATCTCTTAGATCCTTGATTACAACATCATGAGGTGAAAATTCAACAATTTTACCTTCACCTGAATGAGTTATCTGATATACAGATAGAAGGTTGCAGGATAAGGTTGGAACACATAATACATCATTAAACTGACCATTGTCTAGATGAACAGTTCCAGTCCCTACAACATTAAGATATCTATCATCACCAACATATATATTTTTGGTGTTACAATCATTTAAAGAAGAAAACATGGCTTTGTTTTTGGCCATGTGATAAGAGGCTCCAGAATCAATGAGCCACTCATGAGAATGAGAAGAAGAAGATACATTTAATGCATAACCAGACTGAGCCGATTGACAACGACATGCAGAAAGTGTCATTCCTGAAGATGAAGTTGAACTTGAAGTTGAAGAATGCTCCACATGGATGTTATGTTTCTTCATTACGGCTTCCAAGGCTTCCATCTTCTTAAAGCATTTAGATTCTAAGTGGCCATCTCGATTACAAAAGTTACAATGTCTATCAGTCTTCTTCCATTTGTTTTTATTGGTCTTATCATTTTGCTGAAATGATCTTTCATTTTGAGGGTGAGTTTGCTAAGGACCCTTGTTTGGTTTAGGACCATTCTTTTTAGGATATGACTTCTTAGGATTCTTTGAATTTGGTTGCTGCTGGGTGGCTAACGCTTTCTTGGAAGAGTTTCCAAGATTAAGAAGACCAAGGTGTAAGAGTTTTTCTTGTTCTCTTATTAAAGAATCACAAAAAGAGTCAAAGGAAGGGGCCTTATAGTCTTTTCCTTGACAAATGAAAGCTTCCCGTGTAGAATGGAAGGTGGAAACAAATACAGAGTAGGCTGGTCCCAACTTAGTAAGAATGGAATAAATAAGGTTACTATCTTCTTTCTTAACCTTAACACCTTCCAAGAGATATCTAAGGGTCTTGAATTTGGACAAGAAATCTTCAATGAAAGAAAAATTATTAGGATCCAATGTAAGCAACTCATTTTCAAGTTGATGGGCTCTAATTTCATTTTTAATCCCAAAAACTTTAGTGATTTGTTCCAATGCTTCATGAGGAGTATCAAGTTCTGCAATATGGAATCTAAGATCAGGAGAAATAGACATTCCTATCAAACCACGTGCTTGATCTTGTCTATTTTCCCATTTTGTAGCCTTGTCTTCATCTTTTGGTTTCTTCTCTTGGCCTGTGGCTATTCTGTAGAGACCTTTACTTCTAAGTAAATATTCCATGTAGGCTATCCATTGGAAGTAGTTAGTGCTGTCAAGAATGACTTGGCATGGAATTTCCATTTTAAAAAAAACTAAAGCTGAAGATGCTGAAAGTAAGTGTTCCAATGCATAAATCTCGAAAAATTAGGCTGTTTTAAAAAAAACGGCTCTGAAAAAGGCTTCCGGATGAAGAAGTTATGGCTTTTTGAAAAAAAATTGTTGAAGTTGCCGGCAAAGTGCGCGAATGTGCGGGAATGAAAAAAAACGCCCCTACAAAATGGAGATTTGAACCCAAGACCTCTACTCTTTTAAAATAGCTTTGAACCAATTGAGCTATACAAAAAATTTGAGAGAGAGAGAGAGAGAGAGAGAGAGAGAGAGGGTGGGGGCGGGGCCTTGGGTTGCGTGCTTGCCTTGAGAAAGCTCTTTTTTTCCTACAAAACAGAAACACAAAACCCAACACGAATATGCAAAGAAAAACGAACCTTACAGCTCGAAGTTAGCTTTAGCCAGAAACTAAATATTTTTCTCAATGTTTCTGATTTTCCAAGATCACACTAAGGTGCAGGGAAAGGAGCATACGCATGAGAAAAAAAACTTCCTTAAATTCCTTAACTTCCTTTCTGTTTCTGATTTGCCCAGATCGCACAGAGTCGCAGGACAAAGAGCATACACAGAAATGAAAGGTATAGATCCGGTAATTAAAAAAAGCTAAATAAACAGAAACCGAAATAACCAGAGAGAAAATAACAGTAAACTGCAGATAAACACTGTATACCTCCAGATCTTAAAAATGACGCAGATAGGGCTACCGGAAACCTTTTCGCGTTAAACGAAAGGGGTTCCTCACTGGAACAGATGCTTCGAACACAACAAAGAAGTCCTCTCGGCCCGAAAGCAGTCAGAAACAGTAGATCTAGGAAACGACAACCGCATGCAGTTCTACCGGCTTCAGATTTGGATCACCAAGGATCACCCGATAGAATTTGCGAGTAGGTAGTTGTCTAAGGCTGAAGAAAATTACTCGACGACAGAGTGCGAAGGGTTGGCTATGGTCTACATGCTCCAGAAATTCAGACATTACCTGCTAGGTAGACACTTTAAGATGTATACAAACCATTATGCATTAAAGTACCTAGTCAACAAGCCTATGTTTGGGGGGGAAATTATGCAGATGGATGTTGTTGTTTCAAGAGTATGATTTCCAAGTAATTGTGAAGCCAAGGAAATTGAATGCAGGGCGAGACCATCTATCGCGCATTGAATAGGAGAGGAGCCTACCAATTTAGAAGAAGGGATGCCTGATGTGCATCTCTTTGTGGTGCACGCAGTGGACAATAACTTTGTAGACGTTATCCATTTCCTCACTACGGGAATGGCTCCAGAAGGATACACTAGTCAATAGAAGAATGAATTGGTGGTGCACGTGACATATTTTTCTATTATTGTAGGTCACTTGTATAAGATGGGATTGGAAGAGATATTGCGACAGTATGTGCCTGATTTTGAACGAAGCAGTATCCTAGTTGAAGCTCATGGAGGTGCTGCAGGAGGAAATTATGTAGGAAAAGCAACAACACAGAAGATTTTACGGCTGGGTTGTGGTGGCCAACATTACATAAGGATTCCAAAGCATATTGTAGGGCATGCAATGCATGTCAAAGAACTGATAGGCCATCATGAAGGGATGAGCTGTCTTTGAATCCGCAGGTATCATTGAAGCCATTTGAGAAATGAGAAATCGACTTTGTAGGACCGATTCAGCCTTCGAGAAAGAAGATAGGTGCGCAGTATTTCATCACTATGAATGAGTATTTGACCAGATGGGTAGAGGCATAGCTTCATGAATGACTGTATAGGGGCAAGAATAATGAAGTTCTTATTTGAATATGTGTTGACTAGGTTTGGTTGCCCAAAGATTTTGATGAGTGATCGTGGCACGCATTTCCTCAATGAAACGATCAACACACCGATAGAAGAATTCCAAGTTTATCACTAGAAGAGTACGCCATATCATCCTCAGGCCAATGGGATGGTTGAAGAATTTAATAAGATATTGGAGAATGCGCTGACAAAGTTTTTCAATGCACAGAGAAATGATTGGGACGTACATGTAGCAACGGTATTGTGGGCTTATAGAACTACTTGTAAGAAGCTTACTGGTCAAATAATGTTTAGGTTGGTCTATGGCATAGAGGCTATGATACCTATGGAGTATATCATGCCTAGTCTATGCATAGTGTTCACAGGGATGGTGGACCGTGGAGATTTACAAGAGAATCTTGTGCAGCTGATAAAGCTTGAGGAAGATAGATTTTTGGCTGGATTCCATCAACAAGTTCAGAAGGAACGCGGAATATCTTGGCACGATTGGCACATCAAATTGAACAGCTTTAAGGGAATGATTTTTTTTTTTTATATGATAGTAAGTTTGATAAGTTTCCAGGAAAATTTCAAATGCACTAGCTGGGACCATACGTTATCAAAGAAATTACTAATGGTGGAGCAGTTCAGCTTGTGAAATTGAATGGAGATCCATTTCTGGGAAAGGTAAATGGAAGTCAATTGAAGCCATACACTGGAGATCTAGTCCAATGACTACATGACGGTAGCACAGTCTTAGCACTCCAGGTAGCTGCAAGGAGGCACGGGACTATAAACTACATTGTCTGGTGTGTAGAGCTGTGCGACGCGGACTCTGCGCGAAATAGGAGGGTGTCACAGTACCAAAAGAAGCACGAAGGGAGGTATGATATAGAAGGAGAGACCACACAACGCAGCCAGAAAGTGACCGTTGCCATCACTGTTCATGATTGGACTGCCAGAAGATGGTTAAGAGGAGCGGGCGGCCAGCATTTAAGGTTGAAACTAAGAGTGAAATATTTAGAAATATGCCACCAATCTAGCATTTATGGATGGATTTTGGGGAGAACGGTCGAATTTGAATTCAAATCTGCCTATAAAATACACGTGGCCGTCCAGGGAGAAACACTTTGTATTCTGAGAATTTATGTGTTGTGTTGTCTGTTGTGCATGAACCGTGAGTTCTTTGAGGATTTTCTCGTAAGCCCCATGTTTGATCAGTATCCCGAGACAGACAGAAATCTTATTCACGATATCATGTTAGGACCAGGTCCAACAAAAACCGCTAGTACTGGGGAGCTATCACCTCTGAGGGAGTTGCTCTCGAAGTAATGAGTATGGAGGTTCCAACAGTAGTGCTGACAATGTCGAGGTTGCCTAGGTCAAATCCTACACCGACGAGAGAGGCCCCCAAGCCGAAGAAGGATAAGCTAAAGAAGCCGATGCCAATGCACGAGTCATCGTGAAATCATGCAACTACACAGGTGCAACCAAAATAAAAGCTGAGTGTGAAGGAGAAGGGGAAAGTGGTGGATCTGGAGGTAGAGTAAGGTGCAGAGGATATTGACATTGACGGGGTGGACCCTATTTCTAAGCTACCGGAGTATATCCCTGCATGCAAGGGCAAGGTGAAGGTCCTAAAGGACCTAGATTTCAGACATTTCTCCCTCAACACATCCTTATTACCAGATAATATCACCTTTGAAGGTCCATGCTTGGCATGGGTCTCACACTTGAAGCTTGAAGACTGGGATTTAGAGGACCATGAGTGTTCCCCCACCTTGCTACTGACACCTTCATGCAAAGCATTTTCTACAAGGAGTTGGAGTTCGTGGAATGGATTCCAGGAGTCAACAAGTCAGGGTTGTTGAACCTGTAATGGGTGTCGCACTATTATCAGCCAAATATCAACCTGATTGTCATTAAGCAGTTCTTGTGCCTGGTACATGACGGGAACTTGTGGTTAAATGAGTCGATCCCTATCACAGATATGCTGATCCATCGAATGACATTATTACCACAATCTAGATTGAATTTGTTCAAGGCGTTTTGTGGAAAGACGAGCGAGCGCGACCTTGCTGAGAAGATGAAGGCCAAGTTTAAACTTGTCAAAAAGCCATGTGGGTATTCGATTACCGGCATTACTGACCCAATAGTCAAGATTGCCATGCAGATTCTGGCTGGAAAAATTATGCGGAAGTGCCACACGGACGAGGTGCCGACACTAGTGGTTTCATTGGCAGCCCAGTGCATGGAGGGCATATAGTTCAACTTGGCATGCTACATGTGTAGTGAGTTCCTCGCAAACTACAAAGAAGCACAGAACGATAGTAAGACCTTTCACTATTCGTGGTTGTTTCTCTTAGTTTTGTTGGTCGTGTTGGATTTTTTGGAGGATAGCCAGTTTCCTCCTGTGGAGAAATATATACCAGAAGCAGCGAAGTTTGCATCTCGCTGGGCCACCAAGGACATTGTGTAGATCATAGAGAGCAAAGTCTTTTGGGTACTGATGGAGGCGATCATTTCCATGGCCATCAACCAGAAGCCGCGGTTGTCACCAACCATGTTTGAACAACTCTCGGGGTATGCAGAGTTCAAAGTGGACTTCCACCATGTTTACATCTGGGTGAAAAAGGACCCCAAGTAGAAATGGTTCAACTTACCCTACCTAGCTACGGATAACACTATTGCAGAGGTCATCAAGCGTTGGTGAATAGAGTTGCATTCCACATCTGATGTGGCCGCCGGGACTAGCAATTCTGCGAAGAAAAAGAAAAATTAAGTGGTCAAACAAAAGGTTCAACTATTGGATGAGAAGAGGAAGAAAGAGGCCAAGGAGAAGGCCCAGGTAGAAGCAGAGCATGCTGCAAAGGAACAAGCAGAACAAGAAGAGCACAACTCTGAAAGAAGTTAGAAGTCTCCTTCGCCCCAAACGGAGGAAGAAGAGTGGTTAGAGAAGCGCAACGAAGATGAGCAGAAGAGCACTCCCTTCCGAATCAATGGATATAGCAAGCAGGAAAAGGAAGGACCGTGCAAGAAGACAAAAGCCACTAAGTCATCACTAGATCTAATTACCGTGAAAGAGGGTGACTTGGATTATATTGGAGATAAGGTGCGAGATACAATAGCAGAAATGTTGTAACAGTTTGAGCAGTAGAAAAAGTAGGCACTAAGCACAATCCAAGCGGGTCTGCGCGAGCTGCAAATCCAAACGACTAGACTCCAGGCAGGTGCAATATAGAGCAATGTTGCATCAACTAGTTTGGCACCAAGGACCACTCAAGCAGTGAAGATGGTTCGGTCAATGGATCTCTGGGCAGTTGCACTGCCTGATGGAGATTTGAGCGCAGAGGTGGCCGCTGACAAGGCTATTGTCAGCACTTTGAAGAATGTGGACCTCAACTTGGCCACACTCCCTAGTGAGTTCCTTCACACACTACAAGCAGGTGTGATCGCAAAGATTAAGGCCTGGGAGCAGTGTGTGCTGAGAATGATCAGCGAGTATAAGGTCAACAACGAACAAATGTTCGTGGATAAAACAACAATGTTGAAAGCATGGAAGAAATTTAAGGCACAAAACGAACAAACTGCGGCTGTGGTGGCCGAGGCATGTAGAATAGTCCTTGAGCTGCATATCCCAGAGGAATCGCTGGTGAACGCGAATATTAGGAAGTTGGCTGCAGGTGTGCATGACACGAAGACAAAAGTGGCCAAGGTTTAGTTTGAACTGATCCTGAAGATTACAAATTAGATTTGAATTCACAGCCTTCAACTCCGTTAGAGGTTAGGGAACAACGCGAAGCTGCTGTGAAGGATGGAGTTGCAGTAGTGGATGCCGCAGTGGTGGATTGCATCGTGCTTTTCGAGAAATCCATGGAGGTAGTCATGGTGTTGTAGGAATATCCTAACCTTGATAGGTTAAACACAATATCTTGTGAATTGAAACAGTGGTATGATGAATCAAGAGCGATGGTGTGCGTCGTCACTATAGCAGAGTGATTGGCCAAGTTGCATGATGCAAAATAGTTGCTTGAACAGGTGGAGGTAGCACAAAGGAAGGACCTAGTACTCAAGGCCAAATTGGGGCCTTGGGTGGATGAGGCCTATGTTATCTTCACCAACATTGACGAAAAGTTGGCAAGCCTACAAAGAATGCAGGGGCAGATCAAGGAAGATAGCGTAGGACTAGCAACAGAGTAGGTGGTGGACCAAATCAAACAAGCAGTCACACAAAGCGTGGCTGAGGTAGCAGTAGCACAAGTAGAGTTGGGAGGTCTCCACAGTAAGATCTCCGCGCGATCAAAGTGACTCGGGGGGGCGAGTCATGATACTTGTGTTGGGGGCCTGTTGGGACAGGGTCCCTTAGGGTCAATTTTGGGGCAAAAAGCCCAAGTTTTATTGTAAAAAGTGTAAATTCTCTGCAAGTTATGATCGTGGAGCGCATAAATAGTAAAGTGTCATAAAGGGTTTTACCCTTCTTTTATGTAAGTTGTGTCGGCTTGTATAGACCTACCCATGGTCTACGGACCATGGGATTGTATAGAAAGGAGGGTTTTAGAGAGTTTAACAGATAACCAAGGATGAAGATGAATGTAATGGGTTAGTAGAAGAAAGAGAGAAGAATTATTAGATTAGAAGAGAGGCTCTGAAGTTGTGTGCGCAGAGGCCTAGAGTAGAGTCCCCACCTAAGTGCACAGATCCCTGCAGCTGAGTGTGCAGGGAGGTATTGAGTCTGTAAGAAGAACTGAAGTATTAATAAAAAGATCATTCCAGAAATTCTTGTGTTTATCTATTTCCTTCTGTTATGAATGAATGTGCTATTATGTTATGATGAATGGTGGGTTTATGAATTAATACTATATTGATGCGCAATTTTACATGATTTATCTTGTTATATGGACACATGTAATAATAATTGTTTACGAAAAGCATATCTTGTTGCATGTTAAAGTTATCGAACACTTAAGCTGATTTGGGTGAATACGGGATTAAAGGTAACTGTTATCACTTAAGAATTCTAATTTCCAAACTGCTCACATTAGTTTGATGCTCTCTCCCAAGACCTATTTTTCAGCCAGAACAGAAGCTTATATCTCATGTCATCTTCACTTACCATTATATCGGCAATGCAAGAAAAAGGAGGTGAGATACATCAGAATGGTTAACAGGCAACTGAGAGCTGGGATTAGAAGCAAGAAGAAACAAATTGAAGACTTAAAGATACAGTTGAGAAAACTAAAAGAATCTCCATAAAGAAATTTCACTTCAAGTAAGGATATGTTTCAGAGTTTTGATGGTTTTGCTTGGTATTAATCTTTTCAAACGTTCCCATTCAGATTTGGAGGTTTTAACAGTAAAGTGCTTAAATAGCAAAGTTTTGGGTTGAAACTATGATGTTTGAAACAATTCAGCAGTTTTGTAGTGCGCTACGAAATTGCTGACGGTGATGATTAAATCTCAGCAGTTTCGTAGCGCGCCACAAAACTGCTGAAGCTAAATAATCCAATTTCAGTCACTAGTTTTGAACTGAAAGTGGAAATGTTGAAAATGGAATATCTTCAAGGGATCCTGCAAAATTATCAATCTTCAGCAAAGTTAATACAGGTGGAGGAAACATGTATTCGAATGCAACTTTAAACTTTTGTCATAAAGTGAACACATTTACTACAGTCCAAAATATGTCAGGCAGCTTGGAGGAGCTTTTGTCTTCACACATGGACAAAGGTTGACACCGCACAAAGACGTGGCATTCTGATATTTTTGTATAATCAAAGGAGAAATACATGTTACAGTTTATTACAAAGCTTGTTGCAGCTTGCAATGAACTCAGAAGTTATTACTGCCAGGTTATAGATGAACAATTGACATGAATCAAGACAACTATTTCAAGGAGGCTCTCAAAATGCGCAATATTCTTGAAGAATTTCATGGTGATCATGGGCTTCGCCCCCCAATAATACTTGGTGTTCGTGAGCATGTATTTACTGGAAGTGTATCATCTTTAGCCTGGTTCATGTCTAACCAGGAAACAAGTTTTGTGACTTTGGGTCAACGTGTCCTGGCAAATCCTCTCAAGGTCCGTATGCATTATGGACATCCAGATGTCTTTGATAGGATTTTTCATATCACACGAGGAGGCATAAGCAAGGCATCTCGTGTCATTAATATAAGTGAAGATATTTATGCAGGCTTCAACTCCACTTTGAGACAGGGAAATATCACTCATCATGAGTACATTCAGGTTGGAAAAGGACGAGATGTGGGACTTAATCAAATTGCTCTGTTTGAGGGTAAAGTCGCTGGTGGCAATGGCGAACAGGTTCTTAGCAGAGATGTATATAGACTTGGAATGCTTTTTGACTTTTTCAGGATGTTGTCGTTCTACTTCACGACTGTTGGCTTTTATGTTTGTACGATGTTGACAGTCTTGACAGTCTACGTTTTTCTTTATGGTAAAGCATACCTGGCCCTGTCTGGTTTGGATATTGCAATCACCGACAAAGCTCGTTCTTTGGATAGCACAGCTCTGGAGGCAGCTCTCAATACACAGTTCCTGTTCCAAATTGGTGTATTTACTGCGGTGCCAATGATCATGGGGTTCATCTTAGAACAGGGACTTCTGAAGGCTCTTGTGAATTTCGTGATAATGCAACTGCAATTATGCTCTGTGTTTTTTACATTTTCCCTTGGAACAAGAACTCATTATTTTGGCCGGACTCTTCTACATGGAGGTGCCAAGTACAGAGCAACTGGAAGAGGATTTGTTGTCCGTCATATCAAATTTGCAGAGAATTACAGGCTTTACTCTCGCAGTCATTTTGTCAAAGCATTTGAAGTGATTTTACTACTTATAACAAGGAGAATGCTATTTTTGTTTATGGTAGAGGTTGGAGAAATGCCGTGGTAAAAGTGTGAACCCCGATGAGGCCGTTGCCATGGGTGCTGCCATTCAGGGTGGTATACTTCATGGTGATGTGAAAGAGTTACTTCTTCTTGATGTTACTCCTCTGTCATGGGGAATTGAAACTCTTGATGGTGTATTTACACGGCTTATCAACATAAACACCACAATTCCAACAAAGAAAAGTCAGGTGTTTTCAATTGCTGCAGATGGTCAAACTCAGGTAGGAGTGAGAGTATTGCAAGGTGAGTGGGAAATGGCTTCAGATAATAAGCTGCTTGGCGAGTTTGAGCTTGTTGGCATTCCACTAGCACCCAGAGGTGTACCTCAAATAGAGGTTACCTTCGACATTGATGCAAACGGTATTGTGACTGTATCTGCTAAAGACAAAGCCACGAATAAGGAGCAGAATATCACTATCCGGTCGTCTGGAGGACTGACAGAAGACGAGATACAGAAAATGGTGAGAGAGGCTGAGATGCATGCTCAAAAAGATCAGGAAAAGAAGGCATTAATCGATGCTAGAAATGCTGCAGACAGCACGATATACTCAGTAGAGAAGAGTTTGAGCGAATATAAAGACAAACTTTCTTCAGATGTCATTTCTGAAATAGAGTCAGCTGTAACAGACTTAAAGAAAGCAATTGCTAATGATGATGTTGAAGATATCAAAGCAAAAAACTGATGCAGCAACTGCGGCATCCTTGAAAATAGGCTAGACTGTACAGCAACAATCTGGTGGCTCATCCTCTGGTTCTCAAGGTGGATTTCAAGGTGGAGCCTACTGTTATCATCAGAGTAGCAAGCGTTTGCAGTGGTACAACACCTAGACAAAAACAGGGTTTCTCTGACTATTATGCTGGATGATGGTCAAAAGAATGAAATTTTGAGGGAGATTATTGAACTAGATCCTAAAAAGGGTATCTTACAAAAGGTTTTTATAAATAACTATCTGCATGTAAATATGTCTCATGAATTTAGGGCCTTGATAACCGCAGAAGACCATTCTCTTGCATTATTGCAACAAGGTGAAATCGTTTGGAGAAAATTCAAGACACAACACTCATTCTAATGCTGAAGTTATCTCAGTTCTCAGGTTCTTTAAAAATATTTCAGATAGCTGAGTATGCCCTTAGTGGTATTTAGCTGACAAGTTCTTGATGCTGATTGCTTTCATTTCCAGATCATGCATATCTCTTATCAAATAAGAGAAGTAGATGAGGACCAGGGACCATTAAAGATACAATAGAATATATTATACATATTACAAGACTGTGTTATGGACAGTGTGAGGAAAAATAGCAAGGTTGCAACTGATGAAGAGAGAACAAAGCGGCAAATCTTTTTGGAAGATTTTGTCATCACACAGGTACATGAGAAAGGCTTACAGCACATCAAGGATGTGGCACTCCATTTTGGGTAATTAAAGGATAAAGAACATGGCTAATTACTTCCGAATATCTTTGAGGAAAACAAAGGCATAAAAACAGGGACAATTTCCTGTTTCTCAGCAAGGTAAAAGGATACGACATTAAAGGCCAGCAAGC
This sequence comes from Pinus tabuliformis, assembly GCA_031772625.1. NCBI lineage: Eukaryota > Viridiplantae > Streptophyta > Pinopsida > Pinales > Pinaceae > Pinus > Pinus tabuliformis. The sequence goes on from CM062805.1 coordinate 841,120,665, forward strand.
AGCTACAAACATCCATCACAGCCACCGCCAGAAGGGAACCAGATGTCAAAGAACAAGAACCATTGTAATCAAGGCTATTATTAGCATAACACAGTGTTATAATCCTACTTGATTTAGATCTCTAAAAACTCCAGTGAACAGTCAGTTGTATTTATTAGTTAGTTAAAGGTTAATAGGTGTCAATAGAAGTAGTTTTCGAATTCCCCTCATGCTTGAGGAGGAATCTCGATCAGTTAGAATAAGAGCTCTATATATAGCTGAAACAGAAATGTAATAGGGGTTGGAAAACTTTATGATAGAGCATTGTATTTGGCTTATGTAAAGACAGAGTTTCAGTAATATAATTTGGCTTTACTTCTCAGGATTCATGAAGGATTTCTATGTTCAGAATGTGTGATCTTGTCTTTTCCTTAATTTTTTACAGCTGTATAAATGTATAATCACTCAGAATTCACTGATTGTGCTCTGATTTCCTGTATGCATTTATAAACTGTGGTTCCATATGAGTTGTGTTCTGAATATTCAAATGCTGAATGCCCTGACTTCTATGTAAAGTCAAGATCATTGTTTATTAAGATGTTGTTGACTCCATAGGCCCAATGGAAACTTGTTTAATGTTTTTCGAGCATCCATATTTGTCTTAGTTATTTCACAAAGAGTTAGCCATCTTATCTTAATCAGAATCATTAACCCATCTAGAGAGAGCCCTCTCAGGTTGAGGAGGCTAAGCCTGAGCCTAAAGTAGGTTTGAAATAGTTACTTAGAGTCAACCTGACCAGCAGCCTATCAGGGTCTGATTTTGAGATAACATTTTGGTGCGTCTGCCGGGAGCGTGAAGATTAATCATTCCAGAAATCAAGAGGCTGAACTTCTGAAGGTAGCAGGAGCTCAGAAGACTTTTTGAGGCTGCAAATCTACCTTGGCGACTCCATTGTTGAAGAATTCAAAATTCATACATTCATGGTGATTCCACTGGAGTTATGAAGGACCCAGATGCTACCATTCTTATTTCAAGGTATGCATGCATAAATTTTTCAAGAATTCATGGTTTCCCAAATCATTTTCCCAAGGATGCATATTTTCTAAGGAATGGTCCAAAATTCAATGGAGAAGATTTGAGTTTAACTTTGAAGCATATATCAGATTTCTGTGATTTTACTGAGCTTCTTAGAGTTAAACATGAGGATGTTTGCATTATGTTGTTCTATGATTCATTTCAAGGGAAATGTAAACGGTGGATTGAAAGCTTTCCTGCCAAATACATTAAGTCATTTGAAGAATTTTGGCTTATGTTTTTGGAGGAATGGATAGATAGATCAGATGTGGTGGCAAACTCTCCTTCAATTCAAGGTTTCAAACAATGGAATGATGATCATAGTAATGGAGAAATGGATGAAAATTTTTCTTTGTCCTTGTCCTCGTATCTAAAATCATTTAAGTGCAAGGCAGAGGATAAGATGAAATTTTTGGATGAAGTTGCTAAGGACATTGAGGAAGACATTGAAGGTTTACAAGGTCAAATTTAGGCATATAGTCTTCATAGTCATGATCATTATTTTCAGAAGCTTTCTATGGCAGAACACAAGGAGAGAGTGTTAGTTCCTTTCTCTTTCACGATTGAGGAAGTGTACACTGTTGTTGAAAATCAGTTTGCACAACCAGAAAGTTACAAGAATCATCAAGCTGATCATGTATTCTGGGATCCTATAGCCAAATATATGGAAGAGTTTTACTCTCGAGTGTTTCAGTTTTTCCATGAAGATCAGAGGCAATTTCAGTGGCAGTGGTCATCGCAATATCATAGTGGCTCTGAACTCCGATGCAGTCAAAGAACTCAAATATCAGATAAGACAAATGATTGGCTACATTGGAAATTTCACATTGATTGAGCTAAAATAAATTTGAATTGTTAGGGTAGGTAGGTAGGAAAATGCAAATAAGCTCAAGGTCAACTGAGCATTTTTCAGTAGATGTAGATTTCTTTTTCCTACAGTGATCATCAAGGTTAAGCCCGAGGTGAAGGCCCAAGAAGCTTGAAGGGGATGTTTGTCAAGCAAATCCATGTTTTTTATAAAGAGGACAAAGCACTGGACCTGCATGTTCTTAGTGTACCACAGGGGCACACTATCCCAAGTGGAGCCACCTGTTATCACTTAAGAATTCTAATTTCCAAACTGCTCACATTAGTTTGATGCTCTGTCCAAAGACCTATTTTTCAGCCAGAACAAAAGCTTATATCTCATGTCATCTTCACTTACCATTATATCGGCAATGCAAGAAAAAGGAGGTGAGATACATCAGAATGGTTAACAGGCAACTGAGAGCTGGGATTAGAAGCAAGAAGAAACAAATTGAAGACTTAAAGATACAGTTGAGAAAACTAAAAGAATCTCCATAAAGAAATTTCACTTCAAGTAAGGATATGTTTTATAGTTTTGATGGTTTTGCTTGGTATTAATCTTTTCAAACGTTCCCATTCAGATTTGGAGGTTTTAACAGTAAAGTGCTTAAATAGCAAAGTTTTGGGTTGAAACTGTGATGTTTGAAACAATTCAGCAGTTTTGTAGCGCGCTACGAAACTGCTGACGGTGGTGATTAAATCTCAGCAGTTTCGTAGCGCGCCATGAAACTGCTGAAGCTAAATAATCCAATCTCAGTCACTAGTTTGGAACTGCAAGTGGAAATGTTGAAAATGGAATATCTTCAAGGGATCCTGCAAAATTATCAATCTTCATCAAAGTTAATACAGGTGGAGGAAACATGTATTCGAATGCAACTTTAAACTTTTGTTATAAAGTGAACACATTTACTACAGTCCAAAATATGTCAGGCAGCTTGGAGGAGATTTTGTCTTCACGCATGGACAAAGGTTGACAGCACACAAAGACGTGGCATTCTGATATTTTTGTATAATCAAAGGAGAAATACATGTTGCAGTTTATTACAAAGCTTGTTGCAGCTCGCAATGAACTCAGAAGTTATTACAGCCAGGTTATAGATGAACAATTGACATGAATCAAGACAACTATTTCGAGGAGGCTCTCAAAATGCGCAATCTTCTTGAAGAATTTCATGGTGATCATGGGCTTCGCCCCCCAATAATACTTGGTGTTCATGAGCATGTATTTACTGGAACTGTATAATTTTTAGCCTGGTTCATGTCTAACCAGGAAACAAGTTTTGTGACTTTGGGTCAACGTGTCCTGGCAAATCCTCTCAAGGTCCATATGCATTATGGACATCTAGATGTCTTTGATAGGATTTTTCATATCACACGAGGAGGCATAAGCAAGGCATATCGTGTCATTAATATAAGTGAAGATATTTATGCAGGCTTCAACTCCACTTTGAGACAAGGAAATATCGCTCATCATGAGTACATTCAGGTTGGAAAAGGACGAGATGTGGGACTTAATCAAATTGCTCTGTTTGAGGGTAAGGTCGCTGGTGGCAATGGCGAACAGGTTCTTAGCAGAGATGTATATAGACTTGGAATGCTTTTTGACTTTTTCAGGATGTTGTCGTTCTACTTCACGACTGTTGGCTTTTATGTTTGTACGATGTTGACAGTCTTGACAGTCTACGTTTTTCTTTATGGTAAAGCATACCTGGCCCTGTCTGGTTTGGATATTGTAATTACCGACAAAGCTCGTTCTTTGGATAGCACAGCTCTGGAGGCAGCTCTCAATACACAGTTCCTGTTCCAAATTGGTGTATTTACTGCGGTGCCAATGATCATGGGGTTCATCTTAGAACAGGACTTCTGAAGGCTGTTGTGAATTTCGTGATAATGCAACTGCAATTATGCTCTGTGTTTTTTACATTTTCCCTTGGAACAAGAACTCATTATTTTGGTCGGACTCTTCTCCATGGAGGTGCCAAGTACAGAGCAACTGGAAGAGGATTTGTTGTCCGTCATATCAAATTTGCAGAGAATTACAGGCTTTACTCTCGCAGTCATTTTGTCAAAGCGTTTGAAGTGATTTTACTACTTATAACAAGGAGAATGCTATTCTTGTTTATGGTAGAGGTTGGAGAAATGTCGTGGTAAAAGTGTGAACCCCGATGAGGCCGTTGCCATGGGTGCTGCCATTCAGGGTGGTATACTTCATGGTGATGTGAAAGAGTTACTTCTTCTTGATGTTACTCCTCTGTCGTGGGGAATTGAAACTCTTGGTGGTGTATTTACACGGCTTATCAACAGAAACACCACAATTCCAACAAAGAAAAGTCAGGTGTTTTCAACTGCTGCAGATGGTCAAACTCAGGTAGGAGTGAGAGTATTGCAAGGTGAGCGGGAAATGGCTTCAGATAATAAGCTGCTTGGTGAGTTTGAGCTTGTTGGCATTCCACCAGCACCCAGAGGTGTACCTCAAATAGAGGTTACCTTCGACATTGATGCAAACGGTATTGTGACTGTATATGCTAAAGACAAAGCCACGAATAAGGAGCAGAATATCACTATCCGGTCGTCTGGAGGACTGACAGAAGATGAGATACAGAAAATGGTGAGAGAGGCTGAGATGCATGCTCAAAAATATCAGGAAAAGAAGGCATTAATCGATGCTAGAAATGCTGCAGACAGCACGATATACTCAGTAGAGAAGAGTTTGAGCGAATATAAAGAAAAAATTTCTTCAGATGTCATTTCTGAAATAGAGTCAGCTGTAACAGACTTAAAGAAATCAATTGCTAATGATGATGTTGAAGATATCAAAGCAAAAAACTGATGCAGCAACTGCGGCATCCTTGAAAATAGGCTAGACTGTACAGCAACAATCTGGTGGCTCATCCTCTGGTTCTCAAGGTGGATTTCAAGGTGGAGCCTACTGTTATCATCAGAGCAGCAAGCGTTTGCAGTGGTGCAACACCTAGACAAAAACAGGGTTTCTCTGACTGTTATGCTGGATGATGGTCAAAAGAATGAAATTTTGAGGGAGATTATTGAACTAGATCCTAAAAAGGGTATCTTACAAAAGGTTTTTATAAATAACTATCTGCGTGTAAATATGTCTCATGAATTTAGGGCCTTGATAACCGCAGAAGACCATTCTCTTGCATTATTGCAACAAGGTGAAATCGTTTGGAGCAAATTCAAGACACAGCGCTCATTCCAATGCTGAAGTTATCTCAGTTCTCAGGTTCTTTAAAAATATTTCAGATAGCTAAGTATGCCCTTAGTGGTATTTAGCTGACAAGTTCTTGATGCTGATTGCTTTCATTTCCAGATCATGCATATCTCTTATCAAATAAGAGAAGTAGATGAGGACCAGGGACCATTAATGATACAGTAGAATATATTATACATATTACAAGACTGTGTTATGGACAGTGTGAGGAAAAATAGCAAGGTTGCAACTGATGAAGAGAGAACAAAGCGGTAAATCTTTTTGGAAGATTTTGTCATCACACAGGTACATGAGAAAGGCTTAAAGCACATCAAGGACGTGGCACTCCATTTTGGGTAATTAAAGGATAAAGAACATGGCTAATTACTTCCGAATATCTTTGAGGAAAACAAAGGCATAAAAACAGGGACAGTTTCCTATTTCTCAGCAGAGGTAAAAGGATACGACATTAAAGGCCAGCAAGCAGCTACAAACATCCATCACAGCCACCGCCAGAAGGGAACCAGATGTCAAAGAACAAGAACCATTGTAATCAAGGCTATTATTAGCATAACACGGTGTTAGAATCCTACTTGATTTAGATCTCTAAAAACTCCAGTCAACAATCAGTTGTATTTATTAGTTAGTTAAAGGTTAATAGGTGTCAATAGAAGTAGTTTTCGAATTCCCCTCATGCTTGAGGAGGAATCTCGATCAGTTAGAATAAGAGCTCTATATATAGCTGAAACATAAATGTAATAGGGGTTGGAAAACTTTATGACAGAGCATTGTATTTGGCTTATGTAAAGACAGAGTTTCAGTAATATAATTTGGCTTTACTTCTCAGGATTCATGAAGGATTTCTATGTTCAGAATGTGTGATCTTGTCTTTTCCTTAATTTTTTACAGTTGTATAAATGTATAATCACTCAGAATTCACTGATTGTGCTCTGATTTCCTGTATGCATTTATAAACTGTGGTTCCATATGAGTTGTGTTCTGAATATTCAAATGCTGAATGCCCTGACTTCTATGTAAAGTCAAGATCATTGTTTATTAAGATGTTGTTGACTCCATAGGCCCAATGGAAACTTGTTTAATGTTTTTCCAGCATCCATATTTGTCTCAGTTATTTCACAAAGAGTTAGCCATCTTATCTTAATCAAAATCATTAACCCATCCAGAGAGAGCCCTCTCAGGTTGAGGAGGCTAAGCCTCAGCCTAAAGTAGGTTTGAAATAGTTACTTAGAGTCAACCTGACTAGCAGCCTATCAGGGTCTGATTTTGAGATAACAGTAACCACAGAGGCGCGTAAGCAGTTGATTCACCTATCTAAGGTCCGCGAAAGACAGTCTTGAATGTTCGCGGAGGCATAGAATCTGATTAAGGGAAGTTATATCGATAATCCCTAAGGGCTTATCGATCTACGCGAAGGAAGGTTTAGGGCATAAAACGACATTACACTAATCTTTGGTTGCAGAAACTTGGTTCTAGCATCCCCCCATACTGCTTCAGTTGAGACATCAATTCGCGCTCCACAGGTTTATGCTGAAAAGGTCAGTAGTGTAGGGATTTGTTTGGAAAAACTAACGTTGAACCTAGGTCAAAACCCACTAAGCCAATACCTTCCTCTCCTCAAGTCATTGAATTTGTGGCATATGATCTCTCCCCTAATGGAATCATTCAAGCTCAAGGCACATGCAACTGTACCTCTTTGGTGTATTTTTTATCTCATCAACGCTTCTCATATGCATTCTCACTTTTCAAGTCTTAGTCCTCAATCTCCCTACATGTTTCCATTAATGGACTAGGAGATGCACTAGTTGACATGCGATAATTTGCAATTTAAGAATGAGGAAAGGGTTCATTCAGATGGCTTCTTGATGTGGAAAGTATCTAGATGTAACCACCCCTCAAACATTTACCCAATTTCACCGGCTTGTCGTGGTAAACATGAGCTAGAGGGCTACTATGACATGACCCAACCTCCTAGGTCCCATTAAGGAAGTGGGGTTGACTACTAATGATAACTAACCTTTCACAACATCGTACAGGGCTACAAGACCGTAGGGGGCAAAACAACCACCCCAAGTGGCCAAATCCTGAGTTGGACCACCTTTTCCTTTCCCTGGGCCCACAACCGCTCCCAGAGCAAGGTATCCATGTACTTGGGATCCTCCAACTGCATGCACAAGGCTGCATCCATGTGTTTCAAACTAAAATCTCAAGTTCAGAGCATGAGGTCCCGGATTCTAATCCTAAATTCCATTTCAACCTCCATACCACTCTTCAGAACTCAGTGAGACTTTCCATAATGATAATTTACATCAAGACAAAGTCATTCATATGAAACTTTGATCAAAACTTGACCTAACCAGGCCTAACCATGACAGTCGTTTCATCAAACATATTGAGAACATGTAATCTATAGGTCATGAATGCATATCTGAGCATAGGGGTATGATACTTATTTGAGAATCATCAAGAAGGTCTAATGCCCTCTCATAATAGTTTCAATAACATCTATTAGGTCATTCATTCAATAACCATTCGTTTACTAATCAAAATATGTTAGGATCCACAACTAGTACTTGTTATGAAACCATACTTATAACCAGCAAATAACCAACATATCAACCATGATAGAATAGCCATTAAATACACATAATAACAAGTACAATTACTCATAAAATACAAGAGGAAAATATATCTTATTAACATATGCAAAAGCCAACCAAGTTAGGGACTTCCACGTACCACCCGACCATAGATTAAGCTGAACCAAGTCTTTCTTTCAGACAATCATCCTCGTGCCATATTCCAAGCATGAATGTGGGACTCAAGACAAAACAAATAGGGCTTCCTCAGGCTTTACCGCAATCCCACCAAAAATAGTCAATGGAATCCTACACCCGAAACAAGGACCTACATAACCAGGCTTTATCGTAATCCCGCTAAAACTGGTCAAGGGATCACTAGGCACAAAACAAGGACATAAACAACTAGGATTTACTGCAATTCTACCAAAACTGGTCAAGGGGTCACTAGGCCCAAAACAAGCTTGGATGCCTCAGAATTTATTCCCCAATACCTTGAGGATTTTTCATGTTTCCACCCTCATGATTTACCGCAATCCGACCAAAACTGGTCAAGTTATTCCTAGGCCCTTGGGAATTTTCCTCAGACCACCTCACCTAGTTTCAAAACCATCTAGAAATTTGAAACTCAACCAAATAAAAGAGCCTCATCACACTATGGTTATCTAGAAATTGAAATGCAAGGCTAAAACCACTATCACACCTAGAAAAACCCATGCCAATGGCAGCAAGAGAACCAAATACTCACATGCATGTACAAAGCATTCACAAACTAGCTAGGAAATAAAACATGAAACTTGTTGCATGCAAGTATTCATGTTGAAGTTTCCTTATCCAACTTTTCCTTGCTTGTCCCTTGCTTTCCTTTTCCTTCTTGTCCTTCCTTTCCTTTGCCTTCTTGTCCTTCCTTTTCTTTCCTTTTTCCAATGCTAGAGTGCTCCAAGAATGATCTAAGTGTCCAAGAGTATGAGAGAGTGAGATAATAGAAGAGAGCTCCAAGATAAAACTGAAAATTTTTTGTTAATTGATCCTCATAAGATTTTTTATTATTGAGGCCCCTATTTTCCTTCGATTTTCCTCTCATGCAAACCTATGACCTTTCATCTTCCTTCTCTCCTATTTTCCTTTATTTCTGTAAATAAATATCAATTAATGCCACCTTTCCTTTGCTAATTCCTTACCAATTTCCTTATACATAATAAACCAAAATGAACACCCACTAGGATGTTTTCCCAACATTCAACTTGGAATATGTGTCCCATGACCTTGGTCTTATTTTTTCCTTTATTAATTTGATTACATGAACTTTTAACCTAAGACTGTTACATTAGACATGAATAGATCTTGTAGGGAGATCCACGCACCTTTGTGTGGAAGCACGTCAGCACAAAAATTCAATCTTGGATGGTTATTGAGTCAAAGAGTGAATCTATAGTGGTCAATTCAGGAATGGTTTTAAGGACAATGATGCTTTGGGACGCAAAACCAATTATGGTAAATCAAAATCCCTTGTGTCGGATATAATGGGAAATGATCAAGCATAGGTATTCATAGGTATTCAAAAATTTTATTAGTCAAAAGTTTGGGTTTAATCTCGTATGTAGATTTTGTTGGAATATGGTCTGGGTTGTCAAAAAGGTGCCACATTATTGGAATTTCTAGTTTTTTAGTGTCGAGACTCAAGTAATTTTCATACCCTCTAGTGTTGTGAACGATTTGAGGCATAAGCAACAAGGTCACTTCTTAGATGGAAACTACACCCTTCTTGGCATAGAGGAAACAATCGCTAATCTTATCATCTCTGAAATTGCCTTCTTCACTACTCAATTAGTAGAAGTTTTTCCTCCAAAAAGGTATTGGTGGATGGTTAATAGCAAAAGAGTGGGCAATGTGTTCAATTATCAATTTCCACAACGGAGATAGAAACTATAAATTAGGTCCTTGCGGTAATAGGGATTCTTTTCCTTAATTCAACGACTCTTCTTATTGGTTCATATTTTCCTCCCTCCACCTTGTTTTTCTCCTTCTGTTGTTTCCTAAACATAATGGATTCTAGTTCTGATTTCATATGATTCCTAAGTTTGCTCACTGTTGGAAGGAACATGTAATGTTGCGCAGAGAAAATTATGATTTCCATGTTATGTTATATCATCAACATGCCTTTCGGACTACAACTTTGTACCTTATAAAATCTAAGTAGCAACATATTACATATTTGGAGGACGAGGTGGACACCCTGTGTAGCATAATAGTCCATTTACAAATCCTATTATCATTTCTAGGCATCCCAACTATAGATTCAACACAAGAGATGGATATGAATAGGCCAATTGATCCCTCTGAGTAGTTTGATAATGAAGGGATACAAATGTATTAAGTTTTTGTTTCAATTTTGTAGGCTTTATCCCAATCGGATAATAAGAGTACTTCTTATATATGGTATCTCATATGTAATATGGGTATGGGTATAGGTATGGGTAGTTAGATGTAGTTTTGTTGTATCTGAATTATTTGAATAGGTAGACAATGTATTTTCCCTGGGTATTTACTGTGACCAGGCACAAACTTAATACAAACAAGTACTCATTCTTGTTTTTTTTAAAACATAATTTTTGTAATTTAACAAAATGGTTTTACTGAACTAGAAATAGGTAATCACCATGCAGATAACCCTAAACTTTTCAGGGTGATTTCATATGTAGCACCCCTTATTCTCTCTTAACATAACCATTTTATAATTGTTTAACATTATGGGGCTTGATATTTTACTTTATTTACACATGTATGTATCCTACTTTATTTACCCATATACTTCCTTACTGCCATCAACTTCTCTTTATTCACTAACCCAACCTATTAGTTCTCATTGTTAAGGGCGCCCCAACAATAATTCAATTCTAAAATGAAATTTTTCTTCTTTTTTTTTTCAATGTACTTATGACAAGATTCTTCACTTCTCATTACATTAACTTTATGACGATGAGATTTATTTGATTTCCCATTTATTGTTCATTGCCAGCTCTTAGTTGGTGATTCCACCCTTACTTCTGTATTTTTTTTTTAAATAGCATAATGTATATGGCTCGAAGTTCACCTAACTATGCCCATATTTGAATATTTGATTTAGATAAGGGTGATGAATTGGTCCTATAGGTGGAGTTGTCATATTTCCAATTATTCTCTACTATGGAACACAAAACAATTTATTATTGTTGCCCTTGAACAGTAATAGCGTTAAACATTCAACTCTGATACTACTTGTAACATCCACACGATTATATATATATATATATATATATATATATATATATATATATATATATATATATATATATAATTTTATCTTGCAACTAATATTTTTTTGTTGCGCATGACCTCATGTGATATGATCTTTATTGTTGGTACCAATTATTATTTTACTACACTCTTTCTCAAAATATCAAGGATGTAAATATTTTATGTTTCATATTGATATTCAAATAATATATATGCTTTTGTATGTGTTATGTCCTGACTATAATTATGTTGTTCATAGAAATCAACTCTATTTATAGTTCATCTCATATCATCGATTAAAGGGTTTAATATAAAGCATTGGTATGAAGTTCACACACCCTCATTCTAGATTGATATTCAGTGCACAATCTATTAAAGGGTTTAATATAAAGCATTGGTATGAAGTTCACACACCCTCATTCTAGATTGATATTCAGTGCACATGGCTTGTAGTTGTTGCAGTGAAGTGGTGTTGTGCAGGAAATCCTTTTTTGTGGAAAGAAATGATCCCTCTAGTCCTATGGGAGGATATAGCAACAAACTATACAAATATGTGCAAACTTTCCTAGCTTATGCCAGAAAACACAAAGGAGTATAGATTACCTACCTCACTCTGATGCTAAAACCTGTTGGTGTCGTCCTTGTTTCTCTGGCTTACAAGCTCAATCTCCTCTTCGCTGATGTGGATGAATACCTGAGAGGAAAATCACATGGAAACAAAAAATGCATACATAGCAAAAACCATTACCATATAAACCATATAGTAGATCAAGGAGTATTATACTAAATGAGCAATGATAGACATATTTATGGAAAACAAACACATATTGTATTATTAATAGATAGTAAAGGGAAGAATTACAACCACTTAACCCTTGATGTTGGAAGCCTCCTTTAGGTGAGTTTCCAAGTCTTAGCCTTAAACTTCAAGCACTCCTTCCTCCTTAGAAAAATGGGTAGTATTTGGGCATAGTTTAGCACTAGGAAGGCAACCAATCAATAACCAACCAACATCTAACAAAAAGTAGATGGTAGGGGTTTAATTTATATGGAAGGAGAGGGAGTTGAGGATCCATAAAAGAAGAGAGAGGTTCCACATTTCAATGGGAAGATCCATGAAAGTAGGATCAAGAACCATGAATGGGAGGTATCACTTTGATCCTCATTCAGCTGCAACTAGCTCGTCATTAAGGAGGCTTCAAGTAGGAGAAGCTTCTCCTCCATTTTAGGAAAAACTGCCTGTCAGGGTATATTTTCCTACCAAAAGGTGTGCTACCAGTGCTACTCACTAGTTAGACAAAAGGTTCCCAACACGGGTTTGTCTGGTAAAAGTAGCACTAGGCTTGCAAAACAAGGTTTTCCACAAGTTATTCAGAATTTCTTCAAGGAAAATCTTCTTCTTCATTTATGGATGCTTATAAACATGTTTCATGGTGAATACATTATTTTTTATAGATTTCATCACTTTGCCACACTTGTGACATTGAGGATACAAAGTGTGACACTTATGATATGAGACTGGGAGTGTGACAAAATACTTTATAACAAGTGGCATTAATCCTGACCCTTGATCACTAGGGCTTGAGATCCAGAATCCAAAGTGACTAGGGTTAGTTATGGGGTGCAACCATCCCCTCCCTCTCTACATTCACATCCCATTCACACCCTCTATGCTTCCAGCAAAGCTTATCATAGCGACTTGAACCCTAGTTGTTGATTCCACTGAGTTGCTATGTTTCGAAGCCATGGAGTGAGTTGGCAAAGTAATAAGTAGATGAATTAATTCTTTGTCATTGTTCCAAGAGGTTAGGTTCATAATACTAATCATTACCCTTGTCTTCAGGCACTTGGAACTAGGTTTTCTTTGTGTGGTCGTTACTTTAGTCACTATTAGGAATGAGCAAAACCCTCCTCCATCTCTTCAATGTTTGGGGATTCGGAGTTGTTTGCATGAACTCTTATTAAGTTCTCACTCAGATTTGCAAGGTAACTCATTAGTCCCAAGCACATTATAGATGCAATTTCGAGTCTCTTCCTCGGTGCTTTTTTGGTTATTAATATATTAACCTTAATGGGGTTAAACTTGTTACAGGTTGGATAGCACATGATTCAATGGCCATATAGGTAATCTTGGGGTTTCATTTTTATTATTACTTAGGAACTCATGCATGATTTCCTAATTTATTTATTTATTTTGACTGGTATGTTCTGTATGTGATCAAGTTCGTTTTTCTAACAAAATTCCTTAGGACGGTTTTGATATTTGGAATTTTCATGGTCCGCCTTAGGGTTTCTCTTTCCATGTTTCTTTTGTAACATTTTATTTTGCTTATTTGGAACAAGGTCCAGTTAAACTTCATGCAAATCTTGAATCAGAGCTAGGTTTTATCTACTGTTTTGTTCATGTAATTCATAAGAATGGTCGTCCGGCCCAAACCCCTCTATGGGGTGTATTACAACAATTTTATAGAGTTAGGGCTTTGATTTTTATTCGATACTAGAAAACAGATTCGAGACTTATGAAAGTTGTTTCTGGTTGTAATGTCATAAAATTTTAATACTCAAACATATAATTTTTAATCATTGTTTAATAGTTCTATTGCCAGTTCTATAAAGTTAGGTCTCTGATTTTTATTCGATACCAGAAAACATATTTGACGCTTATGAAATTTGTTTCTGATTGTAGAGTAGTAAATTTTTGATACTCAAACCTACAAATTGTATTCATTGTTTAATAGTTCTATTGTCATGAGATATATATATATATATATATATATATATATATATATATATATATATTTATTTATTTATTTTCTTTTTCTTTTGTAAAATGTTTCCTCCTTCGCAATACTTTTTCATACTGATTGATGGCTATGGGGTTTCCTCTCAAACCCTTAGTTTTTAGTTATGAGTACCATATTGTATGTTGAAAAGGTTGTTGCCACGAACGGTTTATATCTATTTTGTCTCTTCCAATTATTACAGTTTTGTGAGACATTCTTTCGTGGTTTTAGTCTGCACGTTCATGTGACAAACTAAAAGCAAAACTTGGCATTTACTTTACTATCAATGCATAGGCTTAATACTGTAAATAGATTTTTATTGTGAATTTGATATTTCTAGTTTTCTTAAGCTTACAACCTTAGATTTAGTTTTCAACATGCAGTCCCTTTTTTTTTTACAGTCTCATCATATAGCCCCGTTTACAATTTCTCATTGAATTCTTTTCAATTTCTTGTTTAGTACATTATAGCTATTATTGTTCTAGTGAGTGATCCGCACACTCCTCTGGGACCTTCCATTCACCATTTGGAATGAATTATATATATATATATATATATATATAGTGAGAGATATTATTATTTTGAATGGAAAACTAATGTTTTCCAGCTGGAACTAACCTTTGTTCATGGCAGTCTTATACAAGTAGAATAATTATTTGGTTACATTATTCTCAATGCAATATTAACATTTACTTATGAGGTTTCTTCAACCACTTTGTCCAACTACTATTTTTCATTTACAAACTCACCATTTCCTTTAACATTCCAATGGTAACAATTGTCCCAATCTTTACAAAAAGTATTTTACTACTACATTTTCAGTAAGATTTACCATTCCCATCATTATCCATCTATGTAACTAGTATTAGAAACTTCCAGAATGCACTCATTCCAAAGTAATATAACTTCTAGAAAATTAGAAGTACATATATGTTTAGGTTTAGACAGTTTGGGAATTCAGATAGGAGAAAGACCACTCCTCCTAACCAATCAGAACAACAACCCCTAGTTCTCCCCCCAAACCATTTTTTCTCTTCCAGATAAGTTTTTTGAAGGAGACCTAAAAAGTTCTGCCCAAAGGCATCTAAGATAGTAATAAATCCAGCCCAGGAACTCACAGACTCAACAAGTCAGACTTAGGGATTCCACTAGCCCCAATCAGCTCAACAATACTCTAACTAGAAGCATATTTCCTTCCCTTAACAATGTCATGTTCAAGGGATTAATTTTCTTTCTCTCCTTTCTTAGTTGCCTCAGGTTCCTCTCATACCATCTAAGCTTATTTTCCCAACTGAGCTGATTTATCTCTAGGGAAAAGGAGTAATCGTCCTCTAACTATATGGTAAGTGAAAAAAAAATTCATTTAGTGTCTTTCCCCTGTGAATTCCATGACTTTCCATAAACTATTTTATATAAAATAATAATAAAGTTTAAACATTAAAGTTTCTCACTGGGCTTTACACATAGTGTCACAGCAGTAAAAAAGTAAATTAAATATTTACTTTTCACTAAGAGGTATTAAAATTAGGTTTTACTTGTCCTCTAGCATGATAGTGTATTATAGACAAAGTTTAAAAAATTAAAAAGGGAAATTTTGAGAAAAACATTTTTCATTATAATTTCTTAATTTACAAAAAATCAATTTAAAAAAAGAGTTATTTTCTCTTTATTTTTATTTTTCTTTTTAAATTATATTTTAAATATTTTGTGAATGGTTTGTGTAAATAAAAGAAAATTCTCAAACCAAAAATGCTCCTTTGGCATGAGAGTGTTTTTATGTAAGTATACCAACTTCTTCCTTTAAAACTTTTATGTTTGAAAAGTTAGGCTTTCTTTTTGTATAAGTGTCTTATAAACAAAGTTTTTTTTAGATCAAGAAATCCCATTTTAAGGATTTTGATTCATGTATTTATAGTCCTTTCGTATGAAAATTTATGCTTTATCTTGTACAATTGTCTATTATGTAAACAGGGTTAAATCCATCTTAATTGGGGATCTATCAGGATCTATCAAGTGCCAGATC
Organism: Pinus tabuliformis; assembly: GCA_031772625.1. NCBI lineage: Eukaryota > Viridiplantae > Streptophyta > Pinopsida > Pinales > Pinaceae > Pinus > Pinus tabuliformis. The sequence continues at coordinate 841,136,452 of CM062805.1, forward strand.
AAATCTCTCAAGGTGCAAACCTTTACTCAAGTTAAACTTTAAACCTCTTTTTTGAGTTCAAAACATGAGGAAAGGTTTGCACCTTCAGAGATTTGATCCCTCTTGGCACTTGATAAATCTAGAGTTAAGATGGATCTATGTTGGTCATTATGCCAACTCCTCTTAAAGTACATGTCACTTTCATTACAATTTAAAATAATATTTAATATTTTTAGTTAATTGCGTCAAGAGGCCCTCTCCAAGTATGGAAGAGATGTTGTCCTATCATGTTAAGTAATTTAAACATTTACTTGGTCAAATAACATAAAAATAAAATTTATTAATAAAAATAAAATATAAATATAACACTATGTTAAACATTTTTACTTGGTCATAAATAAAATAAAGAAAAAAAATAAATCTAAGGTAAAACATAAATATATTTAATAAAAAATAATAAGCTAAACTTGACTTTGTCAATTTATTGGTGGTTTTAAAGCTCCAAGTTTATGAAAACTCATGGTATTCATGTGGAATATAGCCTATTTAAAGGAGGAAATTAAACCAACCTAGATCCATCTTAACTCTGGATCTATCAAGCATTGAGAGGGATAAAATCTCCTGAGATTTAAATCTCTTTTAGAGCGAAAATAGATTTGGAGTAAAATTATAAAAATAAAAATTACTAATTATAGATATTGGCTTGATAATTAAAATAAAAAATTAAAATTAGAAAAGTCCTTAAAATTAAAAATTCTACCAATGAAAATGATTTTTCTAGGGTTTTGGACGCCGGTTAGGGTTTGGAGGGATGTGGACGCGTGCAGTTAGGGTTTGCAGACGGCGCAGCAGACGGGATTGACAGGCGAAAATCACGGGACAGAGGGCGAAGAAGGGCACGGAAGGTAGATTGAGAAAGGTAATTTCGCAAGACTCGCACCTCAAGCAAACAGTTTTCAGCAGCGAAGTGAGGGTAAACAATAAGAGATAAGAGCTGAGGGGGAAATGGAAAACCCACAAGGGAGGGGAGAGATCCCCTCCTTCAAAAATGTGGTAGCAGGGGAGACCAGTGCAAGCGGAATGCAGCATAACCAGAAGGAAAACTATGCACCTGTGATGGGTAACCTATGGCAAAAAAGGATGGGAGGAAAATGCCTACCAAGGGCACAAAAACAACCTAGATATGTCATTCCCTGCAATAAACTTGAGGAATACAACTGCTATATGAAGGACCACGCCCTGATATGTAAATTCATAGGCTACTGGCCAACTGAGAAGGAGTTATACAGATGGATTGACCAAAGGTGGAGACCAAAAGGTCATATAGATCTGAAACTGGGAGCAAAAGGGTTTTTCACAGCCATCTTTACGAATCTGGAGGACAAGGATAGGGTTTTCGAAGAAGGACCGTACTTCATGAACAATGCGGGCCTGTTCATGAAATACTGGGAAGAAAGATATAACCCAGAAAAGGAAAAAATGCTGGATGCCCCTATCTGGGTTAGACTGTTTGGACTCCGAGATGAATTCTGGGATCCTGAAATTCTAGAGGGAATTGGGAACACAATTGGGGGTTTTGTTAAAATTGCAGAAGATACAAAACGAGGCAAATATACTTCATACGCAAGGATCTGTGTCTACATGAATTTAGCAGAACCCCTCCCGGAGAATATCGAGCTAGAATATCATGATGAAATCTGGCAACAGCCAATAGATTATGAACATATTCCGTTTAGGTGCCGCAAATGCCATGAGTATGGTCATCTATATCGGCAATGCCCTCTGAATAAGGAAGAGGAGTCAAAGAGAAGTCAAGAGGAATATCAAAGAAATTCAGAAAAAATGGAGGAGGCAGACAGGGGTTTTCAACAGGTCACAAGAAGAAAGAAACAGAGCAAGGAGGGACCCAAATCCCAACCACAAGAAAAGCCCCTTCATACAGCAAGTCAAAACAAGTTCCAAATACTTCAGAACGAGAACGAGGATTATGAAGTAAATCTGGAGGACGATGAAGATCCTGGAAACACACCAATGGAAATTGTAAGTGAAAATAAAGGAAAAGACGCAAATTTGGGGAAAACAATTGAAGAACGGGCTGAAGGAAAGGCAGAAACTGCAACAATGCAATCCCAGATGGAAGTGGAAAACCAGATAGAAAGTGAGGTGGAGGAGGAAAAAATCATGAAACAGTTAATTCAGGAATGGAAACATCTCGATAGTAGATTCATACCTGAGAAGCAGAAACAGCTATACAAAGAAGCTTTTCAGAAGTACAAGGAAAAAAAAGGGGAGAACATGGATAAGCAGATAACTATAGGAAATGAACAAGGGAATGGACAGATGGGAATGGACGGCTCTGGAAAAAATAGTAGGAAAAGAGGTTGGAAAATGATGAGCGAAACCATTCAAACCGTGGGAGAAACGCTGATAAACTCAGGCAAAGTGATACCTCTGTCAGAGGTATTCTTCCCCTCCTATCAAAAGTTTTAAATGATTGTCATTAGTTGGAATATTAGGGGTTTGAATAGTAAAGGAAAACAGAGATATATGAAAGAGAAATTGAAAAAGGAGAAGCCTAGTATTATGATTCTACAGGAGACAAAAATTACAGTACAGCAGCTGGAAGGAATAATCGACAAAAATAAACTGCAATACGAAGTTATGGGGCAAGACGCTATTGGCTCTGCGGGAGGTATTGCAATTTTGTGGAATCCAAATGATATCATCCTAGAAGGTTGGACCAGCATGAATAGAATCCTTACAGGCATTGGTAGGATAGTAGGAACAAAGGAAAAGGTTGTCATCTCAGGGGTTTATGGCCCTCCTTCTCCAGGAGAAAAAGAGAGTTTTATAAATAACATGAAAATAATCCGTAGAATATATCCAGAGGCTGCTTGGATCATAGGAGGTGATTTTAATTTAATCAGATCCCTAGAGGAGAAAAAAGGAGGGATAAGGAAGTTAGACCACTTCATGGATATGTTCAATGAAATGATAGAAGATTTAAGACTAGTAGACATCCAGACTATTAATGGGATATGCACCTGGAACAATAGGAGGGGAGGCAAGAATCAAATAGCATCAAGACTTGATCACTTCCTAGTATCAGAAGCTATTATGAATAAGGATGTTTTCGTCGAAGAAAAGATCATACCATCCCTTGGATCTGATCATTGGCCTATTAGACTAGAGGTGGATATTAAAAGAAATCGTGGAAGAAGACCATTCAGATTTGAAGCCTTTTGGTTAAGGGACCCAGGATTCATAAAGAAAGTGGAAGAATGGTGGACGCAAAGTACAGTGCAGGGAAAAGGAAACATGTATACATTCCAATTGAAACTGAAGGAGTTGAAAGGGAGAATTAAGAAATGGAACAAGGAAGAATTTGGTAACATTATTGGAGACAAACAAAAACTAGAGGGGGAAATGGAATCACTACAACAAAAGATGATAATGGAAGGTCGAACAGAGGAGAGCATTAGAGAAGAGATTCTTGGAAGGGGTAATTCTTGGAAAGAAGAAAGAGGAAGAAGTTCTAAGAAGCAAAAATCAAGAATAAAGAATAAAGGTTAAGGGGAGAAAGGAACACAAAATTCTTTCATCAGGCTATGATAAAACATAGACAAAGAAATAAGATTCTATCCATCAAAGATAAAAATGGGAATAGAGTAGTGGAGCAAGCTGAGATTGAGCAAGTCCTGGTGGACCATCATAAAAGTATATTAACAGAACCTCAAGCCGACAGAACGAGAGCAATAAAGGAAATATGTTCGGCCATTCCTCGTTTAGTTACAGAAGACAAAAATAAGGCGCTGATGAGAGCAGTTAACTTAGAAGAGATAGAGGAAACTGTAAAATCTATGAAGAAAGGTACTGCTCCAGGTCCTGATGGCTTCACAGTTGATTTCTACCAGGCGGGATGGCACTTTCTGGGAAAAGAGATCCTAGATCTGATAGAAGAATCTCGGATGAACCAAAAGGTATGGCCTGCCATTAACTCTACTTTCTATGCTCTGATTCCTAAGGGTGATAATTTAGAAGATGCCAATGGTTTTAGACCCATAGCGTTGTGTAATGTTATCTACAAGATCATAACATCCGTGATCGCCAAAAGATTGAAACCCCTTCTGGACAAGTTAATATCTGCTGAACAAACGGGCTTTGTTGAAGGTAGACAAATCCTAGATGGCCTTGTAGTAACTCAAGAAGTTATTCACTCTCTAAAAATGAAAAATCAAAAGGGTATGATGATTAAATTAGATCTGTCGAAAGCTTATGACATAGTGAACTGGAACTATTTGGAAGAAGTCCTTGAAAGTTTTGGTTTCAGCAGGAGGTGGATTAAGTGGATTCATAGTTTGATTTCTTCTCCGAATTTTTCCATTCTTGTTAATGGAACTCCCTCGAAAACCTTTAATGTGTCTAGAGGAATTAGACAGGGAGACCCATTATCTCCGTTTCTTTTCATTCTAGCAGCTGAAGGTCTGGGTCGATATATTAAAAAAGAACGAGCAGCGAACAGAATCAAAGGTTTACAGCTTTGGGGAAATAATCTGCCCTTGACTCATCAGCAATTCGTCGATGATATCATGCTATTTGGGGAACCAACTGTTAAGGAAGTGAGACACCTTAAAAGAATTCTGGATTTATTTGCTGAAGCTTCTGGACTGGAAATCAATAGAGATAAGTCTTGTATTTTCATATTTAATACTGTGGAACAGGTTAAAACTCACCTTATAAGATTGTTGGGCTTTAAGAGAGGAGAGCTGCCTACGAAATACTTGGGAAATCTATTGGACTTTACTTCCAAAAAGATGAAAAATTGGCAAGGAGTCCTGGACAAGCTGAGAAACAAAGTGGCAAACTGGGCCTTTCGAGTGCTAAACATAGCAGGAAGGGTGGTTCTGGAAAAATCAGTCCTCCAAGCTATCCCCATCTATCCCTTGTCGATAATGGCGGCCCCTTTAGGAGTCTGTGCGAAGATCAGAGAGATCATAAGAAATTTTATTTGGGGAGGGACAAACCAGCAGAAAAAATGGGCCCTAGTTTCTTGGAACCATTTAACTGAGAGGAAGGAAAAAGGGGGATTGGGTCTACGAGACCCAGAAAAACTCAACAAAGTGTTAGGAGCGAAGCTCTGGTGGCGCTGGTTAAGGGAGGGCAATGACCTGTGGAAAGCCATATGGAAAACTAAATACAATATGCCAGACTCAATAGTTGAGATTTTAAGACAGAGAGAAACCCCCAAGGGTTCAGCAATCTGGGACCTAGCTCGTCAAAACAGAGATTTGGTCGAGAATCATACATTCTGGGAGATTCGAGGTGGAGAGGAAGCTAATTTCTGGGATGACAAATGGCAACAGAAAGAAAGAATGAGTAGAATTCAGAGGGTGCAACAGCTTCAGGAAAGAATAGAAGGAGACCGAAAATGTGTCAGAGACTATTGGAAAGCAAATGATCTGGATGGAATCTGGAGAAAATGGACTGAACCGACCGAGTGGGACAGGGAGCTAAGTCAAGATCAACAAGAAGCTTACATGAAAGAGGTGGATTCCAGGAAAATTAGAGCCCGCACTGGAAAGGATCTCCTTAGGTGGGGGAAATCCATGAAAGGATCTTTCACCACCAAAGAGGCATACTACTTAACAGATACGCAAGCCATAGCTGAGGAGAATCTAGATTGGAAGATTATATGGGGAAACAACTGGTGGCCGAAAGTATCCCTTTTCATATGGCTTGCAACTAAGAATAAGATTTTAACTTGGGACAGAATTCAAAAAAAGGGCTTTAGTGGCCCGTCGAGATGCTGTCTCTGTAACACTGAAGTGGAGACCAGAAATCACCTACTGATTAACTGCTCGTTCGCAAAGAAGCTTTGGATGGACACAAGAAGAATATTCGGCAAATCTGAGATAGGCCCCAGAGATCTCAACGAAATTGTTTTCCAGTGGAATAAAGAGAAATTTCAATGTAAAGTTGTCAGCAGAGCATGGAATCTCATCTCAGGGTTCGTGCTATGGATGATATGGAAAGAGAGGAATCGCAGGGTGTTCCAGAATAAATTAAAGGATCCGGAAATAATTTGGGGACGAGCGGTCAAACTAATGAGGGAAACAATCCTGGTTGAGAAATGGGACGTGGAGGATTGGAAGGAAAATCAGTTTGAGGAGGGAATCTTGAACAATCTAAACCTAAAATTTGAGATGGTTCATCACAAGCAGAACCACAGACATAATGCGCGGACCCAAAGCTCTGATAAATTTAGCTATCCCAGAGAAAACTTCATCAAATTAAACTTCGACGGAGCATCGAAAGGGAACCCTGGCGAAGCTGGTTTTGGAGGCATTTTCTGGGACAGTCATAAGCAGATTAGGTGGATTTACGCCGATTGGGGTGGAGAAATGACGAACAATGAGGCTGAATTTTGGGCAATTCACCAGGGGTTGCGAATTGCTTTAAGAAATGGATACACCAATTTAGAAATTGTTGGGGATTCCCAGATCGCGGTTGAAATGCTGAAGAAGCTCAGCAATGGAAGAGACTGGGAAAAGATTACAAACAGCTGGCGAACGGCTGGAATTGTCCAGGAGATAGCGGATCTATTGAAAAGGATCGAATACAAACTCATCACTCACGTCAGAAGGAAAGGGAATCGCGCGGCCGATTTCATGGCGAATTGGGGATGCAAAGGTCGTGGCAGCACGGTAGACAACCAATGGAAAGCGGTGCGCGGTTGCAGGGAGTGGGCGGACCTGGCAAAAATCATAAATGAAGACCATGATCAAGCTACGAGCGAGAGTGCGGGGATCAATGAGCTGGATGGATGAGAGGGCGTGGAGATCCCGCTTAATGAATACAGGTCAGTCTGGACAGAGGGGCGTTATGATGACAGGGTACAGAGTAGTACATTGGCGGCGTGCGTGGAGAACGGCACAGGATCATCCCCAATGTGAAACAATAAATGCTCGCGATCGGAGAGGAGGGTGGAGAGGCATGTCAGATCTCCCGACAGCTGAAATTAATCAAAGAATGATGGCCAAAGGAGACATCATCCCGGAAAGTAATCGGCGGCAAGGCAAATTGGATTCAGAGGCGTACGCTGAGGGCAGAGATCCGATATATATCCAAACGAGGAAGGAAAAGCAGTTATTTAGTTGTTTCCCAATTTGGCGAGGAGCGGACAGCACCGCTGAGAGACAACAATACAGGATAGAGTTTACTTGGCACCAGAGTATTCCCTGCGGCAGAACCGGTGGTAACATGGAAACCCGGCTGAAAACCAGGACGACAGAGGAGCAACATAATGCAACTGACAGGAACAAGAGTCGGAAAGGCAAGGAAATTATGAACGAGGAGGACCCAACTGAGATTTTGGAGATTGAGGACGAGTCCGAGGAGGAGGCGCCCCGAGGTGAGGGGAACAAGAAGTCTTACTCTCAGGATGGATTAGCAGACGAGGAGCATCAGAAGATGAAGGGTGACCACCCTGCTCCGCAGGCGGCGAAGGTTAGGCGTTACGGCATGAGAAGAAGAGACAGGGGTCTTGGCAGCGGTATGGATTCGGGTAGTAAAAGGGGTCGGGGACAGAGCAGGAAGACGCATGAGGAAGGCGAGAACTCTAGGAAGGACGCGAAACCAGCCAAAAAAACAAGGAGGACGGTGAATCAGAGAATTCGTCGGGCAGAGAGGGCTTACCAGCAGAACACCAATCCTGAGGTTAGAAGAATCATGCAATACCTGGAGGAGGAGTCTATCCAAGACCAATCTGATGAAGAGATGGAGGACTGGGAATTCCTGCTGCATGATCCAGGCCATACCAGGGGAAGAATGTCCCTATTTAAACAATCTCTGCATATTTACTGGGTTATGAAAAGGCTGCTGGCAAAGGCTTTAGAGCAAGTTGCTTCGGAGATGGTGGAGATGGCGCAGGGAGGCCCTGATATGCGCAGAGAATTGAGTTTCATCCGCATTGCTCTGGAGAGGCAAGAGGAGAAATTAGATGAAATACAACAGCTGCTGAAGGGAGTTCACCAGGGTGCAGATAGAGGAGCAAATCAGCAACCTGCAATGGACGATGTTTGAAAAAAGATATGTTCAGGAAAGCTCATAGTCTTACCAATTATAGTTTTTTGCATGTTTTAGATAGAGAAGTTTATTTCTTGCAGACTAGTAGAATCAGAGGATCTCAAGACTGTCTTGTTTATCTTGCTAGGATTATCAGACTTTGGGCCTTTTATTTTTGGTCGGCCATTAAAAACTATAGATGGCTTAAATACTCGGTTTCCCCATGTGGGCGAGTTTACAATGTTTTTGATACTATGTAATGTTTTATTTTCTATCCAGTAATAGAAAGAGTACCACCTCAGCTTACAAAAAAAAAAAAAAAATTAAAAATTCTACATTATGTAATGTAAAGTTATATATCACTTTTGAATTTATATGAATTTTTATCAATTCATTTTTGAATTTATATTTTTTTTGTTGGGTAGTTTAGGTAAACTTGACTTGCTAAAGTTATCCAGTAAGGTTTATGAGAACCCTTGGCATTGACAGTCAGTGTATCTCGTTGAGTGAAAAATCAAAATTTGTGTAGGTAATCTTTTAAAAAATACTATAATAAATTATTTCCATGTAATATATTTAATTTTCATTTTAAATTTACACTTTATTTATAGAAATTAAGAAATTAAACCATGTTAGATCATGTTAACTCCGAATCTATCTAGGGTGGAAAGGGACCAAATCTCTGGAGGTGCAAACATTTCTTCAAGTTTTACACTAAAAAATGAGGCTTCCACCTCGAAAGATTTTATCCCTCTATATATAATTATATATTATAATCTCTAGACAAAAACTAATATATTACAAAATTTTTTCATAAATAAAAATTAAAACAACAATATCCTACTGGGTGAATGGGTGCACTGTTAAGGCACTCCTTGCCATAGGTAAATGGTTCAAATCCCCCATGGGTGCTTACCTACCAATAAAAAAAAAAGAAAAAACACAACAACAACAACAATAATAATAAAAATTAAGTCAAACATTTACCTACCAATAAAAAAAGAAAAAGAAAAAACACAACAACAACAACAATAATAATAAAAATTAAGTCAAACATTTTTATTTATGCAAAATATATACATATTTATGGGTGGATTTCCAAAATCCTTCACACCTCACTTTTACTAGATTTCTTGGCCAATAGGTAATTTCCAAAAAACTAATATATCACAAAATATTTTCATAAATAAAAACTAAAACAATAATAATAATAATAATAATAATAATAATAATAATAATAATAATAATAATAATAAACTAAGTCAAACATTTCTATTTAAGCAAAATATTTACATCTTTGTGTGTGGATTTTGAAAATCCTACAAACCTCACTCATACCATATTTGTTGGCCAATAGGTAATTCCAAAAAATATCATACATTTCTTGTATAAATTAATAGAAATTTGCTAAACCTGATGAATTTGAACTAAAAACAAGAGATTACAAATTTCCTCTACAATATTGTAGATTGGAATCATAATTTAGAAATACATGAAATGAGATGCAACCATCAAAACCACAAGAACACAATGATTTATAGTGGAACCCAACTCGGAAAAAACCCTCCATTGATTTTCATTAATCACATGAGAATGAGAAACTACTACAATGTCTTGCTTCAATCTTTAAGCACACCCTGCATTGTAAACTTGTTCTCCTATTGATTGTCTGCTCTGGCCAACACTTAGCCAATTCAAGGCCCTAGCTTCCTCCTATTTCCTTACACAATTCAGGAGAACTTAGGCTCCTTAATAATATGGGAATTCCCTATTTACTTGCACAAATCCTAAGGAATTGATCACCTACATCAATGCCAAGCCTGTACACTCAACTAGTATACAATTGATAATTACAATGTGCCTTTTCCTCTACTCCAGCTAGGCAATTTGAATTCCATACATGTATGTGTTATTTTTAGCTGATTGACTAGTTTAACTGAGAGATCATTGAGTTAACAATAGTTTTACTACTCAACTAACCTTCAACTAACTCAATTAATTACTTGAGCTCACCTAACTGAGTTCAAGTGAAAATAACTGAACTAGATTGCTAAATTTTAGCAATCACTACATGCACAACTCTACTCCAAGACTATAAGTCAAATTTGCTGAGTTTACTAGTATACAAAGCCATGTCACACAAGTTAACTACAATCCAAGTCATCCTACTGACATGGAAAATTGAATTACTCAATTTGAATAAGGCGCAAGTCAAATTGAACCTTTCTTGCTACAATTTCTAACACTCCTTCTTAGTAGAAAACGGATTTCACACCACCTCTATCCTACACCTATGGAATTCAAATTGTCCTCTTGACAATGCCTTTATCAAGATATCTGCATCCTTCTCCTCGGTTGGAATGTATTGCAACATCATAATTCTCCTTTGAACACAATCCCACAAGTGATGGTACATGATATGAATGTACTTGGACCTATCATGACATATTGGATTCTTAGAGAGTTTAATACAACTCTAATTATCACAATAAATCACTATCATATCCATCTCCTAACTAAAAAAAACCCACAATTATTTTCGTCATCCATATGACATCACATATTGCTTGATTTGTAGCCATGTATTCAACCTCTGCTGAGTTGAGTGCAAAAAACCTTTGTTTTCTGCTATACCAAGAAATAGTTGCAGACCCGACACTGAAGATAGCACCTGAAGTAATTTTTATGTCTGATGGAGTCCCTGCCCAATTTGCATCAGTGAAGCCTTGTAATTTCACTCCCTTTTTCCTTCTGTTCCATAACTTATACTCGGTCATGCCTTTGAGGTATCTTAGCACATACTTTTCTACCTTCCAATACGGCTTGGTAGGCTTCACCATGGCTCGACTCAACTCATTATCCAACATAGCATATGTCGGACCTTGTGTTCACCAGACACATCAAGGATCCCACAACATGTTTGTAGATGGTGGAATCTACTACCTCTATTGAAGAAACATTCTCCTTCATCTAGTTTGCAGCTAGATCTATATCCATAGACTTGAAGTTTTCCATGTGAAATCTCTAAAGTATTTCATAGGAATACTTCCCTTGGCCCCTGACTCACAAATAGCTCACCATCGCCCTTCCATACTTCTATCCCAAGGAATTAATGCATCAAGCCCATGTATTTCATCTCAAATTCTCTTGCAAGGTCCTCTTTGAAAGAGTGGATCAACTGCTCATCCCCTGTAAGTATCAATTTATCAACATACAAAATCAAGATAAGAAACTTTCCATCTACCATAATGTGATAGAGATTGATGTCTGCTTCACTTTTGGTGAAGCCCGATCCACTAAGATATGTATCAATCCAAGTGTACCATGCTTGGTGCACTTTTTTGAGACCATACAGGGCTCTCCTAATTCTGCACACATGCATCTCCTTGTCATATATCTCAAATCCCTCTCGCTATCCTATGTAAATTTCTTCCTTAATAACACCATTGAGGAAGGTGGTTTTCATATCCATATGATGTATCTTCCACCCCATCCGGCAACAAATGCTAGAAAGGTTTTAATGAAGGAATATCTTTCCAATGGGGCAATTTTTTCCTCATAGTTCACTCCTCTATCTATGAGAAGCCTTTAGCCACAAATTTGGCCTTGTACTTCACGATTCTCCCATCACCTACATGCTTCACTTTGTAGATCAATATGGAACCAACCCCTAACTTGTTCTTTGGTCTCAACAACACCTCCCATACACTTTTCTTCATGATGGAATCATACTTCTCCACCATAGAATTAACCAACACTGGTTGAGAAACCGCTTCCTTAAATGAAGAAGGCTCTAACTCAATGAGTTACCCAACGTACTTGATTGGTTACCTCTTCTGCGTGCACTGAGATGTAGGAGCTCCCACATGATCACGTGCATCCTACACCAATCTATCAACTTCTCTGGTTCTCTTCCTCCCCTCTCTGGAAGATTTTGGTTGAGTGGGTACCTCTACTCAGCCTCCTATCTACTCCTCCACTTGTGGCTACTCCAAAACATCTTGAAGTTCTACATGAGACTCCTCCTTTGGAGCTAAATTCTCCTCCTTTGGTGGGATACTCAGCTCTCACTCTAGAGAGCATCTTATAGCCTTCTCCTCATCATATTTGACATCTCTCCTCACTATTGTCACCATAAGTGAGGGAAAATACACCCTATATTTATGGGGTGTCTCTGTGTGTCCTACAAAGACTCCCATATCAGTTGTAGGCTCCAATTTATTCCTGCTATCCTTGAAGACCTGAAAATATACAAAATCTCCAAAAAATAAAAAATAATATACATCTGGCTTCCTCCAAGAGAAATATTCTTCAGGTGTGATCATTCCAAGTATTCTATGAGGGCTCCTATTCTACAAATAAATTCTGGAGTTACATGCTTCTTCCCATAGATGTAATAATAGCCCTTGATCATGAAATATGGTTCTTATTTCTCCCACTATTATTTTATTCTTCCTTTCATCGACCCCATTTTGTTGTGGGTTATGAGGTGTTATCAGTTCTCTTCTAATACCCTCTTTGGCACAAAAGTCCTGGAAGGTGTTAGAAACAAATTATCCTACATTGTCACTTCTCAGTGTTTTCATTTTGACCAGTCTCCTTTTCAACCAATGCTTTGAATTCAAAAAAATTAGAAAAAAAATCATCCTTCTTCCACATGTATAAGGCCCCGCATTTTCGAGAAAATTCATCGAGGTTGTAGAAAATGGTCCATACACGTCAAAGTGAACTCTCTCCAAGATTGCTACAACTTTGTTATCTCAGCCCTGGAAGGTGGATTTGACATATTCCTTCCAATGTGCACCCATTGCAAACATCATGTTGGTCAAGGGTACATTTGAGGAGACCGGTGGTAATCCGATACATGATTTTTAGGGCCCCATGGTGTAGGTGTACCATGTGTCTATGCCAAAGGTCTCCAACATCTCAACTTTGCATCTTTTTTGCCTTGTTACTCAACAAGATTCCACCTCAAGTTTGTAGATATTTTTCACTCTAACTCCAATTTGTTTCACTTTACCGATAGCTACATGTCTAAGAAAGGATTTCCCCTTACTGAAAACAACATCAGAGCCTATACCCTCTAATACATCTATAGAGATCAAATTCTTCTTCAATCTGTTAAGGTCCTATAATTTATAGGATCTCAAGGTATTTGAGTATTGTATCTAAGGAATATTATATTGTAAATACTTGTCAATCTGCCAATGATTTCCAAATAAAAGAAAAAATATAATACAAAATGAAAAGAGGGTATAAATAAGAAAAAAAGAGGAAAAACAAAAATATTGAAAAAGAATGAAAAATAGAACCCCATCAAAAGAAAAACAAAAAGAAATAATACTAAAAGTGTTGCAAGTTTAAATGATACTACTCATAGATCGATTTTTTTCATTATTGTTAAATAAAGATTGTGTGCAACTTGCTGAAAATGCCACAATGACTAGCTATTTGTTTAATCATACAGTGTAATCATGGATAAACATATTTAAATTTCTGTAAATTAGGTTAGAGACTAAAGATTTTCCAAACAGTCTAATCTTGGTAAATTAGTAGTTAGGAATAAAATGACATTAATTCAACTCGTTAATCTAAATCAATAGGATAAATAAGGGATAGGCTAGATAGTTTTTCATTCTGTATAAAAGAAAATAATGTGGGTTTTCTAGTCTAAGTGCACCCTTTAGAAAAAATAAAATGTTAGTTTAGTTATGGGTAGGTAAATTAGTTGTTTTTATAAATATTTTCCTATGCCATTTTATCCTAAGTTAAAGGACATTGTAAAAAAGGAAAAATGTGCATGATAGGATAAAGTGTTTTTTATATATATTTCACCTTCCACCTTTATCCTAAGTCAAAAAGGCAAAAGCATAAAGCGCATATGGACAAATATTTTTGTCGTTTATGGTTAATCAACAGCGCCATCGGGGCATCGAGATCATCTACCCCTTGCAATCCACGACTCCTATTTTTTTTTGGTCCACCCTCTCCATCCTGCCTTTACCACTGGGGGGGGTCTGAAAAGGTGGTTTCTCCCGGCGAGCCCCATCCTAACGTGGCAGTCTCTCCTGATTTCGCACCCCCTCATTGTAATCTCACTTACCACTCACTACCCCCTCTGAAATGATCGTCCCATCACCAGCTTTACTATGTCCCCACCACGATAACTCTGCCTCTCACCTCCTGCCACATCGCCTAGTCGTTAACCAATTAAATGTACTCCCGGAAAAAACAATCGTTCAGCATTCAATTCAATTCTCGGGTAACTATTCAAAATTAAAGGTCACGCGCCATTTCCAATTGGACTTTCATAACATGGTTTAAAAGATTTTGAGACCATCGTTTTCATCCCTTCCACTGCTTATTTTCTGTTATTAACAATTTTTATACAGTGACCATTCCCAAAGCATTTCTTCGACCAGGACCAGATTGAAATTGACAGTTCTCTCTCTCTTTCACTTGATAATTCATTACACAAATTGTTTCCCAGTAAGCTCTTCCGTCAATTCATGTTGTCTTTCACTAATACAGTCATGCCTCCCAAGAGTAAAACTCAAGATAAACCTGTTAATCCCTTCATCCCTCCCTCCATAGATTTAGATCACATCCCTTTAGCCGATAGGGATTATTGGATAAATGAAGCCCAGTGTGACAGTGACTTTTTAGAGTTATATTGTTGGTTGGAAGACAAGAATACAGCTAAAACTGATGAAATTGGGCTCTAGAAGTCCAATATTCCCGATTACATCTTCCCTCTAACCTTCCAAGCCCCTGAATTCACCAAAAGATGTCAGGCATGCTATGTCCCTGCCCAAAGAGCTATCATGGCCCCATCAAGTGACATCCTCTTTACCATAACTACCCACTCCATAGACCAAATCATGCTAGCATCCCCTATGGAAAATACTGCTCCTTTCTCCTTAGAAGCCCTCACCCAACTTTATCAGAAGTTGGATTTTACTACTAGAGGAAAAATTTTCAAGATCTTCTTGCCTGAGAATGCCTAGTTACCCAAGAAGAATCCTCCATATCCTTCCTCCATCTTCCCTAATTAAGCCAAGCAAATTATATCCATGATTTCCTATATTTTGGGTTATTATTTTTATGAGTGGGTAGATGAGCCCATTTTAGGTTTCCTATCCATATTTTCCATTGTGTTCAATTTCAGTTAATTCTTGGTTGACAGAATTCATGAACAGTTTCTAAATTTTCCCACAAAGTAGGTGTTTAATTACACCTCTATTTTAATCTACATGTTCCTTTACTATCAAGCAGATAAGTTCAATTTTGCAATGCAAAAGCTTAATGATGTAGGAAATGAGTAGCCAGTGATATTTTGGACCTCATTGGTCATGAAAGAGCAACAAGAATTTTCTTATAAGCAGTTTATTGAGGAATTTGTTCACCTAGCCATGAACATCCTTAATAGTTCCATACATAACAAAATTAGTGAATATATCAAACGAATTTTGCATCTAACAGATCAAGCTAAAACTAGAGATTGGTATTTATACCAAAATTACACAGAAATCAGGGTTTATGGTTGCGAATTGGCACCATTCAAACTCCCCAAATACCTCCCAATGAGGATTTTTGCCCTAGAATACACCAAACAGATGTTAAATTCTAATGATATTCATTTTGTAGTGGCTAAGAAGAAATCACAGTTTCGAATAAAGACACAAGTGGGCCCATTTGTATGTAATACTAGGAAAACAGGTGAAGAAGCAGACAAGATGCTTAAAGAAATGAAGTTCAGCCTAAGTTTTACATGGTCCTATGACCCTTGTGGCATTATTTCCAACCTTAGAGTGGAGAGTAAAAGGACTCCCTACATCCATACTTCAAGGCCTGAAATAGAAAAATATGCAAATCAATTGGAATGAACAGAAAACACCTTGTAGGAAGCTAAAGAACAGCTCTTTTCTACTTCCAGTTTACAGAGTCCCACTCCTCATGAAAAATCAATCAAAGGAAAAAGGGATGAAGGATCATCATCAACCACTGGAAGTGAAGCCAAAGAGTTCAGGATCAGTTACAGGAAGAGGACAAAATTGACTCCTAGGGCAGATGTGGACAAAGAGACAAAAGAGAAGGTTGCCATCATAATTATAGACTCACCACCTGCAAGAAGAAAATTTGTAACATCTTCTACTAGACCTTCATCATCACAAGGTCAGAAGGAATCTGAGCTAGAGTCACAAAATGTCCAAACAGAGAAGGAAAAGACGGTTTTTGATAGGTACATGGAGATTAAGCTTAAGAATGAGATTCTTAAAAACAATACCTGTAATTAGTTTTGGAAGTAGACCTCCAGCTCATAGAGCAGATTGTTATCAATGTTTAACATAGAGCATGGAAAGATGCAGATGGCCTTTCTTGAGGCCCAAATCCCATAGCCAAAAATATCAGAAGACTACAAGAGCACTACTTTTGAGTTCAACACTAAAGATATACATCCCATTGATTAAATGGAGATGCATAAGCAGACTGGTGAGATGATATCTTCCACATTAACTAACATTGCTATGTCATTGTTCAAGTTGCAAGTTTCATTTTCCAATGTTTAGTCTTAGTTGAACATGGAGAAAGTATCCTCCTTAGAAAAAGATAATAGGATTAAGTCTTTGGAAGAATTGGTGCTAAAGATATGATATGATCCTAAAGGTGTCAATGTTGTAGAGGAGATTATCAAAAAGAAGAATCTGGACATCACAGCCTTAAGAAAGCAACTTAAGCTGCCAGCCACAGAGGATCCATTAACCAAGTACATTGAAGAAAATGAAGAACAGAAGGCTGACATGATGAAGTTGATTATAGAGAAGAACATACTGATTAGAGAGATGGAGGCAGAAATGGAGAAGATGATAAAGGAGAAAGAACAAAGTCAGAAGATGGCCATTACTCCCCTAGACGCCATACCCATTTCTCAACTTCAAGCAACAGGAACAACCACTGCTGCTACTTCTTCAACTCGTACTGCAAGTGTTGAACATATGACCAAGACATTGTAGAACATGTCAATCCAATCAAAGGAGATCAAGACTTCTAGGATCAGCTCAAAGCTTTAGAAGTACAGAAAGCCAAAGCTGAGGCTTCTCGTGTTACTGAAATGAAGAAAGCACATAGATTGTTGGAGAAGTTACAGAAGGTAGAAAGGGTTACTTCAATTGGTTAGACCTTGGCCCAAGCCAAGGAAACCATTTGGATGAATATTCTAGACTCTAATGAATGAGATTTGGCCATCTATCCAAATCAACTTTGAGAAGAAGGAATTAATAGAAAAAACTACATAAACCATTGTTTAGTGAAGGGAAAAGCTTGAAGAAATTCCCACAGAAGCCCCCAACGTTATTAGATTCCTAAATTATAAGTCAAAATATGAACTTGAAGAATTAGGAATCAGTGACAGAACTGCCACTATTTTGGAAATCAAGAAAGTCTTGACTAATAGGAACCTTATTGATCAGTTGGAAGAAATATGTGAAACATTGGAGATGGGGGTAAAGAGGTTCTGCAATAGAATTGAAGCATTGATCCAGAAAGGAATACCCATCATTTATGTAATAAATGATAAATTGATCACTCCAAAAGACTATGTCCTGAAGATGAAAGAAATGGCCAGAACCAATATCAAGTTCAGTGGGATAAAGGGAAGTATGACAACAAAATAATTTTTAGAAACCATGTCAAATGATTTCTACATACAAAATGAGGTAAAACATGTTTTACAGTGAAACCAACTTTTGTCAAATACACAGAGGTAGAAGAAATTTACCGGAGGGTGATTAAATTGACCATACTCGATGAAAAGAGATGGGAAGAGCTTTGTGGTTTATTGGACTAAAAAGTAATTCAGGTGCAGTAAGACAACGGCTAACACATCAGCCAGCATGACAGTAATCACATCAATGCAGCACAGTTTCAGGCTAACTTAGCAATTGAATCCACCAAAACAGAGCCATCTTTCTTTCCCGTTGTCTACGTGGCCTATTTTTCTGCTAGAGGTAAATCTTATTGTTTGTAATTAGGCTAATAATACAGTGTCAGTTTGACAGTGATTTTGTAAATGATTTTGTAATTATTAGTATAAATACTTCACAATTTGAAGTATCAAGGATTGATATCTGAATGTAATTTCCTCTCCATACTATAATTTTTCAAAGTAATGGAGCATCAATAATACAAGGACCTTTCACAAGATTCATGTGGTGTACCAAATGGTGATTTGTCTCTTCTATTTATTTGTTTAAACATTGTTTTTCTTTCTCTGTCATTCTGAAAATCTCATTTATTTAACAGAAACTGTGATGAATAGGAATTGTTATTTAGAGCACCCTATTCTGGTTGTTAATAATTTTCATGTTTTCTACTAAAGTCAAATTAAGGAATTCTTAATTGCTCCTTGATTTCTATTGAACCTTACACTTATTTCATTTCACAATCAATTTAATTTCTAAAAAGATCCAAATAGTGCAACCTAGCTTGTCCTATGAGAACTCCTCTAAATATTGGATGTCAAATCCAGTTTAATTTATAGACTCCATTAACTAATGGAATTATAGCAGTTAAATCAACCAAACCAATCAAATCAAAAAAATCAATACAATCATAACTAGCCTAAAATTTACATAAAACAATGATAAATTTTACAGAGATCTCCCTCTTTGAATATGGTAGGGCTAGATCCCAGCTTCCGAAGTGGTTTTGATGTTGTCTTGTGTGTTTACTCCCTCAAACTCAAAAATAGAGAACGAAAACACAATCCAGGTACATACATAACATCTTTCAGATGAAGATGGGAGCCTAACTCCCTCTTAAAGGTTACATTTCCAATTCCTTTGGTACTGTACCTCTCATCATCCCCAAGTTCTATATGCATCTGGAGATCCTTCTCCTCTAAGTTACTGAAGAATTCTTTGCATCTTGTCATATGGAACGAGGCACCTGAATCTAGGTACCACTCAATCTCCATTACAATGCATATCGTGCATTCAATTAGGGTGAACTTTAATTCGAATTGTGAGGAAAGTGTTTCACCTCCTACTCCTCTTGAAGGTTTGTTGTTAGAATTCTTATGCAGACTCTTTGTTGCATAGAGCCCATATCCATGGTAGTGAAAACATTTTACCTTTCTTAGGTCATTCTTCTTACCATTGTTCTGGATTTCTTTGGGCCTTCTTTCCCTTAGCTTTATTTCCCTTCCCAGCCAAGGAAAAATTATTTTCCTCTTCAGCTTTGGATGTTACTCCTTCTTTAGTGTTCTTTTGGATTTCTTCCTGCACCAAATCAGACCAGAGGCTCTCCCAATTTGGCAATTTGTCCCTTCCATTTACAAAGTCCCAGTAGTTGTGCCAGGAGTTTGGAAGGCCTAAGAGAGCTAGGATCACTAACTTCAAATATGGTATATTTTCTCCAACTCCTACAAGATCATCTCAACACTGAGTAAATATGGATAGGTAATTTGGAATGGTTTCATTTTTTGCGTATGGATGTTTTTGAGCTTGTCCCTTAATGCCAATTTACTAGAATCGCTCCCATTTTTTGATAGCTCAGTGAGGATCTTCCACATAGAAAATGGAGTCTACTTGCCTTGTAAATTTGAGACTCTGTGGTCTCTCACACCCTCGAGGATGATCCTCCTAGCTTTTGTGAATCCTTCTTCCACTGGGCTAACTGTTGTGCATCTGATACTACTAGTTTTGGAAGGTAATTTTTGGTGTACTCTAGCAGTCCATTATCATCGAGTACAACTTCCATCATTTCCTTCCAAGCTATGAACTTCAAGGTTCCCTTTAGGGCATACTCCAATCTCAACCCGTTGAAAGGCATTTTCCCACACGAAAGAAAACCTACTTCACTGAATCTAAAAATCAAAATCTATGAAGGAAAATCTCTATTTACTGGTTTCTATTGTGATTTTGAGTTCTGATACCATGTACAAATTAATAGAAATTTTCTACTACTGATGAATTCAAACTGAAAACAAGAGATTAAAAATTTCCTCTACAATATTGTGGAATGGAAATCACAATTTAGAAACACATGCAATGACATGCAACAACCAAAACCACAAGAAAAAAATGATTTACAACGGAACCCAACTAGGTAAAAACCCCTTCGTCGATTTTCGTTAATCAGATGAGAATGAGAAACTATTACAATGTCTTGCTTCAATCTTGAAGCACACCCTACACTGTAAAATTGTTCTCTTGTTGAATGTCCTACTCTATCCAACACTTAGCTAATTCAAGGCCCCAACTTCCTCCTATTTCCTTGAGCAATTCAGGAGAAATTAGGCTCCTAAATAATAGGGGAGTTCCCTATTTCCTTGCTGAAATCCCAAGGAAATAATCACCTGCATCAATGTCAAGCTTGTACACTCAACTAGTATACAATTGATAATTACAATGTGCCTTTCCATCCACTCCATATAGGAAATTCAAATTCCATGCATGTTTATGCTATTTTTAGTTGATTGACTAGTTTCACTGTGGGATCACTGAGTTAACAATAGTTATACTACTTAACTGACCTTCAACTAAATCAATTAATTACTTGAGTTTAGTTAAATGAGTTTAACTGAAAATAATTGAAATAGATTGCTAAATTTTAGCAATCACTAGATGCACAACTCTACTCCAAGCCTATATCTCGAATTTACTTTGTCTCTTTCTGACATTGTCAAATTCTGCACCCTCGGGCATCTTGAAGATTCCCCCAAATATTCGTTCCTGAAGATGGCCAAAAAATCTGCTACTTGGATGAAGATTTTGAGCACACCACTATGTTCCCTACAAAATTCTATGACAAATGACTATAAAGTTGGAACCATTCTACCTCAGTAAAAAAAAAACCTCCACGGAATCTTTTAGATTCCACAAGGTTCTCCAAAGATTCCTTGTTGTTGGAAACCTAAATTTTTGATGCTCACATGGAGATTCTGACTCCACAGTTGGACTTCTGGTGAGAAAACTTGCAAAAATTATTGTAATCTTGACAAATTCTATCACTAGCACCTCTCGCCCTCTAAAGAATATTTTTGGCATCTTGGCATATTCTTTGCTCAGGATTCTACACCTCTGGCTGGTCAAGGTTTCGTCGTCCTCCTCTAGACTTCCCCATAGTCGAATGCACTGGGCAACTATTGAATAGTTTTTTGGGAAAATTAAACATTGTATATCCATTTGGCCTAATGGTAAGGCACCAAATTTAGGAGTGGGAAGGTCAAGGGTTTAAACCCCACCAATCTCCCATACATAGTTGGCACATTATTTTTTTTAACATTAATGTCTTGTTCGATGGTCAACACCCATTAATAGTTAATGGTTATGGTGTTACATGTATTTTGGGCACGATTAACAAAATCGGATGGCAGCAAACAGTGGGAAAACAATATATGTGGTGATTTGAAAGTTTGAGCATTGATATGCATTGACAACAAACAGTTGGCAAACAATATATGCGGTGATTTGGAAGTTTGAGCATTGCTATGCATTGCTGGTGTGATAAATGTTGCAATATATAACAAGGTCAATTTTATAATGTGTGGACTATGGAGGTTATGGGTTCGGCCCACGTGGGCCGAGCGGGTTCGAACCCTGCCGACCTCACCTTATTAATAATGTCTTGTGTCGTTGGTCCATGGGTGGGGTCCTAGGTCTCGTGCAGGCCTTGACGCATTTTGTCAACTTTATACTATATATATACTATATATATATATATATATAATATATATATATATATAGATATATATATATATATATATAAATATATAATATATATATATATATATATATATATATATATATATATATATATATATATATATATATATATATATATTATATAACACAATACAACCGAGGGTGGTGAGGGTGGTAGCCGGCTCTCCCAACCCCCCCCCGCAAATTTATTTTATATATATATATATATATATATATTTTTTTTTTTTTCATTTTTAAAATACAATTGTTAGTTTTCATTTTGCCAAAAATAAGGCTCGCTGGAAAAATTAATGGGTCAACAAATTCACCCGTTCCCGTGGTCGGATTCTATGCACTGGGTTTCTTCCATTTTGTTACCTCCTTAAGCCTGCCACTTGTCCAACTTTGACCAAAACTTTGACCAGCCATCACTTGACCTTATGAACTTGGATTTGAGTGTTAATCACACCATTGGAATCAGGGCAACGAGCACTACGATCTGGTCCTAGTATGGCTTCAATATGAAGACTTTTATTTTTGAGCTTTTCCATATCCATTGTTGAATTTTGAGTGTGTTTGGAGCTACTTGGATCATTCCTCCCCATCGATGTGATTTTGGTCCTCAAAAAGCATGAACATAATATGCAATTGTTTTGTTAAAATGCTTGTGCAAGAAGTGTCTTGACAGGTCACAATTCCTTCTCCTTCACCCTTGTTCTTCGAAGCCATAAGTGATGAGCCGACACATGCATCCTCTGCAAACCTGTAGTACATATTTGCAAATTACATGCTCAATTACCAACCAATAATGACCCAAGCATCCCCATACTTGCCACAAGTTTATAACACACACTCTATGGTCAAATTTACGTCATGATAGAAATCAATACCCCATTTATCAACATAAGGCCAAAACATCATTGTTGCTTTAATAAGTGATGGAAAACACATCATCACTTTTATAATTTAAATCACAACACATGATTTAGAAAATACGGCCATGAAAATCTACCAAATCTAGTAAAACCATCTCTTACTCAACAAAGTGAACCATGAGGAATGTGGCGATTTTCTTGTTGAACATCTTCACCAGCTGGTTACTACACGGGTGCTTTATCCTTAAGACATTGCTCTGGATGGAGCCTCCAACATGTGGCTCTTTGATGACCAACTCTGTTGCAATAACTTCAAAAAATATTCTTTCTCCAGTCCTTATTAACCGACTTCCTTCCCTGATGTGGAGAAGTCCTTTCATGCCTCATCCTCTTTCTTGTTGTCATTCTCTTCCAACACTCAGCAACCACATGGTTATGTAAACCAAAATGAAATCTAGAACACTGAGACTATTTATACCTCTCTTGATTGTCTCTGGTTCAATTCTGGCAATGAGATCTTGCCTTAGCTCTCCCTTTGTGATGTGCATTTTCATGGGAGGATGGCGATGTGTTCCCATCATTCTCTTTCCTCGATGGTTTCAAAAATGTCTTGGAAGCTTCTGACACCTTTGATCAATCTTCGTTAATTTATCCCAAAGCTGCAAATCAAGGTATTTGTACAACCTCTAATGGTTGAGACATTCCTTAGCCATTAACAACAAGTCTTTCTCCTTTATATCCCATCTTGGTAAGGAGTCTCATGTCGGTTCTTGAAATGGGTACCTCCATGTTTCCAACAGAAATAGTGTCACGTGAAAATGAAACTGAAGAATGATCAACATTGTTTACCTCAGTTGTTGATTCTGAAATAGGTGATGATGTCTTCGCTAAGCCTTCGTTGCACTTCAAATTTTCCAAGGCCTCTTCTGTGGCTCGTAGTTGAAGCTGCAATCTCTTCTTCTCCTCTTTCTCTTCTCATAGAATTCTGATCAATTCAAAATTATCTTCTTGGAGGATTTGATTGATCCCCTCATCTGAATGATGAGAAGACGATGAAGAAGATGAGTGTACACTCGAGGGGGTAGATGGAGCATCGTCCTCTTGTCTTTCTTTTTCTCGTTCCTCTCTTTCCATCTTATCCTCATAAGATGCATACATTATGTCTACCATTTTTGACATCTTGTAGAAGGCCTCGTACATATATTTTTCATCCTCCATTTTCTTTCTTGTTGCACATTCAATCATTCACACTATTAATTCACCTCAACGAGAAGACCGCTCTAATACCAAACTTGATTTGGATCTCTTCGGCTACCAAATTATCCAAGATCTTTTACTTCTGTGATTTTAGCAAAATTGCTTATGAAAGATTATGAAACAACCACATGTGCATGTTTTAAGGAAGATGAAATATGACAAAAAACATCAAATCACAAGACATGAACACATTGATAATGGAATTCACCCAGTGTAGGTTACGTCTTTGGGCCATGGTGTCAAGAGTGGGGAGGTTGCTTCATTGAATGTTGAAAAATGATGATGATGTACATGGTATGTTCTTTTTCATTACAAGGATAAATACCTTCAACCATAGTGGCATGTATCTCCACGAGACGTTCTCAGGAACTCTCACTTATATGGGAAAATTCCCTCAATAAGAGTGACATGTCTCTCCATGAGACGTTCTTCCTATAAGAATTCTCACACAAATGGTTCTTCCTTCAGCATGAAAAGCTAATAAAATCTCACATGATGTGGAATACAAGTATCCCTCAACATAATAACGATCAAGGATCTCAACAACAAAAACATCATCTCAAAAAATCAAAAGAAAGACATGGCATAACTGCATCATATACCTCCACTTTCAGGGATGGCCGAAAAATTCATAACTTAGCTACTAAAACAGACACCATCGCTGAATTCGTGGCATGAAATCATGTCAAACGACTATAAACTTTTCCACTTTCTGACACTGTCAAATTCTGGACCTTGGGGCATATTGAAGATTCCCCCAAATATTCCTTCCCAAAGATGGCTTAAAAATCCGCTACTCAGATGAATATTTTGTTATAGATCTGACCTGCAAATATATCAAAATACAAATATACCCAAGAAATAACAAGATCGAAATAGATAGAAATGTTTCTTTGTTGATCAAACCCTTAAGGTAGGGCAACACCATATATTCACTCCTTAAGGAAGGAGAACACTCCACAAGCCATACGCCCGTTCATACAATAATCCTTGACATCTCTCAATGGGGAGTCTCTAGCCTCTATATAGGCCTCATACATACAATACCACGGGTCGTTACCATGGTTCCCTCAATACCATCTATCTAATACCATGGGCTTATTACATTATTGCTAACTACTTGTGGTCCCTTACATGATATGGGTTAACCGCCTTATTTATTACTATGGCCCATCCCATTATTACATTATTCCCTTGGGTACCTCCCTCTGTACCCCATATTATCCCCCCAGGTATACTACATTCCACCCCCCTTAACATGTTTCGTCTCCGAAACATAAGAAGAACACAAATAATAAGATCTACTCAAAAGAGTAGTCCATTGGTACCATGCATGTACATCTAGCCATCCAAGAGAAAGGTGATCCATCGATCTAGCTGGTGCCTTGCTCGCTTGAGATGGAAGTTGACCTTGGCATCTCTTTTGTGTTAATGTGTAGTAGGTGGATCGTCGCTCCTCTCTATCTATCATACGGGGGTTGTTGTCCTTGTGGCTAATCCATTGCCATCTTGTTGGTTGTTTTCTTGCGGGGTGATGTGGGTGGTGATATGCTGAAGTGTTAACCAACGGTGTATCTTTCTTTAATTCACCACCTAATGGAGGTTGATTGGTATCTAGTACATGTTGTGGTTCCTGTTGTTGTTCCTTATCTTCGAATATTACTTCAACCACTGAGTCCTCATCTGATGTATCAATACCTGTAACCTTTTCTGCTTCAGCCTCTTTGGACACTACCTGTTTTTCTAGTACCTGGTTTGATGTTTGTGTTTGATTGTCTACCATCAAAGGCTCATCATATGATGTGTAACTTTCATTAGAGTTTTGTGCTTCTGCCTCCATAGTCTCTGCTTGGGTCTTAATGGAAATATCCTACAATGTAATTTTCTTCTTTTTATACCAGGGCTTCAGGAATTTCTTGTGCACATTAATATTGACAGTACCCACAGATTCCATCCAAGGATATCCAAAAACAACATCCATGTTATCCATATCTGAAATATAAAAATCACAATGCAACACATACTTATCCATAGAAAGCTTCAAATCTTTATAAACTTGAACATCCTCATCATCTACCTATGAGTTTTCAATGTGTTTTGCTGGAACTTGCAATTTTTTTGCCAAATTAACATTGATAAA
Source organism: Pinus tabuliformis (assembly GCA_031772625.1). NCBI lineage: Eukaryota > Viridiplantae > Streptophyta > Pinopsida > Pinales > Pinaceae > Pinus > Pinus tabuliformis. The sequence goes on from CM062805.1 coordinate 841,162,473, forward strand.
ATTATGCTTGCAGCTAGGATTTATAGACACAATGATCTTATCCTTCTGAATACATCAATGAACCTGCAATAAGGAGATACCATCAGAAAATAACCCTCTAGGTTTCTTGGTTTCCTTCTTTCCTGTAAAAATAAAATCTTTGCTAGGTTGTGTGCCTGTCTGTATGAGTTTAGTAAGAGGATCCAAAAAATTAGATTTAGGGTCAAAGTGGTCAAAAAAGGATTTTGCGAACATCAACCAAGTAATTTTCCTTGGATAGCATTTCTTATGACACTGCCACCATTGCAATCTTTCTTGGTCCAAGTAAATGGCTACCACACTTAGTTTAGTTTCATCATCTACGATGTGATTCAAAGTGAAATATTGTTCCATTTGTGCTACCCATATTTCCGGTTCAGAGCCATGAAATTTTTGCATCTTCATCAAATTATGATCTAGGCACTGGAATTTCATATTCGCGCTTCAGCTATCCTACTGTCAAAAAAAATTATGAAAAAGGAGCTGATTTTAAATCAACGAGATCCCCCTCATCCGGACTCTGATTCGAATGATTTTTTTTTTTGAAATTGGGTATTTTTTTGCAAAGAACCCATATCTACAATTAGATTCCACAAATGTTGCCACATAATGTACATATATGATCTGCAAATTCTTCGCCCCAAAAAATATTTGCAACACAGCTGATTTTTAAATCAACGATATCTCCCTCATTCAGACTCCGATTCGGCCAATTTTTTTTTTCAAATTGGGTATTTTTTCACAAAAGCCCAGATCTACAATTAGATTCTGCAAATGTTGCCCCAAAACGTATAGATCTGATCTACAAACTTGTCACCCTGAAAAATGTCTGCAACACAACTGATTTTTAAATAAGCGATATCTCCCCCATCCGCACTGTGATTCGGCCGATTTTTTTTTTTTTTTAATTGGGTATTTTTTCGCAAAAAACCCAGATATGCAATTAGATTCTGTAAATGTTTCCCCAAAACATACAGATCTAATTTGCAAACTCGCTGCCCCGAAAAATGTCTACAACACAGCTGATTTTTAAATCAGCGATATCTCCCTTATCCGAACTCTAATTCGACTGATTTTTTTTTATTATTATTTTTTTTTAAATTAGGTATTTTTTCACCAAGATTGTAAAAATATGATCTGTAAACTCGTCGCCCCAAAAAGTTCCTGCAAAAAAAAAAAAAAATCTTCGCTTTGCCCGAGAAAGTGCTCTGATACCACTTGTTATAGATCTCACCTGCAAATATATGAAAATACAAATATACCCAACAAATAAAAAGATAGAAATAGATAGAAATGATTCTTTATTGATCAAACCTTTAAGGTAGGGAAACACCTATTCACTCCTTAAGGAAGAAGAACACTCCACAAGCCATATGGCTGTTCATACAATAATCCTTGACATCTCTCAATGGGGAGTCTCTAGCCTCTATATAGGCCTCATACATACAATACCATGGGCTTATTACATTATTGCTAACTACTTGTGGTCCCTTAAATGATACGAGTTAACCGTCTTTTTTATTACTATGGCCCATCCCATTATTACATTATTCCCTTGGGTACCTCCCTCTATACCCCATATTATCCCCCCTAGGTATACTACCTCTGTACCCAATATTATGCCCCCTAGGTATACTACATATTCTTAGCACACCGCTATGCTCCCTATGAAATTATTTAAAAATGACCATTCTGCCTCGGTAAAAAATCGGCCTCCAGGGAATCTTTTAGATTCCACAAGATTCTCCAAATATTCCTTTTTGTTGGACACCTGGATTTTTGTTTCTCAGATGGATATTATGACTGCACGATTGGAATCATGGAGAGAAAACGTGCCAAAATGAATCTAAGTTTGACAAAATTTGTCATTGGCACCTCTCGGCCTCAAGAGAATCTTTTTGGCATCTCGACATATTATTTGCTCGGGGTTCCACACCTCTGCTTGGTCAAGGTTTCATCGTCCTCTACTCGCTTGCCCCTCGGTCAAATGAAATAGGCCACACTTATATATTTTTTCAAGCAGATTAAACAATCTATGGCAGATTGGCCTAATGGTAAGGTGTCAAATTTAAGATCAGGAAAATTGGGGGTTCAAACCCCATCGACCCCCATACATAGTTGGTGCGTTAATTTTTTAACATTAACAACTCGTTCGATGGTCAACACCAATTAATAGTTAACAATTATGGACTTACATTTATTTTGGGCGCGGTTAACAAAGTCCAATGGCGGCAAATGGTTGGAAAACAACATATGCGGCAATTTGAAAGTTTGAACATTGATATGCGCTTGTGGTGTGATAAATGCGAAAATATATAACAATTTTGATTGTATAACATATGGACTCTGGTGGTTACGGGGCCGGCCCATGTGGTCCAGGCAGGTTTGAACCCCGTCGGCCTCACCTTATTAATAATGTGTTGTGTCATTGGTTCGTGGGTAGGGTCTCGAGTCTCCCGCAAGCCCCGACCTGTTTTGTCATATATATATATATATATATATATAATATATATAATATATATATATATATAATATATATATATATATATATATATATATATATATATATATAATATATATATAACACAATACATCAAGTGGTTTACTTGACTGAAAAGTAATTCAGGTGCAGTAAGACAGCAGCGAGCACATCATCCAGCATGACAGTCATCACGGCAACGCAACACAATTTCAGGTTGACTCAGCAACTAAATCCACCAAAACAGAGCCATCTTTCTTTCTCGCTGTCTATGTGGCCTATTTTTTTTCTAGAGATAAATCTTATTGTTTGTAATTAGGCTAATAATACACTGTCGGTTTGACAACGGTTTTGTAAATGATTTTGTAATTATTAGTATAAATACTTCACACTTTGAAGTATTAAGGGTTGATTTTTTAATGTAATTTCCTCTCCATACTGTAATTTTTCAAAGTATTGGAGTATCAATAATGCAAGGACCTTTCACAGGATTCATGTGGTGTACCAAATGGTGAGATGTCTCTTCTATTTATTTGTTTAAACATTTTTTCTCTTTCTCTGTCATTCTAAAAATCTCAATTATTTAACAGAAACTGTGATGAATAGGAATTATTATTTAGAGCACCCTATTCTGGTTGTTAATAATTTTCATGTTTTCCACTAAAGTCAAATTAAGGAATTCTTAATTGCTCCTTGATTTGTATTAAACAAAGTCCGCTAGCAGCAAACGGTTGGAAAACAATATATGCATCAATTTGAAAGTTTGAACATTGATATGCGCTTGTGGTGTGATAAATGTGAAAATATATATTGATGTCAGTTGTATAACGTATGGACTCCAGTGGTTACAGAGCCGATGTTGCACTAAAAATTGTCACCTTGACATTCTGCTATCTGTGTGAGTTCATTACCACTCATACTTTCCCCCCTGCAAGTCTAAAGCATCAATTCCTCGTATCAAGCCTTGAAAATAAGAGAAAAGCCCTCAAAAAGTCTTTAAAACTCTGGTTCCGCACTTTCTCTTTGTCTTACCTGCGGTCCTGCACCTAATGGTCATGTCCCCTATACAAGTGACCGCACTGTCTCTATGTTAAGTGTGCAGACCCCTATAAAAGTTAAAAGGCGCAAGTATACTTTGAAAAAACTCACTTTTAGTCATTTCTAGAAGCTTCTTGAAGGAATCTTGAGGTGGCAAGTTCGCTCTTTTAAGGTTCATGCACTCCATACCTTAAGGAGTTAACCCCTTGATGTGAGGAGCTTATCCCTTTGAAGGAGGATTCTATCCCTTCATAGGTGGACTTGTAACCTCCTCCTCTGCACTATAAAAAGAAGCATTGGGCTAGTTACTCAGGAGGTTAGAAGCTGAATATTTTTGAGGTGAAATGTTGCTGAAACTTAGTCTTCTTTAGTTGAGTTTTTATGAGGATAGATTACATACCTCTAAGATCTCATTTGGAAGAGTGCAAGGCTTGTCAAAGTAAAGGAAATTCCTATTTCAGACCCCAGGAAGAGCTTTTTCAACATCAAGGCTGAAAAGGATGTAAGGTTCTTCTACTTCAAAGTTAATACAAATAAATTTGTTTTTCTCAATAAGCTGTTGATTCATGGTTTATTTTATGGATTCCTTGATCACCATAATAGACATGATTTATAATATTTTCTATAGAGGTGCTATTTAATGTTTGCTTGTTTGTGATTGCAGGTCCTCAAAGGTAACTCTTTCGAACAACCCGGGATGACTACTACGAACAAGCATTGGATCTAAGGTAGCATCTTAACACCTTTGTAGTATTTATTTATAAATCACATATGTATAGAGAAAGAAGGTTTGTTTGTTCGTTTGTTGCTAGACTATCTTCTAATACTAGGGAGATCGGCCTTGTCTGCAAGATCGATTTATCCGGCTAATAGCCGACCCACATGGTCCAAGGGGATTTGAACCCTGTCGCCCCACCTTATTAATAATGTGTTGTGTCATTGGTCCGTGGGTAGGGTCTCGAGTCTCCCACAGGCCCCGACCTGTTTTGTGATATATATATATATATATATATATATATATATATATATATATATATATATATATATATAATAATATATATATATATATATATAACACAATACAACGAGTGGTGTTGGGGTCGCAACCCGCCCCCTAGTCATATATATTTTTTCGTTTTTAAAATACAATGGTTATTTTTTGTTTTGCCGAAAATCAGGCTCACTTGACAAATCAACGGTTCAACAAATTCGCCCATTTTGATGGCCAAATTTTGTGCGTCGGGTTTCTGCCATTTTGTTGCCTCCTTAACCTGTCACTTCTCCAACTTTGACCAGCCATAACTTGAACATATGAACTCGGATTTGAGTGTCGTTCACACCATGGAATAAGGGCGATGAGAACTATGATCTGGTCTTGGTTTTGCTTCAATCTGAGGACTTCGATTTTTGAGTTTTTCCATAGCCATTGTTGAATTATGAGCGTGTCTAGAGCCACCTAGATAGTAAGGCCATGTCACACAATGTAACTGCAATCCAAGTCATCATGATGATGTGGAAAATTGAATTATTCAATTTTACTAAGGCACAAGTCAAATTGGTCCTTTCTTGCTACAATTTCTAACATTGCCATAAGGATTTAGCCAACCAAAAAAGGAGTTAACAACCAAAACACTAGTAAAATCAAAGTGTACCCATAGGCCATCATGTATCCAATGAGATTACAGAAGTAGGATTCTTCAGATGCGAACATGGCAAAAGTATGAACTCATAATGCACATGTTTCTCCATATGGGTCATGTGGCCCTTCATTATGTCTAGCTTATCCTGAAGACGTCATTGTCCCCTTTGTAGGATAGCTAGTCTATCTTGTGTGTACCATAATGATTTATTTGAATATCATTCAGAAAAGAGATAAATGTATTCATATCTTCATTTTTGTCTCTGGTGAGTTGCACCATAAGTAGTCTGAGTTGCCTAATCTAATCTCCAAGGGGAACTAGGTGGCCCTACTAACTCAAGTGCCACAACTTCTCTCAAAGGAGAACCCAACCTATCGGGCCAGCTCAAATTGTCTCTATCCCCTCCCCCATCCCCTCTTCTCCCACAACCATGTTGGTAGGGCCTTCTCCACATGTCTCTGAAATACTAAGCAGAATTCCACGAGTAATAGTCATCACCCTAGGCACAATAAGCATATACGATATCCCGCACACATAATCCCTATAAAAACCACTCCCACTGATATCCCCGCACCACACTGGCTAGAGACCCTATATGAGAGAATTACACCGACAAAACTACTAACAGAGTGCCAACATGAAGCAAATCCACCTAGGCCCCTCAAGGGTTGAATATCCCTACTCAAATCTAACCCCCACACTTTGAGCAGACCACAACACAGTGCCACCCAAAACAAAACACTCTCAAAGTCGTAAACACAAACATCATTGAGCATTTCAACACCAAGAATGGGTAGAGGAGGCCAATTAATCAAGCACAACGAGTGCAATAAAAAAATCCTTAAAATAAAATGAATTAAGAGAGTATAGCACCTCCTTGCCCAGGGTTAACCCCCTCACAAAGAGCAATACACCAAACCACTCCACCCAGTATAGTAGCCTCACAAAGCCATGAGGCCAAACAACATAATATATTTTTCCACTAGGAAAGAACCAAAAGGACCATTACAACCAGCATGTCCAAAGAATATTATTAACCCTTGAATGCACTCAATTTAGAGAGGAGAGTCATAATACCTTTAACTAGCATTGTGCACTACCTAAAGGAAGTATGCTACCATAAACCTAGTCACCAACCATGGCTACCACTTCATTGTTGCTTTGTAGATTTATGTTCACCTTGCCTCAAATTAGATGGCTTTGTGCCCCCTTGTCCAAGAGACCCACCCTAAATAGCTATAGGAGGTAGTGCCCTAAATCTTGGGATCCAAGAACCTTGAAAACGGTAAGTCTCACCATCAAATCTTTAGATGTCCCCGAACTCCATGTAGAGAAACCCTGTTACAGTACCCCCACCTCAAACTTTGAGACAATGACCACCCTTGATGAGTACAATCTCTATAATAACATAATTATAATAAATTATTGAATACTTTAAAAAAAAAATAAAAAATTAAATAAATAAATCTAACCTAACAACTACAAAAATTTAAACTAAATAATTCAATATCAAATTTACTTTGGATGAAAATATAAAATTAATTAAAATAATAATAGCAATAATTTAAGAAAAAACAAAAAAACAAAACTAAACCAATAGAAGCTCAAATAGTTGTTTACATCGATTCAAAAAAAAATATCCCATGAGTGAGAACTAAGTTCAACTAACTTAAAGGAAAAGTACCTGTCTCCCAACTTCCACGAAAACATATATGCATTATAAAGACGTTACTCTAATGTTCGAGAATTTTATATCACAGGTACATGAAATTCTCAATCACAATACACATGTTCGAGAATTTTATATCACAGGTACATGAAATTCTCAATCACAACCCACATTAGATTATTAATTTTAAATGGTTGGCATATAAAACTTATAATCACAATCGTGATTTATGGAAAACTATTCGGTGCTTGCTAAAATATAATAAGTCCAACATCACTGTTTGGAAATATTTTTGTTGCTGAAGGCTGAGTTCACTTGAGACTTGGAATTGATTTTGTCGCTGAGGGCTCAGTTCACTTGACACAGCAGCAATAGGTATTGTTAATATATATTGCGTAAAGTTGTTACAGCACTCAATATTATGTTAGCAGACCTGTTTATTTGTCATGGGCTTGTACCCACATCAAGCATCTGCTTCGCGACCGTGGATTGAATTTCCATGGTTCTTTTGGATTCCTAGTTTATGACAAGGAAATCCACAGGAAACAGGCCCCCAAGTGGCTCCACTGTAAGATTCTCACTTGCAGACTCCGACCATAAAGCCATGGATGAACAGTTGATCCACGAAATTTCAGCCATCCTCCACCATTCCCTTTAAATATTTTATTTTGATTTGTCGCAACTTTCTTTTCGCTGTCTTCAGGTATCTATGTATAAAATTTGAATGAATTTAACGATTAAAAACATATATTGTGATACCATTTATAACATTTTCAATGATTTAATTAAGGGGATGCCGCCCCTCTGGACACTACTACAGTAATCATAATACATAATCATAACATGACTGAACGATAAAATATGTATATGCCATATAATCCATAAAACATAAACAGTCGAATAAATAACATACCACCCAACTCAAAGGTGACCGGCTGCTGCTGTGAGAAAGCTTCTTCTTGATTTATAAAGAGAGCGTATATAACCAAGTCTTCTTATGTTAATAAAACAGAGGAAGCCTTCGTAAAATTTAATTACAGTTCTGTATGAATCGGTATACAATGGAAATATCGTTCTATGACATGAAAGAGGGGTCTCGCGGAGTTCTCCATTTTTACCAGAGATAAATTTACAGTGTGTCTATTTATGTGAAAAAGACAAGACAGAAATGGCGATGGAGTATAAGGGTCGGGGCAGCAAACCGAAAACAAGAAGAAGAGACAACGAATAAAGAGATAGATCCAAATGCAAGAGAACTCAACTGAAATGCAAAGCTTTCAACTATTCATGATGAGTGTATTCTCGTGGAAACAGATGCATATAAATATAAATAGAAAGGGCAACAAGATGGTACACCTATAGCCCAACAGACATTTTCGGGATTCAGTGCCATTGTGGTAATAGGTATAGTATCGAGTTTTGTTGTAATAGTTTGTTTTTATTGGTTTAGTTTCAAGGGGATATGTTTGGTTGGTTGGTTAGGTTACCATTATATATTTTTGATGTTATATTGTTTACAGTGGTATGTAATAGATTTTATTGTAGATTTTGTTAAATTATTTCAATACAGTGTCTATTCACCATTGTTTCAAAAAAAGTTATTGGTATATTTAACTTTGTTGTTGGCTATTGTTGGCTGTTGGATATACTGGCTGTTGGATATACTCTTGATATTATATTGTTTATAGTAGCATGCAATAAGTTTAATAGTAAACCCTACTCAAATTATCGATTCATCATTGTTTAAAAGAAAATATAGTTATATACCATAAATATAGTTATCATAAATATAGTTAATTTATATTAATTGTTTTAATGTATAACACACATAATTTGTATAATAAATTTATTACTATGTGAAATTTTGTTATTCAAATTTAACTACCCTACATTAATCTTAATTGATTTTTAAATATTATTATTATTATTATTATTATTTTTTCTATTAAAATAAATAGTATATATAATATCACTTGAGTCTATAACTTATTAAATGATTCATTTTTAGTCATTGGATTTGTTTGTGTTAAAGTAGCTTTTGAGAAAAGTGTTATTGGCCATGGTTTGGTTATAAATGATGGTGGTGTACTTTTTGCCCATGGTTTTGTTAGAGCCCATTGTTTTGTACTTTATATTTATCCAATTTATTAATGTTTATTTGTTAAATTTTCTTTTAGTGAAATTATTTGAGGTCATTTACATTTTAAATTTTATATTTACATATCTTCTAACTTCAATATTAATTAAAACATATCAAGCATATAATAAAAAAATTCTATATTTTTTGCAACATTTAAAAATGCTGACAAACTTTCTTACATTACACCTACACATCTACTCTATATTGGGCTCGGCATGAAAAAAACCAATGTGAAGCAAGTCACCCTACCACCCCTCACAATGATTTCCAAATATATACCAAAAGAAATAAGATGATCAAGGACTTTAGTGGAAGGACAAAGAAACATGCAACCCTAACATGATAAGTCATTCAAGAGCCACCGTCATTGAATCAACTAGCAAATCTCCAAATTGGCAAAATGAAGGACTTCAGTGGAAGGACAAAGAAACATGCAACCCTAACATGATAAGTCACTCAAGAGCCACCATCATTGAATCAACTAGCAAAACTCCAAATTGGCAAAAGGAAAGACCAATAAGTCCAAGATTGAATAGGTTTGCAACTCCATCTCGAAAAGAATTTATCCCCTTTACAAAGATTTTAATAGCTCCTCCAATGATTCTAGGGACATATTTCTCAATGTTAATGCTACAGGAAAACCCTTAAAAATTACCCTTCCCTGGTGCATAAAGTAATGTATTGGATAAACAAGAAGAAGTAGAAAATACTCTAAAAAAAAATTAATTAAAATAACCAAATAAATAAATAAAGAAATTACAAACAAGGAGAAGAAATTAAGCACCCGAATGATCATTGAGAGATATTTAAGATCAAGGACATGGAAGAATAGTAACTAGGATCGTCGACCTCATTCATTCACGAGATTTCAAAACCATTGGGTAAGTAATGATCATTGTCTCCTATAATATCCACATAATTATAAAGGGATGTGTGATAGGTTCAAGGTTGAATCAATAAGGGATTTTATAAAGCCTAAAAATCCTTCTATAGTCCTACTCCAAAATATAATGGTAGAGGATTTGGAAGCTATCACAATATATAAATCTAGTGGAAATTTGTGAAGGGCAGAGGTGCTTTTAGAGGCCTTTGTACTATTTGGAACAACCTACTCTTGAATATGGAATTCACATTTCAGACTCAACATTGGATTGTGACAAGTTCTATTAACCAAGAAACATGACAAAGCATAAGCATCATTAACGTGTGTGTTCCAGTAATATAAAGGAAAAGGTGCATTATTATGAATCACTTTTGACTTTGAAAGGCTAAAAGACCACCAAACAATATCATATCATGTGATTTTATTATAACCCTTAATTATAAAGAAAAAATAGATAAGAGTGTGATTAAAGATCCCTTCCAGGGATGAATGGAATATTTGATATTTGAATAGGATATAGTGGACATTAAGCCATCCGAAGCTAAATATACATGGTCTAATAAGAGAGTAGGGTCAAGCCATATAGTACTACACCTAAATTTCTTTCTAGTCCAAAGTGACTTTCTCCTTAGCAATAGCTCAAATTCTTCAAATATTCCATCATATTTCGACTTCTTATCACAAACCTATTGTCTTTTGATGATGGACTCACCAGATTATGGACCTATTCCTTTTTTATTTAATCCCCTTTGTTGTATGATCAAGTAGTTGTAATAATAATCTCTGAAGAATAGACTAAGTTGGTTGTAGACTCCCTAATATTTATTTAGGAACAAAAAATTTAAGTAGTTAACACTACACTAAAGGAGTGGGTCAAAAATGTGTACTCCCACCATAGCATGAGAAAGAAGAGTGTAGATATTAGGTTTCTTCTCTACAAGATAAATTGGAATCTAGTGAAATATCCAATGACTTGATCAAAGAAGAAATTGTGGTCTTCCTAAAAATATCACAAATCTCTTATATTAGAGGAGGAATGGTGAAAGCTCAAGTCTTGTAGTCTCTAGTTAAAATTTTGGGACAATAGTACCAATTTGTTTCATAGGAAAACAAGATCCAAGACATTAAGAAACAATGTTGAAGAAGTTACAAGGGAAGATGGAATAGTCTTCAAAACAATTGTTGAGATCAAAGAGGTATCACAATCACACTTTGAAGATATGTACATTGAGAGACAAGGGGTGGACCCTAAGGATATAGTAACCATTTTGTAGAACATACAAACCATCATCTCCTTAAGTGAGAATATTGAACTAATGAAGGAAATTACTAAAGATGAAATCCAAAGAGAAATTTGGAGGTTAGCTCTAGATAAATCTCTGGGGTAAATGGATTTTCAATCCATTTTTATAAATAATGATGGGATATAATAAAGTTTGATCTTAAAATAATGTTATAATATGTTCAAAATTTGTGTGGGATTGGGCGAAGCACAAATTCATATTTTCTGGCATTCATTCCAAAAGAGGCCAATCCTTCTTCTCTCTCAAGGTTTCAACATATCTGTTATGTAATGCATCATACAAATAATTATCCAAGATAATTTCCAATGAGTTGAAGTGGTTTTAACCTAAAATCATATTAGGAAACCAAGGGGGAGTCGATGCAAAAGAGGCAAATAGTAGATAATATCATAATGAAGCAATATAAATCAGTAAAGTAAACAAAGATAAAGGTATGATTATCAAAATCTATATATTTAATGCTTTGATAGGGTTCATCACTCCTTTATTTTAGACATTCTTTGAATATAGATTGTGTCCTACTTTTATTCATTGGGTTTTTACGTGTATTTGTAAATATGTGAATCTCCTTATTATTGGATGGAAGATCCACCCTCTTTTCTCAAGGAAGTAGAGGCGTATGCCAAGGTTTCCCTCTATCCTCTCCCCTATGCATTATCAAGGTTGAATAATTAAGTGGGAAATTGGAATGAGAAAGATAATTAGGTAATATTCCAAGTATAAAATTGGTAAGAGGTATCAAAAGCACAAACCACTCACAATTTGATATTGACACTCTTAATGAGTGAAGATTCTACCTTCATTGTGGTGAGGTTCAAAAAGGTACTAGATCTCTTTAGTTTAGTTTCAAGGAGAAAAGTAAATCACAACAAGAGAAAAATATATTAATGGAATGTAAGTAAAGGTGAGTTACATGTAATATGTATAATTCTCTTATTCTCTTAGCAGGAGTATTATTAGATGCTAATTAGTTTGTCAAATCTAGAAACACAATCTTGGTAGAGTATTTTAGACAAATTTAAGGCTGACTTCTTCCAACGAGGAAAATAGTGGTTGAACACAATTATAAGAGTTGTTCTCATAAAGTTAGCTTAACCACCCTAACTATTATTCAATTCTTAGCATTGCTCATCTCAGTAGGTGTTATGTTGTAAGTGACACAAAAAAATGAATTTTTTTATAGCAAGGGGCAAGAAAAACTCTAAGAAAATCCATCTAGTAAATTGGTTAATAGTAAGGGCTCCCAAAGAATGTGGAGGTATTAATATCAAGGACCATTCTCTCAAGAATTTTTCCTTGGGTGCTAAACTTCTATGGAGGATAGTCTTAAGATGACCTACTTGGTGGAAGAACAATTTTCTTAAAAAAATATTTTGGAGGGGAATGATTGAGCTGTTTGGACAACTCTCTTGAAATCAAGAAAGGACAATCTATATGGAAATTGATTAGATCTGTAATCCCAATCATTTGGTCTAATTTAATTTGAGTTCTGGATATTGGACAAAATATTAGTATATGGAAAGATAGCATAATGGATAAGAAGGCATTGGATAGTGGTCAAGATATTCACCCTTTAAGGGAATGGATGGATAGTCAAAATCTTAAAAAATCTTTGATATCTCTTCTTGGAGAAATTAATTAGGTCAATGGTTGAGGTGGAAGGTTGACTCAAGCCATCATAGTTATGATCCCTTGTTTATTAACATATCCTCTCTCTCAAATATTGTGTGCCTTGGAAAATAATCTCTTCATACCATAGAGGTTAGGGGCATGCCAATTATAGTGTTAAGCAAGGGTATTCATTCAACTACACTCTCTATCGCTTCCCCCAAAATTATCAGTATCCAATCAAATATGACACTTAATTACATCACCTTTTAAGTCCCTAATGATGGGTGAAGTGACCACCTCAAACATTAGACTTTTTTGCAAATCCACATAGTTCATACCCAAAAATGATAATACTACAGCCTTCACAAAGTTAATATTTTTTGTTAGGCTTTAGTTCATGGGTAAATTTTATTGTAGAATATTTTCAAAAAGCATGGAATACATCACCCATCAAGATGTGATCTATGTCTCTCAAGTTTTGAATTAATTCATCACATCTAATTAACGCTAGTAGAAAATGAGAAATTAGTGACTAGGTGACTAAAAATGTTAATCACCACAACTTTAACAAGTGAAATATTACTAAAAAAGAGCAATCTTAAGTGACTGGACTAAAAACGACTAACATAAATCACTAATTTAGTCACTGGATAAAATATGTGACTAGCTAATAAGTAATACACCTAAAAATGACTAACATGAATGACTAATTTAGTCTAAGAACAAAACTACAACTACCTAACAAGTACTAGAATAATATAAATCTATTTTTTATGTTAGTCATCTAAATTGTGTTAATTAATCTAAACTTAGAAGTGATAGGGGATTGAAAGGCTATTAAAGATTGGTTGAAAGGTTGTCCTTCCTTAAACACTTCATCCTCACATGATGTATATGTGAGCCAACTTTGAATTATTTCTCTAATAATTTGTAATTTTAAAAATATATGCTTTAATAAAAAAAGTATCTTATGTACTTTTTAAAAATCTATTCATTGAATCTAGTTCTAATTTGAAATTAATTTGAAGAGAAATTTTAATTTTTAAGACTATAATATCAAATAAAACTACTTTAATTTCATATTAACCAACCTAGATCCATCTTAACCCCGGATCTATCAAGCACCGAGAGGGATCCAATCTCTCAAGGAGCAAACTTTTTTTTCTAGTGCAAAACTTGAGGAAAGGTTTGCACCTCGAGATATTGGATCCGTCTGGGCACTTGATAGTTATAGGGTTAGCAATACAATACAATATAATATGTATATTTGTATTTGTGTCTCTTTGGTATTCCCTCTCTCTATCTCACCCCGCAAACATACACACACTCTTTCTCCCTCTCTTCCCCTTCTTTGTCTATCTCTCTCTTCCCCTTCTCTCCCTTTCTATCTATATCCTTCTCTCTATTCCATCCCACTTTCCTCTCTTTGTCACTCTCTCTCCATGACTCCCTTTTCACTCCCCCTCTCTCTCCACCCTTCTCTCCCTATGATTTTATTGTTCCCTCCCTCTCTTTCCCCCTCTAATTCATCTCTCTCTCCTCATCTCTATCTTCCTTCCTCTCTATCCCTTATCTTCCACCTCCTTCTTTCTCTCCCCCTCCAAATCACTCTCCCTCTCTCCTTCTCTCTCTTATGTCAAACTCTATCACTATCTCCCCCCGTCCCTGCCCTTCTCCATATCTATGTCTCCATCTCTCTCCCTTCCCCTTCTCTCCCTATCTCTATCCTCTCCTCTTCTTTCTCTTCCCTCCTCTCCTCTCTCCCTTGCTCTCTATCCATCTCTCCCTTCTCACTCCTCTCTCTCTCCACCTCTATCTCTCTATCTTTTTTCTTTCCTCCCTCTCTCTCCCACTCCAACTCCATCTCTCTCTTTCTCTCTCTCCTCTATCTTCCTTTATTTCGCTCCCTCTCACCCACCTCACTCTCTCTCCCCCCCATTTCTCTCTCTTTCTCTCTTTCTCCGCCCTCCAAGTTTTTCACTATCTCCTTCCCTCTCTCCACCCCCTCCCTAACTCTCTCTTAAATTTGATAGCATTTCATTGTGTCTAAGAAATTATCTAAATAAAAAAACATTAACTCGTAAAATATTAAACCTATATTTTCGATATAATTAGTCAATTTTCCTATCCTTAGCTAAGATTGATATATATATTATATATATATATATATATATATATATATATATATATATATATATATAGATATATATATATATATATATATATATAAAGAACTAGCATAGATCCATCTTAGCTTAATTTTATTAAACCTTAATTTAATTTATATGGGAATATTTTTAGTAGTCGTGAGGAGAGAGGGTTTAGATATATATCAAATTGTAACATTTTCCCTTTTAGATTCAATTAAAAAATTGTTGTAAAATTAAATTAAAACAAAATATTTTTACTATGAAATAAGTTATGCTTTTTTGGCATGTGGTATTGATAAGCCATGGTATTGCCCGTGGTATTGTAACAAATCCAATTTATAAGTTAATATCCATGGTAAAGTGAGGGTGAATATCTATGGTTAACAATCTTGTCATATTGTTATAAAATATTTTGATTGTGAAATAATTTATGTTTTTTGGGCATGTGGTATTGATAATCCATGGTATTGACCCATGGTATTGTAACAAAGACTATTTTTTACAAGTTAATAATATCTACCGTAATGTGAGGTGAATATCCACGGTTAAGAATCTTGTCATATTGTTATAAAATATTTTCATTGTGAAATAAGTTATGGTTTTTGGACTTGTAGTATTGATAAGCCATGGTATTGGCCAATGGTATTGTAACAAAGCTTTTTTTTTACAAGTTAATAATATCTAGCCTAATGTAGGCTGAATATCCACTATTAAAATCTTGTCATATTGTTATAAAATATTTTGGCTGTGAAATAAGTTATGGTTTTTTGGACTTGTAGTATTGATAAGCCATGGTATTGGACCATGGTATTGGACCATGGTATTGTAATAAAACCTATTCATAGCTTAATAACAAAATCAAAATATAAAAAAATGAATTTTATTATTTTTATTAATTTAATATTTTACTATTAATTGAGGCCATATTTAAATGTTTACACTCATCCCAATATCATTTTTAACTTCTTCTTCTTTTTAATTTAGCGTCTTACACAAAAATAACAAAGTATTATAAAAAATAAATCATTTAACCCAATTCCAATTTATATATTTTATTCTATATTATAAATATTTCGTTTATTTTTTCCATTATAAATATTTCTTTTCTTTTTCACACAGATTACAACATCACATTATAGCACTGCATTTTTGTCTATCTTGTTGATATCTACCTGGAAATTCCATAATAAGGAAGACCATCAACGTGATCTATGGATTTCATGGGATTCAAACAATGAGATGGAGGAAGGGAAAGGTTATTGGGCGTGTTCCTTTTTACTAAAGATGATTTGTGTTCTTATGGGTAAACAATTTTGAGGGTTTATATGATCAAATAATAAATTTCATCTAGAGTTTAGGGTTTAATGGTTATGATAATGCACACCTTGAGAGTTTAATGATTATGATAATGTAGATCTTGATTGAGGCCAACAATTCATCAAGAGACAATGCACAAGTAAGCATTTTACATGTTCTTATTGTACAAAGGGTTTAATGAGTATGATAATGCAGATCTTGATTGCGGTCAACAATTCATCAAAAGACAATGGACAAGTAAGCGCTTTGCATGTCCTTATTGTACATGTTAGTTCTCTCCTCCCTAACTTTTCTAGGGTCAGAATGCACGAAATTTTATTTTTTCTTTTCACCTTTTTTTAGTGATTGATTTTTTGTGTAATGGACTCTACCATGCCCAAATTCAAAGGGCTTGAGTGATGCAAGAAAAGTTCACTCCTCCCTAACTTTTCTAGGGACAGAGTGCATGAAATTTTATTTTTTCTTTTCACCTTTTTTTAGTGGTTTATTTTTTGTGTAATGGACTCTACCATTCCCAAATTCAAAGGGCTTAAGTGATGCCAGCAAATTTTCTAATAGGATGCAAATAATAGACCTTCCTCAAACTTTGTTACATGAAATTAAAATTTCTTGTTGTTGTGGAGGTGAATCCTCTCTGCGGACAGAGACGATCCCTACTAGCCTAGACCGGGTCTAGAAACAATCACACAATGCTATCACGCAAGTTCCTAATTGCAAATAAGAAGTGGATGGTGAGAACCTACTTGGATTCCAACGCTAGTGTTCATAGAAGAGATATCGCCCTCGTTCCTTTGCCTTGGCCGGTGACGATCCCCACGATCTCCGTGATTGGACACCTGCACATGCAAAGAACAACACGAAAACAAGCATAAAATCTAGTAGATACAATTATATATCAGTCAGAAAAGATATAACTGAACATCAAACATAAGACAATGAGAGTGGAACCATAATGATAGTCATCTATTATTAATAAATAACAAAGAAGAATACAACCATTGTTATGACGTCAAATCCTCCTTTGGCTGGGTAGTCAGCTACACAAGTCTTGCAAAGCTTGTTGGGATGAGGAACAAGCCTCTCTCTCTTTGGGTGACAAGAATCTCCTTACTTAGATTTGGCCTTATGGGTGCAAAGAAGGCTCTTGCAGCTTCAAACTCTCTATCACTATGATGGGACTAGAACTATTGCAACTACTACTAGCTTGCTCAAGGCATAGAGGCAAGCATTTATAGATAGAGAAGAAAGAGATAGGATCAACCACATTATTCATGGGATTGGCTTTATCACTTGGAAACTTCCATGAAAGGTCGCAAACCACTTTCCTTTCTATGGAGATTCGAAGCCAAACCATCCTAGCTCAACATAGATTCAGTTGGTGAATGGGTTGAAGAGAACCTTCGGGAGCTTGTTGGTTAAACACTTTACTCAATTCGATTGGCGCGAGTGCAACTCTGAGACAGAGCACCAATGGCGCACCCTTTTTAGAGGATTTCCCTCATTGGTGCGGGCAGTGAACTGTGGACCCGCGCTAATGCAAAAAGAGCTGTTTTCATGGGTATTTTGCAAGAGATGTCTTCAGGGCATATGAAGCTCATACTCAGAGGAATATGATGCAAGTGGTTTCAGGTCATGGAACTTCTCACAGGTCCCGGAATGAGTCCTCCAGTGTGCGGGTGAGGGGTAACAGGGACGGTGAAAAATGGTGACAAATTGCTGTGTAACAGATGCCCCCTAAAGTATGAGGCCCGAGAGAGAGAGGGGTGAAATGATTTACAAGAACATGCGTGACTGAAAACACGGCCGCTGGAGAACCTGCGTGAAGAAGTACAACTGATATCTCAAGTACATGATATACGTGGTATGGGTGCGTTCATCCATAACAGAGTACATAACAATCTAGATCCAAGGTATGGGCGCAACCATTCAGTGAGGATTGGTAAATAGACTCAGGCATGGTTGCAGCCATCCAGTGAATGAGTCAGGTAATGATCATAATAAGCCACAAATCACAGCCTGGATTCCAACAGAAAAAATCCAGGGTCTTGCGCTCCATCTCGACCTGAATAGAGTACAAGTTCAGGAATGCGAATACATGAGTTGGAGTCAAACATGCATGAACATCGTCTGATTACCAGCCAATAGTGAACACTGTTAACAAACACGAGAGGTACCACCAATAATGACAATGGCCCTCAAGGTACTATAGGTACAATATACGGCGTGAAAATGAGTGAGCTGGCATCGAACACTCGTAGAATCATTCGATCGGAGGCCAATGATGAAAACCTCTTGTCGAACACGAAGAACTTGCCATTGAGGCATGCAGGCTCCAAGGCACCAAAGGGAGTCTCTAGATCAACTTCCTGGATAATGAGCTGAAGTCGACAGGAAGTGACCTTGATCAAAGGTGGGCCATAGTGTTTCCCACATCATTGACACGAGACAGAGGAAAGATGTTGTGGTGATTCAGAATTATGTGAGGTATCAGAGGGAGGTTGTAATTCTGCAGAGGTCAAATTCTCTTGAACATATCGGCGGCACGATAGTGGACTTGGCAGTATTTGACATCAAATGAGCAGAGGTCATGGTGACAAGGCAATGAGCAGATGAGAGGTCAAATAGGATAACCCAAACCCACAGAGGCTAGTGTAAAACAAGATGAGATGCCCCCACCCAGACACGAATGCAGACTAGTGCCATGTTCAAGAGCGATATACTGCCGACACAACAATAATTATGCGTCCATTTTCCCCTCCATTTCTGGTGAGTACCCCAGTTATTTTTAGCAAGCTTGATGGGGATAGCATATGCTTGTGGGTGTCATTATGACAGAATCCGATGTCATTAAGTTTTAACGAGTCTGACAAAGGAAGAACTCGACGCCTTTTCCTGTTTAGAGAGTCTGAAAAGACAGCAAAAAGAAAACTCCAGGGGGGTCCTTTTTCGTAAAGTTGTGTCTCCCGAGCCCGAAAAAGTATAAAACAATGCTTGAAAGAACCGCCCGACCATTACGATCGAGGAGTACTTTTCATATGTAGTGATATCGATTTGAAAAAGTAAAAAAGCGATCAACATCACGTCATTTCGTAACCATTAACGAACCTGAAATGACAAGGGTCTGATGATCTTTTTGTTTTTACACGGTCGGAAAAGGGTTTGAAGACGACCGCCTCTTATTTATGTTTAACGAGTCAAGAGGGGAAACCCGACAATATTTTAATTTTTAGCGAGTCAGAAAAGAGCTAAAAGATGACTCCATAGTGACTTTTTCGTGTATTTACCGAGTCCAAAAAAGTATAAAATACAACGCGTTTCACCATCGAAGTTGCAAAAAGGACCTGTCATAGCACCAAAAACAAGTGTAAAATCCATTTTCGACCAAAAATATATTAAAATATTCAAAAAAGAACTCTTTAACCCTAATTACAAGTCAAAAAGTCTATAAATATGTTGAAAATGTAAAAAATAGAATTACTTTTACTTTTTACCTCTTGCATAGTAGTAGTGGTCCATTTGGAGAGCATACTTCGAGCAGTGATTACCGCCAATCCGTGCAACCATTTTAGATTCCGCTAGTTCCAGGTAAGAGGCGCTTCCCTTAGCTCCATTTTCATACTCTTTTTACGCATTTTGTTCCCTCATTGAGCCTCCGCAAGGAGGATTTTAAAATTTAGGGTTGCACCCCATTGGCGCGGGTATCCGGCATGGGTTCGCGCCAATGGGGTGATTTTCCCAAAGGTGCCGCACTATTAGCGCGAATGTTTTAGAAACAGTCGCGCCAACCGCGCGACCTAACTTTTTACTTGAATTTGCCCATCATTTTTGAAATTTGTCTAGTTTGTAAGCCTACTAGGGTTTCATTAATGATTTATTCATCCTTGTGGGTGCAGGAAACAAGCAAAAATGGTGGTGGAATGGCAAGAACGGGAGCATGATGCCGTAGATGCCTTGGCCATAGCGGATGAGGGATGTATGAATGCTTTGAGAGACTATGGTCTCAAGAAGTTCTTCCTCACCTCTTATCTACGAGCTCAACCGGAACTATTACAGTTCATAGCAGATGCTTGGGATGTCGATGACCAAATATTCTGCTTACGGGATCAGACCTTAGAGCTGGATGTATCTGATGTGTACTTTATTACTGGGCTGTCACGGAGAGGGGCGAGCCCCATTTTGACCAGAAGCAGGCCTTCCGGGGACAAGAGAGGTGAAGTGAAGGCTCGTGTGTGCCCAGAGGCACAATTTGGGAAGAACAGTGCTAAGGTGGATATCACCACCATCCATGACTTGGCTCTTAGGGTGATACTGTTCACTATCACGCGTGTAGCTGGGGTACAGGCGCCCCATGAGGCAAGCAAGAATCATCTGTTACTAGCGACAGAATGCCTTAGCCCCACCATTTTTGACTGGGCTACATCGGTGACTACAAATATCAAAAGGCAACATACAAAGTGTAAGCACAGGGGACTGAAACAGTTCAGGTATGGCTCAATCGTGGTGTCGTTCTTCTTGGAACGATTACCCCTCTTCCAGTACCAGGGAGCTGTAGTGGCGGACCCATTGCCGCGAGAGCATAGGATGGCTCGCTGGGCAGCATTGATGCTCAGAGGAGGAGGGGGCCAGCAGATGTCCTGGCGGCCTGAGTTCTTCATATGGCTTCGCCGTCATCTGATCGTGGTAGAGGATTGGCCATACGCGGGAACCAACTTCATGGGGGACCCAGACCTCCCACTGCCAGAGGGAGAGGAGTGGGAAGAGGAGTTAGGTATGATCTTCTCTTTTTGGTGTTTTATGTATTTTCATTTTTTTTTTGTCAATACATGCATGTTCTGATGACAGTTGTAGGTATATGCAGATGTGGGCCCAGAGCGACCAGCTGGCTTGTCTCCTATAGCACGGAGGGACCAACCTGCAGCTGACCCTCACGCAAGGGGGGCTGTGGGGGAAGAGCTGGTGCAGAATATCGAGGGACTTACCCAAGGGATTCCAGGCTACGCTAGATTGGCGGACGTGCCGTTTGCATACCAGAGGCACACACTGGGGGTGCCGACCCACATCCATCGTCTGTTGAGACGCTTGGTGCGCGCGGTGGTGTGCTATCATGAGCACCACCACGAATAAACTCCTAGGCTTCTTTCATGCATATTTTCTGAGGGACATGTTGTCCAAGGATGTATCAGGATGAACATGTATTATTTTTTGGGTTTTGTAATGCACGCGGTGCAAACATTATGACACACATATATATACATATGCCTATGGTTTATTATTGTTCTTTTATGTGCTTTCTTGTATGATGTTTTGATTATAAATTACGAAAATGTCTATCTAATACATGATTGGCCAATGCATCAGATAATGTGTTTAATCGTCGTGGAATAGGCTGATATGTGATAAAGTCAAAATTCCTTTCTAACAATTTAACACGTAAGTACAACCTTAAAATGTGACGGTCTTTGACGGAATATCGCCCATTGAGCTGATGGACGACAAGCTGAGAGTCTAGGTTAACAAGCAATGTTCGAATACCGAGATTAATTGCCTCGGCTAATAATTCAATAACATCGCTATATTCAGCAACATTGTTTGTAGTATAGCCTAAACAGACACCTTGAAGATCTATCAACTCATCGTGAGGATCGTAGATCACCCACGCCGCAGAGGACAAATTATGAGTGCTACGGTAGGCACCATCAGCAAAACCAATGTAAGGTGCACCCAACATCTGCACAAGAAGCAAAAAGACACAATAAGGGGAAATCACGCTTTCACACCAAACCGAAAACATGAAAACTGACACACACACACACACGCATGCACAAATTGAAGCGTAGGATTCATGCATAGTACTTTTTCAAGTACAGCCCATTGCGGGGCTTATCAAGAGGATTACCTTCGTAGTCAATTAGCTCGTACGCCCCTTTTTGCAACACTCTCTTTACAATGTAAGGGCCTAGCCACATGGGCTCGAGTTTTCCTGCCCCTAGCTTGTCATTTGCTTGGTCGTATAGCAGGACGAGGTCTCCCTCAACAAAGGAACGAGGACGAATGGTATGGTCAAAATGAGTTTTGACTCTCTTCTTTTGAGCTTCGATGGCTAGAGAGGCTAAGCGACGGGTCTCGTTTAACCGTTCTAGATAAAGAAGCCGTTCCTCTACTGAAGTAGTGTTGGGAAGAAACTCAACGACTATTTTCAACGAAGGAATTTCACATTCTATAGGAAGGGTAGCCTCCAGTCTGTAAACTAGTTGAAATGGAGTGAAACCGGTGGCGTCCTTCACAGAGGTTCGGTAGGCCCACAAGGCGGGAAACAACATCAAATGCCAATTAGACTTATGCATATCGACAGTACGTTGAAGCATCGTAACCAAAATCTTGTTAACGGCTTCAACCTGACTGTTAGACTGAGGATAGTACGGGGTTGAACTATTGTGCCGTAAGCCTAGTTGGGTTGTCAGCTCGGTCATCATGTGATTACGGAAATGCTTTCCGTGATCTGTGACGATGACCTGTGGAACTCCGAACCGCGTAATAACATGATTGAACAAAAACTGCGTCGCTCTATGACCATCTTCAGTTAATGTGGGCATCGCCTTGGCCCATTTTGTAAATTAATCGACGGCAACGATAATAAACCCATGCCCCCTGGCCGAGCGAGGCTTACAGGTTATATAATCAATGCCCAATTTTGCAAAAGGGCCTACGGTCGCTACAGGGTGTAGCGGGGTCGGTGGCGCACGCATCTTCCGCTGGTATATCTGGCATGCATGACATGAGCGGACAACAAGAATGCAATCCTTAAAAATGGAGGGCCATAAATAACCAGTGCGAAGGATTTTTTGAGCTCTGGCATATCCGGACATGTGGCCACCACAGGCGCCAGAGTGGCAGTCATTCAGGACTCTCTCAGCTTCCTCGAGGGTAAGACACCGGCAGAGAACGGAGTCAACGCCGAGGCGGTACAGGGTGTCCCCTATGATACGATAGGGTTGAGATTGATGGCGGATCCGCTGCCGAGCATCTTTGGATACAGCGGGGCGGAAAGAGGACGTTTGTAAATAAACAATAATATCCCCATACCAGGGATCGAGGGTGTTGATCAGAAAAATAGTTTTGTCCGGGATATGATCCTCTGAAAGAGAGGGTGCAGAAGGAGATGGCAAAGAACAGAGTAATTCAGCAAAGACCAGAGACTTCTTAGACTTGGCAGCAGTAAATTCCAAGTCAAACTCTTGGAGGATTACGATCCATTTTGAGTATTTGCCCCCCAGCAGCTGACGCAACAAAATGTATGTCATCGGGTTGCAGTCAGAAATCACGGTCGTGGTGCGCAACAGGATATAATGCCGGAAACGTTGGATGACGCACACAGCGGCCAATGCCAACTTCTCAACGTAAGCATAGCGATTTTCCGTATCCAGGAGGTTGCGGCTGAGGTAATAGATGACATGCTCATTGCCATCATCATCGTCTTGCACGAGAACCATGCCGATAGTAGTATCGGCGGCGGCTAGATACGGAGTATAATCACGGTGGTAGTTTGAAGGTCACAATAATGGAGCAGATACAAGGAGGCCCTTGAGTCTCTCGAAAAGACTCCTGAGCGGTAGCATCCCAATGAAAGGGTGTGTCTTGCTTCAGTAATCGTGTAAAACCCTTAGCCACCTCGGCATAATTTGGAATGAATCGTCTAAGGAAATTTGCTTTGCCTTGCAAGCTCTGCAACTGCTGCAAAGAAGCAGGGGGAGGAAGATTCAGAGTGGACTCGACTTTGAGGGGATCTAGATGGATGCCTTCTCGGGAGACGATAAACCCGAGTAGTCGGCCTGATTCAACGCAGAAGACACATTTATGAGGATTGAGCCTAATACGGTAGTGTCGACAGCGGAGAAAAATTTCGCGAAGATGGGAAGGATGGTCCTGACGCTTGACTGAATGAGCTGGAAGATCATCCAGGTACAGCTGTACAATGTGACGAATGCCATGAAAGGCATAGCACATTGCATCTTGGAAGGTAGCGCCGACATTCTTTAAACCGAAAGGGAGCTTCTTATAGGCAAAAGTGCCCCAAGGACAGATAAAAGCCGTTTTATGTTGATCAGCGGGCGCGATATTGATATGGTTATATCCAGAAAAACCGTCCATAAACGAGTAAATTTCGCTTCCTGCACACTCATCAATGATTTGATCGATGAAGGGTGTAGGGAAGTTATCCTTAGGACAGGTGCGATTGATATCACGGTAATCAACACAGACTCAAATGGTGCCCTACTTTTTGTTCACAGGGACTATATTGGAAACCCAATCCGTCAGTGGAATGGGGTAAATGAAACCAGCATTGAGAAGCTTTTCGACT
Organism: Pinus tabuliformis; assembly: GCA_031772625.1. Lineage (NCBI taxonomy): Eukaryota > Viridiplantae > Streptophyta > Pinopsida > Pinales > Pinaceae > Pinus > Pinus tabuliformis. Next base: position 841,187,081 of record CM062805.1, read on the forward strand.
TCTGCTTTGATGCCTGCGGCCTTTCGGGGGTGCACAGGAATAGGCGCTGATGAACAGGCTTAGCACCTGGATACGTAGGTATCTCGTGCACCACTATACTAGGATCGATGCCGGGCATCTCTTCGTAGGACCAAGCAAAGACATCACGAAATTCGTGAAATAGGTCAGTGTAGAGTTGAACTTCCTCTGGAGTACAAGTGACTCCAATGTAAATGTGCTTGACAATCCCTGATTTCACATAGATGTCGATGGGTTGGGTTTGCGTAATGTTTCCCATACTGCCCTCAAAAGATACTTGGTAGATTTGAATAGGTGTTTGAAGGGGCGAGGATGGGATACACGAAGCAAACCGTTCGAGACATGCGATCATTTCCTGATGGGCAGGGAGAAACGAGGAACAGTGGTGATGATCTGACCAAGGGGGCTCCTCAAGAGACATGGTCTCTATGATGGCTTCATCGGAAGGAAATATTGCCTTTAATGGATTCGAAGTAGCATCATCTCCAAGCCAAGGGAAATGAACATACGAATTGGGAACACCGCTCGGAAGAGAAGGTTCAGGAGGGCAAGCCAATACAACAACGATTTCGATGTAGTTGAGCTTAGCAGGACTCAAGGACATCATATCGCCCCAGGATTCTACCTGATTAGTGGGAGGAAGGACCCACGGATCAGAATGCACAGAAATCATGTTAATAGGGGCGAGATTCGGAGGTGGAAGGGGAAAGACAACCATTAGAGCGGGATCCTTAAAGATCCCGACTCCCACACTCTCGAATGATTTGGAGGTATGTTCCACAAATGACACATTACCTTCAGAAGAAGAGGCGAAGAAGGAGAGCTGGTCCACCGTGACAATATTCCCTTGATGAGAGCTGGAGGGGACCTCCGTCTCTTTCCCGGCATGAGATGGATATTCTTTCGCTCAAGTAGTGACATGGATGGGAATCATCCCAGCCATGAAGACTTGAGAGCCGAATGAAGAAGAGGGTTGCGATGGATCTGCCACCATTTGAGTTTGTTGTGAAGGGAAAGGTTCTTTAAGCACGGCAGGAGTCCCAGGAGCACCTTTCAATAATCGACTAACTTCGGACCACCTAGGGCAGTCTTTAGTGTAGTGATCCTCATCACAGATAAGACAAGGATACTTAGGTTTATGTTTGGCTCCTTCCTCGGGTGGAGGTTTAGGGGAGTCCTGTTTGGGCTGTTCAGATTTATTCTTGGCTTTCCCTTTCTTTTTCCCTTTCGAGGATTTATCCGTCATGGTGGACTGAACGACGTTTACCTCGGAGGTACTTCCAGAATTATATTGACCCTGAGAAGTGTTTCCATTAGAAGCATTCTGTTTTTGCTTCCCAGGGTTCGCGGATGATTTCTTTGAAGACGCGTTTACAGAGCCAATAACACCGTCAACAGATGGTTTTGGCGGAGCTTTGGATGTTCCGGGTCTTGGGGCATCTAGAAAATAATCATATAAAGTACCTGATTGAGAATATACCAAGTCAAGGTACTGAGCATGTGCGATAGCTTGCTCTTCAGTTACACAAGCTCCCATGGCGATGTCTCATGCAATTGCAGGGACAAAGGAAGTCGTGAACCAATCGGTCAGGAGCTGATCAGGAATCCAAAATTTGATCAAGTGACGATGTCGTCTCCATTCATGTATATGATCGGATATATGCGTGGCCGTGTCCTGTTTGAGAGACGTAAGGAAATGTGTCCCTGTCTCATACCGAATGGGTAACTGAAAATGAGTTAGGAATTCCATAGCCAGCGAGTTGAAATCTTGAAATGTTCCGCGATTCAACTCAATATACCACTTAGCGGCCGAGCCAGTGAGAGTCCTTTGGAAGAGGCGGAGTCGGATGGAGTCATCAAGCCATGAGTTGGATGAGCACTAAAGGTGATAGGTCATGACATGGGCTTGAGGGTCCTCACCAGCTTTGCCATCGAATTTCGGGCAATCACCGGGTATCTTAGTTGGAACTGGTCGCCAATATGGATTATGAAGAATCGGATCATTCGTCAACTTGGACACATCTGGAAGGTCCAACGTCGCTAAGAGAGGCAACTGAGGATTAAAGGACATTTGTGGCTGTGGAAGGGAGGTAGTACCAGGGTTCCAACCAGGTGGTGGTTGCCCCCATGGACTTTGTCCAGATGGGCTTGGCCCATAAGGGTTCTGCCCATAGGGATTTTGCCCATAGGGGTTTTGTCCATAAGGATTCTATCCATAAGGATTCTGTCTATAAGCAGATAGTTGACCGTGGGTCTGCCCCCCAGCACCCCATGAACTAGCAACTTGACCTGCAGATGCAATGTACTGTTGCTGATAATTCTGGTAAGGAGTGACCTGCATTTGTTGATAATTTTGATAAGGGGTAAATTGAGTTTGCCCCTAGGGTTGCTGGTAGCCATACATTTGATGAGCTCCATACTGAGCCTGATAAGAAGGCTGCGCTTGGTAAGAAGGTTGGGGACGTGGCCCACCTTGCATTTGATAACCAATTTGAGTCTGGGGCCCAGAAGGATGTCCTTGAACAGGTTGAGCTTAGACCATCTGGCCGGAAGGTTGGCCTAGTTAGGTTTGGGACGGACCTGTTTCCCCAGAAAGATGTGCTTTCTGGGTACCAGGTTGTCCTTGTGAAACCAAGTGTTGTCCTTGCGGAACAGATGGTTGAGTGGGTTGAACAGCCGGTTGACATTGAGGTTGGCCAGCCTGTCCAGAAGGATGACTAGGCTCGATAGTGGGTTGGCCCTGCTGTGCAGAAAGCTGACCCGCTTGCCCAGAAGGATGACTAGGTTGAGCAGTGGGTTGGCCCTGCTGTACGTAAGGCTTCCCACCTTGCCCAGAAGGATACCCCTGTTGGACTGCCGGTTGACCTTGTGGAATATAAGTTTGTCCAGCTTGTCGAGAGGGATAACCCTGTTGGATACCAGGTTGGCCTTGTTGGATGTAAGGTTGTCCTGGTTGTCCAGACGGGTAACCTTGCTGGGTACCAGGTTGCCCCGGATAACCAGAAGGTTGATTTAGATAAGTAAAAGATGGACCACTAGTGGCCGAAGGTTGTCCCTGATAGGGTTGTCCTTGTGGGCCCCCAGGTTATCCTGTGTAAGACTGGCCATAATATTGCTGCCCTTGGGGGTTTTGCACATAAGATGGCTGGCCATGGTTAGGCGGTCCCTGAAGCTATGCAGGCATTGCTTGGCCCCCATGGAAAGTGGTGGCGTTCCAAGCAACAGATAATAGTACCGAAACCTTAACAATAGGTTGAGTAGGAAAGGGTCGAGAAAGCTGAAGGTATTGACCAGTAGAATCGTAATAAAAGAATGGACCTTGCGCATTCGGATCCTGAACAGCTTGTCCATAGGCATCATATAGCCCCCCTCCTGGGACGAGACCAGAAGAGGGTGGAGCACTTTGTGCAGGGTGAACAACTTTGGGTGAGTGTGCCTGCTGGCCACTACTCACTTGACCGTGAGGGGGACCAGCACCAGTATTCAGAGGTGAAGATGCTATAACGGCACTAACAACCGGAGTTGAATGTGCTACACAAATAGTTGGATTTGTCAGAACTGAAGTGATAGGTGTAGTGTGGACATGTGAAACAAAAGAACCTGTGGTGGGAATGATATGGGGGTCCCACATAGTCGAAGCAGGGATCCTGGCACTTACCCTATCCCTCAACGACTGGTAGCGTGGGGGGAGCGAAGAAGTAGCTTGGATGGGAGTGTCGATATTCGACAAAACAGGTGTCTCACTCACTGTAGGAGATGTCTCATCCATGTGAGAGGTAGACATTGGAGACGAAACACCAGGGGGGGTAAAAGGAATATCGTCCTCTTCAGGCTCCCAGATGGGGTTCCAATGAATTTCGTAACCTTCGTCGTCCGGAGCGCGAGATTTGATCGGTTGGGTACTCTGGATAACAGGAAGAGTATCACTTACAACCGGTACCTCAGGAGCAATGGAAGACGGAGACCCTTGATCACTTGGAACGGGAGTCGACGGTTCAGCCAGGATGACAAAATTTAAACAAAACCTAAGGGAATCTAACGATAAAGGACCCTACTCAAACTAACGCACACAAGATCTAACCATGTAATGTTAATCGCAGCCAAATAAATTTTAAGACGCAAGTACACAACTTGACCTTTTCATGTTTTAAGAGTCGAGAAAAGGACAAAAAGGTGACTCTAGTCGCCTTCGATTGTTTTGTGAGCCCGAAGTGACAAACTGCTCAAGCGAGCCTTTTCTTTTAAGGAGTCTGAAAAGGATCAAAAGTGACTACTCTGGAGAGACTAGGCAAAGGGTTTACCAAACAAATCTGTAAAACTGCATATACACCTTGGCAGTCATATGAAAACCAAGGACTTCCCGTACATCAGTCAATCTTCCCGAATGCTGTGATCGGTGTGTTACGGCTTGTAAGGCGGAAGACACGGCTTCCTGTGGATAAAGGATGATAACCTAGTGGGGTCTCCCCTATATACGCGATGGTACATGGGAGCTCAAGTCCGTGCTAGACCACTATCGAGTCACAAAAGGAGGAATCACCCAACCGTAGTGTGAAACAACAGTGACTAGGTTTAACGACGCCGGAGCATGTCTCTAGCCTAGACCTCTAATTAGTGAACGTTATGTTCCAATGCGTTTTTAAGTTCATTCGGTTCATTTTATGGTTGATCTTTAGTTAAGTTTCAATTTCTAGGTCCTACCGTATGTAATCTCTCACAATTCCCTAAATGAAAACTATATGCCAAAGAATATCGTTTCGTTCGATGAATACTAACTACGAGAGAGTTGAGAATTTTTCAAACAAAATGACCACAAACAATCAAGAACCACTCTAATGCAGCTAATGACAAATAAACGAAACTTTTCTTTGTTTTAAATTGCTTAATCAATGAAAAGCTTCTAATTTCAATTAACTAATGCAACGGAAAAGAGATTATTCGTTTTTCTTTTCAATGGAAAAGTGCACTAAACAAATTTTGAGAGATAGTAACACCGAGCAAAAGATCAATTTCACTCAATGAGAACACAATCGAATCCCCAAAACACCAAAATAGTCCTTCAAACCAAGAATAAAGCACAAAGACCTCTATGAGCTATGTGATCTAAGCCCAAACGAAGCCAAGCGAAACCCAAGCGAAAAAGAAGAAAATCACTTAAATAACAAGAAAAAGCTTTGACAACTACTGAGAAAATGCAAAAAGTAATCAAAAATTCGACTGGACGATCAAGGAACCCAAGACTCCTACGGAACGCTCGACGCACAAAGCCACTAGATGCCCTAGGGCTAAAAAGTGAAATCGATAGAAAGAGGCAAACACCCAAAGGATGAAGGTCTAAAACCAGTCAAACAAGGATCAAACACACTCCAGTAATTGAAAAAGATGCGGCAAAATACAAATCCAACCTCAGAGGGCTTGAAGACAAGCGAACTGGAAAAGTTGGCAGGCCTGGCGCGACTGTCAGGCTGCAACTCGTGCTTTTATGGGATTCGCGCGGGTTGTTTTTGAGCAACTTGCACCAATTGGCACAACTGTAAGGCTAAAAACCACGCTAATCAAGTTTGCTAAGTCAAAAAAAAAGCAAGCAACTGAGGGCTTGAAGACAGTATCTAGGCAAACTAGGAAGCAAGAAACAGCAAGAAATCCAACCCAGAAAGTTATCTAAGTAACCAAACGAGAAACCAAAGAGACAAGACTCCCCAGTGGAGTCACCAAATTGTTGTGGAGGTAAATCCTCTCTGCGGACAGGGACGATCCCTTCTAGCCCAGACCGGGTCTAGCAACAATCACACAATGCTATCACGCAAGTTCCTAATTGAAAATAAGAAGTGGATGGTGAGAACCTACTTGGATTCCAACGCTAGTGTTCGTAGAAGAGATATCGCTCTCGTTCCTTTGCCTTGGCCGGTCACGATCCCCATGATCTCCGTGATTGGACACCTGCACATGCAAAGAACAACATGAAAACAAGCATAAAATCTAGTAGATGCAATTATATATCAGTCATAAAAGATATAACTCAACATCAAACATAAGACAATGGGAGTGGAACCATAATGATAATCATCTATTATTAATAAATAACAAAGAAGAATACAACCATTGTTCTGACGTTAAATCCTCCTTTGGCTGGGTAGTCAGCTACACAAGTCTTGCAAAGCTTGTTGTGATGAGGAACAAGCCTCTCTCTCTTTGGGTGACAAGAATCTCCTTACTTAGATTTGGCCTTACGGGTGCAAAGAAGGCTCTTGCAGCTTCAAACTTTCTATCACTATGCTGGGACTAGAACTATTGTAACTACTACTAGCTTGCTCAAGGCATAGAGGCAAGATTTTATAGATAGAGAAGAAAGAGATAGGATCAACCACATTATTCATGGGATTGGCTTTATCACTTGGAAACTTCCATGAAAGGTGGCAAACCACTTTCCTTTCTATGGAGATTCGAAGCCAAACCATCCTAGCTCAACATAGATTCAGTTGGTGAATGGGTTGAAGAGAACCTTCGGGAGCTTGTTGGTTAAAAACTTTACTCAATTCGGTTGGCATGAGTGCGACTCTGAGACAGAGCGCCAATGGCGCACCCTTTTTATAGGATTTCCCTCATTGGCACGGGCAATGAACTGTGGACCCGCGCTAATGCAAAAAGAGCTGTTTTCATGGGTATTTTGCAGGAGATGTCTTCAGGTCATATGAAGCTCATACTCAGAGGAATATGATGCAAGTGGTTTCAGGTCATGTCACTTCTCACAGGTCCCGGAATGATTCCTCCAGTGTGCGGGTGAGGGGTAACAGGGACGGTGACAAATGGTGACAAATTGCTGTGTAACACTTGTAATCATGAACATTTATTTTTTCTTTTCACCTTTTTATTAGCGGTTGATCGTTTGTGTAATGGACTCTACCATGCCCAAATTCAAAGGGCTCGAGTGATGCAATCAAATTTTCTGGCAGGATGCAATTACTAAACCTTCCTCAAACTTTGTTACATGAAAATAAAATTTCTTGTAATCATGAACATAAAATATTTTATGTTTCATCCTTAGATTCTGATCTTAATGCCTACAGTTTTAAACCATGTTACTATATTTTAAGTAGAATATACTTAGATTCATTAAACCTTACAACTCTCCAAAGCTTAGGTGAATTTCACGTAAAAAGAAGGAACTTGAATGGCTTTTGAAAATTAGACTCAATGCTTACAGGCAATGATTAAAAATGGAAGAACCCAAATGGTCTGATAAATTGTAACCACCCATAAATTTCGAAGGCCTTTTCTATTATTCTAAACCTAAATAGAGAGAGTAGTAGAAGAAGAGGAACTTGGATGAGGTGGTCACTGACCTTCTTGATACTTTTCAAAAGTTGGGCATGCCCTTGACTAGAAGAAGAGATTGACCAATGTTGTTGTAGATGTTGTTTCTAACAATGTTTTCATTGCTACGATGCATAGGTAGACTCTATATGCAGTTGAGGTTATCTTTTGTTTGTTATAAGAGGTAATTTGGAAGTATATTGATTTAGTTAGGAAGTAGCTTGGTAGGGTTGTTCCTCCTGCTGATAACTATTATTATGCATTGCGTTTTTATTTTTGAGTGATAGCTCCTTCTATTAAATCCCCAAGTGCACTTTGTCACCCATAGAAATATCCACTTACTTCAGTATGAATGAGATGGAGATGAGGTAGTTTCAGAGGACTCTTATTGTTGTAGATGAGAGGATTTGTTTGAGGTGAGAGGAATTTTGTAACATATATTGAAGGATGCACTACACCATTTTATGGAATTAATCATCTCCATGCCACAGTAGTGGATCTCTATTGTACCGAGGGAGAAACGATAAAGGTATGTCAGGAACGAGAAATGCATACGTGGGATTTATAATTTTATTACGAAAAGAGGTTTATGTGATGGAGACAAATCAAGGATTTTGTGGACATGAGTAGAGACCGGTTCGACAATCACCTAGAATACTGAAGCATTGTTTTGAAAGGCGATGATGCAATTGGAGAGTTATATTTTGTTGCCTTAAAAAATAACTATCAATAGGGGGGACAAAGATGATCCATATCGGGAAGAATTGTAGGAGTAGGATTGTTTCTAAAATTATATCTATAGGCAAGTAAAGGAACTACTATAGAGGATTAGTGTAGGTGCAACCAAATTCTCATAATGCGAGTTTTTCACAGTGTGATTCGATGCTTATCGGTGACCAGGCAGTTGCAAATACTTATCGTTACATTCAAGTTCAATTTGAGTTGCATTCTAAAGTATCTAATTTCATTTATCGGTAGTCCTTATTGTGTCATTGTCTCTCTTAATTTCATTGTGGTAGGATTGGAATGGGTTAAAAAATCAAGCATATCATTGGATAAAATAGACACCCACATGTTACGACATTTCAATGTGCATACTCTCTGTTTTTTATACAATTAGAAGTGAGGAATATGATGTGTGCACAACTAAAAATCCTAGAAGGCTTGATGAATCCAGTCTTAGCATGGAAATCGAAACCAAGAATCATAAAATATCAATAAATTTGTGACACTAAATAAAAAACACAATAAAAGATGATATGCCAACATTGTCTATTTAGTGCAAGATACTACTAATATTCATGATTATAAATAATAAAAATGAAAAAACATTCTACCCATTCTCATTAAAGAATGTGAAGTATTTGACAATATATTCAACCTTGTGATGTGAACAACTATACTCTTGGGCATCCTATCTCAACCAACTTTGAGTGGGCCATGACAAAGTCATAGGTTTGAAACTCACCCCACATTTTTTACCACTAACAACTCTACAAAATTAGGAATTTTTCATTGGTTGGGATTTCAAATCATGGATATTTTTCCTCTTCACTATTAAGTAATTGAAATATCTCAAAAATTCCATGAATTTCTTAGTTCCATGAAGATGTACCAATATTATTGGCTATTCTACTATTTCTGCAAAGGTGGAATGAATGTCAATGTTGATACCTTATTAATTGATGACAATTTCTCCAAATTCAAGTAGTCATTGTTGCTAAACAAATATTTCCAAAACTTCCTTGAAAATATTCTAATTGTTTCTCGACAAGTCCATTTCTGAAATTTAGGAAGCCCATGATGAAGATGATGACAAAGACGAGAGACAATGCCAATTGTCCATTCAATTTCAATCCAAACTGATTGAGTTGATGAGCAGCCCAATCTGGCCATTGGTATGAAGCCTGCAATGTAAGCTTATTGAAAATACTACTTATAACTAGATAAACAACCATTAGAAAATTGGTTTATTTATTGATATTGCACTATGACTTTAGATGCAAGCACCTGGACCCCTGCATATTTATCATCCCAACTAAATTCATTCATGGCCTACATTTTCCCACTAAGTGGACCCGCATTGTCAATCATCTAGTTCAAGTAGTATTGGTCTTCTGTTGCTTCATGAAGCCATGTTGCTACCCATAAGAGTTCATCCTGCACAAGGCATACCACAATATCCAAACCCAAGTCAGAGATATATCTCTTCATGCACGTAATTTGTGCTAACTTGCTTTGAGCTGAAAATAAATTACAACATATCCAATAATTGGCCCATAATATTCTCTGAATTGTTTAATACTGCTATCATACTTGAGCATTTGTATGGTTGAAAATAGACTCATTCATCATATCTTGTATTTCTGTTTTATTTCACAACCTTTGTAGGGCTAGATAGTTTGCATTTTAGGTCTTTTATATGCCCTTTTAATTTTAGAATTTATATGTTAATTAAAATATAGTCTAAGTTTTCTTTCCAACCCTATTTTTCATTGGGATTCAAGTTCAAGGGCTAATTTATTTGTTGTTGTAATAACTTGTGTTCTGTAATATACTATCTTAATTGCAATTTTTGCAACAACCATAACTTTTTCTTCATTTGTAGTGTTTTTGGTTTACTCTTTGACTTATGCTAACTTGATAAACATCCCAAAATGGTCTTAGAAGATTTATATGCTAAAAATATGCAAAATCTCCTCACAAGACATTTTATTTCTTTCCTTGAATGTTAGATGTTATCACAAAAATAAGACCTTGATAGGTTGCACATCAAGTCAATCTCAGTGTAACTATTTCAAATCAATCTTTTGGCTGAGGCTTAGCCTCCTCAGCCTGAGAGGGCTCTCTCAAGGGTTAAAGATATTGATTAAAGATATACATAGATGGCTAACTCTATGGTTTGTGATTTATATGTTTATAGGTTGAAAGATGGAGACCTTCTACCATTGGGCTACGGAGTCAGTGACAGAGATAAAGATAAAAAATAGCTCTTCTTATAAAACTAAGGCTTGTATATTCTTCAATGAAAGAGTAACACATTCAGGAAAGTCTCAATAAATTGAAGTTCATAGAAGTCAGAGCATGTGGGCATGAATTCTAAGTTATGGTACATCAATTTATTCAAAAGGAAAGTATTAAAAGTGATTCATCAAAGTTTAATACTTAAAGGAAGTTAGAGCATGAATAACCATGAATTCTAAGTAATAAGTATTAAAACATTGAAGAAAAACATCCAAATATAGGACCCAAGAACTCAATTCACCATAGTTTAACACTTAAAGGAAGTCAGAGCATGTTCCTCCATGAATTCTGAGTAATAAGCATTAAGAATATGGAAGTAAAACATATCAAAGATAAAGGATAAAGCTCACTGAAGTACACTAAGAATCTTAGATTCAGGAAAGTTAAACTGCTTTTGTATATATCAGTCCCTTCACATCATTTACAAAAGTAGTCCCTTTTCTATAACATTTTCCAACCCTGTGTACATCGAAGTTTACATTACTTATACACATCTATCCTTTATAACAAGTTTGACAAGTGGCCAGACCATTAGACTTTATAACTGACACCAAATCTAACTACTAACTAGATTCATAAAACTAGAACTGACACCTTTTCGAATTAAGAGTTAGAGTCCTACTATGACTCAAACACCTAATTATTACATTTAAACATAACTAATTCAAATCTTCCTCAAATGGAATCCTATCTTTTAACCATGCTGACCATCAACCAAACATTAATATTCTGACTAGCTTCATGAAGTTATTCTACCTAGCATTAAGGAGATATCAGTTTGATGACCTGGCACATCTAGACTAGTGTCTTCAAAATCTTCCTTTAAATGAATATCTCCTGTTGTCAAATGATTGATCTGATACTCCTTTCATGCTCTGATACTCTTTGTCACACTGAAGTGCAACTGCCTTAAGTATGTTTTACCTTTCTTCCTCCTCAATAAACAACCTTTTCACCTTCAACCACCTCATCAACCAATAAAAATAACTTTGTTTTCCCTAAAAAATAAGGCTACACCTTGAGCTCCTGTCTCTTGATCCCTGATAGATGTTACAAAAATGGAAGAGGTTTTTGTAGATACGAATGTTTATAAGAAAAACATCTCTCATTTTTTTGAAAACCAGATTCAGTGGTTTAGAATCAGAATTATAAAATCGTGTATAAAACAGGAAAAATTTTGAACTCTGAAAATAGGTTTTAAAGGAAACTTCGAATCTCCAAATTGGTAGCACTTGGGAGAAATTTGAAAGAGGTTTTTGTTCCTTGTTATCTTCTTAGAAAAACTCTCCTTCATATTTTTGAAACTCATCTTCATTTTTCTGGAAATTCCTTTTGAAACCAACAACTCAAAAAGTCCAAGAAACACACAAATCCCCTTGCAGCTCCTGGTAGAAATACATGTAACCTGTCTAGATGAAAACTTGTGTGAAGATGAGGTCATCATGATCAGTTAAAGCTCTATAGGCTCCCATCCAAACACATAGAATTCTTTTCATGCTTTCATATTCATGGCAATTTCCCTTTATAACCCAAACTGCCCTCTTAAAAGTATGATAGTTGTAAGAAAACTATTTGGATAGCAAGTTGTTTGTCACAAAGTTAACTTTTCAAAGGTGACAGCTGACTCATACATGCAAAGGTTGAAAACTAAATGACAGAGAGGAGCTTGGGTAACTTGTTTAAGGAATGATATTCGAATGTGGAGAGAAAGGTGACAAAATGAGGGAGTGGAAAGAAAAAAATGAGATGGGATTTATTTAGACGCATGACCTTGAAACTCTCAAAGATTAACCATTCATCATTATGGAGAAAATGTTATAGACTGACACAACCTTCGTAGCACATTTAGTTTTAGACATCAATTCATCCCACCTCATAATGAATTTAAAGAAATTGATAAACCTATTTCAGTTTTCAAAATGAGTTTTCAATTGCTCAGGAACCCCCTTGGAAGTTGACTACTAAAAACAGAAAAAAAGTTCTTTTGCCTCATATTGTGCTACGAAATTAGCTTGTTTTCATAGCGCAAATCACCTTTCTTGAGCTAGCTGCACTACAAAACTATGGATTCCTGTATGATTGCAAAAATTTAACCCTAAACTTAATGGAATGACTTCTAAATGAAAAATGTGACCTATTTGACCATGAAGTGAACCTAAAGGACTTCATTTGGAAATGAAAGATGACATTTTAAGACTTCAAACCCTATCACTTACCCTTTTATCAAGACTAAAATGACTTTTAGACCTCCTTGAAATCATGACCAAAAGCAGAGTTGACACAATGATGTTTTGAGAATTTTTGGGTGATAACAGTGGCTCCACTAGGGATAGTGTTGACTAATGGTACACTAAGAACCAATAGATCTAGTGCTGCTATCCATCCTTTAGAATAAAACTCCGAAATTATGCCTAATCTACTCCCCAAGCTTTAATGATTTCTGCAAGAGGGACTCAAACTGCACCTACTAAAAAAAGCTCAGTCGACCTACCCTGAGCTTGTTTGCACATTCCTACCTACCCTATCACCTGCAATTTCCACTTTAGGTCAAGCAACATGATATTTCCAATAAAGCCAATCAATTGTCCTTTCTGATATTTGAGGTTCTTGACTACATTCGACCTCAAAATAACCATGATAGTGAGATTACCAAATCAACTTATAATGTATCTGATCTTCATAATGCAAATGAAAATGAAACACTGGTGTGCAAAGCTTTGCATGTATTCAGTTATAGGGTCAAAGAGGACATGGTTAGTTTGATGATCATCATAACATTCTATATCTTTAGACAACTGATTCTCAACCACACAAGATTCCTTTTATATGCTATCCAACTGCTTTTCTAAATGATTCCCGCAAACAATGTAACTTTCCTCATTATTATGATCATTATTTGATGTAAGCTGCTGCAAAGTATGACATAAAAAATCAACCTTTTCCTCTGCATGAAGGTTATAAAATCTATCTTCCAGTATTTATTCTTGGTGTTTGCAATGATTTTCATACTCTTTATGATCAAAAGACTGGAAAGTTTGCTGCATCTTTACATTAATCTCAGAGGATGTAACATGGCTTTCATAAGTAAACCCCTGCTGATTTTCATGTTGCATTCTATGGGATGTTATCCTTTCTTCTTGGTATTGAAATGTATTGTTATGAAGAGACTCTAAAATTTCTTCATCCATGAATTCATCACCATCATAACAATCCTCCAAATATTGAATAAAACTCACAGAATGTTTACAACAATCTTTGACCAACAATAAGGAGGGTTGAAACTCTTTATACATCTCATAGAATACATCATGGAAATTAGCAAGAGAATATAATGAACCATTTTCCAAGCCTTTATACCAAGACCATGCTTTTCCTTCTAAAGTGGTCATAAACATCTTCATGAGACAATGTTCAGGGAACTGAACCTTAAGACTGTGTAAATGCATATGGAACCTAACCAAATGAAGAGCAGCATTGTCTTTCTTTTCATATTTGAATATTGGAAGATCATCTAACCATTCAACCTTTGGCATAGGATTTGGAAAACCAGGGATCTGAGACCGATTCATAGGGGCATACTTGGAATTCATTCTTGCAATGACAGTCATCTTGAACCTTCATCAAGCTACTGATCTTCTAGCAGTGGAGTCACCTTCTAATTTGTTATTTGATGTGTGGAGTAGCCAAGGTAGATGTAGCCCCAAACAGCTTCCTGAGCTCCTGCTACCTTCGAAAGTTCGGCTTCTTGATTTCGGGAATGAGTAATCTTCGACTCCCGACAGACGCACCAAAATGTTATCACCAAAATAAGACCCTGATAAGCTGCTCATCAAGTCAATCTCGGTGTAACTATTTCAAACCAATATTTTGGCTGAGGCTTAGCCTCCTCACCCTGAGAGGGCTCTCTCACGGTTTAATGATATTGATTAAAGATATAGATATATGGCTAACTCTATGGTTTGTGATTTATATGTTTATAGGTTGAAATATGGAGACTTGCTACCATTGGGCTATGGAGTCAGTGACAAAGATAAAGATAACAAATAGCTCTTCTTATAAAATTGAGGCTTGTATATACTTCAATGAAATATTAACACGTTCAAGAAAGTCTCAATAACTTGAAGTTCATAGAAGTTAGAGCATTTGGGCATGAATTCTGAGTAATAAGTATTAAAACATTGAAGAAAAGCATCCAAAGATAGGACCCAAGAACTCAATTAACCATAGTTTAACACTTAAAGGAAGTCAAAGCATGTTCCTCCATGAATTCTGAGTAATAAGCGTTAAGACTATGGAAGTAAAACATATCAAAGATAAAAGATAAAGCTCACTGAAGTACACTAAGAATCTCAGATTCAGAAAAGTTAAACTGCTTCTGTATATATCAGTATCTTCATAGCATTTACAAAATTATTCCCTTTTCTATAACACTTTCCAACCCTGTGTACATCGAAGTTTACATTACTTATACATATCTAGCCTTTGTAACAAGTCTACCAAGTGGCTAGACCATTAGACTTTACAACTAACACCAAATCTAACTATTAACTAGATTCATAAAACTAGGACTAACACCTTTTCGAATTAAGAGTTAGAGTCCTACTATGACTCAATCACCTAATTATTACATTTAAACCAAACTGATCCAAATCTTCCTCGAAATGAATCCTATATTTTAACCATCCTAACCACCAACCAAACATTAATATTCTGACTACCTTCATGAAGTTACTCTACCTATCATTAAGGAGATATCAGTTTGATGACCGGGCACATGTAGACTAGTGTCTTCAAACTCTTCCATTGACTGAATATCTCCAGTTGTCAAATGATTGATCTGATACTCTTTGTCATGCTCTGATACCCTTTTTCATGCTGATGTGGAACTCCTTTAAGTATGTTTTACCTTTCTCCCTCCTCAAGAAACAACCTTTTCACCTTTAGCCACTTCATCAACCAATAAAAATAAATCTATTTTTCCTAAAAAATAAGGCTACACTCCTGAGCTCCTATCTCTTGATCCTTGATAACTGTTACAAAAATGGAGGATTTTTTTGTAGATAAGAATGTTTATAAGAAAAACCTCTCTCATTTTTTTGAAAACCAGCGTCAGCTTTCCAGAATCTGCATTACAAATTATGTATAAAACAAGAAAAATTCATAATTCTGAAAATAGGTCTAAAAGGAAACTTCGAATCTCCAAATTGGTAGCACCTGGGAGAAATTTGAAAGAGGTTTGTGTTCCTTGTTATGTTATTAGAGAAAACCTCCTTCATATTTTTGAAACTCATCTTCATTTTCTTGAAAATTCCTTTTGAAACCAATAGCTCAAAATAGTCCAAGAAACACACAAACCCCCTTGCAGCTCCTGGTAGAAATACATGTAACCTGTCTGGATGAAAACTTGTGTGAATATGAGGTCATCCATGATTAGTTAAAGCTCTATAGGCTCCTATCCCAACACATAGCCTTCTTTTTATGCTTTCATCTTCATGGCAATTCCCCTTTATAACCCAAACTACCCTCTTAAAAATATGACAGCGGTAAAAAAACTATTTGGACAGCAAGTTGTTTGTCACAAAGTTAACTTTTCAAAGGTGAAAGCTGACAGATACATGAAAAGGTTGAAAAGTAAATGATAGAGAGGAGTTTGGATAACTTTTTTAAGGAATGATATTCGAATGTGGAGAGAAAGGTGACAAAATGAGGGAGTGGAAAGCAAAAAATGAGATGGGATTTATTTAGAAGCATGACTTTGAAACTGTCAAAGATTAACCATTCATCATTATGGAGAAAAACATTATAGACTGACACAACTTTTGTAGCACATTTATTTTGAGACATCAATTTCTCCCACCTCATAATGAATTTAAAGAAACTGATAAACCTCTTTCAGTTTTCAAAAATGAGTTTTCAATTGCTCAAGAACCCCCTTAGTAGTTGAATACTAAAAACAGAAAAACAAGGTTTTTGCCTCATAGTGTGCTATGAAATTAGCTTGTTTTTGTAGCGCAAATCAAATTTTTTGAACTAGCTACGCTACAAAACTGCGGATTCTTGTATGATTGTAAAAATTTAACCCTAAACTTAATGGAATGACTTCTAAATGGAAAATGTGACCTATTTGACCATGAAGTGAACCTAAAGGACTTTATTTGGAAATGAAAGATGACATTTTAAGACTTCAAACCCTATCACTTACCCTTTTATCAAGACTAAAATGACTATTAGACCTCCTTGAAATCATGACCAAAAGCAGAGTTGACACATTGATGTTTTGAGAATTTTTGGGTGATAACATTTGGTTTAAGTTGTAGTAATAAGTAGTTAATATATAAGGCCCTAGAATTGATTTTGTCTTGCCTGAGGATTCCTTGAGGCTACAAGGGAATCCTCCCTTGTGTTGGATTTATATTTCACTAAAAAGAGGAACTAGTTACTTAGGTGACAATGGTAATGTTCCCATGTTTCATTTTCTTAGCCCCTTGTGAAATGCTTTTCACTAAGGCAAAATATTTTCTCATAACAATCCCATAGTAGATATTTCTTCATGGTTGAATGTAACATTAAGTCCTTGCACAAACTGTCTGTAGCTGAGGATTTTTATTTTTTTGTAAGTTTATCAAACCTATCGACTCCTCACATTACCATCCCAAACTTTCCTCTATTTATTGCCCTACCATTATCTGACTTTTTCACACATCTGATATTGATGATGAACCATGGAGGTTGGTTCAAAATGTCGATACAATAAAACATGACTGTGATGACTCCGAAATAAGTCACTACACAAAATGTTGATCACAGAAGCCTCAAATCTATAGTTTACTTTTTCCAACATCTCAATGTACTGAGCACCGAGTCTCGTCTTGTAAGATCAATTGGCTTGTCATTCTGAAGATGGAGTTGTGGATCTTGATGAGGTGCCTTATTGCTTATGATTTATCTTCCATTCATGAAAATATAGAGTGGTCGTTTCCCTGTGACTATAATTTATTGATGCTTGAGACCAATCCTTAGAGAAGGAAGGATAAGGATCTTACATACTTCCTTCCATATATTGTCCAACAAGAAGAGCTGTAGAATATTTACAAATGACAATACAAAAACCCATTCAATAGGTAAATTCAATTTACATTTGTCGTTATGGAGCTAACTAGCATGTTAAAAACAATATTCTCCAGTATTTGATGGTCACACCATTTTGTATACAGGAATATTGATGCTCATCCTTGCCACAAGCTTGCAGGCCTCTTCTTGTCTTGACATATGAACTATGATATTGATTTTCTATCTTGTACATTAAACTTTGAATAAATCATAATTAGAGCTCATGGTATAGGGACAATGAGGAGTGATGTTCCTTCCATTTGTAACTAGTTTTTTGGCTTGTAGGAAAGATGTTGCATTTGTTGAGTGATATACCTTCTGGTTTAGTCCTCTTAGCACATGGTAGAAATCAATGAAATCAAACCTTTTTTTCCTATTGTTTGATCCTTGAGATTATTCTTGCATGATTAATAACCACTGGACTGGATAAATTTGGCATGTATCTCATAATATGAGAAGAATATCCTATGATGATGATTTTATCAATTATTTAATGCCTCCCTAGACCCCACCCACAACTATTTCTATTTCGCCCCCAGGATCAAGCACATTCCTCTTGCCACACCTGTTAATGGATTGCCCTTTGAGCCTATTGAGAAAGAGTATTTTTTTTGAGATTTGTCATTTTTGGGATTCATCCTCATCCATTCAAATTTTCCATCAACAATGATCTTGGTTTCTCGAGGATACATTTTGGATGTGCCATCCCTCTTGGAAATAGATCTTTGATCCAACTCTTTTCCTTCTGCTCTAGTATCTGGATATTCTTCCTCTTCATTCCATTAGCCTGTATTGTTTCCATCAACATCCCTAAAATTTGGCTTCTACTTTTTTGACATATTTTTTTCTTGATGGATGATAATTCTATTTCTATCCAACCACATTTGCAAACATATGAATTTAGGCATGGCTGGCGAGGTGTGTTTTATAATTTGGTTTGTTAACAAAATTTTGTTCGTATTTTTTGTGCCATGAAGTGAACATCTCTGCTCACATTGAAGGTAGAGCCAACCAGGGAGAAATTTAATGTGTCCATGCCAATGAAAGGTGTTATTATTGTTGTTAGTGTGTTTTTTTAACTAGTGACACTCATACCTCAACCATAACCCCATGCTTCCCACTTAGTTTGTTGTGTGGGAATCCACAATGGCCATTTGTGTAAGCTGGTGCATTCCTTAAGTTTTTCCTCTTATTACGGGTGAACAAGTAGTTAAATCTTATTGAATTGCCTCTAATGTCATGGAAAGGGTGGTGTACACTACACTTACAACAATATATGCTCATTTATCTTGTACAACCATTTGTGAAAGATATAATAATATTTTCTTCATAGGATGATGGATTGACTTCTTAAAGCTTTAGAAGCATGGGATGTAGCAATGTTTATATATCCATTGGTCATAATACACTTTTTCTTGTTATTAATATGCTTGTCAATGCTAAATGTGTTGGTTGTTTTGTAAATATGAAATTGCTACCATGCTATGATTTCCTCACCTAGAATCCAATGCATCCAACTAGATTTATGGGTGTTATTGTCACTTCCCATAAAGATTGTTGCCCACATATGGATAAATTCTAGAGCCCACCATGTGGCACAAATGATAGTCTCCTTGTAATTATGTTGGAAGATGATAAAGTGAGTATTGTATTCTTAAAAACACCATATTATGATGTAGTTGCTTTGCAATCTGCTTGTTTTGAAATTCATTTGCTAATATTTTACACAATTTTTTATGTATGCTTTTTGAAATTTCTACCATCATATAAATTTCATGAATAAAGGATTTCTTATTGTTTTTAAATAGATGATTGTGCAAGAACTACCTCCAAATTCAACTATGAAGGATTTTCTAGACAAAATAGCTTATGGTAGTTCACTTTTTACATTATATGGTTTTCCAATACAAAAGGAGTTGAGGCATTTGAGCCATAGACTTTGGGAATGTTTCTAGTAGGGATTCCTATGGTTTTTAATGTTGTGATTCTTTCACCTCATGGTTATTTTGGGCAAGAAAATGTTTTAGGAATGCTAGACAAAACACCGGTGGATAGGTAAAATATGCAAAATGTATCCCTACATTTGAATCTTGGGAAAAAAACATAATATGATTGTTATCATTTAAATGATCCATATCTCTTGGAGCCCAAAAATCCATTTTCTTTGGATAAGATTTATCTATAACCTCAAAATAAACCCTATTATAAGCTGAAGGACCATTATGTCCTCTCGAGTCTTGAAAAAGTATGATGGAATGAAACTGGGTGAGGACCAGATCCAGATTTACCATGTCAGAACCTAGGTTCATTAAGATGACGACCTTGGTTTGAATATATCCACCATACAAACTAGGACCACCCATACTTATCGTTGTCATCTCTCTTTCATCATCAAGACTAACATACTAAGGACCTGTAACCCGTGGAGGCCCAAGGTAGTCATTACAATGAAATTTATTAGATTACATGCCATGTCCAAAAGTTTTTATATTTAATCTTTGCATCCAATGTGGCCATTTATTATTATGAGATTTACCACATCTGAAAATGACACCATTCACATCATTTTGAAGAAGTATACAAATGTTAACATAATTTTTTTCATATTTACAACCTCTCTCACATTTGTTGGTTCCTAGAGCTCAAGCACTTTCATAACAAAAACAAGCAAAGTCACGCAATGAAAATTGTCCACTCTCTTTTCATCTGCTGATATTAGAATGAAGTTTTATTAAAGGCATTGTTTGTTTGTTTGTTTTGGTTAGAAAAGGGTTTTCTCTTGGTTTTATGTGACTTTCAATTTATCATATGTAGCATGTTGAGAAATGGGAAAGAATAATGTGTGACATTTATCTTGCAGAAATTGATGCTGAATGAAAGGATACAAAGTTTAACCAAGCTACAATTCACTTTGGTAAAGGTGAAGGAACATCTTAAAACGCTACCTAAGAATACACCATATACAGAGTTTGAACATAAGCAATATATGGATTTTTCTTTTACAGATATGTTCTTTTTTCTACCCAATATATCATAGCAAGAAAAATATTGATATTGTAGAAATTGTTTGAGGACCCCACTGAGTTCAATTTATTAATGTCATTCTTGATTGATACCTTCTCATATGTCAGGAAGAATTTAAATATGAATTAATATGTTCCTGAAACAAATCAAATTCAAATTTTATGGATATAAAAGATAAAAACAAATGTTAATGCCTTTGTTTGATTGTTACTTGACTCTGTTGTGGGAAGGTTACAGGAAATGTGATTGGAAAAATGATGGGGAGACAATGCAGAGCATGCATTGGATATGATTCATTTGTTGTTAGAGATCCTTTAGGCACCTAAGCCATCAAATTTGGAAATGTTTCTAGTAGGGATTCCTATGGTTTTTAATGTTGTGATTCTTTCACCTCATGGTTATTTTGGGTAAGAAAATGTTTTAGGAATGCCAGACAAGACATTGGTGGATAGGTAAACACATTTTTTATAATTTCAATCTCCATTCCATGATATCCTCTCTTTATTGTTTGATTGTATTTTGAAAATTTCTTTTGATTTTGTTTTTCCTTTTAACTATTAAATAGAAAATAATTTGTATCATGTCCATTTAAAAAACAACCAAAGTTTGAAGATGTAATTAGTATTACATGATATTGATTGTGTTAGAGTTGGTCTTGTCAATCCTCCGTCAGAGATCAAAACTCTTTCTCCATTTCATTTTTAGGTGTCTAGCTCCATTCACTCAGCTGCATTCCACTAGGGGCATGCCATAATCTAACGGAAGGGCCTTATCCTTCATTCCCCTCAAGTCTTGCACCTGCTGGCTTAGGTATTTTCATCAATGTGTATTAAAGTCCATGACAGTCAATGTTTGATCTTTTAATGGACAGGAGTCATTTCGGTCATTAAGTCTAAGGATTAGTCATTTGGTCTTCAAACAATGCCCAATAAAGCCAACAAGGCCAGAGGGAGGCTCTTATAAAGTTGTGCTTCAAAGATTTTCATCGTCATATTGATAGATTACGACTGTTCTTCAAAACTCTGTTTTGAAGAAAAGTCAACAGTTTGTCATTTGTAATAATTTTTAAAAGTTTCTCAGTGGATTTCTCCAAGCGTAGCCCTGGTCTCCTTAGCCAAATTCCATGTCAGCTATCCCTGCAAAAAATTGCCAAAATTTTCATCATTTTAGTCAAAGAAATCAAAAGGAAGTGTGAAAAGCAGAGTTGTATTAATTGTGAAAAAGTGCCAAAGTGAAAACATTACAAAATGGGTTTTGGAGAAAGAAAAATCAAATCCAACTCTTGAAAGATATTTCTCCAAGTATATAAATCATTTGTACCAGGTTATATTCATGAAATCTCATAGCAAAGTCGAATTTGGAGGTTGAAGAACAAACCGCAGTTTGAAGGGTCGTGACTGTGTTAAAGGTTGGAGCGCGGTGCATAGGTGGAGGAACGCGGTGTACATAGAGCGCGTGGTGCACTCAGGATTTCCGCCCAGTTTTAATTTGAACGGGCGCGACACACATAGAGGGCACGACGCACTGGGTTCTTGGCGCAACACACACAGTTCAGAGCCTGAAATTGTGTCAAATCTTTTCAAATTGCTCATCCCTTGCGTGGAGTTGTCATGTAGGGCCTTCTATTTTGACATTGCCTCAGATTTTATGATAAGAGATGGTGGTGTAAGGGTGAATAAAGGTTGAAACAAAAATTCATACCCAACACAAACAAATTTGCTGCCAGGGTTTTAGAGCTCACAGTTTTGTCACCAAGGACTCTCCTCCTTCACCATCCTCCCTTGTTGCCTCATTTCCTACCCCCCCACCAAGTTGATCAATCCTACATTACATTCAACATCCCAAAACCCTATCCCTTATTAAAATCTCCTCAACCCTATATAACTAATCCCAAACCCTAAACCTTATTCCCATATATAGAATCCCCCTCCTCTCCCTAATTAAAATTATCCCAATAATTCTCATTCCTCAATATTGTTTCCCCTTCCTAACAATCCCTAACAGTCCCTGTTGCATTTGTTTTTTCCCTTGGTGGCAGAAATTGAAATACAACACCAAAAAGAGCAGTTCAAGCATAGTTCATACACAACAGTCATCTTGTCTTCAAGGTGTTTTGTATAACAGTCATGGCATCTGAGCATTCATCGGACTATGAGGTAGAAACCCAAAGTGACTCTCCCTTGGAAGAACAGGCACCCCGGAGGCCTCATAAAAGTGGCAGACATGTTAGAGAAGAACCGACCACCCTTACAGAATTGCAAGCCTGCCCTCTTGCTATGTCCTGTTTTCAGCATCAGTCATGCTACGAGTTTTGTCAAAAGGTGGCTAATGTCCAATTTCATCATGAGTTGGTTCGTCCTTTTGTGCTGCACTTGCACGGAGATCAAGCTATCTTGGCTGGCGTCACCTTCACACTTACGCCAGAATCTATCTCATTAGCAACCGACATACCGAACATTGGTGAACCATGGCACAAGAAACAGAAGATTGACTAGCAGCATTATGAGCCATACATCAAAACCAGTTTCTTAAGGCAGCTCAAGAGAGTGTTTCCATTCCGGTATCTGAAAGATGAATATGCTCCACTAATGAGATTGATTATGAAATATTTCAGCTGTGAGGGGTGATTCTATCGTCTTTATGCTTATCACATCAGATTGATCATGAATTTCACTAAGGTACGGATGATTAACATTCCGTATTTCATTTGCCGGAACATAGAGAGGATGACCACCTTTATATAGCGCAAAACACCTCAGCAGCAACTTAACAGTCTATCATTTTGCTCTTATTAAGATTTTGGTGGTTCATAGCTTGGATTGCAGGGCATCACTTGGGATGATTTCATCTCGCATGATTTCTTCAGAGCTTCACGGGGAGTATCAGAGGTTAAGCATGAGGGTGAACCTTCTCATCTGTATGAGCACCATGAGACTGCTAGTGTGCCGGTTTTCATCACATATCAGAAAGGCACGAGACGTTTGTTTGCAGCAGCAAAGCGAGTGTTATCTCCACCCGGGTGGTGGGCTCCAGTATTGTAGCAATAATGTTGCAACTCCTGGGACTCCCGCCTTTACTTTTATCAACCTGGTAGTTCGTAACAAACTTGGAAGCGACGGTGCTGTATGCACAAGTACTAGCTCTTGCTGCAGCTGTCACTTGGTCAGCTGGCACAAGTCTGCTGGGAGCTTAAACCAACTTCTATGAGCTCTCAGAAGAAGCTTTTTAACTGATGGATGAAAGCTAACTCGAAGGAAGCTAATCTATTTGCGAAAAGAGATTGAAAAACTGAAGGAAAACACAAACCCTAGCAAACCCTAATTCTACCAGCTAGTCTTACTGATGCAAAGGAGAGAATGCAAACTACTGAAAGAGATTCCATTACTTCTATGAAGGTAAAATACATGTGTCTAGACTACCTCTATCTGAAGAAAACATCTTTTTGTATTTTTGATTAAGTCGTCAGTTTCATCATGCATATGCTTTCACCGTTCTTTGACTGTGCAGGGGTGGATCAAGGAGGAGAAATACTTGGAAGAGGTTGGGAAGGTTCAGAGAGGGTCTAATGAGTCCCTAAAACCCTTCCAAAGAGTTTCAAAAAGTTTGGATATCAAGAAACCTCATTTGTGAGCTTCTACAGGAAGTCTGCAGGGGTTCTACAGGATGTTCAGGGATTTCTACAGGATGTTCAGAAATTTCTACAGGATGTTTAAAAATTGGATATTGGAGGATGGGTGAGTGAGGGAAGATGCATGAATGGATATGGAGGTAGGATAGGGGTCTGAAGTGGCCCAGGGACTGGTGGATGGAGTGGTGAGAAGGTGTTGATAGCTAAATTGGCTCAAAGAAGGCTGAAACAATGATTGCACAAAAAGGTAGGGTTACGTGGGCAAGAGGACAGATGTGAGACGAGGAACCTAGCTAGGAGATGGAGCAGATGGCTCTGATGAAGCTTAGGTGGATGAAAGAGTGGTAGAGATGCCCTGCACCGTATACATTCAACTGAATCAACAAAATCTTGCAAGTAATCAAAGTCCTAGCTAATCTAATCTAACTAACACTAAAGTGAATGAACAACAGATTTATTTCAAAGAGAATCATGTCTATCAACTATGCAATGAAACATTTCAGAGATCTGAACACCTAACCAACTTCTGCAAATGAAAACAGTACACTAAGGATTGCATGGTAAAGCAACTAGTGTTTTTGTTGGCAGCAAGGTCTCCTTTGTCCCAGCTCATGATCCCACTAAGGGAGAGGTGAGATCAGAGGTCCTTGATGGCCTTTTTCTGAAGATCTTCCCTATTAAGAACCTATCAAATCAATCTGAACATGAAAAGCTATTTTAATCATCAAAAACAACCTAAATAACAAAAAAAGATTTAAATCTAAATAATAGATTTTATTCTAAGAATGCAGCAAAGACACAAGAAAGTAAACAAAGGAGGTATTGGGCACTTGAGATGGGCCCAACCCCAAGAGCTATAGCTTCCTAAGAGAGATTTAGAGTTGGTGCAAATCTGGATTCATCTTTATTGAGCAAGAAATAATAGTTACATCAAAAACTGTCCACAAGGGAAAGCTTGAAAATGTGCTGAAATGCAAAGCTAATCTACTAACTAAAAAGTGACTAACTACTGGCTACAAAATGACTATAAAGTGACTACAAAATGACTAACTATTGGCTAACCAAAATGAGGCCCTAAGCCCTCTTATTTATACAAATTGAGAACCCCAACAGTCCTCCTAAACTTTAGGGACTCGGCTGCCCAAAACTTGTAGTTAACAGCAGTCCTACTTGACTTGCTTGGCTGCACTTGTGTTAATTGATTTGGTGGCCCTTGAACTCCAAGCTGATGGTGGAGAATT
This sequence comes from Pinus tabuliformis, assembly GCA_031772625.1. Classification (NCBI taxonomy): domain Eukaryota; kingdom Viridiplantae; phylum Streptophyta; class Pinopsida; order Pinales; family Pinaceae; genus Pinus; species Pinus tabuliformis. Next base: position 841,212,440 of record CM062805.1, read on the forward strand.
CGAGGTAAGGGCCCATAAATGAAGGGGACACCTTCCTACAAATCCTCTCCCTTGTTCTCCCACGAATTTGGCTGCCAAGTGCTCATTAAAACCTTTGATTTTGTCTCCAAATTGACCAAAAAGACTACACAAAGCACACATTAGACTTGTTGGCATAATGACTAACCCAATTCACTCTATTAGCATAAATATAATCAAAAAATGCAATAAAATAATGAGAATGGTGGATTAAGTCGAATTAGGAGGTTGAATGAGCCCAAATAATTATCCATTTTTGGGGCTCATCACCGGGGTGGAAGGGGCCTCGTTTCCTCCATCAACATCACAGGAATAGGAAAAAGGCAAGGATCTAATGCAGGATGAGGGGCCTTCAGGTGAATGAGAGACCGACTTCATTCTCCTTCATGATGATGATACAGATATGGGTCCACAAAGCGCCAAACTTAGAGAGATCATCCAGGAGCAGCAATCAGAGATCGAAGCCTTATCCCTAGACTTAGAGAGGGCTAAGTGAAACATGAAATATCTAGAGCAGAGGAACAAATAGCCTGAGGATCAGCAAGCGATCATGGAGATACAAAACATTCGCAAGAATCACCAAGCTGCGCAAAGGAGAAGAGTTGAGCTCACGTCATTGGAGCAAGAGATTAATGAGGATCGGGAGGCCAATCTCGAGATAGTTAACATGCACTTAGAGAGGCTGTTGGACAAGGCCGACAAGGACCATGCATTTCTGAGACACATGGCTTTCCACTACATGGTGCGAAACAAAGTGTGCAAGGCCTGAATCAGGAATTTGAAGGTGAAATTGAGGAAGGCAATCAAGAAGAAAAAGAGGCAAAGGGAGCTCGATCGAATTCAGATATTGGCTGAAGCCTCTTTAGCCTAGCATAACACTTGATAAGGAAGCTCCAGCCCAAATTTCAAGAAATTTGGGGCATTTTTGGTATTTTTGGAAATTTTGTGCAAAAAATATGGTTTTTCTCCGTGTGCACCGCGCCACGTGGCACGTGCTTACAATAGGAAGCTCCAAATGACAAAAGGTTTACATTTTTGGATTTTCCATGGAAAATCATGAATGTTGGTGCATGGCCAAGAATTTTGGGCGTTTTTTGAGTCCAAACACCCAAAAAATGACCTCTCTGCCCCTATTTTGACACACAGGAAGCAGTCTTGGGAGATTGCAGTTTTGGAGGGTCAAATGGGCACCAAATTCAGAAATGTCACTTGGGTTGGAAAGTAGACAGGCAGGGATTTCCAAAAATCACACTTGGGCTCAATTGGACTTCAAAAGGTGCCTCAAAAGCAGCTCCAAAGTAGCGCAACGCATATAGTTTTTGGCGCAGCGCACAGAGACCCAAAGGCCAAAATCACTTCCGCTTCGCGAAATTTCGATTCGCAATTTTCTCCAAGTGGGCCCGATCATTTACAATAAATTTTTCCCAGCATAAAAGGCAAAGTTTGAAAAACATTTTTGGTTTCTATTCAAGTGGCCAAATGAAGGCGAATAGTCACCCAAAAAATCTACACCCATATTTGCTTTTTTCTAATTGGTCTTCATAGAAAATTAAATGTAACTGATGATGGTTGGCTCTTCATTTCCTGGGTTAATCGACTTTCTCATGGAAAAGCTTATTTATTGTATTGAGAGTCATTTTGTAAATGGTTGGAATTTCTGGGAAACTGTGGAAGAGAAACCCAGTCACTCACTGTACATTTTGACACAGAATTAATGAAAGATTGCAGCTCTGGTTCATGAGATTCCTATGGTGTGAGTTTAGCAAATGTATCTTCTTTATGTTTCATATGTATTTCGTTATGTTTCATATTTTCATTCATATTCATTTCCAGTGAAAGCTTTCTAAGTAAAAATGGTAGAATTCAGTGTACCCATCTGCCTTGGGATAGTTTTCACATTCTATGTTTTCTTCTGTTGAAAAGGATTCATGTATTTATGCCCTTTTCACACTCTCAAACAATCTCTCCACTTCATATTATTTCAAATCTAATTTCTGAACTTTCCGCCTGTCTTGCGTCACGAAATAACCAGCGTCTTTGAGTTAAATTCTCTGCTCATGTTGTTCCTTGGCCCCACACATCCCAGAAAAATCTGTCATTTTTCAAAATACCTCCATTATATTTGTTTGCCTAGCCTAAAATCAGTATCCATTTTTGCGTCATCTCAGACCCTATTGTTTATTTTCCTGAGTGTGACCCGGAGAGAGCCCTCTCCTGTTCTGGTAGGGCTAGCTACCAGACTGAGCGTGGTTTGTGGTTACTCTGAATTTTGCCTTCCTTCAGCCTAAGGAAGATTTAGGTCCTAACATAGTGGCGACTCCACTGGGGAATGAAATTCTTTGTTTGTTAGCCTTCTCCGTCGTGTAAACGGCAGGTTCAACCTACAAACACCCCATACTTTTGATAATCCTAAGCTTCCGGATGATAAGTTTAGGATTTGATAGGCTGAGTAAGTTGTTCATGTCCTGTTGATTTTTTGAAAATAGCACGCTGGCTTCAAGAAGATATACCAGAGCCAATCCAGATCCTAATCCTCCTCATATCTACGAAAACCCCAATTTGATTCCAAGACTCCTTCGTCAAGAGAGCACTATAACTCCCGTGTTCAAATCCCATTCATGTCCTAACATTTTTTAGTATCTTGAAGAGCTTGAGTTTGATGAGCGGTTTGAAATATCATTGTTCAAGACCAAATCCGACTCTACTGTCCCCGATCCACAGTTTCTTGTAGACCTAGAGACTGAAAGGGCTAACCAGTCAATTGATAATTATATTGTGACATAGCTTCAAACTCAAATTGTTAATTCCCTACAAACTGCACACACCCATCCAACACCTCCAAGACCAAACCCACCAAGAGTGATGGCTGCCCGTTTTGCACCTCTTGTGCTGCCTCAAGTTTTAGATGACATGCCCACAGATTATCAAATCAAAATCTCTTTGTTTGATGGTGCTCCTAACAGCATTACCGCTCAGCAACATGTGGACAGAATGGCAGATTTCTGTGACCTTCATGAGATTGACGCAGAGAATGTGACAGTGAGACTCTTTGTATAGAAATTTGCCGATGAAGTTAGGAAATGGTTCAGAGGTCTATCGGCTGCACGTATCGCTACCTTGGTCGATATGCAAAGACAATTTTTAGACCGCTGGGAAGTAAAAAAGAATCCTCTTCAAATTATGGAAAAATATGAGCAGATCAAACGAAATGTTGGTGAGTCGATCCAAGACTACTGCATTAGATTCAATTCAGTTTATAATGAAATTCCTGATCATCTAAGGCCACTTGTGGGACTAGCCATGATAAAATTCCCAGATGGTTTTGATGCTGACATGGCTTATCAACTAAGAGAAAGAGAGCCAACCACAATGGAAGACATGCAGAAAATCGCGGTCAGCATTGAAGCAAATCTGTTGTCCAAGAGGGCTAGAGAAAATGTAGAAAAGAAGGTCACAGTCAAGGAAGAGTCCTCCTCGATGGATCAATTACTCAGGAAGGTAGAGTAGATGCTTGAGAGGGTGAAACTTGACAAACCTAAGCCACAAGTTAGAAATTCTAACTTCTGTGGCCAGCAACAGCCACAATATAGGATAAGGCAGAGAGATCAGTGAGCCTAAGATCAGACAGCACAGTAGCCAGTACAGCCACCTCTGCAGCAAAATTTTGTGAATGGACCGGATTCTGATGAGGAAGGGAAGGTAATAGGGGAAGAGAACCACTTATTTACTCTAGATGATTTTCCTACTTACATTACTGAAGAGGAGGAGTATGCGGAAAGTTTAGCTGCACACAAAGACGCAGATTTCATTCTAGCAAGTGACATAGTTTTAGAAGAAGAATCCGAGGAGTATCAAAGAGGCTATATGAATGCTTTGTTCACTCAGCAGCCGCAATATTCACTTAGAAACAGAGATGTGCCAGTTAACCCAATTCAGAAGAGGAAGGAAGTTTCGGCATCAAAGAATGATTCTTCAGTTGCACAAGAGAAAGGCAAAGAGGCACTTGGACCTAACAGCAGCAATTCACCATCAGCAGAAAAATCAAATCAGCAAATTGTATCAAGAGAAAAGAAGAGGAAAGAAGTCCCAAAAGAGGTAGAAAAGACTTTCGTCTTTAGTTTAGAGAATGAAATTTCTAAATTGAAGGTATCCATTCCCTTGACTAAAATAATGAAGAACAACAGTTATAGAGGGCAGGTTTCTAAAATTTTAAATTGTGATCCAATGTATGATATGGTGAGTGTCAAAGATGATCAACCGAAAATGATTTTTGGGCTAGCATTGAATGGTGAGTCTCCAGACAATGATGTGCCACCTTTTTATATCAGTTTAAGATTTCATGATTTTGTGTTACACAATGCCATGTTCAATTCCAGAGATTCTCACAATCTCATGCCCAAGGCTATCATGGATAAGTTGGGTCTGGACGTCACCTGGAAATACCATGATCTCTCTTCGTTTGATTCCAGTAGAGTAAGATGTATCAGGCTCATCAAAGACTTGGTTGTAAGTCTGGATCAAATCCCAGTGAAGAATGTTTTGATGGATATTGTGGTAGCAGATATACCTCCCAGGTTCGGCATGCTTCTTTCCAGGTCTTGGGTAGCAAAACTGAAAGGGACATTGCAACTATATTTCTACTATGCAACAATTCCGGTGTTTGATCAAATGAGAAAGTTGTATCGGGAACAAAAAATGAAATACATGATTACAAGCAAGGAGAAACCCATTAATCATCTAATTATTTATGTACATACAGATCTAGAGTCTTTTTTTTTTTGTATTCAGATAGTTTTAATGATGTAGATAGTCAGTTAGTTGAAGCAGAAAGTATTCCAGAAATAGTAGAAAATTTCACAGAAGTTTTGAAGAAAGAAGGATGAAAACAGCAAAACATCGTTGAGAAATCAACTAAAGGTAATGGACAGCACGCAGGAAAAACAGAGCCAATAGAATTTCAGCACTTAGAAGAAGACGAAGAAGGTTTGTGGACCATGGATTTCGACGGTGCAGTGGGGAGTGATGGTGCTGGAATTGGTATTTGGGTATGCAGTCCTTTCTCCGCCCCGAACAAGGTGCCTAGTAATGTGTGGGTATGCTCCTACAAATTAGCTTTTGATTGTTCGAACAATGAGGCTGGGTATGAAGCTCTGATTACTGGCCTAAAGATTCTAAGAAAGTTGAATGCTAAAAGGATTGCAGTATATGGCGACTCCAAATTGGTGATTATGTAGGTCAGAGGAAAATATCTAGCAAAACATCATCGGATGCGGGCTTACCGGAATGCAGTCCTAGACATCCTGAAATTATTTTCAGAATATACCTTGACATGTGTGCCTCGTGTTCAAAACAACATTGCTGATGCTCTTGCTAAGGCAGCCAGTGGTTTGAAGATTCTAATGAACTCCAGTAATAAATTCAAAATCCACATCAAGCATCATTCGAATGTCCCCGACGATCAGAGATATTGGAAAGTTTTCCAAGATGATGAAGAGATCGATGATTTTCTGCAAAATAAAGGTAAGTTCAAAGAGACCTCAATTGATGAAGAAAATGATGATGGCAAAGATGAGGTGCCGATCAATTAAATGGACGCATTGCAGCTAAAGGATAACATTATTCCTAAAGGCTTGATACCTTTAAAAGAACTCTTTGATCAAGATGATGTAGCCCGCAAACCAACATTGCAACCAATAGAGAAGGGTGTTGAGGAGGTCAATATCAGAACAACTACTAATCCTAAAATGGTAAAATTGTCTAAAGCATTGCCACAAAAGATGAAAGCCAAATATATCATTTTGCTGTCTTCATTTGCTGACGTGTTTGCTTGGGACTATTCTGACTTGAAGACATATGATACCAATATAATTCAGCACACTATACCCATTAAGCCTAATCAGAAACCTTTTAGACAGAAGTTGAGAAGGCTAAATCCAAAACTGCTACCATCAATTGAAAAGGAGATAAACAGGTTGTACAAATCAGGAATCATCATTCCCATCAGATTTTTGGATTGGATCTCCAATTTGGTGCCCGTGCGGAAGAAGACAGGTGAGATTCGCTTGTGCATTGATTTTAGGAATCTCAATAAAGTTTCATTGAAAGATAACTATCCACTGCCCAAAATGGATCATATACTTTAGCGAGCAGTTGGGGCATCTCGTATGTCACTACCTGATGGTTATTCTGGATATAACCAAATTTCTATCCATGAAGATGATCGAGACAAGACAACATTCACCGCTCCATAGGGAACTTTTCATTACGCTAAAATGCCTTTTGGTTTAAAGAACGTGGGTGCCACCTTTCAGCGGGAAATGGACTTGGCTTTTGCAAATGAGAAGGATGTCTTTCTGGTTGTATACCTTGATGATCTGATGGTGTTTTCCAAATCTGATGAAGAACACATGTGTTGGACACCTAATCCTAATGGGTTAGTGTGGAAGTCGAATTGACAAAAGCAGTCCAAGAGACCTTGGGATCTGAAACCCAAGAGTCATATGTTGTACTATAAATGTATATCTGATGTTAATAAAAAATGTACTCACATGATTTATCTTTCCTATTCTATGTTTTCCATGTGTGTTTAACATGGTATCAGAGCAGGCGTATTCCTGCCCTGCATATTTATTTTGAGCCATTTGTTTTATGGCCTTTATGTGCAGATCATTTCTACCATCAATTATGCATTTCATGAATATTTTGTCATGAATATTTTCTCAGCTAAAATTTAGCTACAATCTGTTATTTCCCAGCGCTATTTTTATTCACCTGCCTTCTAAAAACGCTCCTTGCTCAGACCTGCCATCTCTGCCCCAGCAAGAACGTATCTCTGAAAAAAAAGAACGTTTTCTGAAAAAAAGAACGTATCTTTGACTGCAATGCATTCCTGACCATGGCCTCTGCGCATTCTTGAATTTGTAACGCTGGTCCTTTGATCTAAACATTGAAGTGCTATCTGCCATCGGCTGTGCCATTGTCTGCCATATTATCTGCATAACCTTTGTCTGACACTACCGGTGCCTGTCTGCCATATTCCTTACCTGCCCTCTTTGTCTGCTTGATGAACGGTTGCTCTTTTGCCATATTCCATTAAACCGTCGCCTGACATTCACCTTACATTCTGTTCATCGGGAAGCGTTGAGGTTTTGAGATTTTGCTTCTCTGAATAATACACTCCCTCTATGGAATTCGTTGGCGGTTGATAGCTGTGAAATCTATCGGGAGGATAGCCCTCGCTCTTCATCAAAACATACACGGTGGTTATTGTAGGTGGTGGAGTAGCCGGCCGAGGTGGCGGAGCCGCTGCTTTCCTTTTATTGCCTGCAGCAGAAGGCTCATTCGGTTTAGCTGGATTAACCTTTTTAGCGGCAGGAGATGCTCTGTGAAGAGCAGACCCTTCGGGAGACTGCGTAAGATCGTACGTTCGAATCTCAGCAACGTCAACGACATCGACTCGGTCGTATAGAAGGGGTGTCCAACAACGTTGGGAGTAAGCCGGAGGACACGTGCAGTTGCTGAAAGAACCCCTTCAAGGGACAAAAATTTCAAATCACGTCTTTCTGGAGCTGGTGGTTCACGAAATCAGGATTTTGAGAAGGATCGTTGTGGGGCCTTCGAGGAAGATGAGGACGCAGTTGCTTTTATAGGCGCCATTACAATCTATCACTGCACGCAATACCTAAACGCAAAATGAAGAGCGAGGAATATTGATTGGCATCTTGCTTATTTTGTCTCTTGAATTCTCTCTTTATTAAGATCAAAGCAAGGCAGTTTGAGCAGTGATCGCATATAAATTAATGAACTGTTCAAAAATTACAGCGGGCCTAAAACAGCCCTTATAGATATACAAGACTGCAAGTCGATGCAAGTCGAATCTGATCCTCGACATCGACATTAAGCAAGCCGAATCCGATTCTCGATCATCGACAAAAGGCAATCAAGACGAACAAACACTCAGTCCAGGGCGTTGGCTCCCGCGACGATCTCTAAAATCTCTCCCGTGATCTTGGCCTGTCGCTGCCTGTTATAAGTCACTGACAGTGACTTCTGGAGCGCGCGCAGAATCTGGCTGTTGAGATAGAGAGGGAGCAGGGCGTCCAGAATCTGAACGGGGTCCTGTTCGAAAAGGAGGACTGAGGAGAAATCCGGCGTCAGGGTTCGAACCATTTCCCCCTCGATGATATGCTTGTTGTTTAAAAATAAGTCACTGCAGGGATGGCCTTGCATATGGCTTGATTGTATTGTAGTCACAACCACTCTGGTGGATAGTGGATGTGAGACCACCGCAACAACAATTGAATCGACATTACCATTGCATTGTCTTCCAATCTAAGAGTGATTAAAACATCAGAGAGGAAAGGTTCAGATTTGAAACAATGTCCTCATCAACAACGTCATCTTGAAGTCGCCTTTTAGTGGAGCCTGCGTTGAATGATGCAGTCGATGACTATGAGAATCCAACTGTTTGGTTTAGGAGCCGAGATCAGATTTATTCGAACAAAATAAAGGCGTCCAAATTCAAAACCCTATTTTGTCCAACAAGGTACCGCTGTTTATCAGTGCAACAGATTTGGCTGTGCGATTTCGAGTGTTATATACCAGACGTGGCTTGCTAGGTATCAAGCTCTTCTACAGCTATTTGCAGAATACTGTCGAATAGTCGGATTCGCCGTGGCTGTAATTCGCTGAAGCCTTTTTTCTTGGAGAATTTTTGGCCGGGGTAATTTACAATTTCTCTTTACTGTCTCGGAGTAGTAACTCAGATACCGAATCTCCCGTGAAACAAAATTTCTGTGGTTAGGTTGTTGTACAGTGCTATTCAATCACAGAGATCCCGGACAACTTCTACTGTTTCCAACCGTAAAGTTTATGGAGACATGGAGATCGCTGCTGATGATTTAAGAGCTAATGCTGGGAAAATGTGTTGATCTTCATTATAAGCATCATTTATATAGATAATCATCCAAAATAAAGGAGTAACCTACCAAAGACCAGAAGTAGTGTGGGAATGCCTCTATCTTTGTGTGAGCTCGAGAGGCATCGAAAGGGTCATTGATGACCTGTGGTCATTCGTATACCCAATGCATAGTGCAGCATGCAACCACCATACTAGCTAGCTCTTGTTATAAGTGATAGTGTGTTGGAATGTAATGAGGTTGATCTAGTGAGAATATAACAAGCATTGATATGTTTTCTATTCTCGGCAAGTCGTGAAGGCTTTGTGCTTTGAATAATTCTGAATGTCATATGCTGGTATGCGCTCTGTTGGATTCTGCGTCGAATTGAAGGCTCTGGTTTGTGTGAATTCAAATGCTCCTGCTAAGCATAGCATGCACAGTACAGTAGAGAAGACCTTTTATATCGAGCCTGCATAACAGCTATTTGCAGAAAATCATTTGTTATCATGCAAATCTGGAAGTGGACTATTGTTTTCTTTGAAGAAAGTGGCAAAATCAGAGGATACTGATTTGTACCCCAGTCAAGGCATATGAACATTCAAGTCCTGTCCATGACAGTGTTATAATTGTTGAAATTTTGTTAGCCATCATTTCTGATTCAAAAGAGAAGGAGTATTTGAAGGATCCAAGTAAGTTTGTAGTTGCTGTTGCCCCAGTTGTGGAACTACATTTAAAACTCATTATAGTTTCTATTCCTTGATTCATTTGCTGCACATTTACAAAGGATTTTTCTGTGTCTTTGTACTGTGAGTGGGTGTTACTTTTACTCATTGGGTCATAGTTGTAATCAGTCTTTTAAAGGGGTGTAATTTTGACAATGAAGAATATGCCTCAAATTACTGAAGTATTAGAGTTCTTAAAAAATATGATACATTCCTCTAATCATGAAACATTCCAAATCAGCAAAGGCTCTCTCTCAGAAATTCAGACATGTCTACAATATGCACAAGACAAAGTTGATTTTTTGCAGCTTGAAACACAGCTACAGCAAGAAGAATTAAAATGAAGGAGTCATTCTGAACCTGTTTCTGTTCAGAACAATGAAGCAGACTCCCATAAACAGCAAGTCAATAATGTTACTGTTCATTCAAGTAAAGCAGCAATTGTACATGCAGATGTAGAAACTCAGTCTGCACTTCCCAAGTCCATCATCAGACCTTGGGAACAAGCTTGTCCACAACAAGCACAGAATTGGTCTTGGATATGACAAGGACTTGTCCTTTCATATTCCAGACTATGCCAAGCCCATTCAGTTTCAAAGTGCTGGATTCATTCATGACAGTTCACCTGCTCCTCATGACAGTTCAGCTTCAGGTGTTCCAAATTCTACTCCTCTTCCACAGCAGCAAAAACAACAACAACAGATCATAAAATGCCAACACTGTGACCGAGTTGGCCATTTGAATGATCACTATTTTGATCTTCATCCATGTAAGCACTGTCATAAAACCAGCCATTCTTCACATAGATGCTTCAGAAACAAACGTCCTGCAATAACGAAGATTCATCTTGGATGGATCGCTTCTTGGCAATGGGCATCAACAGCCAAGAAGATATTCCAAACACATGTCAGAACTTATTCCAGAATATTGAACAGTCTTGCAGTTGAGTTTTCTCCATCATCTCACCTTGTATCTGACAGGGGGGAAATGATGGTCATCTACAAGCTTCAAAGTCACATCAAGCGAGCCTGAGCCACAACCTGCCACACCAGTTTCAGAGTTGTAGCCAGAGACAAAGATGCCTGAACATGCCTTCAGTTGGCAATCTGGGACACTTCCTCTAGCAGAAGACTTCAGCTTCTTGCCAGTTTTGGAAGAGTTCCAGGAATCGGAGAGTTGTTGGTCATCCTTAAACCATCACAGATTAAGAACACTTCCTCTAGCAGAAGACTCCAGCTTCTTGCCAGTTTTGGAAGAGTTCCAGGAATTGCATTAAGCATTCCAGAGTTGTTGGTCATCCTTAAACCATCACAGATTAAGAACACTTCCTCTAGCAGAAGACTCCAGCTTCTTGCCAGTTTTGGAAGAGTTCCGGGAACTGCACTAAGCGTTCCAGTGTTGGTGGTCATCCTTAAACCACTGCCCTTTATACCAACATTTCATAGAGCACATTTAGCCTAGTGTTGCCATGCATTTTTTGCAAATTTTGTATTACAGCTCTCTTCTTGGACTCATACATAACCCTTCGGATTAAGGGGGGGAATGTTGGACACCTAATCCTAATGGGTTAGTGTGGAAGTCGAATGGACAAAAGCAGTCCAAGAGACCTTGGGATCTGAAACCCAAGAGTCATATGTTGTACTATAAATGTATATCTGATGTTAATAAAAAATGTACTCACATGATTTATCTTTCCTATTCTATGTTTTCCATGTGTGTTTAACAACATGTATCATCTGAAAACTGTCTTTCAAAAGTGCAGAAAATATGTTCTATCGCTGAATCCGAAAAAGAGCTTGTTTGCCATGGAGGAGGGCAAACTACTTGGGCACATTATCTCAAAAGACGACATTCATATCGATCCTACACATGTACAAACTATTCAGCAAATTGATCTGCCCCAGAATAAGAAGGAGATTCAGTCCTTCAATGGTAAAATGAATTTTTTATGCCGCTTTGTACCTAATCTTGCTGAGCACCTAAGAGAGATCACAAACATGCTTAAGAAGGAGAGCCAAGTGAAGTGAACGGAATAGGATGTAAAATCTTTCAATTTAGTCAAATTGGCTCTTTCTTCAGCTCCAATTCTAATCAGCCCAGAATACACTCGAGATTTTATATTGTTTTCATTCGCTTCGGAGCATACTATGGCAGCGGTGTTGATGCAAAAAAGAGATGATCACGAAAGACCAATTGCTTTCTTCAGCCGAACTATAAGAGATGTAGCCTTAAAGTACAACATCATTGAGAAGCAAGCCCTTGCACTGGTGAAAGCATTGAAATATTTTCACGTATACATTCTGCATTCTCATATTTTGGCTTATGTTCCTAACGCTGCTGTCAAAGATGTTTTAGTGCAGACCGATCCGGAAGGAAGACAAGGCAAGTGGATTGCAGCTTTGTTGGAATATGATGTGGAAATAAAGCCCACAAAGCTTGTTAAAGGACAGGGATTGGCAAAGTTAATGGCCGAATCAAACTTGCACGCCTTAGACATAAATCTGATCACTGCTATGTCTGATGAGAATTAAGAAGGTTCGTCAATTTAGGTATCTGAAATGTTTGCTCTTTCTCCATGGTATTCAGACATCATATATGTGCTTCAAAATTTGTCACCACCACCCGGCATGACTAGAAACAAAGCTAGAACTCTCAAATTAAAGGCTACCAAGTTTTGCATTCTAAATTATGCACTTTATTGGAAAGATCCTGATGGCATTCTTTTGAATTGTTTGGTGGAAGAAGAAGCAAAGCTGGTCATGGAGGATTTCCACAAAGGATATTGTGGTGGTCACCTTTTTTGGAAAACAACAGCAAATAAAGTTCTGAGAGCGAGATACTATTGGCCAACATTTTTTGCTGATGTATATAAGGTTGTCAAGAGCTGTCATAAATGCCAGATTTTTGAAGGAAGGCAGAAATTATAGCCTTTGCCGCTTAAGCCCATTGAGGTGAGTGCCCCTTTTCAGCAATGGGGGTTGGATTTCATTGGTGAAATTCATCCCACTTCTTCCGGTCAGCATCGACGGATTCTCATGGCAACAGATTACTTCACGAAATGGATCGAAGCAATTCCCACCAGACAAGCTACATATACGGTAATTATTTCATTCCTTGAAAATAACATCTTGTCTCGCTTTGGTTGCCCGAATAAATTAATCACTGATAACGCAACAGCTTTCAAATCGATAAGGATGGTAGAGTTTTGTCATAAATATCACATCATTTTGGGTCACTCAACTACCTATCATCTGCAAGGCAATGGATTGGCGGAGTCTTCTAACAACGCTTTGGTCAACATCATTAAAAAGCTACTGGAAATCAACAAGAAGAGCTGGCATAAGAAGTTGTTCAATGCACTTTGGGCAGATCGGGTCAGTCAGAAAAAATCCATTGGTATGTCCCCCTTTGAGCTTGTGTATGGAGTTGATGCCTTGTTTCCTACCTCTCTTACAGCCCTTGCAGTCAAACTTCTTCAGAAGCCAGCAGTGAAGATGATCCTATACAGAGAAGGTTGAATCAAATGATCCATTCGCAGCATACCAGATAAGAACTTTTCCAAAACACATCCAAGTTGTAAGAGAAGATTAAGAAAATTTATGACAGAAAATCAAAGGTGGACAAATTCAACTGGATGATGTAGTGCTGAAGTTGGATGCAGGGAATGAGGAGAAGGGTAAGCACGGTAAGTTCGAGAATCTCTGGAAAGGCCCCTTCAAGATTGCAGCATATCAGGGTCAGAATGCCTTTCTTCTGAATGAAATGAACGTGGAAGATTGTCCAGGAGGGCCGATCAATGGTCGGCTGCTCAAGCGGTACCACTTCTGAGTTGTTTCTACTATCTCCATTGTCACTGTAAATACCATTTTATTTCAGTTTTTGTTAGAGTTTGTCAAGTCAGTCTTCGAGTCATTTTAAGATCAAATTTGAGTCAGTTTTTCGGTCATTTTGGTTTCATAATCGAGTCAGTTTGAGTCAGGTTTTAGTCAATAAATGAGTCAGAGTCTGGTGTTGCTTGTCGAAATAATGACTCCATAGCCTAATGGACGAAGGCATTGCCCGCTCTCCCAAAGATCTGTCGTTCTTGGCACTTCCAAGGAGCTACCATCCCCCATTGGAGCTAATGTTAGAGTCGGTCTTGTCAATCCTCCGTCAGAGATCAAAACTCTTTCCACATTTCATTTTTAGGTGTCTCGCTCCATTCACTCAACTGCATTCCACTAGGGGCATGCCATAATCCGACGGAAGGGCCTTATCATTCATTGCCCTCATGTCTTGCACTTGCTGGCTTAGGTCTTTTCATCAATGTGTATTAAAGTCCATGATAGTCAATGTTTGATCTTTTAATGGAAAGGAGTCGTTTCGGTCATTAAGTCTAAGGATTAGTCATTTGGTCTTCAAACAATGCCCAATAAATCCAGCAAGGCTAGAGGGAGGCTCTTATAAAGTTGTAATTCAAAGATTTTCATCGTCATATCGATAGATTATGACTGTTCTTCAAAACACTGTTTTGAAGAAAAGTCAACAGTTTGTCATTTGTAATAATTTTCAAAAGCTTCTCAGTGGATTTCTCCAAGTGCAGCCTTGGTCTCCTTAGCCAAATTCCATGTCGGCTACCCCTAAAAAAAATTGCCAAAAATTTCATCATTTTAGTCAAAGAAATCAAAAAGGAAGTGTGAAAAGCAGAGTTGTATTAATTATGAAAAGGTGCCAAAGTGAAAACATTACAAAATGGGTTTTGGAGAAAGAAAAAATCAAATCCAACTCTTGCAAGATATTTCTCCAAGTATATAAATCATTTGTACCAAGTTATATTCATGAAATCTCATAGCAAAGTTGAATTTGGAGGTTGAAGAACAAACCGCAGTTTGAAGGGCCGTGACTGTGTTAAAGGTTGGAGCGCGACACACAGGTGGAGGAGCGCGGTGCACTGTGGATTTCCGCCCAGTGTTAATTTGAACGGGTGCAACGTACATAGAGGGCGCGAGGCACTGGGTTCTTGGATCGGCGCACATAGTTCAGAGCCTGAAATTGTGTCAAATCTTTTCAAATTGCTCATCCCTTGCATGGAGTTGTCAAGTAGGGCCTTCGATTTTGACATTGCCTCAGATTTTATGATAAGAGATGGTGGTGTAAGGGTGAATAAAGGTTGAAACAAAAATTCATATCCAAACACAAAAATTTGCTGCCAGGGTTTTGGAGCTCACAGTTTTGTCACCAAGGACTCTCCTCCTTCACCATCCCCCCTTGTTGCCTCATTTCCTACCCCCCACCCAGTTGATCAATCCTACATTACATTCAACATCCCAAAACCCTATCCCTTATTAAAATCTCCTCAACCCTATATATATAACTAATCCCAACCTTAAACCTTATTCCCATATATAGAATCCCCTCCTATCCTAATTAAAATTATCCCATAAATTCTCATTCCTCAATATTGTTTCCCCTTCCTAACAATCCCTAACAGTCCCTGTTGTATTTGGTTTTTCCCTTGGTGGTAGAAATTGAAATACCACACCAAAAAGAGCAGTTCAAGCACAGTTCATACACAACAGTCATCTTGTCTTCAAGGTATTTTGTATAACAGTCATGGCATCTGAGCATTCATTGGACTATGAGGTGGAAACCAAAAGTGACTCTCCCTTGGAAGAACAGGCACCCCGGAGGCCTCATAAAAGTGGCAGACATGTTAGAGAAGAACCGACCACCCTTACAGAATTGCAAGCCTGCCCTCTTGCTATGTCCTGTTTTTGGCATCAGTCATGCTATGAGTTTTGTCAAAAGGTGGCTAGTGTCCAATTTCATCATGAGTTGACTCGTCTTTTTGTGCTGCACTTGCACAAATATCAAGCTATCTTGGCTAGCATCACCTTCACACTTACGCCAAAATATGTCTCATTAGCAACCAACATACCAAACATTGGTGAACCATGGCACAAGAAACAGAAGATTGACCGAAAACATTATGAGCCATACATCAAAACGAGTTTCTTAAGGCAGCTCAAGAGAGTGTTTCCATTCCAGTATCTGAAAGATGAATATGCTCCATTAATGAGATTGATTATGAAATATTTCAGCTATGAGGGGTGATTCTCTCGTCTTTATGCTTATCACATCAGGTTGCTCATGCATTTCACCAGGGTACAGATGATGAACATTCCGTATTTCATTTGCTGGAACATAAAGAGGATGACCACCTTTATACAACGCAAAACACCTCAGCAACAACTTAACAGTGTCTATCTGTTATAGACATTTTTGTGCCTGACAGCATGGAGCATGAAATGTCAATAATCTGAGGGATCCAAAGTCTCTAAACATGTTGTTCTTAACCCTAGAGGAACAAGGTCAGCAAACCACAGCACTGAAAATCAGTTCTCCACCTGAAAACACTCAAAAACAAGCAATTTCTGGATCATGTCAGCTGCTCCACTGAGCATCTGCGCTGAATGTCAATGCTCCACTCTGTACCTGCGCTGAATGTCAAAAGCAATGAAGGCTACCTACGCTGGGTGAGATTGGCCAAGTGGCACAGTCATTCTGCAAGGTGTCAACTGCCCAGGAAGCTTCCAAACTGACACTTGGGTCAAGGAATTCGCCTTGTGATGAGTAAGAGGGTCTTGATCTCCAAGTGGAAGCAAGAATCTCCAAGTGGACTCAAGAACTGAAGATTAACTAAAGTGGGAGAGGACACTAGTCACCTTGATGCCAGTCTCAAGATGATCTCCTTTCTCCAAAACCCTATATATAGAGCTCTCTCATGAGGTCTAGGGAGGCTGGAATTTTGTGCAAGTAAGGAAGTGCTGTTGGTTTGTGTATAGAACTATTGGGTGATTGCTTGAAGGAGGTGAAGAGGAGATTTCTTTCTGCTGGGAGGTGTTGCTGGATTGGGCCTATTATGGTTGTAACTCTCTCAGAACTTTGCTTCTTCTATTAATAAAGTATTTGAGGTTCTTCTATATGCATGTGTCTTTATGGTGAATAGATGCTTGTATATTTGATTTATGCTAATCCCTGAATCGATTATGGATGTATGCTTCTTGTAGTTTCCTTTTCTTGTGCTTTTACAGGATCTTTGTGTAGCTGGGCGGTGAAAGAGCAAGGAGCTAGGGCAAGCAGCAAGGAGTGAAGACTGGATCGACTATTAAGCGCAAGATAACGGTTAGTAGATCATCTTTCTCTTCCCTCTCTCATCTCATAAAGAAGTAATCTTGAATAGCTTTGCATTCAGTTGTTGCTGAGGTACTATCACCCTTAGAGTGGGATAGGGTCATTCCGTATTGGATACTTTTCCCAACAACAAATTGGCGACTCCGCTGGGGATCGTATCTTGTTGGTTACTTTTGTTTTTTCTATTCATTTTATAAACAAAGGGGGTACCGAATCGAACTGTATTTGAATCTTTCGAATACAAAGTAGAGGACAGCTACTCTAGCTCAGTTTCTGGGCAAGTTTGTAATTTGAAGAGCTGATCCACAAGGACTCTAATAAGCTCTTAGTGATAGCTTTTCATCCTCCTTGTCATTCCTTAGTGTGTCCTTGACTGATAGCTTCTGATTTGAGCAAAAACTGTGAATTTTTGAGCAATCTGTGACCCAGAAACCACCAGAAACGAAAGTTTCGTTCTTCAGTGCAGGCTATACAAAGGCTGTTTGCATTTCAGCGCAGTTCCCGAAGGGGCTACCTGCGTCGAAGGTCAAACAGGTAGTGTTCCACCTACGCTGGACCAGTCCTGCCTTGTGCTGCTGGGGTTTCCTGCTGTGTCTTGCCTTGTTTTCACTCTTGTTTTTGCTGTTTGTTACCAGTCAGTAGGCCTATCTGAAACCAACTTTCCTTGTCACTATTCCGCCTCGGTTGTATAAAGAAACTGTGTTTGTTCTTTGTGTATTTCTTATACATTTATAGTTTCCCATAAAGAAAGTGAACTAGTCTTGCTGTGGCCTCTTAGATCTAGACCTGTGATAAAGTGTCGTTTCGATCTTAAGAGTTAGTTTATTTGCTGTTCATAGCTGATTGAGCTTTTGCTTTCGTCATATTGGTTTGAATTTACATATTTCTAATGTCGAAACAAGTAAATCTTAAGGTGTCTTTTGATTTTGGACAAGCTTGTTTGCTTTCACTTGAAATTGAATTCAAAATTATACAACAGCTTTCTTTTTGCATTTCACCAACATTAAGAAAGAGAAAAGAAATACTTGCATTGTGCATGTGCATCATGACAGCTTGCATGTTGATTTAGGGAGAATGCATTAGTGTGTGCTCTATGATCTGTGAGAAAAGGTGTTATCTTTCTTTTCCCTCAGTAGTTAAGGTTTTCAAAGTTGAAAGATTGAAAAGCTTGCTTATCATCTTAGACTGCATTTAGGAGTGTTACTATACATCTCGTGGTGATCCATAAAGGCAAACTGCTAAACAAGATCAACCTTAAAATAAATTGAATTTACATAACAACGCATTGAAACATAACGCAAACATCTAGAGGTCTAAGCTAGAGACGTGTTCCGGCGTCGTTTAACGTGATATCTTAGCGTTGAGTGGTTGGGTGATTCCTACACGGTGAAGCGATAAGTATCAATACGGACTTGTGCTCCCACATACCGTCGCGTATATATTGGGAGACCCCTATAGGAATAAAGCCTTTATCCATAGGAAACCGTGTCGGCCGCCCTACTGATCGCAATGCAGTGAACACAACATTCACGAAGATCGACCACCCGTACCGTAAAACGTATTCTGTGGTTTTGTGAAAAGTTTGGCACACCCTCTGCCTAGAACTCCAGAGTAGTTTCTTTTGGCCTTTTTCGAACTCTATAACTAAAAAATTCCATCCGAGCATTTGTCACTTTGGGCTCGTTAAAACATCGAAGGAGACTAGAGTCATCTTTAGCTTTTTCTCGACTCTTAAAAAGTGAAAAAGCAAGTTGTGTCTAAGCGTCGTTATAAAAATTTATTTTAAACGGAACATAATCACCTCCTATTCCAGCGTTGATCTTAAGTTGAGAACATGGAATGCCCCAACCAAGGAACTCCACATGATGGAAATCCTAATCCATTCTCCTCTTGGGGAGAAGTTGGTGCGCCCCACATGGCCACATTATCGCTTCCAGGACTGACAATTGGCCTGCCTGTTTGGCTATTCTCAACTAATGTAGTTCAGACCACCATGGTTCCTGAACAGTCGAGTCAACTGTTAGATCAGTCTAGAGCTGCCCGCCAGCCTTCCACTTCTTATAACTCTTCCTCTAATCCTCCATCTTCGCAAGGTGGGGCTGGCAAAAGCCAAGCTCCCATGGAGAGAAGGAAAAGAAGAAGAAAGAAAAGAAGAAGAAGGAGCCTAAGGCGACTGGGGGCAAGCAAAAGACATCTGACAAAAAACCCACACACAGCACAGACCGGGTCTAAATCGCCATGTGTCATATGTAGAGGAGACCACTTCCATAGAGATTGTCCCTGTATTCCCCGGATACTAAGGGACTGGTCCCCTCGGTTGCACAATTCGGGAGCATCAACCTCTGATAGCCATGTTGATTGCTTACCGTCGACCAGCGAAAGTGAAGGTTCAAGACGAAGAGGGGGATCAAGATTCCCCTGTAGACTGTGTGAAGGCGGTCACGCCATCCACCGTTGTTCCTTCTTAGACGAAGCGAAGAGATTTTTGGAAGATCGTCCGGTTTCACCGGTAATACTTCCTCCTCGATACAAAAAACTCGTGCCAAGTCCTTCGTTGGTTGAAAATACAGCTGGCCTGCTCAAGTGGTCAGCTGAAGCGTCAGTCATTGAAAATGAACCTACTGAATCCAGACCAGACGAAAGTCTAAAGGTCGATACGGCAGTTGACCCGGTTCTTCCTTCAGAGGTTTCATCTTCAAATGACACCCTCACTGAAGAGAATAAGGATGACACCATCCAGATTCTTTTCATCAACATAGATTCTGATGAGCATCAGGGCAATGCGCCCATTCCTTTATCGCAGGAAGGAACATCGTCAGGGTTGTATCCGGTGTATTCGGTCCCACACCAAAGCAACCTAGTTGTGTCCTTCGATTGGAACCAACTAGGCAGACCCCGGTTACCAGCCAGTATACCATTCAGAATCATAGTCCAAATCTCCAGAATGGTAATGGCTGGAACTATCATTGATGAAGGGGCATCTGTGAGTATCCTTTCCTCTATTGCTTGAAAAGCACTGGGTTCCCCAGAGCTTTTGCCTGAGATGAGGAATCTCTCGGGTTTTGATAAAGGAACCAGTCGACCGTTAGGGATCTTCCCCAATGTACCTGTTACATTGAAAGGGAAGACCGTTCAAATGAACGTGATGGTCGTTCAAGGACCCTTGGATTATAACCTACTCCTTGGACGAGACTATATATATTGCATGGGAGCTATAGTCTCCTCACTCTTTAGAGTAATGTGTTTTCCACACGAAGGAAGAATGGTCAAGCTCATAGACCAACTTTCATTTCCGGGATCACGCATCGCAAATAGTCAAATACCAACCCTCAATGGTCTATTCACCCAAGAAATGTCTCCACCCCCAGTCCTCCTTCCCGATGAGTGCGAGTGATTTGGAAAGATGAGACTGGAACCCAGGGGGCATGCATCCTGGTCTGCTTTGGGCAGAAGAAACCTTGGGTAGAATATAGAATTTCCGCGAAGGAATATGACTAGTCCGTACCCCGTCCGTGGAAGGAAGAGGGGTTGTTCTAGAACAGGATTCTTTTGTCAAAGTTATGTGTTTGATGATTTCTAGTCATTCACCTTTGTCTAAACAAGTAGGCTACCAAAGAAAGGGATTCTTTTGCGGCAGCAAATAGTAACCATCTTTGGGTAAAAGGCAAGCCTCACCCATTAAAACTAATGTTTTAAAGGATAAGTAGGGGCAGCCTCCAAAGAAAGAGATTCTTTTGCTACAACAAATAGTAACCATCTTTGTGTAACCTAATGATAGACATCGCCGAAGAGAGAGTTTCATTTGCGACAACAAATAAAACCATTTTTTGGGTAACCTGAAAGAGGCAAGCCTCAAATACCAACAAATGTTTTTTTTCGGATAAGTAGGGGCAGCCTTGAAATTGTACTTTATACCTGGGGGCATGCAAACCTTTCGGAGTGTAAGCAAAGAGCGGTCATTGATCGTTTCCTAACTTACATAAAGAAAGGATGTGGGGCAAAGGTCAAAAATTGCCAAATTTGGAGCATAGCTTATGTGAGGTGCAAGCTCTATAAAAATTAGAATCTTGCAGGAAGACATTTCTTATCTTATGACTGGTATATCGAGCAGTTTTACCACGGAATTTATGCTCGTTAAAAAATAGAAAAGCGAGATCCGAGCAGTTTTAGCGTCATAGTTCATGCTCGTTAAAAAATAAACATAAGCTTTTGAGCAGTGTTTTGGCGCATTCAAGCTCTTTAAAAAATGAACCCAGTACCAGTAAATAACCATCGTGATCGTAAATTTATTAGCCATAAAACGCCTTGGTCGTGTTTGCACCCGCCACCTCCATTTCATTTGGCCAATCGTTCACCTCCATATGATTGTTTACCCATTTTCAGGAACAACTGCGAAGAGTGATTTCACTTAGCCATCCTTGTGACACTGCCGTGATTGGAAAATCCAACTGTACCTGGAATCTGCTGCTATCCCTGTTTATCACTCGTTCCTCAAAAGACGAGTCTTCTTTGAGCTCGTTCCTCCTGACTCGTAAAATATGAAAATTTTGCCGAGTTTTGGCCTTCCAGCTCGTTAAAGTGACCGGAAGAGCTATCCTCCTCTAGATTTTAATCTTTTTGGACCTGAGGGATTATTACACAAAAGGACAAAAAGTCGAGCGCTTGTTTTATTCGGCTCATTAAAGTTATCGAAAACTCATCCCTTCTGTATTGTTTTATACTTTTTCAGACTTAAGGGATTAGATGACGAAAAAGGAATTTTGGAGTTAACTTTCTGTACCTTTTCAGACTCTCTAAAAATGAAAAGGACCGAGTTGTCTTTGTCGCTAGACTCGTTAAAATGATTAAATAGCGACAAACTTGTCTTTAGACGAGAACGAGTTTCCCTATCGCTAGGCTCGTTAAAACATAGCGATGGGCTTGCCCGAAGGGCAGGTTATAGAACAAGCATATGTTATCCTCCTCAAGCTTGACAAAAATAAAGAGGTACTGGTCAGAAATGACTGGGGAAAAATTGGGAGAACCTCAAAGCGTTAATGGTAGCAAGTCGCTCTTGAACATGACACTTTGTCCTCCGTGTCACATCGGGTTGGGTTGTTTCATTCACCGATCTCATCACCATGGTCCTCGCCAAACCATCCACATTTGGGGTAATGCTACCGATCCATCATATCAGTGTCGTTATATGTTCAAGAGATGTGTTCAGAAAGAGTCAACCATGTCCCATCCACTACCATACATCATCTTTCATCCACCCATGATCGCCACCCTGAACCATATTTCACAGATTGTTTTCACCTCCACTAAAATCATTAGCTCCGTTCCGTGTCACTGATGTGGGATTCATTAAGGCCCTCCTTTGACGGATCGCTTCTTTTCGACTTCAGCTCATTATCCAAGAAGTTGATCTAGGAACAAAAACCCCAGTACTTTGAAGCTTGCATGCCTCAATGGCAAGTTTCTCACTTCCGGCGACAGGTATACATCAATGACCTTCGACCAGAAGATTTTGCGTGGTGTTCGACGCCAAGTCCTTTATTCACACCACGTGAATTGTACTGCAATACCTTGAGGGTCATTGTCATTATTGGTGATTCCTCTCGCGCTTGTTAACAGTTTACATTATTGACCGGTAATCAAGCGATGTCTTTCCATGTTCGACTTCAGCGCAATTCTCACATGGATCGACTTGTACTTAGAGTGAAGATCGAACGAGTTTGAAGACCCCGGATCTAGTTTCATCCATCCGGGCTGCGATATATATTCAGGATATAAAGACATTTGTTATGTACATCATTGCAGCAGATGATCATCCTACTCAAAGGATGATAATTTCAGCAGAGAATTATCAGTCTACCATCAGACGATCGTCTGTTCTATGTACCAAAATGAATTTATAAAGCTGAGCATGGGAATGCCCGCCTCAGCTAGATCATGAAAGCAAAATGAAAAATAATGTATTGTATTGTATTTTATTACAGGGCACCTCTCAGCGATTGAATGAACTTTGGATCCTCCTGATAAAGAATTTCACCCGATAAACGACCTCATACTTTAGGGGGCAACTGTTATAGACATTTTTGTGCCTGACAGCATAGAGCATGAAATGTCAATAATATGAGGGATCCAAAGTCCCTAAACATGTTGTTCTTACCCCTAGAGGAACAAGGTCAGCAAACCACAGCACTGAAAATCAGTTCTCCACCTGAAAACACTCAAAAACAAGCAGTTTCTGGATCATGTCAGCTGCTCCACTGAGCATCTGCGCTGAATGTCAACTGCTCCACTCTGTACCTGCGCTGAATGTCAAAAGCAATGAAGGCTACATGCGCTGGGTGAGATTGGCCAAGTGGCACAGTCATTCTTCAAGGTGTCAACTGCCCAGGAAGCTTCCAAACTGACACTTGGGTCAAGGAATTTGCCTTGTGATGAGTAAGAGGGTCTTGATCTCCAAGTGGAAGAAAGAATCTCCAAGTGGACTCAAGAACTGAAGATTAACTAAAGTGGGAGAGGACACTAGTCACCTTGATGCCAGTCTCAAGATGACTCATCCTTTCTCCAAAACCCTATATATAGAGCTCTCTCATGAGGTCTAGGGAGGTTGGAATTTTGTGCAAGTAAGGAAGTGCTGTTGGTTTGTGTATAGAACTATTGGGTGATTGCTTGAAGGAGGTGAAGAGGAGATTTCTTTCTGCTGGGAGGTGTTGCTGGATTGGGCCTATTATGGTTGTAACTCTCTCAGAACTTTGCTTCTTCTATTAATAAAGTATTTGAGGTTCTTCTATATGCATGTGTCTTTATGGTGAATAGATGCTTGTATATTTGATTTATGCTAATCCTTGAATCGATTATGGATGTATGCTTCTTGTAGTTTCCTTTTCTTGTGCTTTTACAGGATCTTTGTGTAGCTGGGCCGGTGAAAGAGCAAGGAGCTAGGAGCAAGCAGCAAGGAGTGAAGACTGGATCGACTATTAAGCGCAAGATAACGGTTAGTAGATCATCTTTCTCTTCCCTCTCTCATCTCATAAAGAAGTAATCTTGAATAGCTTTGCATTCAGTTGTTGCTGAGGTACTATCACCCTTAGAGTGGGATAGGGTCATTCCGTATTGGATACTTTTCCCAACAACACTATCATTTGCTCTTATTAAGATTTTGGTGGTTCATCAGCTTGGATGTGCAGGGCATCACTTAGGATGATTTCATCTCGCGTGATTTCTTCAGAGCTTCACGGGGAGTATCAGAGGTTAAGCATGAGGGTGAACCTTCTCATTGGTATGAGTGCCATGAGACTGCTAGTGTGCCAGTTTTCATCACATATCAGAAAGGCACCAGACGTTTGTTTGCAGCGGCAAAGCGAGTGTTATCTCCACCCGGGGTGGAAGGGGCCTCGTTTCCTCCATCAGCATCATAGGAATAGGACAAAGGTAAGGAGCCAATGTAGGATGAGGGAGCCTTCAGGTGAGCCATCAGGTGAACGAGAGACCGACTTCATTCTCCTTCATGATGATGATACAGATACGGGTCCACAAAGCGCCAAACTTAGAGAGATCATCCAGGAGCAGCAATCAGAGATTGAAGCCTTATCCCTTGACTTGGAGAGGGCTAAGTGGAACATGAAATATCTGGAGCAGAGGAACAAACATCTTGAGGATCAGCAAGTGATCATGGAGCTACAAAACATTTGCGAGAATCACCAAGCCGCGCAAAGGAGAAGAGTTGAGCTCACGTCATTGGAGCAAGAGATTAATGAGGATTGGGAGGCCAAAATCGAGAGAGTTAACATGCACTTAGAGAGGTTACTAGACAAGGCTGACAAGGACCATGTATTGCTGAGACACATGGCTTTCCACTACATGGCACAAAACAAAGTGTGTAAGGCCCGAATCAGGAATTTGATGGTGAAATTGAGGAAGGCAATCAAGAAGCAAAAGAGGCAAAGGGAGCTCGATCAACTTCAGATATTGGCTAAGCCTCTTTAGCCTTGCATAAAAGTTGATAAGGAATCTCCAGCCCAAATTTCAAGAAATTTGGGGTATTTTTGGAAATTTTGTGCAAAAAACAGGGTTTTTCTCCCTGTGCACCGTGCCACGTGGCGCGCGCTTACATTAGGAAGCTCCAAATGACAAAAGGTTTACATCTTTGGATTTTCCATGGAAAATAATGACTATTGGTGCATGGCGAAGAAGTTTGGGCCAATTTTGAGTCCTCAGGAGGTCAAAAGCACCCAAAAAATGAACTCTCTGCCCCTATTTTGACACACAGGAAGTAGTCTTGGGAGATTGCAGTTTTGGAGAAGAAAATGGGCACCAAATTCAGAAATTTTCCTTGGGTTGGAAAGTAGACAGGCAGGGCTTTCCAACAAGCACACTTGGGCTCAATTTGGACTTCATAAGGTTCCTAAAAACCAGCTCCAAAGTAGCACGACACATACAGTTTTTGGCGCGGCGCACAGAGACCCAAAGGCCAAAATCACTCCCGCTTCGCAAAATTTCGATTCAAAATTTTCTCCAAGTGGGCCCACTAATTTACAATACATTTCTCTCGGCATCAAAGGAAAAGTTTAAAAAACATTTTTGGCTTCTATTCAAGTGGTCAAATCAAGGCGAACAGTCACCCAAAAAATCTACGCTCATATTTGGTTTTTTCTAATTGGTCTTCATAGAAACTTAAATGTAACTGCTGATGGTTGGCTCTTCATTTCCTGGGTTGGTCGAATTTCTCATGGCAAAACTTATTTATTGTATTGAGAGTCATTTTGTAAAGGGTTGGAATTTCTGGGAAACTGTGGGAGAGAAACCTAGTCACTCACAGTACATTTTGACAGAGAATTAATGAAAGATTGCAGCTCTGGTTCATGAGATTCCTGTGGCGTGAGTTTAGAAAATGTATCTTCTTTATGTTTCATATGTATTTCTTTATGTTTCATATTTTCATTCATATTCATTTCCAGTGAAAGCTTTCTAAGTAAAAAAGGTAGAATTTAGTGTACTACTCTGCCTTGGGATAATTTTCACGTTCTATGTTTTCTTCTATTGAAAAGGATTCATGTATTTATGCCCTTTTCACACTCTCAAACAATCTCTCCACTTCATATTATTTCAAATATAATTGCTGAACTTTCCGCCTGTCTTGCCTCACGAAATAACCTGCGTCTTTGAATTAAATTCTCTGCTCATGCTGTTCCTTGGCCCCACACATCCCAGAAAACTCATTCCTTTTTCAAAATACCTCCATTATATTTGTTTACCTAGCCTAAAATCAGTATCCATTTTTGCATCATCTCAAAACCTATTGCTTATTTTCCTGAACGTGACCCAGAGAGAGCCCTCTACTATTCTGGTAGGGCTAGCTACCAGACTGAGCGTGGTTTTTGGTTACCCTGAATTTTTCCTTCCTTCAGCCTAAGGCAGATTTAGGTCCTAACAGATTGGAATCCTTATAGCTATTTTGTGTTAGAAAAAAATCATGAATATAAAAAAAGTTTACTTTCATGTTGTTATTTGAACACATGTTTATATACTTGACCAAGTTCATGCATTAGAAAATGAAATGTTGTTGTGAATAAAATGACAAGAATTAAACATCACACCACAGATTATTTGTTTTCACAAGTTATCTACAGCTTGAGCTTTTTAGCATGTAACTTAGTTGGCATGATTGTGCTTAAGATTTCCTTGAAGGTTGAATACTAAGTTACTAAGGTGTTATTTTATATGGTGACATTTTATTTTCTTTGTTTATACAGGTCATCTAGCCACATTATAATGGCAACTATCGTCCAACTTAAGAAAATTTGTTCAAGTTTCTTGCTTGTACGGGGAAAAATGGCTTTGATGTTGAGGTATATGTCGTATAAACTTTTTATAGTCTACTTTAGTTTATATTCTATTGTTGTATTTTAGGTCTTACATTTTGCATTATATATTATTTTGTTTTTAGAAAAGGAACTCAATATTGATGGTAAGTAGTAGGAATTGAAGAAAGAGGTTGAGAGAAATAACATTGAAGCGACAAATGAAAAAGAGAGAGACAAGAGAGCCGATCTAGTGATACCCTTAGAGTAAATATCTCACATAAGATACACACATAGAGACTGATGGTCAAGTCTTCAAAGTTGGCGAATTCACCTGGAATGCCTTGGCAACACAGTGATAATGTTTTGAAGTGATGAAACATCATTTCATGTGTAAATTGTAGTCCAACCAATATTAAGTTGGAAACTCATATTGTAATACTTTAATATTTCATATAATATAATTTATGTGGTTGAAATTATTTATAGTTGCACTTGATATTGTTTAGTATTGTAATTAACATATGTAACTATGCGTTTTCATATTAGATGAACATGCACATTGAATCGCATTTTTTTAATTTTATCGCAAAATAATACTAATTAATTTGTGTTGATTAATAATGAACACATAAAATAAATCTAAAAATACTAAATTAGTAGTTTATATTGATTAATGATGAACACAAATAAAATGAATATATGACTAAATTAGTAAATTATAATGATTATTAATGTAAGTAAATGAAATGAATATAAATTACTAAATTAGTCGTTTATATAATGAATATGAAACTACCAAAAAAAGATAAATGCCTATTGCAAATAATAAATTTGTGATTAAAAATAACGACTAAATTTTGCATATATGCAACTATTAGTAGTTAATTTACAGTATCTTATAAGACAACCAAAATTTAGTCATATTTCTCTAGTCATTAATTGGTTTCAAACGATGACTAAAATTTGCATATATATGACTATTAGTAGCTAATTTATAGTATCTTTTAACACGACTAACATTTTTCTCATATTTCTTTGGCCATTAATTGGCTTTCTCGTGTGATCATATATTAATATATTTTGTTGTATATTTGGTCATTAATTGTGGTAATTAATGACTAAATTTATGACTAAATACACTACTAGATGATAAAATTGAGACAACCAATTAATGAATAATCTAAAAATGACTAAAAGTTGGTCGCATTATAAGATATTGTAAATTAGCTACTACTGGTCACCGACTGAAAAGTGGTCATTTATATGCAAATTGTAGTTGTTTTTTTAGTAATTAATTAGCCATTTTGTACTAGTGTAAGTGTGAATTCACAATTAGAGTATGGAAATTAGCTTACACTAACTTACACTCGCTTAAATAATAGAATTAGAATGCTAGATTCTTGGAAAACCATGTTCTTATAAGGGAGCAAAAATTACAACACAACTTCAAAATAAAAAATGGCATTCAAAATAATATGGTTAGCACTAGGAAAATATGGTTAGGTAAAAATAGAGCAATATTCCACCATGAATCAGACGAACCCTCCTCGATAGTTGCAAAATCTAAATGCCTATTAGAAAAATACTTCAATTCCAAAAGAAAACAACTCAATGCAAATCAAACCTTGAGTATGTATGAAGAATAATGGTTTTGTCAATTCCATATAGCTGCCCAACCTATAGGTGTTAGTATACCCAACATCAACACTAGACCAAACTAGTTTTTTTAACTAAGCACCATTGAATTTCAAAAATGGAAATCTAATCAACATTCTTATACTCTATTTTTATATGAATCCTCAAAGTGGAATCTTTTTGGTGGCAAGGGTGAGGGGAAGTGATCATGGACCTTGAAGGAACAATTGAAATTTTATGGAAAATTAGTATCTTGTCCAATATCGGACCAAAAGATCATGTTCTATGGTAAGATTTGATAATAGTTAATGGCTCCCATATCAAATAATTGGTTATGGTGGGAGAATCAAAGGTAATCATAAACCATATTGTACTTAACTCCATTTCAGTAGATAATTATTTAGCATATATTATTGTTTTAGCCAAATAGGAGTAAATCAATTTCACCAAACCATATTTTACCATGTTTTGCAAGAGTAATTATCAAGTGGACCAATTTGCTAACATCACCACAACCTTAAAATATTGGGTGCTTAATGTTAATGGCACCTTTAATAAACATCCTATTTCTTAATTAATTTCTATTAATACAAATATACATATCAAGCATTTAAACATTCACATGGTTCAAAGCACTGTACTTCATACAACACTGGTTAGTTACAAGAAGAGATGTAAGTCCCTTATCCACATTCCTAGAGTCATGAATGCACATGAATTTGAATTGGAATCTATTAATTGTATTTCTTGATGTGGGATTATGCTTGATTTGAAAGGAATGTGTTGGTGGGTGTTGGAAAATGTAACTAGTTTCGATATTCATAATTGTCATTTGATCTGTATATTTATTATGTATCAAAGAGAAAAAAGAAAAAATGTAAAAGAAAATATTTTATTAAGCATTGGTTTCATGCTCAAAATCATTTGTATCTAGGTTAAAGCACTCATTGAGTGCTTATAGGCTCTTTTCATAAGTCATAGTCCATGTCGTATTGTAAAAGCCCCATTTGGGAATTTGTGTCAAAAGCGAAAAATTATATTTGTATTTATAAAGTGTAAAAATTCTCCCAAAGACAGAGTCATGCAACATGGTTCAATTCAGACTAGAGAGAGCCTCTTGAAAGGCTATAAATGAATGACACTTTGACCTCATTTTCCATTAGATGGAAGAACACACATTATTTTCTAATCTATGATAATAAAGGACATGTGAATGGTTTAAGAAAGGCTAGATTATCCTTGTGAATAAATATAGCATACATATAAATGTTTTGGTTCACAATTAAAGAAGGTTGTGAAGAAGAGCCCAACAAGAAAGAAGACTAGTCTATGTTCAGATCACATGTGCAAAATGTTTTGAGACTGCTAGGGTTTCCTCGAGCTTGAAAATTTCATAAAGAAGATAAGTTTGATCCTTGATTTTTTTTTCTTGTTGTCCTCTTGAATATTTTTTACTGGAAAAAGTAAAAGGTTGGTTGACTTGGTCTTTGGTGAAATCAATTTCTTGTGTTGGTCTTGGAAGTCTCCTTTGATATTGATTCTATAAGAAGAGTTCTTTTGGGTTTTCCCCTAAGAGAGGGGTTTTTCCATGGCTTGGAGCCTACATATTATGTTCATCTTGTATGGTTGTGATCATCATGTTTCTAGAATTTATTTGATGATAATAACACTAGCATAATCAATAGAAGAAAAATATAATATCACAAGAAAATGTCAAGTATATATATAAATAATAAGTTGTCATAATAGATTTCTCAACAGGGTATCAAAGCAAAGGTCAAATAATTGGGTGTTGGAAGATCACTAAGGATTTATATATTGCTCTGATAGACAAAAAGAATTTAATTTTTTCTCAATATTGACACCAAAGTAAATCTAATCTATGGAACATCATTCTTCTGAGCATACCCTTAATGAATCATACCTCTGGAATCTTGTGCATAAGATCGGAAATTGTTGAAAAATTCAAGGTCTTATGCATAATTTCAAGGATTTTAAAAAGGATCTATTTGAGGCACCTATTTAGTCTTTGAGATGGAATCGACATCAACTCAGAGATCAAAAAACTATAAGGAGTACTATTCCTGAGACCACCAAGAGTTTTTAAGAAATAGAAGCTTCATACTTCTGTGAAAAAATTACAATGATATCATAGGGCAAGTATTTTGTTTGAGATCTGACTCTCTAAAGTATCTAATCCATCTCTCTACAAGAGATCTGAAATACACAACTAAGGTTCTATGATATATACAATTAGACCTGCAATGATAATATTATAAGGTCAACTTTGTGTTGGAATTGAGAACACGATTAATAAAATCATTTTCAATAACTATAGTAAACCCTAACTAGAGGGTCAAAAGTCACCTTATGAACTTCAATACCAAAGTTTTAAAGGAATCCAAAGAACAAAAGTAGTTCTATAGTTAAAAAAATATGGCACTGAAATCCTTACTTTGATGGGTTAATACCTCAAAGTCAACAGTTGGATGAAGACCTCATTGAATGAAGAACCAAAGTAGTTTCAAATATCATTTGAAGTAGTATTTTCTATGATTAGTGAAGGCCGAAATTGTTATAGCACTAGTGAAAAGATTGAACTCTTATAATGACTATTGGAAAGGGTCGATGGGCCTAATCAAAGTAATAAAAGTGTCTTTAAAGGAAGCAAGTTGCATCAACTTCATATTAGCATAAGCAAGAAAGGATAGTTGGTAGCAAAAATCCATTTTGAAGATCTGTAGAAGCATATTTGGAAGCCCCATTTGAAAGTAGGCTTTGAAGAATCTTATTATTGGAAACAATCTCAGTGAAAGAAAGGATAAGGTAAGAATGATATAAGGTATGTATAATTATTTATATTCATACAAGGTATAATTAGGGTTTCAAAAAAATTGCATTATCTTTTCTAGGGTTTGTAGCATTCATAATTTTGAGAGATGTTGGCATCTAAGTTCTTGTAAATCCTAGTTGAGAAATCCTAACACTATTCTAGTTTATTTCTTAGAAAAGCCCTAGTTTTTTGGTCTCTAGGGTTTGTAGGTACTCTAGGGAGAAATTGGAAACCCTAGTAAGTATAGAATTGGATTTGAAACCCTAGAAATGTTATTTTAGGGTTTGGATCTAAAATATCTAAGAACTCTCCCTCTCTAAAAGATTCCATGAAATCCCTAGTTTGTTATCTTTCTCTTGTACTTGTATACATTTTGTGGTACTTGTCTAGTAAATATTGTTGATACATAAAGAAATGTTGATTTTATGCAAGAGGGAGATCTTAAACGAGAAACCCTACAAGGTTTGTAAAAGGACAAACTCAAGGTATGTTTAAAGATTACAATATTTGTTGTAGATCTTCTTCATATAAGAAGGCATGACCTTTTAAGTTTTCTTATTACTAACTCTATCATGTCTAGGGTTTTAAGCTATCAAGATTCTTGTTTAGGTTGATTAATCTTTGAATTAAATCAGCCCTTGTCATACTCTCTATCTTTTTTTCACTCTAGTAAAACCATAACCTTTAGGGTTCACTATAAAACCCTAACCTTTTTTGTTTAGGGTTTGTTGATGCTATGATGAAACCATATCCTTTTAGGGTTTGTTGTTGATGTCCAGAATATATGATGAAACGCTAGATTTTTAAGGTTTGATGAATTAGGGTTTATGAAAAAACCTTACAATAGTCAATGTAAAATCCTATGAATGATGCCCTAGGTATATGTTTTGTTTGATTGAAACCCTCTCTTAGTTGAGTTGTTGTAGTTTTGATGTTTGTGTCTAGGATTTATGACAAAACCCTAGTAGAGATTGATATAAGTTTCTAGGGAATGATAATGAAACCCTATATGTAATAATGTTTTAGATATGATTGAAGTAAATTGTTGATGTCTAGGGTTTGTGACAAAAGCCCTAGAAAAGGTTGTTGTGAGAAGTCTAGGATATGAAAATGTAACCCTAGTTGATTGCTTCTCTTTTTTCTATCTAAGTTTAGAATTTGATATTTAGAGTTCAAAGTTTTTTTGGTAACCCTAGATGCTCTCTCTATTATAATTTGATAATCCTAGTTTGACTTTTCATGCTCCTATATATTTCTTCTTGGTTGTACTTGTTGATGAAGATTTGCAGGTACATAGTCTTCAAGATATGGAAGATGCTTACCACATACTTGATGAATTGATGATGATGTTGAGCATGATGAAAATAGGGAGTTGTAAGAATATTGATAGCATTGAAGTGTACATTGATGATTAATAGATGACCTTGTTTCCATGTGAGAAGGAATGATGTTCCAAAAGGTTGAAAGTTATCTAATGATATGATGATAAAGCATGTGTGGCTGAGTTGTTGATGGATTTATCCCCTAGTAGAGAAGAAGCTCAGATAAAGAAAGTGTATAACTCCCCAGTTAAGAGGGAGGACATATTGACATCTATAATGAATAGATTGGAGAAAGAATGAGATCGTAGAATGGCTAAAGCAGTTTTGGTAGATGATATTGATATGTCACATACAAAGCTTGGATATTTTGAAGAAGTGTTGAAGTTGAGTTTGGTGTTGCTGAAGAAATTTGAAACGGAACATTTTGTGGAGATTTGTTTGATAGTATGATGACTTAAGCAACATCAGAATGGTTGAAGACCTTGAATTGTTGTGCTAGCATATAATAACATATACATTGGAAGTTAAATTTTGGTTGGGGTTGTGAAGCTACTAGTTGTTATAATAGTTTAACAAGTAGTTTATGTATGGATCTCTCTCGGAGAAGTTTGAATAATTTATAAGAGGGTTTGGGTTGGTGATTTTGTTGAGAGGGTGAGATGAAGTACCATAAAATTTCATACATGATTGTACTTCAGAGGACATATTATTTTGGTTAGTATTGAGATTTTAGTTGATGTATAGATCCCAGAGGGAGGGTATCGTGTGGAGCTCTAGTTTAGTGTTCATACCTAGATCCCTGTAAGGGTTGGTGTAAGAGCATGAGGCCTAAATGATATCATTTTGGATGGATACTAGGGCTATAGCCTGATGGTACCTATAGTGGCAATTGCGTAGATGACACCTTAGTCCCTGTCGAGAGGCTACCTTGACAGATAGGATATCCTTAGCATTGTGTATGTGGATACTCTTCTTATTCTAACTTTTCAAAGTGAGTATTATCATTGTACTAGTGTGTCAATTATGAATACCTCCCTAGTTAAGAGGGAGTGTTGGAAAATGTAACTAGTTTTAGTCTTCATAATTGTCATTTGATCTATATATTTATTATGTATCAAAGAGAAGAAAGAAAATATTTAAGCATGGGTTTCATGCTCAAAGTCATTTGTCTCTAGGTCAAAGCACCCATTGAGTGCTTCTAGGTTTTTGTCATAAGTCATAGTCCATGTCATATTGTAAAAGCCCCATTTGGGAATTTGTGTCAAAAGAGAAAATTATATTTCTATTCATAAAGTTTCTAATGCTCCCAAAGACGAATTCAACCAACATGGTTCAAGTTAGCCTAGAGATATCCTCTTGGAAGGCTATAAATGAATGATACTTCGACCTCATTTGGTATCTGATGGAAGCACAAACATTATCTTCTAATTTATGATAATAAAAGGAAATGTGAAGGGTTTAATAAAGGCTAGACAAGGCTTGTGAAGAAAGATAGCATACACATACATGTTTTGGTTCAAAATTAAAAAAGGTTGCAAAGAAGAACCCAATGATAAAGAAGAATAATCTATGTTCAAAACATAAATGCGAAAATTTATGAGGTTGCTAGGGTTTCCTTAGGCTTGAAAATTTTTGAAAGAAGAGAAGTTTGATCATTGAATTTTTTGTCTTGTTGTCCTATTGAAGATGTTTTACTTAGAGAAGTAAGAGTTTGGTTGACTTGTTCTTTGGTGAAAGTAGGGTCTTGTCTTGGTCTTGGAAGCCCCCCTTGACATTATTCTATAAGAAGAGTTCTTTTGGGTTTTCCCCTAGGAGAGGGGTTTTTCCCTAGCTTGGAGCCTACATCTTGTGTTCATTTTGTATGGTTGTGATCCTTATGTTTTTGGAATTTATTTGATGGTAAGAACACTAACATAATCAACAAAAGAAAAATATAATATCACTGGTAAATGTCAAGAGAAATCAAGAAGATGTTGTCCTAATGTTGTCCTAATAGATTTCTTAATAGTGGGATGTTGGAATATCAACTCTTTGTAGATTGGTAATAATTCATGTAGGTCTAACAAATAATGTGTTTCATTTTCATTTATTTCTCTCTGTAAGTGTCCAAAGCATCCCCCTCCTTAGAGGCAATCTAGTAAATATGGACTCTTGAGCCCAAAGGCTACTTTTAATCCATGTTTCAAAGGAATGGGATGTTATTTTGTCCTTCCTCTAGTTAATTTGTAGTGTTTTGGCTTTCACTTGTATTTTTGGAAGCATCTTCTATTTAATTTGTAGTATTTCCGTCTTCACTTGTATTATTGCATCCATTTTTGGCAATTTTTCGGCACATGTTTTCACTTTTAGCAGTTTTATGGTGCATGTTGGTTTATCCCATGGTCTTTTAGTTTCAATTAGGAACTACATATGTATTCTAATCCAAGGTAAATGGATTGGAATTTTATGGATGAAATAATATCTATATGCACACACACACACACACACACACACACACAACACACACACATATATATAGATGGAGAGAGAGAGAGAGAGAGAGAGAGAGAGAGAGAGAGAGAGAGAGAGAGATGAATATTTTGAAAAATATTTCTAGCTTTCCTAGTTTGGGTTTCTATGGTAAAATCAATGTGTTAATGTGTGTGTTTTCCATTGCTTATTTTTCTATTTATTAAGAATGTATTTGTAGGAACTAATTATATAGGATTAAAACCTACATTTGGTATTAGAGCAGTTTTGGCTTCAAGGAGATGATTTTATGGCTACGAGGTTTTTCTCAAGCCTATGGTATACCTATTACAGTGGGAGATATGTGGAATCGATTTTTTTGGTGAAAGAAATGGTGAGTAGTTCAAAGATAGAGATTGAGAAATTCAAAAAGCAAAGTTTTGATATGTGGAAGCTCGAAATAGAATATTTGTTGGTGGATAAAGATCACTAGATAACTATGGATTTGGGTAATGCACTAATGGGGATGTTGACAAAACATTGTACAAATTTGGATCAAAAGGTGAAGAGCATGATATAGTTGTGTCTCTCAAATTCAGTATTACTGCATGTTTCATGAGAATCTAAACAAAGGCATTGTGGAAAAAGTTAGGGATTTTGTATCAAATAAGTCCTTGATGAACAAATTGTTCCTACAAAAAAAGTTGTATAACAGGAGGATCAAGGATGGAAACTTGGTGAGAGAGCATCTAAATGTCTTCAACATTGTGGTATGCTAGACATTATCTATTGATATTAAATTTTTAGATGAAGATAAGTGTATCAATTTGTTATGTTCTTTACCAAACTCATGGGATAATTTGGTTGTTGTCATAGGTAGTAATGCAACTACTTTAAGTTTTGACGACATAGTATCATCCCTGTTATTAGAGGATATGAGACAAAAACAAAATGGAAAGTCGAAATGTAGATGACTTATATATAATAGGATGCTTTTGGAATAGAAATAAAAATAATTCCTTAAGTGGGGGATCTAAATATAGAGGAAGATCTAAATCTCTAGGAAAATTTGTAAAGGTATGTTGGAGATGTGGAAAAGAAAGGAATTTCAAGAAATATTGTACATCCAAAATTATATAGAAAGGGAACGGATTTAATCATGCTCCTTCTACGAAAAATAAAACCTGCTCAAATGAAGGAGGGGATGTGTACTTTCCTTCTTCAAGTACAAATGTAGATCATGTGGCATCTTTGCTAAACTCAAGGGAATCCTTTCATATGACTCCTCACACGAAACATTCTTGCAAGTATTAAAGATATGATGGTGGTGAAGTTTTTCTAGGAGATCACTCAACAACCAAAATCATAAGGCAAGGGAAAGTCAAGTTGAAGCTCATGGGTGGAAGGACTAGAATACTCCCTAATGTTCTACACATCCAAGGATTGGCCAAAATTTTCATTTATATAAGCAATATGAGTGGTGAAAGTGTAAAAATAATGTTTCAAAAGGATACTTGTAATACGGTTCAAGTAGCAATGGTAGTTTTAAGGGGATTTGGATTGGAACTTTGTATAAAATACTATGAAGCATTGTAAGTAATGGGTGCAATAGTTCTATTGTTCCTTAGAGTGGATTTAAATAAGGAAAAACTCCTACAATCTCTAGATAAAATAAAATGTTTTGGTATCAAAGTCTAGGACATATCAGAGAGAAGGGACTTCAATTACTACATGGTAATGGTATGTTAGAAGGTATGTCTAGTTGTTCTATAGACTTTGAATTTTGTGAACATTATTTCTATGGGAAGCTCAAGTTGAATGAGGGTAGAGAGAATATTACAATTGATGCACAATGATGTGTTTGGACCTATGTTGGTTCCATCACTAGGTAAATATGTGTACTATGTCTCATTTATATATGAATTATTTAGAAATACATGGATTTATTTCCTTAGGAACAAATCTAAAACCCTTGACAAATTCAAAGAGTTTAAGGCTCTTGTGGAAACTCATATAGATAATAAAATTAAGGTGTTGAGGATAGATAATGGTGGATAATTTTTTGGGAATGAGTTGAAAGAAAGTCTATAATAATTGCAATAGAACAATGTAGAAGACTATTCCATTCACACCTCAGGAAATTGGAACTGCAAAAAGGATGAATAGGATGCTAATGGAGAAAGAAAGGAGCATGCCCTATGGTGCCAGGTTAGGATAGGAGCTATGGGTAGAGGCAATGGATAATGTTTGTTGGTAAATAGATCACCCTTATCACCTTTCGAGGATAAGACTCCACATGATTTATGTACTGGAAAATAACCTTCTTTTAAAGATCTCAGGGTATTTGGCTATGATGCTTATGTACATGTTCTAAAGGAGAATAAGGCTAATCTAGATAAGAAAGATCAAAAGAGTATATTTATTGGATATAAAGATTGTCTGAAAGGTTATAAACTTTTGAACCAAAAAGTAAGAAGATTGTGTTTAATAAAATATGTTGTCAAAGAGGAAGTCCTCCCAAGGGATAAAGAACCAAAGAAGATAGAGTTTGAATTGAAATCCTCGTGTTGCTTGTGCTACATAGCATATATATATATATATATATATATATATATATATATATATATATATATGTATATATATGTATATATATGTATATATATGTATATATATGTATATATATATATATGTATATATATATATATATATATATATATATATATATATATATATATATATATATATATATATATATATATATATATATATATATATATGTTAATGCGATGGAAGAATCCCATGGTCATTATGTTATAGGACAAAGATCCTTGATGAATTGGAGGTGTAATGTTCATGACTTATTTAGAGAGTTAGGTGTTTTGATAAATTCTTGTTGTAGATGTTGGTTATAGCACAATAATCATTGATTGAGTGTTTATTTCTTTCTTGTACAAGTAGGGGCTAGGTGTAGCACTGTGATTAAGTATACATTAAATGTGACATTGCCTACACATACAAGATACATTTCATTAAAAAAAAAGAAAAGTAAGAGAGAATGAAAGAAAGATCATTTTTATAAGTTATAAAATGATAGATGTTTATATGTTAAAAAGGATTTTAACTAACAATTTGAGACTACAGACACCATTGATTGCTACCGTTGGTGAAGAAGCTGAACTCAAATGGGTATTAGTAGCCTTGGAGAGAATACTAATATTTTAAAATTTAAAGGATAGTTTTTAAATTGATAATAATAGTCTCGATTAAGATTATAATTTTGGGCTAATAATGAGAGTCTGGTAAAAGACTAATATTTTAAATTGGGGAAATCACGATTGTAATTTAGCTGGTATATGCATGAACATGTGGGGTTCTGATTTTTGAAAATTTCCTAATCATGCTTTGGATATTGATGCATGTGGCTAATGAGAATTTTGGAGATGTGTGAACAACTGTAAGGGTTTTGCTTGTCATATCATAACATAATGATAGCTGGTATTTTTATTTATATTATTTCCTTAATGAACTAATAATTGAGTGTGTGTGGCAACACATAGTAAGATGCAGTGGCAGTAAAAGGAAACATGTATCATGGCATGGTACAATGGGAAATGGACCAAGTCCATCAAGAATGATAAAGAGGAAAATTCCTACAAAGGAAAAGAACCTTTAGGAATTTGGAGGCTTAGCTCAAGGACTTGAGAGCTGAGCTTAAGGATGTGAAGGCGAAGCTTAAAATATGTAAGGTAGAGAATCAAAGGCTAGTTAGGAGCCAAAAGGATCAAGCAAGGCTGAATTCAATATTGAGTGAGAACTTGTCTTTCCATCAAGGGCTACTATAGTACACTCCCAGTCTTTCAGTTGTCAACATAAGTATTGTCTTGTAGGGAGGAACACTTGAGGAGGGTTTGTCCCACAGGAAGGAAAAGGAGGACAACCCTAGCAAGGCTCATGGACATGAACCTGTAATGCAAGATGCCATAAAAGAGGAGGGGCATCCCCTCAAGCTCCATAATATGTGGATACATATATTAAAAGGGATTCCCCTGCAAGTTAATTGAAGGGAATCGAGACTTCAAGGTTGCTGAGAACCTTGGGAAAAGTATTAGACTAATATATAATATATATATATATATATATATAATATATATATATAATATATATAGATATATATATATATATATATATATATATATATATATATATATATATATATATATATATATATATATATATATATATATATATATATATATATATATATATTATATATATATACACACACACACTGAATTTTGAGACTTGTGGGAATAGAGTCAAATTTTTGGGACTTATTTATTTTAATGCTTATGTGCAATGTTTTTAATTTGTTGGCCTAATGAATTGTTTAATTTCCTTTATTGTTGATTTGTGCATGGATATGATGCATTATTTGGAATTTTTGTGATTTCTATTGTGAATTCCATTGTTTTATTGTTACCTTACGTTTCTTTATGAGTTTTCCTTACAACTTTCATGCTTTGGATATTAGGAAAAATTCTTTGGGTATGGAAGATAAGCCATAAAGCTTGAGTAAGAGAGTTTAGAAGGCCAAAGAATAAATAAAGATAATTGATAATAAAAAATGGGAAAGGATGGGCTTGGGCAATGGGTCTAGAAATACTGTCGTTGGTGTATGTGGGAGCATCACTCCTAAATAAACCAAAAAAAAAAATTATATAGAGGATAAAAATTGTTTGTGTGAATGACAACGAAACTACATGGAGTTCTCTAGAAATTTGGTTTTACTTAACATGTATTCATGTATGATATGTCCATAACTGAGCAGGAAGTAGTATGCCAACCAAGAAGACTGGTTGAGTCCATGGAAAAGAATGGGAAATGAAATGGTCGCCATGATAATGGAATGATGGAGGTTCTGTTGACCTTAACTCAATTTACATATGTAAATATGTGATATGGTCATGCTCATGCCAATGTTTATATACCTATATAAATTCCATTGTGACTAATAGGTTTTGACAAGAGTCTTTCTTGTGCAAGAATGATGGGTGATACTTTTTTTTATGCAACTATGGATGGCATGTAGGATTATTGGTTGTAAGAGGAAACAATTATGTAAAAGTAGCCCTAATTGATCTATGATTTTAATATCATGTGAACATGATTCTTACATGGTTCCCATGTTGCATTATGAACAAGGAATGTTGCAGGATATATTAGCAGAAGATAAACAATGGGATATGTTGCATGTTTTGTTGTGCCATGTGTACAAGTCGTTTTGTATATGTGTATACATTTTATTGTGTTACATGTACATTGTATTGTGCCCAATTTATGTTTATATCTGTTATGTAATGTGTTGGAGTATACAAATATGGAACTGTTTGGGCCTGTGTGTTGTGTAAAGTAACTGAATTGAGGGTGGAGGTATCAACCTATGGATTCCCTTACAGGCGATTGAGGCATAAGCCTATGGATTCCCTTGAGGATGGAGGTATCAATGTCTAGATTCCCTTGCTGATTTGAGGATGGAGGCATAAGCCTCCGGATTCCCTTGAGGGTGGAGGTATCAACCTTTGCATTCCCTTACCGATTTGAGGGTGGAGGTATAATCCTCTGGATTCCCTTAAGGGTGGAGGTATCAACCTATGGATTCCCTTATTTCTGATTTCAGGGTGGAGGCATAAGCCTCTGGATTCCCTTGAGGGTGGAGGTATAAGCCTATGTATTCCCTTATTATTGATTAAGGGTGGAGGTATAAGCCTCTGGATTGATTGAGGGTGGAGGTATAAACCTCTAGATTCCCTTGTTGCTTATTGAGGGTGGAGGCAAAAGCCTTTGGGTTCCCTTGTCTGTGATTGAGGGTGGAGGTAAAAGCCTATGGATTACCTTGTTGCTAATTGGGGGTGGAGGTGAAAACCCCTAGATTCACTTGTTTTAGAAAAGGGTGGAGGTGAGACACCTCTGGACTCCCTTAATAGAATGATGGAAAAGACAAGAGGTATAATTTAAATAATTACAATTTATTTATGATGAATCTCATGAGAGATTGTATACCATATTACAAGAAAGCATGGGAATCACCTAGTCTATGTGAATGGATATTCCTATAGGACAAACAAGTAGTAGATTGAAATATTAGAGTGCACATCAAAAGTATAAGGTAGAATGCAAGGAGCCACGTAAAGTGGCTAGTTTAAGGATTTTTGTTTGGTATATTCCTTTTGGAGAAGGATTCTTCAAGAGCCATTCCTTCCATAAATCAATGAGGACTTGAATTTTGAATGTGCACAAATGTTCATGATGCTTCACCCCATAAGAAAAACAACAAGTCCAAATAATGCATTGTGGCCTTCAAAAATTATTCAAAAGATCTATTATTTCATTCTTCTACACGATTCTATTGTGCATTATAGGGAATGATTAGTTCCCTCTTAAACCCAAATTGTTTGCATAAAGAAAAAAGCTCCTTTGAGGTGTATTCTCCTTCATTGTCAAATCTAAGTATCTTGATATTTTTACCTGTCAAGTTTTCCACTTTAGCTTTGAATTCTTGGAACTTGTCGAATACCCCATCCTTTTCCTTCAAGAGATATATCCATGTCTTCTGAGAGAAGTCATCAATGAATGTCACATAGGAAAATGAACCACCAAGTGATTTGTGGGCACCATAACATAAGCATCGGAATGAATCAAGTCCAAAGATTCATTAGATCTGTTGTCACTATTTGGAAATGGTTTCTTGATGTTCTTCCCAAGACCACAACCTTTTCATACACTATCATTATTTATATGTATTTCATGAACCCTTGACACTATTTCACTTAATCTAGGAAATAATCTAAAATGAATATGTCCATACCTTTGGTGCCATAACTTAGTTGGATCGATTTTTTCATGTACTAATTCTTTATCTGGTTAACTCACAAGTCTATAGAATCTTTCATCACGAATCCTAATAATCCTAGCAACATATATATTAGAGCACTTTGACCAAAAAAGTACTTTTCCATCCATAAAAGCAACCCTATCTCCTTTATCTTCTAAACAAGAAATAGAGACAATATTCTTTTTTAAACCTGATACATAAAGGACATTGCTGAGACATACATGGTTACCATATTCTAGCTCTATGGATTCCTTTCCAACTCCTTTGATTTCATATCTATTATTGTATCCCAATTCAACCCTTTAAGACAACTTCTTCTCTGTCATGCTTGAAATATTCTTACTCTCTCCAGTCATGTGTCTTGATGCTCCACTATCTATCAACCACATGTCATCATCATCTGCAAAGGAACCTATCAAAGTGAATTAGTAGAAGAAATATTTTTCACCTTTGGTCTTCTTTGGCTTTTCATCATCTTCAACTTTTACTACAGAAGCATGTTGTTTCCCTTTTATTTTCTAGTTAGCCAAATTAGGACAATATCTCTTGAAATTTCCATATTCTTGACAACCATAACATTGTATCTTTTATAAGTCTTTCTTCTTCTTAAAGGAAGAATATCCCTTTCTTGAATTCTTATGTTGAGGTCCAAACTTCTTCTTTCCCCTGTTCATGAAGCAAGATGCAACGGATTTAACTTCTTCATATTGACGATCTGTAGTCATCAATATTGCTTCTCCTTGACCACGTGATGTCTGTAATTTCTCAAATGAAGGATCTTCTTTACAACTGCTTATACCTACTTCACATGTATCCCATGCTCTATGAATAACACTTTGTGCTATAGTCACAAGTTCTTGATCAGGAATAGATTATCTAATATCTGAAATTTGATCTCTAGTTTGTGAAATCCTTACAAAGTATGAAGCCATAATGTTGTCATTAGTTGTATTTGTATTTCAGAGCTCATTCTTCAAACTCATGGAATGACCGACATTCTTGATAGTGTATATATTTGTTAGGGTGTCATACATCTTCTTGAAGGTATCATGCTTTGAAATGTAGGGAATGAGATGATCTATAATGGGGTCCACTATTAGACTCATGGAAGTAATATAATCCTCCTTGAAATTCTACTTTCCAACTGCATCGGTTGATTCAATAGTATTTCTTGTCACAATATCCAACACTTTGTTTTTGGCAAGAATAAGTTCTATTATGAATTTCTAAGCTTTGAACTTTGATGCTACCTATAACTTGCTTTCAAATTTCATGGAGGAAGCCATAGATTCCAATGCACAAGAAGGACTTTAATAAAATTCTCTCTTTAAGGTTTTTGTGAAAGTGATCTTAATGTGCCTTTCTTTCGTCATTGAGGATTTGATACCATGTTGATTTTCTAGTGTAATTAGGGTTAACACAATATTTCTAAAATTCTAGTAATTACTTTGATGAGATATTATTTTAACTTGTTCAAATATATAATTAAGAAATTATACTTCATAAATTCAACAATAAAGAACAATAGAAAAATAGAGATCATAATGCACAAAAGAGAGACAATATTTACCCTAGGAGAACCCACTACAGTGAAAAAACCTGACAACCTTTTCAATAAAGGAATTATTCCTTTTTAATGAGAGACACACCTTTACCTACAGTAAAACTTGGTATTCTCCTCCAATTCAATTCACCCAAACTAGTTCTATACTTTTTTCTTGACCCTAAACTTCTATAATTTCAGCCCTCCTGCAATACTAGATGCCCCAAAATTTTAGCCCTGCAGTAGCTACCACAGTAACCTAGAACATTTCACCCGCCTGCAATAGTTTCCCCCGAACTACGAATCACAGAGAGAGATTCCTTCACACATGCGAGTTTCTAGAGAGAGATAGGAGAGGTAAAATTCAGCCTTCTTATTCATCCTTCTTTGTCCTTTTTCTTTGCTCACTTGCGCAAAAATTTTCTTGAGAGACGAATGCAAATTGCCCAAATGAGGAGATCGAGTTGCCTTTATATAGTAGCGTATATAGGGTGAATCAACATGTCTCTTGGCTAGGGTGAACTTGACTTGGAGGGAAGCATACCTGTCACTTTAGGATCCAAAAATTTCATTTTAAAAATTCAAATTTATATCTTTTAAAAGTTGTAATGGGACGTTGGCTCAAAATAAATTTTCGTTTGACTCAAAAAATTATAAATACTATTTACAATGGTAAATATAATTACATCAAGTGACCACAAGTACAATATGAAGATCAACCATAGTTACAAATTCAACAAGGTGGAGGTGATAAACCAATGGATTCCCTCATTTGGTTTTGGGTGGAGGTGAGCCTCTAGATTCCCTACTTTGACTTGTAATGGTAGAGCCACATTTTCTTATTGAAGTACTTGAAGGATGGAGGTGGTGGACCTATGGATTCCCAAATTAGATATTGAATACAAGAAGTAACTGGTGGGTGGGGGTGGATGGTCCTCTAGAGTTCCTATTTTAGCTAATAATTTTCGTCGAGTCCCTTAAGCACTCATCCTCAAGCTCTAGAATCTATCTGGGGGGTGACTACTACAAGAAATAATTGGTTGTAGTGTGTCTAAGA
The DNA here is from genome assembly GCA_031772625.1 of Pinus tabuliformis. Taxonomy (NCBI): domain Eukaryota; kingdom Viridiplantae; phylum Streptophyta; class Pinopsida; order Pinales; family Pinaceae; genus Pinus; species Pinus tabuliformis. Next base: position 841,256,780 of record CM062805.1, read on the forward strand.
TTGGGTGGAGAGTTAAGTCCCAATCTGAGATGCCTATTTTATTCCATAAAAGATAAATGTCTGCTTATGACTCTCATGACCTGAATGTTCTATTCTTTTTTAATGCATTGTTTTGTCATGGCTTCTATGGTAAGGACAGATATATTCCTATGTGAATGAAAATTGTTGTCTTAATTGCATGGATATGGAATGGATTATATTCCTATGTTAAGCTGGGCATAATCCTAGTCTAAATAGCTTATATGTAAATACTTTCTGAATCTAGTAAGTGCTTGATTTAGAATCATGGTTCATGTGCCTAAATAACATATAGATGGGTGAATATATGCAATGGTTGTTCTATGTTAAAAGAATGGCTAGTAGTTTTTGTTTCTCATTTGTAAGCCCGAGAAGGCTAAAAATATAGCATAAGGTAATGTGATGGTTTAATTCCTACGTCACTGTTGGGAGCGGGATCCCCAAGGGTAGTTTTGGGGCTAAAAGCCCATGTTTGAGTCAAATTTTGTAATAAAAATGTAAAGACTTCGCATTTTGTGGTCATGGAGCACAAAGGTATTATGTGTCATAAAGGGTAGTCTGCCCTTCATTTTGTAAAGTAAATTCGGCTGTAAGAGATCTACCCATGGTCTGCGGACCATGGGATTGTATAAAAGGAGCTAAGCTCCAAGTAGTTTTAGAGACACAACATGTAAGAGAGTAGTAGCTCTGAAGTAAGAAGTATAAGTCTTGGGTCGTAATGTAGGTAGATGCTCTGTAGCTGAGTGCGTAGAGGCCTAGGGTAGAAATCTGCAGCTGAGTGCGTAGACCCCTGCAGCTGTGTGCGCAGGTTAGACAGAGTTGTGAACACTTGGAAGATATTAATAAAGAAATATATTATGCAATTCCTATGTCTTTGTTATGTTATTGCATTTTATATGTTATGTATGAATTTCCTTTATTATGATTATGTGATGCACAAATGAATGCAATTATGTTGAATAATTGAATTCAATTATGATTATCTATTTACACGGGGTTAACTATAATCTTTTGATAAGGTAAGAAAGTCACTTAGAGTAATTAAGGAATCTACACGCAGCAGGCTAGGGCTGTGTGAAGGTCGATCGTACCATTTCACGGAGGTACAGAAGGTTGGAATAGAGGGCTCATTTCGCAGGCCCTAGAGTGAAGCGACCTACATGAAGGTAGGGATACAGGGAATCAAATGACATCACAAACATCTCAGGGTGTGGAAACTTAGTTCCAGCACCCTCCCATACTGCTTCAGGTGAGACTTCGGTCCATGCTCCGCGAGCTAATATCGAAAGGGCCAATAGTGTAGGGATATGTTTGGCTAATTGACGCTGAACTTGGGTCAGGCCCCCTCAAGCCAACAAATGGTTTCGTTGGTGGGACCAGAACCTGCATAAGGGATGTGTGATGTCGTATCACTGGAATCCAACTAAAAAGGAGATCGGACATTGGTTGGATAGGAAGATCCATGAATTTGAAGCGCAGGAGAATAGAAACCCGCAACTGACAAAGGAAAAGCGGTTGGACAGATACCTATATACAAAGATCCATGAGATATTTTTCTACTCCTTCTCTATTGAGATATATGAGTGGATTGTGAAGCTAGTAGATAGCCAAGGAAGGTGGAAACTTGACACTCCTATTGTGTGGACCCCGGAGATAGTGCGAAGGTTGGAAGCATAAGAGGATAAGATTGCTTGTGCTGTCAATCATTGGCTAGATTGCGTCATAGGAGGATTTGTGACTGAATTCACGGTCAACACCTCAGTCAGCTATAGCAAGGCAGAGCGACACTTTTTCAAAGGACAGTGAGGTAAGTACGTAAAATATTTGAATACCTTGATTAAAATGTTATTGTGTGAAAAATGGGTTATGCAGCTACCTTGATGTTCAGAACTATGCGAAGCGTAAAATCTTACAGGAGCGAAGGAAAGAAGGGCTTGGAGTATTGTCCATTGCTTTCACCTCCACGAGGTGATGAAGAAGATATAGCCAAGGTTTCTTCACAAAGTGCTATTTAGTTAATAAGACAAGGGTTTCCACGAATACCACCTCCACCCACACCACCTCCAACTTGACCAACATTGCCTCCAACTTCACCCGTACCACCTCCACCTCCACCACAGTTCAGTATGGAAAATACAGTGAAGTTACCTTTGTTCAAAGGCTTGGGAAATGAGGACCCATACCAATTCTGGTTCCTTGTGAGGTTTATATGGGAAGCTCAAGGTGTTATAGATGATCATACAGAGAAGGCGACATTGGTTAGTGCTATGAAATATCGCACGCTAACCTGGTATATTAAGTACTCTAATGATAACCTGAATGTTGGAGTGGTAGACATTCAGACATCATTAAATAAAAAATTCAGTAGGCCTAAATATGAGGCATAGTCGATTGTGGGATTCAAAGAAATCATGATGCAACCAGGCGAGATGCCTTGGGAACTAGACTAGAGGTTGAAATGTACAATCCGTGAAGCCAAAATGAACCTACAGACATGCAACATCGTGAGTGGATTGTTGCTTTGCTCCAGCCACACTTAAGGGCTGCACTATCATAGAAGAAGATAACCACTCAGGTGGAGGCCTTGGAGATTGCCATGAGACTACATGAAACTCCAGTGCAAGATCCAAATCTAGGAGTTTAGCACATCCATGCGTAGTTGAAGAATTTGTTCCTTGAGATGCAAAGTCTGAAGCAAGACAGGACGATTCAACCAAAGGTGCATGAGGAGGTATGGTGCTTGAAATGCAAGAGTTAGGGGCATGACAAGGACCATTTCTCAGTATTTGCGAACTATATCGTAGAAGGGGGACCGATGCCTTTAAGGCCAAAAGCTTAATCAGGACCCAGTGCGAGGCCTACATTATGATGCGCTATGTGTTAGGTAGTTGGAAAACATGCCATGGATAAATGTCACTTGCTACAGAAGTTTGTACAGACACCGTAACAGTTGTTCTGCAACTTTTGTAGGTCGGTAGGGCATGAAGAGCGTACTTGCAGGAGCTATGAATTGATGATGGATAGAACTCTTGCCTATTGGGTTTAGACAGAAACGTGACCCCCTAACTAGAGTGCAACAATGGTGTAGAAATGATTTCAGGGGCGCAAAAGAGGCTGAGGCCAAGGAGGACCTGGTAGAGGTCGAGGAAAGTTGATTTTCTATAATTGCATAGGGCCAGGACATTATGCCTGAGATTACACTAACCCAACACATTCTTCGTGTAAGTATTGCACATTGTTTGACCATGAAACGGATGACTGCCCTACTCTGATATTTAGGATACGTGACAAAGGGGCACTACCACCTCCGCCAACTCAGAACCTACAAATGATGAGGTCTGAGCCACGCGAAGAGGATCCAAATGTAAATATAGTGCTCAGAAGTGGAATCGTGATAGGATATGACAAGGGGAAATAGCCAGAAGACAATACATGGGTTCATAAAGCTCTAGTGAAGGAGGCTGAGTTTGATTTGGAGCGTGCACGTGAAACCTTCATGAAAGCTAAGAAGAGCTTCACTGAGGCCTCCACCTCAAGAAGCAATGATAAGCCTGAGTAGGAGATGGACCCCTCTATGCTCAAAAATTTCCTAGAGACTTGTATGAAGTTACTACATGATAGTAAGGTTGTGAAAGGGTTAGAAGAGCTCATCAATAGATGCACTGGAACTGCGTCGGGTGAGCTGTGCGTAGTATGAAAGATTGGAAAGCATAATATAAAAAAAAGGACGGGACGGGAGATGAGACTGAGCACGCACGTAGGAAAGTATGAGATGGATCAGGTTATTTTGGTCCTGGGGTCAGACACAAACGTCCTACCTAAGAAGACTTGGGAAAGAATGGGGACATCCACGCTGTAATGCTCTCCAATTTAGCTAAGGATGGATAACCAACAGAAGATCATCCCCATGGGACGGTTGTAGGGGGTGAAGCACGCTGGCTGATTTTGAAGTATTAGAGATAGTGGATGATAAAAATCCCTATCCTGCGCTCCCAGGAATTGACTGGGCCACTGATATGAACCGGGTAATCAATCTAAAGAAGTGGAAGATGATCTTTGAGAATAAATCACTACGCGTAATAGTACCTCTAGATCCTGCTGAGGGATCATGCTATACAGAACGAGTTCATGATTATGAGAGTGATGACAATTCGGATTGTATCTATATGATAACGGTGCAAGATCAAGATTGGGTGAATCCCACCACAGATGGATGGATTACATGGGATTGTGAGAGTTCCTGTACTTCAGACTCCAATGAAGAGTTAGAGCGATGACAGAACCAGTTACATGAAGTGACTACGCTGAACTGCAACATGATGGCCCAATCGTTGCACTGTGTGTGCTTAGAGGTAAGAAATCCACCTACTTATGATGGTCTAAATGAGGCAGATATCTTTTTGGATGCATTTGAAAGGGAGGTACTAGAAAAGTAGCGCTTCCAAGCGTTGGATTGGGAATTGCACACTTCGCCCACAAGATGGTGGGGTACGCACAAGGGAAGCTTTGATGATTGGTGTGAATGCAGGAGAATGATGAGAACTCGCTTTGGGAGGCCGAAGATGTGAATGACAGACAAGTATTATGGGTAGGATGATCCACGCACGAATTTTTCCAAATGGACCCAGGCTTATGGAGAAAAGCCCCAACCTGAATGGGTGCACTTATTCTATCACACCCTGGATATCATCCAAATGAACTGGTATGTAGAAACCGAGCTCCGCCATGGGACAAGTGAATGGGATATCCTGCATGAGGGATTCATGATGACATTCATTTTTGAGGATGGTTTTGACAGTATTGATGAAGCACTACAAGAAGTGAAAGCATCAATATTTAGGATACCACAGGATCCTTTAGACCTGATTCAACCTGAATGGGATGCTCAGCTGAGTCACACACTAGAATGTTATAATGTAACTACTGAAGAAGAGGACAAGGATCTGCAGAAGATTAACATTCCAGAAAAAATGGTCACTGCGAGGTTCAAGGGCCACAGATTAAGAACCCCGATATAACCACGCCATTGAAAACAAAACAAGTAAACATTGGTATGGAGGCAGAACCAAAATTTGCGAAGATTGGAGACTACTAGGATGATGTGATTGTGGATAAGGTTGCTGAATTACTTCGCGAATACCAGGATTTATTCCCTACAAAGTTTATAGATCTAAAAGGGATAATTGGGGACCTAGGAATGATGAAGATCACATTAAAGCCCGATGTGATGCCAATTAAGTAAAGGCCTTATTGTCTCAATCCGAAATATAAGGAGAGGGTCCGCTTAGAGCTAGACAAGATGCTTGTGGCAGGCGTCATTGAGCTTATGGAAGAATCTGACTGGGTAAGTCCAATGGTGGTACATGAAAAGAAGCAGAAGGATGAAATAAGGATATTCGTGGATCTCAAAAAGTTGAATGACGCTTGTGTACATGATCCTTTCCCAACTTCATTCACTGATGAAGTGTTGGACAATGTAGGTGGCCAAGAAGCATATTCCTTCACTGACGGGTTCTCTGGGTACCACCAAATCAAAATCGCACAGGAGGACAGGAGCAAGAAAACCTTCGCAACTAAGTGGGGTTGTTTTCAGTAGGATGTAATTTTGTTCAAATTGAAGAATGCATCTGTGATCTTCTCACGCATAGTTGTTGCTACGTTTAAGGACTTTATTAATAAGTTCCTAGACGTATATTTTGATGAATGGACCGTGTTTGGGCTGGTTAAGTGCCGCATAGCAAGGCTGCGCCTGATGTTGGATACCTTGCCGAAGTTACCAGATCACACTCAATCTCAAGAAGTGTCTATTTTGTGTTCCTTTTGGAAACCTATTGGGGCATGTGGTTTGCAGACAGAGATTGATGGTAGACCCCATGAAGATCATGGTGATACTAAACTTGGAAGCACCACGAAGTGTGAAGAAGTTGCGTGCTACTCTGGGACATACGGGATACTACATAAAGTTGATCAAAGGCTATGCCCAGATCACCGTGCCTATGGAGAAATTGTTGAAGAAGGATGCCACATTCTATTGGAACGATGAATTTAAGAAGAGCTTGGATATATTAAAAGAAAAGATGGTCACCGCACCAATTCTAGTCTTCTCGGATTGGAAAAAAGAGTTTCATGTACATGTTAATGTGTCATGGCTATCACTGGTAGCAATACTAACACAGGCTAGCAGAGAAGGCCTGGACCATCCTATTGTGTTCACAAGCCGACGGTTATCAAAAGTGGAGAAGAACTATTCCACCACTGAGCGTGAAGGGCTAGGTATGGTGTATATGCTCCAGAAGTATAGGAACTACTTGCTGGGAGGCCATTTTAAAATGTATACAGATCACTCCATGCTAAAGTACCTAGTCAATAAGCCTATGTTGGGGGGGATAATGTACATGTAGCTCTTATTGTTCCAAGAGTATGATTTTGAATTTGTTGTGAAGCTTGGATGATTGAACATGGGACCAAATCATCTGCCATGCATCGAAACGGGGAAGGAACCCACTAATTTGGAGGAGGTATTGCCTGACGTGAAACTATTTGTAGTGCGCATCATGGATGGTCATTTTGAGGATATAATACAGTTCCTAACGACAGGTACTGCACCGGAAGGATAAATTTTCCAGCAGAAAAAGGAATTAGTGGTGCGCGTGACATATTTCTCTATCATTGCTGGGAATTTGTACAAGATGGGGACTAATGAGATATTGCGACGTTATGTATTTGAGTTCGAAAGAAGTAGCATCCTTGTGGACACTCATGGGGGCATCACGGGAGGACATTATGCAGGAGGAGCAAACACGGAGAAGATTCTACGCATAGGGTTGTGGTGGCCAACCCTCCATCAGGACTCAAAAGTATATTGCAAAGCATGTGATGTGTGTCAAAGGACTAGCAGAACATTGTAGAGGGATGGGATGGCTTTGAATCCACAGGTGACATTGCAACCCTTTTAGAAGTGGGCAATAGATTTTGTAGGACCCATTCAGCCACAAGGAAAGACATGAGCAAGGTACATTATCACTGCGACAGAGTATTTGACTTGTTGGGCGGAGGCACAGCTTGTGAAGGATTGCACAGGCGCGACTGCTGCAAAATTCCTCTTTGAGCATGTACTGACATGATTTGGCTATCTGAATATCTTGATGAGTGATCGTGGTATGCACTTCCTGAATGAGATGATTAATGCACTAACGGAGGAATTTTAGGTATGCCACCAGAAAAGCACACCTTATCACCCGCAGGCTCACGGGACAGTGGAAGCATTCAACAAAGTGCTTGAAAATGCACTAACCAAGGTTTGTAATGCTTAGCAAAGTGATTGGGACCTACGCATACCTACAGTACTATGGGCATATTGAACGACATTCAAGAAGTCGACTAGACAAACACCCTTTAGGCTCGTCTATGGGGTTGAAGTGGTAATGCCTATGGAATACATCATGCCTAGTCTGCGCATAGCAGCACTCATAGGTATGATAGATTGCGGAGCCCTAGAGGAGAGGCTCACACAGCTGGATGATCTAGAGGAAGAGATATTTTTGGTTGGATTTTACTAGCAGGTCCAAAAGCAGCGCAAAAAGGCATTGCATTATTGACACATTAAGCTATGCTCATTTAAGGTAAATGACTTGGTTTTGCTATATGATAGTAAGTTTGATAAATTTCTAAGGAAGTTTAGGATGCACTGATTAGGGCCTTATGTCATTAAGGGGATTACCGACAGAGGAGCGGTACAACTGGTCAAATTGAATGGAGAACCCTTCCCAGGAAAGGTGAATCGCAGTCACTTGAAGCCATACACCGATGGTCCATCCATGTGACTAAATGAAGGTGCCATAGTCTTAGCACTCCAGGCAACTTAAAGGAGACACAGGACTATAAACTACTCTAGCTGGGTTGGGGAGCTACGCGATTGGCGAATGGTGCGAAGCAAGGAAGTGTCACTGGGTTCGCGATAGCGTGAAGAGAGCTATGCTATCCAGGGAAAAATTGTGTAGGTCGGCCAGAAAGTGACTGTTAAAGTCAGTGTTCATGAAAAGATGACAAAAGTGAGGCAAAATGGAGAGGATGACTGGCATTTAAGACAAGATTTATGGCTTAGATCCTTGAACATTTGTCGCTAATTTGGCATTAATGAATAGATTTTAGGGGGAATGGTCGGATTTGAATTCGAAATGCCCTATAAATTACAAGTGGATGCCCAACGAAAAACACTTGGAATTTTGAGAATTAAGTTGTTGCACACTCAGGTGCACCTGAACCGTGAATTCTTTCAAGATATGATAGTGAGTTCGACATTTTAACAATTGTCAAAGGAGAGACGAAACTAGTGAATAACGTCATGTCAACATGCACAAAAGATATGGACACCGAAGAAGTGGCAGCCAAGGAGAATGTGCAGGAATTTTCTATGGAGGCAGAAGAAGTTGCCCCAAAGGCTGTCGAAGTATTGGCATAGGTATCTAAATCCTTGAGAACAGCGAGACCGAAGCCAACCCCAACCAAGGAGACTGTGAAGGACAAGAAGGGCAAGCAACCTGCCATATTAGTGTGTGCCTCACTAAGATGAAACCCACAAAAACCCACTACACAGGAGAAGGGAAAGGCCATCAACTTAGAGGCAGAGGAGGAGGACATCAAAGAAATCCTAATGGATGATGAGGATGTGGGGGTTGTAGTAGAGGAGGTTGAAACCCAAGGTGTAGACCCTATTATGTGGTTGTCAGAGTATGTCCCTCTACACAACCCTTAGTCCAAGGTCCCAAAGGACATTGATTAGAGTAAGACTCCCCTGCAGACCCCTCTACTACCGAATGAAATTGCTTTCGATGGTTTGTGCTTGGCACGGATGCTGATACTAAAGTTTGAAGACTGGGACTTGGCAGACCACGAGAAGTTCCTGCACCTGGCGACCAAGCAGCTGATGCACCACATCATAGACACAAATTCGAGGTTGACCACATTGGAGCTGTAGAGGTGGCTCAAAGGAGTAGAGAAGGCAGGATTTCTCAATTTTCTCTGGGTGCTGCACTATAACCACACCTCGGTGACAGTTTTGGTCATCAAGCAGCTGTTGTGCTTGGTGCATGATGGGTGTCTATGGCTGGAAGAGCCGATACCATCACACATATGTTAATTCACTAGATAACGTGCATGCCATATACGGGCGAGAATCCAACAATGATCTTTGGTGGCAAGGGTGGTGAACAGACTCTTGTAGATTCAATGAAGGAGAAATTCAAGATGGTGAAGAAGCCGTGCGGGTATGTTATCTACAACATCTGTGACCCCACTATGAAGGTAGAAATGTAGATCCTTACAGGGAAGGTGATGCAGAAGTGTTATGCTAATAAGGTGTCAGCACCTGTCGTCGCACTTGCATAACAATGCGTGGAAGGAGTCCAATTTAACTAGTCAGACTACCTTCGTGGAGAGTTCCTGGCGAACTTCCACGAAGCACAAGAGCAAAGCAAGACATTCCACTACACATGGTTCTTGTTGTCGATTGTGCTGGTAGCATGGGAGCTACCAAAGGAAAGCCAATTCCCTTCAGTTGCACCATACTTCCTTGAAGCAGTGAAGTACGCTTTGTTGTGGATGACCAAGTATGCGTAACGAGTTCGGGATAGCAAGATCTTCTAGTTCCTGATGGAGATGAATATCAGGATGGCCATAAATCGCAAGCCATGATTTTCGCCCACGGTGGATGCCTTGAATCCTATTGGTTATTATAAAGTTTATTTTGGTTGTAATATTTTTCTATGAGGCCCATTTTAGACATCTAAATTCACCTAATGATTCCTCCAAGTCAAAGGAGTGTGCTCAAAGGAAGACTTGGGTTCTGGAAGGGCAAAATTCAGAACAAGGAAGGGAGGAGAAAGGGATTAAATAGTGAACCTTGCATTATTGGAGGGTGCATGGAACGCTTTTGAAAAAAATTGATTCCCTGTCAAGGCTTTAAAGTGTGCTCATGTGCTCCCGACCTTAATGGGTCACCTTGAAACCAAAAGTTGTCTAAGTCTGGAAGATAGGAAAAGGGGCAAACATGACGAATTTAGACATAAAACCGTGTGCGACACATACCCACTCATTGAGAAAACTTATACAAGATTGAATAAGGATAAATATACATAAAAATTCCACTTTACATGCATTCCCCAAGTACAACATATCACGTGTGTGAGACTGCAACCAAAAAGTGTCATTTTGCAACAAAAAAGATGTTACAACCATGAAATACACCATATATGTTCTAATCAATGCAAAAACACTTGAGAACAGTCAAGAACCCTTGAAACATATAGAATGACATGAAAAAACACTTGGTGACCAAGGAGATACAAGATATGATGATAAAGTAGGCTCCAAAATTTGAATGTAGTAAAATTTTGGAGGGTGGTGTAGCAGTGACAACACTTGGCGACACACTGGGCAAGCTTCAACTTCTCTGTCTAGGAATAATTTTTGGTTAAAGGGTCAACCCTTCTAGAAGCATTGGTTGACCAATTGGATTACCTTGAATTCCCTTTTTAACCTAGTTAAATACATAATACCTCACTTTCTTCTACTTGGTTGAACACACAAAGATACACCATATCACAGTGGTTTCTATCCAGGAAAGGGTAATGTGCATGATGAGTTTATGATATTAAGATTATGAGTTTTTTTGTCTAGTGTTGCTTCGTTGCTAGCAGGCCTAGAAAATACTCTAACGAAGTCATGTTAGGAGCACAAACATTTCTTTGCTACTAATGGGCATAGAAAATACCCAACCAAAGTTGCTTACTTCACCTCCTTGTGTAGGAAGCCTTTATCTCATTTAACCCTTTATTTATTTACTTAATAGGAATGTGCACTGAAACTTATTATTTTCAATGGGAGGAAGAGGGATCCTAACTTATTGAGGGAAGAGTAGGTTTCCCCTTTAGAGAAGTATTTTAATACCTATGATATAAGTTTTCTCGCTTTAGATTTTCCCCTTATCCCTTCTCTACAATATTGGATAAGCATTGACACATAGGTAGATTTACACCAACTTGAGTAGTTTAGATACTAGCATAGGCACAGATCTAATATGTTACCTCAGGATTCTCCTTTTGGATGTATCATATTTTCCATTCATACTTAACTCAACCTATGGAATTTTCCCAAACAAAGAAGGAGAACAACATAAAGCCAAGCGTTGTGTTTGTCACACTTCTATTTTATTCCACAACAAATTCCTTTTGTGCCATGCACTTTTTCACAAGGTCTTATTTATGTACGATGACCAAGACAAAACAAGACAGGACATGACAAACACAACACACATATGACTGACCCTACTTAAAATAAAAGAAAAGTGACAAACTATACAGGGAGTGCAACTTGTAGCTGCTATTGAAAATAATGTTTCAAATCTCGGCCATTTATGGGAACGGGGTTAACCCTCCTGTCTAAGGATTTCAACTTGAAGGTACTGTGATCAATATTTTTGTTGATAGTGAATGGTTCAATACAAAAAGGTTGGAACTTCGTGCATTTTCCTTTCTCTTCATGGGGTTTATCCCACTTCAATACTAGTTCACCCAAATCGAAGCTCTTTTCCCCTGTAGATTTCTTATCAAACCAACACTTTACATGGTTTTGGTGAACGACAAATCTCTCTTTGGATTTGAGCCTTTCTTCCTTGAGTTTGAGTAAAGTGTCTATTATAATAGCCCTGGTTAAAAATTAATGTAAAAATATTTTGGTGAACGACAAATCTCTCTTTGGATTTGAGCCTTTCTTCCTTGAGTTTGAGTAAAGTGTCTATTGTAATAGCCCTGGTTAAAAATTAATGTAAAAATATATAAGACCACGGTCATGGGACACGTATTCCAAGCTGAATGGGGGGAAAAGTCCCAGTGGGTGTTCGTTTCGGTTATTATTTCTAAGGAAATTGGCAAAGAAATTGACAAATACATTGAAAAGGCAAAGTGGCATTAATGGGAATTTATTTATGAAAATAATGGAAATTAGGAGAAAAAGAAGGTGAAAGGTCATAGGTTTTATGTGAGGAAGCAATTGAAGGAAAATAATGGAAAATGAAGAAAATAGAGGCCTCATTGATAAAAATGCTTTTGAGGATGAGTGGGCAGGCTTAGTCAATGTATATTTTTTCAGTTCAATTTTGGAGCTCTCTCTCTATTCTCTCTCTCTCACATACTCTTGGACACTTAGAGTTTTCTTGGAGAACTCTTGGAGGAGTGTGGCATACTTGGGTTTTGGAGCAATATAGCAAAGGAAGAGAAGGAAAGTACAAGAGGGCATCAGGATCAATGACTACAATGAGTTTTTCTTGCAGGTACTGTGTTGCATGTATGTTTTCCCCATTAATTTTGGCATGCATGGCATATGCATATATTATTGGTCATGATCTGTCACTGGCATGGATGATTGTCTGGATTGATAGTGGAGTTTTCTAGACTTTCCATTCCCTGGATAACCATGGTGTTGTGGGTTCATTTCTTTGTTTTTTTGTTTGGTTCTCATGTTTTCTTTAGCTTGGGTGGAGTTACTAGTTCCAGGAAGCCCTAGTTGGACAATCGCTCTGGAAGCCCTATAATAGCTTGGGTTGAGTTATTAGTCCTAGAAGCCTTGGTTGGAAAAACTCTCTAGAAGCGCTTGGTGAGTTGATTTACTTGTCCTTGAAGCCTTGTTTGGACAAACAATCTAGAAGACCGACGACAGTTGTGGGTTGAGTTACTAGTCCTGGAAGCCTTGGTTGGAACAAATGCTCTGGAGCCTTGGAAGGCTTGGGTAGAGAGAAATATGGTGCTAGTTTTGTGATGTTTGACTGTGAGGTGGAATCACTATTTGATGGGTTGAGTTGGATGGCCTCTAGAAGCTCTGGATGGTTTTGTATTGATGTTTTTTATGAGATCCCACATTCATTCTTGGAATATGGCACGAGGGTTACTAACTAAAGAGAGTTTTGGCTCAGCCATGTCTACGGTTGGGTGGTTTGCAGAAGTGCTGAAATTGGTTGGCCTTTGCATAATTAATATGAGGTTATTTCTCCTTGTTGTTTTATGAGTATTGTATTGGTTTACATGTGGATCATATGGCTATTGTTTCCTTGGTATTTTTGTGGTTATCATGTTGGTTATGAATATGTATTATGACAACGACTATGTATGGATCTCATCATACTTTTACTTGTAAATGAATGAACAATGTATATATGGAATAAAGGATGAAACTACAACTAATGCGTTGAGGCATCAATGCTTCATAGAGAATTTCAGATAAGTATTAGACCCATATTCTTAGATCTATTGCTTGCACCTGTAGATTACATATTTGTGATATTTTTTTATGAAATTCTCGTCATGGCTAGTAGGGATCCAGTCAATGGCTTGTTTTAGTAATTGAATTTGTATCATCATTCCATTGTTATCTTTCTATTATGAAGGTATCATTGAATTCTAGGCAGTGACCTGGGATCTGGGCCTAAAAAGTGGCTCAAATCTTGGGGACATTGGCTAATTGGTCTAAAAAATTAGTAGGACTTAGGGTTTGGTTACCTAAGAGTTTGGGATGGTTCCTAAGAGTATTTTGGTTGTTGTGTAAGGTCTGTATGGCATGTTTCCATTGGTTCCATTCCCTTAACATGAATTAGGAGGTCAAATCATATCATAGTAACTTCTCGTCACATGTTTACCTCGGTTTTCCGGTTACTTAGGTAGATGGCAGAGTAGGGAATTATAAAGTGGTACCAGAGCATGGTTTAGTCCTCAGACAGGATGGGCGGTGTGTTGGTCATGCATTCATGTTGATTGCATATGCGTTCCTTATGCTTGTAGTCCATCTGCTTGTTGCATTTGCGTGGTGTTGATAATGGTTGTAGTGATGTCACCATGTGAAGGTTGATGGTGTTGTTGTGGAATGTGTCATCATGAGTGCATGGTTGTATATACATTTGTTATGCATGTTGGTGTCTATATGCAATTATGCATGCATTTTAATGGTTATGGTTATGCATGTATTGCAGGTCAGACATCAACTGTTGGTCAATGTATTCATATTAGGTCATCATGATGCTAATGTGTTGGATGAGATAAAGTAGGAGATGCAAATCATTAAAGTGAAGCTGCAATAATGGACTTTAGGGTAAGAGTAGATCATCATATAGGTTTATATGGTGGGCATGCAGGTATGTTGTTTAATGTTTGTTATTTAAGCATTAGGGTTACTGATATGCTTTGCATTCTATTATTATTATGGTTACATGTATGATAAATCCTAGTTGATTAGTGTAGTCATATGCACATGTGTCAGATAGTCATGAATGATAGTAACCTGTGGTTGTATGCATTTCTATTGTTATTTATTTTATATAACTTGATGATTATGTTATATGTTTTTGATGAGCATGATATATGACTTCTTGTTGTTATATGCTATCAACTTGATGATTAAGGTTATTACATTAAGATCTTGATGCTATATGTATCATGCTAAAATTGGATTCGATTATGCATATGGTTAGGGTTATCACATTCAGGTATGCATTAATATGTTGTGATATTATGTCATACTAATCTAGACAAATTGTTCAAATGTGATTATTATGTATGAATGATAATTGTTTATGAGTTTATGATGTGAACATGTTAGCTAGTGATTATTATGGATATCATGACCTTATTTATGTTCGAGTTGATATGTTGTGAAATTATATCATGATAATCTAGATTGATTGTGTAGACAAGATAGCCTCCCTTGTGATACATTAAGGTATGAGTTTTCTTAAGTCGTATATTTGGTGCTTGACTATTTCAGTATGTCATCTATTTGGTGTTTGAAGTGTTTGGTGTCTATTATGTCGTCTAGTTGATTTATTTAACATGATATGTTTGCAAGTTGGTTGAATGTTTGAAGAATTCCATAATATGAGTATGTGTTCAAATGATCTTGCTTTAAGATGATTGTACGAACACATATTTGTTGAGATAACTGACATGTACTTGAGTGTAATAGGTGACAATTGTAGCATTATCTAGAATGACTATGAGTTGACTATAGATTATGACATGATTGTTAGTCTAGGTAAATGTTGATTCCAAATTAATAGATATGATTGTATTGATATTTGGAACATGTGGTTGACACGTGCGCATAGTTGCAGGGAAACATGCTTGGTATTAGTGTGAAAAGGTAAAAATTGATATGTTTACATAACTAAAAATTGGGTGAAGTGATAGAATATAGTAAGACACAATTGTATCAAGGTAAAGGTAAAAGAAAGGAATTGGGTGAAAATTCCTTTGGCTATGTTTGGAAACTGCAATTCCAAACGAATTAGTGCTTTGAATACATGAAATATTCTTAACCCTAACTTGTCTGAAATTGTGTGGATATGTGTGATATTCATGGAGATGTATTTGATAGGTATAACAACTAGTTTCTAGTTATAGCTAGATCTATCAAAGGAATTGGAGTCCCTTGAGAGATGGCATGGACTTTTTTGGTTACAAGGCAACATGCTTGGCACCACAAGGTAAGGTAATTGGTGTCTTTTTATGTTTATTTATGCACTGATAGTTGCGCGTTTATGATAGTATGATGCAGGGGATTGCATGGAAAAAAGAGATTACCATGAAATTCCAAAGAAGGCTCAGGTTGAGATTTCCTTTGGAAGCTTTGGCAACCATGGAGATTGAGTCATGGTGTTAGTTTCTAGTTTTATGCTTTTGGTATTTGTACATGTCATGTTGTGTACAAGTTATCTAGGTGGTGCTATGTATATGTGTTACATGTGGTATTATGTGCATGTCGTACATGTTGTGTTATGTACATGCAGTACTATGTATGTGCATTGTGTATTCAGGTATCATGAGATGTGTATTCGTTGTGTTTTACTCTGTGTATGTGTATGTATTGTGTAATGGCGTACACCAGATGTAGGAGTACGCATTGTGCCATGTTGAGCACTGGGTGTAGGTGTATGTGTGGTATGTCAGGTGTAGGTGCATTTATTTCATGGTGTTGTATGTAATGTGTGGTTGTATCTGTGTGATGCACACTGTGTGTATGTGCACATGGTTGAGGAGAAGGAATTGGGTGTTTTTTGGGTGTGGAAACTGATCCAGAGTGTGTATAGAATAAGGACAAAGGTAAAATATAATGATTGATTAAAGGATAAGTATCAATATTTTATTTCAGTTCTATTATGCATGTTATTTATGATTATGGTCTATGATGATTACATGTGATCTATGATTTTGGTTTATGATGGTTACATGTGATTTATGATTTTTATCTATGATGGTCATGTTTTGAGCTAACCTAATGTGATATGTTTATACATGATGATTTGGTCAAAGATGCCAATTTGACTTGTTGTGACAAGAAGCGAATAAAATTACAAGTGTGCCTTATTGACGAGCTACCAATGAGGTATGATTGGATTTATTTCAATTTATTTTGATTCTAATGGAAGTTATGTGCCTGGTATAGGAAGCATGGAAATTCCCGATTAGAATGACTACAACAATTAGTAGCATCAGTGAAAGGAATTGGAACATGCAGTAGTATTCTGGTAAAGAAATTCAGAAGCAGGGCCATTATGGGACACTGGTACCTAATAGTGTCCATTGATTTCCATGAGTATGTTATGATCAGTATGATGGTTTTAAGTCAGGGATATGCCTTGGATTTTGTATCTTTTGATGTGAGGAAGCCTTGCCAAGGGATGAACTTCCTAGGATGGGTGTGGCAGTGAAACTTGGAAGGGGTGTTACTACACAAAAGGGATTACCGGATTTATCGAGGAACTGTGTCACAGAGAAGGGAAGGTCAGGGAATGGATTTGTTTTGGTAATTAGCATCACCCAATTGAAATCAAATTCACATTGGTAGTGTACCCTGGAACAATGAGTTGGTAACTATTTAGTGAGAGGACAAGTGGCGAAGGATTATAGTGCTGGACATTATTTGACCTTGCAGTGGATTCTAGACTTCCTGGGAAGGAGGTGAATCCTGGTATTACTTTGAGGGTGGAGGTGTGAGCCTCTAGATTCCCTTGTTGTGGATGCAGGTATCATATCCTTTTATTTGTTGGTTGAGAAAATGCCCATATGTGTGTATGTGTGTATTATTGTAAATACTGTATCGAGCTAGATTTATAAAGATCCATAAACAATAAGGTTATTTTCTCATTCAAGAAAATGTGTATGTGTATATGTGGTTATTTCAAATACTGTAATGAGCTATGTTATAAACCTCCAATAAATGATATGTTTCTCATGTTTTAACAGATGGTTCTTGTAAATACTGTAACGAGCTCTGTTATAAAGCTCCATGGGCAGTATGTTTTCTTTTCAACGGCCTTGTTGGTTATAAGTGTCATTGAACACCGAGGACAGTGTTCCCCCAAGGGGGAGGGTTCTATAACAACCCTGGTTAAAAATTCATGTAAAAATATATAAGATCATAGTCATGGGACACAAATTCAAAGCTGAATGGTGGAAAAACATCCTAGTGGGTGTTCATTTAAGTTATTATGACTAAGGAAATTGGAAAAGGAAATGGAAAAGGAATTGAAAAGGCAAAGTGGAATTAATTGGCATTTATTTATGAAAATAATGGAAATTAGGAGAAAACGAAGGTGAAAGGTCACAAGTTTCATGTAATGAGGAATTGAAGGAAAATAATGGAAAATGAAGAAAATAGAGGTCTCATTGATAAAAAGGCTTCTAAGCACTAATGGGTAGGCTTGGTCAATGTATACATTTCTTAGTTCAATTTTGGAGCTTTCTCTCATACTTTTGAACACTTAGAGTTTTCTTGGAGCAATCTTGGAGGAGTGTGGCATACTTAGGTTTTGGATCAAGAAGGAAAAGGAAGATCAAGAAATCCCAAGAGGGCATTGGGATCAGTAGCTACAATGGATTTTTCTTAGAGTTACCGAGTTGTATGTATGTTTTCCTCACTAGTTTTGGAATGCATGGCATATGCATGTGGTTTATGGGTGATGATCTGTCACTAGCATGGAGGATTGCCTGGATTGACAATGGATTTTCCTAGCCTTGCCATTTCCTGGATAACCATGGTGTTGTGGGTTAATTTCCTTTTTTTTCTAGTTGGTTCTCATGTTTCCTTTAGCTTGGGTTGAGTTACTAGTTCTTGGAAGCCTTGGTTGGACAAACGCTACCGAAGCCCTATAACAACTTGGGTTGAATTACCAGTCCTAGAAGCCATGGTTGGAAAAATTCTTTGGAAGCCCTTGGTGGGTTGAGTTACTTGTCCTAGAAGCCTTGGTTGGAACAAATTTTTTGGAGCCTTGGAAGACTTGGGTAGAGACAAATCTAGTGATGGTTTTGTGATGCTTTCTGTGAGGTGGAATCACTATTTGATGGGCTAAAGTGGTTGGACTCTTGAAGCCCTAGATGGTTATGGATTGATGCATTTTATGAGATCTGACATTCATGCTTGGAATATGGCATAGGAATGACTGGTTGAAGATAGTTTTGGCTCAGTCATGTCTACAGTCAGGTGGTTCGTGGAAGTCCCACAACTAGTTGGCATTTGCAGTATTAATATGAGGTTATTTCTCCTTGTTATTTTATGAGTATTGTACTGGTCCATATGTGGATTATATGGATGTTGTTTCCTTGGTATTTCTATTTTTATTATTCTGGTTATGAATATGCATTATGACAGTGGCTATATATGGCTCTCATCATGTTTTTACTTGTAAATGAATGAACAATGTATCTATGACCTAATGGATGAAACTGTAGCTAATGTGTCGAGGCATTAATTCTTCATAGAGAATCTCAGATAAGTATGAGACCCCTATGCTTAGATTCTTTATTTGCACATGTAGATTACATAATTGTGATATGTTTGACGAAATGCCTGTCATGGCTAGTAGGGGTCCAATCAAGGGCTTGTTTAATTAATTGCAATTGCATCATGTTCCTGTTGTAGCGGCTATAAAAAACCCTTCAAAAATTTTCCTTAGCTTTGTTTTGGAGCCTACCTACCAACCATCCTTAGCATCATGTATTGCACTGACAATTACATAGGCTTCATTTTTTTCAGTGGTTGGCCAGCCTGTGCATGTCATTTTGCTTCACTCCCTTCACAGGCTGCCTTTTCGGACTTAGACTATTTTTTGCTAATAGGCTCCTCGAGAAAATTGCATAATTTTGGAGGGGAACTAGCCTTCCCTCTAGAAATTGCACAAATCTACTGGGTAGCCTATTCGGCTCAAGGATTGCGCAGAATAGTCAGACATGCTTCCCACAGAAAACTGTGCCATCTGGCCCGTCACTGGGCCTCAGCCTAGAAATTGCACAATTCTAGGAGATAGTCACCAGATGATCCCATAAATTGTGCAATCACTCTGGGACAATAGGCCTAGCTCAGCCCAGAAACTATGAAAATCCCTCTTGTTGGGAACGAGTCCCCTAGGGTCAATTTTGGGATTAAAAGCCCACGTTTTTAGGCAAAAAGCCAAAAGTTTTTGTATAAAAAGTGTAAAGTCTCCACATTTTCTGGTCATAGAGTGTGAAGATGTGAAGTGTCATAATGGGTTTCCACCCTTAGTTTATGTAAGTCATGTCGGCTTCAAGAGATCTACCCATGGTCCATGGACCATGGGATTGTATAAAAAGGAAGTCTTAGAAGAGTCTACGGCAGTTCAGTCTTGATATGTTTGCAGTCATTGATGAATGTAATGGGTCTTTGAGCACTAAGAGTGAAGAGTATTAGCGTAGGAAAGAGGCTTTGCTGCTGTGTGCAGAGGCATAGGGTAGAAGTCCACAGCTGAGTGCGTTGACCCCTGCAGCTGTGTGCATGAGGCAATCAGAGTCTATAAAGAAGATCTAAAGTATCAATAATGAGAATTATTCTGGAATTATCTGTGTATGATCTATTTTAATTATGTTATAAATGCATATGATTATGTTATGATGAATTCTAGGTTTATGTTTTAATGCTATATTGATGCGCAAATCCATATGCTTTTCTTTGTTATATGAACGCAAGTAAGAATATTTATTTACATGAATATTATCTTAATGCATGTTGAAGTTATCAAATACTTAATCTAATCTAGGTAAATATGGAATTAAGAATAGTTATAGAGGCTCGTAAGTGTCTAATCTGCCTATCTAGGGTACGTGAAGGGCAGTCGTAGACCTTCACGGAGGTTTAAAGGACAACTAAGAGGAGTATATCGATAATCCCTAAAAGGCTTATCGACCTGCGTGAAGGAAGGTTTAGGGTATAAAACGACATCACTACCATCTATGGGTGTGGAAACTTGGTTCCTACATCCCCCCATATTGCTTTGGGTGACACTTCAGCCTGCGCTCTGTGGGTTGATGCCAAAAGGGCCAGTAGTGTAGGGATTTGCTTGGCTAATTAATGTTGAACCTAGGATAGGGCCCATCAAGCCAACAAATGGTTCTATTTCTAAGACCGGGATTTGCATAAAGAGATGTGTGATGTCGCATCACTGGAATCCAACTAAGAAGGAAATCAAAGACTGGTTGGATAGAAATATCCACGAATTTGCAGTGTAAGAGAACAAGAATCTGTGATTGACGAAAGAAAAGTGGTTGGACAGATATCTATACACAGAGATACATGAAATCTTCTTTTGTTCCTTCCCGGTCGAATTATACGAGTGGATCACGAAATTGGTAGACGACCAAGGAAGGTGGAGGCTTGAAGGTGCGATAGTTTGGATCTCGGAGTTAGTACGGAGATTAGAAGCATTTGAGGATAAGATCACACACGCTATCAATCATTTGGTCAATCATATCATAGGAGAATTCGTGATAGACTTCGCGGTTGATACTTCGGGCAATTACAATGAAGCAGAGCACCACTTCTACAAGGGACCATGAGGTAAGTATTTAAGGTCTTTAAATACTTGGATTAGGATGCTGTTATGTGAAAAGCAAGTTACGCAACCACATTGATGTTTGGAGCTACGTGAAGTGGAAAGATCTTTAGGGATAGAGGGAAAACAAGCCTTGAATATAACTCATTGATTGGACCTCCTCTGTGCGACGACGAGGAAGCAACACAGGCTTCTCTATAGAGCGATGTCCAACTAATAAGACAAGGGTTCCTGCAAATACCCCATCCACCCACACCACCTCCATCTTCACCTCCACCGCATATGCCTTCACCCGCACGACTACCACCTCCGCCACCATCTAATATGGCGAATTTGGTAAAATTGCTTTTGTTCAAGGGGTCAGGAACTAAGGACCCAAACCAATTTTGGTTCGTCACGAAGGCTGTATGGGAAGATTAGGGTATTATAGATGATTAGATGAAGAAACCAATGTTGGTTACCTCTTTGTAGGAATGCGCGCTAACATGGTACATTAAGTACTCCACTGATAATCCCTTGGCTTCATTAGAAGATATTTAGACCACGTTGAATAAGGAATTCAATCGGCGCAAATCTGAATCTCAATCAAATGTGGGATTCAAGGAGATCATGATGAAGTCTGGTGAGACATCATTCTATTTGGATTAGAGGTTGAAGTGCACAATCCATGAATCCAACATGAATCTTATGGATGGGTAGCACCACGAATCATTTGTGGCTTTTCTCCTGCCTCATCTAAGGGTTTCTTTGTCACAACAAAAGATTGGAACCCAGGCAGAAGCCCTAGAGATTGCAATCAGATTGCACGAGACACTGATGTAAGATGATAATTTAGGGGTTCAAAAGATTCATTCACAATTGTAGAACCTATGCTTAGAATTTTAGAGTCTGAAGAAAGATGGAATAGTTCGACCAGAGGTGTGTGGAGAAGTTTCGTGCCTGAAGTGCAAAAGTCAGGGGCATGACAAAGATCATTGTCAAGTCTTCGCAAATTATGTTGTTGTAGGGGGTCGATGCCTCTGACGCCAGAAGCTCAAGCAGGGCTAAGCACAGGGCTCGTGCAATAGTGTGTTATCTGTCAAGTAGCTGGAAAACATGCGACAGACAATTTCCATTTGCTGCAGAAATTTGTACAAACATTGCAACAACTCTTTTGTAACTTCTGTCAATCGGTGGGTCATGATGAGCATAATTTCTATAGTTACAAGCTAATGATAGATAAAACTCCCACATATAGGGTGCAGGTAGAAACTTGGCCTCTAGACCAAGGCGCTGGGGGATTGCAAGGAAAATATCAAGGGCGCGGATGAGGCCGAGGTGGAGGAGGACCTGGTAAAGGTTGGGGACATGTTATTTGTTACAACTGTGGAGGACAAAGACACTACAAGTGAGATTGTACAAACCCGACATGTTTGTCATGATGATATTGTACTCAGTTTTACCATGCGAAAAAGGATTTCCTTGTATTATTGGCCAAGATACGTGAAAAGGGGGCACAACCTCAGTAGCCAACTCAGAACCTGTAGATGATGAGGGCTGAGCCTTGCAAGGAGGATCCTAAGGTAAATATTGTGATGCAGGATGGAATGATGACTGACAAAGATAAGGGGAAGCAACCTAAAGAGGGTGAGTGGGTTTGAAAAGTGCCAGAAAAGTAGATTGGGTTTGATCTAGAGCGTGCAAGGGAAACATTTATGGAAGCAAAGAAAAGCTTCGCTAAGGCCTCTACCTCAGCAAGTCAAGATCAACCAACTGAAGAGATAGACCCTTCCATGCTTACTACTTTCTTGGAGACCTATATGAAGCTACTGCACGATAGCAAGGTTGTGAAAGGACTGTAGGAGCTAATAAATAAATGCACTGTAAAAGAAAACACTCCTGACGTACTGCACGTAGTTAGGAAGATTTGTAAGAATAAGGCAAGAACGAGGCATGAGATGAGGCTCACTATGCATAGAGGAGAGTATGAGATGGATCACGTTATTTTAGATCTGGGGTTAGACGCGAATGTTTTTCCTAAACAAACATGGGAGAGGATGGGGAGACTTGTGTTGTTGTGGTCTCCGATTCATTTAAGAATGGAAAATTAGCAAAAAATCATCCCCATGGGAAGATTGTAGGGAGTGACAGTTGATATTGAGGGCGCAGGTGCATTGGATGATTTTGAAGTGATAGAGATTGTGGATGCCGACAATCCCTACCCTATGCTCCCTGGGATTGATTGGGCTACTGACATGAATGGGGTAATCAATTTGAAGAAGCAGAAGATGATATTTGAGAAGAAATCTCTCCACGTAGTAGTGCCCCTGGACCCTGCAGAAGGACCGTGCTATACTGAACCGGTCCGCGATTATGAAAGTGATGATGACTTGAACCAAATTTATAAGATAATGATGCAAGATCAGGATTGGGTGAATTTGATAACAGATGGATGCATTTCCTAGGACTGCAAAATTTCCTGCACATCAGATTCAGATGAGGAGTTGGAGCACTAGCAGAATCGACTGCATGAAGTATCTACGCTGCACTGTAATATGATGACCAAGTCACTGCACTGTGTATCATCGGAGGTAAATATTCTACCCTATTATGATGGTTTAACTGATGTTGATAAATTTTTGGATGCATTTAAAAGGGAAGTGCCAAAAATCATCGCTTCTAGAACTTGTATTGGGTGCTACGTTCTACGCTTGTGAGATGGTGGGGTACGCACAAATACTGTTCTGATGACTGGCATGTGTACAGAAAGATGATGAGATTACAGTTTGGTCACCCACAAGTGCGACTAACAGAGAAATATGATGGTAGGGATGATCTGTGCGATCACCTGACTAAATGGACTAAGGTTTATGGAGTAAAGCCTTAGCTTGAATGGGTGCATTTGCTTTGTCATACTTTGGATGTAATACTGATGAAATGGTACTTGGAAACAGAGCTCCGCCATGGCACTAAAGAATGGGATGTTTTGCAACAGGGATTCTTGATGACATTTAGCTTTGACGATGGGTTTGAAAGTATTGATGAGGCATTCTAGGAAGTCAAGGCAAAAATCTTCAGAGTACTGCGAGATCCCTTGGACTTAATTCAACCAGATTGGACCACCCAGCTGCACGATGTGCTAGAGTGTTGCAATGTGACTCGCGAAGAGGAGGACAAGGATCCGAGGAAAATTAATATCGCAGAGACTTAGGGTCACCGCGAAGTTGAAGGACCACAAATTGAAAATCCAAATGTCACTGCGCCGCTAAAAACAGGACAAGTGAACATTGGAATGGAGACGGAGCCGAAATTTGCAAATATTGGGGACTATTGGGATGACACAATAGTAGATAAGGTCATTGAATTGCTCTGTGAATACTAGGACTTGTTTCCTACGAAGTTCTCAGACCTAAAGGGGATAATAGGGGACTTTGGAGTCATGAAAATTACATTGAAACCAGGCACGAAGTCGATCAAGCAGAGGCCTTACCGCCTCAATCCGATGTATAAAGAAAGGGTCTGCTTATAGTTGGATAAAATGTTTGTGGCGGGTATTATTGAACCAATAGAAGAGTCTGATTGGGTAAGCCCAATACTAGTTCAGGAAAATAAGCAGAAGGATGAAATAAGGATATGCATAGATCTTAGGAAGTTGAATGAAGCTCACGTGCATGATTCTTTTCCAACTTCGTTCACCAATGAAGTGATGGATAATGTAGGAGGAAAGGAAGCATATTCATCCACGGATGGGTTCACGGGGTACCATCACATCAAGCTCGTGCTGGAGGATAGAAGTAAGATGACATTTTCCATGGAGTGGGGGTTGTTTCAGTATACCATAATGTCTTTTGGATTTAAGAATGCGCTAGAGACCTTTTCGCGCGTAGTCATCGTGGCGTTTAAGGACTTCATTCACAAGTTTCTAGAGGTATACATTGACGATTGGAAAGTGTTTGGGTTGGTGAAACGCCATGTAGCTCGCCTACGCTTGATGCTAGATACATGCCAAGGTATCAGATTATGTTCAATTTGAAGAAATGTTCATTTTATGTTCCTTTCGGAATCTTGCTCGGCCATGCGGCGTGTAGACAAATATTAATGGTCAAACCAGCTAAGATAATAGTGATAATTAATTTAGAGGCACCAAGAAGTGTGAAACAACTGCACACAATGTTGGGGCATATGGGACACTATAAAGAGTTCATTAAGAGTTATGCCTAGATTACCGCATCGATGGAGAAGTTTCTAAAGAAGGATGCTACATTTTGTTGGAATGAAGAATGTTAGCAAAGCTTAAATGTGTTAATGGAAAAGATGGTCACCACGTCGATCCTAGTCTTCCTAGATTGGAAGAAGGAATTTCATGTGCATGTGGATGCGTCATGTATTGCACTTGGGGCAGTACTCACATAGGTCAGTGAGTGAGATTTGGATCACCCTATAACATTTGCGAGTAGGAAGTTGTCTAAGGCTGAGAAGAATTATTCAACGACAGAGTGTGAAGGTTTGGCTATGGTGTACATGCTCCAGAAGTTCAGACACTATTGCTAGGAGGACACTTTAAGATGTATACAAACCATTCTGCATTGAAGTACTTAGTTAACAAGCCTATCTTAGGGGGGAAGATATGTAGATTGCTTCTGTTGTTCCAGGAATATGATTTCGAAGTTATTGTGAATCCAAGACGATTGAATGCCAGGCTTGATCATCTGTCAGACATTGAAATAGGAGAGGAGCCTACTAACTTGGAGGAAGGACTACCTGACGTGGAAATATTTGCAGTGCGTGTCAGGTACAATCACTTTGTAGATATCATACACTTCCTGATGATGGGGACGACTCTGGAAGGGTATACTAGTCAACAAAGGAAGGAGTTGGTGGTGCATGCAACAGAATTTTCCATCATTGCAAGGAATTTATATAAAATGGGCTCGAAAGAAATAATGCGGTGTTATGTGCCCGAGTTTGAACAAAGAAACATCCTTGCTAAAGCTCATGGAGGAGATGCAGGAGGACATTACACAGGAAAAGCAACAACGCAGAAGATTTTATGTGGTGGGCTATTGTGGCCAACGCTTCATAAGGATTCCAAGGCTTATTGTAAGGAATGTGATGCATGTCAGAGGATAGGAAGGCCATGATATAGGGATGAGCTGCCTCTGAATCTGCAACTGTCATTATAGCCATTTGAGAAGTGGATGATTGATTTTGTAGGACCAATTCAGCCTCCACGAAAGAAGACAGGTGCGTGGTACAGCATCACCGTGATTGAGTATTTGACTAGATGGGTGGAGGCACAGCCTATGAAGGATTGTACAGGGGAAATGATAGAAAATTTCATCTTTGAGTATGTACTAACTAGGTTTGGTTTCCCGAAGATTTTGATGAGCGATCACGGTACACATTTCCTTAATGAGATGATCAATGCGTTGACGGAGGATTTCCAAGTTTATTACCAAAAGAGTACATCGTATCACCCACAGGATAATGGGAAGGTTGAAGCATTTAATAAGATATTGGAGAACGTGCTCATGAAGGTTTGCAATGCACAAATATATGACTGGGATGTACACATATCTGCGGTGTTATGGGCTTACAGAATGAATTGCAAAAAATTGACTGGACAAATGCCTTTCAGGCTAGTTTATGGCATAGAAGTTATGATGCCAATGGAGTACATTGTACCTAGTTTGCACATAGTGGCATTCACGGGAATGGCGGATCGTAGAGCCCTAAAAGAGAGGCTCGTGTAGCTGATAGAGCTAGAAGAGGATAGATTTTTGGCTAGATTCCATCAACAAGTTCAAAAGGAGCGCAAAAGGCATGGCATGATTGGTACATCAAACTACACACCTTCAAGGTAAATGATTTAGTGTCATTATATGACAGCAATTTTGATAAATTTCTACGAAAAATTTTGATGCATTGGTTGGGGCCCTATGTCATCAAGGAGTTTACCGATGGTGGAGCAGTTCAACTGGAGAAGTGGAACGGTAGCCGATTGAATCCATACACCGAGGATCTGACTAGATGACTATATGATGGAAGCATAGTCTTAGCACTCTAAGAAGCTTAAAGGAGGCACTGAACTATAAACTACACTACCCAGGGTGTACAGCTGCGTGATAGGAGGATTGTTTGGAAAGGAGGACCGTCATAGTATTAGCAGACGCGCGAGGGGAGCTACGCTATAGGAGGAGCAACTACACAGGGCACCCAAAAAGTGACCGTTATGGTCATTGTTCATGGGTTGACTGTGAGAAAATGACTAAGTGGAGCAGAGGGGTGGAATTTAAATTGGAATTTAAGAGCGAGATCCTTGAAAATCTATTGCCAATCTAGAATTTATGGACAGATTTTGGGGGGAACAGTCGGATTTGAATTCTAAATTTCCTAGAAATTATAGATGGCCAACCAGCAAAAAACACTTTTCATTTTTAGAATTGAGGTGTTGAGCTATCAGGCACGCATGAACCTTGAGAATTTTGAGGCTTTGGTGGCTATTTCATTGTTTGACAAGTTTCCTAAAGAAACCTAGGAGCTACTTACTAGCCTCATGTCAGTTCCCATGGAAATCGAAAGTGTTGGAGGATCGATGGCCTCTGAGGGACCTGCCCTTGAGGTTGCTAGTGTAGAGGTGCCCACAAAAGTGCCAAAATCATTGAGGTCTCCCAGGCTGAGACCTACATCGACCAGAGAGGGGCCTAAGACAAATAAAGACAAGCAGAAAGTGACACATAAAGTGTGCAAGTCACTGAGAAAGCACTAGAAGAAAGAGAAGCCTACTACGTAGGAGAAAGGTAGGTAGTAGACCTACAATTCGATGAGGGTGTGGAAGGCACTTGTATGGACATAAAGGATATCGATATTGAGGGGGTAGACCCTATTTCCAAGTTACCAGAATACATTCCTCTGTGCCAAGGCAAGGTGAAGGTACCAAAGGACCCAGATGAGGGAAAATTCTTACTTAACACACCATTGCTACCTAACAAGATCACATTCGAAGGTCCACAGTTGGCACGCATGCCACATATGATGTTAGAGGATTGGTACTTGGTGGATACTGAGTGGTTCCCCCACTTGGTGATTGATACATTTATAACTTGCATCTTCTATAAATATTCTGGTGTAACCATGTTGGAGCCGAGGCGGTAGATTAAAAGGGTGGACAAGCTAGGACTTTTGAACCTGTTATGGGTTCCACATTACAATTGCACACCTGTCACTATGATAGTGATCAAATAGTTGTTGTGCTTGGTGCATGATGGGTGCCTATGGTTAGGAGAACCGATACTAATCACCGATATGCTGATCCATAGGATCACATTGCTATCATACTCAGGGCTGAATTTAGCCAAGACATTTTAGCAAAGAGACGGGCGAGCGTGAACTCATTGAGAGAATGAAGGACAAGTTTAAGCTTGTCAAGAAATCGCACAGTTACTAAATTTCCAGCATAACCAACCCCGAAGTTAAGTTAGCCACCCAGATCCTGGATGGGAAAATAATGGGGAAGTTTCATGTAGATGAAGTGTCGGCACCATTTGTGTCATTAGCAGCCCATTGCACAGAGGGTGTACAATTCAATTGGGTGCACTACCTCTACAACGAGATCCTCGTGAATAGTATAAAAGCACAAGACCAGAGTAAGACCTTCCATTATGCATGACTTCTACTATCAATCATACTGGTCACGTGGGAATTATCTTAGGACGGTCAGTTTCCTTCGATTGCATTAGATCTGCCAAAAGCAGCAAAGTTCGCTTCACTCTAGGCCACAAAGGACCCCGAAAGGGTCAACGGTAGTAAGATATTTTGGGTGCTGATGGAAGCAGGCATCCGCGACACGATAAACTGCAAGCCGCATGATGAGCCCCAAATTTGGTAACATTTTGGGCTCATTTGGCCTAACTACACTTGCTCAATCCTTCATTTTTCATAACTTATGCATCATTTTTTAGTATGTTTATGTCATTTGTACGAATAAGGGCAATCACTATTCCTAGGTGGCTAACACGTGCTCATTTCAGGTTTTTTGACACATGTGGGAGAAAAACTGAGCAGATAAGGGCTAGGAGACAGCCAAGATGGGGATGAGGATTCGTAGGAGGGTTGTCCACGGCATTAAATAGCCTTCCTCGGGATCTAGAAGGCAGCCAAATGGATTTTGAGGAAGCAGCTGTTCACTCCCAGTTTGGTCAGCCAAGTCCCATAGATTTAGGAGGCCATCTTGGGGCCTCGTGATGTATAAATGATAAGGCTTCAGCCTTCGAAAAGGACTTTGGAAAACTGTTGCACATTCTGTACTACGAGCTGCTAGCTCTGTTTTTGCTCTTTTGTAGCCATCATTGGCAGACCTTTTGACTTATGATTATTATTTTTTTAATGAGAAGCAGTCAGATTTGATCTCAGCTCTAAGTTTTTAAAGGAGCCATAGCTCTCGGGGTTGGGCCCAACCTGAGAGCCTAGGGCCTCCTTCTTTTGTATTGATATCTTTCCTTTCAGCAATATGGTTTTCTTTACATGCATTTGAAACGCAGTTTGTTGAGTTAGATTTCGTGGTGTGGTTAAGTAGGTCATTGTTAGTAGATAGAGTTGCTTCAGACGTTTAGAATAGAGTGAAGAGATTAGAATTGATAAAAGTTCCAGAAAAGGGTTGCCTGCACTCTCATTTTCACCTCTTTCTAGGGGCTGGACTTGCAGACAGTACTACCCACCAAAAACATTGGTTTGTGTACTCATGCAATCTTTGGTGCAATATTTTCCTTTGTAAAAGTTATCCATGCGCTCAGACCTATTGGAATGTTTCTTTGCTTCAGTACCGTACATAGTTCTCTTTAGAAATAACGTTGTTGTTCATTCGTTTCATTAACAGTTAGGATAGATTAGGAATGTTTTGATTATGTGCAAGACGTGGATGATTTGGTTCAGTTTACACTGTGCAGTGCAACTCCATCACTCCCTCGTCCTTCTAAGCTTCGTCCAGGCCAACTGCTCATCTCCAAATTAGACCCCTCGTCTCACAACTACTTTATTGCCCACGTCATCCTACCGTTTTTGGCCTTCCATTCCCTCTGCCCTCTTCAAGACAAACTAGCTTTACACACCCTCTCATCACCTCATCTCTCTGTCACTAAGTCATTACAAACCCCTCTCCTACCTCCCTATCCATCCATGCAGCCTCTTCCACTCATCCATCATCCAAAATCCAATCGTAGAACATCCTGTAGGAATTACTGAACATCTTGTAGAAATTCTGAAACATCTTGTAGAACCCCTGCAGACTTCCTATAGAAGCTCATAAACGCGGTTTCTTGGCTGCCAAACTTTGTGAAACTCTCTGGAAGGATGTTAGGAACTCCTTAGACCCAATCTAAGCCTTCCCGACCTCTTCCAAGCATTCCTCCTCCGTGATCCACCTCTGCACAGTAAGAAGCCAGTTAAAAGCACATGCATGATAATTATAAATAACTTATTCAAAAATACAAAAATATGTTTTCTTCAGGTAGAAGTAGTCTAGACACATGCATCTTACCTTCATAGAAGTAATGGCATCTCTTTTAGTAGTTTGCATTCCCATCTCTACATCAGTAGGACTAGCTGGTAGAATTAGGGTTTGCTAGGGTTTGTGTTTCTTGTTGGCTTTCAGTTCCTTTCTGCAAGTAGATTAGCTTCCTTTGAGTTAGCTTTCGTCCATAAGTTAAAAAGCTTCTTCTAAGAGCTCATAGAAGTTGGCTATAGCCCCTAGTGGACTTGTGCCATCTGACCAAGTGACAGCTGCGGCAAGAGCTAGTACTTGTGCATACAACACCGTCGCTTCCAAGTTTGTTACGAACTACCGGGTTGATAAAATTAAAGAAGGAAGCTCCAGGAGTTGTAGCATTATTGCTACAATACTGGAGCCCACCACCGCGGTTATCACCAACTATCTTCGAGCAGTTGTCTGGCTATGTGGAGTTTAAATCAGACTTCCATTGTGTCTCCATGCGGGCACGGAAGGACCTTAAGCATAAGTGGTATAATCTCCCATAGCTTGTGACAGATAATGCAATCTTAGCAGTCCTTGAGCATTGGCCAACAGAGTGGCACACGACCTTAGATTTTTCAGTTAGGTCCAATAAGTCTAAAGGAAAGCAGACAAAGGAAGAGGCCTAGTTGAAGATGTAGGAGTTGGCTGACAGGAGGAGAAAGGAGGCTGAGGAAAAAGATAGAGCAGAGCATACTGCAAAGGAGCAGGCCACAGAGAAGGAAGATGAGGAAGAGTGCAACTCTGATAGAAGTTAGAAGTCTCCTTCGTCGTAGACAGAGGAAGAAGAGAAACAATCAGGACAGGGTGGTGTAGACCCAGAGACTACTCCATTCTAGGTTAGGCGCACTAGGGAGCATGAAAAAGAAGGGCCGCGGAAGAATTCCAAGGCCAATAAATTATAGCTTGACCTGATCACTTTGACAGAAGGTGATCCGAATGACATCAGAGACACAGTAAGGGACATGACCAGGAAACTATTGTAGTAGCTTGAGCAGAAGCAAACACAAGCCTTAGTTGCCATTCAGACGGGTCTGCATGAGTTGCAGATCCAAGTTACTCAGTTGCAGGCTAGTGTAGGGCGGGGAAGCACAACGTTGATTAGTTTGGCGCCACAAACCTCTGAAGCAGCGGAGATGGTTCGCTCCTTGGATCCCAAGGCCGTCACCCTTCCGGATGGAGCTTTTACTGCAGAAGAAAAAGTTGACAGGGCTACTGTTAGCACTCTCAAAAATGTTGGGTTGAACTTGGCCACGCTGCCAAGTGAAGCCCTTCATACCTTACAAGACAGTGTGATCGCGGAACTTCGAGCTTGAGAGTAGTGCGCGTTGAATGTGATCAGAAAACAAAAGGTCAAAATGCACAAATGTTTATAGAGAAGACTTTTTTGATCGATACCTTTAATAAGATTGAGGAGAAGAAAGAGTGCACTGCAGCCGTGGTAGCTGAAGCATGCAGAATCGTTCCAGAGCTGCATACCCCAGAAGAAGCGCTGGTGGACGCCAAAATTTGGAAGCTCACTATAGGTGTGCACAATGCCAGGACAGAGTTGGCTAAGGTTTAGTTTGAGCTGAACCTTAAAA
This sequence comes from Pinus tabuliformis, assembly GCA_031772625.1. Classification (NCBI taxonomy): domain Eukaryota; kingdom Viridiplantae; phylum Streptophyta; class Pinopsida; order Pinales; family Pinaceae; genus Pinus; species Pinus tabuliformis. Next base: position 841,288,770 of record CM062805.1, read on the forward strand.
TTACAGAGCTTGAGTTGAAGACCCAACTTTCGACTGCAGCAGAGGTTAAAGAGCAGCGTGAGGTAGCTATCAAGGATGCAGTTGCAACACTAGATGCCGCAATGAAGGATTGTACTATTCTCTTCGAGTAGTCACTCGAAGTAGTTACCAGTCTACAGGAAGATCCCAACTTGTAGAGATTAGAGACCAAGGTGAGGGAATTGTAGCAAAGGTATGATGAGGTCAAAGCGATGGCATGCACCATCGCCATCACATAGAGGTTGGCAAAGCTACAAGAGGCAAAGGTACTGAAGGAACATGTGGATGTAGCACAACACAGGGAGACAATACTGAAGGCCAGATTGGGGCCTTGGCTAGATGAAACCTATGTGCTCATGACCACCATTGAAGGAAAGCTGGTGAACTTGCATGAAACACAATAGCAAATCATGATAAATAGCGTAGGACCAGCAACAGAGCAACAGGTGGAACAAGTTAAGCAAGCAACAACATAGTGTGCCAACAAAGTTGTAGTGGTACAAGTGGAGCTAGGAGGTCTTCGCAACAATATCTCCACGCCAGCAGAGTGACTCGAGGGCAAGTCACCATATTTGTGTTGAGGGATGTTACACAACATTTTGTCATTGTCCTTGTACTCCCCGTTCCTTTATCTTGGAGGATCTCTACAGTGAATCCTACATGCGTACTCTTCCTGAAAAAACTCCCATTGTGTCCCTTTTCATGAGCAGAGAAATTCCATTTTATACCATTTCCCCAAAAACTTTTGTTTTTCCCAGTTTACAAGGTCAGCGCTAATGGCCTTTGTCATCCTCACACTGATATGCAAATATTAACACTATCCCTAGCGCCGACCGAAGCGAGTGGGATTTGTTCTAGTCACGTTGGTCGTCTTATGGAATTTTTTTTTAAATAAACAGCCGAAGCTTCCAGCTCTAGAAGCTTTGTAACGGAAGTCTGGTAAATGGTTTGGCTAGATGGGGTTGAGGATGTCAGTTTGGGCTCCTTTCCCCTATAATGATGGAACTACCTCAAGGGATAAGACCTTCTCCCATGAGAATATGATCCATCTCCCTTCCATTCATCCTATATGAATCTCCTTTTTTACCAAGCACAAGCTAGTGTTAATGTGGGTGTGCTAGTGCTAATTAAGTTTGGAGTAAACAAAAAGCTATTCATAGTTGTAGATCTCTAGTTGTGTGAGGGAGAAGTGTGAATTTAGTTTAGTGTGAATCCTAAAGAGAAGAGCCTTAAAAATACTATTGTTGAGGCCATCATTGAATGCTAGCAGAAGTGTGTGGGAACTCAGTTTTGTTGAAGGAGAATGGCAACATCAAGACAATGGTTGTAATCTCTTCTTGATTCAATATATATGCAACTATCGATTGATTTCCTACATGATTTGTAATCTTACATGTTCATGGCTTAATGTTTCTTGACTTGTTAAATAGGTTGAATTACAATTTTTCTATATCACAGTTGTTGTTTGCTGTTGTTTACTTGTTTCAGGTGTTTGTAGAAGGAAGCGAGAGATAGTTGGAGTGAGAAAGCAAGGACATCATCAAATGGGATAAGCATACTAAGAGGTAGGCCCTCTTAATTGGTTCTAACCTAAGGAAATATTCCATATAATGTATCAGTTGTGGCTAGACCCATTATCGGGCTAGAGGATTTTGTTTGTGTCCGCACTTATAATTTTACTTCACCACAAATTGGCGACCATACTCTGGAACCAATCCTTCTATTTGTCTTAGATTTCATGATTTCGTGTGAACTTTTCTAGTTTCACTTTTTCCCTTTGGTTATATTTCTTTTCTCAAACTTACTGGTCTGAGCTATAAACTCATAGTAGTAGATTTGGTCCCTGTTTCAATTTTTTTTTCCTTGACTCCCTCGATCAACGCACTTAATCTGCTGACGGTCACACTGATCAACGTGATATGCTGAGGAATAGTCGCGCCGAATAGCATCTGGCGCTTGTTGTTAGTTAGGCAGTTGTGTTGATTCCTATAAGTGAAGATTAGGGTTTATCCCCAATCCTGGCCAGTGTGTTTTGCTCTCATGATTTTGACCCTATAAGCCTTTTAAGACCTTTTTCTCCTTGGCTAGAAACTTTCTTTTCATTTGGTTTTGTTTGCTTGTTAGCTTATCATCTTTCTACTTGATTTCTTGAGTCATTGGATGGTCAGTGACACTAGGGCATCTAGATCTTCATCTATTCAACTGCTTGTGAACTCAGTAAGTCGAGTTGTAGGTGTACTTATTCCTTGCATTTAGTTTGCGGTCGTTTTACGAATTTGACCTCCATTACACAAGTTTGAAAATTTTTCATTTGCTTGTCTAAATGTTTCTCTTCCGGCACAGATTACATTGCTTGTCGTATTGTTGGTAAACTTGGTGCTTCATTACTTTGAATGAGTCTCTATTTTCATGTTTTCATTTGCTTGAAGAGCTGATTGTCTCAAAAAATTTTCATTGAAGTGTTGTATGTGAAAATTTCATTTCGTTGTCTCATTGAAAAAGTATGAAATTCTAGTTTGTTACATCATTGTGCTACGATAGCCTTCATCATTAGAAACTAGGATTGCATTGGCATTTGAAAATGAAAAGAACTCGTTTGCTTTTGAAAGGATTGTTATAAATGTGCTTGTGAGGAAATTAGTTGTTGGAATGCATTTTTCATTAGTTTATTTTTTTGAAAAGTGAAGTAGTGAAAGATCATTTTCCTTTCAGTTGCTTCGTTGTTTGCATTTTATCGTGTAGTTTCTACCCTCTCTAGTTTAGACAATTCATTGAATTGAAAGGGTCTTGTCTCATTTAGTTGCATTTAAGGTTTTTTCGAGTCGCATCACTAAGGCCTGAAAAAATGAAACATAACTCAAGATAAACTTTAAAATGAACTCAATTAACCTAAGGCAAATTTGACATTTAACGATCATATCTAGAATGTCTAGGATAGAGACATGTTCCAACATATTTAAACCTAACAGTTATCATTAGCTTTAGCATTAGACAGTGCTAGCACGGATTTTTCTCCCTGTACCATCGAGTATATAACATGATACCCCTCTAGGTTGCAATCCTTTATCCTTAGGAAGCTGAGTCAGCCTCCTTGCAAACACAATGCACCGAACACAACATTTGGGGAGATTGCCTACTTGTACTTCTCAGTTCGCTAGGAGGTATTTTGTAGTTCACAGTTGCCTACTCATCTCGTTTACCTAGATCATCCAGAGAAGTCATGTGATCTTTTTGACTCATTAAACTTAAAAGATTATTCAAGCACGTGTCCTTTCGAGCTCATTTCCAATCGAAAGTGATAAAGTCATCTTTGTTTCTTTCTCGAATCTTAAAAAATGAAAGAGCACCAGTATTTTATGCATCTTAATAATTGATTGCCCACGATCCGATAACATTTTATTAGTATTTTCTGAGACCAAATCATGAGTTTCCCTTAAAGTACATTTTAAAGCCTAGAAATCTATTTGTCTATTTTCTGTCAACTAAGACAAGCTCATCGTGGCTGAACCATCTGGTTCACTTGGTTCCTCTTCCTCTCCTCCGTCTGAAAGATTTCTAAAGGAGCCATTTCCTGAGTTACAAGAGTCACTCGTGGACCAAGGTGTTGAAATTGGAATTGCTCTAAGCATTCAAACTTTGCTTTCCCATCCTCCACCTACTTTAGATACTGGGCCATCTGCTAATATTGGCCCGGAATCTTCGAACAATCTTTGTCCAAACTCCTAAGAATTCTTCAACCACTGATGGTTAGCTTGGACTGGTTATCTATCCTCTGAATCCTTTTTTTGACCCCATTGTGATATCACTGCAGCATCCTTACAGTCCGTACTATTAGTCGGGTGTTCCTTTGGAGTTATCCCCTCATAATTCCTTGGATGTTCGTCATCATTTTTACCTGGATAAGGAACCCGTAGGTGATGCTCCAATAACTTCTCCAAAAGAGTCAGAAGTTTCTACTCCACACATAGTCAAGGAGGGAGAACATCCTTTCCCTCCTGAAGGTTTAACCTATACAAGGGGCATTCCTGCCAGTTTTTCTACCAACTATGTGTCTTTGGCACAGTTGGTTTCATGTACACCTAGTGCCTCATCACTTTACCATAACCCTATTTTGGCATTGAGCGCCATGCCTACTTTAGGTCCATTCATTGTGTTAGAGTCGGTCTAGTAGCCCTCCACCAGAGATCAAAGCTCTTTGCATTTCATGATTAGGTGTCCCATCAGTGTGATTATGTTGCATTCCGTTAGGCATGCCATAATCTTGGTGGAAGGAGTTTATGTCGTTATTCCCCTATTGTTTGGCACTGCTGGTTCAGGTTTGTTCAAATAAATAAAGTCCTCAAAGGGGCATTCATCTTGCTTTAAGTTTTAGGTCTTAGGTCTAGGGTTGAGTCTAATTTTATCTTGAGAGGTCATCAAGGAACAGCAGGCCAGAGGGATGTCCTTCATTAAACATTTCTCATCATTGTACAGCTAAATTTTTACCTTGTTCTCAAAAACTCTGTTTTTGAAAACAAGGTCATTATCTCATTTTTGTAAAAATTCTCAAAATTTCAAATTCTTAAAATGTCGAAGTGCAGCCTTGGTCTCCTTTGCCAAAGCATCCCAGAAGCTATCCCTGCAAAAATTTTCAGAAGAAATCATCATTTCAACCAATTTTTCAAAGAAATGAAATTAAAGGTCAGAGCCAATTAAAGCAAAAAGTGTCAACATTCAAAACATTACAAAGTGGGTTTTGGGCAAGTAAAAATTAAAAGGAAGCCTATAAAAGCATGTCATTCCTCATTGGTAACTCATTTGCCTCTCAACACTTCAAGAGAATACTTGTCAAGTCGATTTCAAAGTTCATTGGGCGAATTGGGCAATTACAGTGGCACGCTACGCATCAGAGGAGGCGCGCTATGCGTTGGGGGCGCGCTACGCATCAGTGCGCATTTTCCAGTGCTAAATAACTTAGGTTCTATGCGTTGGAGGCACACTACGAATCAGGCTAGGTGCGCTACGCGTTGGGTTTCTTGCTCAGGAAATCGCCAGCAAGCCAACAAAACTACTTCTCTCTCAAAATCTTTTCAGGTAGGTCTCTAATCCATGGTGATTTTGGTTTGGCTAAGATGAATGAGCAATGAACATGAAAAAAATGCCATGCTAATATGAAGTAAAAACCCTGCCTTGCTGTATCAAATTTTAAAAATGCAAATGTGCTAGGGTTTCATTGAAATTTGCTGCCCAAGGTTACCCATTTTCCATTCCTCTTTCCCCATATTTTCCTCACCATTTTCCTTGACATTTTTCCATGCAATCATATAATTTCCCTATCAAAAATCATTAAAATCCCTAAACCCTACTAATTTCTAAAATCCTATGTAAATTTCCTAAACCCCACTTCCCATTAAAATCCCACAAATTATGATTATATATGTTCCATGTTCCTTTCCTAAAATTTGTTTTCACATTTGTTTTCCCTAATCCCCTCAATGTTCCCTTTTCCCTAACATTTCCCATGTGTGTTTGTCCCCTTGGTAATAGCATTTAAACAAGTCAAAACAGCAGTTCATTGGGTGCATAGTCAACATTATGTTTCAGTCACTTGCCTCCAAAACCATGTCAGAAACCGAAACAGATTATGAGCAAAGTGATGACCGTGAAACAACACCAGAGATAGAGGTGCCAAGGAGGTATCACAGGGGTGGTAAAGGTGGTCAGCATGTCAGGGAGGAGCCCACCTCTTTGGCTTATCTACAAGCTTGTCCACTTGCAGTGTCATGTTTTCGATATCAATCATGCTATGAATATTGTGAGAGAATCTCCCAAATTCAACACCACAAGGAATTGGCCCGCTTGTTTGTCCTACATTTGCACAATGGACATGTGAATCTTGCAGGAGTGGACTTCACATTGTCACCCGAGATTGTTGCTCAAGCAACAGGGATACCCAATTTGGAGAAGAGTGGAACAAGCGCCAACAGTTGGATAGATTTCATTATGAGACATGTATCAAACCTGTATATATGAGGCACCTAACTGGTGTTTTTCCCTTCAGATTCTTAAGAGATGAGTATGCACCTTTGATGAGGATCATCATTCGCTATTTCACTTGCGAGGGCAGATTTTCACGTTTATATTCGTACCATATCCATTTGTTGATGCATTTCACACGGGTACGAATGATGAACATTCCATTCTTCATGTGCCGAAATATAGAGAGGATGGTACCCTTGGTGCAAAGAAAGAGCCCAGCACAGCAACACAAGAGCATTTATCATTATGCACTGATCAAGATTGTGGTCATGCATCAGTTGGCACCACAGGGTATTCCATGGGAGGATTTCATTTCTCGTGACTTGTTCACAGTGCCACAGCCACCTCCTGAGGTTGTCCGTGATGAGGGAGGGCCTTCACATCAGTTTGACATTCCAGAGCCCGAGCATGTCAGCTCCCCTCCATTTGTTACATATCAGAGAGGCCACAGGGCCTTATTTGCATCTGCACGGCGAGTGTTATCTCCACATCAGGTGGAAGGGGTCTCGCCTTCTTCATCAGCACATTGAGTGTTATCTCCACATCAGGTGGAAGGGGCCTCGCTTTCGACATCATAACAGGTACAAGAGAGAGGCAAGCAGCCCAAGATTGATGAGGGGCCATCAAGTGTTCCAGGCATAGATGTTGTTGACCTTGATATTATTTCTCCTAGCCTAGAGTCAAAGGAGATCATCCAGCAACTAAGGGCTGAAAATGACTTGTTGCAGCAAAAATTGGAGATGGAAAATTGGAAAATGACTTATTTAGAGCAGTGCAACAAGCAATTAGAGGATGAACACTCTCTTGATGAGTTGCAGAGGATCCGAGAAGACCGGAACTTGGCTCGCAAGAGACCCGGTGATTTGACACCTAAGGAGCAAAGCTCTATGCTCATTCATGTGAACACACATTTAGAGAGGTTGATAGCAAAGGCAAACAGGGAAAAGGACATGCTCCGACACATGAAGAATCACTATTGGGCTCGAATGCATGTGTGTAAAGCAAGAACGAAGGTGCTCAAAGGACGGTTGGCCAAGGCACTAAAACGGAGGAAAAGGCCCGATCCCCTTCATATTTTGGCTGAGGATTCCTTGGAGGAGCATGGTACTAAATGACACACCTTCAGCTCAAATTTTAGAGAATTTGGAGCAATTTTGGTCATTTTTGAATTTTTTGGTCAAAAAACAAGGTTTTTGCTCTCAACGCGTAGCGCGCTGCGCGCTACCCTGAAGATGGGCAAATCCATTTCTCAAAAAATCAGAATTTTTGGATTTTTCATGACAAATTACACTTGCTCAGTAATTGCCAAGACATTTCATCAGGTTTTGAGCCCTCAGAAGGTCAAAAAACATGCAAAAAATGACTTTCTGCCACTTTTTGGACACACAGGAAGCAGTCTTGGGAGATTGCACTTTTGGAGGGGAAAATGACCCCCAAATTGATAATTTCCACTTGGGCTGGAAATTAGACATCCGGACCTTTCCAACAAGCCTACTTTTGCCTCATTTGGATGCCGGGAAGTGCCTCAAAAGTTCGCTCCAAGGCGCGCTACGCGTTGAGAATTGGGGCGCTATGCATGAGGGAAATTTGCCAGATTTTCACCTACAGCTCAGCAAAACGCAGATTTGACTAGTTTTGACTTTTTGGAATGATTTTTCATCCTCCTTGATGTAATTGATGTAATTTTATGATTTCATGGCACTTATTTATCTCTTCTAGAAGATTCATTCATAAAAAGTAAAAAATTTAATGAATGAATTGGTTTCCTAGCTTATAGAGGCAAGTGGTTTTGACTGCCTAGATTTTAGTGCTCAGCTTAGAATTGGTTGAAACAGCTCCTAGAAGGATGAGATCGACCCCTAGAGGCAAGGAAAGGTCTTAGCTTGCCTATATTATGTATTTTCTTAGTCATTTTCATGGTTGGATTCTTGAGGGATAAGCTTCTATTGTATTACACTTTGTATATCTGCAATTTTGGCAAAGGAAATACCAGGGTTTTGCAGCACTTTTTGGGATTCCTGTGGTTATTTGTGTTGATGGTGTGCTTCTCTCATGTACTTGTAAGTGTGTTATGTGTATCATTTTCCCACTTTTCTTTTCTGCACATTAAGTAAATGAAATGTTAAGGTAGAATTCATAATTTATATGCTTTGCCTTTAAGTTTGCTTAATATCTATGTTTTCCTCTGTCTAAAGAGAACTCTTGAAAGTTTCTTGCTCTCTTTAGCTCCCCACCGGTCATTCCTATCCATTCACTTAAATCAAAGGCATCAAGAAAATATCCTACCTTGCCCCAAAAAGACCTCTGCAAAAGCTGTGTCCCATCCCCGCACCCAAAATTGCTCTCCTCCTGTTTTCCACCAAAACCCTAAAAATCTGAAATCAAACCTTCTCAATCAGTTTACTAGGCTAAAATCAGCGTTCTTTATTGGTCATCTTCGCCCTTTGAAGACCTTTTTCCGAGATAGACCCGGAGAGAGCCCTCTCCTGCCCCGTAGGGCTAGCTACGAGGCTAAGTGGTTTGATGTTGCCTTGGATTTTGTCTTTTTCAGCCTGAGGCCAAATTCAAGCGCTAACATATTGGCGACCATACTGGGGAGAACAAACTTGTTTGTGGATTGATGTGTTTGTTTCATAAGTCTTAGATGGAGCCTGAAGTTATGCCAGGTAGCCTTCTAAACGCTTTTGCTTTGCATAAGCGGAAGTAGATAAATGTTGCTTTAGTCAATCTCCGTGAGTTTGTGAATACAGCCACCTTGATTGCATTTTACTCCAGTTCATTTGTAAACTTTGAACTTTTGGATGATTAGTTAAGAGTTTTCACAGGCTGATTGGTTATTTGTTCCTCGATATCCAAACTGGCTTCAGATTCCAAACACATATTCAAATCTCATTCATGTCCAGTTGTTTTTGAGTATCTTGAAGACATTGATTTTGACGAGAGTTTTGAGTTGTCCTTGTTCAAAACCAAATCTGAAAGTGCACTTGATTCTCTAGTTCCCAACCCTGATTTTGTTGATGCTCTTGAAATCAAGAGACATAATAAATTGGTTGAAAATTTCATCCTAAGACATCTTCAGACAGATATCCAAGTCACTAATATTGCTGATTTCCTAGAAACTATATCTAGCAATATTGGATCTACTATCACGGCTTTAGTTCCGCACGAACAGACCAATCCTCCTTTTATTTCTATATCCCCTATAGTCACACATCCTGAATCAACAGTCAATTCTCCTTCCTCGTCACATTCCGCTTCTCCTCTGCCTACACCTCCCTATACCCCTCATACTATAGCTACACCTACTCCACCTGCTACTCCTAGACCCAATCTACCTAAAGCAATGGCTGCCCGATTTGCCCCACTTGTTGTTCCTCAAAATCTGCATGATATGCCAGCTGATTATCAGAGTAAAATTTCCATGTTTGATGGCACTCCTCAGGGTGTTTCCGCTCAGCAGCATATAGACAAGATGACAAATTTCTTTGATCTATATGAGTTAGATGAAGAGGATGTAACTATGCATTTGTTTGTACAAACATTTGATGGAGAAGTAAGAAAATGGTTCAGAGGTTTGACAGCTAGAAGTATACCCACATTTGAAGAACTTCAGAAGCAGTTTCTAGATCGATGGGAAAATCAGAAAGGATCCACTTCAGATCAATGCTGAGTACAACAATCTCAAACGTAATCATGGTGAGTCAGTCCAAGATTACATTATCAGATTTAACACAGTTTATAATGCTATTCCAGATGATTTAAGGCCATCTAGAAAGTTAGCACTTCTCAAATTCTCGGATGGCTTTGATCCGGAGATGGCTTATTCATTGCGAGATAGAGATCCGCCTACCTTAGAGGATATGCAGAAAATCGCTATTAGTGTTGAAGCGAATTTGAATGATAAGAGAGCAAGGATGAAAGCCGAAAAGCGAGTGACAATCAAAGAATAAGCTTCTACATCAGATCAGCTCCCTCGCAAGGTAGCTACGTTGCTTGATAATACTCATCTCAGCAAGCCGGAACCGCAGATCCGTAATCCTAATTTCCGAGGTCCACAGCAGCCACAATACAGAATCAAGTAGCGTGAAACTAGGGCACAAGAAACAGCAGTTCAGCAACAAATAAAACCTCCGCTTCAGCAGAATTTTGTTAGCCAAGAATCCGAGGATGAAGGTGATACTATAGGAGAGGAAAATCATTTTTTCACTCCTGATGATCTACCTACCTATATTACAGAAGAAGAAGAATTTGTGCGAAATTCCATCATACATCAAGATGAGAATTATATCCTATCGAATGAGGCAACACTTGAGGAAGAAACGGAGGAGTACCAAAGAGGATATCTCAATGCTTTGTCCGCTCAGCAGAGACAATTAAGAAACCGAGTTGTTCCCATAAATCCCATTCAGAAAAAGAAAGATACTTCAGCAAAAAATGATTCCCCACAGACAAAAGGAAAAGATATAATTGATCCCCCAGCAAGTCAATCATCTTCAGCGGATAAGGTAAATCAGCCACCAGGTATAATGAAGGATAAAATCGAAATAAGAGAAGTTCCGGCCAAAGAAGGTGAAAAAGTTTCAGCATTTAGTTTGGAGAATGAAATTTCAAAGCTGAAAGTGTCTATTCCATTGACTGAAATCATGAAGAACACCACCTACCGAGGTCAAATTTCCAAAATTCTGAATATTGATCCAATGCTTGACATGGTAAATGTAGAAGATGATCAACGGAAATTAATTTTTGGGCCTGCTTTGAATGGTGAGTCTCCTGAAAATGATGTTCCTCCCTTCTATATCAGTTTGAGGTTGCACGAGTATATCTTACATAATGCTATGTTTGACTCGGGTGCTTCGCACAATTTGATGCCGAAAGCAATCATTGAAAGGCTGGGATTGGACATCACAAGAAAATATCATGATTTGTATTCATTTTATTCCAGCCAGGTAAAGTGTATCGGATTTATCAAGGACTTGGTGGTAAGCCTAGATCAAATTCCAGCTAAGAATGTCTTGATGGATGTGGTTGTGGCAGATATTCCTCCACGATTTGGTGTGTTGCTTTCGAGATATTGGGGAGCTAAGTTGAAAGGTACACTTCAGCTAGACTTCTCTTATGCTACAATTCCAATCTTCGGTCAGATGAGAAAGTTATATCGGGAGAAAAAGATGAAATACATGATAACTAGCAAAGAAAAGCCAATAAATCATCCTGTAAATTATGTACATACAGATTTGGAGTCATTTGTTTTGTTTGCTGATAATTTTAATGAGATAGATAGTCAGTTAGTTCAAGCAGAAGATATACCAGAGATTACCGAAAATTTTCGAGAAGTTTTACAAAAGGAAAGAGAAGAAACGCCAGCTGCCATGGAGCGAACAGTTGAAGCTAATGGGCAGCAAGCAGAAAAAGCAGAGGCAACACATTTTTAGCACTTGGAGGACGAGGAAGATGGTCTTTGGGCCATGGATTTTGACAGCGCTGTGGGCAGCAATGGTGCTGGTATTGGTGTGTGGATTCGAAGTCCCTTTTCTGCCCAAGACAAAGTCCCAAGCAAGGCGAGAGTTTGATCTTATAAACTAGCATTTCATTGTTCAAATAATGAGGCGGAATATGAGGCTCTCATTGCTGGCCTTAAAATTCTTTGAAAGCTGAAAGAAAAGAAGATTGCAGTCTATGGTGACTCCGAGTTGGTAATAAAGCAAGTGAAAGGTGAGTTCCAGGCCAAGCATCCTCGCATGAGAGCATATCGAAATGTTGTCCTAGATATTTTGAAACTGTTTTCTGAGCATACTTTGACGTGTGTGTCCCGCATATAAAATGGTGTTGCTGATGCATTGGCCAAAGCAGCAAGTAACCTAAAAATTCCAATGAATTCCAGCAACAAATTTGAGATTTATGTGAAGCACTGTCCTACAATTCCGGATAATCAAAGATGTTGGCAAGCCTTCCAGGATGATGAAGAAATCAAAGATTTTCTGCAGATTGAAGGTGAGTTTAAGGACATCTCCATAGATACAGAACCTGATGAAGTGAATCAAATGGATGTGCCGCAACTTAAGGATAATTTTATTCCTAAAGGATTGATTCCTTTGGAAGAGCTGTTTGATCAAGATGATGTGGCCCGCAAGCCGACATTGAGAAATCGAAGAAGGTGTTGAGGAGGTAAATATTGGAGCGGCTGAGAATCCTAAGATGGTAAAATTATCTAAGTCATTGTCACCAAAGGTAAAGAAGCAGTATGTCAGATTGTTGTCTTCGTTTTCTAATGTCTTTGCATGGGATTATTCAGATCTGAAAACATATGATACTAATATCATTCAACATACTATTCATATAAAGCCAAATCAAAAGCCTTTCCACCAAAAGTTGAGGAGAATCAATCCTAAGTTGCTGCCATTGATAGAAAAAGAAGTGAATAGGTTGTACAAGTCTGGAATCATAGTACCTATCAGATTTTCCGATTGGATATCAAATTTGGTGCCCGTAAGAAAGAAGACTGGTGAGATCCGTTTATGCATTGACTTCAGAAATTTGAATAAGGTATCCTTAAAGGACAATTATCTGCTGCCCAAAATGGATCATATATTGCAGCGAGTAGTTGGAGCATCAAGGATGTCACTACTCGATGGCTATTCCGGGTACAATCAGATTTTGGTGCATGAGGATGATTGTGATAAAACTGCATTCAATACTCCATGGGGTACATTTCATTATGAAAAAATGTCGTTTGGTTTGAAAAATGTAGGTGCCACGTTTCAGCGTGCGATGGACATGGCCTTTGCCAATGAGAAAGATGTCTTTTTAGTTGTTTACCTTGATGATTTGACTGTATTTTCAAAATCCAATGAAGAACATTTATATCACTTGCAAATTGTTTTTCAAAAGTGCAGAAAATATGGTATTTCGCTGAATCCAAAGAAACGTATTTTTGCCATGAGTGAAGGCAAGCTCTTGGGTCACATCATTTCCAAAGATGGCATCTGTATAGATCCCGCACGTGTTGAAGCTATTCAGCAACTTGAGCAGCCCCAGAACAAAAAAGAAATACAGTCCTTTAATGGTAAGCTGAATTTTCTGCGTCGCTTCATTCCGAATCTTGCCGAGCACCTTAGAGAAATCACAAACATGCTGAAAAAGGACAGCCAGCTCAAGTGGACCGAAGAGGCGGTAAAATCTTTCAATTTGGTAAAGTTGGTTTTATCTTAAGCCCCTACTCTAATCAGTCCGGATTACACACAAGATTTCATTTTGTTTTCATTTGCTTCTGAGCACACATTGGCAGCTGTACTAATGCAAAAGAGAGATGGAGTTGAGAAGCCTATTGCTTTTTTCAGCCGTATAATTAGAGATGGAGCATTAAAGTATAACATCATTGAAAAACAAGCATTTGCACTTGTGAAGGCCCTGAAGGATTTCCGTGTGTATGTATTGCATTCCCACATTATAGCTTATGTTCCTAACGCGGCAGTAAAGGATGTGTTGGTACAGACAGAACCGGAAAGAAGGCGGGGGAAGTGGATCGCTGCATTATTAGAGTATGATCTGGAGATTAAACCCACTAAGTTGATCAAAGGGCAAGGTCTTTCCAAGTTGATGGATGAAACAAATCTACATGTCCTAGACATCAATTTGATAGCTGCCATGTCCGATGAAGATGATGAGAATTTAGCACAACAGGTATCTGACATCTTTATTTCTTCTCCTTGGTATGCTGATATTGTATATGTACTTGAAAATTTGTCTTCACCTCCCGGGATGCCTTGAAAAAAAGTAGGACATTGAAGTTGAAAGCAGCCAAGTTTTGCATCCTTAAATCTGCATTATATTGGAAAGACCCCGGTGGAATATTGTTGAATTGTTTGGTTGAGGAGGAAGCCAAAACAGTGGTGGAAGATTTTCATAAAGGTGACTGTGGGGTTCATTTGTTTTGGAAGACTACAGTAAATAAGATCCTAAGAGCGAGTTTTTATTGGCCTTCATTGTTTTCAGATGTATATAAAGCTGTTAAAAGTTGTCATGAGTGCCAAATATTTCAAGGAAAACAGAAATTGCAGCCATTGCCTCTTAAACCAATTGAAGTCAGCGCACCATTTCAGCAGTGGGGCTTGGATTTTATCGGTGAGATTCATCCGGCAGCATCAGGATAGCATAGATGGATATTGACAGCCATAGATTACTTCACAAAATGGATTGAAGCCATTCCCACTCGGCAGGCCACAGATGCGGTAATTATTTCTTTCTTTGAAAATAATATACTATCACGTTTTGGCTGTCCAAGTAAGTTAATTACAGATAATGCAGCAACATTTAAATCAAAGAGAATGGTTGATTTTTGCTACAAGTATAATATCAGCTTGGGGCATTCTACTGCCTACCATCCGCAAGGAATTGGGTTGGCAGAATCTTGAAATAGCTCCTTAGTAAATATTATCAAAAAATTGCTGGAAATCAATAAGAAGAGCTGGCATAAAAAGTTAGTGAATGCACTGTGGGCTGATAGGGTAAGTCATAAAAAGTCAATTGGCATGTCTCCTTTTGAGCTGGTGTACAGGGCAGATGCAGTGTTTCCTACGTCGCTTGCTATTCCGATTGTCAAATTGCTTCAAGAAATTGATAGTGAGGAAGATCCCATGCGGAGGAAGATTAATCAAATGATTCATTTATAGCAGACATAGGAGGAGGTTCTTCACAATACTCTCAAGTTGCAAGAGCGCATAAAGAAGATTTATGACAGGAAAGCAAAATCAGATGACTTTCAAATAGATGATGTGGTTTTGAAGTGGGATGCTCGGAATGAAGAAAAAGGAAAGCATGAAAAATTTGATAATTTATGGAAGGGTCCCTATAAGATCACAACATATCGTGGTCAAAATGCTTTTCTTCTCAAGGAAATGAACGGAGATGATTATCCTGAAGGGTTGATCAATGGTCGACTGCTGAAGAGGTACCATGTCTGAGCATTTTTGTGCTTCTCACCATCATTGTATATACCATTTTACTTCTGTTTTATCGCATGTGTGTGCTGATCTTTCATCCTCAGTCTAGGGCCCGTGGTGAAGGCTATAATTCTGAACATGGAGATTGGTTGGTTTGAGGTTTGTCAAGGTGTTTTTATCAGTTCATTTTCTGTTCACTATTGAGTTAGTTTGGGTCAAAGTTGTGTCTATTTTTCGGTCAAATCTGCAGTCATTAAAGCTGTCAGAGTTTGTGTCAAATGAGTAAATAATGACTCCATCGCCCAATGGTTGAAAACACTGGTCTGCTCTCCCAGAGGTTTGCGGTTCTTGGCACCTCCAAGGAGCTACCATCCCCATTGGAGCCAATGTTAGAGTCGGTCTAGTAGCCCTCCACCAGAGATCAAAGCTCTTTGCATTTCATGATTAAGTGTCCCATCAGTGTGATTATGTTGCATTCCATTAGGCATGCCATAATCTTGGTGGAAGGAGTTTATGTCGTTATTCCCCTCTTTTTTGGCACTGCTGGTTCAGGTTTGTTCAAATAAATAAAGTCCTCAAAGGGTCATTCATCTTGCTTTAAGTTTTATGTCTTAGGTCTAGGGTTGAGTCTAATTTTATCTTGAGAGGTCATCAAGGACCAGTAGGCCAGAGGTATGTCCTTCATTAAACATTTCTCATCATTGTATAGCTAAATTTTTACCTTGTTCTCAAAAACTCTGTTTTTGAAAACAAGGTCATTATCTTATTTTTGTAAAAATTCTCAAAATTTCAAATTCTTCAAATGTCGAAGTGCAGCCTTGGTCTCCTTTGCCAAAGCATCCCAGAAGCTATCCTTGCAAAAATTTTCAGAAGAAATCATCATTTCAACCAATTTTTCAAAGAAATGAAATTAAAGGTCAGAGCCAATTAAAGCAAAAAGTGTCAACATTCAAAACATTACAAAGTGGGTTTTGGGCAAGTAAAAATTAAAAGGAAGCCTATAAAAGCATGCCATTCCTCATTGGTAACTCATTTGCCTCTCAAAACTTGAAGAGAATACTTGTCAAGTCGATTTCAAAGTTCATTGGGCGAATTGGGCAATTACAGTGGCGCGCTACGCATCAGAGGAGGCACGCTATGCGTTGGGGGCGCGCTACGCATTAGTGCGCATTTTCGAGTGCTAAATAATTCAGGCGCTACGCGTTGGAGGCGCGCTACGCATCAGGCTGGGCGCGCTACGCGTTTGGTTTCTTGCTCAGGAAATCGCCAGCAAGCCAACAAAACTACTTCTCTCTCAAAATCTTTTCAGGTAGGCCTCTAATCCATGGTGATTTTGGTTTGGCTAAGATGAATGAGCAATGAACATGCAAAAAATGCCATGCTAATATGAAGTAAAAACCCTACCTTGCTGTATCAAATTTTAAAAATGCAAATGTGCTAGGGTTTCATTGAAATTTGCTGCCCAAGGTTACCCATTTTCCATTCCTCTTTCCCCATATTTTCCTCACCATTTTCCTTGACATTTTTCCATGCAATCATATAATTTCCCTATCAAAAATCATTAAAATCCCTAAACCCTACTAATTCCTAAAATCCTATGTAAATTTCCTAAACCCCACTTCCCATTAAAATCCCACAAATTATGATTATATATGTTCCATGTTCCTTTCCTAAAATTTCCTTTCACATTTGTTTTCCCTAATCCCCTCAATGTTCCCTTTTCCCTAACATTTCCCATGTGTGTTTGTCCCCTTGGTAACAGCATTTAAACAAGTCAAAATAGCAGTTCATTGGGTGCACAGTCAGCATTATTTTTCAGTCACTTGCCTCCAAAACCATGTCAGAAACCGAAACAGATTATGAGCAAAGTGATGACCGTGAAACAACACCAGAGGTAGAGGTGCCAAGGAGGTATCACAGGGGTGGTAAAGGTGGTCAGCATGTCAGGGAGGAGCCCACCTCTTTGGCTTATCTACAAGCTTGTCCACTTGCAGTGTCATGTTTCCGATATCAATCATGCTATGAATATTGTGAGAGAATCTCACAAATTCAACACCACAAGGAATTGGCCCACTTGTTTGTCATACATTTGCACAATGGGCATGTGAATCTTGCAGGAGTGGACTTCACATTGTCACACGAGATTGTTGCTCAAGAAATAGGGATACCCAATATTGGAGAAGAGTGGAACAAGCGCCAACAGTTGGACAGATTTCATTATGAGCCATATATCAAACTTGTATATATGAGGCACCTAACTGGTGTTTTTCCCTTCAGATTCTTAAGAGACGAGTATGCACCTTTGATGAGGATCATCATTCGCTATTTCACTTGCGAGGGAAGATTTTCACGTTTATATTCGTACCATATCCATTTGTTGATGCATTTCACACGGGTACGAATGATGAACATTCCATTCTTCATGTGCCGAAATATAGAGAGGATGGTGCCCTTGGTGCAAAGAAAGAGCCCATCACAGCAACATAAAAGCATTTATCATTATGCACTGATCAAGATTGTGGTCATGCATCAGTTTGCACAACAGGGTATTCCATGGGAGGATTTCATTTCTCGTGACTTGTTCACAGTGCCACAGCCACCTCCTGAGGTTGTCCATGATGAGGGAGGGCCTTCACATCAGTTTGACATTCCAGAGCCCGAGCATGTCAGCTCCCCTCCATTTGTTACATATCAGAGAGGCCACAGGGCCTTATTTGCATCTGCACGACGAGTGTTATCTCCACATCAGGTGGAAGGGGTCTCGCCTTCTTCATCAGCACATCGAGTGTTATCTCCACATCAGGTGGAAGGGGTCTCGCTTTCGACAGCAGCACAGGTACAAGAGAGAGGCAAGCAGCCCAAGATTGATGAGGGGCCATCAGGTGTTCCAGGCATAGATGTTGTTGACCTTGATATCATTTCTCCTAGCCTAGAGTCAAAGGAGATCATCCAGCAACTAAGGGCTGAAAATAACTTGTTGCAGCAAAAATTGGAGATGGAAAATTGGAAAATTACTTATTTAGAGCAGCGCAACAAGCAATTAGAGGATGAACACTCTCTTGATGAGTTGCGGAGGATCCAAGAAGACCGGAACTTGGCTCGCAAGAGACCCGGTGATTTGACACCTAAGGAGCAAAGCTCTATGCTCATTCAAGTGAACACACATTTAGAGAGGTTGATAGCAAAGAAAACAGGGAAAAGGACATGCTCCGACACATGAAGAATCACTATTGGGCTCGAATGCATGTGTGTAAAGCAAGAATGAAAGTGCTCAAAGGACGGTTGGCCAAGGCACTAAAACGGAGGAAAAGGCCCGATCCCCTTCATATTTTGGTTAAGGCTTCCTGGGAGGAGAATGGTACTAAATGACACACCTTCAGCTCAAATTTCAGAGAATTTGGAGCAATTTTGGTCATTTTTGAATTTTTTGGTCAAAAAACAGGTTTTTGCTCTCAACGCGTAGCGCGCTGCGCGCTACCCTGAAGATGGGCAAGTCCATTTCTTAAAAACTCAGGATTTTTGGATTTTTCATGACAAATTACACTTTCTCAGCAATTTCCAAGACATTTCATCAGGTTTTGAGCCCTCAAAAGGTCAAAAAACATGCAAAAAATGACTTTCTGCCACTTTTTGGACACACAGGAAGCAGTCTTGGGAGATTGCAATTTTGGAGGGTACAATGACCACCAAATTGAGAATTTCCCCTTGGGCTGGAAAGTATACATCTAGACCTTTCCAAAAAGCCTACTTTTGCCTCATTTGGATGCCGGGAAGTGCCTCAAAAGTTCGCTCAAAGGCGCGCTACGCGTTGAGAATTGGGGCGCTACGCATCAGGGAAATTTGCCAGATTTTCACCTACAGCTCAGCAAAACGCAGATTTGACTAGTTTTGACTTTTTGGAATGTTTTTTCATCCTCCCTGATGTAATTGATGTTATTTTATGATGTCATAGCACTTATTTATCTCTTCTAGAAGATTCATTCATAAAATTCAAAAATTTAATGAATGAATTGGTTTCCTAGCTTATAGAGGCAAGTGGTTTTGACTGCCTAGATTTTAGTGCTCAGTTTAGAATTGGTTGAAACAACTCCTAGAAGGATGAGATCGACCCCTAGAGGCAAGGAAAGGTGTTAGCTTGCCTATATTATGTATTTTCTTAGTCATTTTCATGGTTGGATTCTTGAGGGATAAGCTTCTATTGTATTACACTTTGTATCTCTGCAATTTTGGTAAAGGAAAGACCAGGGTTTTGCAGCACTTTTTGGGATTCCTGTGGTTATTTGTGTTGATGGTGTGCTTCTCTCATGTACTTGTAAGTGTGTTATGTGTATCATTTTCCCACTTTTCTTTTCTGCACATTAAGTAAATGAAGTTTCAAGGTAAAATTCATAATTTATATGCTCTGCCTTTAAGTTTGCTTAATATCTATGTTTTCCTCTGTCTAAAGAGAACTCTCGAAAGTTTCTTGCTCTCTTTAGCTCCTCACCAGTCATTCCTATCCATTCACTTAAATCAAAGGCATCAAGACAATCTCCTACCTTACCCCAAAAAGACCTCTGCAAAAGTTGTGTCCCATCCCCGCACCCAAAATTGCTCTCCTCCTGTTTTCCACCAAAACCCTAAAAATCTGAAATCAAACCTTCTCAATCAGTTTACTAGCCTAAAATCAGTGTTCTTTATTGGTCATCTTCGCCCTTTGAAGACCTTTTTCCGAGATAGACCCGGAGAGAGCCCTCTCCTGCCCCATAGGGCTAGCTACGAGGCTAAGTGGTTTGATGTTGCCTTGGATTTTGTCTTTTTCAGCCTGAGGCCAAATTCAAGCGCTAACACATTGCAAAGACGACCTCCCAACAGGATGTTACCTCAGTCCCAGTGAAACACACTGTTATGAACCCCCTTGTATTGTTAGTCCCAGTGACCCATCTGGTTCAACAGACGGTCTCGAGGAATGTCTTTGTTGGTTCCTCCATCCCTCTGGTTAGTGGCCAAGCTATGCCACCACATGTGGGGGAAAACCTGAATGTTTCTATGGTGTCAAACACCACTAGTGTGAGTGGCTCACAAGCTCACATTCTTGGTATGAACTAGACTTTTTCTGGCATTATTCACAACCCTGTTAATCCTACTAGATCACACAATTTCTAGTAACAACAGGTTCAAAATATTGTTGGTCTGTTTGGGTCGAGAAGTTTCCACTATCAGCAGCCCTATGAGGCTCAAGTCCAATGCTAAACTCCTCACATTCCATATGGTTCTCAAGGAGTGGTTAGTTAACCTTACACCCTTCAATCTAGGCAGTACATTTATCCTGGCTCGTCCACTTTCCAGGGTGGCTATGGCCAGATTTAGTTCGAAAATTTTCCAGGAAATATTCAAGTACCCTTGCAACAGCAAGGACAACCTCTATAGCAACAAGGGCAACCTTTGTTACTGCAAGGGAAACCTTTGTTGCAGCAAGGGCTATCTGCACAACAAAAAGGGCAAATGATCCTACAACAATGTCAACTGCAACAACTACAAGGGAAACCCTTGCAACAGTTGCAGCAAACCGTGCAATAGTATATGCGATATGGTCCACAAACCTCCCATCCCATGTCCTCGTAGGGCCAACCTCTACAGCCCCATGGACAAATTTTTCGGCCACAAGGCTAACCTTTGCAGTAGCAAAACCAACCCGGGCAGTAGCAACCTTTGTATACATATCAGCGGGTCAA
Organism: Pinus tabuliformis; assembly: GCA_031772625.1. Taxonomy (NCBI): domain Eukaryota; kingdom Viridiplantae; phylum Streptophyta; class Pinopsida; order Pinales; family Pinaceae; genus Pinus; species Pinus tabuliformis. The sequence continues at coordinate 841,309,459 of CM062805.1, forward strand.
CCCTTGCAAGGGAAAGGCCAGGGGCAAGTCCTACAGTAGAGGCCTAAAATCGAAATGTCTTAGGTCAACATGTCCATAATCCTTCTGGCCAAGGGCAACAGGTACAAAACCCTAATGTGCTAGGTAAACAGGTACAAAATCCTTTTGGTCAAGGGCATCAGGTACAACATCCCTATGTCCAAGGGAAACAAGTGTATCAACCTTATGCCCAAGGACACCATGTCCAAAATCCTCTTTTTCAAGGATAATAGGTTCACCACCTATATGTTCAAGGGCAACAGGTACAATATCCATATGTCCAAGGTCAACAGGCTTAACAACCTTTCGACCCGTATGTTGCTTATCAGCAACCTATCATTGGACAGTTCCAAGGTATTCAAGGTCAACATTCTCCCTATGGTCAAGTTAACCTACAATGGGGCAGCATCAGATGCCATATGGCCAAAATCCCCCACTGTGGGGAAAAAATCCTTACCAATAGGGATGGGCTCCTCTGTTCGGACCCACTTACAGACCTCCTATCCCTTTTAATACTCAATTGCCATTCTTGGCCACACTAGAGTTGCCATATGTGTCTCGCCTTACGAATGATCCAATCCTTCATTTGCCATACTGGCCTCTAGTGTCATCCAAGATACCAAGCGATTGTCCAAATTTAGATGGGAAAGAAAAAGAAGAACCTCAAGACCATGTTATGACATATCACCTCTAGTGCTCTTAGAACTCTTACATTGATGATTCCCTTTGTATCCATCTTTTCCAATGAACCCTCACAGGAGCTGCAGCCAAGTGGTACATCAAGCTTCCTCAAAGTACTTACCATGAATTTAACTTTTTAGCCATGTCTTTCCTCATGCATTTTTAGCTGCCAGTTCGTTATGAAATTGGCACCTATTTTCTCACATAGCTTAAGAAAGATACTGTGATGCACATCTCCGATCACATCCATGAATGGAGATGTAGACATCACTTGATCAAATTTGAGATTGTTGATCAATTGCTCATTGCATGGTTCACTAAATCATTCGTGGCCCCAATTGCTCACGATAAGCTATGGGTGGGTGCGTTACTGAAGAACAAGCCATTGCCCGTGCCCAGTACTTAGATCTAATTTACTCTCAGTTTGGCACTTTGTATGAGTTATTACTTGATGCCCCTGTTATAGACATTTTTGTGCCTTACAACATTGAGCATGAAATGTCCATAAACTAAGGGATCCAAATTCCCTAAACATGTTGTTACTACCCCTAGAGGAACAAGGCCAACTAACCACAGCAATTCACAGAAGTTCTCCACCTGAAAACACTCAAAAACAAGCCAATTCCGGATCATGTCAACTGCTCCACTGAGCATCTGCACTGAATGTCAACTGCTACACTGGCTACCTGCGTTGAATGTCAACTCCAACAAAGGCTACCTGCGCTGAGTGAGTTTGGACATGTGGCAGAGTCATTCCTCAAGGTGTCAATGCCCAGGAAGCTTCCAAAATGACACTTGCATCAAGGAATTCGACTAGTGATGAGTAAGAGGTTCCAAATCTCCAAGTGGAAGCAAGAACCTCCAAGTGGACTCAAGAACTGATAGAGGGAGAGGACACTAGTCAGATATCAAGCTGACTCATCCTCTCTCCAAATAATTATATATAGATCTCTCCTCCATGGGATCTAGAGGCTGGAATGTTGTGATTGCAAAGAATTGCTGTTGGTTTGTGGCTGGAAACATTGGGTGCTTAATGCTTTGAAGGGAGCTGAAGAAAGAATTCTATTCTGCTGGGAAGGAGATGCTGGATTGGAGCCCTGTGGATTGTATCTCTTCCTGAACCCTGTTACTTATCAATAAAGCTATCTTGATTCTTTCCTATATGCTTTTGTATTTTGTATGATTGCATTAGTGTATTTGATTTACTTCTAATCCTGAATCATTTATGAATATGTATATTTGCCTTTGTATTGTGTTCTTGTCTTGTCGCAAGTAGTTGTTCTCTTGCCACAGGTAGCTGTTCTCTTGTGATCTCGTGGGATTCAAGTAGTTTTTCTCTTGAGCAAGCGAGGAGACAAGTATCTGTGGACACACAAAGAGAAGAGGATCTAGATCGAGGGACAACCGGAAGACAACGGTAAGTCTGCCGATCTCCCCTCTTTCACATTTCATAAAGGAAGAAATCATAATAGCTGTATTCGTTTGTTGCTAAGGCGCTGTCACACCTTAGGTGGATAGGATCGTCCTGCATAGGAATTTTTCCCCACAACAAATTGGCAACTCCACTGGGGAAGAACTTGTTTATTCATTTCATTTGTGTTTCCGTCATTTGTTTACTTCATAGACTTGACAGCAACTATTGAACTGCATCTTTCCCAGATGCAAAGTAGAAAGTTGCTGCTTTGATCCAGTTTGTTGGACTTGTCTATGATCTAAACTAGATCCACAAATGATTTGATGATCCTTGTGATAGTCTTTAGTACCCTATCAAAGTATCCCTCTGTTTATACCTTGCTTGTGTTTCTGATTTGCCCTGAAACAGTTGATTTTTGAGCATTTTATGACCCAGAACCCAAGGGAAACGAGAGTTTCTCTTTCAGCGGAACTGCTGTGAAGGCAGTCTACATTTCAACGAAGGTCCCGAAGGGGCTACCTGCGCTGAATGTCAAGTCCTCAGTGTTGAGGTTGCGCTGAACCAGTTTTGCTTTGAGCAGCTGGGGTTCTTTGTCCTCTGTTGCCCTGTTTTGATCTCTTTTTTTTGCAGCCTTTAACCAGCATAGGTACCAGTCTGATAAGCCTTTTCTTTGCTTAGATTCTGCCTCTTTTTGTACAAAAAGACTGTGAATTTTTTTTTTTGTGTTTGTGGTGTCGTTTACAGTCTTCCTTTGCATGAGTAAAGTAGTCATCCTGTAGCCTTTGATTCAGATCTGATTGATAGTGATCTTAGAAGAGAGTTCATTGGTTGTTTTCAGATTGATTATAGATTTACTTTTGCTTATTGGTTTGAATTTGTCTCTTTCAGAGTGTCAAAACAAGTCTTTATTTCGAAAATCGCAAATTGATTGTAATCTCTTCTACCCTTGTTGATTTCGAAGAAAGTGAACTTGTTTGTATTAATCATTGTAAAAGCAAATTCAAAGTTGTGCAAAAAGCTTTCTTTGTAGGCATTTATACTAAGAAAGTGGAAAACAAACACCTGCATTGTGCATTTTGCATTTGATAGTTTGCATGTTGGATTTAGGGAAAGTGCATTAGAGTGTGCTGATTGCTCTTTGAGAAAAGATAGTGTTATTCTTTTCCCTTAGTAGCTAGGATTTTCAAAGTTGAAAAGATAATAAAGCTTGCTTATCATCTTAGACTGCATTTAGGAATTTGTATCATACATCTCGTGGTGAACCTTGAAAGGCAAACTTTAAAAAGATCAACCTAAAATAAACTGAATGAACTTAACAACGCTTTGTAACATAACGCACAACATAGAGGTCTAGGCTAGAGACGTGTTCCGGCGTCGTTAAACCTAGTGACTGTCGATCTCGAAGAAGGTGGGTGATTCCTCCTGAGAGACGATGGCGCTAATACGGATTTGTGCTCCCACGTACCATCGCGTATATATTGGGAGACCCCTATAGGCATATATCTTTTATCCTTAGGAAGCCGTGTCAGCCACCCTACTGATCGCAATGCAGTGAACACAGCATTCACGAAGATCGACCACCCGTACCGTAAAAAGTATTCTGTGGTTTTGCAAAAAGTTTGGCACACCCTCTGCCTAGAACTCCAGAGCAGTTTCTTTTGGCCTTTTTCAGACTCTATAACAAAAAAATTCCATCCGAGCATTTGTCACTTCGGGCTCGTTAAAACATCGAAGGAGATTAGAGTCATCTTTAGCTTTTTCTCGACTCTTTAAAACTGAAAAAGCAAGTTGTGTCTAAAAGCGTCGTTAACAATTTATTTTAAATGGAACAATCACCCTTTAATTCCTGCATTGATCTTTAGGTTGAAGAGATGGAGCACACCAACCAAGGAATTCCTCTTGGTGGAAATCCTAGTCCCTTCTCCTCTTGGGGAGATGTTGGTGCGCCCCACATGGCCACATTGTCACTTCCAGGACTGACAATTGGCCTACCAGTTTGGCTCTTTTCAACCAATGTCGTTCAGAATACCACCATTCCTGAACAGTTGAGTCAACAGTTAGATCAGACAAGAGTTGCCTCCCAGCCTTCAACTTCATCTTCCTCCCCTCCTTCCTCTTCGCTTGACGGAACTGGTCGAATTAAAAACCAGGTTCCTAAGGAGAAGAAGGAGAAGAAGAAGAAAGAAAAGAAGAAGAAGGAGCCTAAGGCGACTGGGGGCAAACAAGTGTCATCTAACAAGAATCCACACACCGCACTCGTAAGGCCTAAATCGCCATGCGTCATATGCAAGGGAGACCACTTCCATAGAGATTGTCCCTGTATCCCGTGGATACTATGAGACTGATCCCCCCATTTGCACAATTCGGTAGCATCGACCTCTGATAGCCATGTCGACTGCTCACCATCAACTAGTGGGAGTGAAGCTCCACGACAGAGCGGGAGAGCTAAATTTCCTTGCAGACTGTGTGAAGGCGATCACGCCATCCACCGTTGTCCCTTCTTAGATGAGGCAAAAAGAGTTCTCGAAGATCGCCCGATTTTACGAGCGCATCTCCCTCCTGGATATCAAAGACTCCCGCCAAGTCCCTCACTAGTTGAGAATCCGGCTGAGCCACTTAGGTGGTCAGCCGAAGCACCTGTCATTGAAGAAGAACTGTCTGGATACATGCCTGACGAAAGTCAAAAGGTTGATACGGCAGTTGACCCGGTTTTGCCTTCAGAGGCTCCATCTTTGAATGACACCATCACAGAGGAGAATAAAGACGACACCGTCCAGATTCTCTTCATCAGCATTGACTCTGATGATCAAGGGGGCAATGCCACCATTCCTTTGTCGCAGCAAGGAAGTTCATCAGAGCGCTATCCGGCCGTATATTCGGTCCCACCACCAAGCAACCTGGTTGTGTCCTTTGATTGGAACCAACTAGGCAGACCCCGGTTGCCAGCCAGTATACCATTCAGAATTATTTGTCAAATATACAGAATGGTAATGGCTGGCACTATCATTGATGAAGGGGCATCTGTGAGTATCCTTTCCTCTATTGCTTGGAAAGCACTTGGTTCGCCAGCACTTTTACCTGAGATGAGAAATCTATTGGGTTTTGATAAAGGAACCAGTCGACCTTTAGGGATCCTCCCCAATGTGCCTATAACATTGAAAGGGAAGACCGTTCAAATGAACGTGATGGTCGTTCAAGGACCCTTGGATTATAACCTACTCCTTGGATGAGACTATATATATTGCATGGGAGCTGTAGTCTCCTCACTCTTTAGAGTAATGTGTTTTCCGCATGAAGGAAGAATGGTCAAGCTCATGGACCAACTTTCATTTCCCAGATCACACATCGCAAATAGTCATGTGCCATCCCTAAATGGTCTATTCATGCAAGAAGTGTCTCAACCCACGGTCCGTCCTCCTAATGAGCGCGAGTAATCCAGGAGGATGTGACTGGAACCCAGGGGGCATGCGTCCTGGCCTGCTTCGGCAGGAAAACTTTGGGTATAGGGTAGGTTTCCGCAGGAGAAAATGACTAGTCCGTACCCTGTCCGTTATTTGGAAGAGGGGTTGTTCTGGAATAAGATTCTTTTGTCAAAGTTACGTGTTTGACAACAGTCATTCACCCTTGTCTATTTCGGTAGACATTGCCGAGGAAATGTTTTGTTTGAAAGATTAACGAGACAATCTTTGGGTAACCTGAAAGAGGTAAGCCTCTCTCGATTAAAACAAATGTTTTGGCGGAGGGTAAGTAGAGGTAACCTTGAAACTCTGTTTTATACCTGGGGGCATGCAAACCTTTTGGAGTGCAAGCAAGGGGCGACTATTTATTTTTTTAAATTTTTAGGTCCTCCCTTTAAACCTGTAGGTCTAACCCTTTAAACTCGTAGGATTAGCCGTTTCCGAACTTGCATAAAGAAAGGATGGGGAGCAAAGCTTAGTGAGATGAAGCTCCATAAAAAATAGAATCTTGATGAGACACTCTTATCAAATGACTGGGTAATCGAGCAATTTTAGCATAAAGATCATGCTCGTTAAAAAATAAACGCAAGATCCGAGCAGTTTTAACGCGGTCTTCATGCTCGTTAAAAAATAAATATAAGCAGTGAGCAGAGTTTCCTCCAGTGTTTAAGCTCATTTTTAACTAAAAAATGAACCTATCTCGGCAAATAACCACTGTGATCGTAAATTTATCAACCATAAAGCCTTGGTCGTGTTTGCACCTGCCACCTCCACTTTTCATTTGGCCGATCGTTCACCCCCATATGATTGTTTACCTATTTTGAGGAACAGCTACGAAGAGTGATTTCACCTAGCATCCTTGTGACACTGCCATGATTGGAAAATTCCAACCTGTACCTGGAATCAGTTGCTATCCCTGTTTATCACTCGTTCCTCAAAAGACGAGTCTTCTTTAAGCTCTTTTCAATTGACTCGTAAAATATGAAAAGATTGTCGAGTTTTGGCCTTCCAGCTCGTTAAAGGACAGGAAGAGATATCCCTCCTCTAGATTTTAATCTTTTTGGACCTGAGGGATTATTGCACAAAAAGGTCGAGCGCTTGTTTTATTCGGCTCGTTAAAATTATCGAAAACTCATCCCTTCTGTATTGTTTTATACTTTTTCGGACTTAAGGGATTAGATGACGAAAAAGGAATTTTGGAGTTAACTTTATGTACCTTTTTAGACTCTCTAAAAATGAAAAGGACCGAGTTATCCTTGTCATTAGACTCGTTAAAATTATTAAATAGCGAGAAACTTGTCTTTAGACGAGAACGAGTTTCACTATCGCTAAGCTCGTTAAAACATAGCGATGGGCTTGCCCGAAGGGCAGGTTATAGAACAAGCATATGTTATCCTCCTCAAGCTTGACAAAAATAAAGAGGTACTGGTCAGCAATGACTGGGGAAAAATTGGGAAAAATCAAGAAAACTTTGATGGTAGCAGGTCGCTCTTGAACATGACACTTTTCCTCCGTATCACAATCGGGTTGGGTTGTTTCATTCACCGGTCACATCACCATGGTCTCGCCATACCATCCATATTTGGGGTAATGCTACCGATCCATCGCATCAGTGTCACCATATTTTCAAGAGAAGTCGTTCAGAAAGAGTCAACCGGGTCCCATCCACTGCCATACATTATCCTTCATCCATTCATGACCGCCACCCTGAATCATATGTCACAGATCGTTTTCACCTCCATTAAAATCATTAGCTCTGTTCCGTGTCACTGATGTGGGATTCATCAAGGCCCTCCTTTGATGGATCACTTCTTGTTGACATCAGCTCATTATCCAAGAAGTTGATCTAGGAACAACCCCTTCAGTACTTTGAAGCTTGCATGCCTCAATGGCAAGTTTCTCACTTCCGGCGACAGGTATACATTAATGACCTTCGACCAGAAGATTTTGCGTGGTGTTCGATGCCAATTCCTTTATTCACGCCGCGTGAATTGTACTGCAGTACCTTGAGGGTCATTATCATTATCGGTGATTCCTCTCGCGCTTGTTAACGGTTTACATCATTGACCGGTAATCAAGCGATGTCTTTCCATGTTCGACTTCAGCGCAATTCTCACATGGATCGACTTGTACTTAGAGTGAAGATCGAACGAGTTTGAAGACCCCGGATCTAGTTTCATCCATCCGGGCTGTGATATATATTCAGGAAAGATAAAGACATTTGACATGTACATCATTGCAGCAGATGATTATCCTACTCAAAGGATGATAATTTCGCCAAAATTATCAGTCTACCATCATACGATCGTCTGTTCTATGTACAAAAATGAATTTATAAAGCTGAGCATGGGAATGCCCGCCTCAGCTAGATCATGAAAGCAGTATGAATCATAATGTGTTGTATTGTATTTTATTTACAAGTCTCCTCCCAGCAGATGGATGAACTTCGGACCCTCCTAGATAAAGCATTTCACCCGATAAACGACCTCATACTTTAGGGGGCAACTGTTATAGACATTTTTGTGCCTTACAGCATTGAGCATGAAATGTCCATAAACTAAGGGATCCAAAGTCCCTAAACATGTTGTTCCTACTCCTAGAGGAACAAGGCCAACTAACCACAGCAATTCACAGAAGTTCTCCACCTGAAAACACTCAAAAACAAGCCAATTCCGGATCATGTCAACTGCTCCACTGAGCATCTGCGCTGAATGTCAACTGCTACACTGGCTTCCTACGTTGAATGTCAACTCCAACAAAGGCTACCTGCACTGAGCAAGTTTGGACATGTGGCAGAGTCATTCCTCAAGGTGTCAATGCCCAGGAAGCTTCCAAAATGACACTTGCATCAAGGAATTCGACTAGTGATGAGTAAGAGGTTCCAAATCTCCAAGTGGAAGCAAGAACCTCCAAGTGGACTCAAGAACTGATAGAGGGATAGGACACTAGTCAGATCTCAAGCTGACTCATCCTCTCTCGAAATAACTATATATAGATCTCTCCTCCATGGGATCTAGAGGCTGGAATGTTGTGATTGCAAAGAATTGCTGTTGGTTTGTGGCTGGAAACATTGGGTGCTTAATGCTTTGAAGGGAGCTGAAGAAGGAATTCTATTCTGCTGGGAAGGAGATGCTGGATTGGAGCCCTATGGGTTGTATCTCTTCCTGAACCCTGTTACTTATCAATAAAGCTATCTTGATTCTTTCCTATATGCTGGTGTATTTTGTATGATTGCGTTAGTGTATTTGATTTACTTCTAATCCTGAATCATTTATGAATATGTATATTTGCCTTTGTATTGTGTTCTTCTCTTGTCGCAAGTAGCTGTTCTCTTGTCACAGGTAGTTGTTCTCTTGTGATCTCGTGGGATTCAAGTAGTTGTTCTCTTGAGCAAGCGAGGAGACAAGTAGCTGTGGACACACAAAGAGAAGAGGATCTAGATCGAGGGACAACCGGAAGACAACGGTAAGCCTGCTGATCTCCCCTCTTTCACATTTCATAAAGGAAGAAATCATAATAGCTGTATTCGTTTGTTGCTAAGGTGCTGTCACACCTTAGGTGGATAGGATCGTCCTGCATAGGCATTTTTCCCCACAACAGCCCCGCTGCCATCATCCAATCCCATGGCTTCAAATTCACAAGTTGTAACTCCTATCGATGGAGTTATTGGTTTAGTATCCCAAACCCCTGCTAAATCTTCTTCCAAATACAAGTCGGTCTTGAATGTTGTTCCCAATAGTTCTTCCCAAAATCCTCCTATCCCTAGTAAAACCTCAGAAGTCCACACTATCTAGTCTACCTCAGTGGAAAAATCCTTGAAAGGTAAGAAGAAAGGAAAAGGCACAGGTAAAGTCAATGCCCCAAAACATGGTCCTCCCAAATCGTCTGCTGGCAAATCTTCACAATGGAAACCTAAGTATCCCTGCCTCATTTGTGAGGAAGATCACTACACATAGGATTGTCCCCAATGATTCAAAGTTATTCATCTGCTCAAAGGGACCCCCGCTAACCTGAGAGAGGCATTTTTGTCTCAGTAGACCCAAATGGTAGACCAACCACAATCATCTGCTTCCTCAAGATCTCAAGTGTTCATGATGAGTACACCTATTAATGTGGCTACTAGATTGAAATATTACCAAAGTTATACCTCGACAGCTGGGAAAGAGAAATAAGCCACCCCTTCTTCTTCTGTCTCAAGTTCTCGCCCTCTTCATATCGAGTGCCCTAACCCTGATTCTGCTATACGACCACCTCTTGAGGTGTGCTACAGAAATGCTCATACAATCCTAATGCCCGAGCCACTTAGCATTATAATATTGTCAAGGATTTGGCTCAGGCACCGTCAGCTATGTCAGCTCTCTAGGTGCTCCAAAGCTTCCCATCGCAATGGAAATCTTTGTTGTCAACTATAGCAGGTATCGATCCCACCCATTCCAATTTGATATGTTTTGATCTAGAGAACCATGTTCCATGCCTCCCTCATTAGATTTCCTTTCTCATTCAGGTAACCATCAATGAGAAGACCATCCATAAGACTGTCATCGATGAAGGTTCTTCCACTTGCATCATGTCAATCGCATGCTGGAAGGCCATTGATTCTCCTTCTTTGAACCAATCTCCAAACACTTTGGAAGCTTTTGATGGGCATGACTCGTGACCCTTTGGTGTCTTACCTAACCTTGCCATTACCTTGGAAGGTAAGATAGTCCAAGTCAAGGTAGAGATTGTTGACACCAATCTCAATTACAATATTTTACTTGAACGAAGCTGGACCCATGCTATGCATGTTGTAGCCTTCTCCTTATTCCGCGTGATTCATTTTCCCCATCAAGGGAAGATCATTAGTGTCAACTAGCTGTCTTTCTTTGCCTCTTCCTCTTCGAATGGCAATGTCTGTACGTCAAGCACACTAGTGCTCCATATGAGAGTGTGGGGGTAGGTATTTTGAAAGATTCTACCTTAATGGGAATATCTCCACTCCCACCTCCTCATGTTGCCTCTCTTAACATGGTCACGGTGAAATCTGATCTTTGGGTCATCCCTTCACTAGATCTTGTTGATACCTAGGGCAAGGTTATGCCACTTAGTCCTGCTGAAATCAATTACATGGAAATTGTTTCATCTTCGAGTTCTGCATCCTCTAATTCTTCTATTAAGAAGACCTCTCTCAATACGTATTCTCAATCCATGTGGCTTGGCTCTTTGGAATCACCTAATCTCTTACCTGAGGCTTTCCTTGTTGATGAAGGTATCATGGAAGTCATGTCTCTCGATGAACCACCTTGGGCTGATACTCATCATCGCTCCTTGTTCCTCCCTCGTCCGACAGTCATGTCTACTACTTTTGAAGTGTCCTCTTCTCCATTTCCTTCCCTCATGCTTCCGCCACCGATCAAGAATCATGAAGTATGGTTAGAAATAAATTTGGGTAATATTACCCAAACAATGCCGATTGATATTTATATCAAGCCTGGTATCATTGAACACGTCCATATCAAGGTATCTTTTTCTCCAGATGAGATCAAGACTTATACTCATCTATTTTAGGAATTTCTTGATGTGTTTGCGTGGTCCTATGAAGAAATGCCTGGCATTGATCCTATCATTATTGTCCATGAAATACTGACTTATCCGCGCGTGAAGCCTATTCGCGAATGGCTCTGCCTAGTGCACCCTAGGAAGGTCGCCACTATCAAGGTTGAAGTTGAAAAACTTCTCAAAGTTGGGTTCATATATCCCATCCCTCTTACCGATTAGGTGTCAAATATTGTCTCAGTGATGAAAAAACAAGGCATGATCCACGTTTTCGTTGATTATCAAGATCTAAATCATGCTTGTCCTAAAGATAACTATCCTCCTCCCTTCATTGATCAAATCATTGATGAATGTGCTAGGAGTGATATTTTTTCCTTTATGGGCAGTTTTTCTGGTTACAACCAGATCAACATTGCACCGACCGATCAAGAGAAGAAAACTTTTATTTGTCCTGGGGTATGTTCGTGTACAAAAATCTTCCTTTCGGCCTCAAAAATGTTGGGGCTAGGTTTCAACGGGAAATGTCCTATGCATTTCATGATATTCGTAACATTGCCCAACCTTACTTGGATGACCTTCTCGCTCATTCTCGTAATCGTCAAGATCACCCTGACCATCTTCGACAGATTTTTCTGCACTGTAGAACCTACAACATTCGGTTAAACCCACATAAATGTGTTTTTTGTGTAGAATCCAGACAACTCCTTGGATTTATCGTTTACAAGGATGGTATTTTCCTTGATCTGCTTAAAGTCAAGGCCATTGTAAATTTACCCACCCCCCCCATCTTCATTGCACCAACTCCAGAGCTTGCAAGTAAAGGAAAATTTTCTCTGTCATTTTATACCTAATTATGTTGGGGTACCTATGGGATTTAGCCGGTTGCTAAAACAAGGAACGCCCTTTGCATGGGATGAGGTTTCCAAAAAATCTTTTGATGATATCAAGGTCGTCCTCGTAAATGCTTCTTTGTTACATCCCCCGGATTATTATCGAGATTACTTTCTTTACTTAACTGTAGCCCCTAGCACCATTACTATGGTCCTAGTCCAAGATGATGATGAATGGAATGAACATGTTATCTACTACCTTAGTTGTAATCTCCTCGACACTAAAGCATGTTATGTCCATGTTCAGAAGTTAGTTATGGCTTCCATCCAGGTTGTTCAACACTTTCAGAAATACCACCCCTTGCACACGATTACGGTGATTTTCGAATGCAACCCCATGACCTACATCCTCACTTGTCAGTTGCTGGAGGGGAATATTCTAAATGGATTTTCATCCTGTAAGAATTTGATTTGATATTTTCTACTGCCAAATCTAAGAAGCCACTCGTTTTGACTAAATTGATTCGTTCCTTCCTTTTAAGTCTCTCCCTGCTGGTGTAGATGAACATCTTCTGGACGAGACTCTCTTCTTGATTAGCACCCTTGATCCATGGTATGGTGATATCATCGTGTATCTCCAGACGTCCACGTTCTGGTCCATGTTGACTAAGGATGATCACCGAAGGATTCGACATCACTCCCAACCCTACCATATTATTGGTGATACTTTATACCATGTCAGTGTCAATTCAGTTCTTCGTCGATGCCTTACGATCAAGGAGGTTGAAAGAGTTCTCAATGACTACCACTCTGGGGCATGTGGTGCTCATATGTCTGGCTATGCTACCACTCAAAAAATCCTTCGCTCTAGTTATTTATGGTTGTCCATTTTCAAGGACTGCATCCTTGTTGTTTGCAAGTGCCATGAATGTGAAATTTACCAACGCAAGATGCATGCCCCACCCACTCACCCGCACCCCATCACTACCGTTGGTCCTTTTTCCAAATGGGGCATTGATTATATGACATGTAACCTCATTCAGCCGGGGGGCATGGCTATATTATCGTCGCTATGGATTATTTCACCAAATGGGCTGATGAGATGCCTACATACTCTACGGACGGTAAGACAATGGCTCAATTTCTTTTCAACCATGTTATTTCTAGGTTTGGCGTACCTCAAATCATTGTCACAAACCATGGATCCTATTTTTGAGATTACATGATGGCTAAGTTGACACTCACATTGGGCTTGCACCAAGATGACTCAACCCCATATTACCCTGAGGCCAATGGCCAAGTTGAAGTTGTAAACAAGCTTTTGGTTACAATGCTTTAGCGTAATATTGGGATGCACAAGTAAAATTGGCATCTCATGCTCTTTTCAAATTTGCAGGCTTACCAAACCTCGACCAAAGACGCAACTGGTTTCACACCACTCTAGCTAGTCTATGGTATGGAAGCAACATTGCCGATCGAATGTGAGATTCATTCACTCAAGCTAGCTGTTGAACTTCTCCTCGAAACATCACCTTAGGAAGAATGCCTCTTATATTTAGAATGACTAGATGAGACTCGTTGTCTCGCTACATTGGTTATTGAAGCACAAAAGAAATGGGTCAAGTCCCATTTCGATCAGTTGGTCTCCCCTCATGCATTCCTTGAGCGTGATTTGGTCTTACTATACGACCAAGCTAATGATAAGATAGGGGCAAGCAAGTTTGAACCCATGTGGTATGGACCCTACATTGTGAAACGTGTTTTGCAAAAAGGGGCCTATGATCTTATTGATTATGCAGAAAATCCTCTAGATAAGCCTCGGAATGGGCTTTACCTCAAGAAGTACTATGCTTAGGTCATCTTCCATGGTTGCTTGTGTACATTAGTGTGTCATTCATTTTTGTGCAGTGTGGTTTGGTGTGTTAGTTTCCAAACAACTTTCCTATTTACTATGTTTTCCTTCCTTTGTAGATGTTTGCGACTCCTCATATCGGTTTCACTGATGGTTCCTGTCGTAGTACCCGAAACCTATCATCCATGGCATGGGCTATTTATGAACCTAATGGTGAGTTGATTGACCTTCAAGGTATCTGTTTAGGTCATACAACTAACAACATTGCTGAATATAGTGTGGTCATCGAACTGTTGTCAAAAGCCATTGCTCTTGACATTCGAGAGTTGGTTGTCAACTTGGATTCACAGCTTGTCGTCCTTCAACTCAATGGGAAATATTATGTTAGAAACCCTCAAATATTGAGAATGTATCTCTGTATTCGTCTACTGGAGAGACATTTTGATTACATTACATATCATCATATTCCTAGGCATATGAATACATTGACAGATCCATTAGCTAATTATGTGTTGGATAGACATTTACGAAACATGTGAAAAGATAAAACAAACCATTTGTACCATAGTAAGAAAGAAAATATTGCATATATATATATATATATATATATATATATATATATATATATATATATATATATATATGGTGATAATGTTTGATACATCAAAACCCCAAAAAATAATATGTGTGTCCAAAATAACATCGATGACTCACAGGCCTCATATATCGATGGCACACAGGCTTAAAAAAAATGTAAATGCTAGACCCAGGAACTAATCAACATGGTGATCATGGTAGAATGATACAGCTCATGCAACATGAGTCACCAATTGGCGGATCTGATCCTAGACTCCCAACGTGTGTCTCTAGTACTAGCGAGGAATTCTCCCACCCGAGCATACTCTGGGATACCACGAGTCAACCCATGAAGGTTCATTGTGATCTCCTCATTGTCACTCCCCTCCTAATAAGGAGCGACAATATCAATCGGGTGGATGATATGCCTGGCTATTGGGTACATCCCAACAATTCGCTCTAGTCCAACATCTGCATTAACAAGAGAACTTTTATAAGCACATATATACCAGAAACAACTAAAAATCTCAAAATCTCAAAAATTGATTTTTTACCTTCATTGTCAAAATCCTCTCCATCTGGTAGCGGAATGTCCGGATCTCCATGGAAGTCAATGCCACTGTATGGCTAGTCCTCCATGACAATCTTCTGCCATTGTACCATGAAAAGAATGTAGGTCTATATGACATGTGATGGGCCCCAGAGATCCTGGGCATCAAATGACTCCAACGGGCCATTCGCGAGTCGCGTGGCATGGGAGGATCTATCTCAGTTAACTGGTATTGGAACAGTGGCACCCATTCCAAGAAAAAGGTCACTAGTACAGATCCAAAGCAAAATTGCTTCATATTCCCCACCTAGCTTTGGTTAGTTGGTGATTTATGTTCATCTTCATGGCCTCTTCCCAGTTGAAGATCGTAGGTGCTGTGCAGCTGATAACATATAGGAACTTCGACTTGTTGGTCTCATGTACTGCCAGGGACCCCACCACTCTATTGATAGTCAATAGAAGAACTCTTAGTGTCAAATCCTAAACAGTGGAAATCTAAATCTTCCCACTCTTTGATTTGAGGGCCTCAGGGAAATGTTTAGCAATAAATGAGGATATGCTTGCCCCAATTGACCTTGGCCCATACAAGCTGATTGGTTCCCCTCTTTGAGACAGTCCTGTAATGAAGTATATATATGAAGTTTCTAACTCTAGCTCCTAGTCACCAATGATGAATATTTCCAGATTTATGTCCCAAAGACTAATCTAGTACTAAAGCAACTCAGGTTGGGCCCACATCCTTGGCGTGAGAAAGAATTTGAGAAGCCCACAAGACCTCAAAGCTTCGAGGCAATTTGGATCATTCAATGCCTAGGTGTCCACATCTTCATGTTCTCGTTCTTTCGAGTCCACCATTTTCAGCGATTCTTTCTTATAAAAGCCATAGATTTGAGTCAACAGTCATGCTTGGCCCATAAATTTCAAATTTTAACGGTGCTTTTGAGAGGAAGTAGGGTTTTTCCCTAATCACGGTGCTGACGTGCTTGTTTTAAAAATAATTTTGCCGACGACGCGATAGGCCATGTTAATTACCCTCGGTCGGTGTGATTCCATGCCCAGAAGTAATGCCGACCGAGGGCGAAAAAGTTTTGATAAAACCTCCATCAAAAAACCTAAAAATGGTTAAAAACAAGAATAAAAGACATGAAAATGGAGCTCAGGGCCTTGGCTCTTACCTGTAATTGGCGGCTTGGCGAATGACCTCCTGAATCTCCCACAATCTGCTCTGAGACAATTAGGTTAAAAGTGAGTAAAAAGTCTTCACAACAAGGTAAAATGGTAAATGGTAAAAATATATTTACTTTTCTCCTTTTTATTTAGTTTTTCATGAAAATATTAGGTTTTGTAAATATTTTTAACCTATTTTTCCTCAAGAACTAGATAATGCACTTTGCCTTTTTGCATAGTGATAGGTGATGGATGTTTGATAATGATGGCGAGTCATGTTTCAGCTCTTTTCTTGACTCATTAAACTCATATGAAAATATTGCCGAGTATTTTTCTTTTTTGACTCCTAAAAGAGAATAAAATGGGGGGTCTGCTTTGAAGCTCTTTTTTGACCGTTTAAAAGAGAAAAGATAGTGGAGCCCTTGTCGTTTCGAACTCATTAATGGATATGAAACGTCATGCACCTAGTATAAGTTTACCCCATTTTCGGGCTAGGATGCACTATTTACGAAAAGGTACTCCTTGGCTGAAATGGTCAAGCAGTTCTCTCAAGTATCATTTTATACCTTTTTGGGCTTGAGAGACACAAACATATAAAAAGGGACCATGTGGAGTTTTCTTTTATGTGTCTTTTTCAAACTCTCTAAACATGAAAGAGATATTGAGTTACGCATTTGTTGGACTCATTAAAATATTAAATGACATCGGATTCGTCACCATGACAAACATGAGCTTCTCCTTCTTAGGGCTCATTAAACTTACTAGGTTAGATTCATTCGAAGGATGAACTTATAGTGTAAGCATATGCTATCCCCTTCAAGTTTGCAATAAAAAATAATTGGGGTACCTGCCAGAAATGTTGGGGGAAAATTTGGAAATCTAATCAGTTGTGTCGGCAGCTCACTCTTTAACATGAAACTTTCTACTTCATGTGGGGTTGGGATATCCTCCTTTGTATCATTGACCTTCCTGGGTTGTGTTGTTCATTTTTTCCTTCCATTTGATCTCTTCGACGTTATCATTACCACCAATCCTATGGGTCCAAGAGCTGCCAAACTTCTAGTTGTGTTGCCGATATGTTCAAAGAGTTTTCCTTCTCTAGTTACATTTACCTCTGATTCTCTATATCATCCAAAATAATTTTTCATCCTTTTGTCTCACGTCAATGATGAGGGATACATTATGGCCCTCCTTCGACATAGTCACTTCCTGTCGACTTCAACTCATTATCCAGGAAGATGGCCGAGAGACTCCCTTCCAGTACCTTAGAGCTTGCATGCCATAATCGCAAGTTCTTCGCACTTGATGATGAGTTCACATCATTGGATTTCGATCGAGTGATTTTACGGGTGTTCAGCTTCAGTTCCTCTATTCACATTCCATGGATTGTGTTGAGAGTACCTTGAGGAACATTGTCATTATTGGTGGTTTCTCTCGTGCTTGTTAACAGTTTACATCATTGACTAGAAATCAAGCGACTTTCTAGCATTCTCGTGTTATACAGGAAAATGACCTCCTTATCATTTGAGAGGGCAAAGACATGATGATTGAAGCAATGACCAAGTTCACAAGCCTTGTTTCCAAGCTAACATTGCCTGTACACTAGAAACCTACTTTATAAAGCTTCTTAGCAAGCCTAAGGGTGCATTAGTGACCTAAGTAACTCTACTTGTTACCTCGGGAACAACGTCAGTAAACCCTAATGAGTTTCTAAGGGTCAAAGGGGTGGATTGACTAAGAAATATCCCTATATTCTCTCCTAAATCAACTCAAAAAAGCAAGGAGACATCAAAGTTAGACCTATTTGGGGGATTACTAATCCTGATGGAGTATGAAAAAGGGAAAGAGCTCAAAAGAATGGCAACATCGTTAATTTTACCTAAAGAAACTCATGGAGAAACTTGGCGACCCTAACCTCACATGCTACATAAGCAGAGCTAGGGCTATTGTGAAAGGGGTCAGATTATTTGAAAGGATAGCTTACTTGATTGTCGAGCAAAGTCTCAGACTTAAGCATAAGAAGTTGGTAAGAAGGGAGAGAGAGAGAGGAGATGGAGGGGTAAGGGAAGGCTGATGCAACCAATGGTTGTAATATCTATTTCGACATTAATATAGAACTGAAATTGTACTGTCCACTACGTGATGTTGGTACTATAATTCATTTATATGTTTATTCAATGTCTTTTAGCGTGAATGGCTTAGTTATGTGCAACTAGATGTCTTTTGTATGTTTATGCATTGATTATCAAGGTTTTATGTTGTGATTACACTTCTTTTCTATGTGCAGGACTTGATCTAGGGCCAACTTAGGGGACTTTTGCCTAGCTTCATTGCACTCTCTAGCAACTCCACACGAAGGCTCGAGGTAATGAATCCTTCTCGCTTTGATAGTTAGTTGTTGAATATGGACATGCATGTATCTTTATGACAACTACAAATAATCTTACCATCTACCAAGGGTCTTGGGAAGACCCTTCAGGGTTCCTTCATCTTCCATATGCCGTGCATTAAACCCTATAGTGGAATTGGTGACTCTGCTGGGGACTACACTTAGTTCCCAATTTTTCCCAGAAAGTTCCTAGATATCTCTTTCTTCTAGGCCTTCCTATACTTCTTTGTTGTCTTTCCGACCACTCAGGACCAATACAACACCCTTCTTTCATTTCTATGGCTATGTCCCCCCTGGTAATGTATGTGAACTGAGGTATCCTTAGTGGCCATACCTTTAGGGACTAACACAAGGTGACTGGGGTGGGCTACCCTAGTACCCAACATTGACGAACCTACTCTATCTTCAGTTTTTGGCAGGGTGCTCATCTTCACAAGAATACTTGGCCTCTCAATCTGAGGTTCAGGTGAAGCCCTAAAGTAACTGTAACTGTACATTTGGATAGCTCTCTCTGTTATTTATTTTGATACTAGGTTTCATTTCCAGTGATTGATGCTTATCAGACAGGGTCATTTCCCTCTGCTTGATTGATTTACTTAGTGTATTTTTTATTTTTAGGTGCTAGAGTGTTATCATTGAGACTTTAATAAACACCACTATAAAATTTACTGATAAAAATTATCGACCACCGTGGCTACATCTAGCCCTCATAGTTAATCTAGACAGTTGCTAGGACTTCCCCCACTCACTGCGGAGGATCCACTGAGCTTCAGTGAATCGGATTCCCCGTCTTCAGGAAATGAGTCTCTAAGATCTCACATAAAATCAGTTTGGACATCCCATGACTCAAGATTACTAGAGGATTTATTTATTGAAGGATCTCTTCCCCCATATAATCCTCCGATCACAAATCCGTTGGGCCCACTCTTGGTTACCATTGCATTTGTACCTCCTTTGTCTTTAGTTGGAACACTTCCACCCATCTCGTCGACAACTAATAGGTCGTGGGAAGTTTTGGACACTTTTGGCCCCCCACCACTTCCCCAGTCGACAATCAATACCATACCTTTGATGGTGATCCTTGCTATCCCATTTGTCCCAGGTTCAACCCCTATGGTGATACCCTCCATGAGTGGAACCTAGTCTATTCTGAGTTCCACCCCTTTAGTTTCAAACCGTGTACCTTCGAAAAGTTCTACATATATCTCTCCTTATAATGCTCAATATAGCACAGTTAGCATGGGTCCCTTCAACCAACAATATGTTTGGCATCCATTGTATATTTCTAACCCCCAGATTCAAGTATCTGGGGGCACTCCCAATATGCATATACTGGCCAGGAGCGTAATAGTTCCCCCTCCATTTTTCGGCATGTATGGTCAGTCACTGATTGACATGAACCATCCTTATGTTAGTCAAGGACTTATGGTTAGTTTTGTGGCAAACGGGAACCCTCAAGGAGGTCCCAATCAATCCATGGGGGCATCCTACTCACAACCTCAAATGAGTCAAGGGGGAACTGCTTATCTTAGGGTAACTTCTATCCCCCAGCCTAAAAATCCCTATGGAAATCCACAATACAATGCCATACCCTAGGAACCTACTATACCACTTAAACTATGTATAATATTGGCAACAACATGATGGGAGGACTGCAAGGATCCTCAAGCCATATGTCATCGCCTTGGTCCGATTCGGGGGCATCAAACACTTTTCCTTTTTTGGCAACGTTGGATATCCCCGACTTGTACAAATTACAAATGACCCCATCTATCATAACTTACTTTTGCTTCCAATCCCGCATAAAATACTGGCAGACATCCCGTAGTTCAAATGGAAACAAGGGGAGGATCTAGGTACACACATCACCACCTATCATCTATGGTGTGTTTCTAACTCCATGGTGGATGATAGTATCTGGTTACGTCTTTTTCCCCGCACCCTTACTGGCAACGCAACCAAGTGGTACATTTAGTGTTATAGACATTTTTGGGCACTGCAACCCCAATCAAACATGTCTATAAACCAAGGGCTCCTAAGTCCCTAAAAGTGTTTTTCCATCCCCTAAAAGGACAAGGTTAGCTGATTACAACATCTCCCAGAAGTTCTCCATGAAAAACTACTTAGAACTGGTAAAAATTGGACCATCTCACCTGCTCCATGGTCAAAGTGCACTGCACCCCACCTAAATGCACATGGGAGGTGCGATGCATACTGGAAAGCCCTTCTATGGGGTGTGATGGGCGAGAGTGGACAAATGGCAGAGTCAATTTGCGAGGTGGATGATCATGGAATCTTCCAGAAACTTCTCTTGTGACACTTGCCTCTCTGCATTCGCCCAGGGATGAGTAAGAGATCATCAATCTCCAAGTGGAATCAAGAACTATTAGAGAGAGGACACTAATCAAATCTCAGAAGCTAACTCACCCCCCTTGCAGACATCTATATATGGATCCCTCATCCCAGAGATCCAGAGGCTGGAATTTTGTATCTTGTAAGGAAGCGTTGCTGGTTTCTTGGTGTAACATCATAGTGTTGGGTGATCTAAGATTTTCATGAGGTGAAGAAGGGCTTTCTTGCTAAGAGGATGATGCTGGGTTAGAACAATTGGTTGTAATCCTCTTTGCTATTCTTGATATTAATAAAGCTATTCAAGTTTTCCTCCACATTCTTGTATGATTGATGATATATGCATTTGTGTGGTCAATATATATCTGGTCCTATATTGTTTATGATAGTAGATCTCTATTCTTGGATAGTGTTATGCTGCTTTGATTCCACAGATGCTCTTTGAAGCTGGGTAGACGAGGAAGCGAGTGGCAAATATCTATCAGAAGGGAGAGGAATCAAGCAAGGAACCAAGTGAAAGACAGAGGTTGGTTTCCTTTGTTCCCCTCTTATCTACTTCTCATAAAGGAAAACGAAAGTAGTTTTAGTTTGTTTGCTTCTAAGATAGCTACCACTCTTAGTGGGACTAGCAGCTCTACATAGACACTATATTTCCCGATAACAAAATGGCAACTCCATTGGGGAGCGAATAGATGGTTTGTTTTTCTATATTTGTTTTCTTTATAAACTTACAGACGAAGCCTGAAGTCAAGCCAGCTAGCCTTCAAAATGCATTTGCTATGCAAATGCAAAGTAGATCAATGCTGCTTCAATCTATCTCTGGGTTTTTTTTATGATCTGAACAATCGATTTACAAGCTCTATAATTGCCCTTGTGGTGGCTCTAGTAACCTCCTTAGATCTACCCCTGTGATTTATTTACTGATTATCACTTGCTCGGCGTAAATCCCTGAACTGTGCTGCAAACTGTGATCAAGAACTGGATCAAAAGTCTTGCACTGTACCATCGCACCCTCTCTTCAAGGATATCAGTATGCATCACACTTCCTGTGTGTTGTAGGTTGGATGCATACTGGAATCCCTGTGTAACAGGTGCGCTGATCAGAAAAGGCTAATTTTGCCTCTAGACTTTGGTTTTTCTTCACTTTTTCCAGCTCTATTCAGGAGTTTTGCTATCTGTAGTTAGTATACCTCTTTTGCAAACCCCCTTCCTTGCCATTATTCTACCCCCATTGTGCAAAGAACTGTAAATGTTTTTATGTATTATGAGCCATTTTGAGTTCTCTTTTACAAAGAAGTAGCGTAATTCAACTGTCGTTTCTTTATTTGGAAGTGTCGCAAGTGTCGTTTTCAGTCATAAAAGAGAATCTGATTGTTCTTGATAGTCGATTACACTATTACTATTGTATTTGATTTGAATTAGTAATTTTTCAAGTGTCGAAAGCAAGTTTTCCAGTCCAAATCGCAAAGTGTTGTCATTGTCTTCATTTTGTCTTGAAAAGAAGCTTGTTAGTAATGTTGCTTTGAAAAATAATTCAGATTTGTGCTTAGATTTCTTTTTATCATTCACACATTAAGAAGGTTGAAAACAAATACATGCATGTGCATTTGCATTTAGACTATTTATTGGTTTGATTTAGGACAGTGCATATAGTGTGTGCTCTCTGCTCTATGTTGAAAGAATATCATCTCTCTTTCTTTAGTAGCTAGGATTTTCATTGCAAAAAGAAGATTAAACGATTGTTTATCATCTCAGATTGAATTTTAGGAATTGTATATCTACATCACGCGGTGAACCTGAAAGGAAAATTTCTTAAACAAGATCAACTGTAAAATAAATTTAATGAATCTAAAAACGCTTTGGAACCTAACGCACAAAATTTAGAAGTCTAGGCTAGAGACATATTCCGGCGTCGTAAAGCCTGGTAACTATTGTTTTCATTGCTGGTTGGGTGATTCCTCCATTTTGAGACGACAAGTGCCAGTACAGACTTGTGATCCCATGTACCGTCGAGTATATATTGGGAGACCACAATAGGCTATATCCTTTATCCATAGGAAGTCGTGTTTGCCGCCCTATCGATCGCAATGCACTGAACACAACATTCAGGAAGATTGACTGCCGTACTGTAAAAAGTATTCTGCAGTTTTACAATTTGTTTGGTAATCCCTCTGTCTAGATTTCCAGAGTAGTCTCTTTTGTTCCTTTTCAGACTCCTTAAAGGAAAAGGTCCATCTGAGCACTTGTCACTTCAAGCTCATTAGAAATCAAAGGCGACTAGAGTCATATTTTGTTTTTTCTCGACTCTTAAAAATTGAAAAAAAAAAATTGTGTCAAAGCGTCTAAAATTTATTTTAATTGGAATAACTTCATTGTTCCCTCGTTGGTCTTAGAAGTTAGTCTCCCTTCATCGCAAGTTCTTGTAGAATCGCTAGGAAATCTTTTGGATAGACTAGATATGTCTGAACAACCTTCGACATCCAAGACTGTGTCATCTGACGCAATAGCAGCAGAACCTCCTGCTACTACTCCAACAATGTTCGCTGGTGTACCATCTGTCCCGGCAAGTTATCAACAACAAGCCAGAGCCCAATTAGGGACTGTTTCGACGACATGGTCAGTTCCTATTTCTTCATTTGGATTATCATCTAGTATTTCTTATGTTGAAACTCAACAAATTGATCCAATGTGTCTTCAAAGGCCAATCTACCCTTTAAGTACTGGATTGCCACCATATGGGGGGCAGTATGCCTTTTCATTGTTCCCTTCTGGAGAACAACCATATGGGAGTTTACAACAAAGTTCAGGTCAAACTGGAATTACATCCGGCGGTTGGGTACCAATACTGCCTTAGCAACCAAGGGTTGTATATTCAATGCAACCAGTCCACCCTGTGTTGAATATTCCCACTATACCTGCTATGGTGACGACATCGCAAGTACAAGCACTACCTGTTGTATGTCAACCCCAAGTTTCTCAGGTTGCAATACAACAACATCTCATCTCAGCGATTCAATCACAACCTCAGGTTAGTGCCTCCATATCTGGAGTGACTTAGGTTCAAACAAGTACTATGACTCCTCATCTTGGTCAATCATCCAGTATTGGACAACAACAAATGGTCCAACAACCATGGCTGGTTCAATCTCAACAACCGCAATTCCAGCAATCATATCAAGGACCTGAGCAACAAGTCTTTGTAAGTAATGGGAAACCGCATTTCCAAAGCAGTTATCAACAACCATACTATAATGGTTATGCCCATCAACCTTATCAAAGTTACCAGCATCAAATACATTATGCTGGTATGCAAAGACCCACTGCTCAGGAGATTCCATATTATCTTGGGCATGCTTCGCCTAACCTGAATCAACAGTTGCTCTTTGTAGCAACTCTAGAATTACCATATTTAAACCGGTTGACGAATGATCCAATTGCTTACACCCCTTGGGGCTGGCGATTCCGCATAAACTTCCGTCAGATATTCCTAAATTTAATGGAAATCCGGGTAAAGACCCGTCGAATCATGTGATGACCTTTCATCTGTGGTGTTCATCTAACACTCTAAACGATGATTCGATTAGGCTTCGCCTTTTTCAGCAAACGTTAACTGGTCCAACAGAAAAATGGTATATTGAATTGCCTAAAGCTTCATTCGATAACTTTAGTACCCTAGCCACAACCTTTTTAACCCATTTTCAGTTACCCATAAGGTACGAAATGGGAACAAACTTCTTACCAATTTCAAGAAGACAACGGCCACTCACATATCTGATCATTTTCATGAGTGGTGACGTCATCGCAGAATGGTAAAAACATATGTTCCTGATTAGCTGCTAGCTGAATGGTTTATTAAGTCTTTATTACCTTCTATTATGGAAGATGTGGCAAAAGGAGGAGTCATCACTGAAGAGCAAGTCATTGCTCGTGCGCAATATCTAGACTTGATATATACTCAGTTTGGCATGCTCTACGATAAAATCCCTGATGCTCCTAGACCGGAATTCTCCATTCCTCCTCCTCCTAAATCAAACAAAGACTCTCATGTCGGCTATGGCATGATAGGTATGAAAAGCACGAAATTGACAAAGGCTACATCTAAGAAAGCCCGTAAGATTTCTGATCAAAATGCAAATGAAGAACTTCTCGCCTCGGAGGTAAATGTCGTGTCGACTGACAAGGGCAAACAACTGAAGCAACCATCGGGCAAGAAGAAAAAGAAAGGGAGAAAAAAGAAGCAGAATGAGTCATCTCCTAAAAAACCTTCTGCAAACCCTTTTGGGCAAAGGAAGCCTCCTGCGGGGTGTCAGATATGTGATGAGGATCATCGGACGAGAGATTTTCCACATAAAGATGAAGTTAAGAAACTCTTTAAGAGTTCAAAAACCTCAGCGGTATTGACTGATCCATTTCCAAACCCAGGAAAAAAATTGGTTGCTAATCAAAATGCTTCCCGATCCCAAGTGCTTACATTGTCCATTTCAAAACAGCAAAATGATGCTTTGATATCGACAAGGAATAAATATTACGGGAACCCACAGCTGTCTAACAACAAGGCTACTGATCAACTGAGTAGTTCAACAACAACTTCAACCAAAGTTGTGCCACCCATCATTCCTGAACTAATGATAAAGCTTCCAAAGGGAGTAGTACACAAATCGACATTTAATCCTTGTGCTAAAGTAGCACAGAATTATAATATAGTAGAGGACCTAGCCCAATCGCCGTCCGCTATGTCGACACTTGAGGTACTGCAAAATTGCCCCTCCCAAAAGCAGGCTCTATTATCAGTAATAGGTGGGATTGAGCCAACGGATTCCAATCTTGTATCCTTTAATCACAAAGGATATGACCCTCAGTTACCAGCTCAACTAGCTTTCCTTATTCAAGTGAAAGCCCTCAACAAAACTATTCATCGAACAACTATTGATGAGGGGGCATCTCCATGTATTATGTCGATGAGTTGCTGGAAAAATTTAGGCTCACCACCCTTCTCAAGATTGTCAACGATGTTAAAATCATTTGATGGATGATCATACACTCCATACGGGATTTTAAGTAACTTGCAAGTTGAACTGGGGGGCAAAACAATAGAAATTGATGTTGAAGTAATCGACGGAAACCTCGATTACAACATCCTACTGGGAAGGCCTTGGATATATGCCATGGCCGCAGTTGTGTTGACCTACTTTAGGAAGATTGCATTTCCCTTCCAAGGAGGAATTACAATCATCGACCAACAAACATTTCTCCCCAACAGTTCACAAGTTATGGGAAGCATTCCAATGACCCATGGAAGCAATCATTCGCTTCAAAATATTGGATTAGGCCTCCTAAAAGACCTTGCCTTAATGGGTACTTTTGCCCTACTGCCTCCAAGTAACCTGGCGGAAGTGGCCACAGTGGAAACCTGCAATATGAAATCTTCTATATCTAATGGATTCGGAAGATTCCTAAACATTTTGTCAGCATGGATCATCGCCATTTTAGAAATATTGTAGCAATCAATTTTCTTGGCCTGGGGAGCAAACCCAAATCAACGCTCATTGAGTGTTTTGATAGATAGGTCTAAGGAATATGGCACCTCTTCAAATCCTTGGTCGCATTTACATTCTACAGACGAAGGAATCATTTAATCAATGATGATAGGAGAGGCACCATGGAAAATCACCACCATCGTTCCCGTCTTCCAGATTACCACGAAGATTATTCCAGCAACCTTAATCATCCTTCAGTTTTTGATTTTCTAGGGGCTGCGATATATATTCAGGAGAATAAAGACATCAAATGTACATTATTGTTGCACAAATAATCATCCAATCAAAGGGATGATGGCTCTACCAGAATCATCAGTCTGCACTCAGATGATTGTCTGTCTTATGTACATGAAAATGAATTTACAAAGCTGAGCATGGGAATGGCCACCTCAGCAAGATCATGAAAATATTACGAAGATAATGTGTTATATTGTATCTTATTATAGGTCACCTTCCAGCTCGAAAAAACTTTGGATCCTCATGATAAAGCATTTCACCCGACATCAAAAGATTAAAGACCTCATGCTTTAGGGGGCAACTATTATAGACATTTTTGGGCACTACAACCCCAATCAAACATGTCCATAAACCAAGGGCTCCTAAGTCCCTAAAAGTGTTGTTCCATCCCCTAAAAGGACAAGGTCAGCTGATTACATCATCTCCCAGAAGTTCTCCATGAAAAACTACTCAGAACTGGTCAAAACCGGACCATCTCACCTACTCCATGGTCAAAGTGCGCTGCATCCCACCTAAATGCACATGGGAGGTGCGATGCATATTGAAAATCCCTTCTATGGGGTGCGATGGGCGAGAGTGGACAAATGGCAGAGTCAATTTGCAAGGTGGATGATCATGGAATCTTCCAGAAACTTCCCCTGTGACACTTGCCTCTCTGCATTCGCCCAGGGATGAGTAAGAGATCATCAATCTCCAAGTGGAATCAAGAACTATCAAAGAGAGGACACTAATCAAATCTCAGAAGCTGACTCACCCCCCTTGCAAACATCTATATATGGATCCCTCATCCCAGAGATCTAGAGGCTAGAATTTTGTATCTTGTAAGGAAGTGCTGCTGGTTTCTTGGTGTAATATCATAGTGTTGGGTGATCTAAGCTTTTCATGAGGTGAAGAAGGGCTTTCTTGCTAAGAGGATGATGCTGGGTTAGAACAATTGGTTGTAATCCTCTTTGCTATTCTTGATATTAATAAAGCTATTCAAGTTTTCCTCCACATTCTTGTATGATTGATGATATATGCATTTGTGTGGTCAATATATATTTGGTCCTATATTGTTTATGATAGTAGATCTTTGTTCTTGGATTGTGTTATGCTACTTTAATTCCACAGATGCTCTTTGAAGCTGGGTAGATGAGGAAGCGAGTGGCAAATATCTATCAGAAGGGAGAGTAATCAAGTAAGGAACCAAGCGCAACAAAGAGGTTGGTCTCCTTTTTTCCCCTCTTATCTACTTCTCATAAAGGAAAACGAAAGTAGTTTTAGTTTGTTTGTTTCTAAAATAGCTACCCGTCTTAGTGGGACTAGCAGCTCTGCATGGACACTAGATTTCCCGATAACATTTAGTTACCACGTGCATCAGTCAATACCTTTGAAGCTCTAGCAATGAAATTGTTAAAGCAGTTCTAGCTACACATCCGTTATGAAACTGGGACGGAACTCCTCACTTCATTACGTCAGGACACCACCACCCAAATCTCTGATCATATACATGAATGGAGATGTAGGCAGAGGTTAGTCAAACCTCCCCTCCCAGAATATCACTTAGCGGATTGGTTCTGCAAATCTCTACTCCCCCAAATCGCTAAGGATGTCACCTTAGGTGGTGCAGTCATAGAAGACCAATCCATTCGTTGTGCCCAGCACTTGGATCTGATATATTCACAGTATGACACTCTATATGATGTAATTCCCAATGCCCCTCGCAACTCCAATGCTCCCTCTACTCAGCAACTCGGAGCGCACGCTGATGGGATTATCATCGCAACCTCCAGGGCTGCTCTAAAACAACTCAGTGTCACATTGCCTAGATGTTAGTGGACCCCTCTACCAAATTGACTGCTCTTCCTACCACCGCAATCAAGTTTGTGCAGTATACACAAAACTCGGTGGTAAGAACAATAAGAATAAGAAAAAGACCGCTCCTTCTGAAGAGCAGTCAACAAAGAAACAAAACCCAAAGCAGAAGGTTGTTGCACCCTCTGACGATGGAAAGGAAAAACACACCAAATTCCCTTGCAAAATATGTGTTGAAGACCATATGACATATATGTGTCCACGTCTCTAGGAATGAAAATATTTCATTGCTAAAAAGGACACCAGAAGGACCCCTGCTATCTTGAATAATCCTTTCCTTGCTCAGAAGCAACAACACCTTATTGCAAACCAACCCTAACCTCCACAAGGGGGCAATGGCGGTTCGCATCATCCTTCAGTTGGTGAAGGATCATCTACTGTTTACACCTTTGAAATGGTAGATCTACAAACTAGAGCCAAATCTTATGGAGCTCTAGTCGCGCATGTAGAGGAACCCTCCTCAAGTCAAAACCCACCGTCGCCTAATGATCTTCATATAGAAAGGCCGGTTGCTAACCTTGTGATTTTCCACCCTAAAGGGGCCTTCAACACACAACGCAAAATACATCTGCACGTGCCGCCCAAGACTACAACATTGTAGAAGACTTGGCACAAGTGTCGTCAACTATTTTGATGCTTGAAGTATTACAAACCTATCCAACACAAAGCAAAGCTCTGCTTTTGTCCATTGGTGGTATCGACCCTCAGGATTCCATGCTTGCAATTTTTGACATGGAAAAGTGTAAACCTCCCCTTTCTCACCAATTTCATTTCTAGTGCAAATCTTTTCAAAAGGTAAAGGTATACATAGAACTATCATTGACGAAGGTGCTTCTACCTATGTAATGTCAACTTCATGTTGGCTCGTTTTGGGTTCTCCTACCCTATCCCAACCATCGAATTCCCTTAAAGCTTTCGACGACCACACTTTCATCCCAAAAGGTTACCTTGCCAACTACCCCATCACTTTGAGTGGGAAAATGATAACAGTGGATATCAAAGTCATGGATCCTAAACTCGACTATAATCTACTTTTGGGCCATAGTTGTACTTATGCCATGAATTCCATTGTGTCTTCAGTCTTCCACATCATCCTATTTCCCTTGGATGGAAATATAGTCACAGTGGTCCAACTGTCCTTTTGCACCCTAGATTACTCCCCATTACCTAGTGGCTATGTAACCTTATTGGGTGGTGTACCTAACTCTTATGTTAGTATCAGTACCGGTCTACTGAAGGGCTCTTCCCTGATGGGTTGTTTCCCTCTTCTGCCGCTAGTGGTTCCACAGACAGTCAATACTGTTTCATCCATTCCTCACGAATAGACCAATCCTTGGATCCTACTGGCCCCTTCAGACATTGACACTTACACAGAAGAAATTCCGCTGTCACCAGCTGAATTGTCCTACCAGGCCATTCAATCTGCATCTAAATCTCTAATATCTTTGGTCATGACCAATGGTACCATCTCCTCTCCCATAAATTCTCCTTCTAAAGATCTCCTCAATCAAGTCATACCTTCAGATGAAGTTATTCGAGATCAAGTGTTTATAAGAATGACCTTGGAAGGACTTTGACCACCATGTTTCGATATCTGATTCAGACATGATGCCTCTTCAAATCCTATCATTTAAAACACCATAAATCGTTTCCTCACCTTACACGACTATCCAAACTTTGGACTCGAAAGGAAACATGGGAAATATTTCAAAAACATTGCTCATCAATATTTCTGTCAAGACAGGCATCATGGAAAATATACAGATTGAAGCCAACTGCAATCCTAAGGAAATTTCTAGCTTCACCTACACTTTTAAGGACTTCCACGATGTTTTCCGTTGGTCTTATGAGGAAATGCATGGCATAGACCCTTCTATTGTCAAGCATGAGATCAAGAAGCATCGAGCATTATTTTTGTGGTATTTTTCTTGCTCATTAATCCAAAAAAACCTCGAGTCTCCTTCTTCGGCCCTATTAAAATACCACAAATTAGATCAAGCATTCTTTTTATGGCAATTTTCTTGCTTGTTAATCCGAAAAATGCCTAGTCTCCTTCTTTGGGCTCGTTAAACTACTACAAAGAAGCTATGAGTGTATTCTTTTATGGGATGTTCTCATGCTCTAAAACTGAAAAATTCCCGAGTTTTTCATCGTCGGACTCGTTAAACACTTATGACAATGGTCCGAACAACTCTTTTTCCCTCTTTTTCTAGCTTATTAAACTGAAAAAGATCAATTGAGCTTTCTTTTTGGGACATTTTTCTCGCTCATAGAACTGAAAAAACCTCGAGTTCCTTATTTAGACTCATTAAACACTTATGAAGAAGCTCTTAGCATTCTTTTTATGAATTTTTCTCACTCGTTAAACTGAAAAAACCCTGAGTTTTCGTCACTGGGCTCGTTAAAAATTTACGTTGACGATATGAGCGCTTTCTTTTTTGGGACTATTTCTTGCTCTTAAATCGAAAAATCCCTGAGTTTTTCCCTTCTTTGGGCTCGTTAAATCTATGAAGAAGGAATGAGTAGTTCTTTTACCTCTTTTTCCTTGCTCACTAAACTGAAAAATATACTTTGAGTTTTATTCATTTGACTAGTTAAAATTCGATGAAGGTATTGATTTTGTCATTGCGTGACTCATTAAAAATTCATGATGAATATCGAGTTTAGTCTGTCTCCGCGTACTCGTAACAAAATGAGGTCAACATCTATTGAGCATAGGTTTCTCTTTATCTGGAATTAATAGATTAACTCATGGAAAAGTAACCGATCTGGGTATACTATTGAACCTTTGTGACACCCAGTTAACAACTATGACAAAGGGAGCACCATGGAGTCATTCTTTAGGATATTTTCAGACTCTCTAAATATGAAAATACCACCGAGTTATCTCATCTGGACTCATTAAATTACATAGATATGAAGCAGAGTCGCTCTTTTTACGATCTATTTCAGACTCTTAAAACATGAAAAGATCGATGAGTTTTCCTGTCTGGACTCATTAAACTAATCAGATAGGGAAAAGAGTCGCTCTTTTTGTGGTCCTTTTCACACTAAAAATATGAAAACATCAATGAGTTTACCCGTCTAGACTCACTCAACTAATCAGATGGGGAAAGTGGACAATACCACTGTGTTCAATATTTGAAAGCGTGTGTTGGCAGTAGTCATTCCCTTGAACATGGAACTCCCTCAGATAAACCTTCCTTGTGGCGGCCTCTCAATATGAATCTTACCATCCTATGAGTTTAGCCTATATACATCAATGTTCTTGCATGTCTCTATCCTAACAGTCTTTGGTGTTCATGAGTCTAGTGCTGCATGGTTAAAATTGTTGTTTTTCCTTTTATTGTTCAATGGAAAACCTTTTTTATTTTGTTTCCTCCATCAAACCATCAAGCATACTCTTTCATCATACCCTCTGTTGTTTTGAATCAATGCTCAAATATTCCTAAAATAATAAATCATTCTTTTCCCATTTCATGTCGATTGATGTAGGACACATTATTGCCTACCTTTCGACAGGTCTCTTCCTATCGACTTCAACACTCTATCTAGGAAGACGATCCAGAAACACTTCAGTGCCTGGGTACTTGCGGACATCAGTGGCAGGTTACCTTTTGTTTGGTCAGGGGTTCTCATTATTGGCTCCTGGTTAAATGATTCTACGAGTGTTCGATGACAAAAACATTATTCACACTCACTAGATTGCCATCACCATTATTGGTGGCCTTCCTCGCATTTGTCAACGGTCACCATTATTGACTGGTAATTAGATGATTTCATGCATGTTCAACATCAACGCATATATTCACATGTATCAATCTAAGCTATTTGGTGAAGTGGAAATCAAGACCATGGGTAGAGGCTTGCATCACTCAGCCTTGTTTCCTCTCCAAGCTGCATTATTTTTTTTTGGAGATAGCTCATCAGAATGATCCTATTATGACACCAGTTCTGCCTTGTGCGTATCAGCGGTTAGCATCATCATATCTCTTTTATGAGAAAATCAGTCTGACATAGCTACTGAGCGTAGGAATGCTTGACTCAGGACATGATTTTAGTTGTTTTATATATATGTGTTGTATCAAGTTTCCTGTATTGCTAGAAGCTTTGATCCTCTCTCTCTTTTTGTCAAGAAGGATAGAAATGTTAAGTATAAATTATTTCGACCATCGTCACAACCTCTGATCTCACACTTTAGGGGGCATCTGTTATACAGGAAAATGACATCCTCATCAGCTCAGAGGGAAAATACATGATGACTGAAGCAATGACCAAGTTCATAAGCCTTGTTTCGAAGCTAACGCTTCCTATACACTAGCAACCTGCTTTATAAATCTTATTAGCAAGCCTAAGGGCGTGTTAGTGACCTAAGTAACTTTACTTGTTACCTCAGGAACAACATTAGTAAACCCTAATGAGTTTCTAATGGTCAAAGGAGTAGACTGACTAAGAAATATCCCTATATTCTCTCCTAAATCAACTCAAAAAAGCAAGGAAACATCAAAGTTCAACCTATTTGGGGGACTACTAATCCTAAAGGAGCATGAAAATGGGAAAGAGCTCAAAATAATGACACAACATTGCTTTTACGTAAATAAACTCATGGAGAAACTTGGAAACCCTAACCTCACATGCCACATAAGCAGAGCTAGGGCTATTGTGAAAGGGGTCAGATCATTTGAAAGGAAGCTTACTTGATTTTCGAGCAGAGTCTCGAACTTAAGAATAACAAGTTGGTAAGAAGGGAAAGAGAGAGAGGATCTGGAGGGGTAAGGGAAGGTTGGCGAAACCGATGGTTCTAA
Organism: Pinus tabuliformis; assembly: GCA_031772625.1. Taxonomy (NCBI): domain Eukaryota; kingdom Viridiplantae; phylum Streptophyta; class Pinopsida; order Pinales; family Pinaceae; genus Pinus; species Pinus tabuliformis. Next base: position 841,342,711 of record CM062805.1, read on the forward strand.
TCACTCTTTCAATATTAATATAGAACTGTAGTTGTACTGTACACTCCGTGATGTTGGTACTATAATTCATTTATATGTTTATTCAATGTCTTTTAGCATGAGTGGCTTAGTTATGTGCAATTAGATGTATTTTGTATGTTTATGCATTAATTATCAAGGTTTTATGATGTGATTACGCTTATCTTCTTTATGTGCAGGACTTGATCTGGAGCCGGCTTAGGGGACTTCCACCTAGCTACATCGCGCTCTCTAGCAACTCCACATGAAGGCTCGAGGTAATTAATCCTTCTTTCTTTGACTGTTAATTGTTGAATATAGACATGCATGTATCTTTGTGATAGCTATAGGTAATCTTATAGTCTGCCAAGGGTCTCGGGAAGACCCTTGAGGGTTCATTCATCTTCCATACACTATGCATTAATCCCTATAGGAGTTCGACACCAACACATCTATTCACATGTTAGAATTTGTACTTTGATAGAGTCGTGTTGGAGCACAATACCCTAGGCTCAGATCACAAAAGCCCAGGTTGCGAAGTGATGTAACATGGTTATGATGATATGCATGTCTCTTTCAGATGGATGGTTGTGACCATACCATGATCTATCATCTATGATCCTTCTCAGTTTTGGATGGCTGCAACCATACCTTCGTTTCATTATTATTCTCTTTGACGAATGGCTACACCCATGCCTGGATCCATTTACATGATCATTCTCTGAATGGTTGCATCCATGTGATGATTCATGTATAATTTGATAGTGCTATCAGTTATGTATATGTATATGTATTTTCTTGCAAGTTTTTTGACGACAAACTATGATTCCTCACACTGATTCATAAAGAGTTTCATCCCTCACTCTAGTTCAGCCTTCACGCTTTAGGGGGCATCTGTTACACATCATTTTGTCACTGTCCTTATACTATCCATTCCTTGATCCTGGAAGACCTCTACAGTGAACCCTACATGCTTACCCTTCCTGAAGAAACTCCCATTGTGTCCCTCTTCATGAGCAGAGCAATTCCCTTTTGCACCATTTCCCCAAAAACTTCTGTTTTTCCCAATTTACAAGGCTGACACTAATGGCCTTTGTCCTCCTCGCATCGACAGGGATTAACACTATCCATAGGGCTGACTAGAGTGACTAAGCCTTGTTCCAGTCACACCAGTCCTCTTATGGAAATTTTTTAAAATAAAAAGCTGAAGCTTCCAGCTCTAGAAGTTCTTAACAAAATTTTGGTAAATGATTTTGCCAGATGGGATCGAATATGTCAGTTTGGGCTCCTTTCCCCTATAATGATGGAACTACCTCAAAGGATAAGACCTTATCCCATGAGAAGAGGATCCATCTACCATCCATTCATCCTATTTACACCTCCCTTTTTCCCAAGCACAAGCTAGTGTTAGTATGGGTTTGCTAGTGATAATTAAGTTTGGAGTAAACAACCAGCTATTCATAGTTGTAGCTCTCTAGTTTTGTGAGGGAGAAGTGTGAATTTTGTTTAGTGTGAAGCCTAAAGGGAAGAGCCTTAAAAATACTATTGTTGAGGCCATCATGGAATGCTAGTAGAAGTGTGTGGGAACCTGGTTTTGTCAAAGGAGAATGACAAATTCAATACAATGGTTGTAATCTCTTCTTGATTCAATATTTATGCAACTATCAATTGATTTCCTACATGATTTGTCATCCTACATGTTCATGGCGTAATGTTTCTTGACTTGTTAAGTAGGTTGAATTACAATTTGTCTATTATCACGGTTGTTGTTTGATGTTGTTTACTTGTTTTAGGTGTTTGAAGAAGGAAGTGAGAGATAGTTGGAGTGAGCAAGCAAGGACATCATCAAATGGGATAAGCGTACTAAGAGGTAGGCCCTCTTAATTGGTACTAGCCTAAGGAAATCTTCCATAAAATGTATCAATTTTATCTAGACCCATTATCGGGCTAGAGGAATTTGTTTGTGTCTACACTTATAATTTTACGTCACCATGGGGGCCTATTGGGAACAGGTCCCCTAGGGTCAATTTTGGGGTTAGAATCCCAAGTTTTGGGGCAGAAAGCCCAAAGTTTTTGTATAAAAGGTGTAAAGTCTCCACATTTTGTGGTCATAGAGTGCAAAGATGTGAAGTGTCATAAAGGGTTTCTGCCCTTATTTTCTGTAAGTCATGTCATATTTAGGAGATCTACCCGACCACGAGATTGTATAGAAAGGATGTCTTAGAAGAGTCTAAGGCAGTTCAATCTTGAGATGTTTGGAGTCATTGATGAATGTAATGGGTCTGTGAGAGCTAAGATCAAAGAGTCTTAGTGTAGGAAAGAGGCTCTACAACTATGTGTAGAGGCCTATGGTAGAAGTCCGTAGCTGAGTGCGCATACTCCTGCAGCTATGTGTGCAGGGTAGTCAGAGTCTGGAAATGATATTGGAAGTATCAATAAAGAGAATTGTTATGGAATTATCTGTGTATGATCTATTTTACTTATGTTATAAATGCATATGATTATATTATGATGAATTCTGGTTTATGTTTTAATGTTATATTGATGTGCGAATCCATATGCTTTGCTTTGTTATATGAATGCAAGTAAGAATATTTACTTACGCGAAGATCATCTTAATGCATATTGAAGTTATCAGATACTTAAGCTAATCTGGGTAAATACGGAAGTAAGAATAGTTATAGAGGCACGTAAGTGTATGATCTGCCTATCTAGTGTACGTAAAGGATAGTCGTAGTCCTTTGCAGAGGTTTATAGGATGCCTAAGAGGAGTATATTGATAAGCCCTAAAAGGCTTATCGATGTACGTGAAGGAAGGTCTAGGGTATAAAACGACATCACTACTATCTCTAGGTGCAAAAACTTGGTTCCTGCATCTCCCCATACTGCTTCTGGTGAGAATTCAGTCCACGCTCCGCGGGTTGATGCTGAAAGGGCCACTAGTGTAGGGATTTGCTTGGCTAATTAACACTGAACCTGGTTTAGGGCCCATCAAGCCAACACCTCTCCCAGTCTTGCAGGTCGTTGCATGTGCCTTCAAGTTGATCAGTTCCCTCCAAGACTCAGCAAAATTGATTTGTATGCATGGGATGCTTTTCCGGAAATAGAAAAAAGAAAGATGCAAAAAGCATCCCTAGATTTTAGGGATCTATTTTTAGCAGCTAGAGGTTACATGCAAAGATAATTTTAGAAACTTCCCTCCAAGTGTCACTTTTACCTAGATTTGTGGCATGCGCATCATGACCCTCAAATTTATTTATTTGACACTTAAGAACTCATTCTTCACATCGATCTTGGAGCTTTGACATCCCACAACACATCTAGAAATCTTCGACACATTCAACTCATCTATTTCCAGGTAAGCCCGCTTTACATATATTTTGCAGCATTTTTGTCACTTTTTATGTTTTGGCTTGTGTGAGTGCTCTCTACTTGATTTTTATGAATGCTTGTTGTCATTTTCATGCATGTTAACCTACATTAGCACCATTTCAATTTTCATTTACATGTCACTACTGTTGCTTGCATGGCACTGCTTTTGCACCGACGGTCGCCGATGCGGCAACCCGTTTCACACACATGCATGTTTTTCCATTTTTGGAATCTTACATTCACTATTTTCATGCATGATCATTCACTCTTGCCTACACTCAGTTTCACCATGTATTCGAAGGTTCACATGTTTTCAGTTGCCCATCGGTAGGTCTGGGAAACCTTCGCCTGAGCTTTGCCTTGCCAAGACAACATTGCACATTTATGAGAGGGAAGGCTCCCCCTTCCTCCTAGAAAATGCATAAAACTGGCCAAACATTGTCCTCCAGGATTGCTTTGCGCAATTCTGAGAGGTAGTGCTCTGCTGGCCCAGAAAATTGCGCAATGCAGACCCTGGGCCTGCATGCCTTGCTAACTGAAATTTCACATTACACAATCTCAACCCCCAACAGTTCAACCTAGATTGCGCATTGCACAATTCTAGTAGTCAAATAGCCTCCTCATGGTTTAAACTATCATTTGCATAGTTTTGGCAGTTAGTCTCTCGGCTTCCTGGTGAAAATTGTGCAATCCTTGCCATCAGTCTCCCTGGTATGTTTCATGTCAGTCCTCAAGTTTTCTTTGGTTTTCAACTGAAAGATTGCTTGCCATGAATGTCATCATGGCTCTGGGTATAGAAGGTGTTCATTCATCTCTCAATAGTTCAGGTTCAATGGACTTCAAGAGAGCAGCATCAAAGGACACCTATGGAAGCGCATCTAGAGATGCAGTTGAGAAAATGTATATGAGTTTTTCGATTTAAGAAGACACCAAACTGATCGTGGACAAATATATCAAGTTGAAATGGCAAGACATCAATGATACATTCTTAGGCACATTTCCAGAAGATCTGAAAGACTGCAGGGTCTATGTGAATATTCACAAGTCTAGCTTGCACCAGATTGCATGCAGGTATCCTGCATTTCCATGCATGGACATGATATATTGGATCATATCGCACACTAATACCGAGACAATGGTGTTAAGAAGTGTCAAAAAGATAGATATTGCTACCTTTAGGGCACAAGACTATTAGTAGATGTACCACTTGCCACAACTGGTGATCATAATGGAGACACCGTTCAATAGACCTAGAAACAATGCAAACTTCAGGGATATCTTGGAGGGATGGGTGAAGGAGCCAGCCAAGTTTAGGATGAAACCCAACCAGGTTTACAAGATGAAGATACTATGGAAGGCATATAAGCTCTTGGTCATCTTTGCATGCCGGTTGTATGACCAAGACAATACAGGGACCTTCTTGCAGAGTTGGGTGATCACATTGGACCAACTGGCCAGTGAAGGAAAACCATGCAACTAGTTTGACATGTTGGCTCACAGCTGAAGGAACAGGTAGTAGGAGCCTGACACCTACCCAAAGGTTAGCAAGTAGAAATATACATGTACGCATACATTCTGGCTGCAATTTGTGACCGTCAACAGTTCCCAAGCTTGATTTGGGCATGTACATCAGCGAAAACCTCTGTACACACTTACTGCAGATTTTTTTCCGAATGCAGCTTCTATGCATTCATCACACAGTTGTCAGACCATTTTTTCACCCTGGTGTACAATATGATATTTGAGCAGGATCCACCTTGCATGTAGCAGGCAATAATGGAGGCATTGATTGCCATAGCAGATTGGTATGCCTCACCTCTTGGCTCCTTCATATGAATGTACGACATGCAGAAGTCTTTGCATGTTTTACCGAAGTATGCCATGGACAAGCTCATCAAAAAAGAAGTCTCATACCACATCTTGATAGGACTGTCTGGTAGACTGCATTGGAAGAAGAAGGCACCCTGTCCCTCTCTTCCATTGCGGATCAGGTTGTATGAGATACATAATCTCAAGAATACTGATGCTAAGACAAAAGAGTTCAAAATATTTACTTTTGGCACCAGAAGATTCAATCCATACGACCTGCACTGATTTCTAAAGGACCACTGTATGAGAGTGCAATTTCCTTGGATCCATGTGTTGTGTCATTAGGCTAAGGAAGACCCATGGAGATATGGCCATAGATTCTTAGGATCAATGAATTGGGTGACATAGCTATGGAATGGTTAGCGATGCAGTACAAAGCAGCATCTAGGAGAGTACCGTCATCAACAGTAGCATGGGGTAACATAATTGTGTGTGTCAAAGGCACTTAAGAGAAATATTTTTGACAGCGTAGATGAAGAACAAAGATACAAGTTCAAATAATACCCACTTGTGGAGAAATCAAATTTGGAGATAGAGGCGAAGAGGTGGTAGTGCGACAGGAGGAACGCGCAAAGGCAAAGATATAAACAGAGGATGGAGGAAACAGTGAAGGAGTTGCAAGAGTTGAAGCAACAACTACAGGAAGGACAAGAGCTGCATAGATAGGAGAAGGAAGTGCAACAGGGACAAACACAATAATAGGCGCAGCATGCATAGATTGATGAAACTGCACCCATACAGGTTGTAGACTCATCCGAGTAGTTGGAACAAAGAAGACAGGGTGAGTAGTCGCAGGAGCAAGACTTCACTCAAGATATTGAATAGATACTTGAGCAGATGGATATGAATATGGATTAACTAGAGTCAGAACATGATATTGACCTCATTCCTTACAACCAAGAGGTCAACCCACCACCTTCACTAGATCTGGAAGCAGAGCAAGTCCTGAGTGATCAAGGAGATGTTTATATCCTTGAAGACAATCCGAAAGCAGAGATGCACAACATATCATTTGACGAGTCATAGCATAGAGTTGTGCAATTGCGCTGAGTGACTACTTTGGATGTCCACACATCTCCTACGCAATTTGAAGAATGAGTGATCATATGTGACATGCGAAAGCATCCAACAAAATTGGCCAATGCTACCAAAGCATATGTCGAAGCCATCAACTCAAGTGTTTTCTTCTTGATAGAAGAGAATGAGCGAATGGCTAAGGAGTTACATATGGCCAAGAAGGGAGGAGAACAAGTTACAACATTCACCTGAGAAGAGTTGAAGAAAGTGATACTGGATGAAGTATCGTCCCTTGAGACAGTCATGTGGATGTTGTATTCTATATTTGGTACCGTGCATAAGGCAGTTGTCCATCTCAACAGTTAGTAGCAGCACTATGCTAGGAAAGCATGCATCTTGTCAAATTTGCATACTTTTTTCAACTGCATGCAAACATGGACAATGATTTTCAAGGGATCCCCATTACACTTGCCCAAGTTGATGAAGCCCAAGGCGGTAGAGTTGAAGGCAAGCATCCGAAGTCAAATCCAGAACTATGAGGAACTCTAGCAGCTCATCACCGTTTGCAGGCTTCACATGCACAGGTGTTTAGAAGCATGGATGTTGTTGTGCGCTCGCATGCAATCCCATCTATTGGGACACTCACCGAGGGAAACAAAGAATCAAGTCCGACTGGAGCTGGATAGTACTTTAATGAGTTGATGCGCATAGCCACCAACACAGACTTGGCGATTAGCACAGATACTATGCATTAGTATGTCGCTAGTCCGACTGCACTCAAGACCATGATGCACATGTTATTAGATGAGTTGGACAGAGGAGCCAAATCACTGTACCTAGATGCAATAGAGGCAAGAGTTCGTTTCCAGAAATATGCCACCACAGAGTACACAGACGCCATCACGAACTACCGATCTTGGCATCAGTTTACCACTGTCGACCATCATGAGGATGTCCAAGATTTGGTCTTTTGACAGTTGTCTGAGTCTTAGTGATGTCTTGCATGGATTTCTCAAGACTATTTTGTCTCACATGGGTACATGTGCAGATTGTATGTAACATCTTGTAAATTGAAAGTCCAAGTGTGGATAGTTGAATGTAGCATTCATGGAGTAATTGAGGAGTCATGAGGGTAGGTGAATAGTCACAAAGGAGAATGTCAAGGTTCAACCCACCCTTTGCTATTTATATAACCTCATAACTCATTGTAAGTCTTTTGGGCAGCCAAGCTTCCCATAGGAGTATCTTAGAGAAATCTTGCAGTGTATTGTAATGACCCTTGACTTCTCCACAGTGTAGAGCTAGTATATCTCTTTGGAGGAGTAGGTGGCAGTGACTGTAACATTCCATTATTGGGACTAGTGATTGGTCATGGTTGTACTGTATGATTGGAATTTTCACTTCTTAATATAATAGAGCCAACATGTTTCATGCATATGTTGTTATTGTATTTTAGTTATCTTGGTTACTCTAATAATATGTGTATCTATTTGCTTGTGCATGTATGTGTAGAAATTTTGAATAATATGACACTTATTCACAGAGATTATCCTGATTATACACTATTTCGGAATACATGCATAATACATAACCTCGTCTATGTTGATCATCAATTTAGCAGCATTAAAAACAATGAAACATCAATCACATGCACACATTAACACAGTATGTAACCCGGGAAAAGCATACAACTGAAAACCCCACACTATCTGTATATTATAATGATTGAGATTATGTAACAATACATAGTACAATACTCCTCACAAGTACTCAGTACTATCTCCACCTGTTACATACAAAACTAGCTCAGATTTGAACAAGTCACAGGTTCAAATCTCCTTCGTTGCTTTACCTACCTCCACTACACAATCCAAAGTGAGAATCACGTGAGCACAAGCTACAATTTCCTTGTTATTGGCCCACATTGCGCAGTCGTCATTGGCATAACTCAATCCCATGCATGTGCAAATCTCATGCACAACTAATAGTCACAATTCACCCTTTCACTTACCTCTAACACCTGTCTCTGTTGGATTGTCCATGCACTGAGTTAACTGATGCATTATTTAGTTTCTTTATGAGTTAATAATTAGTGAATTAATTAACAATCAATTCACACAACTCATCACTAGTGTATTCTTTAGTTAGACTAAATACAACTAGTTCAACTAAGTCAAACTGAACACAACTCCATCAACTCCACATCCAACTCCACAGAACTCACATGCATGAGTTCTAACTGAAGTCCTCCATGCAGTAGCTCAACTAACACATAAGAAACCATGTGATTCCTTCTGTCAGCTACATGTGCCACATCCGTAGCTCGAACTGAAGTGCTCCAAGAGAATAAGATAATGTTTAGAGTCCAAATATTACTAAGGGCTAATAATATTTGACTGTTTCTATTTTTTGCCTAGCAGTCTAAAAATAGACTCTGATCACTCTGCTGTGAACCAAAAATAGAAGTCCATCTATTTTTCGCAACATGACCAATCATCCATAAACAACATCCTGCAACTCATAGACCATGATCTATATGTCTAAAAATAGACATAGTCTAAAAATAGAATTTGCGCCAAAAATAGCCTGCGGGCCCACTTAGTGAAGGCGACTCCTTTCCATTAAGCTCCATCATCTTCTTTCATTTTCAACATTATGTATAGGATCTTTCTATATATGTATGTATGAATCTTACTGAGATGTGTTGTTGGTTTATCCATCAATTTGGATTGTTGGTTCACCTGCCTTCCACTTTGTGATGCATCTTTTCTTGTGTGTTCCCTTCCAAGATGCGTGTTTCCACAGGTTTCCAAGGGGCGTATTCACCCCACTTTCCATGTGTTAGAACTATTCATGCACCTTCTTTAACTTGCTACGCATGTCACACCCTTGCTACCAATGAGGACATCTTACTTACCTCTATGCACAACCGCAATCAAGACAATACTGTACGACCCACTGCTAGGACTCCTACACCAAACGGTCTGAGGTCTAGTTGGGACTTCTTACCGGGGACACCCCCTGACATGTTGATGGGTCCAACACCGTCAACATTTCTGGTCCTACAAGGAGGTCCATATGACAAGATGTGTCCTCTCATCCTGTTTTGAATCTTCGCAGATCCATCATGGATACTGTTATACTTGTCCCTCCGTGATGCTTTTCACATGCTGAACCTCTCGACATCACGAGGGAGTTTTTTGATATCTTGTCGAAATTGACGTATGGTGGTGAAGGTGAAGTGTGTTGTCCTGCATACTTACAAGACTTCTATGCATTTATTGATGATGCAAATGACTTCTCTGATGAAGAGGTCATCCTGCTACTTGCACACACACTTCGTGAATCCCCACAACATTGGTGCTACAGTCTGCCACCCAACAGTGTGCACTCACTAGAGCAGTTTTGTGATCTCATTGAATCTACATTCCATCATTTTGATCCAGAAACTCTTGACAAAAAAATGTTACAACAACAAAAGAATCTGCAAGAATCGCCTAAGGATTTTTGGGACCACTTCCATATATTGTAGTTTGAAGCTCCGAAAAGATAGTTGAAATTCCAATATCTCATGGACAAATTTGAATATTGTCTTACCAAATCTGTCAATCCCAAGAAGAATTTGAAGTTCAAACCCCACTCAACATACTTTGGTGATGGAGCTGCACAATCATAGACATACATGGTCGCTGTCACAAGTGAATGTCCACTATCCTCTCATTAAACAAGTCCATCGCCGTAGAGTGATGTGGGAGAACATGCACACACATTTGTTCAACTATCACATCCTCCCAAAATCACTTCTCTCAATTTTATCATAGATTTGGTTGCGAAGCCCATGGGTTGTCACATGCATGTCTTACCTCAACCTCTGTCTTCTTGTTCTACTGATCCTCCCGATTGCACTGTCTTGTGTTCTTCCATTTCGGACTCTACACCTGTTGTGAACAAGGATAAAGATATCGATGGAGTTGGTGTTTCACAACCAACATGCGCTGTCATTCATGAAGAGTATGACTGGGAGCCTAAACATCAAACCATGGCAAAGGATGATTCCCTTCTATCTACAACTCTTCCATTTTTCCCTGACATCTTTGGTGATTTTTCCATCCCTAATTTCACATGTGTATCTCCATCTACGTATGGACCCATTAATGGTCATTCACATAACACACCAGATGTCAATCCATCATTCGACAATGGAGAGGAAAAATCATTCTTTGAAAATCCACTTGATTTTTCATCCATGTTTTCCGAAAATGTAGAGGGTGAATTTTTCCACTTCTCATCTACCCCTCTGTTTGATTCATTAGATCATGAGGATGTCGATGAAATCATTCATTTTATTGATCATAGCTGTCATGATCTATTTACCCCCGTATTCAATCACAATGATGATTCTATCGCAGTTTATTTTTCAAAGCCACCTATTTATGATGATCTATCTGTCAACGAAGTCAAAACCCCTAGACTGTCGAGGCACTTCAGCTAGAGCTGATGGTTATGTTAGGCCCTTGCTCTCCTGAGGTTGGTTTCACTTCCAATCAGTAAATTTTTGAAACACCCAAGGCTCCTCATCACTTATCTCTCCGCATTGAAGATCAATATCACACACAAGTTATGCCTCCTCCACTCGAACTACACGATCCCATCACTCATGCATTGGAGAAATCTTACACAACAAACGCATATGCGTGATGTAAGTTGTCTTTGTTTCTTTTGTCTGCTTGCATGTCACAATCAAGAGTATGCATATGCTTAACATTTGCATGCAGTGTCACACAACACCATGCTAAGTCCACAGATTGCATGTCAAGTGCTTGCAATCACTTATGTCTTGTGGACACATTTAAACTCAAAGTGTGTTTGTCTTCATTGTTATATATTTCATGTTTGTTGGTTCATACACATGTGTTTTTCATGAACCATGCCTTCACCAAAATGGGTCAACCAATGCGCCAATGTCTTCATTGGAAGTATCACTTTACATGAGCAAACCCATGCACTGTTAGCTTAGGAGTAGGAATAGTGTTTGCTTTTGGTTTGTTTGCTTGTATGCATGTTTTCTTCTTAATTTTTCTGTTTTCCTACTTGCCTTCTTCTTTGATTACTTGCTTTGCTTACACATTTACTTCTGATTTTGCTTTGTTTTGTTGTTTGTCTTCTTGTTTACGACTGTATGTTAGTTTCGCATGAGACCATGTGTGACTCTTGAAATAAGCTGGGTAAAGTACAAGATTATTTGTGTAGTTATCAATACTTGGTTATATGTCATCCTGCCTCTATATGGAGAACTTGTTGTCTTCAGTCCATGATACACCAAGGGAAAATACGTGTTGTTTGCAGTGAATCTTGGTGAAAACACAATGCTTGCATGCTAACTAGTATCACCTACACTAGTCAGTTGTTTTTGGGGCTAATCCTTGTCAGCTCAGTCAAGTAGAGTAAGGTGATGGGGAAAACCTTAAGAAGCACATCAAAGGTATATACAAACTAGTTCTTTGAAGGAACAACCTATTATTCTCTCAATAAGTTAGGATCCCTCTTCTACCTCCGAAATGAGTAAGTGCTATGCACAGTTACGGAAAATGAAAATGTGAAAAAAAATTAAAAAATCAAAATGAATAAGGTGAAAGAAGAGAAATTATTGTTATGCAGAGAGTTGATGCAAGTAACTCCGCCTAGGTGCTGGCCAAGCTCGCTGGCAACAAAGTAGTGCTTGTATTCCTACGTGACTCCACCGGGGTACTATCTAGGCCTGCTAGCAGCAGAACAACACCAGAGATGACACTTAAACTCTGATGACCATAAGGCTTGTTCACCCATATGACCCTCATCCCAATCGAAACAACTGTGTTGGGTTGGCTTGGAATGTTTTCCAACCAGCCAAGAGCTTGGTAGATGCTACATCTTACAATCAAGCAAGTGTGGAAACCAAGATGAACAAAGAATTGAACAATACTTCCAGAGGTACTAGATTGCTTTTCACAAATAAGGTCCATTCAGAGAGCTGGAGTTCTACCAGCATGTCACCAAGTGTTGTAGCAGCTACAACCACCCGCCAAATTTTTTCCTTAGATTTGTTTTGGAGCCTCCCTACCAACCATCCTTAGCGGCATGTCTTGCATTGTCAAGTACATAGGCTTCATTTGTTTTTTAGTGGCTCACCAGCCTGTGCATGTTAGATTTCTTCACTCCCTTCACAAGATGCCTTTCCACACTTAGACTATTTGCTGGCTAATAGGATCCCCGAGATTATTGTGCAATTCTGGAGGGGAACTAGCCTTCCCTCCAGAAATTGCGCAAATATGCTAGGCTCTAGAATTGTGCAGAACAGTTAGACAAGCTTCCCACAGAGAACTATGTAATCTGGCCTGGCACTGGGCCTTAGTCTAGAAATTGAATGACTCTGGGAGACAGTCACCTACTGATCCCAGAAATTATGCCATCCCTTAGGTACAACCAGCCTAGCTCAGCCTATAAATTGTACAAATCCCTCTCCTAGTCTTGTAGGTTGTTGCATGTGCCTTCAGGTTGATCGGTTCCCTCCGGGACCCAGAAAACCTGATTTGCATGCATGGGCTTATTTTCCTCAAATAGCGAAAAGAAACATGCAAAAAGAATCCCTAGATTTTAGGGATCTATTTTTAGCAGCTCGAGGTTACATGCAAAGATCATTTTCGACACTGCCTTCCAAGTGTCACTTTTTCCTAGATTTGTGGCATGCGCATAATGAGCCTCAAAATTATTTATTCAATGCTGCAGATCCCATTCTTCACATCGATCTTGGATCTCAAACATCCCACAACACATCTAGGATATTTCAACACATTCAGCTAGCTATTTTTGGGTAAGTCTAATTTACATGTCTTTTGCAACATTTCTATCACTTTTTATGTTTTGGCTTGTGTGAGTGACTTTTGTTGGATTTCTGTGAATGCTTGTTGTCGTTTGAATGCATGTAAGCCTATACAAGCATCGTTTCAATTTTCATTTGCATCTCATCATTGTCGCATGCATGACAATATTTTTGCACTGATGGTCATGGATGTGGTGACCCATTTCACATGCATGCATGTTTTCCTGATTTCTAAATCTTGCATTCACTGTTTTCATGGATGATCATTCAATATTTCCTACACTCAGTTTCTATATGCATTTGAAGCTTCACATGTTTTCTGTCAACCATCGGCAGGTCTGGCAACCTTGTCCCGGGCCTTGCCTTGCCCGAATAGCATTGCACATTTATGATAGGGAAGGCTCTGCCTTCCTCCTAGAAAATGTGCAAAACTAGCCAAACACTGTCCTCCAAGCTTTCTTTGTGAAATTCTGAGAGGCAGTGCTCTGCTGGCCTAGAAAATTGCACAATGGAGTCCGTGGGCCTTCATGCCTTGCTGACTGAAATTGCGCATTGCGCAATCTCAGCCTCTGGCAGGTCAACTTGGATTGTGCATTGCATAATTTGAGTAGTCAACCAGCCTCTTGATAGTCCGGATTGTCTTTTTCATAGTTCCAACAGTTAGTCTCCCGACTTCCTGGTGAAAATTGTGCAATCCTTGCCATCAGTCTCCTCAGTATGTTGCATGTCAGTCCTTAAGTTTGATTTGGTTTCAACTGATAGATTTCTTTCCATGAATGTCACCATATCTTGAAGTACAGAAGGTGTTTTTTTGTCTCTCAGTAGTTCATGCTCAATGGCCTCCAAGAGAGTAGGGTCAAAGGACATCAACGGAAGCGTAACTGGAGATGCAATTGAGAAAGTGTCTATGAGTTCACTGATTTACGAAGACACCAAGATGCTCGTGGAAAAAGATATCAATTTGAAATGGAAGGACATCAATGATACATTCTCAGAAACATTTGGGGAAGATCTGGAAGACCACGGGGTCTATGTGAATATTCACAAGTCTGGCTTGTACTAGATTGCATGCAGGTATCCCGCATTTCCATGCTCGGACATGATACATTGGATCGTCTCGCACATTGATCTTGATACAATTGTGTTAAGCAGTGTCAGTGGGACAAAGAATACTACGTTCAGGGAACAGGACTATAAGTAGATGTACCACTTGCCACAGCTAGTGATCATAATGGAGACACCCTTCACCAGACCCAGTAGCAGTGCAAAATCCAGGGATATCTTGAAGAGTTGGTTGCAGGAGCCAGCCAAGTTCAGGATGAAACCCAACCAGGTTTACAAGATGAAGATACCGTGGAAGGCATATCAGTACTTGGTCATATTTTCATGCCGCTTGTATGGCCAAGACAACATAAAGACCTTCTCGCAATGTTGGGTGATCATGTTGGACCAACTGGCCAGTGAAGGCAAACCATGCAACTGGTTTGACATGTTGGCTCACAGGATGAAGGAACATGTAACAAGAGCTTGAAAACTGCCCAAAGGTTAGCAAGTAGAAATATACATGTCTGCATACATTTTGGATGCAATCTATGCCCGTCACTAGTTCCCAGGCTTGATTTGGGCATGGACATTAATAGAAACATCTATACAGGCTTACTACAAATTGTTTTCTGAATGTAGCTTCTGCAGAGTCATCACACAATTGTCAAACCATTTTTTCACCCCAGTGTACAAGATGATATTTGAGTAGGATCCACGTTACATGTTGCAGGCATAAATGGAGGCATTGATCAACATAGAATATTGTTATGCCTCACCTCATAACACCTTCATATGGATGTATAGCATGAACAAGCCTCCGCATGTTTTACTAAAGTATGCCATGGACAAGCTCTTCATGTAAGAAGTGTCATACAACATCTTGACAGGACTGTCAGGTAGACTGCATAGGAAAAAGAAGGCACCCTAGACCGCTCCTCCATTGCGGAATGAGTTGTATGATATACAAAATCTCAAGCATGCTAATGCTGAGATAAAAGAATTATTTTTTTTTTCTTTCGGCACCAGAAGCTTCAACTCATACGATCCACATTGCTTTGTAAAGGACCACTGTGCTAGAGTGAAATTTCCTTGGATCCACAGGGTGTGTCATTAAGTTGAGGAAGAGCCATGGAAATATGGCCAAAACTTCTCCAAACTCAATGAACTGGTTAGCACAACTATGGAATGGTTAGCGAAGAAGCATCTAGGAGAGCACCATCATCAGCAGCAGCATGGGTAACATACCTGCACATGACAAAGGGAAGAGAAAGATTGTTGACAACTTAGAGGCAGAAAAAAACTACAAGTTCAAAGAAGACCCCCTTGTGGAGAAAGCAGCTTTGGAGATAGAGGCAAAGAGGTAGAAACACGATAGGAGGAATGCGTAAAGGAAAATAGATAAACAAAGGATGGAGGAAATAATGATGGAGTTACAAGAGTTGAAGCAACAACTCCGGGAAGAAAAACAACTACACATAAAGGAGAAGGAAGCACAACAGGGACAGACAGAATAGGAGGCACAACATGCACATATTGATAAAATTGTGCCCATATAGGTTGTAGACTCATCCAAGTAGCTGGCACAAAGCAGATAGGGTGAGAAGTCATAGGAGCAGGACTTCACTCAAGAGATTGAACAGATACTTGAGTAGATAGATATGGATATGGAGCATTCAGAGTCAGAATAAGACATTGACCTCATGCATTAAAACCAAGAGGTCACCCACCAGCTTCACTAGATCTGGAAGCAGAGAAAGTCTTAAGTGATTAAGGAGATATTGAGATCCTTGAAGACAATCTAGAAGCAGAGATGAACAACATATCATTTAATGAGTCACAACATAGAGTTTTGCAATCGCGCAAAGTGACTACACCGGATGTCTACACATCTCCTGCGTAGTTTGAAGAGTGAGTGATTGTATCTGACGTGCGCAAGCATCTAGCAGCATTGGCCAATGCTACCAGAGCATATGTTGAACCCACCAACTCAAGTGTTCGTTTATTGATATAAGAGAACGTGTGAATGAATAAGATGTTACAGATGGCCAAGTAGGGAGTAGAATAGGTTACAACATCCTCCAGAGTAGATTTGAAGAAAGCGACACTGGATGAAGCATCATATCTTGAGATAGTCATGTAGATGTTGTATTCCAAATTTGGTACTGTGCTTAAGGAACTTTTCCATCTCAATGGTTGGCAACAGTGTTGTGCTAGGAGAGCACGCATCTTGTCAAATCTGCATACTACTGTCAACCACATGCAAACATGGACAATGAGATACACGGGAGCCCCACCACACTCTCCCAAGTTGATGAAGCGTAAGGCAGTAGAGTTGAAGGCATGCATCAGGAGTCAAATCTGAAACTATGAGGAAATCCCCCAACTCATCACTAGTTTGCATGCTTCACATGTAGGGGTGTTCAAAAGCATGGATGTTGTTGTGTGCACGCATGTGGCCCCATATATTGAGACACTCAACGAGGCAAAGACAGAA
The DNA here is from genome assembly GCA_031772625.1 of Pinus tabuliformis. NCBI lineage: Eukaryota > Viridiplantae > Streptophyta > Pinopsida > Pinales > Pinaceae > Pinus > Pinus tabuliformis. The sequence goes on from CM062805.1 coordinate 841,359,363, forward strand.
TCAATTCTGACTGGATATGGACACGTAGTTTGACAAGTTGATGCACATAGCCACTAGCGCAGACACTATGCATCAGTATGTTGCTGGTTCGAACACACTCAAGACCATGATGCACATGTTATCAAATGAGTTGGATAGAGTAGCCAAATCAATGTACCCAGATGCAATAGAGGCAAGAGTTCATTTCTAGAAAGATGTCACAACATAGTACACAGACACCATCATGGACTACTGAACTTGGCATCAGTTCTCCACCGTTGAGCATCATGAGGATGTTGAAGAGTTGGTCTTCCCACAGTTTTCTAAGTCTTAGTGATGTTTTGCATGGCTTGCTCAAGCCTATTTTCTCTCACATGGGTACATGTGAAGATTTATTGTAACATCTTGTAAAGTGAAAGTCCAAGTGTCGATAGTTGAATGTAACGATCATAGAGTAGTTGAAGAGTCATGAGGGTAGGTGAACAGTCACAAAGGGGAATGTTAAGGGTCACCCCACCCTTTGCTATTTATAGAACCTCATAACTCATTGTAGAAGCTTTTGGGCAGCCAAGATTCCATTAGGAGTATCTTAGAGAAAGATGGGAGAGTATTGTAATGAGTCTTGACTTCTACACATTGCAAAGCTAGTATATCTCTTTGGGGGAGCAAGCGACAGTGATTGTAACATTCCGTTATCGGGACTAGTGGTTGGTCATGGTTGTATTGTATGATTGGAAATTTCACTTCTTAATATAATAGAGCCAAAATGTTTCATGCATGTGTTGTTATTGTATTTCAGTTACCTTGGTTACTCTAATAATATATGTATCTATTTTCTTACGCATGTATGTATAGACTCTTTTTGTATATGTATGTATGAATCTTACTGAGATGTGTTGTTGGTTTAACCATCACGTTCGATTTTTGTTTCACCTGCCTTCCAGTTTGTGATGCATCTTTGCGTGACGTGTTTCCACAGGTTTCCAAGGGGTGCACTCACCCCACTTTCTATGTGTTAGAACCATTCGTGCACCTTCTTTGGATTTTTGTGCATGTCGCACCCTTGATACCAAAAAAGAAATCTTACTTACCTCTTTGCGCAACCGCAGTTAAGGCGATACCATACAACCCACTTCTAGGAATCCTACACCAAACTGTCTGAGGTAAAGTTGGGACTTCTTACCAGGGAGATCCCTTGACTTGTTGGCAAGTCCAACACGGTCAACACTTCCATTGTTATCTTTTTGTTTTGAAGGTATCATTGAATTTGATGCAGTGACCTAGGCTCTGGGTCTGAAAAGTGGCTCAAATCCTAGGGACTCTGGAACAACAATGAGAAAAATAGTTCTTGGACACTGGCATACCATGTTGTGGCTGCATCCATATCCTTCTAGAGGTAGGCATGCCCATATCATGGGAGCATCCCGGGTTAATTGGTCTAAAAATTCAGTAGGACTCAAGTACTGGTTACCTAAGAGGTTGGGATGGTTCCCGAGAGTCTTGTTGTTGTTGTGGAAGGTCTGTATGGTTTTTTTCCATTGGTTCCACTTCCTTAACATGACTTAGGAGGTCAAATCATATCATAGTAACTTCTCGTCACAGGTTTACCTCGGTTGGCTGGTTACTTGGGTAGATGTGGGAGGAGGGAATTACATTTATCCTGCTCTAAGCTAGAAGGAAAGGTTTACATTGGGGATCTTTGGAGAGTTGCAAGGATGGAAGATACAGGTTTAGGGGAAAGATAACTTCTTTACCATAAACCAGAAATTACAACAAGGTCTTACAGGAAGGCTTCATTGTTACAGGGTCAACCCATAATGCACTAGTCAAAGTGTTGTGTCAGTTAATTCACTTAGAGAATATGGTTTTCTTAATTATGCAACTTAGATTTTTATTTGTTGATTCATCGAAACCATTTCCCTTTGGGTAATAATTATATGAATGTTTTAATACAATCGAATTTTCTAATTCGAATTCATAAAGTTTAAATGATGAAAGTAAGTTGCATTATCAAATACAAGTGACGTTGAAACACTAAAGCTAGTTGTAATGTTTTGTTGCAAAAAGAGGATGACTCCTTGGTCATTTACTTGTGTCAACGGAACTACTTCTGACCACCGAATAAAATACTCTGTTGTTGTTAAAATGTATCAATTTTTATTTGACAAATGAGAAAATTTCTTTGGTAACATTTAGACCCCACTGTTGGAAAGGTTCCTCAACTTCTACTAGCAGTAGTGTGGCAGCGTACCTATGATCATGACTCGAAAATATCTAACAAGTTGGGAACTTGCAAATATATGCATAAGCATCTTAGAATAGAGTGGGCCAATAATTACCAACCCTCATGACTTTATGTGTTTTTGTGTTGCCCACAAAGTGAGCACCTGCAGGTCCATCGTGCAAATATCTAAGAACCTTTTTTTGTGTCTTATGGCTCAAGCAACCTCAACAACACACTACTATGGTGCTTTTTGAAAAGTGCTCCATGAACCAACTAGTAGGGTAGAGCTTTTAAATGAATTTCCCTCTATTTTTTATTCGATAGGTGCATGAGGAAGGTTCTATGCTCTAGAAATTTCCATAAATTAGAATACCATGGCGCTGTAGACATGGACTAAGGAACATGTTCAACATTGTACATTTCTATCTCTTGCTCCCAACCTAAAATATGTTGCTCAGGAGCATCTCTTGCTTCAATTGCTAGCTTATAGAGGCAATGACCCTTTATGGTATGAACAGGTTTAAATTCTAGATCATATTATTGTAAGAAGGTCTTCCAATTTTCCCTCTTCTATCCTAGCTCCTATTGCATAAAGACTGTTCTTACCAATGGATGAGGAACAAATATGATCATGTAAGCTTTTAAAAGATAGGTCCTGAAATATTTAACTGCCTTGTATACAACATATGCTTGTTTATTGATGCAAGGATAATTTAATTCTAGCCCCTCTAGCTCAACACTCATAAAAGAGATAGGCCACTAATTCACTTTAGTATCATTTTGAGTCAATACAACCGCAATAGAGGATTCCAAAGCAAAGGTATAAAGTAAGAAATCTTTGCCATAATTTGGACTGAAGAACATAGGTGCATAAACAATAGCCTACTTGATTTGAGCGAAAGCATCCTTTTCTCATTTTTCCCATTTGTATGTCGTGTCTTTCTTAATCATCTTCTGTAAAGGCTTGACCATCTGAGCATAATCATTTATGAATCTTCTTAGGAAATTGATCTTTCCCAAGAAAGACTACATAACCTTGTTATTCACTCGAAATGAGATTTGTGGAATGGATTTGACCCTTTTGGAATCAATTTTAATTCTTCTCTTTGAAATGATTTTCCCTAAGAGAGTCCCTTATGACACACCAAATATGTTTTTCTTGGGATTGATAAAAATCCCATACTTTCGACACCGCTTAAATATTTGTTTCAGATGACATACATGATGTTATGCAACCAACTCAGAAAATAGAAGAAGAGATAGATTAACGACTTCAAAATGAGCCACTTTTAGGGGGAAAACTCCTTTACATTACACAAATGACAAGACCACCTTTCTATATGTTGTGGGGAAAAATGCCTATTTAGGACGATCCTATCCACCTAAGTTGTGACAGCGCCTTAGCAACAAACGAATACAGCTATCATGATTTCTTCCTTTATGAAATATGAAAGAGAGGAGATCGGTAGACTTACCGTTGTCTTTCGGTTGTCCCTCGAACTAGATCCTCTTCTCTTTGTGTGTCCACAGCTACTTGCTTCCTCGCTTGATCAAGAGAACAACTACTTGAATCCCAAGAGATCACAAGAGAACAGCTACCTGTGACAAGAGAACAGCTACTTGCAACAAGAGAAGAACACAATACAAAGGCAAATATACATATTCATAAATGATTCAGGATTAGAAGTAAATCAAATATACTAATGCAATTACACAAAATACACCAGCATATAGGAAAGAATCAAGATAGCTTTATTGAAAGTAACAGGGTTCAGGAAGAGATACAACCCATAGGGCTCCAACCCAGCATCTCCTTCCCAGCAGAATGGAATTCCTTCTTCAGCTCCTTTCAAAGCATAATGCACCTGATATTTCTAGCCACAAACCAACAACAATTCTTTGCAAATACCAAATTCCAGCCTCCCTTGACCTCATGGAGAGAGATCTATATATAGGGATATTGGAGAGAGGATGAGTCAGCTTGAGACTGGTCTGAGACTGACTAGTGTCCTCTTCCACTTTAGTTATTGAGTCCACTTGGAGGTTCTTGCTTCCACTTGGAGATTTGGAACCTCTTACTCATCACCAGTCGAATTCCCTGATCCAAGTGTCATTTTGGAAGCTTCCTGGGCATTGACACCTTGAGGAACAACTCTGCCACATGTCCAAACTCGCCCAGTGTAGGTAGCCTTCTTTGCAGTTGACATTCAACGCAGGTAGATAGTGGAGCAGTTGACATTCAGCGCAGATGCTCAGTGGAGCAGTTGACATGATCCAAAATTGCCTTGTTTTTGAGTGTTTTCAGGTGGAGAACTTTTGTTAAGTGCTGTGGTTTGCTGGCCTTGTTCCTCTAGGGGTAGGAACAACATGTTTAGGGACTTTGGATCCCTTGATTATTGACATTTCATGCTCAGTGATGCAAGGCACAAAAATGTCTATAACAGTTGCCCCCTAAAGTATGAGGCCGTTTATCGGGTGAAATGCTTTATCCAGGAGGGTCCGAAGTTCATCCATCTGCTGGGAAGAGACCTGTAATAAAATACAATACAATACATTATGATTCAATCTGCTTTCATGATCTAGCTGAGGCGGGCATTCCCATGCTCAGCTTTATAAATTCATTTTTGTACATAGAACAGACGATCGTCTGATGGTAGACTAATAATTTTGGTGAAAATTATCATCCTTTGAGTAGGATGATCATCTGCTGCAATGATGTACATGTCAAATGTCTTTATCTTTTCTGAATATATATCGCAGCCCGGATGGATGAAACTAGATCTGGGGTCTTCAAACTCATTCGATCTTCACTCTAAGTACAAGTCGATCCATGTGAGAATTGCGCTGAAGTCGAACATGGAAAGACATCGCTTGATTACCGGTCAATGATGTAAACCGTTAACAAGCGCGAGAGGAATCACCGATAATGATAATGACCCTCAAGGTACTGCAGTACAATTTACGTGGTGTGAATAAAGGACTTGGCGTTGAACACCACGCAAAATCTTCTGGTCGAAGGTCATTGATGTATACCTATCGCCGGAAGTGAGAAACTTGCCATTGAGGCATGCAAGCTTCAAAGTATTGAAGGGGTTGTTCCTAGATCAACTCCTTGGATAATGAGATGATGTCGACAAGGAGTGATCCGTCAAAGGAGGGCCTTAATGAATCCCACATCAGTGACACGGAATGGAGCTAATGATTTTAATGGAGGTGAAAACAATCTGTGACATATGATTCAGGGTGGCGGTCATGAATGGATGAAGGATAATGTATGGCAGTGGATGGGACCCAGTTGACTCTTTCTGAACGACTTCTCTTGAACATATGGCGACACTAATGCGATGGATCGGTAGCATTACCCCAAATATGGATGGTATGGCAAGACCATGGTGATGTGACCGGTGAATGAAACAACCCAACCCGAATGTGATACGGGGGAAAAGTGTCATGTTCAAGAGCGACCTGCTACCATCAAAGTTTTCTTGATTTTTCCCAATTTTTCCCCAGTCATTGCTGACCAGTACCTCTTTATTTTTGTCAAGCTTGAGGAGGATAACATATGCTTGTTCTATAACCTGCCCTTCGGGCAAGCCCATCGCTATGTTTTAACGAGCTTAGCGATAGTGAAACTCGTTCTCGTCTAAAGACAAGTTTGTCGCTATTTAATAATTTTAACGAGTCTAACGACAAGGATAACTCGATCCTTTTTATTTTTAGAGAGTCTGAAAAGGTACGTAAAGTTAACTCCAAAATTCCTTTTTGGTCATCTAATCCCTTAAGTCCGAAAAACTATAAAACAATACAAAAGGGATGAGTTTTCGATATCTTTAACGAGCCGAACAAAACAAGCGCTCGATCTTTTTGTGCAATAATCCCTCAGGTCGAAAAATATTAAAATCTAGAGGAGGGATAGCTCTTTCGGTCCTTTAACAAGCTAGAAGGCCAAAACTCGGAAATCTTTTCATATTTTACGAGTCAGTTGAAAAGAGCTTAAAGAAGACTCGTCTTTTGAGGAACGAGTGATAAACAGGGATAGCAACTGATTCCAGGTACAGGTTGGAATTTTCCAATCACGGCAGTGTCACAAGGATGGCTATGTGAAATCACTCTTCGCAGCTGTTCCTCAAAATGGGTAAACAATCATATGGAGGTGAACGATCGGCCAAATGAAAGTGGAGGTGGCAGGTGCAAACACGACCAAGGCTTTTATGGCTAATAAATTTACGATCACAGCGGTTATTCACCGGGATAGGTTCATTTTTTAGTTAAAAATGAGCTTAAACTCTGGAGGAAACATTGCTCACTGCTTATATTTATTTTTTAACGAGCATGAAGACCGTGTTAAAACTGCTCGGATCTTGCATTTATTTTTTAACGAGCATGAACTTTATGCTAAAACTGCTCGATTACCCAGTCATAAGATAAGAGTGTCTCATGAAAGATCCCATTTTTTATATAGCTTGTGCCTTACCAAAGCTATGCTCGCTCTCCTTTCTTTATGCAAGTTTGGAAACGGCTAATCCTACGAGTTTAAAGGGTTAGACCTACAGGTTTAAAGGGAGGACCAAAAATTTAAAAAAATAAATAGTCGCCCCTTGCTTGCACTCCAAAAGGTTTGCATGCCCCCAGGTATAAAGTATGATTTCAAGGTTACCCCTCAATTTGCAGATAAAACATCCGTTTTACCGGGAGAGGCCTACCTCTTTCAGGCTACCCAAAGATTGTTCTGTTATTCTTTCAACAAAACACTTCTTCGGCGATGTCTACCGAAATAGACAGAGGTGAGTGAAAAGCAGATTATTCCACTCACATAACTTTGACAAAAGAATCCTATTCTAGAACAACCCCTCTTCCAACCACGGACGGGGTACGGACTAGTCATATTCTCCTGCGGAAATCTACCCTATACCCAAAGTTCTCCTGCCGAAGCAGGCCAGGATGCATGCCCCCTGGGTTCCAGTCATATCCTCCCAGATTACTCACGCTCATCAGGAGGACAGACCGTGGGTTGAGACACTTCTTGCATGAATAGACCATTTAGGGATGGCACATCACTATTTGCGATGTGTGATCCGGGAAACGAAAGTTGGTCCACGAGCTTGACCATTCTTCCTTCATGCGGAAAACACATTACTCTAAAGAGTGAGGAGACTACAGCTCCCATGCAATATATATAGTCTTGTCCAAGGAGTAGGTTATAATCCAAGGGTCCTTGAACGACCATCACGTTCATTTGAACGGTCTTCCCTTTCAATGTTATAGGCACATTGGGGAGGATCCCTAAAGGTCGACTGGTTCCTTTATCAAAACCTGATAGATTTCTCATCTCAGGTAAAAGCACCGGTGAACCAAGCGCTTTCCAAGCAATAGAGGAAAGGATACTCACAGATGCCCCCTCATCAATGATAGTGCCAGCCATTACCATTCTGTATATTTGACAAATAATTCTGAATGGCACACTGGCTCGCAACCGAGGTCTGCCTAGTTGGTTCCAATCAAAGGACACAACCAGGTTGCTTGGTGGTGGGACCGAATATACGGCCGGATAGCGCTCTGATGAAATTCCTTCCTGCGACAAAGGAATGGTGGCATTTCCCCCTTGATCATCAGAGTCAGTGCTGATGAAGAGAACTTGGACGGTGTCGTCTGTATTCTCCTCTGTGATGGTGTCATTCGAAGATGGAGCCTCTGAAGGCAAAACCGGGTCAACTGCCGTATCAACCTTTTGACTTTTGTCAAGCATGGATCCAGACGGTTCTTCTTCAATGACAGGTGCTTCAGCTGACCATCTAAGTGGCTCAGCCGGATTCTCAACTAGTGAGGGACTTGGCAGGAGTTTTTGATATCCAGGAGGAAGATTCGCTCGTAAAATTGGACGATCTTCCAGAACTCTTTTTGCCTCGTCTAAGAAGGGACAATGGTGGATGGCGTGATCGCCTTCACACAGTCTGCAGGGAAATTTAAATTTCCCATTCTGTCCTGGAGCTTCACTCCCACTAGTTGACGGTGAGCAGTCGACATGGCTATCAGAGGTCGATGCTCCCGAATTGTGCAAACGGGGGGACCAGTCTCTTAGTATCCATGGGATACAGGGACAATCTCTATGGAAGTGGTCTCCCCTGCATATGATGCATGGCGATTTAGGCCTTACAAGTGCGGTATGTGGATTTTTGTTAGATGCCATCTGTTTGCCCCCAGTCGCCTTAGGCTCCTTCTTCTTCTTTTCTTTCTTCTTCTTCTCCTTCTTCTCCTTAGGAACCCGATTTTTTTATCGACCAGTTCCATCAAGTGAAGAGGAAGGAGAGGAGGAAGATGAAGTGGAAGGCTGGGAGGCAACCCTTGTTTGATCTAACTGTTGACTCGACTGTTCAGGAGTGGTGGTATTCTGAACGACATTGGTGGAAAAGAGCCAAACTGGTAGGCCAATTGTCAGTCCTGGAAGCGACAATGTGGCCATGTGGGGCGCACCAACATCTCCCCAAGAGGAGAAGGGACTAGGATTTCCACCCAAGGGAATCCCTTGGTTGGTGTGCTCCATATTTTCAACCTAAAGATCAACGCAGGATTAAAGGGTGATTGTTCCGTTTAAAATAAATTGTTAACGACGCTTTTAGACACAACTTGCTTTTTCAGTTTTAAAGAGTCGAGAAAAAGCTAAAGATGACTCTAGTCTCCTTCGATGTTTTAACGAGCCCGAAGTGACAAATGCTCAGATGGACTTTTTCTGTTATAGAGTCTGAAAAGGGCCAAAAGAAACTGCTCTGGAGATATAGGCAGAGAGTGTGCCAAACTTTTCGCAAAACCACATAATACTTTTTACGGTACGGGTGGTCGATCTTCGTGAATGCTGTGTTCACTACATTGCGATCAGTAGGGCGGCCAACACGGCTTCCTAAGGATAAAAGATATATGCCTATAGGGGTCTCCCAATATATACGCGACGGTACGTGGGAGCACAATCCGTATTAGCGCCACCGACTCTCAGGAGGAATCACCCACCTTCTTCGAGATCGACAGTCACCATGTTTAACGACGCCGGAACACGTCCCTAGCCTAGACCTCTATGTTGTGCATTATGTTACAAAGCGTTGTTAGGTTCATTCATTTTATTTTAGGTTGATCTTTTTAAAGTTTGCATTTCAAGGTTCACCACGAGATGTATGATACAAATTCCTAAATGCGGTCTAAGATGATAAGCAAGCTTTACAATCTTTCAACTTTGAAAATCCTAGCTACTAAGGGAAAAGAGAGCGACTATCTTTTCTCAAAGAGCAATCAGCACACTCTAATGCACTTTCCCTAACTCCAACATGAAAACTTATCAAATGCAAAATGCACAATGCAGGTGTTTGTTTTCACTTTCTTAGTATAAATGCCTACAAAGAAAGCTTTTTGCACAACTTTGAATTTGCTTTTACAACGATCAAAATAAACAAGTTCACTTTCTTCGAAATCAACAAGGGTAGAAGAGATTACAATCACTTTGCGATTTTCAAAATAAAGACTTGTTTTGATACTTTGAAAAAGACAAATTCAAACCAATAAGCAAAATTAAAACTATAATCAATCTGAACAAACAGCCAATGAACTCTCTTCTAAGATCACTCTCAATCAGATCTGAATCAAAGGCTACAGAAAGACTACTTTAATCATGCAAAGAAAGACTGTAAATGATGCCACAAACACATAAAAACATTCACAATCTTTTTGTACAAAAATTGGGGCGGAATTCAGGCAAAGAAAAGGGTTATCAGACCAGCACCTATACAAGTTTAAAGGCTGCAAAAACAGAGATCAAAACAGGGCAAAAAGGGACAAAGAACCCCAGCTGCACAAGACCACACTGGTTCAGCGCAGGTCCAACACTGTCAGTTTGACATTCAGCGCAGGTAGCCCCTTCGGGACCTGCGTTGAAATGCAGACTGCCTTCACAGTGCCTGCGCTGAAGAGAGAAACTCTCGTTTCCCTTGGTTTCTGGGTCACAAAATGCTCAAAAATCAACTGTTTCAAGCCAAATCAGAAACACAAGCAAGGTATAAACAGAGGGATGCTTTGATAGGGTACTAAAGACTATCACAAGGATCAATCAAATCATTTGTGGATCTAGTTTAAATCATAGACAAGTCCAACATATTGGATCAAAGCAGCACCTTTTACTTTGCATCCGGGAAAGATGCAGTTCAAGAGTTGCTGTCAAGTCTATGAAGTAAACAAATGACGGAAACACAAATGAAATGAATAAACAAGTTCTTCCCCAGCGAAGTCGCCAATTTGTTGTGGGGAAAAATGCCTATTTAGGACGATCCTATCCACCTAAGGTGTGACAACGCCTTAGCAACAAACGAATACAGCTATCATGATTTCTTCCTTTATGAAATATGAAAGAGAGGAGATCGGTAGACTTACCGTTGTCTTTCGGTTGTCCCTCGAACTAGATCCTCTTCTCTTTGTGTGTCCACAGCTACTTGCTTCCTCGCTTGATCAAGAGAACAGCTACTTGAATCCCACGAGATCACAAGAGAACAGCTACCTGTGACAAGAGAACAACTACTTGCAACAAGAGAAGAACACAATATGAAGGCAAATATACATATTCATAAATGATTCAGGATTAGAAGTAAATCAAATATACTAATGCAATTACACAAAATACACCAGCATATAGGAAAGAATCAAGATAGCTTTATTGAAAGTAACAGGGTTCAGGAAGAGATACAACCCATAGGGCTCCAACCCAGCAGAATGGAATTCCTTCTTCAGCTCCTTTCAAAGCATAACACACCCAATATTTCTAGCCACAAACCAATAACAATTCTTTGCAAATACCAAATTCCAGCCTCCCTTGACCTCATGGAGAGAGATCTATATATAGGGATATTGGAGAGAGGATGAGTCAGCTTGAGACTGGTCTGAGACTGACTAGTGTCCTCTCCCACTTCAGTTCTTGAGTCCACTTGGAGGTTCTTGCTTCCACTTGGAGATTTGGAACCTCTTACTCATCACCAGTCGAATTCCTTGATCCAAGTGTCATTTTGGAAGATTCCTGGGCATTGACACCTTGAGGAACGACTCTGCCACATGTCCAAACTCGCCCAGCATAGGTAGCCTTCTTTGCAGTTGACATTCAACGCAGGTAGACAGTGGAGCAGTTGACATTCAGCGCAGATGCTCAGTGGAGCAGTTGACATGATCCAGAATTGCCTTGTTTTTGAGTGTTTTCAGGTGGAGAACTTTTGTTAAGTGTTGTGGTTTGCTGGCCTTGTTCCTCTAGGGGTAGGAACAACATGTTTATGGACTTTGGATCCCTTGATTATTGACATTTCATGCTCAGTGATGCAAGGCACAAAAATGTCTATAACACTATATATAGGAGTGTAAGGTGTCACAATATAATTAGAGCTGACATAACAATAATAATGCAAGGGCACAATAATAAAAATAGTGGGCTTCTATGGGGCACAATAATAACAATATGGGGACTACATGGGCACAAAAATACAATAAGGGGGTTTCACTAATAAAAATAAGGGGCTACACTAGCAGTATAGTGACCTAACATACCCCTCTCCTACAAAACATGTTGTCCTCAACACTTGAGTATTTTTGGATGCTTCTAAAAACTGAAATTCGTCCTCTTTCTATCACTATTTACAAAATTTGAATCCAATTCTCAAAGAGAAAGTTATGATGATTTTTCCAAGGTCAACTGTTTGAGATGGAATTCAGGAGCATACAAAAACCCTAATTTCCCTTGACAATATACCCTAAATATAACGACGCAAGATCTAAAATTCGGACACGGGGTTCACCAATATTTTTACTCAAATGCACTTTAATTTCAACTTATGAAACTTCATAGAAAAAAAGTTATAGCAAAAATTTCACGATGACCTATTTCAAGCAGCGAAACCCTAGAATTCAAAGCTCTGATACCAAATGTCATGCAACCAACTCACAAAATAGAAGAAGAGATATATCAACGACTTCAAAATAAACCTCTTTGAGGGAGAAACCTCCTTTACATTACACAAATGAACAATTCTTGGATGATTCAAATGACAAGACATCTTTCTATATATAGGAGTGTAAGGGGTCACAACATAATGAGAGTCGACATAAAAATAATAATGTAAGGGCACAAAAACAAAAATAGTAGGCTTCTATGGGGCACAATAATAAAAATATGGGGACTACATGGGTGAAACAATATAATAAGGGGGTTGAAATAATAATAATAAGGGGCTACACTAGCAGTATGAGGACTTAACACATGATCTGATCTTCTCTTAAAAAATAGAGAAACATCATCCAAATAAAAAACTATGCTATGACCAATAAGGCCTCAGAAAGCGATGTCCATCGCTCTTTGAAATTTGGCACCAATGTGGATAAGCCCAAATGGCATTCTTTTGAAAGAAAATGTTCCCCATTTGGTCCTGAAGGTAGTTTTCAATCAATCTGGTTCCACTACTAGCACTTGATTGTAACTAGAGAAACAATCTAGAAGTGAGAATGATCCAGGTGGATAATTGTGCCCACCAACCTATTCGACCTAGAGCTCCAGTCAGTTTCAACTATTTTCTTGTTTATTTCCACATTTATTTATTTTTATCATTTTTCGGATCTTGAACATTCAGAGCCATTTTGATCGCGTAAACGACGTTTTTTGAGGTCTGAAGCAAGCCCATGGCCATAGGTAGGGGCCTACTACAAATACTATAGTACTCGGAGAAACATTTCCAACAAGGTATCATACATGCCAAACAGAGATAATATGACCAAGTTATGCCCCAAGAAGTTGGCTGTCCAACTAACCCCAACAGGGCCCACAAACTCATGGGGTTCCATCTCCTGGGGTTAAGGTTTTGGTTGTTTAGGGTTTTTCCTTGTTGTTAATTAATAAATAGGCCCTTGAGCCTGATTGTAACACAATTCAGAGGAACGTAGTTGCCACATATCTTCTCAGAGATAAGATACCCTCACCCAAGCTAGTTTATTTCCATTTTGTTTGTAAGCATATTTCAATATTCTCATATTAATGAAATGAAGTGTTATTTCTACTGCATCCCATTATTTATAGTTACATCTAAAATTTGTTACATTCTTGTTTATGTTCAGATCAATGGTATTAGAGGAATCTACTCTTTCTTAGTTTTTCTTTGAATGTCCCTAAGGAGGTCAGGGTATACGGAGTTAGGGCTCGATCTGGTTGAACCTTTGTAAGACCAGCCTCACAAACCTCAACAACCCCCCATCGAAGAAGAAAATAAATATGAGGGAGCAGGATATCTTTTCAAAATATTTTTTGAGGAAGCCCTCGAGTGACAAAGCAACACGATGATGGATAACTTTTCCCAAATCCTTCAACGGCTACCCATAAGTGACACATCTTCATCCAGAAACCACTGTACAGGCGCAACTCCTTTTAAGGTACAAGTTAAATTTGATATTCCCATATTTGAGGTCCAAATAGATGAAAACGTCATAGATAAATGGTTGAGTCTGTTGGAAGGATATTATTCAGTTCATGAATTTTCCAATCATGAAAAGATTACTTTTTCACTTCTCAAAGCCACCCCACATGTCAAGGACTAGTGGGAAACCTATTGTGAACAAAAGGAAGAGAGGGTATCCTCATTGTTTTGAGCTGCACACACTTGGGATTCTTTCCAAGATGCCATCAAGGAAAAATATTACCCTATCGGGAGCTATGAATATAAATACATAAAGTGGACCATGTTATGGAAAGGAAGGGACCAAGATGTGTCGAAGTTCACAAATGTTTTCCATACCCTCCATCAAAAATTGGGTATCAGGGATTCTAAGTAGAATTTGGTACTAGAGTACCATGACTATCTACGCAAGTACATCTAGGATGATATGGAGTTCCTGGACATCTCCTTGCTTGGCACGACATACCGATACACTGTCAAGATTGAGAAAAAGTATAAAAAGAAGAAGCGAGACTTTGGATCTGCAAATCCAAACCAAGGAAAAGGTGCCCCTAAACCACAAAACAAAAGCAAAATCCAAGGTGGGATGACCTAGGAAAACCCATCTAAGCCACAATCTAGTAAACAAACCACGAAGATAAAGAAGGACATGGGAAACTGGTGTGAGTTCCTTAAGAGCTCCACTCACAACACATGTGAGTGTCGGGCCAAGCAGTTAATGGTGGCCATACTGAAGGCTTTCAAATTAGACGCATGTTCCTACTTTGAGTCAGAACTTGACAAGGGTGTTGTGGGGAAAAATGCCTATGCAGGACGATCCTATCCACCTAAGGTGTGACAGTGCCTTAGCAACAAACAGAAACAACTATTCTAGTATTCTTCCTTTATGAATTAAGAATGAAGAGAGATGGATGGACTAACCGGTGTCTTCCGTTTGTCCCTCGATCCAGTTTCTCTTCTCTTTGAGGGTTCCCAGCTACTTGCCTTCTCGCTCGCCCAACTTCAACAGGTTCCTGCAAGATCACAAGGAGAGAACATTACACAAAGACATAGATTCATATTCATAACTAGTTCAGGATTAGAAATAAACTAAACATACTAATGCAATCATACATCAAAGATACATCAGTATATAGGAGAAACCAAGATAGCTTTATTGATGAATAACAAGGTTCAGGAAGAGATACAACCCAGAGGGCTCCAATCCAGCATCTCCTTCCCAGCAAATGAAATTCCTATCTTCACCTTCCTTCAAAGCATTAAGCACCCAATGATTCCAATCTCAAACCAACAACAATTCTTTGCAATAACAAAATTCCAGCCTCTAGATCTCATGGAGGAGAGATCCATATATAGATGTTTGGAGAGAGGATGAGTCAGCTTGAGATCTGACTAGTGTCCTCTCCCTCTATCAGTTCTTGCTTCCACTTGGAGACTAAGAGCCTCTTACTCATCACTAGTCGAATTCCTTGAGGCAAGTGTCATTGGAGAAGATTCTGGAAGCTTCCAGGGTCTTTCCACCTCGTTGAATGAACTTGCCATTTGTCACTTCCCGCTCAGCGCACCCTGGTAGTGCTTCTACCTGCGTTGCAGTGCACCTAGCCAGTGTAATCTCTGCATTTTAGCGCAGACAACTAGTGGAGCCTCTGAATTGATCCTGAATTGACTTGTTTTTGAGCAGTTTCTGGTGGAGAACTTCTGTGAATTGTTGTGGTTTGTTAGCCTTGTTCCTCTAGGGGTAGGAACAACATGTTTAGGGACTTTGGATCCCTTGGATTATGGACATTTCATGCTCAATGCTGTAAGGCACAAAAATGTCTATAACAGTTGCCCCCTAAAGTATGAGGCCATTTATCGGGTGAAATGCTTTATTAGGAGGATCCGAAGTTCTTTCATTGCTGGGAGGAGACCTGTAATAAGATACAATACAATACATTATTTTTCATACTGCTTTCATGATCTAGCTGAGGCGGGCATTCCCATGCCCAGCTTTATAAATTCATTTTTTGTACATAGAACAGACAATCGTCTGATGGTAGACTGATAATTTTGATGAAATTATCATCCTTTGGGTAGGATGATTATCTGCTGCAATGATGTACATGTCAATGTCTTTATCTTTCCTGAATATATATCGCAGCCCGGATGGATGAGACTAGATCCGGGGTCTTCAAATTCGTTCGATATTCACTCTAAGTACAAGTCGATCCATGTGAGAAATGTTCTGAAGTCGAACATGGAAAGACATCGCTTGATTACCGGTCAATGAGGTAAACCATTAACAAGCGCGAGAGGAATCACCGATAATGATAATGACCCTCAAGGTACTGTAGTACAATTCACGTGGTGTGAATAAAGGACTTGGCGTCGAACACCACGCAAAATCTTTCGGTCGAAGGTCATTGATGTATACTTGTCGCCGGAAGTGAGAAACTTGCCATTGAGGCATGCAAGCTTCAAAGTACTGAAGGGGTTGTTCCTAGATCAACTTCTTGGATAATGAGCTGATGTCGACAAGAAGCGATCCATCAAAGGAGGGCCTTAATGAATCCCACATCAATGACACGAAACGGAGCAAATGATTTTGATGGAGGTGAAAACGATCTGGTGACATATGATTCAGGGTGGCGGTCATGAAAGGATGAGGGATAATGTATGGCAGTGGATGGGACATGGTTGAATTTTCTGAACGAATTCTCTTGAACATATGGCATCACTTATGCGATGGATCGGTAGCATTACCCCAAATATGGACGGTATGGCGAGACCATGGTGATGTGACCAGTGAATGAAACAACCCAACCCGACTGTGGTACGGAGGAAAAGTGTCATGTTCAAGAGCGACTTGCTACCATCAAAGTTTTCTTGAGTTTCTCCCAATTTTTCCCCAGTCATTGCTGACCAGTACCTCTTTATTTTTGTCAAGCTTGAGGAGGATAACATATGCTTGTTCTATAACTTGCCCTTCGGGCAAGCCCATCGCTATGTTTTAACGAGCCTAGCGATAGTGAAACTCATTCTCGTCTAAAGACAAGTTTGTCGCTATTTAATGCTTTTAACGAGTCTAACGACAAAGATAACTCAGTCCTTTTCATTTTTAGAGAGTCTGAAAAGGTACGTAAAGTCAACTCCGAAAGTCCTTTTTCGTCATCTAATCCCTTAATTCCGAAAAAGTATAAAACAATACAGAAGGGATGAGTTTTCGATAGTTTTAATGAGCCGAACAAAACAAGCGCTCGATCTTTTTGTGCAATAATCCCTCAGGTCCAAAAAGATTAAAATCTAGAGGAGGGATAGCACTTCCGGTCGCTTTAACGAGCTGGAAGGCCAAAACTCGGCAATCTTTTCATATTTTACGAGTCAGATGAAAAGAGCTTAAAGAAGACTCGTCTTTTGAGGAACGAGTGATAAAACGGGTTAGCAGCTGATTCCAGGTACGGGTTGGAATTTTCCAATCACGACAGTGTCACAAGGATGGCTAGTGAAATCACTCTTTGCAGCTGTTCCTCAAAATGGGTAAACAATCATATGGAGGTGAACGATCGGCCAATGGAAAAGTGGGGTGATGGGAAAACACGACCAAGGCTTTAAATGGCTGATGATATTACATTCATGGTGGTTATTTACCGGAATAGTTCATTTTTTAACGAGCTTAAACGTGGGTGGAAACATTTGCTTGGTCTTATGTTTATTTTTTAACGAGCATGAACTATGCGCTAAAACTGCTCGGATCTTGCGTTTATTTTTTAACGAGCATGAACTGTGTGCTAAAACTGCTCGATTAATCCAGTCATATGATAAGAATGTCTCATTGAAGATGCTATTTTTTATGGAGCTTAGATCTTACAAAGCTTTGCTCCGGATCCTTTCGTTATGCAAGTTCGGAAACGACTAATCCTACGAGTTTAAAGGGTTAGACCTACAAGTTTAAAGGGAGGACCTAAAAATTTAAAAAATAAATAGCCGCCCCTTGCTTGCACTCCAAAAGGTTTGCATGCCCCCAGGCATAAAGTACGATTTCAAGGTTACCCCTTCTTAGTCCAATAAAACATTTGTTTTACCGGGAGAGGCCTACCTCTTTCAGGTTACCCAAAGATTGTCTTGTTAATCTTTCAAACAAAACACTTCTTCGGAGATACCTACTGAAATAGACAAAGGTGAGAGACTCCATCTGTCAACTCACATAACTTTGACAAAAGAATCTTATTCTAGAATAACCCTCTTCCAGCATGGGCGGGGTACAGACTAGTCATATTATCCCGCGGAAACCTACCTTATACCCAAAGTTTTCCTGCCGAAGCAGACCAGGACGCATGCCCCCTGGGTTCCAGTCATATCCTTCCGAATCACTCGCACTCATCTGGAGGACGGACCGTGGGTTGAGACATTTCTTGCGTGAAGAGACCATTTAGGGATGGTATATGACTATTTGCGATGCGTGATCCGGGAAATGAAAGTTGGTCCACGAGCTTGACCACTCTTCCTTCGTGCGGAAAACACATTACTCTAAAGAGTGAGGAGATGATGGCTCCCATGCAATATATATAGTCTCTTCCAAGGAGTAGGATATAATCCAAGGGTCCTTGAACGACCATCACGTTCATTTGAACGGTCTTCCCTTTCAATGTGATAGGCACATTGGGGAGGATCCTTAAAGGTCGACTGGTTCCTTTATCAAAGCCTGTCAGATTTCTCATTTCAGGAAAAAGCGCTGGCGAATCGAGCGCTTTCCAAGCAATAGAGGAAAGGATACTCACAGATGCCCCCTCATCGATGATGGTGCCAGCCATTACCATTCTGTATATTTGAACGATAATTCTGAATGGTATGCATGCTGGCAAATGGGGTCTGCCTAGTTGGTTCCAGTCGAACGAGACAACTAGGTTTCTTGGTGGTGGGACCGAATAGACGGCCGGATATGACTCTGACGAAGTTCCTTCCTGCGATAAAGGAATGGGCAAATTGCCCCCTTGTTCATCGGAGTCTGTGTTGATGAAGAGAATTTGGATGGTGTCGTCTTCATTCTCCTCTGTGATGGTATCATTCGAAGATATAGCCTTTGAAGGCAAAATCGGGTCAACTGCCACCTCAACCTTTTGACTTTGGTCAGGTATGGATTCAGACGGTTCATCCTCAATGATAGGTGCTTCGGCTGACCACCTAAGCGGGCCAGCCGGGTTCTCAACTGGTGAAGGACTTGGCAGGAGTTTTTGATATCCAGGAGGGAGTTGCACTGGTAAAACCGGGCGATCTTCCAAAACTCTTTTAGCCTCGTCTAAGAAGGGACAACGGTGGATGGCATGGTCGCCTTCACACAGTTTGCAGGGAAATCGAGCTTTCCCTCTTTTTCATGTGGCTTCACTTTCACTAGTTGACGGTGTGCTGTCAACATGGCTATCAGAGGTTGACGCCACCGAATTGTGCAAACGAGGAGACCAGTCCCTTAGTATCTGAGGGATGTAGGGACAATCTCTGTGGAAGTGGTATCCCTTGCATATGACACATGGCGATTTAGGCCTAGTCAGTGTTGTGTGTGGATTTTTGTTAGACGACACTTGTTTTCCCCCAGTCGCTTTTGGCTCCTTCTTCTTCTTCTCTTTCTTCTTCTTTTCCTTCTTCTCCTTAGGAACTTGGTTTTTTGTTTTACCAGTTCCGTCAAGCGAAGAGGAAGGAGGAGAGGAAGAGTTAGATGAAGTAGAAGGCTGGTGGGTAACTTTGGTCTGGTCTAACTGTTGATTCGACTGTTCAGGAATAGTGGTGTTCTGAACGACATTGGTTGAGAAGAGCCAGACCGGCAAGCCAATTGTCAGTCCTGGAAGCGACAATGTGGCCATACGGGGCGCACCAACATCTCCCCAAGAGGAGAAAGGACTAGGATTTCCACCAAGGGGAATTCCTTGGTTGGTGTGCTCCATTTTCTCAACCTAAATATCAACGCAGGAAAAAGGGGTGATTGTTCCGTTTAAAATAATTTTTAACGACGCTTTAGACACAACTTGCTTTTTCAATTTTAAAGAGTCGAGAAAAATCTAAAGATGACTCTAGTCTCCTTCGATGTTTTAACGAGCCCGAAGTGACAAATGCTCGGATGGACTTTTTCCGTTATAGAGTCTGAAAAAGGCCAAAAGGAACTGCTATGGAGTTCTAGGTAGAGGGTGTGCCAAACTTTTCGCAAAACCACAGAATACTTTTTAAGGTACGGGCGGTCAATCTTCCTGAATGCTGTGTTCAGTGCATTGCGATCAGTAGGGCGGCTGACACGGCTTCCTAAGGATAAAGGTTTTATGCCTATAGGGGTCTCCCAATATACACTCGACGGTACGTGGGAGCACAATCCGTACTGGCGCTATCGTCCCTCAGGAGGAATCACCCACCATCAGCGAGATTGACAGTCACCAGGCTTTACGACGCCGGAACACGTCTCTAGCCTAGACCTCTACGTTGTGCGTTAAGTTACAAAGCGTTGTTAAGTTCATTCAATTTATTTTAGGTTGATCTTTTTAGAAGTTTGCCTTTTGAGGTTCACCACGAGATGTATGATACAATTCCTAAATGCAGTCTAAAGATGATAAGCAAGCTTTTATATCTTTTCAACAATGAAAATCCTAGCTACAAAGGGAAAAGAAAGACACCATGTTTTCTCAAAGAGCAATCAGCACACTCTAAATGCACTTTTCCTAAATCAAACATGCAAACTATCAAGATGCAAATGCACAATGCAGGTGTTTGTTTTCCGCTCTCTTAATATTGATGCCTAAAAAGAAAGCTTTTTGTACAACTTTGAATTTGCTTTTAAATGACAAATACAAACAAGTTTACTTTTTCGAAATCAGAAAGGGTAGAAGAGATTACAACACTTAACGATTTTCGAAATGAATACTTGTTTTGACACTCAAAAGAGACAAACTCAAACCAAAAGCAAAAATGAATGTATAACCAACTGTAAACAACCAATGAACTCTCTCCTAAGATCACAATCAACAGATCTGAATCAAGGGCTACAGGATGATTATTTCACTCTTGCAAAGGAAAACTGTAAATGACGCCACAAACACATAAAAGCACTCACAGTCTTTTTGTACAAAAGGAGGCGGAATTTAAGCAGAGAAAAGGAGTTATCAGACAGGTACCTATGCTGGTTACAGGCTGCAAAAATCAGAGATCAAAACAAGGCAAAACAGAGCAGAGAACCCCAGCTACACAAGGCCTAACTGGATCAATGCACCCTCAACACAGAGGTTTTGACATTCAGCGCAGGTAGCCTTCACGGGACCTGCGTTGAAATGCAGAACCTCTTCACAGAGTCTGCGCTGAAAGAGAAACGAGAGTTCCTCACTGGGTTCTGGGTCACAGTCTGCTATTTAATCTACAGTTTCAGGCCAAATTAAAGCAACAAGCAAGGTACAATCAAAGGGATGCTTTTAGGGAGGGCCAAGATCTATCACAAAGGATCATCAAATCATTTGTGAGTCCATTGTTCAGATCATAGACAAATCCAGTGATTGGATCAAAGCAGCAGCTGTCTACTTTGCATCTGAAAAAAGCAGATGCAGTTCGATTGTTGCTGTTGAGTCTATGAAACAAACAACGATAGAGACATAAATAAAATGACTAAACAGATCTCCCCAGCGGAGTCGCCAATTTGTTGTGGGGAAAAATGCCTATGCAGGACGATCCTATCCACCTAAGGTGTGACAGTGCCTTAGCAACAAACAGAAATAGCTATTCTAGTATTCTTCCTTTATGAATTAAGAATGAAGAGAGATGGATGGACTAACCGGTGTCTTCCGTTTGTCCCTCGATCCGGTTTCTCTTCTCTTTGAGGGTTCCCAGCTACTTGCCTTCTTGCTCGCCCAGCTTCAACAGGTTCCTGCAAGATCACAAGGAGAGAACACTACACAAAGACATAGATTCATATTCATAACTAGTTCAGGATTAGAAATAAACTAAACATACTAATGCAATCATACATCAAAGATACATCAGTATATAGGAGAAACCAAGATAGCTTTATTGATGAATAACAAGGTTCAGGAAGAGATACAACCCAGAGGGCTCCAATCCAGCATCTCCTTCCCAACAAATGAAATTCCTATCTTCACCTTCCTTCAAAGCATTAAGCACCCAATGATTCCAATCTCAAACCAACAGCAATTCTTTGCAATAACAAAATTCCAGCCTCTAGATCTCATGGAGGAGAGATACATATATAGATGTTTGGAGAGAGGATGAGTCAGCTTGAGATCTGACTAGTGTCCTCTCCCTCTGTCAGTTCTTGCTTCCACTTGGAGACTAAGAGCCTCTTACTCATCACTAGTTGAATTCCTTGAGGCAAGTGTCATTGGAGAAGATTCTGGAAGCTTCCAGGGTCTTTCCACCTCGTTGAATGAACTTGCCATTTGTCACTTCCCGCTCAGCGCACCCTGGTAGTGCTTCTACCTGTGTTGCAGTGCACCTAGCCAGTGTAATCTCTGCATTTTAGCGCAAACATCTAGTGGAGCCTCTGAATTGATCCTGAATTGACTTGTTTTTGAGTAGTTTCTGATGGAGAACTTCTGTGAATTGTTGTGGTTTGTTAGCCTTGTTCCTCTAGGGGTAGGAACAACATGTTTAGGGACTTTGGATCCCTTGGATTATGGACATTTCATGCTCAATGTTGTAAGGCACAAAAATGTCTATAACAAAGGGAAATGAAAAAGGGAAGCAAATCATTGACACAGAGCCAAGTGCCACCATTTCCACCACCAAGATCTAGAAGAATGAGCCTAAAGATCCAGAGGAGGGGGAATTCCTCTTCCACTCACACATGTGGGTGAAGGGTTCTCTGCTGCAGTTCATTATAGAAAACGAGACCAAAAAGAACCTCATTTCAATAGAGGTCATGAAGTCTCTCAGCTTACTGACGACAACACACTTGTAGCCGTACACCATCGGATGGCTTGACCCAAGATGAGATCTTCACTTCAACCAACATTGTTTCCTTTCCTAAAACATCAAGACCTTCATGGATGAGGTATTATGTGATGTTTCTCCTCTTGAAGTTTGTGATGTATTATTAGGAAAACCATACTTGTGGAAGTGACATGTTGTATATGATTCTAAACCTTGCTCTATGATTATTATTTTGAGCAATAAGGTGTACAAGATACAGGAGGTAGACTTGCCTACCGCCATCTCTTTGATCACTGCAAAGCAATGCAGTAAGCTCATTTCCTATACCAGGATTTTTTTTTCTTTATGATTTTCCCTCAAGGAAAGAAGAATATTATGGCCATGGCTTCCAAATAGGGCTCCTCCACACAACAATAGAAGATTGACAAGGTCGTGGAGGAGTACAAGGAAATTTTCACCTCACCTACAGGGATACCTCTACATTTTCAGGTCAAGCAATCCATTAATCTAAGCTGGGGCACATTGCTACCTAATGGACTGATCTATCAATGCTCTATTTTTTAGAACAATGGGATCAAGAGGAAGTTTCATGAGCTGTTGAAGAAAGGGAACATTAGACCAAGCTCATCATCCTATGGGAACCCAATTGTATTGGTACTAAAGAAGGATGAGACCTCGAGACTTTGTATTGACTATTGGGCATTGAACAAGATCATTGTCTGGAATAGGTACCCAATCCCATGGATTGATGAAATTATGGACCAACTTAATGGGGTCAAATATTTCAACAAGATTGACTTGAAGTAGGGTTATCATCGGGTACCTATCAAACCCTCCGATGTGTGGAAGTCTACCTTCAAATTCAAGGAGGGCCTTTTGGAATGGTTGGTCATGACTTTCGGGTTGACAAATGCCCCTGAAACCTTCATGAGATTGATGCATGACATATTTATCTAGATTACATCTTGATCTTGAGCTAGAGTTAGGAAGAGTTCCTCAACCATATTCGAAAGGTCCTTCAAACCTTGCGACAACACAAGCTGTGTGCGAATTTGGAGAAATGAACTTTTGGCATGACCTAGGTTCACTATCTGGGGTACGTCATTGATGAGTAGGGTGTGCGTGTGGACCCAATGTAACACCCTCCTACCACATCAACGCAAGTAGCCATTCCAAGTGGGGTAAAAATGAGACGAGAGGATACTATGATCAAATTTGACCTCCTATGTGACTTTAAGGAAGTGGAATCAACGAAAACATCACACACAATCATCCAACATCATCAACAGAACCCTCAGGAGACAAGTCATCCACTCAGACAACCTATCCCTGGGTCCCATTGTTGTTTTGGATCTCTTACTCCATAGTCACTCTCATGCTATGGGCAAGGGAGTGACCGAAAACCTAAGTTCGCTCTCATAGGCTTTCCTGCTAGCACCCAAGGACCAAAATTGCCAGTTATGTGCCAATGACCCCAGTATTTAAGCCACGTTTTTAGGCCGAGAGCCCAAGCCACTGCCCATAATAGAGTGTAGCTTGAAATATTTAAAAATATAGGGGAACAATGATGCAAAAGCAATAAGCTGAACAAGACCATAACCAGATCCCTACTAGCCATGTCAGGCATTTTGTCAAACATATCATCAGCATGTAACCTACTGGTGTAAATAATGAAATTAAGTGTAGGGATCTCATACTTATCTAAGAATCGATATGAACCATTGTTCCCTCATGTCATTTGCTGAATTATCATATATTAGTCCATAGATACACTATCCATTCATTTAGAAATAAAAACATACCGAGATCCATGAATAGTTGCTATCATAAAATATACATATAACCAACATAATAGGAACATAAATACCATAAACATGTGAGCCACCAAAATCCACATATAAATCAATACATTTGCACATGAAAATCAAGGGAATGAATTTCTCATTAATGAATTCAATAAATCAAACGGGGATGGGACTACCACGTTCCACCCAATCATAGAATGGTTGATCCAAATCTCTCTTCAGCCATTCAACCCTATTTATATTCCAAGCATGAAGGTGGGACTCAAATCAAAAGAACCAACGAGGGCATACCAAGGCTAAACCACCTCACCCTCATCAAGAGAAACTAGGCTTTACCGTAATCCATCCCAAATCACTAGGTCAACACAATGAGCACGTCATAACAGACTTTACCATGATCTCTACCTAATCACTAGACCAAACAAGCATGGATGCCACCGAATTTCTCCACCTACATCATGAGGAATTTTCCTTTCTCCTAGTCTCTCACACTTTACCGCAATCCAAACCTAGATCACTAAGCCCTATACTGAAACCCCAATCTCTGAGGCTTTACTACAATCCACATTAGATCACTAGGCCCTAAATAAAGACCCACTCTCTAGGCTTTACCACATATCCTAAACCCATGATTACTAGGCCCAACAGAAAGAAAACCACCTCTAGGCTTTACCGTATATCCTGCCATTCACCGGAAAGGATTCCTAGGCCATTCAAGGCAAGACAAAAATCAGCTTTACCACAACCCATAGTTCGGCTCAGGGGTTACTAGTCCATGCGTTCTATTATTTCATAGATCCACCCCACTCAACTTCAAATCCATCTGATAATATAGCTCAAACAGATCATGATAACCCCATCACACCATGCCAATCTGGAAATGGTAAGACTAGGCTGAAAACAGTATCACGCCTGGAAAAAACGATGCCATGATATAAAAGAACCACAAGAATTATCAAGCATGAAAAATTTAGCAAGGAATATACACATGCAAGTCGATACCTACAATGAAACCTGTTTTAGCTACTTGATCCTGCCTTTCCCTTCTTGACCTTTTCTTCCTCTTGCCTTCTTTTCCTTTCTTGCTCCAATGCCAAAATGCTCTGTTATAGCGGCTACAACTACCCACCAAAATTTGGCCAACATCCAATTTCGAAGCCTCCTTTGAGAGTTTCACTTGATGTTTTCATGCGCTTGGGTTCACTCCATGAGCTCGTGTGAGTCCTCACACCCACCTTGCTTGACTGTATCACCCAAGATTTTTCATGTTGATGTCAATGTCATTCTTACGACCATGTTATGGTCATACTCAAGGTCTTCGCTTCGGGTGTACTTGTTAAGTTTGCTATGTAAACATTTGTCACACTCACAAATGGAGTCACATACATTTTTGCACAAGCGTCATCACAGTTGACCAACGATCAATCACAAGTGTGGTGCTTGTCACTTACACCGTCGGTCAGTCATGTTGAACATGTGTGTCTGGATGATTTAAGTTGTCTTGTCATCAAGGCATGTAAGTTTGTGTTTGCAATATTACATATGCATCTTTCTCTTTTTCACACACATAGTCACTTTGCTGAGTTTCTGACAATTAAATTCCCCTCTGACAGCTGGACCATCTCCCCAGCATCAACTTGATCGACTATTACCTAGAACAATGTAGAAGCACCAAGAAAGCCATTTCAAGTTGTGTTGTCTGCAAGAAAATCAATCAACCTTCATGTTGGTCAACCAGAGAGTTTAACTCAGTAGCCACCCCAGGACTGACTCACCTAAAAAGTTACGTAGAGGCTGTAGACCTTTCCCACTCCACTCACTGAGAAAACTGTGCAGACAAACCAGACAGACACCCAGTGCTTATCCTTGTCTCCCTCAAAAAATTATGCAGATTTTCGAGTCAGTCGACCAATTGCTCACTCGAAAAACTACGCGGTTTTCATGAGAAAGCCTTATAGTACCCAGTAGTCCACTCAACTCGGAAACTATGCAGAGGTGATTAGAAGTCCATCGTCCCAGCATTAGCATAGATTTCTCTACCAGCGGCTCCCCGCAGCCAACTGCCAGTTCCCTCCAGGAATTGCGTAGTTTTTTCTCCCAAGCCCTAGCAACTAACTGTCAGTTCCCTCTAGGAACTGTGCAGTTTTTGTTGCCAAGCTCCTGGCAGCTGACTACCAGTTCCCCTCAAGAATTACATAGTTTTTTCTCCTAGTTACCTAGAATCTGAATCCCAGTTCACCTAAGGAATTGCATAGTTTTGGCTGCCAAGATCCCGCTACCCGCTTGTTTCAGAAACTTCGTAGATTTTTCCTGCCCAACGTTGCCATAGAACGGACTATTCCTCCCAAAAACTGTGCAGTTTTGTCCTCTAGCTTAGCTAGACCCTGCAGATAGTCACCGTCGATCCAGATCACCCATCTTCATCACCCAGTGACTCCTGTGCAGTTTTCATCAACAGTGAACAAAGCTTCCATCCCATCTCGCAACATTGTCTCCTCTCCCGGTAACTTGCATACGAAACAATCATGCATCATGGTAGACTAGGAGGTTTATGGATTTGATGTCATCTCTTCTTGAGTTACTTTAGATACAAGTACACAAACAAACATGGTGTGGCAACAGATGGGATGAACAAAGGGAGCACATGTAGAAGGACATGTTCGTCAACTGATGAACAAAAGATGCATGCAAAGAGATCTGATCGTGAATGGATGATCATGCAAATATGTGTTCATGGAAGGATGGATGAGAAAACATGCAAGTTGTTTTCATGGATGGATGGATGGACACACATGCATCTTTCATGACCAAATGAACCTGTTGAGCTTATCAACATACATGCAAGGGGAAATGTGTGAATGTAACATCAAGCGAACCAAATAACATTGAAGAATCCGCACACTTTTCCATGCAAAGGTAAAGTTGTGACACACCATGAGGACATCCATCACCCAGAAGAACTGTAGCTTGACATGCACGCTAGTAGCAACATGAATGTACCACCACTATCATGTCGAGTCATGTAATCAACATCCCTATCGTGAGCGATATTATCAATCAATGTAATGTAACGTGGAAGTCCAAGAGACCCACTTGTTGTATGAAAAGTCATCTAAAGTTGAAAATTCATGGAAGTCAAATAGTCATGAGGGTAGTCAAATAGTCACAAGGGTTAATTTCACCCTTGTCTATAAATACCCCCTCATTTGTACATGCAAAGGACTTTTTTCACCTCAGCTCCTCTAGCATAGGCTTGAGAGTCTGTAATCTTTTCTTTGAACAGTAGGCAGTGGCTCCAACACACCGCATGCGGGGTTGTTGATGTATGGTGTAACGATGTGTCCTGGAACTTTCACTTAATTCAAAAGCTTGCTCATAGGCCACCACATTTTCGCACATGTATTGTAACTGTTGTAAGACTAATCTTTAGCACTTGTAATGCATGTTGCTTTAGCCTGTGTTTAACACTTGAACTAATTCACTTGTTGTAATACATATATGTTAATTAAAATGTGTTGTATATGATGTTAATGTTGTCTTGCCCATGTAAACTACTCTCCAGGACATTAGACGAACCTTTCACATGAAACTTGCTATAACAATCATTGCACTCGTGTAGACTAATCCACTGAGTATTGTATGTGTTATCTTCCCTTATTTGTTGTGATTGCTACATCCGTGTGGACTATTCCACTAGAAGTTGTGCACGTCCTATTGTGTTGTGTGTTCCTAGCATAGTTGGGACTTCTCCCAACTGACTTAGGAATCACTACCACCCTCTCCCTCTACGGTGAAAGAACCATTGACACAAGAGACACTTAAAATCACCAAGCAAACGAACCTCACTTCTTGCAAGACAAAGCAGACCACTCTCCTGTGCTAACAAGCAAGAGCTGAGGGAAATATTTAAGATAATGGAAACCGGGCCATTGTACCGAATGGGAATCCCACACCAAACGGTGTGAGGTCTAGTTGGAACTTCATACCAAGGTGATCCCCTGATGTTGGCAGGTCCAACATCGTTAGCATTTTGGTGCTAGAAGGAGGGCCAAATGACAAGATGAGCCCATACATATGGGTTGAATCTCTTGCCCAATGAATAATACACAATTCATGCTCCCAAGTTGTTTCTCTCATTTCTCCCTCAATCATTTATCAATCCCCGATGAGCTTCTCAATCACTTGTCCTTGTTAAATTTTGATGGTGAGGACAAAATGTCCATAACCGATCACATTTATGATTATCTTCATTTTTGTGAATCTCATGAAATCGATAGTGATGAGCTTTTTTGCGTACTATTCTTCCTCACCCTTCAAGGTCGTGCTAATCGATGGTGTCATACCCTGCCCCCTTCTTCTATCCATTCCCTTCTCACTTTCCTCAAGTACCACCATCAAGCCTTCGATGAGTGTGACCACCAAGATGTCTATGAAAGAATCTATCATTTAAGAATGAAGCTTGGCGAATCATTTGAGGACTTTGCTACCCGCTTCCTTCACCTATGTCACAAAATTCCTAAACAGTTTGTGTACCTTGACTTCATGAGCCAAGAGCTAAAACGCTTGGTTCATGTCTCTCGAAATGGTGAACCTCCTGATTTTCCTTCTTCCTCAACTTTTGCAGATCACGAGATACCTCATGTATTGAGGAGGGTTCGCCCTCGCAACAACCGAAAATCTAAGAAATCTACACAACGGGTAACCCTCGTATAGGTTGCAAAGTTGATAAATTTGTGCAGCATGTTCCCAACGCATCTGCTCGGCTGTCTCCCACCCAAACAGAGGAAATTCCAGAATGTTTAAAAAATCCTATGGTGAAAACTCATCCCTCCATTCCGCAAGAGGACATCACCATTCATAACTCAAGTCTTGAGTATAATCTATATCTCTTCCATCCTCCATCATCTACATGTCATGACTCCTTGCACCATGACTCTCTTGAGCGATTTTCTTCACAAGCTAGCTCCGCGCACTCTCTTGATTCTTGAGTTGTTGGCTCAAGTTGCAGTCATGTGCAAGGAAGTCTCATCATATAAATAGAGGATTATGACATTGAAGACATAATCATTTCCTCTCAAAACATTGAGCCTCCATTCTTGATCAATTCTCGATCTGTGAATATTTGTGAAACATCATGCACAATCCATTCTTTCAATCAACCTTCAATCTTGGGTTGTCACATATCCCACGCTTTTGTATGTTGTGATGAATGTCTAAGCACATCATATGATCTACTTTAATATCATGTACACTCTAACACAGATCTGGAATGCACACCGATCAAAGCAGACATTCATATCGAACCTTCCTCGACACCTCACTTCCCCGTGTGTCCTATCATTCATAGCACATCAACATGCATTGAAGATATTCCACATTCTCT
Organism: Pinus tabuliformis; assembly: GCA_031772625.1. Taxonomy (NCBI): domain Eukaryota; kingdom Viridiplantae; phylum Streptophyta; class Pinopsida; order Pinales; family Pinaceae; genus Pinus; species Pinus tabuliformis. The sequence continues at coordinate 841,389,102 of CM062805.1, forward strand.
TGCTTATTCATCCCATGAGTTATATCCTTGATCGACACAAGGCAATGAGGTTGTCTACGATGAAAATAGTCTCAACACACAGGGCTCTTCCCACTCGTCATCATCTTGTGTGTTGCATGAAGATAGCTCGTCAAGTCAACTTGCTAAAAGTTTTGATGAAGCCTGTGACAATTTTGACTGTCATCCTGAGAGACGTTTTTGAAATCAATAACAACAACCTCAAGCCATGCATGATCTGGTTCACATCTCAAAATGAAAATTTTCAATTCTAGAAAGTTCTGGGTGTTACTGGGAAATCTAGTGTCTATGCAGAGCTACTAGTCCCACTAAGGCTGGTAGCTATATTAGAAACAAACAAACTAAAACTACTTTCGTTTTCCTTTATGAGAAGCAGATAAGAGGGTAACAAAGGAGACCAACCTCTGTCTTGTGCTTGGTTCCTTGCTTGATTCCTCTCCCTTCTGATAGATCTTTGCCACTCACTTCCTCGTCTACCCAGCTTCAAAGAGCACCTGTGGAATCAAAGTAGCATAACACTATCCAATAACAGAGATCTACTATCATAAACAATATAGGACCAGATATATATTGACCACACAAATGCATATATCACTAATCATACAAGAATGTGGAGGAAAAATTGAATAGCTTTATTAATATGAAGAATAACAAAGAGGATTACAACCAATTGTTCTGACCCAGCATCATCCTCTCAGCAAGAAAACCCTTCTTCACCTCATGAAAAGCTTAGACCACCCAACACTATGATGTTACACCAAGAAACCAGCAACACTTCCTTACAAGATACAAAATTCCAGCCTCTGGATCTCTGGGATGAGGGATCCATATATAGAAGTTTGCAAGGGGGTGAGTCAGCTTCTGAGATTTTATTAGTGTCCTCTCTCTGATAGTTCTTGATTCCACTTGGAGATTGATGATCTCTTACTCATCCCTGGGCGAATGCAGAGAGACAAGTGTCACAAGAGAAGTTTCTGGAGGATTCCATGATCCTCCACCTCGCAAATTGACTCTGCCATTTGTCCACTCTCGTCCATCGCACCCCATAGAAGGAATTTTCAGTATTCATCACACCTCCTGTGTGCATTTAGGTGGGATGCAGCACACTTTGACCATGGAGCAGGTGAGATGCTTCAGTTTTGACCAGTTTTGAGTAGTTTTTCATGGAGAACTTCTGGAGATTATGTAATCAGTTGACCTTGTTCTTTTAGGGGTTGGAACAAAAATTTTAGGAACTTAGGAGCCCTTGGTTTATGGACATAATTGATTGGGGTTGCAGTGCCAAAAAATGTCTATAATAGTTTCCCCCTAAAGCATGAGGTCGTTAATATTTTGATGTCGGGTGAAATGCTTTATCATGAGGATCCGTAGTTTTTTCAAGCTGGAAGGTGACCTATAATAAGATACAATGCAATACATTATCTTCATAATATTTTCATGATATAACTAAGGCGGGCATTCCCATGCTCAGCTTTATAAATTCATTTTCATGTACATAAGACAGACAATCGTCTGTGTGCAGACTGATGATTCTGGTAGAGCCATCATCCCTTAGATTGGATGATTATCTGTGGAGAAATGATGTACATTTGATGTCTTTATTTTCCTAAACATATATGGCAGCTCGGATGGATGAAACTAGATTCGGGGTCTTCAATCTCGTTCGATCTTCACTCAAAGTACAAGTTGATCCATGTGAGAGATGTTCTGGAGTCGAACATGGAAAGACATCGCCTGATTACCAGCCAATGATGTAAGCTGTTAACAGGCACGAGAGAAATCACCGATAATGATGATTACCCTCAAGTTACTACAGTACAATTCACGTGGTGTGAATAAGGGACTTGGCGTCGAACACCACGCAAAATCTTGCAGTCGAATGCCATTGATGTAAACCTGTCGCTGGAAGTGAGAAACTTGTCATTGAGGCATGCAAGCTTCAAAGTACTGAAAGGGTTGTTCCTAGGTCGACTTCCTGGATAATGAGTTGATGTCGACAAGAAGCGAACCGTCATAGGAGGGGCTTAGCAAATCCCACATCTAAGACACAGAATGGAGAAAATGATTTTAATGGAGGTCAAAACGATCTGATGATATAAGGTTCAGGGTGGCCGTCATGAAAGAATGGAGTGTGAATGTATTGCAGTGGGTGAGACATAAGCGAATTCTCTGAGAGACTTCTCTTGAACATACCGGCGACACTGACATGATGGATTGGTAGCGTTAACCCCAAATATGGATGGTGTGATGGACCAATGGTGATATGACCAATGAATGGAACAACCCAACCCGACTCGGATGCGGAGTGAAAGTGTCATGTTCAAGAGCGACTTGCTACCAATAAAGTTTCTTCAAGTTTTCTTCCCAATTTTCCCCAGTCATTGTTGACCAGTACCTCTTTATTTTTTTCAAGCCTGAGGAGGATAACGTATGCTTGTTCTATAATTTTCCCTTCGGGCAAACCCATCGCTATGTTTTAACGAGCCTAGCGATAGTGAAACTCGTTCTTGTCTGTATGGACAAGTTTTTCGCTATTCGGTTTTAACAAGTTTAACGACAAAGATAACTCAGTCTTTTTCAATTTTAGAGAGTCTGAAAGGGACATAAAGAAAACTCCAACAATCCTTTTTCGTCATATAATCCCTTAAGTCCGAAAAAATATAAAATAATACAAAAGTGATGAATTTTCGATAATTTTAACAAGCCGAACAAAACAAGAGCTCAATCTTTTTGTGTAATAGTCCCTCAGGTCCAAAAAGATTAAAATCTAAAGGAGGGATAGCACTTCCAGTCACTTTAACGAGATGTAGAGGCCAATTACTCAGCAATCTTTTCATATTTTACGAGTCAGATGAAAAGAGCTTAAAGGAGACTCGTTTTTCGAGGAAGGAGTGATAAATTCGGGTAGCAGCTAATTCCAGGTAAGGTTTGGAATTTTCCAATCATGGCAGCGTCACAAGGATGGCTAACAGGATCACTCTTCGCAGCTGCTCCTCGAAAAGGGTAAACAATCAAATGGAGGTGAATGATCGGCCAATACAGAGTGGAGGTGATGATGAGAACACGACCAAGGGTTCAAAGGCTGATGATAATGCATTCACGATGGTTATTTACCAGAAATTGGTTCATTTTTTAATGAATGAGCTTAAACTCTGGGTGAAACATTTGCTCACTGCTTATGTTTAATTTTTAACGAGCTTTAACTCCACATAAAAACTGCTCGATATAATGGTCATTGATTACCTTTATTTTACCATTGACAACTTTGTTCCTTCAAAGGTTGTATTGCCTATTCAATTGCTTCATCAAACTAGTTAGAAATGAATAATATACACTTAAAAAATGAGTCAAAACACTAATATTTTACTTGAATTACGTGAAAAGTAACTTAAAATTGGTTTTTACCTCTCATTTTACCATTTCATTTGAACTTTGGTTTGTTGGAGCTTTGGAGGTGCTTTCCCCCTTGATTTTCACCAGCTGATTCCGAGAGATTCTATGGATGATTCTTTGCGCCGTCTGGACCAGGTAAGAGCTAAATCTGAGCTCTTCAGTTTCATTCTTTCCTTTTTGAATTCTAAGCATGTTTCCTAGTTTTTCTGAGCTCCTAGGGTTTGAAGAATTCACCTTGGCTCCATCGTACCTTTCCTATATCAAAAGGTGTGATGCATGCTGGCTTGGCCATTAGCCAGTCAACATGCATCCCACCCAGTACACTACTGGGGGTGTGATGGGTGCATGGAGGGAAACTTGTGCACAGTTTTTCATGGAAATTTTTGCCTTTTTTTCACCAATTCAGGATCCTGACTCTTCTCTTGTTTGTTTTCAGAGATTCATTGGAGCAAAATGCCTGTTACATGGTGAGAAAATGAGCGTTAAGAAGAGGACATGCTTGCTTTACATGATCCGGTTACGGTAAATGCACTACGGAATTGTGGCCTGTTCAAGTTTTTCCTTATCTCTAGCATGAGGCAACAAATCAACTTGTTGCAATATTTTCTCGATGCATGGGATCCTACCAACCAGGTGTTCTAGATTAGGGGAAAATCCATCCCCCTGACTATCGTGGACATCTATTTTTTGACCGGTTTATCGAGTCGTGGTGCCCCTATCTCATTATCAGGTTCGACCCGTGGGGGTGAATCCGTGAGAGATTACATTCACCAGTATTGCAGAGAGGGATCTCAGCCGAGTAAGGACGGCAAGATCAATATCCGAGATGTCACTCACAGGTCTTTGAGGACCATTCCATTCACTTTTGCTAGACTGGCTGGTAGTGCGGCTCTTCATGTAGCCAACAGGTCTTATATGCAGTATGCCTTGGAATGCCTTGAACCAAAGGTGTTCAACTGGTGTGATGCAGTACTCTCTGTGATGAAAGAAAAACTGACCAAGGTAAAAAATGGAAGATTGAATAACTTTGGATATGGTTCTATTTTGACTGTTTTTTCCTTGGAAAAGATCCCACTGATGCAGTCGTAATATGTTTCACTTGGTTTACCTCCACCGACTAAGCCACGGATGCAGAGATGGGTCGACCTTATGGCCAGAAATGCTGGTCAGTCCCAGGTTTCCTTTTCTGATACCTTCTTCAAGTGGTTCAATCGTCATGAGATGGTTTTTTCTGAGTATCCATATGCTGGTATGGATTTCCGGGGTGACTCGGATTTGGTGCTGCCGGTTAGCGAGCAGTGGGGTGCCATTGGTAAATTCTTTGACCATATATCTGTTTATCAGTTCTCTTTATAATGTTCTTGTGCTTTCTTCTATCAAGACTAATCAAAACTCATGTGCTCATGCAGATGTTGGACTAGTTCGGCCAGTAGTACGCTTGAGAGTGCCAGCTGTCACCTCAGCAGGAGAGGCTGTGGGAAGGGCTATTCTTCGCGACCTTGATGTGGCTGAGACTCTTTTAGCATTGCAGGATCAGGTCGAAGGCCTCACTCTCGGTATTCCGGACGTGAGGATTGACGAGCTGCCTCTGAGGCTACAACGACATACTACCGGCGTGCCGAGTCGATGGACTAGGTTTTTACGCATGATTGCACAGGAAGTGACTTGTTATCACAAACATCATTAGACTACGGTGCCCCCTAGAATTTTGAGTTTTGGGTCATCGTTATCACAAGCATCATTAGACTAGGGTGCCCCCTAGAATTTTGAGTTTTGGGTCATCTGACCAATTTTTGTCTTGGTTACAAAACATTATGTGTAAACCATAAACAATTATATATATATTTTTGATTTTCGGAGTTTTATTTTGGTTAAGTTACATGAATCTGATTCAAATATTGATGAAATTCTTCTTTTTATAAATGTTGCAAATGTCTATCTAACACATAATTTGCCAATGAGTCTGTTAATTTGTTTAAGTTTTTGGAAATATGCTGATATTGAATAAAATCAAATTGCATTTCCAAAATCTTGACCCTTAGGAACATGCGATAGATAGTTGGATTTCGGACATAGTAGATGCCAGTGAGTTACAGGATGATGAGTTGTGAGTCTATCCTGACGACAAGTCGGCATATGCCATGGGTGATGGCATCAGAGAGGATTTCTATCAACGCACTATATTTAGTGATGTTATTTTTTGACCGACCAATCATACCCCTCAGAAACTTACTAACTCGTCACTTGGATCAAAAATGGCCCAGGCTGCAGAAGATAGGTTCCATTGACTACGACTCGCTCCGTCGGCATATCCAACAAATGATTCCAATAGGTTCAACATTTTCAACAAATGTTAAAAGTGGATTACCTGAACAAAACAATTACCCTTAGCGAAAACAAAAATTTAACAAAAGCATAGGGGTTACTACACTGAATCATGCATAGTAACGCTTAAGGTACAACCTGTTACAGGGTTGTGCCAGTGGAATCCCATCATAATCTACTAACCCGTAGGCTCCTTTTGCTAATACACGTTTAACAATATAGGGGCCCATCCATAAGGATTTGAATTTACCTGCTCCCAATTTATCAGATTCCTGGTCGTAAAGTAAGACCAAGTCACCTTCTGAGAAGACACGGGGTTTGACATTCTTGTCGAATTGCGCTTTGACTTGTTTCTTATGGGCTTCGTTAGCCAAAGCAGCATCACGACGGGTTTCATCCAATTGGATTAGTTCCAAGAAATGAACCTCTTCTTGTAAAGTTCCAGGGATAAGGTCGACTGCGAGTTTGAGGGATGAGATTTCACACTGAACTGGTAAGATTGCTTCTAGGCCATACACCAGTTGAAAGGGTGTAAACCTGGTTGCATTCCTTACCGATGTTCAGTATGCCCACAAGGCTGAGTAAAGGATCAGGTGCCAACTCCTTTTTTGGACTCCAATCATCCTTTGCAGCATCCGCTTCAGGACTTTGTTGATTGCTTCAACTTGTCCATTGGCCTGTGGGTAATATGGAGTAGAGCTGTTGTGGGACAACCCCAATTTGGCAGCCAATTCAACCATCATGTGATTGTGAAAATGAGGTCCATGATCTGTGATTATGGCCTGTGGAACGCCGAATCTGGCGACTACATGATTGAAAAAGAAAAGGTAGTTGTTTTGCCAATGTTGTTTAATGTAGGCATCGCCTCGGCCCATTTGGTAAAATAGTCTACCGCGACTATGATATACCCATGCCCCCCGGTCGAGGTGGGGTTACATGTCATGAAATCTATGCCCCATTTGGCAAATGGCCCAACAACAACTATTGGTTGCCGGGGTGCGGGTGGTCTTCTGGTTTTGCTATTGAAAATTTGACATGCATGGCAACTTCTGACTGCGGTTATGCAATCTTTGAACATGGTTGGCCAAAAGTATCCTGATTGTAAAAAAAATTGCGCCGTAGCGTAACCAGATTGATGCCCCCCACACGTGCTTGAATGGAAATCATTCAGGACTTTTTTGGCCTCCTCATGGGTGAGGCACCTCCTCAGAACTGTATCGACACCACGACATTTAAGCGTATCACCGATGATCTTGTAGTCTTTTGATTGGTAACGAATACGTTTTTGTTCAGAGCGAGAGGTATTAGACCTGTATTTTTGGGTTTGGAGATAGATGTTTATATCTCCATACCATCGGTTGCTTGAAGATATCATAAACAAATATTCATCCACGATGGTTTCTTCGGATGTTTCATCATTGGACGACGATGGGAGATCGCATAGTAATTCCGCGAAAACCAGGGATTTCTTCAATTTGGATTTTACAAATTCCAGATCAAACTCTTTAAGAATTGCTATCCATTTTGAATATTTTCCCCCAGAAACTTTCGTGACAATATATAAGTCATGGGGTTGCAATCTGACAGAATGGTAGTTTTTCGAAAGAGGACATAGTGCTGAAATCTCTGTATCGCTTGAACAGCTGCGAGAGCCAGCTATTCAACATAGGAATACGTTCTTTCTGTATCATTTAAGTTTCTACTCAAATAATATATGGGATGTTCAATTCCATTGTCTTCTTGAACTAAAACCATTTCGATGGTTGTATCCGCTGCAGCCAGATACAGGTTAAAGTCTTTTTGATAATCAGGAGCGTACATTAATGATGCTTTCATTAGGGATTCCTTTAAAGCATCAAAGGAAGCTTATGCGACCTGATCCTAGATGAAGGGTACTTATTTTTTCAATAGACGTGTATAACCTTTAGAAAGTTCAACGTAATTTGGAATGAACCTCCTCAGAAAGTTTGCTTTCCCTTGGAGTTTCTGAATCTGAAGCAAATTTGAAGGTGGAGGAAAATTTATGATTGCCTGAACCTTACATGGGTCGAGACGAATTCCGTCCTTTGAGACTACAAAGCCAAGCAAATGACTAGAACTGACACACAACACACATTTGTGTGGATTGAGTCGTATCTTGTAGTGTCAGAAACGTATAAATATTTCTCTCAAATGCTACGGATGATCGGTCCGCTTTCATGAATGAGCTGGAAGGTCATCGAGATATGGTTGAACGATGTTTTTTATGTCATGGAAGGCGTAATTCATTGCCCTTTGAAATGTTGCCCCTGCGTTCTTTAAATCAAAGGGTAACTTGCAATATGCAAATGTGCCCCATGGACAAATAAATGCAGTCTTTGACTGGTCCTGTGGGCAGATATTTATTTGATTATACCTGGAGAATCCATCCATAAATGAAAAGATTTCACATCCAGTGCATTCATCAATTATCTGGTCAATAAAGGGTGTAGGGTAGTTGTCTTTTGGACAAGCTTGATTTACATCCCTATAATCGATGCACACTCTAATCGTTCCTTGTTTTTTCATTACAGGAACAATGTTCGATACCCAATCGGTTAGAGGAACCAGGTAAATAAAACCAGCATGGAGAAGTTTTTCAACTTCTGCCTTGATGGCAGTGACTTTCTTGGGGTGCACCTGCCATAGCCGTTATCGTACTGGCTTGACATCTGGATACATCTTTATTTCATGTTCAACTATACTCAAGTCAATGCCTGGCATTTCATCATATGGCCAAGAAAAGACATCTCTGAATTCGCGAAAAGGAACTTTGTATATTTCTAGTTCTGAAGGAGAACAACATTTTCCAACATAAATATTCTCTACATCTGTTTTGGTCGAGATATTTATGGTGATAGTCTCTTCAATATTGGACAAGTTTCACTCGGAATCCACCGTGTTTATAGTATTTGATAGTAAATAAAAAACTGACGGATGATGAAGGTCATCAGGAGTATCTTCTTGACAATTCGGCAGATGGGAACGACGGTGGTAATCTTCCCATGGTGCCCTGTTAATTATCATTGACTGAACAATTCCTTTGTCGGTGTAATGCACTTGTGACCAAGGATCTAAAGGGGTGCCATATTCCTTAGACCTATCTATCCAAACGGTTGATGAGCATTGATTTGGGTTTGCCTCCCATGCCAAAAACATTGATTGCTACAATATTTCTATTGAACTTGGAGGCAATACCTGCAGATGATCCATGTTAATATCGTTTTCTGAGATCTTTTGAATAGAAGATATCATATTGCAGGTTCCTACCGTTGCCACTTCCGCCAGATTGATTGGGGGTGGGAGGGAAAAAGTCCCCATTAATAGAGCCTGCTTTTGGGAGGGGAAATTTTGCAGTACCTCAAGTGTCGACATAGCGGATGGCGATTGGGCCAAATCTTCCACTATATTATAATGTTTTGCTGCTCTGGCACGAGGATTAAATGTCGACTTCTGTACTACTCCCTTTGGCGGTTTTATTGTTAGCTCTGGAATGGTGGGTGTCGAAGTTGTTGTCGAACTACTAGGTTGATCTTTATCCTTGTTGTTCGACGGCTGTCGATTCCATTAATCTTTATTCCTTGTCGTTATCAAAGCATCATTTTGTTATTTCGAAACTGACAACATCAGTACTTGGGACAGGGAAGCATTATCATTGGCAATCAGATTTGTTCCTGGATTTGGAAACGGATCAGTTAATACCACCGAGGTTTTCGAATTCTTTAAGAATTTTCTAAGCTCAGCTTTATATGGACACTCTCTTGTCCAATGATCCTCATCACATATAAGACATGGATGATTTGGTTTCTTATCTCCGGAAGGGTTTGCAGAAGGTTTTTTAGGTTATGATTCCTCTTGTTTCTTCTTCCATTTGTTTTTCTTCTTGCCTCCTGGTTGCTTGGTTTCTTTGCCTTTGTCAGTTGAGACGGCATTTACTTCCGAGGCGAGAAGTTCTTCTTTTGCATTTTGACTAGAAATCTTACGGGCCTTTTTAGATGTGGTCTTTGTTGATTTCGTGTCTGTTGTACCAATCACGCCATCGCTAGCATGAGAGTCATTGTTCGATTTAGGAGGAGGAGGAACGGAAAATAGTCTGGGAGCGTCAGGGATTTTATCGTAGAGCATTCCAGACTGAGTATAAATCAAGTCTAAATATTGCGCATGAGCAATAACTTGCTCTTCAGTGACGACTCCTCCCTTTGCCACATCTTCTATAGTGGAAGGCAATAATGACATTATAAACAGTTAAGCTAAAAGCTGATCAGGAATGTACGTTTTTACCATTCTATGATGACGTTGCCACTCATGAATATGATCGGATATGTGAGTGGCTGTCGTTTGCTTGAAATTGGTAAGAAGTTCTGTTCCTGTTTCGTACCTTACGGGTAACTGAAAATGGGTTAAAAAGGTTGTGGCTAGGGTACTGAAGTTATCAAACGAGCTCTAGGTAATTCGATATATCATTTTGCTGCCGGACCAGTTAACGTTCTCCGAAAAAGGCGAAGCCTAATTGAATCATCGTTTAGGGTGTTTGATGAACACCACAAATGAAATGTCATCACATCATTTGACGGGTCTTCACCCAGATTCCCATTAAATTTAGGAATATCAGACGGAATTTTATGCGGAATCGCTGGCCACCAAGGGGCGTAAGCAATTGGATCGTTCGTTAGCCGATTTAGATCCGGTAACTCTAAAGTCGCCACGAAGGGTAACTATTGATTCAGGTTTGGCAAAGCATACCCAGGATAAGATGGAATTGCCTGAGCAGTTGGTCTTTGCATACCAGCATAACGCATTTGATGCTGGTAACTTTAGTAAGGTTGATGGGCATAACCATTATAGAATGGTTGATTGTGACTGTTTTGAATATACGACTGACCATTATTTGCAAAGATTTGTTACTCAGATCCTTGGTAAACTTGTTGGAATTGCAGTTGTTGATATTGCACCAGTCATGGTTGTGAAGCCATGTGATGTTGTCCAATACAGGCTGTTTGACCAAGATGAGGGGTAATTGTACCCGTTTGGGCCTGTTTCATTCCACTAGTTGGCGATTGTGGTTGAGTCACAGGGATAAGAGGCTATTGCATTACAACCTGAGAAACCTGAGGTTGGCATACAACAGGCAACACTTGTACTTCCGACACCGTCACAATAGCCGGCGTAGTTGGTATATTTGACATAGGTAAACATTGTTGCATCGAGTATACAACTCTTGGTTGCTGAGGCAGTATTGGCACCCAACCGTTAGATGTAATTCCAGCATAACCTACATTTTGTTGTGAACTCTCGTATAGTTGTCCTCCCGGAGGAGACAATGAAAGGGTATATTGCCCCCCATATGGAGGTAATCCCGTACTTAAAGGAATGGTTTTCCCTTTGAGGGCCGGACTACCCAAATTGACACCGTGAAGGATCAATTTGTTGAGACTCAACATAAGAGTTCCCGGATATTATTCCGGATGAACAAACAAGAACGGACCATACTATCAAAATAGCCCCTGAGTGGGCCCCATCTAGCAATTGAGAGCTAGTTGGGATAGATGGTATGCCGGCGAACATTGTTGGAGTGACAGCAAGAAGTTCTGCCATCGCTATGTCAGATGACATAGTCCTAGATGTCGACGGTTGTTCAGACATTTCTAGTCTATCCAAAAGATTTCCTAGCGATTCTACAGGAGCTTCCGATAACGGTAGACTAATTTCTAATGAAGAAGGATATAGGGTGATCCCGACTCCAAATTGCGATGGAGTACTAGATGGAGGATCCTCCACAATCTCTTCTATAGCAATCAGACCAGGTGGAAGTGGTAGACCGTCAGGTCCGTAAAATATTTCCGGTGTCGAAGAAGGTATAGATTCTGCAACGACAGATGTTTGGGGAATAACACCTTCCGAATCAGCTATAGATGGAGCCGGTTCAGTAATAGAAGTGTTTACCTTCACACTAGGATCAACTCTACTATCCTTTGGTGGCTGCGGAACTTCTTCTATAGAGGTAGGGATACCAAAAATGTTTGGAGTAACTGGTGTCTCCGATGGTGTTGGAACACTTGTTCTAACTTTACCAGGGGATTTTGAACCGGTTAAGCGAGTTCACTTCGTCCGTAGTAGTTTTGATTCTGGAGACAAAGACGGTTGACTCGTAAGCCTCCGCAAGTGACGAGGTTTCAATTGAATTTCTTCCACAATTGTGGATTACTCAATCAACTAAAAATAAAGGGGAAATATGTTTCCGAATTAAATGAATTTTAGACGCTTTGACACAACTTTTTTTTTAATTTCTAAGAGTCAATAAAAGATGACTCTAGTCGCCTTCGATTTTTAATGAGCTTGAAGTGACAAGTGCTCAGATGGACCTTTTCCTTTAAGGATTCTGAAAAGGAACGAAAGATTCTACTTTGGAAATCTAGACAGAGGGATTACCAAACCAATCGCAAAACTGTAGAATACTTTTTACGGTACGACAGTCAATCTTCCCGAATGATGTGTTCAGTGCATTGCGATTGATAGGGCGGAAAACACGGCTTCCTATGGATAAAGGATATAGCCTATTGTGGTCTCCCAATATATACTCGACGGTACATGGGAGCACAAGTCTGTACTGGCACTTATCATCTCAAAGTGGAGGAATCACCCAACCAGCAATGAAAACAACAGTTACTAGGATTTACGACGCCGGAATACGTCTCTAGCCTAGACTTCTAAATGTTGTGCGTTAGGTTCCAAAGCGTTTTCAGATTCATTAAATTTATTTTGCAGTTGATATTGATTAAGAAATTTTCCTTTCAGGTTCACCACGTGATGTAGATATACAATTCCTAAAATGCAATCTGAGATGATAAATAATCGTTTAATCTTCTTTTTGCAATGAAAATCCTAGCTACTAAAGAAAGAGAGATGATATTCTTTCAACATAGAGCAGAGAGCACACACTATATGCACTGTCCTAAATCAAACCAACAAACAGTCTAAATGCAAATGCACATGCATGTATTTGTTTTTAGCCTTCTTAATGTGTGAATGATAAAAAGAAAGCTAGGCGCAAATCTGAATTATTTTTCAAAGCGACATTACTAACAAGCTTCTTTTCAAGACAAAATGAAGACAATGATGACACTTTTTGATTTGGAATTGGAAACTTGCTTTTGACACTTGAAAAACTACTAATTCAAATCAAATACAAGAGTAAAAGTGTAATCGACTATCAAGAATAGTTAGATTCTCTTCTATGATTGAAAACGACACTTGCGACACTTCCAAATCAAGAAACAACATTTCAATTACGCTACTTCTTTGTAAAAGAGAACTGAAAATGGCTCACAATACATAAAAACATTTACAGTTCTTTGCACAATGGAGGCAGAATAATGGCAAGGAAAGGGGTTTTCAATAGAGGTATACTGACTACAGACAGCAAAAATCCTGAATAGAGCTGAAAAAAGTGAAGAAAAACCAAAGTCTGGCGGAAAAATTTGCCTTTTCTGATCAGCGCACCTGTTACATAGGGATTCCAGTATGCATCCCACCTACTGCACACACGAAGTGTGATGCATACTAATATCCTTGAAGAGAGGGTGCGATGGTACAATTCAAGACTTTTGATCCAGTTCTTGATCACAATTTGTAGCATAGTTCAGGGATTTAGGCCGAGCAAGTGGTAATCAGTAAATAAATCACAAGGGTAGATCTAAGGAGGTTACTAGAGCCACCACAAGGGCAATTAGAGAGTTTGTAAATCGATTGTTCAGTTCATAAACAAAACCTGGAGATAGACTGAAGCAGCATTGATCTACTTTGAACTTGCATATAAAATGCAGTTCGAAGGCTAGTTGGCTTGACTTCAGGCTCCGTCTGTAAGTTTATAAAGAAAACAAATATAGACAAACAAACAATCTATTCTCTCCCCAGTGGAGTTGCCATTTTGTTATCGGGAAATCTAGTGTCTATGCAGAGCTGCTAGTCCCACTAAGACTGGTAGCTATCTTAGAAACAAACAAACTAAAACTACTTTCGTTTTCCTTTATGAGAAGTAGACAAGAGGGGAACAAAGGAGACCAACCTTCTTGTGCTTGGTTCCTTGCTTGATTCCTCTCCCTTCTGATAGATCTTGCCACTCGCTTCCTCGTCTACCCAGCTTCAAAGAGCACCTTTGGAATCAAATAAGAATAACACTATCCAAGAACAGAGATCTACTATCATAAAAAATATAGGACCAAATATATATTGACCACAAAAATGCATATATCATCAATCATACAAGAATGTGGAGGAAAACTCGAATAGATTTATTAATATCAAGAATAGCAAAGAGGATTACAACCAATTGTTCTGACCCAGCATCATCCTCTCAGCAAGAAAGCCCTTCTTCACCTCATGAAAAGCTTAGACCACCCAACACTATGATGTTACACCAAGAAACCAACAGCACTTCCTTACAAGATACAAAATTCCAGCTTCTGGATCTCTGGGATGAGGGATCCATATATAGATGTTTGAAAGGGGGTGAGTCGGCTTCTGAGATTTTATTAGTGTGCTCTCTCTGATAGTTCTTGATTCCACTTGGAGATTGATGATCTCTTACTCATCCATGGGTGAATGCAGAGAGGCAAGTGTCACAGGGGAAGTTTCTCGAAGATTCCATGATCCTCCACCTCTCAAATTGACTCTGCCATTTGTACACTCTCTCCCATCGCACCCCATAGAAGGGCTTTTCAGTATGCATTGCACCTCCCGTGTGCATTTAGGTGGGATGCAACGCACTTTGACCATGGAGCAGGTGAGATGGTCCAGTTTTGACCAGTTCTGAGTAGTTTTTCATGGAGAACTTTTGGGAGATGATGTAATCAGTGGACCTTGTTCTTTTAGGGGTTGGAACAACACTTTTAGGGACTTAGGAGCCCTAGGTTTATGGACATAATTAATTGGGGTTGCAGTGCTCAAAAATGTCTATAACACTAGGACGTGCCAGGGAGTTGAGGCAATTCAACGTTTGTTGATGGTAATGTCAGGTTCTCATGACTCTAGTAAGCCCATCAAACCAAATCAAATCTTGTTTATCATGCACAATCTGTTTATCTTCTTGGTTGCACTCGATGTGGATCCCCTTGTAAAGAATATTTACTATTTTGGGTGTGATATTTCAAAATTTCAGATTTTCGCTAATGATAAAATCCATGAGACTGTTACAATATGTCCATCTTCATGCACCTCTCTTACAACCATTTCAGGTTGGGAGTGTCCGTCCCTCATTCAATCATGGGACAATGAAGTTGATCATCTCAAAGGCTATATTTATCTGGAATCATACTTATTAGATTTTCTCTCTCATAATTAGCTCCTTGGTCTTTTTGCAAATTTCACACATCAAATCTGCCCACTCATCACACCAAAAATCTCCCTGTGTGATGACGAGTGCACAACCTATCACACGAATCAAGTTACTCTCATTTCACCACACCCCAACTAGTTTCACACATTCATAGTGCTGGCATCCTTTCTACATTTTTGTGATTACCATGATGCCTGTGCACTTTTTTGCTAGTTGTAGGTGGGTTTTCTATCATGTCTAGTGGACAAGGAACTTGGTTCCCTCATTCAAAGCATTTGCACGATTGTTCAAAAATTTTATTTGTTCATGTCAAACTAGGAATCTGCCATCTCGATTGACTGGTCTGATTTTTCTTCTACCTTGGGTGGCTGCCATGTAGTTTATCATTTTCCCAACATTACATCCAATGACAGTCGCTTCACACACTATGATTTTCACTATGTAACATGTTTATTCTTAGGTTTCTATCAAGAAATTGAGGCTCCTCAGCCTGTGCTGATGGCTATGGTATGCCCTCACTGTCTTAACATGACTGATGAGAATGACCTAATCTATCTATCTGTATCAGATTCCCATCGTGATTCTCTCTCTTGAATCAAGAATCCATATTCTCAAAGATCATGAATCTTTCAAAACAACCATCATGAATTTTATGATCCATTCTTTGAATGGATGGAACAATATTACTTGGAAAGTCGTGTTGTAGGTAACAAGCTTCAATCCTTCCTTGCACTCACTAAGAAACTTGGTGCAGAACAACACACACTCATAATAGGCCTTCGAGGTTTGTTGAAAAGGGTAGTCACGGAAGAGGTAAGCATGTGTGTTGGGTGGTTGTGACACATTCTTCTGCCCATAGGCCAGATCTCCTCTCTCGTGTGCAAGATTTTCAAGTTTTTCATTTTTTGTTGCACTATTCTTTATCTGTTTTAATCGCTTGTATCTTTGTGACTACAGGTCAAGCACGCCTACAGTGGATTCACAGGAAATTCTATTTCACATAACCTCGACCATTTAACATAGGATTAGGAGTAGTCTTTTCTTTTTCACTTGTCTTTGCTTTCTGGTTTGCATGTTTGTTTGCTTGCTCACTTGGTTTCTTTGCTTTCTTGTTGTTGTTTTCACTTTGTTTGCTTTTCTTATTATTATTATTATTTTTTTTGGTTTGCTTAATACCTTACTATTTTTGTTTCCATAAATAAGTGTTTCCAACTACTATGTTCTGGATTTTGAATAGAGTATATGAATGAGATTTGAAGAGACTTGTGACATTGCAGCACTTGGCTAGTCTTGTGTCCATCTTCTCTGTGCTTGGTTATAACCTTCGGTTGATGAAGTCTTGACGGGAAATATGAGCCATCTGTGAGGGAATTTTTGGTCCAACCATGAACCTATGTCCACATTGGGAAGACCCATGCCTGCACTCAACCTTTTGTTCTACATGTTGAACCTCATACAACTAGTAGAAATGGAGAAGGGGAAAATCTAAACATGCAAACCTATGTCAGAGTTCTTACATGCTTCTCTGAAGGATCAACCTCTTATGCTCTCAATAAGTCGGGATCCCTATTCCACCCCAAAAATAAAGAAGAGCCCATACACAGTCCTATTGAAAAAATACAAAGGTGAAAAAAGAGAAAGGCTTCCTACGCAGAGAGGTGAAGCATGCAACCACACCAGTGTACTGACCAAGCTCACTAGCAGTGGAGCAATGCTTGTGTTCCTATGTGAATCCGTCGGGGTACTGTCTAGTTCTGTAGCCAGCGGAGCAACACTAGAGATGAAAGCTTATACTCTAAAAATCTTCAACTCGTGAACTAAAATACCCTTCCCAAATTCGAAACACTGTGATCAAGATGAAATTTTGGTTGTGTTTGACTAAGCTGGAAAAAGTTGAACCATGTATGTCCATGGGGTAAGTGGGGAAGCTGGAGTAACCTACACAATGATTCAATACTCCCCAAAATACCGAGGCCCTCTTCTATCAATGAACCAAAACAAAGAAGCTAGATTTCTACCAGTCTGTCACCAAGTGTTATAGCTGCTACAACCACCATCCAAAATTTTGGCCAACATCCAATTTCAAAGCCTCCTTTGAGAGTTTCACTTGATGACTTCACGCACTCGGGTTCACTCCGTGAGCTTGTGTAAGTCCTTGCACCCACCTTGCTTGAGCATCTCACCCAAGCTTTTGCATGTTGATGTCAACGTCATGCTTGTGACCATGTTCTATTCATACTCAAGGTATTCTCTTCATGTGTACTTGTTGAGATTGATATGTAAACATCTATTGCACTCACACACAGAGTCACATAAACTATTGGGCAAGAATCATCACAGTAAAAAAATGATCAATCACAAGTGTGGCGCTTGTCACTTACAACGTCGGTCAGTCATGTTGAGCATGTGTGTCTGGATGGTTTGAGTCATCTTGTCCTCAAGGCATGTAAGTGTGTGTTTGCAAGATTACATATGCATCTTTTGCTCATTCACACACTAAGTCACTTTGCTGAAGTTCTGACGACCAGATTCCCCTTTGATGGTTAGACCATCCCCCTGCCATCAACTCGATCAAATATCACCCATAATAGCACAGAAGCATAAAGCAAGCCATTTCAAGTTACTCTGTCTACAAGAAAATCAATCTACCTTCATGTTTGTCAACCAAAGAGTTTGACCCGGTAGCCACCTTAGGACTGACTCCCCTAAAAAATTACGCAGAGGCTGCATACCTTGCCCGCTCCACTGATTGAGAAAACTATGCAGATAGGCTGGACATACACCCAGTGCCCGTCCCTGGCTCCGTCAGAAAATTGTGAATTTTTTACAGTCAGCCCTCTAGTTAGTAGACCAGATGCTCACCTGGAAAACTATGCAATTTTCATGAGCAAGCCCTCTGCTTCCCAGTAGTCCGCTCAGCTCTGAAAATGCGTAGAGGTGATCAGCAGGCTAGCCTCCCAACGTGAGAATATTTTTCCCCGCCAACAGCTCCCGACAGCCAACTACCAGTTCCCTCCACGAATTACGTAGTTTTTGCTCCAAAGCTCTAATAGCTCACTACCAATTCCCTCCAGGAACTACGCAATTTTTTCTCCCAAGCTCCCGATAGCTGATTGCCAGTTCCCCTTAGAAATTATGCATTTTTTACTGCGAGTGACCCAATAGCTAACTGCCAGTTCCCCTGTTGGGCATGGGATACCCTGCAAGAGGTTTTGGGGCTCAAAGCCCAAGTTTTGGTCAAAGATGGTGTAGAACTCCACAAAGTGTGGACGTGGAGTGCAAAGTGTACAATCGAGTCATAGGGTTGTCCACCCTAGGCATTTTGTATTGTAATTTAATGTAAAGTTGTGTCAGCCTACACATGGTCCGTGAACCATGGTATTGTATAAATAGAGCGAGGCTCTAAGTGTAAAAGATAGCTAAGTAGATGATAGATATAATAGAGAAGGCATGGTTAAAGCGTGACTTGGAATCTAAAGTGTATTGGGTCATAGTAATAGGAAGAGGCTTTGCAGCTGAGTGCATAGAGGCCTAGTAGAGTTCGGAGCTGAGTGTGCGAACGCCTGTAGCTGAGTGCGTAGGGCGGAGTCGGGTCTGTACTTGGGATTGAAAGTTAATAAATAAATTTTGTTATATGCATATGTTCATGTATCCTTATTTTGATGTTATACATTACTTTTACTCTGTTTATTCTGTGCACTCAACCTTTTGTTTTGCATGTTGAACCTCATACAACTAGTAGAAATGGAGAAGCGGAAAATCTAATCATGTAAACCTATGTCAGAGTTCTTACATGCTGCTCTGAAGGATCAACCTCTTATGCTCTCCATAAGTCAGGATCCCTATTCCACCCCAAAAATAAATAAGATCCCATACACAGTCCTATTGAAAAAATACAAAGGCGAAAGAAGAGAAGGGCTTCCTATGTAGAGAGGTGAAGCATGCATCTACACCAGGGTACAGACCAGGCTCACTGGTAGTGGAGCAATGCTTATGTTCCTGTGTGAATCCGTCGGGGTACTGTCCAAGTCCATTGGCAGTGGAGTAACACTAGAGATGAAATCTTATACTCTAAAAATCTTCAACTCACGAGCTAAACTACCCTTCCCGAATTCGAAACACTGTGATCAAGATGAAATTTTGGTTGTGTTTGACTGAGTTGGAAAAATTTGAACCATGTATGTCCATGAGGTAAGTGGGGAAGCTGGAGTAACCTACACAATGATTCAATACTCCCCAAAATACCAAGGCCCACTTCTATCAATGAACCAAAACAAAGAAGCTAGATTTCTACTAGTGTGTCGCCAAGTGTTGTAGTAGCTACAACCGCCCTCCAAAATTTTGGCCAACATCCAATTTCAGAGCCTCCTTTGACAGTTTTTCTTGATGAGTTCATGCACTCAGGTTCACTCTGTGAGCTTGTGTGAGTCCTTGCACCCATCTTGCTTGACCGTCTCACCCAAGATTTTCCATGTTGATGTCAATGTCATGCTTGTGACCATGTTCTAGACATACTCAAGGTATTCTCTTCGTGTGTACTTGTTGAGTTTGATATGTAAACATCTATTGCACTCACACACAAAGTCACATAAACTGTTGCGCAAGCATCGTCACGGTCGACCAACAATCAATCACAAGTGTGGTGCATGTCACTTAAAACGTCATTCAGTCGTGTTGAGCATGTGTGTCTTGATGGTTTGAGTCGTCTTGTCCTCAAGGCATGTAAGTGTGTGTTTCCAAGATTACATATGCATCTTTTGCTCGTTCACACACTTAGTCACTTTGCTGAAGTTCTGACAACTAGATTCCCCTCTAACGATCGGACCATCCCCTCTCCGTCAACTCAATCAAATGTCACCCAGAATAGCACAGAAGCATCAAGAAAGCCATTTCAAGTTACTCTATCTGCAAGCAAATAAATCTACATTCATGTTCGTCAACCAGAGATTTTGACTCGGTAGCCAACCTAGGACTAACTCCCCTAAAAAGTTACGCAGAGGCTGCATACCTTGCCCACTCCACTCACTGAGAAAACTGTGTAGACAAGCTGGACATACACCGAGTGCCCGTCCCTGGCTCCGTCAAAAATTTTTACATTTTTTACAATTAGCCCTCCAGTCAGTAGACCAGATGCTCACCTGGAAAACTGTGAAATTTTCATGAGCAAGCCCTCTACTTCCCAACAGTCTGCTCAGCTCAGAAAATTCACATAGGTGATCAGTGGGACAACCTCCCAACATGAGCATATTTTTCCCCGCCAGCAGCTCCCAACAGCCAACTGCCAGTTCCCTCCAGGAACTGCGCAATTTTTGCTCCCAAGCTCCCGATAGCTGACTACCAATTCCCCTTAGAAATTATGCAGTTTTTGCTACAATTGACCCAATAGCTGATTGTCTGTTTCCTTTTTGGGTATGTGATCCCCCGCAGTAGGTTTTGGGGCTCAAAGCCCAAGTTTTGGTCAAAGATGGTGTAGAAATCCGTGAAGTGCAAGCACAAATTGTGGGTGCGGAGTGTGAAGTGTACAATCGAGTCATAGGGTTATCCCCTAAGCATTTTGTATTGTAATTTAATGTAAAGTTGTGTCGGCCTACCCATGGTCCGTGAACCATGGGATTGTATAAATAGAGCAAGTAGATGATAACCCATGGTCTAAGTTTAAAAGATAGATAAGTAGATGATAGATACAATAGCGAAGGCATGGTTAGAGCGTGAAGTGGAATCTGAAGTGTACTTGGTCATAGTAATAGGAAGAGGCTCTGCAACTAAGTGCATAGAGGCCTAGTAGAGTCCGCAGCTGAGTGCGTAGGGCGGAGTCGGGTCTGTACATGGGATTGAAAGTTAATAAAGAAAGTTTATTCTGTGCATCTGTTCTTGAATCTTTATTTTGATGTTATACATTACTTTTACTCTGTTTATTTACTATGCGCACTTGATGAATACTCATATGAATGCTTATCTATGAAAATAATCTAAGTAATCAGTTAACAGAGCCTAATTAAAGAGGACTTGGGTAAATAACACGGGTCGCGCTATGGCTAGACCCGCGTGAGGACATCATCGCAGGGCGCGGGGCACCCGTAGGTGTGCGTAGTACAGTAAGTGCGAAGGTTGGACCGTGTACCAATCACCACATATCAAACATCTCCAAGGTGTAGAAACCTGGTTCTAGCACACTCCCATACTGCTTCGGGTGAGACCTCAGTCCGTGCTTCATGAACTGTTGCCGAGAGGGCCAGTAGTACTGGGATTTGCTTGGCTAAATCACTTCTGAACCTAGGTCAGGCCCCACTAAGCCATCAAATGGTTCTATTGCTGGGACCGAGATCTACATAAGGGATTTCTGATGTCATGCCACTGGAACCCAATAAATAAGGACATTGAAGAGTGGTTGGACAAGAATATTCACGAGTTTGCGACACAGGAAAACAGAAATCCGCAAGTATATAAAGAAAAGTGGTTGGGGCGCTACGTGTATATGGAAATCCACAAGATTTTCTTTGAATCCTTCCCTTCTGAGCTGTATGAGTGGATCACGAAGTTGGCTGACAGCTAGGGAAGGTGTAGGCTCGACCAACCAATGGTGTGGACTCTGGAGTTAATGCACAAACTAGAAGCCTCAAAGGATAAGCTAGCGCGAGCTGTGGACCACTGGCTCAACTAAATAATATGAGGATTTATCACTAAGTTCACAGTGGACACGACCATCAGTTACAGTGAGGCAGAGTGACATTTTCTCAAGGGACCACGAGGTAAGTATATTAAATTTTTGAACACCTGGATTAAGATGTTGTTGTGTGAAAAGCGGGTTATGTGAATAAATTAATGTTTGGGACTATGCGGAGCGGAAATATCTACAGAAGCAGAAGTAGTGAAGAATTAGAAAATAGTCCCTTAATTTCACCCTTGCAAGCGAGTGAGGAGGAGTTCGTGAAGGTCTCTCTGAGAAGCGCGGTCAGTTTGATAAGGTAGCATATTCCGCGGTTACCACCTCCACCCACACCGCTACCCACTTCACCTCCCTCACGTCCATCTCCACCCACTCCACCTCCATCAGCTCCACAGTTCAATATGGTGAGCACGATCAAAATACCAGTATTCAGAGGAGTCGGGAATGAAGGTCCAGACCAATTCTGGTTCGTGGTAAGAGCAGTATGGGAAGCGCAAGGTGTCACAAATGACAATATTAAGAAGGCTACATTGGTGAGCACGCTGCAGGATCACACATTGACATGGTATATCAAGCACTCTAACGACCACCCAAATGTAGGGAAAGCAGAGATGTAGAACACGCTGAACAGGGAATCTAGCAAGCCAAAGTCAGAAACACAATCAATCATCGGGTTTAAAGAAATCGCGATGCTCCCGAGCGAGACTCCCTAGGATCTGGATCAATGGCTGAAGAGTATGATCCGCGAAGCTAATATGACATTGACGGATGGACAACATCACACATGGTTTGTAGCATTTCTAACACTGCACTTGAGGACAACATTGTCACAGTAGAAACTTTCCACCCAGGCCGAAGCGTTGGAAATGGCAATGAGATTACATGAGACCCCGATACAAGACCCTAGGTTGGGAGTTCAACAATTCCATGCGCAACTATAGAATCCGTGTTTGGAAATGCAAAGTTTGAAGTAGGATAGGGCACCGCAGCCAAAGGCACGCGTGGAAGTATGGTGCATAAAATGCAAAGGCCAGGGCCATGACAAGGATCATTGTATCGTGTTTGCGAACCACTTGGCAGGAGGAGGGCCAATACCATTGAGACCGGAGGCATAGGTAGGGCCGAGCGTGGAACCCGCTTTATGGTGCATGATCTGTCAGATAGGAGGGAAACACACGACAGATAATTTTCATTTGTTCCAGAAGTATACACAGACACCCCAACAATTGTTTTGCAATTTCTATAGATCGGTAGGTCACGATGAGCGGACTTGTTGTAGTTATGAGCTAATGATGGATCAGACCCCTGCCTATAGGATGCATACCAAAATTCGACCTCAACCCAGATGCGGGGATGGTGTGCACTGGATTTTAGGGGCGAGGTCGAGGACGAGGTGGAATGGACGAGGAAGGGGCCGCGGACAATTAATTTGTTACAATTGCGAAGGACCAGGGCACTATGCCCGTGATTGTACCAACCTGACGAGGATATCATATTCGTATTGTGCTTAGTTTGATCATGAAAAAATATATTTTCCTATGTTGATCACAAAGATGCACAAAAAAGGGGTATTCCAGCCTTCCCTAGCTCAGAATATACAAATGATGAGGTCTGAGCCGCGCGAAGAGGACCCAAATGTAAACATGATGCTCAGAAGTAGTATGGCCACGGGAGAAGATACGGGGAAGTAGCCAGAGGAAAGTACATGGGTTCATAAGGCTCCTGCAAAGGAACCCGAGTTTGACTTAGAACATGCAAAGGAGACATTCATGGAAGCTAAGAAGAGCTTCACGGTGGCCTCCACTTTAGGAAGTAAGGATCAACCAGAGCCAGGAATGGATCCTTCAATTCTCACTACCTTTCTAGAGACATGCATGAAACTATTGCATGACAGTAAGGTAGTTAAAGGACTACAGGAGCTGATCACCAGGTGTGCGGGGTCAGGAGAACCGTGCGTAGTCCAGAAATTGGAGAAGTATGCATTGCACACTGGAAGGGAAATGAGGTTGACTGCATAGATTGGTGAGTATGAAATGGATCAGTAATCCGAGATCTATATTTGGACGTGAATGTATTACAACGTATGGGCAGGGCTGCGTTGCATTGGTCCCCTATTCAATTACGAATGGTGAACCGACAGAAGATTTTTCCCATGGGAAGGTTGCAAGGGGTAACAGTTGATATTGAAGGCGCAAGTGCGCAGGTGAATTTTTAAGTAATAGAGATTATCGATAACAAAAATACCTATCCCAGGTTGTTAGGAATAGACTGGGCCACCGATATGAACAGAGTCATCAATCTAAAGAAACGCAAAATTATCTTTGAGAAAAATTCATTACGCGCAGTAGTTCCACTATACCCAGCTGAAGGAGCACGCTACACTGAACCAGTGCGCGACGATGATAGTGACGATGATCTTGCTTGTATTTACAAGATAACTAAGAGAGGCCAAGATTGGGTGAATCTGACTGCAAATGGGAGGATCTCGTGGGAGCGCAAAAGCTCCTGCACTTCAGATTCAGACGAACAAGTAGAGCGATGGCAGAATCGGTTGCATGACGACGTTGAATTGCAACATGATGATTAGATCACTACACTGCATGACAACGGAGGCCAGAGAGTTGCCAACGTATGATGGATTGACAGCGGTGGATGAATTCCTGAGCAAATTTGAAAGCGCAGTACAGGAATAGTAGCGGTTCAATGCGTTGAAGTGGGCACTACACGCAACACCCGCACAATGGTGGGATACACATCAAGGAAATTTTGAGGACTGGCACAGATGCAGAAGGATGATGTGCATACGATTTGGAAAACCGAAACTACGGCTAGAAGACAAATACGATGGATGAGATGACCCACACATGCACCTCGCAAAATGGACCAAGGTCTATGGGGAAGAACCACAACCTGAATGGGTACACTTATTCTACCATACCTTGGATGTAATACCCATGAACTGATATACTGAGACAAAACTTTGACATGGTACAGGTGAATGGGATGTCTTGCACGAGGGATTTTTTTAACATTCACATTTGAAGACCGGTGGTCGGATACCATTGACGATGCACTGCAAGCAATAAAAGCCACCATCTTCAAAATACCACAGGAGCCAATGGAAATGCTGCAACCAGTATGGGAAACCCAGTTAAGTAGTGCCCTAGAATGTTATAATGTGTAGGTGGAGGAGGATGATGACTACCCCCGAAATATTGATATTTCAGAAACCAAAGGTTGTCATGAGGTTCAAGGACCATCAATTGAGGATCCCGACATCACCATACCGCTAAAAACAAAGCAGGTAAACATTGGCATAGAACCGGAGCCGAAGTATGCGATGCTTGGGAACTATTGGGACGATGCTATGGTAGATAAGGTCGCTGAGTTACTCTGTGAATACCAAGCCTTGTTCTCGACCAAAATCATGGACTCAAAAGGGATCATTGGCGACCTATGGATGATGAAGATCACTCTGAAACTGAACGCGAACCCAGTTAAGCAGTGGCCTTACCGCTTGAACCCAAAGTATAAAGAAAAGGTTCGTGATGAATTAGACAAAATGATCGTAGCTAGAATTATTGAACTAGTGGAAGAATCCAATTGGGTGAGTCCTATGGTAGTGTAGGAGAAAAAACAGAAATTAAAAATAAGAATATGCGTGGACCTCAGGAAGGTCAACAACACTTGTGTTCACAATCCATTCCCGACACCATTCACAGATGAAGTATTGGAGAATGTTGGTGGTCAGGAAGCTTACTCATTTACGGATGGCTTCTCAAGGTACCGTTAAATCAAGATCGCACCGGAAGATAGGAGAAAAATAACCTTCGCAACAGAATGGGGCCGCTTTCAATACACCATTATGCCCTTTGGACTGAAGAATGTGGCAGCAATATTTTCATGCATAGTGGTAGTGACGTTCAAAGAATACATCCACAACTTCTTGGAGGTCTATCTTGACGATTAGACTGCCTTTGGATTAGTTCAGTACCATGTAGCGAGCTTACGTTTGATGCTGGATACTTGCCACCGACACCAGATTGCGCTGAACCTTAAAATGTGAACCTTCCTCATTCCCTTTGGCAACCTGCTAGGTCATGTGGTCTAAAAATAAGGCCTGATGGTGAACCCTGTGAAGTTTGTTGTTATTCCGAATTTGAAAGCACTGCGCAGTGTCAAACAATTACACACTACTTTGGGGCACACTAGCTACTATAGGAAGTTTATCAAGAGTTATGCCAAAATAACTGTGCCAATGGAAAAGCTATTGAAAAAATATGTGAATTTTTGTTGGAATGATGATTGCATGAAGAGTTTGGATGTCCTAAAGGGGAAATTGGCCTCCATGCCAATTTTGGTTTTCCCAAAATGGGACGTGGAATTTCATGTACATGTTGATGCATCATGTATCACATTGGGAGCCATACTCACACAAGAGGGCATGGAGGGTGTGCATCACCCAATCACGTTTGCAAGTCAAAGATTGTCCAAAGCAGAAAAGAACTACTCTACCACTAAACATGAGGGGTTGGCAATGGTGTACGTGCTCTAGAAATACCGACACTATTTACTTGGAGGACATTTCAAAGATGTATATCGACCATTCCGCGTTGAAATACTTGGTGAACAACCCTGTTTTGGGGGGGGGGAACATATGTAGATGGCTCTTACTATTTCAATAATATTATTTTGAGGTCATTGTCAAGCTGGGAAACTTAAACGCAGGACCAAACCACTTGTCATGAATTGAGACGAGCGAGGAACCAACAAATTTGGAGGAGGGACTACCTGATGCACAAATATTTGCAGTATGCATCATGGACGTACACTTCGAAGATATAATCCATTTTCTAACAATAGGAACTACACTAAAGGAGTACTCCATCCAACAAAATAAGGAATTGGTGGTGCACACGGCGGACCTTTCTATCATCGCGGGGCACCTCTACAAGATGGGCAACGATGAGATATTGCGAAGATACATACCTGAATTTGAACGACGTTAGATCCTCACAAAAGCACATGGGGGTGTTGCAGAAGGACACTATGCAGGATGCACAACCACACGAAAGATTCTTCGCGCAGGGTTATGGTGGCCAACCCTGCACCAGGATTCGAAAGTGCATTGTAAGGCCTGAAATATATGTCAAAGGACGGGAAAACCATCACTAAGGGACGAGATGCCACTAAATCCACAAATGACACGGCATCCATTTGAGAAATGGGCAGTCGAATTTGTAAGCTGAATCAAACCTCAGGGGAAGACGTGTGCATGCTACATCATCACCACGATGGAGTACCTGACACGATGGGTGGAAGCACAACCGGTCAAAGACTACACGGCTGCCACGGTTGCAAAGTTTTCGAAAATGTGTTGGCACAATTTGGTTGCCCGAAAATCTTAATTAGCAATCGCAGAACACATTTCTTGAATCAAACCATCAACGCACTCACAGAAGAGTTCCAGGTTTATCACTAGAAAAGTACACCATACGACCCACAGGCTAATGGAATAGTAGAAGCATTCAATAAAATACTGGAGACTACATTAACCAAAAATATGTAACGTGCAGCAGGACGACTGGGACCTACGCGTACCCACTGTGTTATGGGCATATAGGAAAATGTGCAATAAATTGACAGGATAGACACCATTCTGGTTGGTCTATGGTAAGGAAGCAGTCATGCTGATGGAATACATCATAACTAGTCTGCGAATAGCAGCACTCACAAGCATGAAAGACCACGAAGCTCTAGAAGAAAGGCTCGCGCAATTAGAAGAACTCAAGGAAGAACAATGTCTAGCTAGATTTCTCTAGCAGGTACAAAAGCAACATGAAAAATCCTGGCACGACCACCATATCAAGTTGTGCACCTTCAAGGTAAACAATTTAGTGCTCCTATATGACAACAAGTTCAAAAAAGTTCCTGGAAAATTTAGAATGCACTGGTTGGTCCCTTATGTGGTAAAAGAGGTCACAGACGAAGGCACGTTCAAGCTAGTCAAACTTAATGGAGAACCCTTCCCAAGAAAAGTAAACGGCAATCACCTGAAGCTCTACACAGGTGGGTTCACTATCTAACTAACTGACCTAAGCACAGTCTTTGTGACCTGAGGAGCCAAACAGGGGCATAGGACTATAAACGTAAGCACTAGAATTTGGTACCAAAGAAGAGACATGAGTTAGATGTAGATGATTTAGAATAAGAAATCGAGTAGATCCAACAGACGACAGAACCATGTGCTACGAACCTTCGCGTAGTGTAGGCACAGTTGGAGGGGCTCCATGCCAAGATTGTTGCACCAGCAGAGTGACTCGGGATGAGTCATGATGATTGTGTTGGGGGCCTGTTGGGCATGGGATCCCCCACAACAGGTTTTGGGGCTCAAAGCCCAAGTTTTGGTCAAAGATGGTGTAGAACTCCGCAAAGTTCAGGCGCGGAGCACGAAGTGTACAATTGAGTCATAGGGTTGTCTGCCCTAAGAATTGTATTGTAATTTAATGTAAATTTGTGTCAACCAACCCATGGTCTGTCGACCATGGGATTGTATAAATAGAGTGAGGCTCTAAGTGTAAAAGATAGCTAAGTAGATGATAGATAGAATAGCGAAGGAATGGTTAGAGTGTGAAGTGGAATCTGAAGTGTACTGGGTCATAGTAGTAGGAAGATGCTTTGTAGCTGAGTGCGCAGAGGCCTAGTAGAGTCCGCAGCTAAGTGCCCAGGGCGGAGTGGGGTCTGTACTTGGGATTGAAAGTTAATAAAAAGAAGTTTATTATGTGCATTTGTTCTTAAATCCTTATTCTGATGTTATACATTACTTTTACTCTGTTTATTTACTGCGCGCACTTGATGAATACTCCTATGAATGCTTATATATGAAAATAATCTAAGTAATCAACTAACAGAGCCTAATTAAGGAGGAATTGGGTAAATAACATGGGTTGCGTTGCGGCTAGACCCGCGCGAAGACAACATCGCAAGGCGCGGGGTGCTCGCAGGTGCGCGTAGCACAGTAAGTGCGAAGGTTGGACCGCGTACCAATCACCTCATACCAGACATCCCCAAGGTGCAGAAACCTAGTTCTAGCACCCTCCCATACTACTTCGGGTGAGACCTCAGTTCACGCTCCGCGGACTGTTGCTGAGAGGGCCAGTAGTACCGAGATTTGCCTAGCTAAATCACTTTTGAACCTGGGTCAGGCCCCACTAAGCCAACAACCCCTCAGAAATTGCGCAGTTCTGGCTACCAAGTTCCTGCTACCCACCCATTCCAGAAATTACGCAGATTTTGCCTACCCAGCCTTGCCATAGCCTGGACTATTACTCCCAAAAACTATGCAGTTTTTTCCTCTAGCTGAGCGAAACCCTGTAGATATTCACCATTGATCTAGATTGCCCATATTCATCACCCAGAGACTCCTATGCAGTTTCCATCAGTAGTGCAAGGAGCCTGCATCCCAGCCCGCAACCTTGTCTCCTCTCCTAGTCACCTGCATCTGAAACAATCATGCATCATGGTAGACTAGGAGGTTCATGGATTTGATGTCATCTTGTCATGAGTGACTACATATACCGGTACACAAACAAACATATCGTGACCACGGATGGGATGAGCAAAGGGAGCAAATGCAAACGGATATGTTTTCCAATGGATGAACAAACGATGCATGCAAAGATATGTGCTCACAAACAGATG
Source organism: Pinus tabuliformis (assembly GCA_031772625.1). NCBI lineage: Eukaryota > Viridiplantae > Streptophyta > Pinopsida > Pinales > Pinaceae > Pinus > Pinus tabuliformis. Next base: position 841,418,558 of record CM062805.1, read on the forward strand.
ATCATGCAAATATGTCTTCACAGAAGGATGGACAAGAAAACATGTAAGATGTGTTCAATGAAGGATGGACAGGTGAACATGCACCTTTCGCAAATGGATGAACCTGTAAAGCTTACCAATATACAAGAAAGGGTCAATGTGTGAATGTAACATCAAGCGAACCAAGACCATCGAAGACTCGGCTCACTTTGCCATGTGGAGGTAAAGTTGTGATGCACCATGAGGAAATCCATCACCTAGCATCATTGTAGCTCTACATGCACACGAGCAGTAGCATGAATGTACCACCATTGTCATGTCGAGTCTTGTCATGAGTCATGTTGTCCACATATCTACCATGAGCGATATTATCAATCAATGTAATGTAACGTGGAAGTCCAAGAGACCCACTTGTTGTATGAAAAGTCATGTAAAGTTGAAAATTCATGGAAGTCAAATAGTCATGAGGGTATTCGAACAACCACAAGGGTCAGTTTCACCCTTGGCTATAAATACCCCCACATTTGTACATGCAAAGGAATTTTTTCACCTCAGCTCCTACCTCATAGCCTTGAGAGTCTGTAATATTTTCTTTGAGGATTAAGTAGTGGCTCCAACGCGCCGCATGTGGGGTTAGTGAAGTATGGTGTAACGATGTGTCCTAGAGCTTTCGCTTAATTCAAAATCTTGCTCACAGGACAACACATTTTCACACATGAATTGTAACTGTTGTAAGACTAATCTTTAACACTTGTAATGCATGTTGCTTTAAAACTAATTCACTTGTTGTAATACATATATGTTAATGAAAATGTGTTGTATATGCTGTTAACGATGTCTCACCCATTTAGACTACTCTCTCAGACATCAGACAGACCTTTCACATAAAACTTTCTATAACAACCATTGCACTCACGCGGACTAATCCGCTAAGTATTATATATATTATATTCCCTTGTGGGTTGTGACTTCAGCATCCATCTGGACTATTCCACCAAAATCTGTGCATGTCCTATTGTGTTGTGTGTTCCTAACAACGTTGGGACTTCTCCCAACTGACTTGGGACTCACTCCTACCCTCTCGCTCCATAGTGAAATTACCATTGACAAGAGGCACTTACAATCACCAGGCACATGAAGCTCACTTCTCGCAAGACAAAGCAGACCACTCTCCTGTGCTGACAAGCAAGAGTTGATGGAAATATTTAAGATAATGGCAACCGGGCCATCGTACCAGATGGGAATCCCACACCAAATAGTGTGAGGTCTAGTTGGGACTTCATATTTGGGTGATCCCCTAATGTTGGTGGGTCCAGCACCGTCAACATGCTCCAAGAAAAATCTAAGTTTCCAAGAGTATGAGAGAGGGAGAGAATAATGAGAGAGATCCAGAACTTAACTGAAAAAAGGTTACCAATTGATCCTTAGAAACCTTATTATGAATGAGGCTTCTATTTTCTTCATTTTCCATTATTTTCCTTCACTTTCATCCTCACATGAAACATGTGACCTTTCACCTTTATTTTCTCCTAATTTCTATTATTTTCATAAATAATTGTGCTAAAAATGCCATATTGTCTTTCCAAATCTGTTGGGTTGTGTTATATTCTTTCTACGACTAGCCGCCCTAGTTAACTGGAGGGTTAGAGGGGGGGCGGAAACCCCCCTTCGTTGCGTCAATTTCGCAGTGGGGGGTCACAGGGGGTTTGAGGGGGGCAGGTAGCCCCCCTCTACGGGGTCTGGGGCAACACCCTTGGGAATTTTTTTTGGACCCTATATTAGGTTGGGTGGACCTACCTATGGTTTTGTGCATGGTTCACACATGGTTTTGGGCGCAATGGTTTTCGGTCAATGGTATTGGATGCTTCAGCATGTATATATATGTATTATAACATCGAAAGGAATATAATGAAAAATGAATCTAGTAGTCCCGGTTTTGGGATCCAGGGGAAAATCTCTGTGTATATGTGTTTTATGTGTTATGTTCTCTCATTGTTTATTTTCTGTGTTTTAGAATTCATATGTAGGTAATCTGTGTATAGGGTTAAAACCTACATCTAGTATCAGATTTGCTTTGGCTTCAAGGGGATGCCTTTGTCGCTAAGGGGTTTCACTCAGGCCTGTGGTAGGACCTGTTCAGTGAGAGATATGCGGGATCGATTCTGGGGGTGAAAGAAGATGCCAAGTAGTGGAAAGATAGAGATCGAGAAATTTAATGGTCATAGTTTTGAGTTATGGAAACTTAATATGGGGGATCTGTTGGTAGATAAATATCAGTGGATCATAGTAAATCTGGGTACTAAACCAACTGGAGTGTCAGATGAATAATGGAAGAAGTTGGATCGGAAGGCAAAGAGCACAATACGATTGTGTGTCTCAGATTCAATATTGCTAGATGTATCAGGGGAAGCTATGGTGAAGGCTTGGTGGGACAAGTTAGGGACTTCGTACCAATCTAAGTCTCGAGTTAATAAACCTTTCCTACAAAAAGCATCTGTATAATCTGAGGATGAAAGATGGAGACTCATGACAGAGCATCTAAACACATTTAATATTGTGGTAAGTCAGTTATTATTTGTTGATATTAAAATTTACAATGAAGATAAGTGCATCAGTTTGTTGTGTTCTCTACCAGATTCGTGGGATAGTCTGGTTATTGCAATAGGTAGCAATGCAACTTCCTTGAAAGTTGATGAAATATTCTCATCCTTGCTAACAGAGGAGATGAGACGGAAAAATATGGAGAGCTATAATGTTGATTCCTTGTTTGTATAAGGACAACCCAGAACAGAAACAAAAATAAGTCATCAAGTGGGAGATCTAAATCTAGAAGGATATCTAAATATCCAGGAAAACTTGTAAATGTGGTGTGCTGTAAATGGGGAAAGGAAGGGCACTACAAAATTGACTGTAAATCTAAAGCTCCTAACAAAGGACATGGATCTAATGATGCTCCTTCTGCAGAGGCAAAACCACCTCAGATGAAGGTAGGGATGTGTACTTGGCTTCTTCAAGTACACATGTAGATCATGGGGCATGGTTGATTGACTCAGGTGCATCCTTTCACTCCACTCCCCATAGAGAGTGGTTCTACGAGTATGAGAAATATGATGGTGGTGATGTCTTCTTAGGGGATGATAGGAAGGCTAGAATCATTGGTACTAGAAAAGTAAAGTTTAAGTTGTAAGGTGGAAGGGTTAGAACACTTACGGGTGTTCTGTATATTCCTGCATTGGCCAAAAATCTGATTTATGTAAGGAAGCTGGATGATGCATGTGTAAGAATAGTGTTTGGGAAAGATACCTGAAAGATGGTTCGAGGAGCACTGGTATTTATCCACGCAGTTTGGATTGGAACTATGTACAAGCTGCAAGGTAGCACTGTTATTGATGGTTGCAGCAGTTCTGTGATTCCTGAAAGTGGAGCAGAAAATCTAGTGGTATCTGGAGAAAAGACCATGATATGGCATCAAAGGCTTGGACATATTGGAGATAAGGGCCTTCGAATACTTCATGCTAAAGGTATGGTAGAAGGTATGACTAATAGCTCTCTAGATTTTGATTTCTATGAAAATTATATATGGGAAGTAGAATCGGGTGAGTTTCCCTTCTAGTGATAAGAGGGTGAAACAAATATTAGAGCTTGTGCATAGTGATGTGTTTGGACCTATGAAGGTTCCATCACTAGGTAAGTTTGTGTACTATGTATCATTTATAAATGAAGTCTCAAGGAATACATGGATATATTTCCTCAAGAAGAAATCTGAAGTCTTTGACAGGTTTAAATAATTTAAGGCTCTCGTGGAAAACCAGATAGAGAAGAAGATAAAGGTGTTAAGGACAGATAACGGTGGAGAGTTTTGCAATAATGAATTTGAAGAATTTTGTAAGAAGTGTGGTATAGCATGACAAAAGAATACTCCATATACATTGAAGAAAAATGGAATTTCAGAAAGAATGAACAAGACGTTGATGGAAAGGGCAAGAAGCATGCTCAATGGTGTCGGGTTAGGACAAGAATTCTGGGTAGAGGCAGTGGAGACTGCATGTTACCTAGTCAACAGATCACCTTCATCAGCATTGGAAGATAATACTCCACAAGAGGTATGGACTGATAAGAATCCTTCTCTTTCACGTCTAAGGGTATTTGGATGTGATGCATATGTACATGTTCCAAAGAAGAAAATAACCAAGTTGGATAGTAAATCTGAAAAGTACATTTTTATTGGGTATAAGGATGGTTTAAATTGTTATAAGCTGTGGAATGCAGTAACAAGGAAGGTTGTGTATAGCCAAGATGTGGTGTTTATAGAGGTGAAAGATGTTATTAAACATGAAGTCCCATTAAAGGAACCTCACAAGATAGAATTTGAGCTAAAGGAAGAAGAATCAGACTCTACAACAGAAGAGGAATTAGAATATGAAGAGCCACAAACTATGGTTGTGAGAAGATCAGTTCAAGAAATAAGGCATCCAGAAAGGTATAGTCCATCTACTTTTTGTTCAAATTTTGCTTTATCTATTACTGATGACGATCCCAGAACTTTGAAGGAAGCAGTGGATTCAGAGGATGGAAAACTCTAGAAAGAGGCCATGGTTGATGAAATGGCATCTTTGCACAAAAATGAGGCGTGGGATCTGGTGGAGTTGTCGGCTAGAAGGAAACCCATTGGTAGCAAATGGGTGTTCAAGAAGAAGACGAATGCAGAAGGAAAGGTGGAGAAATACAAAGCTTGGTTGGTAGAAAATCATTATTCCTAGGTGCTAGGAATTGATTTTGGTGATATTTTCTCTCCTGTTGCCAAGGTAGCTTCTATTAGATTACTTTTATCTAGTTCTGTTGCGTTTGATTTTGAGGTAGAATAGATGGATGTGAAGAAAACATTTCTTCATGGGGATCTGGAAGAGGAGATCTACATGAAGCAACCTAAAGGCTTTGTAATGAAGGATAAGAAACAATTGGTATGCAAGTTAAAGAATTCTATGTATGGGCTAAAACAATCACCAAGGATGTGGTATTAGAAATTTGATACATTTATACGGCAACTTGGCTTCACCAGAAGCAAATAAAATCACTATGTGTATTTTAAATTAATTGGTGACCGTGTTATTTATCTGGTCTTGTATGTGGATGATATGTTTCTGGTTGGAAATGACAAACAAACTATCTAGGATTTGAAGACCCAATTGTACTACAAATTTGACATGAAATATCTTGGTGCTACAAACTATATTTTGGACATGGAAATTAAAAGAGATCAGGAAAGTGGAAGCTCTGGTTAAACTAGAGGAAGTATGTAGAGACAGTACTGCAGAGGTTTAATATGGAGTAGAGTAAACTGGTGAAGGTTCCTATTCTTGTAGGTTGAAAGTTATTTGTCGAATAGTGTCCCAAGACACAAGAAGAGGAAGAGGACATGTCCCATGTTCCATATGCAAGTGCAGTTGGTAGCCTGATGTATGCGATGGTTTGTACTAGACCATACATTGCACATGCAGTGGGAGTATTGAGCAAGTTTATGTCAAAACTAGGGAAGGGGCATTGGACAAAAGTGTTGGATATTCATGGCTTTATTGATGTAGACTAGGTTAGAGATCTGGATCAAAGAATATCTACGAGTGGGTATGTGTTTAAACTATTTGGAGGTGCAGTCAGTGTTGTTGGGAAAAGTATCCAATACGGAATGACCCTATCCCACTCTAAGGGTGATAGTTCCTTAGCAACAATCAAAGCAAAGCTATCTGAGATTACTTCTTTATGAGATGTAAGAGAGGGGAGAAAGAGATCCACTAACTGATGTCTTCCGCTAATGATTGATCCAATCTTCTCTCTTTGCTGCTTGCCCTCAGTTCCTTGCTCTTTCACTGGCCCAGCTACACCAAGATCCTGCAAAATGGCAAGAGAGGGAAACTACAAGAAGCATACATTCATAATTGATTCAAGGATTAGAATAAATCAAATACACAAGTATAACAATACACTATTGAGACACATGCATATAGAAGAACCTCAAATGCTTTATTAATGGAAGAAGTAAGGTTCAGGAAGTGATACAACCATAAAAGGCCCAATCCAGCATCACCTTCCCAGCAGAAAGAAATCTCCTCTTCACCTCCTTCAAAGCAAATCACCCAATAGTTCTAAACTCAAACCAACAGCACTTCCTTACATTCACAAGATTCCAGCCTCCCTAGACCTCATGAGAGAGATCTATATATAGGAGTTTTGGAGAAAGGATGAGTCAGCTTGAGGCTGGATGAAGCTGACTAGTGTCCTCTCTCACTTCAGTTATTCTTCAGTTCTTGAGTCCACTTGGAGGTTCTTGCTTCCACTTGGAGATCTAGAACCTCTTACTCATCACCAGTCGAATTCCCTGATCCAAGTGTCATTTTGGAAGCTTCCTGGGCATTGACACCTTGAGGAATGACTGTGCCACATGTCCAAACTCGCCCAGCGCAGGTAGCCTTCTTTGCAGTTGACATTCAACGCAGGTAGACAGTGGAGCAGTTGACATTCAGCGCAGATGCTCAGTGGAGCAGTTGACATGATCCAAAATTGCCTTGTTTTTGAGTGTTTTCAGGTGGAGAACTTTAATTCAGTGTTGTGGTTTGCTGGCCTTGTTCCTCTAGGGGTAGGAACAACATGTTTAGGGACTTTGGATCCCTTAGATTATGGACATTTCATGCTTCATGCTGTAAGGCACAAAAATGTCTATAACAGTTGCCCCCTAAAGTATGAGGTCGTTTATCGGGTGAAATGCTTTATCAGGAGGATCCGAAGTTCATTCAATCGCTAAGAGGTGACCTGTAATAAAATACAATACAATACATTATGATTCATTCTACTTTCATGATCTAGCTGAGGCGGGCATTCCCATGCTCAGCTTTATAAATTCATTTTGGTACATAGAACAGACGATCGTCTGATGGTAGGCTGATAATTCTCTGCTGAAATTACCATCCTTTGAGTAGGATGATCATCTGCTGCAATGATGTACATGTCAAATGTCTTTATATTTCCTGAATATATATCGTAGCCCGGATGGATGAAACTAGATTTGGGGTCTTCAAACTCGTTCGATCTTCACTCTAAGTACAAGTAGATCCATGTGAGAATTGCGCTGAAGTCGAACATGAAAGACATCGCTTGATTACCGGTCAATGATGTAAACCGTTAACAAGCGCGAGAGGAATCACCGATAATGATAATGACCCTCAAGGTACTGCAGTACAATTCACGTGGTGTAAATAAAGGACTTGGCGTCGAACACCATGCAAAATCTTTCGGTCGAAGGTCATTGATGTATACCTGTCGCCGGAAGTGAGAAACTTGCCATTGAGGCATGCAAGCTTCAAAGTACTGAGGGGGTTGTTCCTGGATCAACTTCTTGGATAATGAGCTGATGTCGACAAGGAGCGATCCGTTAAAGGAGGGCCTTAATGAATCCCACATCAGTGACACGGAACGGAGTTAATGATTTTCATGGAGGTGAAAACAATCTGTGACATATGATTCAGGGTGGCGGTCATGGATGGATGAAGGATAATGTATGGCAGTGGATGGGACACGGTTGACTCTTTCTGAACAACATCTCTTGAACATATAACGACACTGATGCGATGGATCAGTAGCATTACCCCAAATGTGGATGGTTTGGCGAGACCATGGTGATGAGACCGGTGAATGAAACAACCCAACCCGATGTGGTACGGAGGAAAAGTGTCATGTTCAAGAGCGACTTGCTACCATTAAAGCTTTGAGGTTCTCCCAATTTTTCCCCAGTCATTTCTGACCAGTACCTCTTTATTTTTGTCAAGCTTGAGGAGGATAACATATGCTTGTTCTATAACCTGCCCTTCGAGCAAGCCCATCGCTATGTTTTAACGAGCCTAGCGATAGGGAAACTCGTTCTCGTCTAAAGACAAGTTTGTGGCTATTTAATCATTTTAACGAGTCTAACGACAAGGAAAACTCGGTCCTTTTCATTTTTTGAGAGTCTGAAAAGGTACATAAAGTTAACTCCAAAATTCCTTTTTCGTCATCTAATCCCTTAAGTCCGAAAAAGTGTAAAACAATACAGAAGGGATGAGTTTTCGATAACTTTAACGAGCCGAATAAAGCAAGCGCTCGACCTTTTTGTGCAATAATCCCTCAGGTCCAAAAAGATTAAAATCTAGAAGAGGGATAGCTCTTCCGGTCCTTTTAACGAGCTGGAAGGCCAAAACTTGGCAATCTTTTCATATTTTACGAGTCAATTGAAAAGATCTCAAAGAAGACTCGTCTTTTGAGGAACGAGTGATAAACAGGGATAGCAACTGATTCCAGGTACAGGTTGGAATTTTCCAATCACGGCAGTGTCACAAGGATGGCTAGGTGAAATCACTCTTCGCAGTTGTTCCTCAAAGTGGGTAAACAATCATATGGAGGTGAACGATCGGCCAAATGAAAGTGGAGGTGGCAGGTGCAAACACGACCAAGGCTTTTATGGCTGATAAATTTACGATCATAGTGGTTATTTACCGGGATAGGTTCATTTTTTATTTAAAAATGAGCTTAAACTCTGGAGGAAACATTGCTCACTGCTTTTATTTATTTTTTAACAAGCATGAAGACCGCGTTAAAACTGCTCGGATCTTGCATTTATTTTTTAACGAGCATGAACTTTATGCTAAGACTGCTCGATTGATAAGCTTTCATGCCCCCAGCATAATAACGCAAATCGAGGTGCATGCCCCCCAAGCTTCATTGCATTCAACTCAGCGGTTGGAATGAAGGTTTACCTTTGAGATTTGGAAGGGGGTTTGTTTCATTCTTTAATGAGGTTGACACAGTAAAAGAACTATCCCCATGACTCCTTGTTTCATTTTTTAACGAGGTTGACACGAGATAAGAACCGTCCTCGGAGCCCACTGTATTTACAGTATTTCTATTAGGGCGATGATCCATGCCGACAAAATATTTAGGAATCTTCCGAATCCATTAGATACAGAAGATTTCGTTTTGTAGGTTTCCACCGTGGCCACTCCCGCCAGATTACTTGGAGGCGGTAGGGCGAAAGTACCCATTAAGGTAGGGTCTTTTAGGAGGCCTACCCCAATATTTTGAAGCGAATGATCGCTTCCATGGATCATTGGAATGCTTCCCGTAACTTGTGAACTTTCGGGGAGGAAAGTTTGTTGGTCGACGACTGTAATTCTTCCTTGAAAGGGAAATGCAATCTTCCTGAAGTAGGTCGACACAACTGCGGCCATGGCATATATCCAGGGCCTTCCCAGTAGGATGTTGTAATCGAGGTTTCCATCAATTACTTCAACATCAATTCCTACTGTTTTGCCCCCCATTTCAACTTGCAAGTTACTTAAAATCCCATATGGAGTGTATGATTGTCCATCAAATGTTTTTAACGTAGTTGATGATTTTGACAAGGGTGGTGAGCCTAAATTTTTCCAGCAACTCATCGACATAAGACATGTAGATGCCCCCTCATCAATAATTGTTCGATGAATAGTTTTGTTGAGGGCTTTCACTTGAATAAGGAAAGCTAGTTGAGCTGGTAACTAAGGGTCATATCCTTTATGATCAAAGGCCACAAGATTGGAATCCATTGGGCCAATCCCACCTATTGCTGATGATAAAGCTTTCTCTTGGGAGGGGTAATTTTGCGGCACCTCAAGTGTCGACATAGCGGACGACGATTGAGCCAGGTCCTCTATTATATTATAATTCTGTGCTATTTTGGCACGAGGATTAAATGTCGATTTGTGTACTACTCCCTTTGGCGACTTTATCATTGGTTCAGGAATGTTGGGTGACACAACTTTGGTTAAAGTTGTCGTCGAACTACTAAGTTGTTCATTAGCCTTTTTATTCGACAGCCGTGGATTCCCGTAATCTTTATTCCTTGTCAAAGCATCATTTTGCTGCTTCGAGACAGACAACATAAGCACTTGGGATCGGGAAGCATTTTGATTAGCAACCAGATTTTGACCTGGGTTGGGAAACGGATCAGTCAATACTGTTGGGGTTTTTGAACTCTTAAAGAGTTTCTTAACTTCAGCTATATGTGGACAATCTTTCGTCCAATGATCCTCATCGCATATATGACACCCTGCCGGGGTTTCCTTTTTCTCCCTTTCTTTTTCTTCTTCCCCTCTGGTTGCTTCAGTCGTTTGCCCTTGTCGATCGACATGGCATTTACTTCTGAGGCAAGAAGTTCTTCATTTGCATTTTGACTAGAAATTTTGTGTTTTCTAATCACGCCATCGCCGGCGTGAGAGTCATTGTTTGATTTAGGAGGAGGAGGAATTGAGAATTCCGGTCTAGGGGCGTCAGGTATTTTGTCATAGAGCGTGCCGGACTGAGTATAGACCAAGTCCAGATTTTGCGCACGAGCGATAACCTACTCTTCCGTTACGACTCCCCCCTTTGCCACATCTTCCGTGATGGCAGGAAGTAATGACTTGATAAACCATTCAGCTAATAGCTGATCGGGAACGTACGTTTTTACCATCCTACGACGACGTCGCCACTCATGTATATGATCAGATATGTGGGTGGCAGTCGTCTGTTTGAAGTTGGTAAGGAGTTCTGTTCCCGTTTCATACCTTATTGGTAATTGAAAATGGGTTAAAAAGGTTGTGGCTAAGGTACTGAAGTTGTCAAACGAAGCTCTGGGCAATTCAATGTACCATTTTGCCGTTGGACCCGTTAACGTCCTCTGAAAAAGACGAAGTCTTATCGAATCATCATTCAGGGTGTTCGATGAACACCATAGATGGAATGTCATCACATGATTCGACGGGTCTTCACCCGGATTTCCATTAAATTTAGGAATATCTGACGGAAGTTTATGTGGAATCACTGGCCACCAAGGGGCATAAGCAATTGGATCATTCGTCAGCCGGTTTAGATCTGGTAATTCTAGAGTTGCTACAAAGGGCAACTGTTGATTCAGGTTAGGCGAAGCATACCCAGGATAAGATGGGATTGCCTGAGCAATGGGTCTTTGCAAACCAACATAATGCTGGCAACTTTGACAAGGTTGATGGGCATAACCATTATAGTATGGTTGCCCATTACTTACAAAGACTTGTTGCTCAGGTCCTTGATATGATTGCTGGAATGGCGGTTGTTGAGATTGAACCAGCTCTGGTTGTTGGACCATTTGTTGTTGACCAATACTGGATGATTGACCAGGATGAGGAGTCACAGTACTTGTTTGAGCCTGAGTCGCTCCAGATAAGGAGGCACTACCCTGAGATTGTGATTGAGTCGTTGAGACAAGAGGTTGTTGTATTGCAACCTGAGAAACTTGGGGTTGACATACAACAGGTGGAGCTTGTACTTGCGACACATTCACTATAGCAGGTATGGTGGGAATATTCGACACAGGGTGTACTGGTTGCATTGAATATACAACCCCTGGTTGTTGAGGCAGTATTGGTATCCAACTGCTGGATGTAATTCCAGTTTGACCTGAACTTTGTTGTAAAATCCCATATGGTTGTTCTCTGGGAGGGAACAATGAAAGAGAATACTGCCCTCCATATGGTGGAAATCCAGTACTTAAAGGGTAAATTGGCCTTTGAAGACACATTGGATCAATTTGTTGAGTTTCAACATAAGAAATACCAGATGATAATCCGGATGAAGAAATAGGAACTAACCATGTCGTCGTCCCTGATTGGACTCCGGCTTGTTGTTGACAATTTGCCGGGACAGATGGTATACCAGCGAACATCGTTGGAGTAGCAACAGGAGGCTCTGCTGCTGCTATGTCGAATGACACAGTCCTGGATGTCGACGGTTGTTCAGACATATTTAGTCTATCCAAAAGATTTCCTAGCGATTCTACAAGAACTTTGTGATGAAGGTAGACTAACTTCGAAGATCAACGCAGGAATAAAGGGTGATTGTTCCGTTTAAAATAAATTGTTAACGACGCTTTAGACACAACTTGCTTTTTCAGTTTTAAAGAGTCGAGAAAAAGCTAAAGATGACTCTAGTCTCCTTTGATGTTTTAACGAGCCCGAAGTGACAAATGCTCGGATGGACTTTTTCTGTTATAGAGTCTGAAAAAGGCCAAAATAAACTACTCTGGAGATCTAGCAGAGGGTGTGCCAAACCTTTCGCAAAACCACAGAATACGTTTTACGGTACGGGTGGTCGATCTTCGTGAATGATGTGTTCACTGCATTGCGATCAGTAGGGCAGCCGACACGGCTTCCTATGGATAAATGCTTTGTTCCTATAGGGGTCTCCCAATATATACGCGACAGTACGTGGGAGCACAAGTCCGTATTGATACTTATCGCTTCACCGTGGAGGAATCACCCAACCACTCGACGCTAAGATATCACGTTTAACGACGCCGGAACACGTCTCTAGCTTAGACCTCTATGTGCTTGTGTTATGTTTCAAAGCGTTGTTATGTAAATTCAATTTATTTTAGGTTGATCTTGTTTAGCAGTTTGCCTTTATGGATCACCACGAGATGTATGGTACAACTCCTAAATGCAGTCTAAAGATGAGAAGCAATATTTTTCAATCTTTTCAACTTATGAAAATCTTAACTACTGAGGGAAAAGAAAGACATCATCTTTTCACACAGATCATAGAGCACACACTAATGCACTCTTTCCTAAATCAACATGCAAGTTGTCAAAATGCACATGCACAATGCAGGTATTTCTTTTCTCTTTCTTAATGTTGATGTACTACAAAAAGAAAGTTGTTGTATAACTTTGAATTCAATTTCAAGTGAAAGCAAACAAGCTTTTGTCCAAAATCAAAAGACACCTTAAGATTTACTTGTTTCAACACTAGAAATACATAAATTCAAACCATATGACGAAAGAAAAAGCTCAATCAGTTATGAACAGCAAACAAACTAACTCTTAAGATCAGAACGACACTTATCACAGGTCTAGATCTAAGAGGCCACAGCAAGACTAGTTCACTTTCGTTATGGGAAACTGCAAATGGTATAAGAAATACACAAAGAACAAATACAGTTTCTTTATACAACCGAGGCGGAATAGTGGCAAAGAAAGGTGGTTTCAGATAGGTACATTGACTGATAACAGGCTGCAAAAACAAGGATGAAAACAGGGCAATAGAAAGCAGAGAACCCCAATTGCACAAGGCAAAACTGGTTCAGCGCAGGTAGAACACTGTGAGTTTGACATTCAGCGCAGGTAGCCCCTTCGGGACCTGCGATGAAATGCAGACTGTCTTCACAATGCCTGCAATGAAGAGAGAAACTCTCGTTTCTCTTGGTTTCCGGGTTACAGATTGCTCAAAAATCCACATTTTTTGGCCAAATCAAAGCTACCAATCAAGTACACACTAAAGGATGAAAAGGAGGATGAAAAGCTATCACTAAGAGCTGTTCAGAGTCCTTGTGGATCAGTTTCAAATCATAAACATGCCCAGAAACTGAGCTAGAGTAGCTGCCCTCTACTTTGCATTTGAAAGATTCAAATGCAGTTCGATTCGGTACTCCCTGTGTTTAGGAAATGAATAGCAAAAACACAAACAACCAACAAGATACGATCCCCAGCGGAGTCGCCAATTTGTTGTTGGGAAAAGTATCCAATACGGAATGACCCTATCCCACTCTAAGGGTGATAGTTCCTTAGCAACAATCAAAGCAAAGCTATCTAAGATTACTTCTTTATGAGATGTAAGAGATGGGAGAAAGAGATCCACTAACCGATGTCTTCCGCTAATGATTGATCCAATCTTCTCTCCTTGCTGCTTGCCCTTAGTTCCTTGCTCTTTCACTGGCCCAGCTACACCAAGATCCTGCAAAATGGCAAGAGAGGGAAACTACAAGAAGCATACATTCATAATTGATTCAAGGATTAGAATAAATCAAATACACAAGTATAACAATACACTATTGAGACACATGCATATAGAAGAACCTCAAATGCTTTATTAATGGAAGAATTAAGGTTCAAGAAGTGATACAACCATAAAAGGCCCAATCCAGCATCACCTTCCCAGCAGAAAGAAATCTCCTCTTCACCTCCTTCAAAGAAAATCACCCAATAGTTCTAAACTCAAACCAACAGCACTTCCTTACATTCACAAGATTCCAGCCTCCCTAGACCTCATGAGAGAGATCTATATATAGGAGTTTTGGAGAAAGGATGAGTCAGCTTGAGGCTGGATGAAGCTGACTAGTGTCCTCTCTCACTTCAGTTATTCTTCAGTTCTTGAGTCCACTTGGAGGTTCTTGCTTCCACTTGGAGATCTAGAACCTCTTACTCATCACCAGTCGAATTCCCTGATCCAAGTGTCATTTTGGAAGCTTCCTGGGCATTGACACCTTGAGGAATGACTGTGCCACATGTCCAAACTCGCCCAGCGCAGGTAGCCTTCTTTGCAGTTGACATTCAACGCAGGTAGATAGTGGAGCAGTTGACATTCAGCGCAGATGCTCAGTGGAGCAGTTGACATGATCCAGAATTGCCTTGTTTTTGAGTGTTTTCAGGTGGAGAACTTTAATTCAGTGCTGTGGTTTGCTGGCCTTGTTCCTCTAGGGGTAGGAACAACATGTTTAGGGACTTTGGATCCCTTATATTATGGACATTTCATGCTTCATGCTGTAAGGTACAAAAATGTCTATAACAGTCAGTTGGATGAGGAAGAAACAATTTGTAGTGGCACTATCAACTACGGAGGCAGAATACATGGCACCCACTAATGTAAGCAAGGAAGCAGTCTTGTTGCAGAGATTGTGTTCAAGTATGGGGTTAGTACAGGGAGCTATAAGGATAGACTGTGACAGCCAAAGTGCAATTCTATTGGCAAAGAACCCTGGTTATCATTCAAGACAAAGCACATTGATGTTCAGTATCACTTTGTGAGGGATATGATAGAAGACAAAAAGGTGTTGCTAGTAAAGGTGGACACTTTGAAGAATACTACAGATGCATTGACAAAATATGTGAGCTCTGAGAAGTTCTCTTGATGTAGATAAACAATGGGCATTGTAAGGTTTGATAAATGACTAAGGTCTCATATGGCCCCTTGTGGAAAGAAAACAACAAGTGGGAGAATGTTGGGTTGTGTTATATTCTTTCCACGAGTAGCTGCCCTAGTTAACTAGGGGGTTAGAGGGGGGGTGCGCGGAGCCCCCCCCCTCCATTGCGCTGATTGCGTAGCGAGGCGGTGACAGGGGGTTTGAGGGGGGCGTGTAGGCCCCCTCTACAGGGCCCTGGGCAACACCTCAGGGAAAATGTTTTTGGACCCTATATTAGGTGGGGAGGACCTACCTATGGTTTTGTGCATGGTTTTTGCACATGATTTTGGGTGCAATGGTTTTCGTTCCATGGTATTGGATGCTTCAACATGTATGTATATATATATTGTAACATTGAAAGGTGATGTAGGAGCATTCAACCCAAGAGAAATCATTTTAATTAAGTAGACATAGGGGGTTATGCATTTTTAGGAAGTTGGATTCCTAAGGGATGAATAAATGTAATATTAGGCTTTTGAGTACATAAAATAGGAATAAATTATATGTGTGATATATCTTGTAAATACTCTCGAATAAGAGGGACATGAGTGGGTAATAATGAAAAAAGAGTCTAAAGTCAATTAGGACTATTTAAGCATTCCATGATTTGAGGAACTTAGGAGAGCTTTTGGGAATTAATTGAAGTAGAAGTGGACAGAGTATTTAGGAGTCATTTCAATAGATTTAGGAGTCGAACCAGGATGAGTTCAATAGAACTCACTGGCATATATGTAAGCCTATGGGCAGAGTCAGAGGAAGAGGCCACAAATAGCTGAGGATCGAGCCTATGCGAGACAGACTCTCGAATGTAATCGTGTGTTTATATTTATATATACAGAGATTTATTCTTGACTGTGTTAGTGCGTTGAAGAGTATTGAATGAATGAATTTCATATGAATTCGTAGGCTCTGTAACAAGTTTGTAGATAGAATTCTGTAGAATGCACAGAGGAGCAAATGATTCAGAGGAATCATAAATGGTTCATTGAATCCAATTGAATAACAAAGTAAGCTCTGGAGAGAAGTTGTGAAGCTAGAATTCTCAGAAGAGTTTAGCTTAGAGGAAGTTGAGCAGTGGAAGCATAAGGCGGGTTCTGAAGAACTACGCAAGAGAAGAATGATTCAGAGTATCCTAATGGGTCGTTGAATCCATTAGATGGAAATAAACCAAGCTCAAGAGGAATCACACAGTAAGACAACAGAAAGGCCGAACCTTTGAAGAAGAGAAAAACCATAGAAGAACTGAAGACTTACCGTAAAAACTAAGTAAAAAGGAGGAGCGAAGGAGTGAAGTGTTAGTGAACAACAACCGTTGGATCTTATAGATCAACGGTCCAGATCATATTGCACGAGATAGAGTTGAAAGGTTGCATCAGAAAACTTTAATGGAGGAAGGCAGTTTTGTAACTGTTAAAGTGGATTTCAGGCGGCCTCAAAACTGTAAGCGGTATTGAAGGATGAGAACTGATTCCACTCATCAAATGATGCGTGATAGCGGAGGTGAGAGGAAACCACTTTATCGAATGGTTAAACCTCGCGCTTGTTGTCTACCCAATAGCAACAATAGTCGTCGGATCTGTTGGGTACAAATTGACGATGGAGAATAGGTGTGCACATTTAAATGGTCGAGAGAAATCTCAACCGTTGGATCAGGAATACAACAGATGGTCAAGATTTGATCGGAGGCTACACTAATCAGCAATCGGAGATCGGGCTTATCAGAGTTCAAAGAAGCAGCGTTGTGGAGTGACTAAAGGTGCAAACCCGATAAAGTTATAGGTACGGGTGGAAAGTATTTGAGTTCTGCTTGTATGTTTCGGAGTGGGATTTCAATGTATTTCCATGTGTTGGTGATAGATGTGTTGCTGAGCCCTTTTAAGGCTAAAACATATATTAACGATTCCAATAGTCGCATATCGGAATCGAAGGGGTGATGAGGCATGTATGTATGACCCGTGAAGGATCCAATAGCCGATTGCGATAAAGGCAATCCTTGGGAAGTGTGTAGTGGCCGTACCAAAGTGGAAAAGGGTATGTTTGCGGAGTTTTTCCTTTGTAAAAGGTTGTATAAAGGAAAACAATGCGGATAGAGTATTTCATGTGATAAAACATATGTAACCAATGCATTAAAGGGGAAGGTTAAATATATGCAACATTAAAGGGGTTATGAAGGTTTAAAGGTTCCAATAGAAAGGATTAATGAAAGGCTCTAATAGAGTCTTATATGAAGGCTATAGAGTTGATTGAAGTCCCAATAGAAGGTTTAAAGCAAGGTGATTGAGTTCTGGTACAATGGAACCGATGATAAAGGGAACTTAATCATTTATTGTTTGAAGATTTGACTCCTTTGAGAGTTAAATACCTAGGACATATGTGTTTATGCATTTATATGCATATTGTGGGTGTAAGCGGGGGTAACCCTACGTCATTTGCTGTCAGATTGGAATGGTAATCAGAGCGGGGAAAGATTTCCTATGAAAAGGAGTTTTCACACAAAACAAGATAATGTGCATAAGTTAATTGATGAATGATAGAGGCCAAAATAGAATATTGTAGGGGAAATTTTGAAGTTCTTGGGAAATTGTAGCAGTTCCAGCAGAGGCTTGGAGTAGACAGGAACAGAGGATTCCTTGAAAAAAAGTGAGAGCAAGATTGCTTAGTACAAGTTTTGAAGGAAAGAGGACTTGGAGACCAAATAGAGGACAATCCATTCAAAGTGTAGAAGAATGGGAGAACAAGATAATACATAGATCTTGGAGGTAAGATAGTGGCTTTGTTTCAAATTGAAAATGAAGATTGTGGTTGCAGATGAAGCATCTCAGCAAAGGACAGCAAGAGAAGTTGTGAGGGGAGAACCAGATGTGTTCTTGAAGACAGAGTAAGGAAAACACCCTGAAGGAAAGTGGCAATGAACCTGAAGAATCCAACAAGAGATTGGACAGAGAAGACAGCTAAAGTGTTCTCAAGAGAGAGTGAGAGATTGCAGAAGCCTAGAAGGAGTAAAGGTGTTGCTCAAGGGGAGGTTCTAGATAGAGGACCCGTGCTTACCAAAAGACTGAGTGAGGAGAGCTTAGTGAGGTAAGATTGCAACGAGGAGGACTAGCTGTTGTAGAGACTTGTTGCAGATGAGTGAGAAGTTCATGAAGAAAGAGGAGAAGAAGATGACTACTGATAGTCGTAGCAGAGGTTCAGAGAGAAGCCATAGTAGAAGAAATATGAAGAAAGAGGATGAGTCAACAAGAAATTGACAAGGAAATTGCAGAGTTAAAAGAACAACTCAATGCATTAAAGAGAATACTTGAGGAAAACTAGAGACAAGGTTGGGTATTAAGGAAGAAGCCAGTGGAGTGGCATGAGATGAAAAGAAAGCTACATCAAAAGAAAGTAAGGTGGCTGATGGAAAAACTCAAGGAAGTTGAGCTGGAAATGGAAGAGTCCATTTGTGAACCAAAACAGGGAGAAATTCTAGGAGAAAGTGAAGATGAAGACTTGAAGACTGAAACTTCAAGTGAGGCCAAAGGGTCACATGGTTTTGAAACTGACAATTTGTGCATGCTTTTAGGTGAAACATGTAAAGAAGGACAATTTTCTAATATTGTCATAAAGGAGAATGAAGACAAGCAGAATCCAAATTCTATTTTGGAAGAAGATGAGATAGATATGTCTCATATACAATTGGGGAAAGATATCAAGCAACCAAGTGAAGGGATTGAGGAGATTGGAGAGGAGACCATTGAAGACTTTCTTAATCATATGAAGGATTTAGAAAAACAAGAATATATGATGGCTGAGACATCAAGTAGGACCATAGAGTCTTATGTTTTTAAAATTGATAGTTTGTCTGTGAATGCAGAACAAATGTAGGAGAATGTTAATGTAGATGGTGAGACAAGAATAGCTCTTGGGGAAGATAAGCAGCAAGAGATTGAAGGCAAACTTGAAGAAGAGACTATGTTAGGTGAAAACATAGTAAAGGATCATCAATTGACCATGATGATAGGCACAGTGGAAATAGGCATGGAAGCTATTGAGGAAGAAGGGCATCTACTGAAAGATGTTGAGAAGGAAGAAGTCTATGCAAAAGACTTAGCAAAGGGAGAAAGAACACTAATAAAGGAGTGTTTTGTAGAGGATAAAAAATGTTTTGAAGCTGTCAAAAGTTTGAAGAAGTATCTTTTAGAAGATAAAAGCTCTGAAGTAAAGGAGGATGAAGAATGTCTCTTAAATGAGAGAAGTAGTGAATTATTGCAGCAGAAAGAACTTAGGATTGGAAGTGATGATGAAATACTTGCAAAGTGTCACCAAGAAATTGCATTATTGAAAAATTCAAAGTATGGCAGTGTGATTACAGAATAAGAACTTCACTACAGTGAACAATAGAATGAAGACATCATTAGAGCAGATGGTGTGGAAGAGAGACTAGTGGACAGTCTCATGAATTCTTTTGAGAATTCAAATCAGCATACTGATGTGCAGATAGAGGAGAAAGAAATAGAGCAACAAACTGAATTATTTCCAAAGGAAGATGAGGCACATAAGTCTTATGTTTTTTATTTTAACAAGTGTTTTGTGAGTGCAGGTTTAGTTGCAGATGCTGGAGGATATTTGGCACATATGAACAGCGAAATAAAGATGAAAGAAGAAGATTATATGAAAGGATTTAATTCATGGAACAAAGATGTTAAATTGCTGGAGAGAGTGTTGGACAGTCACGATTCAATCATGAAAGAGGGTAAGGATTATAGGGAGACAACCATCATAGGAGTCACAACAAAAGTCAACATAAGAGTTAGAATAGAAGTCAGCATAGCAAGCAAAGCAAAAGTTGGAGCAAACAAAGCAAAAGTTGGAACAAGAGAAAAAGAAGAAGAAAAATTAAACCAGCAACTACAAAGAGAAAGTAACCAACAGTAGTTTAAAGAATTAGTGGTCAACAACATCAACCTGAAACAAGGAGAAGGAGGCAGAAGTAAGAAGAAGAACATGGACCAGTCCAAAGATGTGCTGGAAAAAGAATTTGAAGAAATGTGGCAACTGATGATGAAGTAGACCAAATGGAGAAAATGGTAGCAGCAGGAAGCATGACCAATCAGAATATGAACCTGATTGACAAAGAGAAGAAAATGGAGCAGAAGATAGCAGAAGTCTAGCAACAACAAAAGAACAAGGCATTTGGGCAATTACAAAACAAAGTGTGGGATCTAGGAAGATAAATATCAGAAGACACATGATCAGGAAATCATGAATATTTTCTACTTTGAGAGTCAGATGCAAGAGCATTCAACCCAAGAGAAAATCATTGTAATTAAGTAGACATAGGGGGTTACGTATTTTTAGGAATTTGGATTCCTAAGGGATGAATAAATGTAATATTAGTCTTTTTAGTGCATAGAATAGGAATAAATTAGATCTGTGAGATATCTTGTAAATAATCTTGAATAAGAGGGACATGAGTGGGTAATAATAAGAAAACAGTCTAAAGTCAATTAGGACTCTTTAAGCATTCCATGATTCGAGGAACTAAGGAGAGATTTTAGGAATTAATTGAAGTAGAAGTGGACAGAGGATTTAGGAGTCAGTTCAATAGATTTAGGAGTCGAACCAAGATGAGTTCAACAGAATTCACTGGCATATATGTAAGCCTGCGGACAGAGTCAGAGGAAGAGGCCACAAATAGTTGAGGATCAGGCCTGTGTGAGACACAGAGTCTCGAATGTAATCATGTGTTTAGATTTATATATGCAGATATTTATTCCTAATTGTGTCAATGTGTTGAAGAGTATTGAATGAATTAATTTCATATGAATTCGTAGGCTCTATAACAGGTTTGCAGACAGAATTTTGTAGAACACGCGGAGGAGAAAATGATTCAGAGGAATCATAAATGGGTCATTTAATCCAATTGAAGAACAAAGTAAGCTTTGCCATCTGGAGAGAAGTTGTGAAGTGAGAATTCGTAGAAGAGTTCAGCTTAGAGAAAGTTGAGCAACGAAAGTAGAAGGCGGATTCTGAAGAACTACACAAGAGAAGAATGAATCGGAATACCCTAATGGGTCATTGAATCCATTAGATGGATTAAAGCCAAGCTCAGGAGGAATTGCGTGGTAAAACAACAGAAAGGCCGAACCTTTAAAGAAGAGCAAAACCACAGAAGAATTGAAGACTTAGCATAAAAAATAAGTAAAAAGGAGGAGCGAAGGAGTGAAGTGTTAGTGTTCAACAATCATTGGATATTATAGATCAACGGTCCAGATCATATCACCTGAGATAGAGTTGAAAGGTCGCATCAGAAAAATTTAACAGAGGAAGGCGGTTTTGTAACAGTGAAAGTTGATTTCGCGTGGCCTCAAAACCATAAGCGGTATTGAAGGACAAGCGTTGATTCCACTCATCAAATGACGCGTGGCAGCAGAGGTGAGAGGAAACCACTTTATCAGATGGGTAAACCTCGTGCTTGTTGTCTACCTGATAGCAACAACAGCTGTCAGATCTATTGGGTACAGATCGATGGTGGAGAATAGGCGCACACATTTAAACGGTCAAGAGCAATCTCAACCGTTGGACCGCGAATACAACGGACAGCCAAGATTTGATTGGAGGCTACACTAATCGGCGATCGCAGATTAGGCTTATTAGATTTTGGAGAAGCAACATTGTGGAGTGACTAAAGGTGCAGACCTGATAAAGTTACAGGTGCAGGTGGAAAGTATTTGAGTTCCGCTTATATGTTTCAAAGCGGGATTTCAATGTATTTCCATGTGTCAGCGATAGATGTGTTGCGGAGCCTTTTTAAGGCTAAAACATATATTAACGATTCCGATAGTCGCATTCTGGAATCGGAGGGGTGATGGGGCATGTATGTATGACCTACAGAGGAGTCAATAGTCAATTGCGATAAAGGAAATCCTTGGGAAGTGTGCAGAGGCTGTACCAAAGCAGAAAAGGGTATGTTTGTGGGGTTTTTCCTTTGCAAATGTGTTTTTTCCTTGTAAAGGGTTGTATAAAGGAAAACAGTGTTGATAGAGTATTTCATGTGATAAAACATATGTAACCAATGCATTAAATGATCCAGGTGGATATTGGTGGCCACCTGCCAAGTCCACCTGGACCCCCACCATTGTTTCTCTCAGCATTTTCAGTTTCCTTAATTGTAGCACAACTTACTATTTTAGCAGTTTTTCGGGTCCTAAACTTCCGGAGCCGTTTTGAGGCCCTAAACGTCGTTTTTTTGGAAATCTGTGGCAACATGGGTGTTTCCTCCCAGAGTGGTAGTGCTCAGATAGAACTTTCTAATGAGCTATTGTACGCGTCAAACAGAGATCGTATGCCAAAGTTACGACCCCAGGAAGTTGGTGTACCAATTTACCCAAACGGGGCCCACAGTTTGGCGTTTTATCTTCTAGGGTTAGGTTTTGGAATGTTAAGGGTTTTCCATTGTTTCTCAACAATAAATAGGCCTTCGAGCCTCATTGTAACACAGTTCAAGGGATGTAGCCACCACATCTCTTCTCAGAGATAAGCTACCATCGCCCTAGCTACTTTATTTCCATTACTGTTTGTAAGAATATTTCAGTATTTTACACTAATGAAATGAAGTATTATTTCCGCTGCATATCTGTGTTTATGGTTATCTCTGTAATTTGTTGCATTCATGTTTAAGTCCAGATCAGTGGTATCAGAGCGGTCTACTTTTTCTCTGTTTTTCTTTGCATGTCCCCAACAAGGTCGGGATATAAGGAGTTAGGGCTTCAGCTGGTCGAACCTTTGCAAGACCAACCTTGCAAATCCCAACGGCCTCCCATGGCAGATGAGAAGAAAGATGAGGGGTGTTACAGGGAAAAGTGTCTACTCAGACCTGCTTATCCCACTAAGGTGTGATAGCTGCCTTAGAAACAAACAAAGTAAAGCTACTTTCGTTTTTCCTTTATGAAGTATAGATAGAGAAGAACAAAGAATACCAACCTTTGTCTTGCGCTAATCTCCTGATTCGATTCTTCTCTTTCATGATAGTCTTTCGCTACTTGTTCCCTTGCACGCCCAACTTCACAGAGTACCAGTAAGATCACAGTAGCATAGCACTATACAAGAACATGGATCTATAATCATAAACAATCTAGGATCAGATGTAAATTGACCATACAAATGCAACAAACATAAATGACACAAGAGTATGGAGGAAAACTTGAATAGCTTCTATTGATAAACAAGAAAGAGCCAAGGGGAGTTACAACCAGTTGTTCTGACCCAGCATCATCCTCTCAGCAAGGAAGCCCCTCTTCACCTCATACAAAGCTTAGATCACCCAACAATCTGATGCTTGTCTCAAGAAACCAACAACAATTCCTTACAATATGCAAAATTCCAGCCTCTGGATCTCTGGGATGAGGGATCCATATATAGATATCTGTAAGGGAGATGAGTCAGCTTGTGATTTGATTAGTGTCTTCCCTCTCATAGTTCTTGCTTCCACTTGGAGATTGATGATCTCTTACTCATCCTTGGTCGAATTCAGAGAGGCAAGTGTCACAGGAGAAGTTTCTGGAAGTTTCCATGCCTCTCCACCTCACGGAATGACACTGCCATTTGTCACTTCTCACCCATCGCACCCCATAGAAGGGATTTTTGAAATGCAATGCACCCACACAGTGTGTTTAGGTGAGATACAACGCACTTTGCCTATGGAGCAGCTGAAATGATCCTGTTTTGACCAATTCTGAGCAGTTTTTCATGGAGAACTTCTGGGAGAAGCTGTAATCAGTTGACCTTGTTCCTTTAGGGATTAGAACAACACTTTTAGGGACTTAGGAGCCCTTGGTTTATGGACATTTCATGCTTGGGGTTGTAGTGCCCAAAAATGTCTATAACAGTTGCCCCCTAAAGCATGACGTCGTTAATCTTTTGATGTCGGGTGAAATGCTTTATTATGAGGATCCGAAGTTCTTTCAAGTGGGAGGATACCTGTAATAAGATACAATACAATACATTATCTTCATAATATTTTCATGATCTAGCTAAGGCGGGCATTCCCATGCTCAGCTTTATAAATTCATTTTCATGTACATAGGACAGACAATCATCTAAGTGTAGACTGATGATTCTGGTAGAGCAATGATCCCTTTGATTGGATGATTATCTGTGCAGCAATGATGTACATTTGATGTCTTTATTTCCTTGAATATATATCGGAGCCCGGATGGATGAAACTAGATCCGGGGTCTTCAATCTCATTCGATCTTCACTCGATGTACAAGTCAATCCATGTGAGAGATGTTCTGAAGTCGAACATGGAAAGACATCGCCTGATTACCAGCCAATGATGTAAGCTGTTAACAGGCGCGAGAGGAAGCACCGATAATGATAATGACCCTCAAGGTACTGCAGTACAATTCACATGGTGTGAATAAAGGACTTGGCGCCGAACACCACACAAAATCTTTCGGTCCAAGGTCATTGATGTAAACCTGTCGCCGGAAGTGAGAAACTTGCCATTGAGGCATGCAAGCTTCAAAGTACTGGATGGGGTGTTCCTAGATCGACTTCTTGGATAATGAGCTGATGTCGACAAAAAGCGATCCATCATAGGAGGGAATTAATGAATCCCACATCAATGACACGGAACGGAGCAAATGATTTTATTGGAGGTGAAAACGATCTGATGACATACGGTTCAGGGTGGCGGTCATGAAAGAATGGAGTATGAATTTATTGTAGCAGGTGAGACATAGGTGAAATCTCTGAATGACTTCTCTTGAACATATCGGCGACACTGACATGATGGTTTGGTAGAATTAACCCAAATGTGGATGGTGTGATGGGACCATGGCGATGTGACTGGTGAATGAAACAACCCAACCCGACTTGGATGCAGAGTGAAAGTGTCATGTTCAAGAGCGACTTGCTACCAACAATGTTTCTTCAAGTTTTCTTCCCAATTTTTCCCCAGTCATTGCTGACCAATACCTCTTTATTTTTTTCAAGCTTGAGGAGGATAACATATGCTTGTTCTATAATTTTCCCTTCGGGCAAACCCATCGCTATGTTTGAACGAGCCTAGCGATAGTGAAACTCGTTCTCGTCTATAGACAAGTTTGTCGCTATTAAGTTTTAACGAGTTTAACGACAAAGATAACTCGGTCCTTTTCAATTTTAGAGAGTATGAAAAGGAATGTAAAGGAAACTCCAAAATTCCTTTTTCGTCATCTAATCCCTTAAGTCCGAAAAAGTATAAAACAATAAAGAAGGGATGAATTTTCGATCCTTTTAACGAGCCAAACAAAACAAGCGCTCAATCTTTTTGTGTAATAATCAAACAGGTCCAAAAATATTAAAATTCAGAGGAGGGATAACATTTCCGGTCCCTTTAATGAGCTGGAGAGGCCAATGGCTCGGCAATATTTTCATATTTTACGAGTTAGTTGAAAAGAGCTTAAAGGAGACTCGTCTTTTGAGGAATGAGTGATAAAATGGGTAGCAGCTGATTCTAGGTAAGGTTTGGAATTTTCCAATCACGGCAGTGTTACAAGGATGGCTGGTGAGATCACTCTTCGCAGTTGTTCCTCAAAAGGGGTAAACAATCAAATGGAGGTGAATGGTCGGCCAATACAGAGTGGAGGTGATAGTGAGAACACGACCAAGGCTTTTAAAGGCTGAAGTATTACATTCATGATGATGATTTACCAGGAAATAGTTCATTTTTAATGAGCTTAAAC
Source organism: Pinus tabuliformis (assembly GCA_031772625.1). NCBI lineage: Eukaryota > Viridiplantae > Streptophyta > Pinopsida > Pinales > Pinaceae > Pinus > Pinus tabuliformis. The sequence continues at coordinate 841,444,277 of CM062805.1, forward strand.
GCGGGGGGGAACATTTTCTCATGGCTTATGTTTATTTTTTAACGAGCTTGAACTATGTACTAAAACTGCTCGATAAATCCAGTCGTATAATAAGAATGTCCCATTTAAAAACCGGTAATTTTTAGAGTTTTGGCCCACATCCTTTCTTTATGCAAGTTAGGAAACGACCAATCCTATGAGTTTAAAGGGTTAGAGGACCTACAAATTTAAAAAAATAAATAGCCGCTCTTTGCTTTCATGCCAAAAGGTTTGCATGCCCCGAGGTATAAAACAGAGTTTCAAGGTTACCCTTCAATTTGCAAATAAAACATTTGTTTTATCAGGAAAGGATTACCTCTTTCAGGTTACCAAAGATTGTTCTATTCACAGCGCAAACAAAACACTTTTTCGACGATGTTTATCGAAATAAACAAAGGTGAGTGGAAATACCTGCCAACCCACATAACTTTGACAAGAGAATCTTATTCTAGAATAACCCCCTCTTCCAATCATGGACGAGAGTACAGAATAGTCATATTCTCTCGTGGAAACCTACCCTATACCTGAAGTTTTCCTGCCGAAGCAGACCAGGGTGCATGCCCCCTAGGTTTCAGTCATGTCCCCTGAATCACTCGCGCTCATCAGGCGGGTGGACTGGAGATTGATGAGACATTCCTTGTGTGAAAAGACCATTCTAGGATGGCATACGACTATTTTCTCTATGTGATCCAGGAAATGAAAGCTGGTCTACGAGCTTGACCACTCTTCCTTCATGCGGAAAACACATTACTCTAAAGAGTGAGGAGACAATCGCTCCCATGCAATAAATATAGTCTCGTCCAAGGAGTAGATTATAATCTAGGGGTCCTTGAACTACCATTACGTTCATTTGAACGGTTTTCCCTCTCAATGTTATGGGCATATTGGGAAGGATCCCTAACGGTCGACTGGTTCCTTTGTCAAAGCCTATTAGATTTCTCATTTCAGGCAAAAGCGATGGCGAACCAAGCGCTTTCCAAGCAGTCGAGGAAAGGATACTCACAGAAGCCCCTTCATCTATTATGGTACCGGCCATAACCATCCTATATATTTGAACAATGATGCGGAATGGTACACTAGCAGTAAACGGGGTCTGCCTAGTTGATTCCAATCGAAGGAGACAACTAGGTTGCTTGGAGGTGGGACCAAATAGACGGCCGGGTATGACTTTGATGAATTTCCTTACTGCGGTAAAGGAACGGGTAAATTGCCCCTATGTTCATCGGAGTCTGTGCTTATGAAAATAATTTGGATGGTGTCATCCCTATTCTCTTCTGTGATTGTATCATCTGAAGAAGGAACCTCTGAAGGCAAGACCGGGTCAACTGTCGCCTCGACCTTTTGACTTCCGTCTGGTATGGGTTTAGACGGTTTGTCTTCAATGATAGATGCTTCAGCCGACCATATGGGCGGTTCAGCCGGTTTTTCAACTAGTGATGGACTCGGCAAGAGTTTTTTATATCGAGGAGGAAGTCGTAATGGTGAAATCGGACGATCGTCCAAAACTCTTTTTGTCTCGTCTAAGAAGGGACAATGATGGACGGCATGGTCGCCTTCGCACAGTTTACAAGGAAATCTATATTTTCCTTTTTGTCTTGGGGCTTCACTTTTACTAGTTGATGGTGTGTTTTCAACATGATCATCAGAGGTTGACGACACTGGGTTGTGCAAACGAGGAGACCAGTCCCTTAAGATCTGAGGGATGCAAGGATAATCTCTATGATAGTGGTCTCCTTTGCAAATGACACATGGCGATTTAGGCCTGGTCGGTGTAGTGTGTGGATTTTCGCTAGACGACACTTGGTTGCCCCCTTTTGCTTTTGGCTCCTTATTCTTCTCAGGTACTTGATTTTTGGCTTTACCAACCCCATCAAGCGAAGAAGAAGGAGGAGAGGAAGAATTGGAGGAAGTAGAAGGTTGGTGGGTAACTTTGGATTCATCTAGTTGCTGACTTGACTGTTCAGGAATTGCATTGTTCTGAACGATAGAGGTTGAGAAGAGCCATACGGGCAAGCCGATTTTCAGTCCTGGAAGCGACAATGTGGCCATATGGGGTGCACCAACATCTCCCCAAGAGGAGAAGGGACTAGGATTTCCTCCAAGGGGAACTCCTTGGTTGGTGGACTCCATTTTCTTCAACCTAAGATCAACGTAGGAAAAGGGTGATGATTATTCCATTTAAAATAAATTTTAGACGCTTTGACACAACTTGTTTTTGCATTTTTTAAGAGTCGAGAAAAAACAAAATATGACTCTAGTCGCCTTCGATTTTTAATGAGCCTGAAGTGACAAGTGCTCAGATGGACCTTTTTCATTAAAGAGTCTGAAAAGGAACGAAAGGGACTGCTCTGGAAATCTAGGTAGAGGGATTACCAAACCAATCGCAAAACTGCATAATACTTTTTACGGTACGACAGTCAATCTTCCCGAATGTTGTGTTCAGTGCATTGCGATCGATAGGGCAGCAGACACGGCTTCCTATGGATAAAGGATTAAGCCTATTGGGGTCTCCCAATATATACTCGACGGTACATGGGAGCACAAGTCCGTACTGGCACTTATCATCTCAAAGTGGAGGAATCACCCAACCATCAGTGAGAGAAACAGTTACTAGGCTTTACGACGTTGGAATACGTCTCTAGCCTAGGCTTCTAGATGTTGTGTGCTAGGTTCCAAAGCGTTGTTAGATTCATTGAATTTATTTTATAGTTGATCTTGTTTATGAAGTTTGCCTTTCAGGTTCACCGCGAGATGTAGTACAATTCCTAAAATGCAATCTAAGATGATAAATAATCTTTTTATCTTCTTTGTGCAATGAAAATCCTAGCTACTAAGGAAAGAAAGATAGAATTCTTTCACAAAGAGCAAAGAGCACACTCTAAATGCACTTTCCTAAATCAAACCAATCAGACTGCCTAAATGCAAATGCACATGCATGTATTTGTTTTCGACTTTCTTAGTATGTAAATGATAAAAAGAAAGTTGATGCACAAATTTGAATTACTTTTCAAGCGACAGTTATCAACAAGTTTCTTTTCGAAATCAAAATGGAAGCAATCACAACACCTTACGATTTGGAAATGAATACTTGTTTTCGACACTAGAAAAATTACAAATTCAGACCAAAAACAATAGTAATAGGTTAATCGACTATCTACAGCAATCAAACTCTTTCCTATGATTGAAAACGACACTTGCAACACTTTCAAATCAAAGGACGACAGTGCGATTATGTTACTATTTGCAAAGGAGAACCGAAAATGACTCAACAAACACACAAAAACATTTATAGTTCTTTCGTGCAAAGGAGGCAGAATAACCGCAAGGAAAAGGGGTTTCAGACAGAGATCTACTAATCACAGGCAGCAAAATTCATGAATATAACTGGAAAGAATGAATCATAGAAACCAAAACTGCACAATGCCTAGTCTGATCAGCACACCTGTAACACAGGTAATTTGAAATGCAACACACTTACTACACTCGGGAAGTGCGCTGAATTTCAGATTCTCAGGATAGTACCTATGCTCGGCCAGAGACGAGACTTTGCTTGGGTTCCGGGTCACAGTTTGTAGTTCAGTTCATGGGTTTTGACCGAGCAAATGGTGATCAGTAATGCAACAATTAGGGGTAGATCTAAGGAGGATCTAAGAGCTACCACAAGGGGCAATCAGAGAGTTTGTGAATCAGTTGTTTAAATCATAAACAGATCCCAGAGATTGACTGAAGCGACATTTATCTACTTTGCATTTGCATAGCAAATGTAGTTCGAAAGCTACCTGGCTCGACTTCAGGCTCCGTCTGTAAGTTTATGAAATAGACAACAAGGAATATAAACAAACAAACTAATTCATCCCCAGCAGAGTCACCATTTTGTTACAGGGAAAAGTGTCTACTCAGAACTGCTTATCCCACTAAGGTGTGATAGTTGCCTTAGAAACAAACAAAGTAAAGCTACTTTCGTTTTTCCTTTATGAATTATAGATAGAGAAGAACAAAGAAGACCAACCTTTGTCTTGCGCTAATCTCCTGATTCGATTCTTCTCTTTCTTGATAGTCTTTCGCCACTTGTTCCCTTGCACGCCCAGCTTCACAGAGTACCTGTAAGATCACAGTAGCATAGCACTATACAAGAACATGGATCTATAATCATAAACAATCTAGGATCAGATGTAAATTGACCATACAAATGTAGCAAACATAAATGACACAAGAGTATGGAGGAAAACTTGAATAGATTCTATTGATAAACAAGAAAGAACCAAGGGGAGTTACAACCAGTTGTTCTGACCCAGCATCATCCTCTCAGCAAGGAAGCCCCTCTTCGCCTCATACAAAGCTTAGATCACCCAACAATCTGATGCTTGTCTCAAGAAACCAACAACAATTCCTTACAATATGCAAAATTCCATCCTCTGGATCTCTGGTATGAGGGTTCCATATATAGATATCTGTAAGGGAGATGAGTCAGCTTGTGATTTGATTAGTGTCTTCCCTCTCATAGTTCTTGCTTCCACTTGGATATTGATGATCTCTTACTCATCCTTGGTCGAATTCAGAGAGGCAAGTGTCACAGGAGAAGTTTCTGGAAGTTTCCATGCCTCTCCACCTCGCGGAATGACACTGCCATTTGTCGCTTCTCGCCCATCGCACCCCATAGAATGGATTTTTGAAATGCAATGCACCCACACAGTGTGTTTAGGTGAGATGCAATGTAGTTTGCCTATGGAGCAGCTGAAATGATGTTGTTTTGACCAATTCTGAGCAGTTTTTCATGGAGAACTTCTGGGAGAAACTGTAATCAGTTGACCTTATTCCTTTAGGGGTTAGAACAACACTTTTAGGGACTTAGGAGCCCTTGGTTTATAGAAATTTCATGCTTGGGGTTGTAGTGCCCAAAAATGTCTATAACAAGGGGGCAGGAGATCATATCGAAATCTTGCTCGAAGAAGCCCTCGAGCGACAATGGAACGCGATGATGGAAAACTTTTCCCAGATCCTTCAACGGCCACCCAGAAGCGACGCATTGGCTTCCAGCAGCTACTCTGGAAATGCCACACCCTTTAAGGTACAAGTTAATTTTGAAATCCCCATATTCGAGGGTCAGATAGACGCAGATGCCATAAATAAATGGTTAAATATGATAGAGGGTTATTTTTCTGTTGATGACTTTTCGAGTCGGGAAAAGATTGTTTTCGCTCTTCTCAAAGCAGCCCCCCACATCAAGGACTAATGGGAAACCTACTACGAGCAGAAGGATGAAAGTACTGGCTCACTATTTTCAGCCGCACCCACCTAGAATTCATTCCGAGATGCCATCAAGGAGTAGTACTACCCTTTCAGAAGCTATGAGGATGAATACATAAAGTGGACCACGCTATGGCAGGGAAGGGACCACGACGTGCCGGAGTTCACCAATATTTTCCATACCCTTCGCACAAAGTTGGGTATCAAGGATTCAGAGTAGCATTTGATACTCAAATACCGCGCCTACCTGCACAAGTACATCCAGGAAGAAATACAATTCCTGAACATCTCCTCGCTCAGCACAGCATACCAATATGCCATCAAGGTCGAGCAAAAGTTTAAACAAAAGAAGCGAGACTTTGGATCTGTGAATCCAAAGCAGGGGAAAGGTGCCCCTAAACCACATAACAAAGGACAAAGCCAAGGCGGGGTAGCCCAAGACAACTTGCCGAAGCTGCAAGCAAAGAACAGCGCCGCAAAGCTGAAAAGGGACACGGGAAAATGGTGTGAGTTCCATAAGAGCTCTACTCACAACACAAGTGAGTGTCGAGCCAAGTAGTCACTAGTGGCTGAGCAAAAGGTTTTAGAATCAGATGCATGTTCTGACTCTGAGTCAGAACCCGACAAGGGGAATGACAAAGGGAAGCAGATCATTGATGCAGATCCCAACGCCACTATTGCTACTGCCAAGATCCAGAAAAATGAAGTCGAAGATCCAGAGGAGGAGGAGCGTCTCTTCCACTCCTAGATGTGGGTAAAGGGCTCCCCGATGCAGTTCATTGTTGATAGTGGGAGCTAAAAGAACCTCATTTTGACAGAGGTCGTGAAGCGGTTGGGCTTACCGACCACAACACATCCACAACCATACACCATCAGGTGGCTTCACCAAGGACGAGATCTTCGTGTGAGCCGGCAGTGTCGCCTTCCATACAACATTAAGCCCTTCACAGATGAGGTATTGTGTGACATTGCTCCCCTTGAGGTTTGTGATGTATTATTAGGACAACCATACTTGTGGAAGTGACATGCTGTGTATCAATCAAGGCCCCGTGATGTTATTATTACGTTGGGAAATAAGTTGTACAGGATACCAGAGGTAGCACCACCTACCGCCATCTCTTTGATTACTGCAAAACAATGCAGTAAGCTCATTTCCAAAACCGGGAAATTTTTTTTCCTGATGATACGCCCTCAAGGAAAGAAGAAGACGGTGGCCGCGGCCTCCAGACAGAGCCCCTCCGCACGACAACTATATATGGATAAGGTCATGGAGGAGTACGAGGACATCTTCACCTCCCCTGCTGGGGTTCCTCTGCACTGTTAGGTCAAGCACTCCATCGATCTGACCCCAGGTGCACCGCTACCCAATGGACCAATTTATCGATGCTCCGTTCTAGAGAACGATGAAATCAAGAGGCAGATTCAAGAGCTCCTGCAAAAAGGTCACATTCGTCTGAGTTCATCGCCTTGTGGGAGCCCGATTGTGTTGGTACAAAAGAAGGATGGGACGTGGAGACTCTGTATTGACTATCGGGCGCTGAACAAGATCACTGTCCGTAATAGGTACTCGATCCCACGAATTGATGACCTCCTGGACCAACTAAAGGGGGCGAAATATTTCAGCAAGATCGATCTGAAGTCAGGATATCACCAGGTACCAATCGAACCCTCTGATGTGTGGAAGACTGCCTTCAAATCCAAGGAGGGCCTTTTCTAATGGTTGGTTATGCCTTTCGGATTGAAGAATGCTCTTGCAACCTTCATGAGGCTAATGGATGACATCTTGCGACTATTCACCAATTCATATGTAGTAGTATACTTGGATGACATTCTGATCTTCAGCCAGAGTTGGTAAGAGCACCTCCACCACATCCGACAGGTTCTCCAAACACTGCGGCAACACAAGATATGTGCCAATTTGGAGAAATGCACTTTTGCCATGACCCAAGTTCAGTATCTGGGATACATCATTGATGAACAGGGGGTGCATGTGGATCCAGCCAAGATCCAAGTCATTCGGGATTGGCCATCTCCAACCACTCTAACAGAGCTCCGTAGCTTTCTAGGTCTTGCCAACTTCTACCGCAGGTTCATGTTGGGGTTTTCTCATATTACTTGGCCCTTGAGTCAAGTCACCAAGGGACGAGTGAAAGAAAAATTCTTTTGGTCTGAATCTCAACAAAGGGCATTCATAGAGTTGAAGGATTGCCTCTGCACAGCACCAGTGCTCGCGTTACCAGATTTACAACAACCATTTGAGGTCGAGACAGATGCCTTTGACTATGCTATTGGGGCAGTCCTTACTCAACATGGACATCCAGTGGCATATCACAGTGAAACACTTTCAGACACAGTCCGGAAGTACCCCACTTATGATAAAGAGATGTATTCCATTATGCAGGCCTACCGACAATAGAGGCATTACATTTTGGGGAAGGAAACGGTCATCCACACAAACCGCCGACCCCTGCAGTTCATACAGACCCAAGGGAAATTGCAGAATGATCGCCATCAAAAGTGGTCTACATACCTGCAACAGTTCCACTTGAATATCAAGTATAAGAAGGGAAGCACCAATAATGTTGCAGATTGCCTCAGTCGACCACTGATCATGGCGTTAACCACCGTTCTCAACTCTTGTGGGCACGAGACTTCTGATTGGCCACTTCTCTACAAAAGCGACCCAGAATTCGGCCACACATACCAGACACTCTTGGAGGTTTGGCATGTTCCATATTTTCACCTCCAGGGTACCCTGTTATGCCACCTGGGTCACCTTTGTGTTCCTTCAAGCAAGCATGCCGAGATGATTTGGGAAGCAACACTACAGTCGGGCTGTTGGGCATTTCGGGGTCGAGAAAACAGTGGCAATACTACAAAATTATTTCTATTGGCCGAATCTTCGACAGTATGTTGGGAAGCACATCAGATCATGTACTGCCTATGCCATTGCCAAACCGACCATCAAGAAGCACGGCCTTTATACTCCGTTGCCTACCCCTATTCGACCTTGGGAATCCATCTCCATGGATTACATGTCAGGCCTTCCTTCCACTAAGCATGGAAATGACTGTGTTTTTGTGGTCATCGACAGGTTCTCAAAGATGGCCATTATGGCAGCCTGTAAGAAGAATATCACAACAGAAGCCACTGCTAAACTATTCTTTGAACGAGTGTGGGTGCACTTTGGGATCCCACAGTCTATCATCTTAGATCAGAACAGTCGGTTCCTCAGCACATTTTTGTCTAGTCTCTGGTCAATGCTGGACACCAAACTCACGAAGTCCACAGCCTTCCATCCTCAAACTGATGGCTAGACAGAGGTTGTCAATAGGATGATTGTGCACATTCTGCGCATGTATAACTCAAAGCATCCACGCACATGGGACGAGAGCCTCCCCTATGTTCAACATAGCTACAACCGAGCTCTTCACAGCTCCACTGGCCATAGCCCTTTTCAGGTGGGTTTGGGATTCCAGCCACTATGCCCCATTTATGTGGCCATGCCACTTGCAGCTACTCACATAAATTCAACTCATGTTCAGTCCAAAACAGATAAGGCCACTAGCTTCATTGAGCGCATCCAACATATTCGCCATCAGGTCCATGACATTTTGGAGAAATCAAATGCCAAGTACAAGCAGCGACATGATCAACATCGGGTGCCACACAAGTTTCAGGTGGGCGACAAAGTCTGGTTGCATTTGCAAAAGGAACGCCTTACTGGAGCCTATCGAAAACTGAGACCACTCTAATACGGTCCTTACACCGTTACTAAGGCTGTGGGAGATAATGCATTTGAGCTCAGCATTCCCCCATTCCTTGGCCTACACCCAGTGTTCAATGTGGACCGCCTTCGGTCATACTTTCCACCATTGCTAGACACATCCAACATTACAAAACAGCTCACACCCACAGAATTAAATCTAGATTGCATGGAACAAGCTGCAACTGATCGGATCATGGACACACAGATCAAGAACACTCGCCAACAGAATACCCAGCTGTATCGAGTTGTCAAAGCAGGCCAACTCCTTCACCAGGGCAAGTGGCTCACCGGGGAACAAGTTCAGCAAAAGTTTCCTCATCTCATGGAGGAACTCAATGCAATGGGGACCATTGCTTCCTAAGGGGGGAGGAATGATCTATGTGGATATTGGTGGCCACATGCCAAGTCCACCTAGACCCCCACCATTGTTTCTCTCAGCATTTTCAGTTTCCCTAATTGTAGCACAACTTACTATTTTTAGCAAGTTTTTCGGGTCATGAACTTCCGGAGCCGTTTTGAGGCCCTAAACGACGTTTTTTTGGAAATTTGGGGCAACACGGGTCCATGGACCCGTGTTGCCTCCCAAAGTTGTAGGGCTCGGATAGATCTTTCTAACGAGCTATTGTACGCGTCAAACGAAGATCGTATGCCAAAGTTACGACCCCGGGAAGTTGGTGTACCAATTTACCCAAACGGGGCCCACAATTTGGCATTTCATCTTCTAGGGTTAGGTTTTGGAATGTTAAGGGTTTTCCATTGTTTCTCAACAATAAATAGGCCTTCGAGCCTCATTGTAACATAGTTCAGAGGGATGTAGCCACCACATCTCTTCTCAGAGATAAGCTACCATCGCCCTAGCTAGTTTATTTCCATTACTGTTTGTAAGCATATTTCAGTGTTTTACATTAATGAAATGAAGTATTATTTCCACTGCATATCTGTGTTTATGGTTATCTTTGTAATTTGTTGCGTTCCTATTTAAGTCCGGATCATTAAAGGGGAAGGTTACATATATGCGACATTAAAGGGGTTATGAAGGTTTAAAGGTTCTGATAGAAAGGATTAATGAAAGGCTTTAATAGAGTCTTATATGAAGGCTAGAGAGTTGATTAAAGTCCTGATAGAAGGTTTAAAGCGGGGTGATTGAAATCTAGTACAAAGGAACTGATGATAAAGGGACCTTAATCATTTATGGTTTGAAGATTTGACTCCTTTGAGAGTTAAATTCCTGGGACATATGCGTTTATGCATTTATATTCATACTATGGGTGTAAGCGGGGGTAACCCTGCGTCAAAAGCAATATAATGAAAAATCAATCTGGTAGTTTCGGTTTTGGGATCCAGGGGAAAATCTCTGTGTACATGTGTTTTATGTGTTATGTTCTCGCATTGTTTATTTTCTGTGTTTTAGAATTTGTTTCTATATGGGGTTAAAACCTACCAAATCCTTATCTATTTCCTTTACCAGTCGCCTTAGCCATAAACAACCAAATTAACACCCCCTAGGATGTCCTCCCCAACATTCAACTTAGAATCAATTTCCCATCAACTCTGGTTATTGTTTTTAAATTTTATTATATGGAATTTTCACTAGGGCTGTTACAAAACCCTCCCCCTTGGGGGACATTGTCCTCAGTGCTCAATCACACATATACCTCAACAAACTGCTGGAAGAAAACATACTGCTCATGGATCTTTATAACATGGCTCATTGCAACATTTACAATGAAAGACCTACTCAAAAGAAAAACATCATGACAACATGATAACATATTACATAGTGGAGCTTTATAACACAACTCATTACAATATTTACAATTATCGTCTTGTTGAGTGCCAACCCACATGACATCATGACATCATGATAACATAATCCCATGATAGAATAGTAACATGACAACATAATCATAATGACATAACACCCATACCGCATAATGAAGCTTTATAACATAGCTCATGGTGATGTTTACATCGATATACATATGTACATATAGCAACATCATCAAAAGATATACCGAAAAAATATACCAAATCATGTACCAAAGCATATATCAAAACATATACTAAACACAATATCTAATCTTACATCAAAACATCATATAATATATACCAAAAATCCTAAAGCATATATCAACCACCATAAAGCATATACCAAACCACCATATCGAAGTTGCTTTTCCTCAACCAGAAAACAAGGAAGGATACATAGCTTGCATCTCATCTGCCATCTCCCATGTAGCTTCATTGGGACCAAATTTCTTCCATTGCACTTTAACTTGCTCAATTACTTAGATCTAGAGCATGAGCACCTTTTTCTACAATATACACTGAGGCTGAGGGTGGAATTCTCGATTTGGTTCCACCTGCAATACAGACCAGTCAATCACATGATCAACATCCTTAACATACTTCTTAAGCAAAGATACATGGAAAACATCATGGAATTTCACCGTGGGAGGTAGTTTAAGTCGATAGGTTACTAGCCCAATCCTCTAAATGATACTGAAGGGTCCACAAAACCATGGTGCCAACTTGGCGAGAGATCCAATCCGCAAGGAGATATTTGGTTTGATTCGCAATTATACCTATTCCCCAACCTAGAACTCCTTGAACAACCTATTTCTATCTGCATAAACCTTCTGCCTATCCTATGCTTCCTTTAGATTCTTCTTGTTCACCTAAATTTCTTATTCCAATCTCCCAACATTTCTAGTCCAATCAATACCTTACTAACCAGATCACTCCAACTGATAGGAGTGTTACAATTCCTCCCATACAATGCCTCAAAATAACTTATCCTCAATGACTCCTGATAACCATTGTTGTACGTGAACTCATCCAGTGGAAGGTACTCTTCCCACTTCTATTGTTGATGCATGACATACATTCTCAAATTGTCCTCCAATATCCTGTTGAATCTCTTTGTCTATCCATATGTCTGTGGATGATAAGCTGTGTTGAAGACCAACTCTGTGCCCAAACTTGAAAATAAGTCCTTCCAGAATTTGGAAGTGAACTTTGCATCCCTATATGACACAAACTTCTTTGGAAAACCATGCAGTCTAACCACATATTTGATGAATACATGTGCAACATCACTAGCTGAGAATGTAGACTTCATTGGAATGAAGTGTGTAACCTTTGTTAACCTGTCCACAATGACCATGTTGGAATCATGCTGCTTCACTATCTTCAATGACCATGTGATGAAATCCATGGAAATGACCTCCCATTTCCACTCTGGAATCATGATTGGTTGTAGCATCCCACCTAGATGTTTACACTATGCTTTCACTCATTGACAATTGAAACACCTCATCACAAAATTTGTTACATCCCTTTTCGAATTCAGCCAATACTAGAATTTATTCACTGTTGTCAATGTCTTTTGATAACCCAGGTGACTTGAATAAATTTTTGCCTGAAACTCCCTGAATATCACCTTCTTGAGCTCACTGTTATCTGGTACATATATCTTATCTTGGAACCTAACCAATCCATCCACTCTAAGACAATAATCCATACCCTGTGCACCTACACCTAAACCTGTATCTTGTTCTCTACCCTACTACAACCTGTGCACAATCTCCATATACCTGAAATCCTTTTGACTTGCATGCAAGATTCGATCCTATAAGTTTATCCCATAGGAGCTAATAACTGCCAAGTGATGTACCTATACCCATCTGCTAAGAGCATCTAACATATTGTTCTCTTTACCTTTGATATACTTGATCTCGAAATCAAACTCGCTGAAGATGGCCAACCATCTAGCCTAACTGATGCTCATATTCAGCTGGTCAAACAAATACCTCAACCCAATATGATCAATCCTCAATAAAATCCTCCTGTGAAGAAGATAATGTATCCACATCTTCAATGCATGTATAATCACCACCAACTCAAGAACATTCATGGGGTAGTTCTGTTTGTGATATTTTGTTTTTGGGACTCATAGCATACCACGTGTACATCCTACATAAGGACTCCACCAAGTCCTCTCTTAGAAGCATCCGTGCATACTACAAACTACAATCTGTAGCACTGGTTCATGTGTCAACAACTGCTTAAGCTTCTCAAAGCTAGCCTCACACTCCTCTGTCCATTTGAAATTCTTACCTTTCCTTTGCAATGATGTAATGGGATAAGAAATCTACTAGAAGTTCTTGATGAAAGATCTCACCTCATCCACACTCTTAGGAGCTACCCACTCCATGATGGCCCTTATCTTCTTTGTATCTACTAGAATTCCTTCCTTGGAGAAAAAATGTCCCATGTAGTGTAACTCAATCTGAAAGAAACTACACTTGTTGAGAATAACATAAAACTAGTGCTTCCTCAACAACCTTCAAACCGGTGCTAAATTATTGACTTGCTCTTCCTCATTTTTAAAATATACGAGTATATCATCAATGAACACAATAAAAAAATTATCCAAATATAGACACAACACACTATTCATTAAGCACTTGAATGTAGCTCGAGCATTAGTTAAGCCAAATGGAACAACAACAAACTCGTAATGCCCATACATGGTCCTGAACACAGTCTTGTAAATGTCCTCTTCTTTGATGCGTACCTGATGGTATCTGGATCTCATATCAATCTTTGAGAACATTTTTTCTCCCTTTAGCTGATCGAATAAGTCATCAATCCTTGGCAATGGGTACCTGCTCTTGATAGTTACTTTGTTCAAAACATGTAGTCAATGCACAATCTAGAAGTACCATATTTCTTCTTCACAAACAAGATCAGTGCACCCCAAGGTGATACACTTGGCCTAATGTATCCCTTTGACCAACATTTTCTTAAAATACAATTTTAACTCAACCAACTCAAGTGTGATCATCTTGTCAGGTGTTTTTGATTCTTGAGATTCCCCTAGCACTAACTCAATAGAAAATTCTACTTCCCTATGAGGTGCCAACTCTATAATGTCTTCAGGAAGTACATCTTTGAGCTACTGTAAAACTAGGTATCCGCTCAACACATCTGCATCCTCAACTTCCTTATCTTTATCACTAGAAATGTTCACTGCAAATAACTTGCACCCTTTCCTGCGACTAAGCTTTTCTTACATAGTTGTCACCATCCTAAATGATGTGGCTTTCTTCTTACTCTGTAAGACTCTTGTTTCTCCATTGTCATCAACACACTTAGTAGCTTTGTCATAGCAGTCTACCTTGGTTCTATAAAGATACAACCAATCCATGACCAACAATATATTGTTTGAACCTAACAGTAATACATTAAAATGTGCTACAATAGGGATACCATTCAAGTCAAATGCACAAGATCTTACCCAATGATGAACTTGTTTCTTCACCCACAGAGGTTTGATCTCGTGGCCAACAGACGATCTGTTAAGCCATCTGTGCCACTGTGTAGGCCACGAGTTTGAGTCTCATCTTATCAGAGGGTTATTCTTGTAGGGTGGGTGGTTTCTCCTAGAGGTTATAGTGGTAGCCAGTGGGATTCGACACTGTGTAACGTGAGTACGATACCACCGCCATTGCCAATTCCACTAGTCAACAAAAAAAAATATGAACTTGTTTCTTCGTACTTGTAGCTAACTATACTAAACAAGACTTTACATGCAATTCCTTACTCAAACCACACTTATCCACCAAGTCAAGACTAACATAGTTATAACTAGATCGAGTGTCAATCAAAATATAAATAACTTGATCACAAAGCTTACCATCCATCTCAATGATAGATGCCTGGTGTTCTGCCTACTTGTTGTCCACTACTGCATAGATATGTGGAATACTCTGACCAACATCCCCAACAGTTTGTGATTCTTGTGCACTGTATATTTGAGGCCTACCACCTTGATTATGTGGATAATCTCTCTTAAGGTTCTCCTTAACTCATGTACAACACTCCAACCGACCAATGCCCTCTCCTCTATGTTGTTGTTGCTAATGTGACCCATGTCCCTGTCTAGCTGCATTAAATCTATTTTGCGGTTCCACATTCTCTTTCTCATATGCAAGTGAAGGCCTTGTCCTCTTAGGATTCCATTTACCTTTACCTTTATCCCTTCCTTTCCATCCATGTTGAGATTCATTCTTGTGCTTTGATTGTTTATAGAAATTCTTCTTTTTCCCAATAACTTCCCAAAGTGACATAGGCTCATCATGCTCAATCCAATCTCTAAATGCTAATGGAAAGCCACTGACAAATATATAAAATTTAGCCTTCTCATCAGTAAGATATGGTGCATACATCAATAGCTCCAGAAACTTGGTCATGTACTCCACATCTGTCATTGACCCCATCTTTAGCTCATATGGCTCTTTAGCCTTACGTTTGTCGTACCCTTCTCACAAGTACTTCTTCCTGAAAAGTCTCTTGAACTCCCACCAAATCAAGTCATTTGTCCACCTGGGACACATTTGTGTTCCTTCAAGTGAGTGTGCCAACATGATTTGAAAGGCGCACTACAGTCGGGTTGCTCGACATTTCGGGGTAGAGAAAACAATGGTGTACTGCATAAGTATTTTTATTGGCTAAAACTTCATCAAGATGTTGGGAAGCACATTAGAACCTACATCGCCTCCGTCATTTCCAAACCAACCATCAAGAAGCAAGGCCTATATACTCCTCTACCTACTCCTATTCAACTTTGGGAATCCATCTCCATGGATTACATGTCAGGCCTTCCCTCTCTAAGCACATAAATGATTACGTTTTCGTGGTCGTCGACATATTCTCTACGATGGCCATCATGGCAACTTGCAAGAAGAGTATCACAATAGAGGCCAATGCTAAGCTCTTCTTTGAGCGAGTGTGGGTACACATTGGGATCCCACGTTCCATTATCTCAGATTAGGATAACAAATTCCTAAGTGGATTTTTGTCAAGTCTCTAGTCGATGCTAGTTACCAAACTTACTAAGTCGACAACGTTCTAGCCCCAAACTAGTGGCCAAATAGAATTCGTCAACATGATGATTGTACACATTCTTCGCTTGTACAACTCGAAGCATACACACACATGGGATGAAAGCCCCCCCTATGTCCAACAAAACTACAACAAATCTCTCCACAGATCAATGGTCAAGTAGGGATAGGATTTCAGTCATTATGTCCCATTGATGTGTCCAGTCATTAATGCATTGTTTATATGGCCTTGCATTGATGACGGGACCCTAACTAGAATGATGTTTATGAATTGATGCACTTACTTGTTTTATATTTTTATGCTATTATGTCTATGTTATATATATATCAAGTTAATTTGGTGATATTGCAGACAAGGTATCCTCCCTAAGCTATACTGAGGTATGTTGATTTATTTTGATTTGGTTTATTTGACATATTATGCATTGTAGGAAGAAAGATCAAATGAATAGCAAGATGGTTGACTACAATGACTCTCCCTATGAATCTGAAGAGAAGTATGGTGTTAGGAACTCTTTCAATTTGGAATCTGCATTGAGAACCTTGAAGGAAGAGATAAGGAGTTGAAAGGTAGATAATGACTGAATCATACAGGCACAAGAGAAGAAAGCAAAGGTTAATGCAACACTTCTTTAGAGTTTGTCAAAATTTTAGTGACAAGGGCCACTCCGGATCAGCCATGGAAATGAATATAGAACTAATGGGGCATATGGTAGTAGGTATCTTGGTAGACATAGGTCAGATAGATATGACACAGTGAGAGATGGAAGGTTGTTGGATACTACGGATAGGAGGGGCGATGAGTACAGGTGTTATTCTAGTTCTAGTTATGATAGACCTCATGATCATCATCACTATCATCTTTACATGAGGAATGATAGGGGATACTTGCTGGAAGAACTAAAGAAAGAAAAACCATCTAATTTTTATGGAGATATGAAGAAGCCGTAAGATGCAGAGGGGCTTGGATACTTGGGATGAATAAATTCTTTGGGTTTCATGATTACCCAGATAACATGAAGGCCAGAGTAGCATTCTTCAACTTGAAAGGTAAATTAGACATCTGGTAGGAAGATTTTAAGTGGGTTAGAGACATCAATATAGATGACTTGAGTTGGTGGGAGTTCAAGAGGCTTTTCAGGAAGAACTACCTACCAGAAAGGTACTACAACAGTAAGGCTAAAGCATTCTATGAGCTAAATATGGGATCAATGACAGATGAAGAGTACGCGACCAAGTCTCTGGAGCTATTGAGGTATGCACCATATCCTACTGATCATAAGGATAAAGTTCAAAGATTTTTTAGTGGTTTTCCATTAAAATTTAGAGATTGGATTAAGTATGATGAGCCTCAGTCACTTGAGGAAGTTATTCGGAAACTAAAGCATTTCTATGAACAATGAAAGCATAAGAATGAATCATAGGATGGATGGAAAGGAAGGTACAAAGGTAAAGGTAAATGGTATCATAAGAGGACAAGGCCTTCGGATGTAGATGAGAAAGAGAAAGTGGCACCACAAAAGAGATCTAATATGACTAGACAGGGACATGGGTCACATCAGTAGAAACAACATAGAGGTGAGGGAACTTGTCGATTGGAGTGTTTGACATGTGGTAAGGAGAACCTTAAGAGAGATTGTCCATAGAATCAGGGTGCTAGGCCTCAGATCTATAGTGCACAGGAGGCACAGACTGTTGGGGATGTTGGTCAGAGTATTCCATGTATCTGTGCAACAATGAACAACAGACAACAAGAACAATAAGCATCTATCATTGAGATGGACGGTAAGCTTTGTGATTAAGTTATTTCTATTTTGATTGACCCCAGATCTAATTATAGCTATGTTAGTCCTGACTTGGAGGATAAGTGTGGTTTGAGTAAGGAATTGCATGCAGAGTCTTGGTTAGTACAGTTGGCTACAGGTATGAAGAAGCGAGTTCATCATTGGGCAAGATCTTGTGCATTTTACTTGAATGGTATGCCTACCACACAACATTTGAATGTAATACTGTTGGGTTCATATAATATGTTGTTGGGCATGGATTGGTTGTATATTCATAGAACCAAGGTAGATTGCTATGATAAAGTTATTTAGTGTTTTGATGACAATGAAGAACCAGGAGTCCTACAAGGTAAGAATAAAGCCACATTAGTTAGGATGGTGACAACTATGCAAGAAAAGTGTAGTCGCAAGAAAGGGTGCAAGTTATTTGGAGTGCACATTTCTAGTGATAAAGGTAAGGAAGTTGAGGATGCAGATGTGTTGACTAGATACCCAATTTTACAGTAGTTCAAAGATGCATTTACTGAATACATTATAGAGTTTCCACATCACAGGGAAGTAGAATTTTCGATTGAGTTAGTTCCATGGGAAGCTCCAACATCAAAAGCACCTTACAAGATGAGCACACCTAAGTTAGTTGAGCTAAAGCTACAGTTGAAGGAAATGTTGGTCAAGGAGTACATTAGGCCAAGTGTATCACCTTGGTGTGCACCAATCTTGTTTGTGAAGAAGAAATATAGTACTCCTAGATTGTGCATTGACTACATGAAGTTGAATAAAGTAACTATCAAGAACAGGTACCCTTTGCCAAGGATTAATGACTTGTTTGATTAGTTGAAGGGAGAAACGATGTTCTCAAAGATTGATCTGAGATCCAGATACCATCAAGTACGCATCAAAGAAGAGGACATTTACAAGACTGTGTTGAGGACCATGTATAGGCATTATGAGTTTGTTGTTGTTCCATTTGGCTTAAGTAATGCTCCAACTACATTCATGTGCTTAATGAATAATGTGTTGCATCCATATTTGGATAAGTTTGTTATTGTGTTCATTGATTATATGCTGGTATATTCTAAAAATAAGGAAGAGCATGTCGAGAATTTAGAAACAATGTTGAGGTTGTTGAGGGAGAATCAGTTGTATGCTAAGCTCAACAAGTGTGGCTTGTTTTAGACTGAGGTACACTACTTGGGACATGGTGTCTCCAAGGAAGGCATTGCAGTAGATCCAGAGAATATAAGGGCCATCATGGAGTGGGTAGCTCCTAAGAGTGTGGATAAGGTGAGATATTTCATGGTTTTAGAAGGCTATTACATGAGTTTCATCAAGAACTTATCGTAGATTTCTTATCCCATTACATCATTACAAAGGAAAGGTAAGAAGTTCAAATGGAGAAAGGAGTGTGAGGCTAGCTTTGAGCAGCTTAAGCAGTTTTTGACACATGGACCATTCACTATAGGCAATTGAACAAAGTAACTATCAAGAACATATACCCTTTACCGAGGATTGATGACTTGTTCGATCAGCTGAAGGGAGCAGCAATGTTCTCAAAAATTGATTTGAGATCCGGATACCATCAAGTACACATCAAAGAAGAGGACATTTACAAGACTGCATTGAGGATCGGTATGGGCATTATTAGTTTTTTATTGTTCCATTTGGCTTAACTAATGCTCCAACTAAATTCATGTGCTTAATGAATAGTGTGTTGCATCCATATTTGGATAAGTTTGTTATTGTGTTCATTCAATATATACTAGTATATTCTAAAAATGAGGAAGAGCATGTCGAGCATTTAGAAAAAATGTTGAGGTTGTTGAGGGAGAATTTGTTGTATGCTAAGCTCAGCAAGTGTAGTTTCTTTTAGACTGGGTACACTACTTGGGACATGGTGTCTCCAAGGAAGGCATTGCAATAGATCCAGAGAAGATAAGGGCCATCATTGAGTGGGTAGCTCCTAAGAGTGTGGATAAGGTGAGATATTTCATTGATATGGAAGGCTATTACATGAGATTCATCAAGAACTTATCGTAGATTTCTTATCCCATTACGTCATTACAAAAGAAATGTAATAATTTCAAATGGAAAAAGGAGTGCAAGGCTAGTCTTGAGCAGCTTAAGCAGTTGTTGACACATGCACTAGTGCTACAGATTGCAAACCCGAACAAAGAGTTTGTAGTATGCATGAATGCTTGCAAGAGAGGACTTGGTGGAGTCCTTGTGTAGGATGGAAAAGTGGTATGTTATGGGTCCCAAAAACTAAACAAGCATGAACAAAACTACCCCACGCATGATCTTGAGTTGGCAATGATTATACATGCATTGAAGATGTGCAGACACTATCTTCTTGGTAAGATATTTTTACTAATGAGTGATCATATTAGGTTGAGGTATTTGTTTGACCAGCTGAATTTGAACACCAGGCAGGCTAGATGGTTGACCACGATCAACAAGTTGATTTCAATATCAGGTATATCAAAGTTAAAGAGAACATTCTCTCAATAACGGGGTGGCAGATTCTCTCAATAAAGGGGTACAGGTACATCACTTGGTAGCTACCACCTCCTATGGGACAGACTTACAGGATATGATCCTGAAGGCAGGTCAACAAGATGTTAGGTACATGGAGATTGTGCATAGGTTGCAGCAAGGTATAGGAGCCGATATAGGTACAAGTGTAGTTGCATAGGGTATGGATTATTGTCTTACAATGGATGAATTAGTTAGGTTCTAAGATAGGAAACATGTAGCAAAAAAAATGAGCTTGAGAAGGTGATCTTGAGGGATTTTGATGTGAGACCTTATTTAGGTCACCCAGGGTATCAAAAGACACTGACAATGGTGAAGAAATTCTACTATTGGATGAACTTGAAGAGGGATGTAGTAGAGTTTGTGGCGAGGTGTTTCGACTGTCAGCGAGTGAAACCAGAGTGTAAACATCTAGGTGGATTGCTACAATTGATCACGATACTAGAGTGGAAATGGGAGGTCATTTCCATGAATTTAATCAAAGGGTTGCTGAAGATAGTGAAGTAGCATGATTCCATCATGGTCATTGGGGATAGGTTACCAAAGTTTACATACCTTATTCTAGTGAAGTCTACATTCTCAGCTAGTGATGTGGCACAAGTATTCATAAGATATGTGGTTAGAGTACATGGTGTTCCAAAGAATATTATGTCAGACAAGGATGTGAAGTTCACTTCCAAGTTTTGGAAGGAGTTATTTGTAGGTTTGGGCATAGAGTTGGCCTTCAACACAACTTATCATTCGCAGAAGGATGGACAGAAAGAGGGTCAATAAGATATTGGAGAGCATGTTGAGAATGTATGTGATGCATCAGCAACAGAAGTACGAAGAGTACCTTCTACTGGTTGACTTTGTGTACAACAACAATTATCAGGAGTCACTGAGGATGAGTCTTTTTGAGGCATTGCGTGGGAGGAGATGTAGCACTCCCAACAGTTGGAGTGATATAGTTAGTTGGGTATTGATTGGACCATAAATGTTGGTAGATATGGAATAGGAAATGAAAGTGATCAAGAAGAATACGAAGGCAGCACATGATAGGTAGAAGAGTCATGCAGATAGAAACATGTTGTTCGAGGAGTTATAGGTTGGGGAACAAGTGTACTTGCATGTCAAACCGAAGAAGAGATCCTTGCATTTTGGATCATGAGCCAAGATGGCACCCTGATTTTATGGACCCTTCCATATCATTGAGAGGATTGGGCCAGTAGCCTATTGACTTGCATTGTCTTCGACAGTGAAATTCCATGATGTTTTCCATGTATCTTTTCTTAAGAAGTATGTTAAGGATGTTGATCATGTGATTGATTGGTCTATATTACACATGGAACTAGATGGAAAATTATAGCTTAAGCCTCAGTGTATATTGCATAAAAATGTGTTCATGCTTCGAAACTGAGCAATTAGGTAATTTAAAGTGCAATAGAAGCACTTTGGGCTCAATGAAGCTACATGGGAGATGACGGATTAGATGCGGGCCATGTATCCTTCCTTTTTTTTTGGTTGAGGAAAACCAGCTTTGATATGGTGGTTTGGTATATGTTTTATGATGGGTTGGTATACGATTTATGGTGGTTGATATATGCTTTATGATGGTTTGATGTATGCTATATGATGCTTTGATATATGTTAGATATGGTGTTTAGTATATGTTTTGATATATGCTTTGTTATATGATTTGGTATATGTTTTTGGTATATATTTTGATAATGTTTCTATATGTACATATGTGTATGGATGTAAATACCGCCATGAGCTATGTTATAAAGCTCCACTATGTAGTATGGGTGTTATGTCATTATGATTATGTTGGCATGTGACTAGGTTATCATGGGATTATGTTATCATGATGTTATGATGTCATGTGGGTTGACACTATGCAGGACGATCATTGTAAATACTGTAATGAGCTATGCTATAAAGCTGCACTATGCAGTATGTTATCATGTCGTGATGTTTTTCCTTTGAGGGGGTCTTTCATTGTAAATACTAAAATGAGTTGTGTTATAATCCATGAGCAGTATGTCTTCTTCAGTAGGTTTTTGAGGTATATGTGTGATTGAACATTGAGGATGGTGTCCCCCAACGAGAAGTTAACCCTAGTGAAAATTCCATGTAATAAAAGTTAAAAACAATAACCACGGTTGATGAGACACTTATTATGAGCTAGATGTTGGGAAAGACATCATAGGGGGTGTTCATTTGGTTGTTTATGGCTAAGGAAATTGACAAAGGAAATGGCTAAGGATTTGGAAAGGAAAAATGGAATTTTTGGCACAATTATTATGAAAATAATTGAAATTAGGAGAAAAGGGAGATGAAAGGTGACATGTTGCATGTGAGGAGGAAAATGAAGGAAAATAATGGAAAATTAAGAAAATAGAGGCCTCATTCATAAAAATTCTTATGAGGATCAGTTGGTAACCTTTTATCAACTAAGTTTTGGAGCTCTCTCATTATTATCTCTCTCTCTCATACTCTTAAACACTTAAAGTTTTCTTGGAGAATTTTGGCATTGGATCAAGAAAGGAAAAGAAGGAAAGAGGTAGAAAAGATCAAGCAGGGAAAGGTAGGATCAAGCAGCTACAAAATGCTTCATTGTAGGTATCGACTAGCATGTGTATTTTCCTTGCTAGATTTGGAATGCATGGTATTGCATGTGGTTATTTTCTATCATGGCATGGGTTTCTAGACATGTGAAAATGTTTTCAGCTAAGCCTTTCCATTTCTGGATAACCATGGTATGATGGGGTTTTCATGTTTTGGTTAAGCTGGATTGCTAGATGGATTCGAAGCTGAGTGAGGTGGATCTTTGAAATGATAGAACACATGGCATAGTGACCCCTAAGATAGATGGTGGGTTGCGGTAAATCTGAATTTTGTGTTTCCTCGGATGGCATAGGAATCCTTACTAGTGAATGGAAGGATATACGGTAAAGCCTAGAGGTGGTTTTCTCTCCATTGGGCCTACTAATCCTGGGTTTGGGATATGCAGTAAATCCTAGAGAGTGGGTCTTAGTTTAGGACCTAGTGATCCTATGTGGATTATGATAAAGATTGAGAGACTGGGGTCTCAGTTTAAGTCCTAGTGGTCTGGGTTTGGATTGAGGTAAATCCTAAGAGACTAGGAGACAGGAAAATTCCTCACGGTGTTGGTGGACAAATACGATGGCATCCATGCTTGTTTGGCCTAGTGATCGAGTGGAGATCATGGTAAAGCACATTATGATGTGCTCATTATGTTGGCCTAGTGATCTGGGATGGATTATGGTAAAGCCTGGTTTCTATTAATGAGGGTGAGGTGGTTTAGCCTCAGTATGCCCTGGTTGGTTCTTTTTGTTTGAGTACCACATTCATGCTTAAATATGGCACAGGGGTGAAAGGATGAAGAGAGATTTGGATCAAACATTCTATGGTCAGGTGGAACATGGTAGTACCATCTCTGATTGGTTCATTGCATTCATTAATGAGAAATTCATTCCCTTGGTTTTCATGTGCAAATTTATTGATGTATATGTGAAATTTTATGGCTGACATGTTTATGGTATTTCTGTTCTATTATGATAGTTATATGTATATTTTATGACAACATCTATGTATGGATCTCAACATGTTTTTACATGTAAATGAATGGATAGTGTATCTATGGCCTTGTTGACGATGTTGGACCTGCCAACATGTCAAGGGGTTCTCCCCAGTAAGAAGTCCCAATTAGAACTCAGATGGTTTGGTGTAGGAGTCCTAGTAGTGAGTCATATGGTAATGCCTTCACTGCAATCTCACATGGAGGCAAGTAAGATAACTCTGTTGGTAGCAAGGGTGTGACAGCTACAGTGAGTCAAGGAATGTGCATGAGAAGTTCTAACACAAGTCGGTGGAGATGAGTGTGCCCCTTGGAAACCTGTAATAGTACTCAAATAGGAAGCGAACACACGAGTGAAGATACATCACAAGTTGGAAAGTCAGTTAGGTACAAATCCAAAGTGATGGTTAAACCAATCAACACATTTAAGAAAGATTCATACATACTCATACAAAATAGTCCATACATGCATGCGTAAGAAAGCAAATATATATGCCATTTAGAGTAAACTAGATAGCCGGAATACAATACAACATATGCATGAAATCTGTTGGCTATTATTATATAAAGAAGTGTATGTTCCAGTCATACAATACATCCATGAACACCTGCTAGCTCCAATAGTGGAATGTTACAGCCACATCTGCCTGCTCCTCCAAGGAGATGTACTAGCTCTGTGAAGTGGAAAATCCAAGGCATGTTAAAATACTATCCAAGCTCTCTCTAAGATAGTCTTATCGGAAGCTTGGCTGACCAAAAGCCCATCCAATGAGTTATGAGGGAATATTTATAGAAAATGGTGGGGTGACCCTTGAGATTCTCCTTTGTGATAGTTCAGCTACCCTCATGACTCTTCACCTACTCCTATGATTGTTACATCCAACTATTGACACTTGACATGACTTTACATTACAATGCACATGTACCCATGTGAAAAAAATGGCTGGAGCAAGCCATGCTAGACATCACTCTGACTTAGACAACCATGGAAGTCCAACTCCTCAACATCCTCATGCTGATAAACAATAACATATGAATGCCAAGATTTGTAGTCCTCGATGGTGTCTGTGTGCCTTGCAATGACATCCATCTAAAACCTGATTCTTGCCTCCATAACATCTAGATACACTGCTTGCGCTCCTCTGTCGAACTCATTTGAAAGCATGCACATCATTGTATTTAATGTGGCCAGACCAGCAACATACTTGTGCATGACGTCTGCACTGATAGGCAAGTTTGGGCTGGTGGTGATGCGCATCAACTCGTCGAAGTACGATTCAATATCTAGTTGGAATTGTTTCTTTGTCTTTACTTGGGTGAGAGTCCCAAGTGATGGGATCACATGTGTGCACACCACAACATCCATACTCTTGAATACTCGTGCATGGGAAACCTGTATGCTAGTGATGAACTGTGGGAGCTCTTCATAATTCTGGATCTGACTCTAGATATGTTCCTTCAGCTCGACTGCATTGGTCGTCATCATCTTAGGCAGGTGAAGTGGGGCTCCCTTGTACTTCATCATCCATGTTTTCATGTCGTCAACATCAGCATGAAAGTTCATCAAGATACGTGCTCTTCTAGAACATTGATGCTACCATCAATTGAGATGGACGACTGCATTATGCACGGTACCAAACTTGGAGTACAATGCTCGCATAACTATGTCAAGGGACAATACTTCATCTAATATTGCCTTCTTCAGTTCAGCTCAAGCAGGCATTGTCACCATGTCTCCTCGTTGCTTGTGCATTTGTAGTTCCTTTGCCATTTGCTCATTCTTAGCTTTTAGGAAGTAAACACTTGAGCTAGTGGCTTCGACATACACTCTATTTGTATCAGCCATGGTAGCTAGATGTTTGTGCACATCCGTCATGATTACTTGTTCCTCAAATTGCGGAGGAGACGTATGATCCTCTTGAGTTCACACTATGCGAGACTGCACAACTCTCTATTGGAATTCGTCGAACGAGATGTTGTGCATCTCGTCTTCTGGCTTATCACCAAGGATCTTAGTGCCTCCTTGGTCATTCGATACTTTCTCATCATCTAGATGCATTGAAGTGGGTGAGTCGACCTCTTTATGGTGAGGCATGAGGTCGGTGTCCTATTCCAACTCCTACTGCTCCATGTCTGCATCAAACTATTGAAGTGCTTGTTCTATCTCATGAGATAAGTCTTGCCCTTACGATGGTTCACCTTGTTCGCCTAATGCCAGCTTTTCTGATGAATCAACTACTTGTATGGGTGCTACTTCATCTATTTTCACATGTTACGCCCCCTACTGTATCTGTTGTTGTTGCGCTTCTCTCTCCTATTTGTGCAACTCTTGTTCCTTTCAGCATTGCTCCCTCAGCTCATCCAACTCCTTCTCTACTTCTTCCATTCTCTTCTCATCCCTCTACCTTCATACAATTTGCTTGTCATGCTGGTGCCTCCTTGCCTCTATAGCCATAGCTGCTTGCTATACAAGTGGATCTACTCAAAACTTGCAGCATTTCTCCTCCTCCGTGCGATCAAAAGTCTTCCTCTTACCTTTGTCGCACACTAGTATGCTTGCCGCTACTACCACTGCTGCTACTAGTGATCTCCATGACGTTGCTTCATGTTTCTATGCTAACCACTCCATAGTGAAGTTGACCTATTCATTGGGTTTGGAGAAATTGTAGCAATATCTCCAAGGGTCCTCCTCGGCCTAATGAAACACCCCGTGGATCTAGTTGAACTGAACTCTCATGTAATGATCTTTCACAATGCAGTGTGGGTCATATAGATTGTAGCTTCGAAGGTCGAGCGAGTACTTGCTCATCTGTTCTTCTTTGACATCTACTTTCTTGATACTCTGGATCTCATATAACCTAAAACACAATGGAAGAGCGGGCCAAGGTGCCTTCTTCTTCCGATACAGTCTAGCTATCAATCATGCCGAGATGTGATATGCTACTTCCTACATGACAAGTATGTCCAAGGAAAAATTCCGTAGAACATGCACAGGCTTCTCCACACTACACATTCAGATGAAAGTGCTGAACGGGGAGGCATAGCAATCAACAATGTCCAACAATGCCTCCATTGCTTCCTTTGATATGAAGGGTCAATCTTGTTCAAATATCATCTTGTACACATGGGTGACAAAATGATCAGACAGCTGTGTGATTACTCCTTTGAAGCTGCATTCAGACAATAACTTGAAATACATGTCCATAGTAGTCTCTACCGATCACCATGCCAACTCCAAGCCCAGAAACTCCTGTCAGTCACAAACTACATCTAAGATGTAAGCGGACATGTAAATCTCTTCATGCATACCTCCATGTTCCTATCGATCCTTTGTTACTTTTTCCTTTAGCTGATGAGCCAATATGTTGGACCAGTTAAACAATTTTCCTTCTCTAGCCACTTGGTCCAGTGCGATCACCCAACTCTATGGGAAATTTTCTTTTCTTGCTTGGCCATACAGTGGAAAAGAAAATATGACCAAGTATTGGTAAGTCTTCCTCAATATCTTTTTCTTGTAGATCTAGTTGGGTGTCAACCTGAATTGAGCTGACTCCTTTACCTAGTTCTTCAGAATGTCTTTGGAGTTAGCACTACTATTGGGTAAGCTAAATGGAGCCTTCATGACATTCACGGGCTCAGACATCTACTTCATCTCATTGTAATCTCGTGCCCATAAGGTTTCAAGCTTCGTCCCACTAACACTTCTCAAGTTCATCGTCTCGGGATGAGTGTGGGAGATGATCCAATGTATCATGTCCTCTCATGGGAACGCGGGGTATCTACGTGCAATCCAGTATAAGCCAGACTTGTGAATGTTCACATACACCTGACGGTCTTTGAGGCCTTCCTAAAAAGTGCTTGAAAATGTTTCATTGACCTCTTTCCACTTCAGTTTGATGTCCCTGTCTAGATACAAATTTGTATCTTCATAGATTGGTAGACTAGAGGACACTCACTCAGCTACTGCTCCAACTGCATTTCCATTAGTGTCATGTGCTCCCAATCTTTGGGAAGCCATTGATCTGGTACTACTAAGAGGCGGATGAACACCTGAAATATCTGCAGACAAGCAACATGCATGGCAATAAATCTGTCAGCAAAAACCAAAGAAAATTCAGGAAATGACACAAGACATACCTGGGAAGCTGATAGGCAAGATTGCGGAATTTCTTCTCGGAGGCTGGGTGACTAGCTGCCAGAACTACTCAAAAGGTAGACTGGGCTATCTGGGAGGCAAGACTAGATGTTGGACTTGCGCAATGCATAATTTGGACTGGCTGCTAGTTGCTGGGATTGCACAATGCACAATTCCATTTGGGAGTGATTGCAGGCTCATGGACTGCATTGCGCAATTTTCTAGGCCAGCAGTCACTGTCCCTCAAAAATGCAAAAGATAGTCTTGGATGACAGTGTTGGGCAGAAATTCACATTTATGGAGAGGAAGACAAAGCCTTCATTCCCCAGATTGCGCAATGTTATCTTGGTGATGGCAGAGTCTAGGCCAAGGTTGGCCCAACTCGCCAACGGGAAAATAAAAGAAAATATGACAATGAATGCATGTTGAAACTAAGTGAAAGAAAAATTGATTGACACTACATGCAAACATGAATGAAAGATTTAGTAAATAGATCAACATGCATGTCAGAGAGGCATTTCGCCAAATCAACAATTGTACATGAAAAATAGATTCATGCATATGACAACAATGAGATAGTAATGAGAACTGAAATAAAGCTAGGACAATCTAGTATACATGTAGATGATAGTAAGAGTTCAAAGAAATCAAGAAAAAAATACTTGCAGAAGCGAATACACAAAAAGCGACAGAAATGCTGAAAAAGACAAGATGAGGCCACTTACCCATGAATAGCTGATCCGGATGTGTCAAAGAGTCATGATGTGCTATGGGATGTTAGAGATCCAAGATCAATGTGAAAGACTGAGTTCTGATGCATCGAATAAATAAATTTTGAGCTCATGATGCGCATGTCACAAAGCTAGGAAAAAGCGACATTTGGAGGAAAGTTCCTAAAAAAACTTTGCATGTAACCTCCAACTGCTAAAAATATCTCGCTGAATCATGGGATGCCCTTTGCGTGTTTCCTTTTTCTATTCCAGGAAAAAGCAAGCTATGCATGCAAGTCAAGTTTCCTTGGTCCTGTGTGGAACTGGTCAACCAAACTGCTCATGCATGAAGCTGCTCAACTGCTTGAGAAAAATGTGCATTTCTATATGGGAGCTAGACTGGTTGCCCAAGCGATTTGCACAATTTTTGGGCAGAGTAGATGACTGCAACCCAAATTTGCACAAATTCTGGGCTGAGCAACCCTGCTGGGGAAAATTGTGCAATTTTCAATGGGAGTGGTGTCTGGAAGAATTGCGCAATTCTGGAGCCCAACAAGCTGCCATACAGAATCGCGCAATTTCTAGGGATTATGAAATTTCTGGAGGGAAGGCTAGTTACCCTCTAGAAATGCACAATTTCTTGGGAGAGCTGCTCAACCTACAACTGGACCAAGTCTAGGTGATTAGCCTGCGAGGGGAATGCATCAAGCTGTGATCAATAGGTTGCCTTTATGCAAGAAAAACATTGAAGCTTTTGTACTTGATGAAGCAAGACAAGGTGCTGTGAAAGGTGGGTAAATCTAAGGAAACATTTTGGATGGTGGTTGTAGTTTCTACAACACTTGGGGACACACTGGTAGAACTCGAACTCTCTGAATGGACCTTATTCGTGAAAATAAAGTCTAACACCTCTGGAACTATTGTTCAGTTCTCAACTCATCTTGGTTTCACACTAGCTTGGTTGTAATATGTAGCGTCTGCCAATCTCTTGGTCGATTGACACACATTCCAAGCCAAGGAAACACAATTGTTTTGATTGGGGTTGAGGGGTATATTGGTGCACAAGCAGTATAGTTGTCAGAGTCTTAGTTTCATCTCTGGTGTTTCTTCGCTGTTAGCAGGCCTGGACAGTGCCCCAGCGGAGTCACATAGGAACACAAGCATCACATAGGAGTTACTTGCATCACCTCCCTATGTAGGAATCCTTTCTCTTCTTTAGCCTTATTCATTTTCATTTTGAATTTTTTGACTTTTTCTTTTTTTCATTTTCATTTCTTCAACTTTGCGTAGCACTTATTCATTTCAAAGGCAGAAGATGGATCTTGACTTATTGAGAGAAGAAGAGTTTTTTCCAGCAGAGAAGTAGTTTATTATATCTCTAACATGGCTATTAAGGTTTTCCCCCTCTCCTTACTCTACTTGACTAAGTTGACAGGGGTTTCCCCAAAAATAACTGACTAGAGAAGGTGACACTAGTTAGAACGAAAGCATTGTGTTCTCACCGAGGTTCACTTCGAATAGTAGGTATTTTCCTTCGATGTATCATGGACTAAATGTAACAAGCTCTTCATACAGAGGCAAGATGAAAAATAACCAAGTAGTGATAGTTGTCATTCCCTCTTGTACTTCACCGGGCTCATTTCAAGAGTCATACATGGCTTCATGCGAAGCTAACCTATGAACAAAACAAGCAAACTAAATGAATGAAATAAGTGAACTAACAAATAGCAAAGAAAAGTAAGAGAAGAAGAAAAATAGGAAGCAAATCAAGTAAGAAAACAAGCAAGTAGACAAACAAACAAGCAAAGTGAGTAAGAAAACAAGCATGCAAGCAAACTGACTGAAAGAAAACACTACTCCTACTCCTACACTATCAGTGCATGGGCCTGATCATGTGAAATGATATTTCCAATGCAGCCACCAACGCATTGGTTGACCCATGTTGGTGAAGGCTTGGTCTACGAGCAACCCAGTTGTGCGAACCGGAAAGCAAGAAAGATATCACAATGAAGACAACCACACTTTGTGTTTCAAAGTGCCCACAAGAAATAAGTGAGTGCAACTGCATGCTGAGAAGCGCGTGGACATATCATAGTGATGCATGACATTGCATGCAACTTTGAAGCATAAGCACACTCTTTACTGTGACATGCAAGAAAACGAAAGAAAAAAAGATAAATTACGTCGCAAACAAGTGCTTGCAATGTAAGATTCCTCCAATGCAGGAGCGATGGGATCGTGTAGTTCGAGTGGAGGAAGTATGATCTATGTGTGAGATTGATCTTCAATGCATACATACGAGTGACGAGGAGCCTGACGTGATTGAATAGTTTCATGATCGGAAGTGAGACTAACCCCAAGAGAGCGAGGACTTGACATAACCATCAGCTCAGGTTGAAGTGCCTCGATGGTCTTGGGTGTTTCAACTTCATCATCAGATAGATCATCATAAACCAATCGCTTTTAAAGATCAATTACGATAGAGTCATGATCGTGATCAAATATGGAAACAAATGGATCACAACCGCCATGATCAAAAAAATCAATGAATTCATTGACATCCTCATGATTAGATGAATCAAACAACAGGGTAGATGAAAAGTGAACAAACTCATCCTCTATGTTTCCAGAAAATACAAATGAAAGATCAAGTGGATTATCAATGAATAACTTATCCTCTTCATTGTCGAATGATGGGCCAACATCTGGTGAGTCTCGTGAGTGATCAACAATGGGTGCATCCATGGATGAAGACACACACGCAAAATCATGGATGGCAGGTTCACCAAAGATGTTAGGAAAGAACAGAGGGGGCTCGGATGAAAGGGAGCCATCCTTCACTAAGCGTTCACGCTCAAGCTCCCACTCATACTCTTTGTGAATGATAGTGCATGCTGGTTGTACAACACCAACTCCGTCAATGGATTTTTCCTCGTTCACAACAAGTGAAGAGTTCGGAATGGGTGAACACAAGACAATATCATCCAAAGGAACACTCAAGTATGAAGACGGAGGTCATAGAAAAAAATACATATGAGAACTCAAAGGACTCACAACCAAATCTGCACAAAAATTAAGTGAAGTGATCTTGGGAGGATGTGAAAGCTGGAAAAGTGTGTGAGCATGATCCTCAACATCACTTGGCAGTGGTGGAGCTATTGAATGAGGGGAAGGCAGACAGTCAGTCGAGACAATGACCACATCCACATGAGATTGTGCAGCTCCATCACTGAAGAATGTTGAGCGAGGCTTGATTTCAAGATTCTTCTTGGGACGGGAAAATTTCTTAAGGAAATACTCAAACTAGTCCTAAAGATAAGAAAACTTCATCTGGCTCCTCGAAGCTTGAAACTGCAAGTCACAAAAGTGCTGCCAAAAATCTAAAACAAATTCATGTGGAGCCTTCCGTTTCTATAACAATTTTTGGTCAAGATGGTCTAGATCAAAATGATAGAAAGTGTCTTCAATGAGATCACAAGAGTGCTCAAGTGGGTGCACGTTGTGAGCCGGTAGGCTGAGCAGCCATTGACGTGGCGATTCGTGAGGTGCGTGTGCAAGAAACAAGTTGGCCTGTTTGTTAGGACACCCATCTTCCTCATGAGGCATGGAAACAAAGTCATGTAAGTACTCAAGCCAGGCCACGTTTCCTTCACCATAATACATGTAAGTGGAAAAGAGATCGAAAAACTCCCTCGTGATGATGAGATCTTCATGATTCAAAAAAATCGTGAAGGGAGAAGAGTGCAAGAATCCATGAAAGGTAAGAAAAGGTTCAAAACTAGATGAGAGGACACAAATTTTCATCTGGCCCTCCTTCTAGCTCCAGAAATGTTGATGTTGTTGGAACTTCCAACATGTCAAGGGGATCTCCCCGGTAAGAAGTCCCAATTAGACCTCAAACCGTTTGGTGTAAGAGTCCTAGCAGTGGGTCGTATGGTAATGCCTTGACTGCAATTTCACACAGAGGCAAGTAAGATAACTCTGTTGGTAGCAAGGGTGTGACAGCTACAGTGAGTCAAGGAAGGTGCATGAGAGGTTCTAACACAAGTCAGTTGAGATGAGTGCACCCCTTGGCAACCTGCAATAGTACTCGGATAAGAAGCGAACACATGAGTGAAGATACATCACAAGTTGGAAAGCCAGTTAGGTAACAATCCAAAGTGATGGTTAAACCAATCAACACATTTAAGAAAGATTCATACATACTGATATAGAATAGTCCATACATGCATGCATAAGAAAGCAAATACATATGCCATTTAGAGTAAAATAAATAGCCGGAATACAATACAACATATTCATGAAATGTGTTGGCTATTATTATATAAAGAAGTGTAAGTTCTAGTCATACAATACATCCATGTACACCTACTAGCTCCAATAGTTGAATGTTACAGCCACATCCGCCTGCTCCTCCAAAGAGATGTACTAGCTCTGTGAAGTGGAAAAGCCAAGGCATGTTAAAATACTATCCAAGCTCTCTCCAAGATAGTCTTATCTTAAGCTTGGCTGACCAAAAGCCCATCCAATGAGTTATTAGGGACTATTTAGAGAAAATGGTGGGGTGACCCTTGAGATTCCCCTTTGTGATAGTTCAACTACCCTCATGACTCTTCATCTACTCCTATGATTGTTACATCCAACTATTGACACATGACATGACTTTACATTACAATGCACATGTACCCATGTGAACAAAATGGCTTGAGCAAGCCATGCTAGACATCACTCTGACTTAGACAACCATGGAAGTCCAACTCCTCAACATCCTCATGCTGATAAACAATAACATATTAATGCCAAGATCTGTAGTCCTTGATGGTGTCTGTGTGCTTTGCAATGACATCCATATAAAACCTGACTCTTGCCTCCATAACATCTGGATACACTACTTGGGCTCCTCTTTCCAACTCATTTGAAAGCATGCACATCATTGTCTTTAATGTGGCCAGACCAGCAACATACTTGTGCATGATGTTTGTGCTGATAGGCAA
This sequence comes from Pinus tabuliformis, assembly GCA_031772625.1. NCBI lineage: Eukaryota > Viridiplantae > Streptophyta > Pinopsida > Pinales > Pinaceae > Pinus > Pinus tabuliformis. The sequence goes on from CM062805.1 coordinate 841,477,957, forward strand.
GTCTAGATGGTGGCGATGCACATCAACTAATCAAAGTATGAGTCAAGCTCTAGTTAGACTTGTTTCTTTGTCTTCGCTTGGGTGAGAGTCCCAAGTGATGGGATCGCATGTGTGCACACCAAAAAATGCATACTCTTGAATACTCGTGCATGGGAATCCTATATGTTAGTGATTAACTACAGGAGCTCTTCATAATTTCGAATCAGACTCTGGATATATGCCTTCATCTTGACCGCATTGGCCCTCATCATCTTAGGCAACTGAAGTGGGGCTTGTTACACAAAATTTTGTCACTATCCCTGTACTCCCCATCTTATGATCCTGGAGGACCTCTACAGTGTACTCGACATGCTTTCCCGTCATGAAGAAACTCCCAGTATGTCCCTCTTCATGAGCAAAATAATTCCCCTTTACATCATTTCCCAAGAATCTTCCATCTATCCCAGTTTACAAGAACGATGCTACTGACCATTTTTCTCCTCATGCTAATTTATAAAGGTTAAAACTAGCCCTCACACCATTCAGATTGACTGAGCCCTTTTCCAGTCACATCGATCCTCTTTTGGAATGTTTTTTAAATAAGGAGCCAAAGATTCCATGTCTAGAAGCTTCGTAACGAAAGTCTGATAGATGGTTCGGCCGGATAGAGCCGAGGAAGTCAGTTTGGGCTCCTTTCCCCTATTAGGATGGAACACCTCAAGAGATAATACATTCTCCCATGATGAAAGGAACCATCTCCCATCCATCCAAGCTATATAATCCTCTCTTTTAACAAAACAAAAGCTAGTTGGAGTTCTATAGCAAGTTTGAATAATCAACAAGTCATCCATAGCTAGTAGCTTTCTAGTGTATGTTTGAGGGAGAATAGTCTGATTTTGGTTTGGTTTGAGACTAGAGGGAAGGAGGCCCTAAAATTTCTATTTTTGGGGCTATCCATGAAGTTCTAGCAGAAGTGTGGGAACCCAGATACGTCGAAGGAGACCAACAACATCAAGGCACCAGTTGTAATATCTTTCTGATTGATATAAACAAAACTATCGATTGATTTCCTACATGAAGTGTCATTTTACATCTTTATGGCTTAATGTTCTTTGACCTATTAAGTAGTCCCAATACAATATTGTATGATATCATGTTTTTTGTTGTTGTTGTTTGCTTGTTTAAGGTATTCGAAGGAAGGAAATGAAAGATAGCTGGAGTGAAGATCATCACCAAGCAGAATAATTTTCTAAGAGGTAGGCCCTCTTAATTGATTCTAGCTTAAAGATATTTTCCATAGATTGTTTGTTTGTGGCTAGACCCGCTCTCTCTGGCTAGAGGAATTGTTTGTGTCTGCACTGAGAATTTAGTTGCACCACTGTTACAGGGAAAAGTGTCTATATAGAACTACTCTATCCCACTAAGGTGTGACAGCTGCCTTAGAAAAAAAAGGTGTGAGAGCTGCCTTAGAAAAAAACAGAGAAAAACTACTTTTGTTTTTCCTTTATGAATTATAGATAGAGAGGAACAGAAAGACCAACCTCTGTCTTGCACTAATCCTTCGATCCGATCCCTCTCTTCTTTGATAGTACTCAGCTACTTGCTCCCTTGCATGCCCATCTTAACAAAGTACCTGTAAGATCATAGAAGCATAGCACTATACAAAGACATGGATCTATATTCATAAACAATCTAGGATCAGATGTAAATTGACCATACAAATGTAACAAGCATCAATGATACAAAAGCATGGAGGAAAACTCAAATAGTTTTTATTGATAAATAAGAAAAGATCCAAGAGGAGTTACAACCAGTTGTTCCGACCCAGCATCAACCTCCCAGCAAAGAAGCCCCTCTTCACCTCAAACAAAGCTTAGATCACCTAACAATCTGATGTTTGTCTCAAGAAACCAACAACAATTCCTTACAATATGCAAAATTCCAGCCTCCGTATCTCTGGGATGAGGGATCCATATATAGATATCTGTAAGGGGGATGAGTCAGCTTGTGATTTGATTAGTGTCTTCTCTCTGATAGTTCTTTCTTCCACTTGGAGACTGAAGGCCTCTTACTCATCCTTGGTCGAATTCAGTGAGGCAAGTGTCACAGGAGAAGATTCTGGAAGCTTCCATTGTCTCTCCACCTCGCGGAATGACACTGCCATTTGTCATTTCTCGCCCATCGCACCCCACAGAAGGGACTTTTGAAATGCAACGCACCCTGATAGTGTATTTAGCTGAGATGCAATGCACTTAGCCAGTGGAGCAGCTGCAATGATCCTGTTTTGACCAATTCTGAGCAGTTTCTCATGGAGAACTTCTGGGAGAAGTTGTAATCTGTTGACCTTGTTCCTTTAGGGGTTAGAACAACACTTTTAGGGACTTAGGAGCCCTTGGTTTATGGACATTTCATGTTTGTGGTTGCAAGGCACAAAAATGTCTATAACAGTTGCCCCCTAAAGTATGAGGCCGTTAACCTTTTGGTGTCGGGTGAAATGCTTTATTATGAGGATCTGAAGTTCTTTCAATGCTGGGAGGAGACCTGTAATAAGATACAATACAATACATTATCTTCATACTATTTTCATGATCTAGCTGAGGCGGGCATTCCCATGCTCAGCTTTATAAATTCATTTTCATGTACATAGGACAAACAATCGTCTGAGTGTAGACTGATGATTCTGATAGAGCCATCATCCTTTTGAGTGGATGATTATCTGTGCAGAAATGATGTACCTTTAATGTCTTTATTTCCCTAAATATATATCATAGCCCGGATGGATGAAACTAGATCCGGGGTCTTCAATCTCGTCCAATCTTCACTCGAAGTACAAGTCAATCCATGTGAGAAATGTTCTGAAGTCGAACATGGAAAGACATCGCTTGATTACCAGTCAATGATGTAAACTGTTAACAAGCGCGAGAGGAATCACCGATAATGATAATGACCCTCAAGGTATTGCAGTACAATTCACGTGGTGTGAATAAAAGACTTGGCGTCGAACACCATGAAAAATCTTTCGGTCGAAGGCCATTGATGTAAACCTTTCGCCGGAAGTGAGAAACTTGCTATTGAGGCATGCAAGCTTCAAAGTACTAAATGGGGTGTTCCTAGATCAACTTCTTGGATAATGAGCTGATGTCGACAAGAAGTGACCCATCACAGGAGGGCCTTAATGAATCCCACATCAATGACACGGAATGGAGCAAATGATTTTAATGGAGGTGAAAATGGTCTGGTGATATAAGGTTCAGGGTGGCGGTCATGAAAGAATGGAGCATAATGTATGGTAGTGGGTGAGACACAGGTGAATTCACTAAATGACTTCTCTTGAACATATCAGCGACACTGATGTGATGGATTGGTAGCATTAACCCCAAATGTGGATGGTATGGTGTGACCATGGTGATGTGACCGGTGAATGAAACAACCCAACCCGACTCAGACACGGAGTGGAAGTGTCATGTTCAAGAGTGACTTGCTACCAATAAAGTTTCTTTGAGTTTTCTTCCCAATTTTCCCCAGTCATTGCTGACCAATACCTCTTTATTTTTGTCAATCTTGAGGAGGATAACATATGCTTGTTCTATAATTTGCCCTTCGGGCAAACCCATCGCTATGTTTTAACGAGCCTAGCGATAGTGAAACTCGTTCTCGTCTATAAACAAGTTTGTCGCTATTAATCTTTTTAACGAGTTTAACAACAAAGATAACTCGGTCCTTTTCAATTTTAGAGAGTTTGAAAAGGAACGTAAAGGTAACTCCAAAATTCCTTTTTCGTCATCTAATCCCTTAAGTCCGAAAAAGTATAAAACAATACAGAAGGGATGAATTTTCAATACTTTTAACGAGCCGAACAAAACAAGCGCTCGATCTTTTTGTGTAATAATCCCTCAGGTCCAAAAAGATTAAAATCTAGAGGGATAGCACTTCCTGTCCCTTTAACGAGCTGGAGAGGCCAATGGCTCGGCAATCTTTTCATATTTTACGAGTCAGTTGAAAAGAGATTAAAGGAGACTCGTCTTTTGAGGAACGAGTGATAAAACAGGTAGCAGCTGATTCCATGTAAGGTTTGGAATTTTCCAATCACGGCAGTGTCACAAGGATGGCTAGTGAAATCACTCTTCACAGCTGTTCCTCAAAATGGGTAAACAATCAAATGGAGGTGAATGATCGGCCAATGAAAAAGTGGAGGTGACGGTGCAAACACGACCAAGGCTTTAACGGCTGAAGTACTACATTCACGATGATTATTTACTGGGGAATAGTTCATTTTTTAACGAGCTTAAACGCGGGTGGAAACATTTGCTCATGTCTTATGTTTATTTTTTAACGAGCTTGAACTATGTGCTAAAACTACTCGATTAATCTGGTTGTGTGATAAGAATGTCTCATATAAAACAACAACTTTTAGAGATTTTCCCCACATCCTTTCTTTATGCAAGTTAGGAAACGACTAATCCTACGAGTTTAAAGGGTTAGAGGACCTACAAATTTAAAAAAATAAATAGTCGTTCTTTGCTTGCACTCCAAAAGGCTTGCATGCCCCCAGGTATAAAATAGAGTTTCAAGGTCACCTTCTATTCAAGCTAACAAAATATTTGTTTTATCAGGAAAGGTATACCTCTTTCATGTTACCCAAAGATTGTTCTATCTAGTGCGTAAACGGAACATTTCTTCGGTGATGTCTACCGAAATAAACAAAGGTGAGTGGCGATGCCCGCCAACCCACATAACTTTGACAAGAGGATCTTATTCCAGTCCAACTCCCTCTTCCAATCATGGACGGGAGTACGGAGGTCATATTCTCTCGCAGAAACCTACCCTATACCTGAAGTTTTCCTGCCGAAGCAGACCAGGGTGCATGCCCCATCGGTTTCAGTCATGTCTCCCTGAATCACTCGCGCTCACCGAGTAGACGGACTGGGGATTGAGACATTTCTTGCGTGAAAAGACCATTGAGGGATGGTATATGACTATTTTCTCTGTATGATCCGGGAAATGAAAGCTGGTCCACGAGCTTGACCACTCTTCCTTCATTCAGAAAACACATTACTCTAAAGAGTGAGGAGACAATTGCTCCCATGCAATAAATATAGTCTCGTCCAAGGAGTAGATTGTAATCCAGGGGTCCTTGAACTACCATTACGTTCATGTGAACAGTTTTCCCTCTCAATGTTATGGGCACATTGGGAAGGATCCCTAACGGTCGACTGGTTCCTTTATCAAATCCTGTCAGATTTCTCATCTCAAGCAAAAGCGATGGCGAACCAGGTGCTTTCCAAGCAGTTGAGGAAAGGATACTCACAGAAGCCCCCTCATCTATGATGGTACCAACCATAACCATTCTATATATTTGAACAATAATTCAGAATGGTATACGAGCTGGTAAACGGGGTCCGCCTAGTTGATTCCAGTTGAAGGAGACAACCAGGTTGCTTGGAGGTGGGACCGAATAGAAGGCCGGGTACGACTCTGATGAACTTCCTTCCTGCGGTAAAGGAACGGGTAAATTGCCCCCATGTTCGTTGGAGTATGTGCTTATGAAGAGAATTTGGACGGTGTTATCCTTGTTCTCTTCAGTGACTGTATCATCTGAAGATGGAACCTCTGAAGGCAAGACCAGGTCAACTGCCACCTCGACCTTTTGACTTTCGTCTGGTATGGATTCAGATGGTTTATCTTCAATGATAGATGCTTCAGCCGACCACCTGAGCGGGCTAGCCGGATTTTCAACTGGTGACAGACTCGGCAAGAGTTTTTTATATCCAGGAGGAAGTCGTAACGGTGAAACTGGACGATCATCAAAAACTCTTTTAGCCTCATCTAAGAAGGGACAATGGTGGACGGCGTGATTGCCTTCGCACAGTTTGCAAGGAAATCTATATTTTCCTTTTTGTCCTGGAGCTTCACTTTCACTAGTTGACGGTGTGTTTTCAACATGATCATCAGAGGTTGACGACACCGGGTTGTGCAAACGGGGAGACCAGTCCCTTAAGATCCGAGGGATGCAAGGACAATCTCTGTGATAGTGGTCTCCCTTGCAAATGACACATGGCGATTTAGGCCTGGTCAGTGCAGTGTGTGGATTTTCGTTAGCGACACTTGTTTGCCCCCATTCGCTTTTGGTTCCTTCTTCTTCTTCTCTTTCTTCTTCTTTTCCTTCTTCTCCTTAGGTACTCGACTTTTGGCTTTACCAGCCCCATCAAGCGAAGAGGAAGGGGGAGAGGAAGAATTAGAGGAAGTAGAAGGTTGGTGGGTAACTCTGGACTCTTCTATTTGCTGATTTGATTGTTCAGGAATAGTGGTGTTCTGAATGACAGAGGTCGAGAAGAGCCATATAGGCAAACCAATTGTCAGTCCTGGAAGCGACAATGTGGCCATATGGGGTGCACCAACATCTCCCCAAGAGGAGAAGGGACTAGGATTTCCTCCAAGGGGACTTCCTTGGTTGGTGGACTCCATTTTCTCAACCCAAGATCAACGTAGGAAAGGGGTAATGAATATTCCGTTTAAAATAAATTTTAGACGATTTGACAAAACTTGTTTTTTCAGTTTTTAAGAGTCGAGAAAAAACAAAAGATGACTCTAGTCTCCTTCGATTTTTAATGAGCCTGAAGTGATAAGTGCTCAGATGGACCTTTTCCGTTAAGGAGTCTGAAAAGGAATGAAAGGGACTGCTTTGGAAGTCTAGGTAGAGGGAGTACCAAACCAATCGCAAAACTGCAGAATACGTTTTACGGTACGGCAGTCAATCTTCACGAATGTTGTGTTCCTTGCATTGTGATTAATAGGGCGGCAGACACGGCTTCCTATGGATAACGGATTTAAGCCTATAGGGGTCTCCCAAAATATACTCGACGGTACGTGGGAGCACAAGTCCGTACTGGCACTTATCGTCTCAAAGTGGAGGAATCACCCAACCATTAGTGAGAACAATAGTTACCAGGCTTTACGACTCCGGAATACGTCTCTAGCCTAGACCTCTAAATGTTGTGCGTTAAGTTCCAAAGCATCGTTAGATTCATTGAATTTATTTTAAGTTGATCTTGCTTATGAAATTTTCCTTTCGGGTTCACCACGAGATGTAGATGTAATTCCTAAAATGCAATCTAAGATGATAAACAAGCTTTTTATCTCTTTTATGCAATGAAAATCCTAGCTACTAGGGAAAAGAAAGACAAAATCTTTTCACAAAGAGAAAAGAGCACACTGTAAATGCACTTTCCTAAATCAAGCCAAACAGACTGTCTATATGCAAATGCACATGCATGTATTTGTTTTCGACTTTCTTAGTATATGGATGCTAAAAAGAAATTTGATGTACAAATCTGATTTTTTTTTTTAAGCAACAAATATAAACGAGCTTCTTTTCGAAATCAAAAATAGAGATGATTACGACACCTTACGATTTTGAAATGAATACTTGTTTTTGACACTAGAAAATTACAAATTCAGACCAAAGGCAATAGTAACAGGATAATCGACCATCAACAGCAATCAAACTTTCTCCTACGACCAAAATCGACACTTGCGACAGATTCAAATCAAAGGACGACAGTACGACTATGCTACTTTTGCAAAGGAAAACTGTAAATGACTCAACAAACACACAAAAACATCTACAGTTCTTTTGTACAGAGGAGGTGGAATAACAGTAAGGAAAAGGAGTTTCAAACAGACATACACTGATCACAGGGAGCAAAATACAGGAATAGAACTGGAAAGAATGAAGCACAGAAGCCACAGCTGCACATAGCTAGTCTGATCATCGCACCTGTAACACAGAGAATCTGAAATGCAGTGCAGGTTGTCCACTCGAGAAGTGCACTGAAATTCAGAATCTCTGAACAGTACCTGCGCTGCGCCAGAAACGAGACTTTGTTCGGGTTCCAGTTTACAGTTTGCAGTCCAGTTCTTGGTTTTTGGCCGAGTAAAAAGCAATCAGTAATGCAAAAATCAAGGGTATATCTAAGGAGGATCTAAGATTTATCACAAGGGCAATCAAATAGTTTGTGAATCAGTTGTTTAAATCATAAATAGATCCAGTAGATGGATTGAAGCAGCAATTATCTACTTTGCATTTGTTGTGGCAAATGCAGTTCGAATGCTACTTGTAAGTTTATGAAACAAACAACAAAGAATGATAAACAAACAAACTAATTAGCTCCCCAGTGGAGTCGCCATTTTGTTATAGGGAAAAGTGTCTATATAGAACTGCTCTATCCCACTAAGGTGTGACAGCTGCCTTAGAAACAAATAGAGAAAAACTACTTTTGTTTTTCCTTTATGAATTATAGATAGAGAGGAACAGAAAGACCAACCTCTGTCTTGCGCTAATCCTTCGATCCGATCCCTCTCTTCTTTGATAGTCCTCAGCTACCTGCTCCCTTGCACGCCTAGCTTCACAAAGTACCTGTAAGATCACAGAAGCATAGCACTATACAAAGACATGGATCTATATTCATAAACAATCTAGGATCAGATGTAAATTGACCATTAAATTGACCATACAAATGTAACAAGCATCAATGATACAAAAGCATGGAGGAAAACTCAAATAGTTTTTATTGATAAACAAGAAAAGATCCAGGAGGAGTTACAACTAGTTGTTCCGACCCAGCATCAACCTCCCAGCAAAGAAGCCCCTCTTCACCTCAAACAAAGCTTAGATCACCCAACAATCTGATGTTTGTCTCCAGAAACCAACAGCAATTCCTTACAATATGCAAAATTCCAGCCTCCGGATCTCTGGGATGAGGGATCCATATATAGATATCTGTAAGGGGCATGAGTCAGCTTGTGATTTGATTAGTGTCTTCTCTCTGATAGTTCTTGCTTCCACTTGGAGACTGAAGGCCTCTTACTCATCCTTGGTCGAATTTAGTGAGGCAAGTGTCACAGGAGAAGATTCTGAAAGCTTCCATTGTCTCTCCACCTCGCGGAATGACACTGCCATTTGTCATTTCTAGCCTATCGCACCCCACAGAAGGGACTTTTGAAATGCAACGCACCCTCACAGTGTATTTAGGTGAGATGCAACGCACTTAGCCAGTGGAGCAGCTGCAATGATCCTGTTTTGACCAATTCTGAGCAGTTTCTCATGGAGAACTTCTGGGAGAAGCTGTAATCTATTGACCTTGTTCCTTTAGGGGTTAGAACAACACTTTTAGGGACTTAGGAGCCCTTGGTTTATGGACATTTCATGCTTGTGGTTGCAGGGCACAAAAATGTCTATAACAACCACAAATTGGCAACTCTGCTGGGGAGCCAATCCTTTTATTTGATTGATTGTCATTTTATGGTTTTGTGTGAACTTTTCTAGTATCACCATTTCCCTTAGTGTTATTTGCTTTGCTTGGTTTACTGCTCTGAGCCTAAAATTTACAGTGGTAAGTCTGGTCTTAGCCTTTGGAAATTTTATTTTTTCCTTGAATCCTCGGTCAGTGCATTTATTTTTTTGGCAGTTGCACTGATCAACACGAGTTTCTCAAAAATAGTCGCGGCGACTCCCTTTTGGCATGTGTTTTCAGTTAGGCAGTCATGCCTATTCTTGTAGGTGGAGATTAGGGTTTACCCCAGATCATAGCCAGTGTGTCTTTCCCTTCTGATTTCTATCTTTTAGCTTGTTTAGACTGTGTTCTCCCTAGCTGGAAAGCTCTTCTAGCCTGGTTTGTATGATTGGTTGATTTGCATTTTCTTCACTTGGTTTCTTGATTTCTTGGATGGTGTATAACCCTAGGGCATCTAGATCATCAACCATTCAATTTTTTGCATGCTCAGAAAGTTAATTTGATAGTCAAGTTTGCTCCTTACATTTCGTTTGATTAGTCCTTTTGTTGCTTTGATTTCCATTTAACAAGTTTGAAAAGTTTCATTTAGTGTTTGAGCATCTCTTTTCGGGCATAGATCACATTGCCCATCTTGTTTTTTGTTTGGTCTTTACTTCATTAGTTTTGAAAGGGATTCTCTTTTATGCTTTGTTTTTGCTTATGATTGATTGTATTGGGAATATTTCATTGAAGTCTTTGTGAAAGATTCATTCTGTCATTTCATTGAAAAATACATAATTCTAGTTTTTTGAATCAATATGTTACATTAGTTAGCATCATTGAAGGCTAGAGTTGCATCGTCACTTGCATTGGAAAAGAAATGAATTCTGTTTAATAGTGAAAGGGCTACTTGAAGTGAATTTGATAGGAAGGTTAGGAATTGGAAAGATTATTTTCATCATTTTGTTTTCAAAGGGCGAAATAGTGAAAAAGTCCTTTTTCTTTCAATTGCTTATTTTGTTGGATTTGAGTTTGTTTTCTACTCTCATTAGTGTAGACAATTCATCGAATTGAAAAGGTCTTGTCTCATTTAGCTGCATATAGGTCTTTTTGAGTCACATCGATAAGGTCTGAAAACCGAGACATAATTTCAAGATAAACTCTAAAATGTACTGAATTAACCTAAGGCACATTTGAAATCTAACGATCACATATTAGAAGGTCTGTGCTAGAGACGTGTTCTTGTGACTTAAAACCTAGCAGTTGTCATTCGCTTCGACACTAGACAATGCTAACATGGACTTGCGCTCCCCGTACCGTCGAGTATATAAAGGGAGACCCCACTAGGTTGCAATCCTTTATCCATAGGAAGCTGAGATTGCTGCCTTGTAAACATGATACACCGAACACAACATTCAGGGAGATTGCCTGCCCATACTTCTCGGTTTGCCGGGAGGTATTCTGTAGTTCATGGTTACCTAGTAATACTTTTTACCTAGATCATCTTGAGTAGTCATTTTGATATTTTTGACTGCCTGAATATAAAAGATCACCCGAGCGCTTGTCCTTTTGATCTCATTTCAAACCGAAAGTGATAGAGTGACCTTTGCTTCTTTCTCAACTCTTAAAACATGAAATATCACCAGTTTCTTTTTGCGTCTTAAAAAATTGTTTCCCATGATCCTAAAACATCCTTGTTAGTCTTTTTTAGACCATATCATGAGTATAACTTTAAATACATTTTAAAGCCCTTGAAATCAATCTCTCATTTGGTTATTTGAGATAAAATCATTGTGGTTGAACTAACTGGTTCGCCTAGTTCCTCTTCGTCTCCTCTATCTCATAGATTGCCTGAGGAGCCCTTTCCTGAATTGCCACAGTCGCTTGAGTACCAAGGTTTTGAGGTTGGAATTGTTCTAAGCATTCAACCTTTGTCATCTCGTCCTCCCCCTTCAGATACTGGGTCACTTTTTGACATTGGCCTAGAATCTCTAGATAACCCTAACTAGACTCCCAAGGGTCTGCCGACTTTCGAAGGTCAGCGTAGAATGGTTTTTTATCCTTTGAATCCTTGGTTCAATTCTGTTGTGATATCAATGCAACGTCCATACAGTCTATACGATCGGCCAAGTATTCCTTTGGAATTATCCCCTCAAATATATTTGGTAGCCATTGTCGTCTTTTTTCACCCCTGGAATCAAAAAATGAAATCCCAATCTCCTCTCTAGGTCACTCAGAGGTTTCCCCTCCACGCACAATCGAGGAGCATGAATATCCTTTCCCTCTTGAGGGTTTCCCTTACACGGGAAGCATTCCAACTAGTATTTATCCCGAGTTACCACGTAATTGCGTGACTTTAGCTCAGTTGTTTTTAGGCATGCCTACTGCCTCATCATTGTATCATAGCCCTATTTGGGCATATGGAGCTATGCCTACCACATGTCCATTCATTCAAAACCTAACCTCCCAACAGACGGTGATTTCTACAGTTACTTCAACCCTGATGAAACCCACCATTCCCAATACTCTTTTTTCATCGGTCCAAGTAACTCGGTCGGTTCAACCGATGATCTTGAGTCATGTCGTTGTCAGTTCTTCAATCCCTCTAGTAAGTGGGTAGGCTATCCCACCACCTTGGGGTAGAGTTCAAATGTTTCTATGATGTCTGGCACAACCAATGTGAATGGCTCACAACCTCACATAGTTGGGATGAACCAACCCTCTTCGGGTGCCATTTCATATCCTGTTGGTCCTGCTGGATCAAGTAATGTCCAGTACTAGCAAACCAATGTTGGTCCATCTGGGTCAAGTCATATCCAGTACCAACAACCCAATGTTGGTCCATCTGGGTCAAGTCACCTCTAGTACCAGTAGCCCAATATGGCTCAAGGTCAGTACCAACCTCCTTATGTCCCATATGGTTCACAAGTGATGGCTAATCCGCCATACATCCCTCAACGTGGACCTTATGTCTAGCCTAGTTCGTTCGCCATGCCCAAAGGGTATGGCAAGATACAGTTTAGGAAATTTCAAGCTGTCATTCTGGGAACTGTTCAAGTACCTTGCAGTAGTAAGGAAAAATCCTGCAGTAGCAAGGGAAACCTTCATTGCAGCAAGGGCCATCCATGCAGAAGTAAGCCAACCTTCGTTGCAGTAAGGGCCATCCATGCAACAGTAAGGCCAGATGATGCCGCAACAGGGACAACTGCAACAACCATAGGGGCAACCCTCACAACAGTTGCAGCAAATTATGTAGCCGCAAATGCAGTATGCACCGTAATCTCCTAGCCTATGCCTTCACAAGGCCAACCTCTACAGCCGTGGGGATAACCTTTAAAGCCACAAGGCCAACCCTTGCAGCAACAAGGTCAACCTGGGCAGCAGCAGGCACAAAATCCTTATGTCCAAGGGAAATAGGTCCAGTCTCCATTTGTCCAAGGAAAACAAGTCGAAAATCCTTCTGTTGAAGGACAACAAATGAAGAATCCTTACGTCCAAGGGAAGCAGGTCCAAAACCTATTCATCTAGGGATATTAGGTCTAAAACCCTTATGCTCAGGGACATCAGGTGCAAATTCCATATGTCCAAGGCCAACAGGCTCAACAACCTTTTAATCCATATGTTGCTTATCAGCAACCTCTCGCCGGACAGTTTCAAGGCTTTCAAGGTTAGAATCCTCCCTACAGGAAAGGTAACCTATAGTGGGGGAAAAATAAAATTCCTTATGCACAAAATCCTTACCAACATGGATGAGCCCCACTAGTTGGGCCCCCTATTGACCTCAAATTCCTTTTAATACTCAATTTCCATTCTTGGCTACGCTGGAATTTTCATATGTATCTAGACTCATGAATGACACTATTCTTCATTCGCCATACTGGCCTCTAGTTTCTTCCAAGATTTCAAGTGATTGTCCGAAGTTTGAAGGAAAAGTGAAAGAGGATCCTCAAGCCCACGTGATGACATATCACCTCTGGTGCTCCTCAAATTCCTACGTTGATGATTCCAATTGTCTTCATATTTTCCAACAAACTCTTGCAGAGTATGTAGCCAAATGGTATATCGAGCTACCTCAGAATACCTATCATGACTTTAACACTCTCGCCATGGTCTTTCTCACACATTTCTAGCTGTCAGTTCTGATTTTTTACTAGAGAAGGCATTCAGGTTGGCAAGAAAAATGGAAAGCAAAATTATGGCAACAAGGAAGCCTACCACTCACAACTATAAGGATGGAAGTGTTGTTTCCCCCAACCATCCACAACCTACAAGGTTTACACCCAAACAATTGGAAGATAGAAAAGCAAAAGGGCTTTGTTATAGTTATGAAATGTTGCAGAAAAAAAGTTATAGCGAAAATTCCACGATGACCTGTTTGGAGTAGAGAAACCATATAATCCAAAGCTCTGATACCAAATGTTATGAAACCAGCTCACAAAAAGATAGAAAATAAAGATAAACGCCTTATAATTCAGCCTCTTCAAGGGGGAAACCTCCTTTACATTACACAAATGAAAAATTCTTAGATGATTCAAATGAAAAAACCTCCTTTCTATATATAGGAGTCTAAGGGGTCACAATATAACCCAAGCTGACCTAACCATAATAATATAAGGCCACATAAATAACAATAGTGTGCTTCTAGGGTGCACAATAATAACAATATGTGGACAATAGGGTCACAACAATGACAATAAAGGATACAATGACAAAAGTAATGGTGTAATCACTAGTATTATAGGGACCTAACATGCCCCTCTTCTTCAAAAAAGTGTTGTCCTCAACACTTGAGTAGTTCTAGATGCTTCTGTAAGAAATTCTCATCCTCCCATGTGGAATTTTCAACGGGCAAGTTCTTCCACTTGATGAGATACACTAAAATTGATCGATTTTGTAGCTATCAAGTTCTTGTTTCTTTGACTGCTTTAGGTTCCAATATGATCTTTCCTTCCTCATCAAGTTCTGGCAATATTGTTTGAACTGGGAGCTTGTCACCTATAACCTTCTTTAAGCATGAAACATGGAAAATTGGGTGCACTCGGAAAGTTGTAGGAAGCTCTAATTTGTATGTTATTGTACGTATCTTTTGCAACAACTTGTATGGACCATAATAATTTGGTGATAATTTATTATCCTTCTTAGTTTTCTTGAGGGACATTTGTTTATATGGTTGTAGCCGTAGGAATACCCAATCACCTATATCAAAACTTCTTTCACTGCAATGTTGATATGCCTGCTGTTTCATTCTATTCTACGCCAAGGTGAGGTTATCCTTTAAGGGTTGGAGAACTTGTTTTTGATTTTCGATGTGATCTTCCACTGCTTGAACCTTAGAATTTTTTCTTAAATATGATGTGATTGATGGTGGGTGATATCCATAAAGTTCCATAAATGGGGTCATTTTTGTTGAAGTATGGAAGGAAGTGTTATACCACCATTCAGCGAGAGGAAACCATTTGACCCAATGTGTCTGTTTATCAAATACAAATCAATGAAGATATCCTTCCAAACATTTGTTTACTATCTCATTTTTCCCATCATATTGAGGATGATAAGATGAACTATGAGCTAACTGAGTACCAAGACAAGAAAATAATTTTGTCCAAAAATTTCTAGTGAAGGTGGTATCTCTGTCACTTACAATAATCTTTGGGTTTCCATGTAGCTTTTGAATTGTTTCCATAAATGCAGTAGAAACTGTACTGGCTTAAATGGATGAGATAATGCACAAAAGTGTGCATACTTGGTAAGTCTGTCAACTACCACCATGATGACACTCTTCCCTTCGGATTTGGGTAAACATGTGATAAAATCCATTAAAACTTCCTCCCATCGTTGAATTGGAATGGATAAAGGTTGTAGTAGACCCGAGGTCTTAATTGTTTCAACTTTATTTTGTTGGCAAACCAAACATTCCGCCACAAACTTTTGAATATTAGATTTAAGGCCATCCCAAAAAAATTCCTTCTTAACCCTATGGTAAGTGTTTAAAAATCTTGAGTACCCTCCTAAGGGAGAGGCATGCAATTCCATAAGAATCTTTTGTTTGAGTTGGGAATTCTTACATAGGTATAAGCAATCTTTGTACCATAATGAATCATTTTTTCAACTAAATGTATCATATGCACTGGGATCTTGTTGTAACTTTTGACTGAGTTCCCCCACTTCTTCATCATTCTTCCATTCATCCCTTGCCTCATTTATCCAATCTGGTTGGATAATAGATATAGAACAAAGCAATGCTTCCACATCCTCATCCTTTCTTGAGAGTGCATCTGCCACAACATTTTGCTTCCGTTTTTTGTAGATGATTTCAAAGTCATAACCCAACATCTTTGTGACCTAGTTTTGTAGCTCTTCTAAAGATAATATTTGTTCTAAAAAGTATTTAAGACTTTTATGATCTGTCTTTACCTTGAAGTTTCTTCCCATTAGGTATGGTCACCATTTCTTAAGTGCATGTAGTATTGCCAACATTTCCTTCTCATAAATAGCTTTGTGTAAATACTTTCCCTTGATTGGATGACTTTGGAAAGAAATGGGTCTTTCTTCTTGCATTAAAACAACACCAATTCCATTTCCTGAGGCATCACATTCCACAATAAAGGTTTTTGTGAAGTCTGACGTAGCTAAGACCGGTGCTTGGCACATTGCCTCTTTAATATGTTCATAGGCCTTCGTTGCTTCTGGAGTCCATAAAATTGAATCTTTCTTCAATAATATTGTTAGAGGTATTGCTATTCTCCCATAATTCTTAACAAAATTGCGGTAATACCCTATCAAATTGAGAAATCCTTGTAGATGCTTTATGGATGTGGGGATTTTCCATTCCTTAATGGCTTTAATTTTGCTGGGGTCTACCTTAACACCTTCATAAGATACAATATGACCTAGATATTCCACCTCTTGTACTCCAAAGAAACATTTGGAACTTTTTTCATATAATTGTTTCTCCTTCAATGGGTTGAGCACCCTGTCAACGTGTTGAACATGATCCTTCCAAGACTTGCTATAGATTAGTATATCATCAAAACATACTAACAAAAATTTTCTAAGAAAGGATTTGAAAATGAATTCATCAAACCTTGAAATGTCGAAGGTGCATTGGTAAGGCGAAAAGGCATGACTAAAAATTCATAATGACCCTCATGAGTTCTAAATGTTGTTTTTGGAATGTCTTCAGTCTTCATTCCGATTTGATGATATCCTGAACGAAGATCCAACTTGGTGAAGTAAATCGATATATGCAATTCATCCAATAGCTCATCAATGACAGGAATGGGAAATTTATCTTTAGTAGTGAGCTTGTTGAGCTCCCTATCATCTAGACACATGTTCCATGATCCATCCTGCTTGTGCACCAATACTACTAGAGCAGAGAAAGAATTTTGACTAGGTTGAATTATACCAGCCTCTAGCATTTCTGCAACCATACGTTCAATTTCACTTTTTTGGGCATAGGGATACCTGTAAGGCTTGATGTTCAGAGGAACACTTCCTAGAATCAAATGAATAGCATGATCATGATCACAAATAGGTGGGAGACCTTTGGGAATCTCAAATACCTTGGAATGATTGTCCAAGACTTTTTGGAGATATAGAGAAATAGATGATTTTGATGTGGGAACCTCTAGTGAACATAATTGTGCAATTACGCACCATTTTTCTTTCCTTAGAAGCTTTTTCATTCCATTAGAGTTGATTATATTTCTTGGTTTCCCTGTGATACCTCTTAATTCAACTTCCTTTCCTTCTGAAGAAAATTTCATGAAAAGTTCTTGAAAATTAAAAGCTATTGTACCCAAGGATTGTAGCCATTGGACTCCTAGTACAACATCAGCACCACCCATTGGAATGGAAAGCATTGGGCTATTCAATACATATTCTCCCATGGATAGCTTGATATCATGGCACTTTCCAGAGAAATCTATGGTTCCTCCACTTGCAACCATCACGTGACACTCTAGTGCTGGATATAAGAAGCAATTCAATTCCTTGGCTATCTTACAATGAATAAAATTATGGGTACTTCCCGAATAAATAAACACTATTACCTTTTTCTTCTTGATATGTCCTTCTATCTTAATAGTTTGAGGAGTGGGAATTCTAGCCAATGCATTACAAGATATGGTTGGATTCATTTCTTCTTTCTCTAGGGTTTGTACCTGGTGTATATCCTCTTCTTTTGGTCTTTCTTTTTCCTTTTCTTCCTCCTCTTCAAAATCTATGTAAAATAATTTCTTCTCAACACACTTATGACCTTTATTGTATTTGCTATCACAACTATAACAAAGCCCTTATGCTTTTTTTCTTCCAATTTTTGGGGTGTCAACCTTCTAGGTTGTGGATGGCTGGGGGAAACAACACTTCCATCCTTATAGTTGTGAGTGGTAGGCTTCCTTGTTGCCATAATTTTTCTTTCCATTTTTCTTGCCAACCTGAATGCCTTCTCCAATGAGTCAAGTTCCCAAGGGCAAAACTCATGTTGGATGTTATCCTTTAAATTCCTATGAACATATCAATCCTATGCTCCTCTGGAATATCTTTTACCCTTATATTCAATTTTTTGAAGTCCTCAATGTGCTCCTTCATTGAACCCTTTTGTTTTAGGTTTATCAATTGGCTAAAAAGAGTGTTGTTTTTCATATCCTCATAATGTGTTGTCATTTCTTCCGTAAAAATTGCCCAAGTCACAATTTGTTTACGAGAGAAAAGCCATTGATAGCATACAAACTGGTTTGGTTCCAAATGTAAAGTTCCAATGCGTACCTTTTGTGTGTTTTGCACATTATGGAGATCGAAAAATTGCTCCATCTGTAGTATCCATGTTACAGGATCCTTGCCATCAAACTTCCTCATATCAATCTTTGGAACATGGTGTGTCTTTGTTCCAATGTTAGAGTCTATGAAATAATGATTAACATTTCTTTTGTTCTCTTCATGAGTTTCCTCTACAACATTTTCGCCATTAGGAAGCCTTTCTTGTAGCAACTTTGTCAACCTTTCTTCAATCCTTCAATGTATTTCTTCAAATCTTCCATGTTTTCATTCTTCAAATCATGATTAGCATTCCTTTTGTTCTCATTATGAGTTTCCTCTCCTACCTTTTTTCTATTAGGAAGCCTTTCTAGTAGCAATGTTTTCATACCATCCATCTTAGCTTCCATGCTATCCATGTTAGTTTCCACACCATTCATCTTAGCTTCCACACCATTTATCTTAGATTCCACACCATTTATCTTAGCTTCTGTTAGCTTTTGTGAGAGTGAAATTTGTTACACTTGGTCTCGTAATTTTGATATATCATATAGCATTTCTTCCTCTTCTTCATGAGTCATGCTAGAGCTTTCAGGTTGTTTACTAGGTGTTTCCATTTTCTTTCTTCGGGCATCAATTACCGATAATAATGCTTCACTATGCCCTTTGAATTCCTTCAAACTATTTTTTCAAACCAAGCTTATACAAATATTTAAAAAAAATGCACACCTTTTTTCACTTTGTAGGCGCTCGATATTGAATCTGATGTATCTTTGTAATTTCTGATCTTCCAGTTCTAAAATTTCGACCTGCAGTAGCTCTCTATGTCCTCTTTCCAATGCCACCAGTCTGATCAAAATTGGATTCTTGAAGAAAACATTATGCACAATTTCCCAAGATGACCTAATTATATACCTTTTCACAAGACCGAACTTGTATGAAGTGCCAGGTATCACTGTTTTGATCTTAAGACCTGAAACATATACACCAAAAACTACAAGCCGTCCTCTTTATGTAACTTCTTACGAAATTGCAATTTGATGCTCAGAGAGAAAGTTATGACGATTCCCAAGGTCACCTGTTTGGGATGTAATTTAGGAGCCTACAGAAACCCTAACTTCTTCAGATTATATATTCGAAAATATAGCGAGAAAATATATGAAATTTGAACCCAAGGTTTACCCCAATTTCTTCTCAAATGGGTTTCTTTTTTTTTCACTTCTAAAACATCGCATAAAAAGCGTTATAGCAAAAATTCCATGATGTCCTATTTTAGATGAAATTCTGGAGCTTGCAGAAATCCTAACTTCCTCAGATCATATCTCCGAAGTGGTAGCGCAAAAGTATCTAAAATTTGGACTCAAGGTTCAACGTGATGTCTCCTAAAATGGTTTTTTTTTTGAGATTCTGAAACGTCGAAAAAAAAAGTTATAGCGAAAATTCCGCGATGACCTGTTTGGAGTAGAGAAACCCTAGAATCCGAAGCTCTGATACCAAATGTTATGAAACTAGCTCACAAAAAGATAGAAAAGAATGATAAACGCCTTATAATTTAGCCTCTTCGAGAGGGCAACCTCCTTTACATTACACAAATGAACAATTCTTAGATGATTCAAATGAAAAAACCTCCTTTCTATATATAGGATTCTAAGGGGTCACAACATAACCCAAGCTGACCTAACCATAATAATATAAAGCCACATAAATAACAATAGTGGGCTTCTGGGGTGCACAATAATAACAATATGGGGACAATAGGGTCACAACAATGACAATAAGGGATACAATGATAAAAGTAATGGGGTAATCACTAGTATTATAGGGACCTAACACAAGTGTTCATGACGAGTACCCCGATCAACGTGGCTACCAGGTCACAATATTGTCAAACTCCTACCCCGTCGGTAGGGAAAGAGAAAGAAGGTACCCCTTCTTCTTCTGCCCTATCTAGTTCTGGTTCTCTCTATATAGAGCGACCTAATCCTGATTCTACCATTTGACCACCTTCTTGAGGTGTGCTTCGAAAGTCCTCATACAATCCTAATGCTCGAGCCGCTCAACATTATAACATTGTTTAAGATTTAGCTCAAGATCTATCAGTAATGTCTGCTCTCAAGGTCCTTCAAAGTTGTCATTCTCAGCAAAAATCGTTACTGTCGGCTATTGGGGGTATTGATCTAGCCAACTATAATCTCATCTGTTTTGACCTGGAAAATGACGTTTCACGTTTACCTCATCAAGTTTCCTTTCTCATTCAGGTAATGATAAATGACAAAACCATTCATAGGACCGTCATCAATGAAGGTGCTTCTACCTGCATCATATCTATTGCTTGCTCGAAGGAAATTGGTTCTCCTACTCTGAACTAGTCCCGTAACACTTTGGAAGCTTTTAACAGGCGTGATTCGCGACCATTCAGTGTCCTTCCCAACCTTGCCATTATGTTGTAGGGCAAGATGGTACACATCGAAGTAGAGATCGTTGACGCTAATCTTAACTACAATCTTCTACTCGAACGGAGATGGACCCATGCCATGCATATTGTAGCCTTCTCCCTTTTCCATGTGATTCATTTTCCCCATCAAGATAAGATAGTCACAGTCGAACAACTGTCCTTCTTTACCTCTTCGTCATAAGATGGAAATGTTTTGTATGTCAAGCACACCGGTACTCCTTATGAGACTGTGGGTGTAGGAATTTTCAAAGATCTTTCCTTGATGAGAATATTTCCACTCCCACCTCCTCATGTTGCCTTTGTCAACATGACTTTGGTCAAGTTTGATACTTGGGTCATTCCCTAGCCAGATCTTGTTGATATATGGGGTGAGGTTATGTCGTTAAGTCCCCCCGAAATTGATTACGTGGAAATTGTTTTAGCGTCACCTTCGATATCCTCTAATCATCCTATTTCAAGTTCATATCTCGACTTGTCTTCTCATTCCCCATGGCTTGGTTTTAGCTTGGTGGTCATGTCTATGTGTCTTGAGAAGTTCTCTTCTCCACTGCTAGTTGACATGTCAGTTTCTCCTAACATTGTCAAGATATTTCAACTGAGGGCACCTTTATCTCTTCATGGATTTAGGTTTGTTCTCCCTCCCCGAGTTTTTACCGATTTCCCATTATTTCAATGGGGTTGTCATCTGACTCGTAACCCTCCCTCACTCAGGGGGCATGGGGGCACAACCTTATATAAGTTCTACTCTATTATTTTGCCGAGTCGATGCTTACTCGTCATGTCAATGGTAAAACTCCGGTATTCATCTATGTTGACTGATTACCTGAGTCCGAGCATGGACTCTCTCAAAAGGTACTATGCTGAGGTCATCTTTCATTGTTACTTTTGTACAATAGTGTGTTATTCATTTTTGTACAGTGTGGTTTGGTGTGTTATTTTCTAAGCAACTTTCCTTGTTATTATGTTTTTTCTTGCTTTGCAGATGTTGGTGTCTCCTCACATAGGTTTCCTTGATGGTGCTTTCCATAGTACTTGAAATCTACCATCTGCGGCATGGGTCATTTATGACCCCCATGGTGAGTTGATTGATCTTCAAGGTATATGTGTAGGTTGAATAACTAATAACGTCGCTAAGTATAGCGTAGTTATTGAACTATTGTTAGAAGCTATCGCCCTCGGCATCTGGGAATTGGTTGTCAACTTTGATTCAAAGGGAAATATTCTGTTAGAAACCCTCAGATATTGAGAATGTATCTACGTATTCGTGTACTAGAAAGAAATTTTGATTACATTACATATCATCATATTCCTAGACACATGAATACATTAACATATGCATTAGTTAATTATGTGTTGGATAGACATTTGCGAAACATGTAAAAACAAAAAAAACAAAAAAAATTGTACCATAGTAAGTAAGTACAACATATGTGTGTGTGTGTGTGTGTGTGTGTGTGTGTGTGTGCTGGAAATGTTTTTCATACATCAAAACATCAAAAAATAATATGTGTGTTCAAAATACATCAATGGCTCACAGGCCTTATACATCCATGGCTCGCAATCCTAAAAAATGTGGAATGATAGACCTATGCACTAAACAACATGATGCTCATCATAGCATGTAACTTCTTGGACTATGCGAGTCAGCAAACGGTGGATCCGATCTGACACCCCCACTGTATGCCTCTGGTATTGGCGTGGGACATCACCCATATGGGCATACTCTGGGATCCCATGGGTCAAACCCTCATGATTCCACACAATCTCCGCCTTGTTGTCACTTCCCTCCTGATAAGGAGAGACATTGAACTGTTGAGAAACGTTCCTGGCAATCGGGGACATCTCGGTAAGGCATTCTAGACCAACATCTGCATTCATAAAATCAAAATGTTGTGAACAAATATATCTAAAAAAAAATAAAAAACATCAAAAAATAAAACGTGTTTGTTTTTTACCTCCATCATCATAATCCTCCCCCTCTAGGAGCAGCATATCTGGATCTCCGCGAACGTCGATACCACTATAAGGCCAATCCTCCACTATGATCAACTTCCGTCGTACCCACGAGAAAATGGTGGGCTTATAGGACATTTATTGGCCCCCAGTAATCCTGGAAATAAACTCACTCCAACGAACCATTCGTGGGTTTCGTGGCATTGATGGGTCCACCTCAGCTAGCTAGTAGTGGAACAATAGAACCCGCTCGAAGAAGAAGGTCACTAGCATAGACCCACAGAAAAACTACTTCATATTTCCCACCTTAGGTTTTGCTAGCTAATGCTTCATGTTTATTTTCTTAGTTTCCGCCTAGTTGAATATAGTGGGCACCGTGCAGTCAATAGCATACTGAAAATTCAACTTGTTGGACTCATGCGATGCTTGGGACCATTGATGGTCAGCAGTAACACTCTCAACACAAGATCTTGAACTGTCATAATCTCGATCTTGCCACTTTTAGATTTGAGAGCTTCTAGGCAATGTTCAGCAAGTAGCATGGTCATACTTTCCCCAACCGGCCTCGACCCATATATATTGAATGGCTCCCCTCTTCGGAACAGTCCTGTGATGAAATAAATGTCTGAGGTTTCCAACTCCACCTTTTGGTCACCAATGATGAAAATCTCCCAATTCACGTCCCAACGACTAATTAGATGCCACAGAAATTCTGGTTGAGCCCATAGACCTGGTGTATGGAAGAATTTGAGGAGCCCATAGTTCCTCAAAGCATCCAAGCAATTTGGGTCATCCATTGCTTGAGTGTCAATATCCTCATGCTCATGTTCTTTCCAAACCACCATTTTTCACGATTTTTTCCTTGCAAAAACAATATAATCAAGTCAATAATCATCTTTGGCCAGAAAAATTTGGATTCGAATGGTCGAATTGAGAAAATACATTAAAATTCTTTGTTCACAGTGTCGGCGTGTCTATTTTAAAAATAGTAGCACTGATGGCGCGGTTGACAGTCTTAGCAACCCCCGATCGTCACGATTCCGTGCCCGAAAATTGCTCCGACCGAGGGAATTTTTTTTTTGCCAAAACCTCCTCATGAAATCTGAAAAGTGGATAAAAATAGGTGAAATAAGTATGAAAATGAAGCTTAAGGTCTTGGCTCTTACCTGCA
The DNA here is from genome assembly GCA_031772625.1 of Pinus tabuliformis. NCBI lineage: Eukaryota > Viridiplantae > Streptophyta > Pinopsida > Pinales > Pinaceae > Pinus > Pinus tabuliformis. Next base: position 841,501,544 of record CM062805.1, read on the forward strand.
ACTAACGACTCGATGAATGATCTCCCGGATCTCCCACAATCTACTCCCAAAAAATTAGGGCACAAATGGGTAAGAAATCTCTTCACACAAATGTAAAATGGTAATTGGTAAAAAATAATTACTTTTGCCTCATTTTATTCATTTTTTCATGAAATATTAGGGTTTTTGAGTATTTTTGACCTATTTTGCCTCAGAACTAGATAATACATTTACCTTTTTGTGTAGCGACAGGTGACGGATTGTCGATGATGGTATTGGAGTCATGTTTCAACTCTTTTCTCTACTCGTAAAACTCAAATGAAAATATCGTCGAGTATTTTTCCCTTTTTGACTCGTAAAAGAGAATAAAATGGGGGGTCTTCTTTCAAGCTCTTTTTTTACTCTTTAAACACAAAAAGATTGCCAAGCTCTTAGCATTTTGAACTCATTAAAGGCTATGAAATGTCATTCACCCAGTATATGTTTACCCCTTTTTCAGGCTGGGATGCACTATTTATGAAAAAGGTACTTCTTAACTGAAATGGTCAAGCAGTTCTCTCAAGTATCATTTTCTATCTTTTCGGGCTCGGGAGACACAAATGTATGAAAAGGGACCATGTGGGGTTTTATTTTTCGTGTATTTTTCAAACTCTTTAAACATTAAAAATATACTGAGTTACCCCTTTGTTGGACTCATTAAAACATTAAACGATATTGGATTCGTCCCCATGATGAACATGAGCTTCTCCTTCCTAGGGTTCATTAAAACATACTACGTCAGATTCATTTGAAGGATGAACTTACAGTGAAAGAATATGCTATCCCCTTCAAGCTTGTGATAAAACATAATTGGGGTACCTACTAAAAATAGTGGGGGAAAATTTGGAAATTGTATCAGTCATGTCGGCAGCTCACTCTTGAACATGACACTTTCTGCTTCATGTCAAGTTCGAACATCCTCCTTTTCATTTGACCTCCCTGGGTTGGGTCACTCATTTTTTCCTTCCATTTGATCTATGCCACGTCATCATGACCACTGATCCTATGGGTCCAACAACTACCAAACTCCAGAATCATGTCAATGATATGTTCAAGAGTCAGTCCTTCTGCAATTACACTTACACCTGATTCTCTGTATCATCTGAAATAATTTGCATCCCTTTGTCTCATGTCTATGATGTGGGATACATCATGACCCTCCTTCGACATAGTCACTTCCTTTCAACTTCAACTCACTATCTAGGAAGCTGGCAGAGAGACTCCCTTCCAGTACCTTAGTGCTTGCATGCCCTAATGGAAAGTTCTTCACACTTGATGAAAATTTCACATCACTGGCTTTCGATTAGGTGATTTCATGGGTGTTCAACATCAGTTCCTTTATTCAAATTCCGTGAACTGTGCTTCCAACACCTTGAGAGCCATTGTCATTATTGGTGGTTTCTCTCGTGCTTGTTAACGATTCACATCATTGACCAGTAATCAAGCAACTTCCAAGCATGTTTGATTTCAACACATTCATTCAAGTGTTAGGATTTTCACTTTGATTGGGTCGTTTGGACCGTAAGACCCTGGGCTAAGATTACACAAGTCTGGGTTGTGAGGCAATGTGACATGGTCATGTTGAAATAAATGTCTCTTTAAAATGGATGGCTGCGACCATACCATGAGTTTTTATATGTGATCCTTCTCATTATTGGATGGCTACAACCATACCTTGGTTTTGCTATGATCCTTTCTCCTAGATGGCTACGCCCATGCCTTGGATCCATTTACATGATCATTCTTTGGATGGCTGTGTCCATACCATGATTCATGTATCGTTATTCAAAGTTTTCAGTGATGTATATGTATCTATTCTTGCTTGCAAGTTTCGATGACAGACTCTGGTTCCCCGCTTCCATTTGTAAAGCATTTCACCCCTCACTCTAGTTTGGCCTTCACGTTTTAGGGTGCACCTGTTACAAAAAAATTTGTCACTGTCCCTATACACCCCATCTTACGATCCTGGAGGACCTATAAAGTGTACCTGACGTGCTTTCCCTTCATGAAGAAACTCCCAGTATGTCCCTCTTCGTGAGCAGAATAATTCCCCTTTACATCATTTCCCAAGAATCTTCCTTCTATCCCAGTTCACAAGACTGAAGCTACTGACCAATTTCTCCTCACGTTGATGTACAAAGCTTAAAACTAGCCCTCCCACCATTTGGATTGACTGAGCCCTTTTCTAGTCGTGTTGATCGTCTTATGTAAGGTTTTTTAAATAAGGAGTCGAAGCTTCCATGTCTAGAAGCTTCGTAATGGAAGTCTGGTAGATGGCTGGGTGGATAGAGCCGAGGAAGTCAGTTTGGGCTCCTTTACCCTATTAGGATGGAATAACCTCAAGAGATAAGACCTTCTCCAATGATTAAAGGAACCATCTCCCATCCATCGAACCTATATAAACCTCTCTTTTTCCCAAGCAAAATCTAGTTGGAGTTTTGGAGCAAGTTTGAATAATCAGCAAATCATCTATAGCTTGTAGCTTTCTTAGGTGTATTTGAAGGAGAATAGTGTGATTTTGGTTTGTCTTGAGACTAGAGGGAAAGAGGCTTTAAAATTTCTATTGTTGGGGCTATCCATGAAGTTCTAGCAGAAGTGTGGGAACCCAGATACGTCGGAGGAGACCAACAACGTCAAGGCACCGGTTGTAATCTCTTTATGATTTATATAAATTAAACTATCGATTCATTTCCTACATGAAGTGTCATTTTACATATTTATGGCTTAATGTCCATTGACTTATTATGCAATCTAAATACAATATTGTATGCTATCACATTTGTTGTTGTTGTTGTTTTCTTGTTTCAGGTATTTGAAGGAAGGAAATGGAAGATAGTTGGAGTGAAGAAGCAAGATCATCACCAAGTAGAGTAGCATTCTAAGAGGTAGGCCCTCTTAATTGATTCTAGCTTAATGAGATTTTCAATAGATTATTTTTTTTCAGCTAGACCTGCTCTCTTGGGCTAGAGGAATTGTTTGTGTCTGCACTGAGAATTTACCTGCACAACAGAGATCCCTTTTACTTCATCGTCCATGTTTGCATGTCATCAACAACAACATGCAAGTTCATCAAGATATGTGCTCTTATACAACACCACTACTACTATCCGTTGAGATGGACGACTGCCTTGTGCATGCTACCAAACTTGGAGTACAATGCTCACATAACTATTTCAAGGGACAATACTTCATCTAGTATTGCCTTCTTTAGTTCAGCTCAGGCAAACATTGTCACCAAGTCTCCTCCTTGCTTGGCCATTTGTAGTTCCTTTTCCATTCGCTCATTCGCAACTATTAGGAAGTGAACACTTGAGCTAGTGGCTTTGACATACGCTCTGGTTGCATCAGCCAAGGTAGCTGGATGCTTGCGCACATCAATCATGATCGCTCGTTCCTCAACTTTCACAGGAGATGTATGATCCTTCGAAGTTCACACTATACGAGACTACAAAACTCTATCTTGGGAATCGTCGAAAGAGATGTTGTGCATCTATTCTTCCAGATGATCACCAAGGATTTCAGTTACTCCTTCGTCATTCAAGACTTGGTCATCATCTGGATGCATTAAAGCGGGTCAGTCGACCTCTTTATGGCGAGGCATGAGGTCTGTGTCCTATTTGAACTCCTACTGCTCCATGTCTGCATCCAACTATTGAAGTGCTTGTTCTATCTCATGAGCGAAGTCTTGCCCCTGGGATGGTCCACCCTATTCTCCTAATGCCAGTTGTTTTGATGAATCAACTACTTGTATGGGTGGTGCTTCATCTATTTGCACATGTTGCACCCTGTGTTGTATCTGCTACTGATGCACTTGTCTCTCCTGTTTACATAGATCTTGTTCCTTTCAGAGTTGCTCCCTCAGCTCATCCAACTCCTTCTCTACTTCTTCCATTCTCTTCTTATCCCTCTGACTTCACACGATTCGCTTGTCGCACTGGTGCCTCTTTGCATCTGTATCCACAACTTCTTACTCTACAACTGGATCTGCTCGAAACTTGTAGCTTTGCTCCTCCTCAATGGGATCGACAATCTTCCTCTTACCTTTGTCATGCACTGGTATGCTTGCCTATGCCACCATTGCTTCTACTGCTGCTACTGGGGCTCTCCGTGACGCTACTTCATGTTGCTTCACTAACCACTCCACAATGAAGCTGACTTGTTCATTGGGTATGGAGAAGATTTAGAAATATATCCATGGGTCCTCCTCAGCCTAATAAAACACCTTGTGGAACCAGTTAAACTGAACTCTCGTGCAGTGATCTTCCACAATGCAATGTGGGTCATACGGATTGTAGCTTCGAAGGTCGAGTGGATACTTTCTCATCTGTTATGCTTCGACATCTACTTTCTTGATACTCCGGATCTCATATAACCCAATCTGCAACAGAAGAGCGGGCCAAGGTGCCTCCTTCTTCCAATCTAGTCTAGTTGTCAATCCTATTGAGATGTGATATTGTACTTCTTGCATGACACGTACGCCCAAGGAAAACTTCGGTAGAACATGCGGAGGCTTCTCTGCACTGAGCATTCGGATGAAAGTGATGGATGGTGAGGCATACCAATTCGCAATTCCCAACAATTCCTCCATTGATTCCTTTGACATGCACGGTGGACCTTGTTCAAATATCATATTGTATACAGAGGTGGAAAAATGATTGGACAATCGTGTGATTACTCCTCTAAAGCTACATTCAGACAAGAATTTGAAATATGTCTTCAAAACAGTCTTTGCTAGTGACCATGCCCAATCCAAGAATGGGAACTCCTATCGGGCACAGACTGCATCTAAGATGTTGGCGAACATGTGAATCTATATATGCGTACCTTCGAGTGACTATCAAGCCTTCTTTACTTGTTCCTTCGGCTGATGAGCCAATATTTCAGACCAGTTACATGGTTTTCCTTCTCTAGCTACTTGGTCCAGTGTGATCACCCAACTCTGTGGGAAGATTTCCGTGCTTGCTTGGCCATATAGTGGACAAACAAATATGACCAAGTATTGGTATGCCTTCCTCAGTATCTTTGTCTTGTATATCTAGTTGGGTGTCAACCTGAATCGAGCCGGCTCCTTTACCCAGTTCTTCAGAATGTCTCTAGAGTTAGCACTGTTGTTGGGTCAGCTAAATGGATTCTTCATGATAGTCATGGGATTGAAAATTGATACATCTCATCGTAATCTCATGCTGATAAGGTTGCAAGCTTCGTCCCACTGACACTGCTCAAGGTCATCGTCTCGTGATCAGTGTGGGATATAATCCAGTGTATCATGTCCATGCATGGGAATGCAGTGTGTCTGCACGCAATCCGGTATAAGGCATACTTGTGAATGTTCACGTACCCCTAATGGTCTTTGAGGCCTTCCTAAAAAGTTCCTGCAAATGTTCCATTTACCTCTTGACACTTCAGTTTGATGTCCCTATCTAGATACAACTTTGTATCTTCATAGATTGGTAAACTAGACGACACTCACTCAATTGTTGCTCCAGCTGCATTTCCATCAGTGTCCTATAATCCTGCTCTCTTCGAAGCCATTGATCTGGTACTACTAAGAGGTGGATGAACACTTGAAATATCTGGAGACAAGCAACATGCATGGTAAGAAATATTTCAACGAAAACCAAAGAAAATTTGAGGAATGACACAACACATACTTGGGAAGCCGATGGGCAAGATTACGCAATTTCTTCTGGGAGGTTGGGTGACTGGCTACCAGAACTATGAAAAAGGTAGTCTAGGCTATTTGGGAGGCAAGACTAGTTGCTGGACTTGCACAATGTGCAATTCGGACAGGTTGTTGGCTGTTGGGATTACGCAATGCACAATTCCAGCTGGGAGTGACTGTAGGCTCAGGGACTGCATTGCACAATTTTCTGGGCTAATAGTCACTATCCCTCAAAAATGTGAAAAATATTCTTAGAGGATAGTGCTGGGAAGAAATTCACATTTCTGGAGAGGAAGATAGAGCCTTCCTTCCCGAGATTGCGCAATGCTGTCTTAGTGAAGGTAGAGTCCAGGCCAAGGTTGGCCCGACTCGCTAATAGGCAACTGAAAGAAAATATGATAGTGAATGCATGGCGACACTAAGTGAAATTATAAGTGATTGAGGGTGCATGTAAACATGAATAAAAGATTAAGTAAACATATTAATATGAATGTGGGTGAGGCAATTCGCTGAATCGACGACAATTTGTACAAAACAGTTTCATGCATGTGACAATAGTGAGATAGCAATGAAAACTAAATCAAACCTAAGACAAGCTAGTCACATGTAAACGAAAAAAGCATTCAAATAAATCAAGAAAACAACACTGACACAAGTGAATACAAAAAAATGGCAGAAATGCTGAAAAATACAAGATGAGGCCACTTACCCATGAATAGCTAAGCCATATGTGTTGAAGAGTCCTCGATGTGTTGTGGGATGTTAGAGCTCCAAGATCAATGTGAAAGAATGAACTCTGATGCATCGAAAAAATAATTTTTAGCTCATGACGCACATGCCACAAATCTAGAAAAAATCAACACTTGGAGGAAAGTTTCTAAAACAACTTTGCATATAACCTCTAGCAACTAAAAATATCTCCCTGAATCATGGGATGCCTTTTTCATGTTGCCTTTTTCTATTTCAAGAAAAAGCAAGCTATGCATGCAAGTCAAGTTTCCTTCATCCTGGGTGGAACTGCTCAACTGAACTTCTCATTCATGAAGCTACTCAACTGCTTAAGGAAAATGCGCATTTCTAGTTGGGAGCTGGGCTGGCTTCCCAGGAGATTTGCACAATTTCTGTGCAAAGCAGCTAACTTCTGCCCAGATTTGTGCAAATTCTGGGCTAAGTAGCCGTGCTGGGGAAAAATTGCACAATTTTCACTGAGAGTGCTAACTGGAAGAATTGCATTATTCTGGAGCCCAACAGGATACGAGACAGGATTGCGCAATTTTTGGGGATTACATAATTTCTGGAGGGAAGGCTGGTTTCCCTTCTGAAATACGCAATTTCTTGGGGGAGATGCTCAACCTATAGTTGGACCAAGTCCAGGTGATCATCCTATGAGGCGAATGCATCAAGCTGTGATCAACAGGTTGCCTTTGTGCAAGAAAAACACTGAATCTTGTGTACTTGACGAAGCAAGACAAGGTGCTATGAAAGGTGTGTAGGGAGGCTCCAAAACGAAGCTAAGGAAAAATTTTGGAGGGTGGTTTTAGGTGGTACAATAGGCCTAATAGATGATAATGCAACAAATGACATGAGGGAACAATGGTTCATAGCGATTTTGAGATAAGTATGAGATCCCTACACTTAATTATATTGTTTACACCTGCAGGTTACATGTTGATGATATGTTTGATGAAATGTCTGACATGGATAATAGGGGTGTGGTTATGGTCTTGTTTAGCTTATTTATTTTGCATCATTGTTTCCTTGTATTTTAATGATCTCAATATATCACTCCATTCTAGGCAGTGGCCTGGGCTCTAGGCTTGAAAAGGTGGCTTCAATCTCGGGGCCTCTAGCATAGAACTAGCAATTTTGGCCCCTATTTGCTTGAAAACAAGCTTGTGAGAGTGACATTGGGTTGTTGGTCACTCCCTTACCCATATCATGATAGAAATTATGGCCTAAGAGATCCGTAATAGTAGTGGGACATAGGGATAGGCTGTCTGAGTGGCTGACTTGTCTCCCGAGGGTTCTGTTGATGATGTTGGATGACTGTGTGTGATCTTTCTGTTGATTTCACGTGCTTAAAGTCACATAGGAGGTCAAATATGATCATAGAAGACTCTCATCTCATGTTTACCCTGGTTGGCATTGTTACTTGGGTGGATGTGGGAGGAGGGTGTTACACTAGTTTAGCAGTTTTTGGGTCCTGAACACCTGGAGCAGTTTTGAACCCCTAAAAATCATTTTTTTGAGGTCCGCAGAAGGCCCATAGCCATAGGTAGGGGCCTACTAATAATCCTATATTAATTGAAGAGACATTTCCAAGAAGGTATTGTACATGAAAAACAAAGATAATATGACTAATTTACAACCACAGGAAGTTGGCTGCCCAGCTAACTGCAATCGGGCCCATAAACTCTTGGTGTTCCATCTCCTGGGGTTAGTGTTTTTGTTGTTTAGGGTTTTCCCTTGTTGTTCAATAATAAATAGACACTTGAGCCTCATTGTAACATAGTTCAAAGGAATGTAGCCACCACATCTCTTCGCAGAGATAAGTTACCATCACCCAAGCTAGTTTATTTCCATTTTGTTCGTAAGCATATTTCAATATTTTGATATTAATGAAATGAAGTGTTATTTTTGTTGCATATCTATATCTATGGTTACATCCATAATTTTTTGCAATCCTGTTTGAGTTCGGATCAGTGGTGTCAGAGCGGTTTGCACTTTCTTTGTTTTTCTTTGCATGTCCCCAATGAGGTCAAGGTATAAGGAGTTAGGGCTCGATTTGGTTGAACCTCTACAAGACAAGCCTCACAAACCCTAATGACCTCCCATGGTAGAAGAAAATAAAGACGAGGGGGTAGGAGATCCTTTCCAAATATTTCTTGAGGAAGCCCTCAAGTTACAGAGGAATGTGATGATGGATAATCTTGCCCAGATCCTTCAACGACTACCCACAGGCAATACATCTTCATCCAACAATCACTCTACAAGCGCCACTCCTTTTAAGGTGCAAGTTAAATTTGATATTCCCATATTTGAGGGCTATATATATACAGACACCATAGATAGATGGTTGAATCTATTGTAACAATATTTTTCGGTTCATGACTTTTCCAATCGGGAAAATATTTCTTTTTCAATTCTCAAAGTCGCCCCACACATCAAGGACTAGTGAGAATCCTCACTATTTTGAGCCGCACCCACTTGGGGTTCTTTCCGAGACACCATCAAGGAACAATGTTACCCTATCATGAGCTATGAAGATAAATACATAAAGTGGACCATGCTATGGCAAGGAAGGGACCAAGATGTGTCAGAGTTTGCAAATGTTTTCCATACCCTCTGCACAAAATTGGGTATCAAGGATTCTTAGTGGAATTTGGTACTAGAGTACCATGATTACACAAGTACATCGAGGATGAGATGGATTTTTGGACATCTCCTCGCTCAGCTCGACATACTGATACACTGTCAAGATTGAGCGAGTGTTTAAGCAAAAGAAGCGAGACTTTGGATCTGTGAATCCAAAGTAAGGAAAAGGTGCTCCCAAAACAAAGAGAAAATGCCAACCACATCTCTTCTTAGGGAAAACTTGCTGAAGCCACAAGAAAAGAAAAATTCTATGAATACAAAGAAGGAAAAAGGAAAATGGTGTCAGTCCCACAAGATATTCACTCACAAAATAAGTGAGTGCTCGACCAAGCAATCACTAGTGGCTGAAGTGGAGGCTTCTGAATCAGAAACATGTTCCTACTCTGAGTCAAAATCTGATAAGGGGAATGAACAAAGGAATAAAATGATTGATGCAAAGTCGAGTGCCACCATTGGCACCACCAAGATCTAGAAGAATGAGCCTGAAGATCCAGCGGAGGGGGAACGCCTCTAACACTCAAAGATGTGGGTGAAGGGTTCTCCACTTCAGTGCATTGTAGACACCAGGAGCCAAAAGAGCCTCATTTTAATAGAGGTTGTGAAGTGGCTATTCCTACTAACAATAGAACATTGGTAGCCGTACACCATCGGGTGGCTTCACCAAGGACAAGATCTCCGCGTCAACCAATAATTTTCCCTTCCCTAAAACATCAAGCCCTTCATGGATGAGATACTGTGTGATGTTTCTCCTCTTGAAGTATGTGATGTATTATTAGGACAACAATTGTGGAAGAGACATGTTGTATATGAGTCTAAACATCACTCTGTGATTATTACTTTGAGCAATAAGTTGTACAAGGTATCGGAGGTAACCCCGCTTACTACCATCTCTTTGATCACTGCAAAGCAATGTAGTAAGATCATTTCCCAGACCAGGATTTTTTTTTCCTTATGCTTTTCACTCAGGGAAAGAAGAATATTTCGGCCACTTATTCCAAATAGGGATCCTCTACACAACAACATCAGATTGACAAGGTCATGGAGGAGTATAGGGACATTTTCGTCTCACCTACAGGAGTACCTCTACACTGTCAGGTCAAACACTCCATCAATATGACCCCAAGCACTCAGCTATGCAATAGACGGATCTAACAACACTCTATTTTAGAGAACGATGACATCAAGAGGTAGATTCAAGAGCTATTGTAGAAAGGGCACATTAGGAAAGGCTCATCACCCTATGGGAGCCTGATTGTATTGGTACAAACAAAGGATAGGACCTTGAGACTATGTATTGGCTATTGGGCGTTGAATAAGATCATTGTTCAGAATAGGTACCCAATCACACAGATTGATGACCTCTAGACTAGCTTAAGGGGGCCAAATATTTCAACAATATTGAATTGAAGTCCGGTTATCACCAGGTACCCATCGAACCATACAATGTTTTAGGGTCCTATAATCTATAGGATCTAAAGGTAATTGAGTGATGTATCTCAGAAATCTTATTTTGTAAATACTTGTCATCTGCCAATGATTTCCAAATCAAAAAGAAAAATAGAATAAAAAAATAAAAGAGGGTATAAAGAAGAAGAATAAAAACAAAAACAAAAATATTGAAAAAAAGAGAAAACATTAAACCCCACCAAAAAGAAAGAAAGAAAAAAGAGAATAATATTGAAAGTGTTGCAAGTCTAAATTCCACCACTCATACATAGTTTTTTGCTTCACTTCTGTAGAATAAAGTTGTGTGCAGCTTGTTCAAAATTCCGCAATAAATTTCTTTAGTTTAGTCATACTGCTTAATCATGATTAGACTTCTTTAAATTTCTATAAATTAGATAGAGAATAAAGGTTTATCGAATAGTTTAATCTAGGTAAATCATTAGTTAGGTAGAAAATGACATTGATCCAACTATTCAATCTAGGTCAATAGGAGAAATAAGGGATAGGTTAGATAATTTTTCTTTCTGCACAAAAGAAAATAAAAATGGGCTTTCTAGTCTAAGTGCACCCTAGAGACTAAAATAAAAAAATTCTAGTCTAGCTAAGGGTAGGTAGATTAGGTGGTTTGCTTAAATATTAGCATGCATAAATTTTATCCTAAATCTGAGGATATGAAAAAGGGGTAGAAGTGCAAGCTATGCATTATGTATTTCAAAATGTCTATTATTAATCCCTTATCCTAAGTTTAAATGATAATTATATGCGTGGGGATAAATTTTTTCGTTTCCTTATATTTCCCCTTTATCCTAAGTTTGGAAAGAAAATCATACAAACATAAGCAAAAAACTATTTTGTCATTTTTTATTAACCCTCAATCACCTTCAGCATCTTGGGATCTAGTCCCCCACTAGGGGGGTGGTCCAGAAGGCAGTTTCTTCCACCGGGCCCTACTCCCTACGTGGTGTGTCGTAGCAATTTCGTACCCCCCTTGACGATATCGCTTACTACCCATCACCCCCTTTGGAAACTTCCTATCCTGTATCCGTTCCTCCCGCAGCCCCACCACTCCCCCTCAACCATTCTCCACATGCCACCTGCCTGGACCGTTGCTCCAATTAAATGTCTTCTCTCTTAATACATGTTTCTCATTTAATCTTCCAGGGTAATCATTCAGTAACGACCCCGTGCCATTTCCAACAGGTCTTTGCCTCCGTGTTTAAATAAATACCAAGCTTGTTATTCTCAATCTTTACTTTTCATTGCTTTCTGATATTCATTATTTCCTGTAGCGACCTCCTCCAAAGCTTCTTCACCACCAGCACCCCGACATTCGCCGATCTCCCTATTCTTTTTCGCCTCATAGACTGTTATCTTTTTAGTGCCTGGTAAGCCTCCTTTGTGCATTCATTTTGTTCAGAAACTGCTAAAATCATGCCTCCTAAAACTAAGACCTAGGACTAGGCCATTAATCAATTAATTCCACCTTCTATAGACCTGGATCATACACCGTTAGTAGACAGGGATTACTGGATCACTGAAAAACTCTGTGACTATGATTTCCTCGAGTTACATTGTTGGCTAGAGGATAAACACACTGATAAAACTGATGAGATATGACTTTGGGAGTCAAACCTCCCTCATTATATCTTTCCTGGGAGATTTCAAGCCCTAGAATTCACCAGAATATGGAAGCTTGTTATGTCCCTACCCAAAGAACCATAATTTCCCCTATAGGTGACATTTTGTTCACCATTACAGCCAAATCTATTGACCAAATGATGATGGCCCCTTCTGTGGAAAATGCTGCCCCTTTCTCCTTAGAAGCCCTCACCCAACTTTATCAAAAGTACGATTTTGTCACTAGAGCTAGGATTTTTGAGATTTTCCTGCCAGAGAATGCCCACTTTCCCAAGAAGAATCCTCCTTATCCTTCTTCTATTTTCCCTAATCATGCCAAACAAATTATTTCCATCCTTTCTCACATTCTAGGCTATCATTATGATCAGTGGGTAGATGAGCCCATTTTAGGATTCCTCTCTACATTTTCCACCGACAACAACCCCTCTACAATTTTCAATTTCATTCAATTCTTGGCTAACAATATCCATGAGCAGTTCATCAAGTTTCTCACAGAGCAGGTGTTCAGTTACACCTCTATTTTAATTTACATGTTCATCTACTATCAAGCAGAAAATTTCAATTTTGCATTGCAAAAATTGGATGATGCAGGGGAACAACAACCAGTGATCTTTTGGACCTCATTGGTCATGAAAGAAAAATAGGAATTCGCCTACAAGCAATTTATAGAAGACTTTGTTTATTCAACTATGAACATTCTCTATAGTATAGTGCAACCCAAGATTAGTGAGGAGATCAAATGAATATTGCATCTATCAGACCAAGCAAAGACCATATATTGGTACCTCTACCAAAACGACACTAAGATTAGAGTCTATGGATGTGAATTGGCCCCCTACAAGATCCCCAAGTACCTCCAAATGAGTATCTTTGCACTAGAATATATCAAGAAAATGTTCAACTCATATGAGATCCAATTTGTAGTAGTAAAGAAGAAGGCACAATTCAGGATGAAAACACAGGTGGGCCCATTTGTGTGCAACACAAGGACATCATGTGAGGAGGCAAATAAGATACTAAAGGAAATGAAGTTCATCTTGAGCTTCACATGGTCTTATGACCCCTGTGGCATCATTTCAAAACGTATAGTGGACAATAAGAATACTCCCTACATTCATACTTCTAGGCCAAACATAGAAAAATATGCCAATGGAATGGGCAAAAAATACCCTGCAAGAAGATGAAGAGAAGATTGTATCCACTTCCAGTTTGCAGACTCCTGTTCCTCAAGAAAAATCCAGCAAAAGGCCGAGGGAGGAAGGGTTGTCATCTACAACCGGGAGTGAAGCCAAATAATTTAGAATTAGTTACAGAAAGAGGCCCAAGGTGACTCTCAAACCAGAAGTATATAAAGAAATTGAAGGACAGGCAACTATCATCATCACAAATTCATCACTAGCAACCACCAAGTTGACTACATATCCTTTTGAACCTTCCTCTTGACAGGGTCATAAGGAGACTGAGTTGGAATCACACACTGTCCAGAAAGAAAAAGAGAAGACAATGTTTGATAGGTACAGAGAAATAAACCTTAGGAATGAAATCTTAAAGATGGCCTTTCTTGAGGCCTAGAATTCAACCCAAATCACTAGTTGACTACAAGAGCACCACCTTTGAGTTCAGTACAAAGGACATGCATCCCATTGATCAAATGGAGATGCACAAACAAACTGGTGAGATGATATCCTCCACTCTCACTAACACTGCCATGTCTTTATCCAAATTGCAGGTTTCCTTTGCAAATGTACAGTCACATTTGAAGATGGAGAAGGTCTCCTCCTTGGCCAAAGACAACAACTTCAAGTCTTTGGAAGACTTGGTGATTAAGATAGGGTATGACCCTAAGGATGTTATTGTTACTGAAGAAATTATTAAGAAGAAAAATTTAGACATTGAGACATTGAGGAAACAACTCAAGATGCCAGCTACAGAAGATCCAATGACCAAGGACATTGCAGAAGGTGAAGCTTAGAAAGAAGACATGATGAAACTAATTATTGACCAAAACATATAGATCAGGTAGATGGAAGAAAAGTTGGAAAAGTTGATAAAGGAGAAGGAAGATAGCTTGAAGATGGCCATTGTTCCCTTGGATGTTGTACCTCTTTCTCAATTTCCATCAACAGGAACAACAGACTCCCAGTTCTGAAATGGTCACATAGACATTGCAAAATATGTCTTTGAAATCAAAGGAAATTGAGACCTTATAGGGCCAACTCAAAGCTTTGGAAGCCCAAAAGGCTAAAGATGAAGTTGCTCGGGCTGCTGAATTGGACAAATCTTAGAGACTTTTGGAAAAGCTGCCCGAGGTAGAGAGAGATATATCTATTGGCCAGACCTTGGCCCAAGCCAAGGAAACAATTTGGATGAACATACTTGACTCAATGAATGAGATTTGGCCTTCTATCAAAATTATATTTGAGCAGAAAGAGTTAATAGAGAAAGCCACTGGTACCATTGTGCAAGGAAGGGAAAATCTAGGAGAAATGCCAACTGGAGTTACAAATATTATCAGGTTCTTAAATTGAAAGTCCAGATATGAGCTAGAGGAAGTGGGATTTAGTGACGAAACTACCACCATTCTGTAGGTCAAGAAAGTATTGACTAAGAGAAATCTTATTGACCAGTTGGAGGAAAGGTGTGAGACCTTGGAGCTACAGGTGAACAAATTTACAAATAGGATTGAAGCCTTAATGCAGAAGGGACTGCCCAGTATCTATGTCATTAATGAAAATATGATCGCTCAGGAGGACTATATCTAAAAGATAAAAGAAGTAGCCAAAAGAAGCATCAAGTTAAGTGGAATCAAAGGGACCATGACAACAAAGGCATTTCTGTAAACCATGTCAAACGACTTCCATGTGTATAATGGGGTAAAACACATTTTTACCCTAATAGCAACTTTTTCTAAGTATATAGAGGTAGTTGAAATCTACCGCAGGGTGACAAATTTAACAGTACCATATGAAAAGAGATGGGAAGAGTTACTTGATTCACTGGACTAAGGAATAACTCAACAACAACAAAAAATTTTGCCAACACAACAACCAACGAAAGTTTAGTTCAACATCGCATTTTGTTTTGAATGAGTCAGCAACAACAACCACCCAAATAAGGCCATCGTTTTCCTCAAGAGCCCACATGGCCTATTCTTTTGCCAGGATTAGATGATATTAGTTTGTAATTAGGCTAATAATACACTGTCTATTTGACAACGATTTTGTAAAGAATTATTGTAATTTTTATTATAAATACTTCACTATTTGAAGTATTAGTGTTGATTTCCGAATGTAATTTTTGCTTCATATTGTAATTTCGAAGTACTAGAGCATCGATAATATTGTTGGATTGTGTTTTGGACCCTATATTGTAGGTTTTAACCCTGTACAGAAATTACCTACATACGGATTCTAAAACACAGGAAATAAATAATGCAAGAGCATAACACATAAAACACATATACACAGAGATTTCCCTTGGATCCCAAAACCGGGACAACCAGCTTGATTTTCTATTATGTTCCTTTCAATGTTATAATACATATTTATACATGCCAAAGCATCCAATACCATGGAATGAAAACCATCGCATCCAAAACCATGGACCGAAAACCATTGCGTCCAAAAACATGTGCGATAATCATGCACAAAACCATAGGTGGGTCCGCCCAACCTAACATAGGGTCCAAAACCAAAATTTTCCGAGGCACTACCGTGGACCCCATAAAGTGGGGTTACGTGTAACCCTCAAACCCCCTGTTAACTACGTGGAAAGAATATAACACAACCCAACATTCTCCCACTTGTTGTTCTCTTTCCACAGGGGCCACAAGAAAGCTTAGTCATTTTTCCAGCCGTGAAACGCCCATTGTCTCTCTACACCAAGAGAAATTCTTAGAGCTCACAGATTTTTTCAATGTATCTACAATATTCTTCAAAGTGTCCACCTTCACCAACAACACCTTTTTGTATTCTATCATATCCCTCACAAAGTGACATTGAACATCAATGTGATTTGTCTTTGAATGATATGCAGGGTTCTTTGCCAAGAAAATTGCACTTTGGCTGTCACAGTCTATCCTTATAGCTTCCTGTACCAACCCCATACTTAAACACAATCTCTACAACCAAACTAATTCCTTGCTTGCATCAGTGGTTGCCATGTATTCTGCCTCTATAGTTGATAGTGCCGCTACAGATTGTTTCTAACTCATCCAACTGACTGCACCTCCAAGTAGGTTAAACACATACCGACTTGTAGATCTTCTCTGATCCAGATCTCCAGCCCAGTCTACATAAACAAAGCCATGAATATCCAACACTCTGTCCAATCCTGGTCTTCCTTGGTAGCACAAACCATAATCACTAGTGCCACACAAATACTTGAAAACCCACTTCACTGCTGTCCAATGCTCCTTTCCTAGTTTCTACATAAGCCTGCTCAATACTCCCATTGCATGTGCAATATCTAGTCTAGTACATACCATTGCATACATCAGGCTACCAAATACACTTGCATATAGAACATGGGACATGTCCTCTTCCTCTTCTTGTGTCTTGGGACATTGTTCAGCAGATAACATCACACCTACAGGAATAGGAACCTTCACCAGTTTACTATCCTGCATATTAAACCTCTACAATATTTTCTCGACATACTTCCTCTGGTTTAACCAGAGCTTCCTCTTTGCCCGATCTCTTTTAATTTCCATGCCCAAAATATAGTTTGCAGCACCAAGATATTTTATGTCGATTTTGGAGGACAATTGGGTCTTCAAATCCTAGATAATTTCTTTGTCATTTCCAACCAGCAACATATCATCCACATACAAGACCAGATAAATAACACGGTCACAAATTAATTTAAAATGCACACAGTGATCTACTTTGCTTCTAGTGAAGCCAAGTCCCCGTATAAATGTATCAAATTTCTGATACCACATCCTTAGTGACTGTTTTAACCCATACAAAGACTTCTTTAACTTGCATACCAGTTCTTTCTTACCCTTCATGGCAAAGCCTTCAAGTTGCTTCATGTATATTTTCTCTTCCAGATCCCTGTAAAGAAATGATGTCTTCACATCCATCTGTTCTACCTCAAAATCAAAAGCAGCAACAGTACATAAAAGTAATCTAATAGAAGTTACCTTAGCAACATCAGAAAAAATATCACCAAAATCAATTCCCGGCACCTAGGAATAACCCTTTTCTACCAACCAAGCTTTGTATTTCTCCACCTTTCCTTCTGCATTTGTCTTCTTCTTGAACACCCATTTGTTGCCAATGGGTTTCTTTCCAAATAGAAACTCCACCAGATCCCAAGCCTCATTTTTGTGGAAACATGCCATTTCATCAACCATAGCCTCTTTCCAGAGTTTTCCATCCCCTGAATCCACTACTTCCTTCATAGTTTTGGGATCATCATCAGTAATAGACAAAGAAAAATTTGAACAAAAAGAATATGGACTATACCTTCCTGGCTACCTTCTTTCTCGAATTGATCTTCTCACAGCTAGAGTTTGTGGCTCTTCATCTTCTAATTCCTCCTCTGCTATAGATTCTGATTCTTCCTCCTTTAGCTCAAACTCTATCTTCTTAGGTTCCTTTGGTTGGACTTCATGTTTAATAACATCTTTCACCTCTCTGAACACCACATCTCAGCTATACACAACCTTCCTTGCTACTGGGTTTCAAAGATTATAACCCTTTAAACCATCCTTATACCCAATAAAGATGCACTTTTCATATTTACTATCCAACTTGGTTCTTTTCTCCTTTGGAAAATGTGCATATGCATCACATCCAAATGTCCTCAAATGTTAAAAAGAGGGTTTCTTACCAGTCCATACCTCTTGTGGAGTCTTATCCTCCAATGCTGATGAAAGTGACATGTTGACCAGGTAACATGTAGTATCCACCACCTCTGCCCAGAATTCCTATCCTAACCCAGCACCACTAAGCATGCTTCTTGCCCTTTCCATCAACGTCTTGTTGATTCTTTCTACAACTCCATTTTGTTGAGGTGTATATGGAGTAGTATTTTGCTATGATATACCACACTTCTTACAGAATTCTTCAAATTCCTTGCTGCAAAACTCTCCACCATTATCTGTCCTCAACACCTTTATCTTCTTCTCTGTCTGGTTTTCCACCAAAGCCTTAAATTCTTTAAACCTTTCAAAGACTTCAGATTTCTTCTTAAGGAAATATATCCATGTATTCCTTGAGAAGTCATCTATAAATGATATATAGTACATAGAATTACCCAGTGATATAACCTTCATAGGTCCAAACACATCACTATGCACAAGCTCTAATATTTTTTTCACCCTCTTAGCACTACAGGGGAAACTCACCCGATTCTGGTTCCCATATACACAATTTTCATAGAAATAAAAAACCAGAGAGCTATTACTCATACCTTCTACCATACCTTTACCATGAAGTATTCGAAGGCCCTTCTCTCCAATATGTCCAAGCCTTTGATGCCACAACATGGTCTTCTCTCCAGAGACCACAGGATTTTCTGCTCCACTTTCAGGAACCATAGAACTATTGCACCCATCAATAACAGTGCTACCTTGCAGCTTGTACAGAGTTCCAATCTGAACTCCCCACATCAATACCAGTGCTCCCCAAACCATTTTGCAGGTATCCTTCTCGAACACTATTTTTACACCTACATCATCCAGCTTGCTTAGAGAAATTAGATTTCTGGTTGATGCAGGAATATGTAGAACACCTGGAAGCATTCTAACCCTTCCACCTTGCAACTTCAACTTTACTTTTCCGTGACCAATGATTCTAGCCTTCTTGTCATCCCCAAGAAGACATCACCACCATCATATTTCTCATACTTGCAGAACCACTCTCTATGGGAAGAGAAGTGAAAGGATGCACCTGAGTCAATCAACCATGCCTCATGATCTGCACGTGTACTTGAAGAAGCCAAGTACACATCCCCACCTTTATCTGAGGTGGTTTTCGCCTTTGCAGAAGGAGCCTCATCAGATCTCTTTCCTTTTCAGGAGCTTTATATTTACTGTCCCTTTTAAAGTGGCCTTCCTTTCCACATTTCCAGCACACCACCTTTACATGTTTTCTTGGAGATTTAGATCTCCCTCTAGATTTAGATCTCCCACTCGATGACTTACTTTTGTTTCTGTTCTGGGACCATCCTCATACAGACAAGGCATCACCATTCTGGCTCTCCATATTTTTCCATCTCATCTCCTCCGTCAGCAAGGCTGAGACTATTTCATCACACTGAAAGACAGTTGCATTGCTACCTATTGCAATAACCAGACTATCCCATGAATCTGGTAGAGAACACAACAAATTGATGCACTTATCTTCACCTGAAATTTTCATATCAACAAATGCTAACTAACTTACCACATTATTAAATGCATTCAGATGCTCTGTCACCGAGTCTCCATCTTTCATCCTCAAGTTATACAACTTTTTCTGCAGGAACAGTTTATTCACCATTGACATAGATTGGTAAAAAGTCCCTAACTTGTCCCACAAATCCTTCGTCATAGCTTCCCCTGATACATTCAAAAATATTGAATCTGAGACACACAATCGTATTGTGCTTTTGCCTTCCAATCCAACTTCTTCCATTCTTCATCGGACACTCCCATTGATTTAGTACCCGGATCTACCGCGATCCCCTGATCTTTATCCACCAACAGATCCTCCATCTTGAGTTTCCACAACTCGAAACTCTGACCATTAAATTTCTCGATCTCTATCTTTCCACTGCTTTCCATCTTCTTTCACCACCAGAATCGATCTCACAGATCTCCCACTGAACAGGGTCTACCACAGGCCCGAGCGAAACCCCTGAGCAACAAAGGCATCCCCTTGAAGCCAAAAAAAAAATTTGATACCAAATGTAGGTTTTAACCCCGTAAAAAAATTACTTTCATATGAATTCTAAAAAATAGAAAAGAAACAATGCGAGAGAATAACACATAAAACACATATACACAGAGATTTTCCCCTGGATCCCAAAACCGAGACTACCAGCTTGATTTTTCATTATGTTCCTTTCAATGTTACAATACATATTTATACATGCCGAACCATGGACCGAAAACCATCACGTCCAAAACCATGGACCGAAAACCATCGCGTCCAAAAACATGTGTGAAAATCATGCACAAAACCATAGGTGGGTCCACCCAACCTAACATAGGGTCCAAAACCAAAAAATTTTAGCCCATAAAGTGGGGTTACGAGTACCCCTCAAACCCCCTGTTAACTACATGGAAAGAATATAATACAACCCAACATATATTAGGTTGGGCGGACCTACCTATGGTTTTGTGCATGATTTTTGCACATGGTTTTGGACGCGATGGTTTTCGGTCCATGGTTTTGGATGCAATGGTTTGAGGTCCATGGTATTGGATGCTTCAACATGTATAAATATGTATTGTAACATTGAAAGGAACATAATGAAAAATCAAGCTGGTAGTCCTGGTTTTGGGATCTAGGGGAAAATCTCTGTGTATATGTGTTTTATGTGTTATGCTCTCGCATTGTTTATTTTCTGTGTTTTACAATTCATATGTAGGTAATTTCTATATGTGGTTAAAACCTACAAATATAGGTACCTTTTATAGGATTCATGTGGTGTCTTAAATGGTGACATTTTTCTTGTATTTATCTATTTAAACGCTATTATTTCTTTCCTCTATTTTTCTAAATATGAATTAATCAACAAAAACTATGATAAATAGGATTCGTTTTCAAGAGCGCCCTATTTTGGTTGTTGCTAATTTTAATTTTTTCTACTAAAGTAAGGCTAAATAATTCTTAATTTCTCTTTGTTCTCTATGGAACCTTACACTTCTTCTTTTCCACCATTCATTTAAACTATGAACATATCCATTTACGACAACCTATCTTGCCCTCTGAGAACTCCTGAAGAAAATTTGATGAAAAAACCCCAGTTTAGTTTATAGACTCCATAGCCCAATGAAATTATGACACTCAAATCAACCAAACCCAATCAAACAAAACAAACAAGTACAATCATATCTAGCCTAAAATTTATCTATTAAACAAAGCTAAATCATAGAGAGAGATCCCTCTCTAAAGCTGGAAGGGCTAGATCCTAGCTTCCAAATTGGTTTTGATGATGTCCAATGTGTTTACTCCCTCAACCTCAAAAATAAAAAACAACAACACAATGTGTGGAAAATTGTCTTCAAATCCAAGGAGGGCCTTTTCGAATGGTTGGTCATGACTTTCAGGTTGATGAATTCCCCCATAACCTTCATGATATTGATGGATGACATTTTGCGACTGTTCACCAATGCATTCATGGTGGTGTATTTAGTTGACATCTTCATCTTTAGCTAGAGTTGGGAAGAGTACCTCAACCATATTTGATAGTTTCTTCAAACCCTGCGAAAACACAAGCTTTGTGCCAATTTGGAGAAATGTACTTTTGGCATGACCCAGGTTCAATATCTGGGGTAAATCATTGATGAGGAGGGTGTACATGTTGACCCAACCAAGATACAAGTCATTCAGGACTGTCCAGCCCCAACCAATCTAACAGATCTCCTTAACTTTTTGGGTCTTACCAATTTCTACTGCAAGTTCATGTTGGGGTCACTCATATCACTTGGCCTTTAAGTCAAGACACCAAGGGTGGAGGGAATTTTTTTTTTTTTGGTCTGAAGGCTAACAGAACACATTTGTCGAGTTGAAGCATCACCTCTACTTTGCATCAATGCTCACATTACTAGACCTACAACAAACATTTTGGATAGAGACAAACACCTCTGACTTTCTTACTTAGTAGGGGAATCTAGTGGGTTACCATAGTGAGACAATTTCAAACACAGTCCAAAAGCATCCAACTTATGAAAATTAAAGGTATTCCATTATGTAGGCCTTTCGTTAATGGAAGCATTACATTCTGGGGAAGGAAACAATCATCCATACAAACCACTGACCCCTACAATTCATAAAAACACAGGGGAAGTTGCAGAATGATCACCATTAAAAATGGTCCACATATCTACAATAGTTCTATTTGAAAATTAAGTACAAGAAGCACAACACCAATAATGTTACAAGCTGCCTCAGCCGACCACCAGTCATGGTGATGATTACTGTGCTCGACTTGTATGGGAACGAGACTTCGAGGTGACCACATCTTTACAAGAGTGATCTAGAATTCGATAGCACATACCAAACACTCCTAGAAGGGAAGAAAGTTCCAAAATTTCACCTTCAAGATGCATTGTTATGCCACCTAGGAAACATATATGTTGCTTCAAGCGAGCGTGCCAAGATGATTTGGGAGGCGCACTACAATCGAGTCACTAGAAATTTTGGAGTAGAGGAAACAATGGCGATATTGAAGAAGTATTTTTATTGGTAGAAACTTCATCAGGATGTTGGGAAGTACATTAGATTGTGCACTACCTGTGCCATTACCAAACAGATCATCAGGAAGCAAGGCCTATATACTCCTCTACCTACTTCTAATCAACCTTGGGAATCCATCTCCATGGATTACATGTTGGGCCTTCCTTCTATAATCATGACAACGACTGCATGTTCATGGTCATCGACAAATTATCTAATATGGCCATCGTGGTGGCCTGCAAGAAGAGTATCACAATAGGGGCCACTGTTAAGCTCTTCATTGAGTGTGGGTACACTTTGGGATACCACAATCCATTATCTCAGATCGGGACAACAAACTCCTAGGTGGATTTTTTTCAAGCCTCTAGCTGATGCTGGATATTCAACTTACTAATTCCACAATGTTCCACCCCCAAACTGATGGCCAAACAGAGGTCACCAATAGGATGATCGTACAGATTTTGCACATGTATAAATCGAAGCATCCAGGCACATGGGATGAAAGCCTCCCCTATGTCCAACACAACTACAAAATATCTCTCCATAGTTCAATGGGCCATACCCCCATTCAAGTAGGTTTGGGATTTGAGCCATTATGTCCCATTAGCATGGCCATACTATTTGTAGCTACTCAGGTAGATTTGTCTCACATCTAGTCTAAATCCGATAGGGCTAACAACTTCATTGAGCACATTCAACAAATTCACTATAAAATCCATGATATATTGGAGAGAGCTAATGTTAAGTACAAGGAGTGCCATGATCAACATAGATTTTCGAACAAGTTCCAGGTGGGCAAGAAAATTTGGCTACACTTGGAGATGGAGAGGCTCACTGTACCCCGTCGCAAGCTTCTCCCGCTCTGATATGGGCCATATACCATCACCAAGGATGTAGGGGACAATGCCTTAGAGATCAACATCCCACCGTTCCTTGTTCTACACCCATTGTTCAATATAGACCGCACAAATTGTTCAATGTAGATCACCTTTGGCCATACTTTCCACCATTGTTTGACACATCTGACATTCTAGAACTCACACCAACAGAGCTAAACCCAGACTACATGGAAAAAACCACAAATGATCAGCTCATGGAAACACATATCAAGAACACTCACCAACAGAGGATCCAACTATATCAAGTTGTCAAAGAAGGTCAGCTCCTTCAATAGGGCAAGTGGTTCACTAGGGACCATGTTCAACAGATATTTCTTCACCTCATGGGGGCTCTACACATAATGGGGACCATTGCTTCCTAAGGAGGGAGGACTAATCTAGGTGGATATTGGTGGCCACCCACCTATTCCACCTATAACTCTAGTCGGTTTTATTTGTTTCCTTGTTTATTTTAGCATTTACTATTTTTAGCAGTTTTTGGGTCCTGAACTTCTCAAGCAATTTTTACTCCCTAAATAATTTTTTTTAGGTCCAAAATAGGCCCATAAATGGACCTACCACAAATCTTGTAGTACTTGGAGATACATTTCCAACAAGGTATTGTACACACCAAATGTCTTGTTAAAACGATACTACCTTGACAACTTGATACCCATCTTGACCATTGATAAGAATGGATATGTGCCATTGGATCTAATGTTGTGCAAGTTGTAAGATTTATCTACACCCATCACTTATTTAAAAAATAATAATTTCAATTATTTGTATTTTCTTTAGTTAATGATCGTTAATATTTTCCTACCATGACAATTTGATCAACCAATTCAAATTATTTTGCATCATTTACATTTTACAATTATTGTATGGCATGGTATGTCAATATTTTTTAAATATGGGAAAAATATATATAGAAAAATAAAAGAAAATAAAAATAAGAAAACAAAAACAAAAATAAATGCCACGTTCATATGTTTTAATTACATGGAGGGGTAAATAAAAAATTGAATCTTATAGTATTGCTTTGAAAGGAGCTAATAAATTGAGATTTGAAGTGGACAAATTAATTGGTCATTGAGGGTAATTGATAAATGATGCACAAGGACTTGCATAAATATTGGTGGGTAGTAACAACTAGTAAGTCTACACAGTTACAATTTTACTTCTATTGACGTGTCGATGAAAAAATAAATAAATAATAGTCAGAAGTGATTCTTGATAAGTATATTTATTTACATCTTATTTCTATCCATTTTTTATGCAAAGGCTTGATTAAATTATGGTGGGAAGTAATTATTATAAACTATTTTCAACAATTTTCTTTTTGGATTAAAAAATCACTACTCAAATATCTAAAAATCATGCATGAATATTGGAACCATATCCATAAATTATGGGATAAAATATGTGATGTAGTTATCTACAAGAAATTATATTATGCAAAGGCTAGAATAAGACCTTCAAGTTATGGTCCAATGAATACCTGAATTTTTTTTTAATAATATTTAAATAAAATATTTATTTTCAAAGTTAAACATTATAAGTTGCTTTGGTTAATGCTAAACTAATAATTGTTAATGGGCGAATTGATTGCTAGAGTCTTACCTTGGCAGGGACTAATAATTATATTGTAACTATATTTTTAAAAAATTCCCCTAGGAAAAATAGTAATTTTATTAAAAAAAAATTACATGTTGTATATGCTCCAAGAGCATTCAATAATACCAGTGAAACTTGGTGCCTAGGAAGAACATTAAAATAAAAACAGTGAAAATATAATGTCCCAAACTGAATTTTGTCAATTTCCCACAACAAAATGCTACATATAAAATTTCATTAATTTAAAATAATATTTCCATGTAAAATATAACAAAACAAGCATTGTAATCCAATAACATGATGAATAATTTTTTTTTCATCTTTATTATATTAAATATGTTGTGTGTGTGTTATATTATTTTCACGACTAGCCCCATGTGCGAATTCAAGGGGTTAGAGGGGGGGGGGGGTGGCCAATCCCCCATTTTTTGCGCTGGGCGGTAGCCTCCCCTACACGGGGTTTGGGGCAGCGCCCTAGAAATTATTTTTTGGACTCCATATTAGGTGGGAAAACCTACCTATGGTTTTGTGCATGGGTTTCACACATAGTTTTGGGCATGATGGTTTTCTGCCCATGGTATTTTGTAGATCTCGTCAAGGGAACTAGCGTTATGTTCTAATCCATGATTAATGGACTGGGGTTTATAAATGCCTTGACATGTATATATATGTATCGTAACATTGAAAGGAATATAATGAAAAAATAAATCTGGTAGTCCCAAATTTGGGATCCAGGGGAAAATATATGTGTATATCTGTATTTATTTTGTGTCTTTCACCATTGTTTATGTTTTTTTAGGAATTTGTATGTAGGTAATTTCTGTACAGGGTTAAACCATACATTTGGTATCAGATCTATTTCTTCAAGGGGACGCCTTTACTTTTGAGGGGTTTCGCTTGGGCCTGTGCTAGACCTTGTTTAGTGGGAGATCTGTGGGATCGATTCTTGCAGTGAAAGAAGATGGTGAGTAGTGGAAAGACAAATATTGATAAATTTAATGGTTAGAGTTTTGAGTTGTGGAAACTAAAGATGAAGGATCTATTGGTGGATAAAGACCAGTGGATCACGGTAGATCTAGGTACTAAACCAATGACAATGTCAGCTGAAGACTGAGTGAAGTTGGATCGGAAGGCAAAGAGCACAATACAATTGTGTATCTCAGGTTCAATATGACTGAATGTATCATAGGAAGCTTCAACGAAGGCTTTGTGGGACAAGTTAGGGACTTTGTACCAATCTAAGTCTCTGGTTAATAAATTGTTCCTACAAAAAAAGTTGTATACCCTGAGGATGAAAGATGGAGACTCGATGATAGAGCATCTGAATGCCTTTAATATTGTGGTAGGTCAATTATTATCTATTGATATTAAAATTCTAGATGAAGATAAGTGTATCAGTATATGTTTTCTATACCATATTCATGGGATAGTATGGTGTTGAAATAGGTAGCAATACAACTACTTTGTAGTTTAATGAAATAGTCTCATCCTTATTGTTGGAGGAGATGAGAAAGAAAAATATGGAGGCCTAGAATGGTGACGCCTTGTCTATGTTATCACTCAAAATTTTCTCTAAAATTTATTAGAAGAAATAAAATGACCGAGGTAACCACAAACCAACTTTTGGGCATAGGCTCTAGCCAACCTAGGCTCAGAGAGGGTGTGTGGTTACCTCGGTCATTTTCTTTCTTTCAATAACTTCTAGAGAAAATTCTGAGTGATAACATAGTGGCAACCATATTGGGGAAATCGAATCCTCAGTCCTAATAAATCTTTAAGAAAATTCTAAATCTACATTCTGAGCCTCTTAAAGTCATTTTTTAGAAGTTATCTTGAAAAAATCTCACAAAAACAATTAAAAAATTTGAAATTTTGGCTTCTAGGAAGACTCATTTTACTAGGGCTAATCCAGACCCAAACCCTGCCCCAGTAGTTGATAATCCTAACCTAATTTCAAGAAAATCCAAAAAAGAAGAAAGTTCAGTTAGCCAGATACCATTAGTTAAAGCTAATTCATGTCCTGATGAGTGGTTATTTTTAGAAGAACTTCCCTTTGATGTGCCATTTGAACATTCATTATTTAGAACAAAATCCGAAAATGCACTCAGTGAAACTGTTCTAGATCTTGATTTTATTGCAAACCTTGAAGTTCAATAGGCCAACAAATCCATTGATGAATACATTCTGAAATCTCCACAATCATCCATTAATACTGCCTCGACCCCTGAGCTTTTTGAACAGTTGTCCACTACTTTGAGTTCACCATTGTTCCCTTCAACTTTGATAATAATACCTTCTGAAGTCCATTCTTCACCACCATTTATACGTACACTCCCTCATCAACCTATCATTACCCATTCATCATCTACTAGTCCTGGTTCTTCATCCACTATTGCATCATCTCCAGGTACCTCAACCCCACATCTTAGCCCCTCCTAGCTTGCAACCATGGCAAATAGATATGCTCCTCTTGTTTTCACTGCCCAAGTTGGTGCTATGCCAACAAACTACAAAATTAAAATTGTTCAATTTTATGGCACAAGACATTACACTACACAACAACATGCCAACAAGATAACAAATTACTTTGAGTTGCATGAGATTGACATAGATAATGTTCAAATGAGACTCTTTGCCCACACTTTAGATGGTGATGTTAGGAAATGGTTTAGAGCATTGCCTGCTAATAGTATTGATAGTTTAGATGCATTTTACCATCGATTTTTGAATATATGGGAAAAGAAAAAGGATCCCCTAAAAATCCTTTCAAAATATGAGAATATTAGAAGAGGACCTAATGAAATTGTTTGAGATTACTACACCAGATTTAATAATATATATAACGCCATCCGAGTTAATCTTAGACCCCCACCTGACTTAGCATTAATAAAGTTCCCTGGTGGTTTTGACACAGATATGGCATACGAACTTAGGGAAAGAAACCCCCCAACAATATAAGAAATGCAAAGTGTAGCTGTTAGTGTTGAAGCTAATTTGTTACCTAAAACGACTAGAGTCAGAAATGAAAGAAGAGGAACTTCTAAGGATGAAAATTCACCATCTGACATTAAAATAGATACTTTAGCCAAAAGTATGGAAAGACTAATGGATAGAATAAATAATATGGAGAGGAAACCTCAATGGGATAACCAACAAGAACCTCTAGTTAGAAACCCAAATTTTAGAAAAAACCAAAACATTGCGAAAAATGGACTGGATCAAAACATTAGGCCTCCTTTTCAACAAAATTATGCAGAGACATCCCAGCCAGAAGATCTAGAACAAGCTACACAAATTAACCTAATGGGAATAAATGATGAAGACACTGTTTTTCTAACCCAAGATGAGTAGGAAATGTATATGCTGCAGCAATTACAAATACAGTCTAGAGAATCATTCGATTACAAACAAGGATATGATTATGCCATCTTTGAAGTACACAAATAGTTTAATCTAAGA
This sequence comes from Pinus tabuliformis, assembly GCA_031772625.1. Classification (NCBI taxonomy): domain Eukaryota; kingdom Viridiplantae; phylum Streptophyta; class Pinopsida; order Pinales; family Pinaceae; genus Pinus; species Pinus tabuliformis. The sequence goes on from CM062805.1 coordinate 841,530,031, forward strand.
AGCAAAAAGAATGTTGATGTCCCTGATGAGCCCCAAAAATGGATAATTATTTGGGCTCATTCAACCTCCTAATTCGACTTAATCCACCATTCTCATTATCTTATTGCATGTTTTTTATTATATTTATGCTAATAGAGTGAATTGGGTTAGTCATTATGCCAACAAGTCTAATGGGTGCTTTGTGTAGCCTTTTTGGTCAACTTGGAGACAAAATTGAAGGTTTTAATGAGCACTTGGCAGCGAAATTCGTGGGAGAACAAGGGAGAGGATTTGTAGGAAGGTGTCCCTTTCATTTATGGGCCCTTACCTCGAATTATCCACCATCAGCTCGGAGTTCAAGGGCCACCAAATCAATTAGCACAAGGGCAGCCAAGCAAGTCAAGTAGGATTGTTGTTAACTACAAGTTTTGGGCAGTCGAGTCCCTAAAGTTTAGGAGGACTGTTGGGTCCTCAATTTGTATAAATAAGAAGGCATAGGACCTCATTTTGGTTAGCTAGTGGTTAGTCATTTTGTAGCTAGTAGTTAGTCACCTTATAGTCATTTTGTAGTTCGATTTTTAGGCAGTGGACTAGCTTTACTTTCAGCACATTTTCAAGTTCTCCTTGTGGACAGTTTTTGGAATGTAACATTTCTTGATCAATAAAGATGAATCCAGCTTTGCAGCAGCTCTAAATCTCTCTTAGGAGGCTGCATCTCTTGGGGTTGGGCCCATCTCAAGCGCCCAATACCTCCTTTGTTTATCTTTATGTGTTTTTGCTGCATTCTTAGAATAAAATCTGCTATTTATATTTAAATCTTGCTTTGTTATTTAGATTTATTTTGATGGTTAAAGTAGATTCTCATGTTTAGAATAGATTGGTAGGATAATAACAACAAAAAGGCTCCAAAAAAGGGTCAGAAAACACTTTTGGTTTCACCTCTTCCTTATTGGATCAGGGGCTAGAGTTGGAATAACCGTGTTGTCCCAAACAAAAACACTAGTTTGCTTTACCATGCAATCCTTAGTGTGTTGTTTTCATTTGCAGAGGTTGGTTACATGTTCAGATATTTGAATGCTTCATTTCATAGTTAATATACATGGTTTCCTTGCAAATAAATCTGCTTTCCATTCTCGTTACTGTTAGCCAAATCATATTAGGGTAGCATAGCTAGATCTTTGTTTTCTTGCATGTCTTTGTTGGTTCAGTTGGAAACACAGATTGCAGAGCACCTATAACACTTCTCTATCTGCCCAGACTCCCTCAAACCCATCTTCTCCATCTCCTAACTTGGTTTCTTGCCTCACGTTGCCACATTGCCCTCATAACCCTACCTTTTGTGCAACATTATTCCAGCCTTCTTGGAACAAGTCCAGCCATCTACACCTTCTCCTCAACTCCATCCTCCAAGTCTTGAACTCCCCTATACCCCTATTTCACCTCCATACTCATTCCTCCACCTTTTTCCCTCCATCCATGCTCCAAAATTCCATTACTAAACATCCTGTAGAAAAATTATAGAACATCTTGTAGAAATCCCAGAACATCCTGTAGAACCCCTGCAGACTTCCTGTAGAAGCTCATAAACGCGGTTTCTTGATAGCCAAACGTTTTGAAACTCTCAGGAAGGGTGCTAGGGACCCCTTAGGACCTCTTCTAACCTTCCCAACCTCCTGCAAGCATTTTCTGCCACCAATCCACCTCTGCACAGTCAAAAGCTAGTTAAAAAGCACATGCATGATAATTCTAATAACTTATTCAAAAATACAAAAAGATATTTTCTTCAGATAGTGATAACTTAGACACATGCATTTTACCTTCCTAGAAGTCAATTGCATTCCTTTCAGTAGCTTGCATCCTCTTCCTTGCATCAGTAGGACTAGTTGGTAGAATTAGGGTTTGTTAGGGTTTGCATTTCTTTTTGGCTTTCAGTTTCTTTCCACAAGTAGATTAGATTCCTTTGAGTTAGCTTTCATCCATCAGTTAAAAAGCTTCTTCTAAGAGCTCATAGAAGTTGGCTTAAGCCCCTAGCGGACTTGCGCCAGCTAACCAAGTGACAGCTGCGGCAAGAGCTAGTACTTGTGCATACAGCACCGTCGCTTCCAAGTTTGTTACGAACTACCAGGTTGATAAAATTAAAGAAGGGAGTTCTAGGAGTTGTAGCATTATTGCTACAATACTGGAGCCCACCATATTTTTGGCGCCGTTGCAGAGGAAGCATCAGAGTATTGGTGATTGCCGCTTTTCTTCTATTTTCCACTACAATCTTCTGCTAAGTAGTTTATTTCATTTCCATTATGCAATTTTGTTTCTACAAAAGTAGATTAGCATTTCCCGCTTTCATAGATTAGCATTTCAATTCCGCAATTTCATTTATGCAAGCGTAGATTAGCATTTCAATTCCGCAAGCGTAGACTAACATTTCATTCCTGCAATTTCATTTGAGCAAAATAGATTAGTCCTTTCCTGCTTTCATTTCAATTCCGCATTTTCATTTCAGCAAGATAGTTAGTTGCAGTTCAATCTATTTTAGTTTTGCAGGTACAAGAAGAAAAATACAAAAATCAACCAAAAAAATTTCTTTTCATGCCTTGTAGGAGTAGAGATAAGTTAGAAAAATTATTGCACAACGCCCCCACTGCTTCACACAGTCAACCTTCTCTCTTCTTTGATGGCTGTGATTAAAGAACCCTTAGGTGGACAGCAAGACATATTTGAAGAACCTCAAGGGAAGAAGAAGAAGAAACCATTCCTCTGGAGCAAATGGCTACAAGCAGATATGTTGGTAGCAGCACCTTGTCCAAAGACGAATTTGAAAATCAGATCGAAGATTTCAAGAGTGATATGAGGCAGTTTCTTGCCATGCAACTGGATACCTTGCAGATCCAAAAGAAGCAAGAAGAAGCCAAGAGGGCTTTGGCCATTTTTTGTCCTACGTGCACTAGAAAGCATCCTAGGAACGAATGACCATTGTACTCCATAGAAGTGTGTTTTGTCTGTGAAGAATACCATCCTACAGATCAGTGCCCTTCCTTACCCAGAATCAAAGCTGCATATCAGAGAGCCAAAGGAGCCACTGAACCACTCTATTATATGAACCCAAGGAGGCCACATGGACCTAGATCTTACCAGCAGGAACTGCAAGGGACATCCGAGACCTATTATGACCCCTATCAAGCCACTTTCATGCCTTCTTAGGGTCCCCCTGCTCATCCTTCCTGGTTCACACCTCCTCCTTGTTCCTTCATAGATCCATATTATGCTCAACCAGTTGCTCATTTGTTTCACTCTTATGCTCAGCCACAACCTCAGTGGAATGCACCTTATCAGGGGTGGAGGCCCCAGTACAACTCTCATCCCGCTCATTTTCCTCCACCACCTGCTCATCCACAACCATCGCCTCCTCCTCCACCAAGGCAGCCCCAAATGCCGGCCCAACCACAACCCCATCCACACCCATCTCAAATATACACCCCCACTTAGCTACCCATACCACCATTTCCAAACCCGCACATTGGAATAGCTCAACCTAATTGCAAAGCTGAGGCACAACATGTCTGAACAACTCCTCTTGAGCTCAATGACCTTCACCATAGCTCAGGAAGAGTATTGCAAAAAAGAGACTATATTGCAAGCATTGAAGGACCACATTCAGTAGAAGAAGATTCAAAAGAAAAGATCAGAGAACCATGGGTTGCACTTGATGAAGAGAAGGCATCAAAATCATAGATTGAGAGAGTTCCCTCATGGTTACCGTCAAATCTTCCATGTATTCAAGAGAAAGATCAGCAAAAAGAGCAAGATGAGGAAGTCATAGTAGAAAGTGACATGAAACATGACCCAGATCAGCAAAAGGACCAAGGATATCAAAGCTATATTGAGATATGGTTTCAGAAGGTCACTAAGTTGCAGCAGTACTCTCATCCTCAACTATGTTTGATCCCTTCAAAGTCAGATCATTTGGTCTCTAAAATCTGGATAGCTGTCCAAGCATGCATTTCGAGCCTCCACATCATTTTGTCTCTAATCTCGAAGTGCACATGGCTCCATTGGAAGTATTCTTATACTTGAGAACGATTTTGTTTTTCAAGTAGGGTAGGGTAGAGAAAAAAAAAAGAAAAAAAAAAGAAAAAGAAATGAAAAAATGGAAATAAGAGGAAAAATCTATGGTGAAAACCTCCTCAGAGGCACCTTAGATTGGCTCATTGATTGAAAACCTCCATGAGGCGGTCAATGGGTTGGGAAGAAGAGAATATAAAAAGGGAATAAGATCCCTAGGTGAAAACCTTCCTTGGAGGCGCCCAGGGTAGGCAATTAGGGTGAAAACCTCCATGAGGCGCCCTAGTCATTTTTCAAAAAAAAAAGAGAAAAAGAAAAATAAAAGTAAAACTAATTTCCATTGGATAATTGCAGGTTGCAAGAAGGACATTGCAGGTTAGGAGGATCACTCAAAACAAGGTCAAAGGAATTTTTGTGCCTTCTACAGGAAGTTCTGTATTTCTACAGGAAACATCCTGTAGAACCTTTGGATGAACCAAATTCAATTTTAAAAGGGAATCTGATGGTGGGAATCTGTTGGTTACGCATGCAAGCACCTCTGTGTCCATCCCTCGCCTTTCTCCATCATTTTTTCCACCTCATTTTGCTTTTTTTTATGAAAATTGTGTTTTCTACAGGAACTTCCTGTAGAAATTACAAGAAGCTAAAAATGGATTGCAAAAAGGTGGTTTGGCAAACACGATAGCTTCCGCAAGGGTTCAGGAGTCCTCCTGCACTTTTCAAACTCCTCTTCCATCATCTCCATTCCTGCATCACAGCCCAAGTTCATTTTTCATACCATGCAACAAAACTGCAAAATGCCTTGAAGCAAAAATACCTAGAACATAATTTGTTTCTTCCATAACTTGAAAACCATGCATCCATTTGAAAAACCATTTTACGGGGAATTGTACAGGGGTGATGGCAACATGCTTGAGCAGTTTCAGCCAATTCTGGTGCACGGTTTCCAAGAAATAAGCCTCCATCTCCTTCAGCCATTTTTGCCTTTTCTCCATATCCGTGCATCCAGTTCAAAACTTGTTTCATGGGGAGATTCATGTGGGTAATAGTAGCTTACCCAAGCAGTTTCAGCCAATTCCGATGCACGGTTTCCGAGAAATTGATCTCTGAAATCTTCAGCCGTTTTCCATTTTTCTCGAAATATGTGCATCCATTGATCACGATTTTGCTATGGGAGGTGCATCATGATGATAGGAACATGCTCAGAAATTTTCAGATCGATCCGATCTACCGTTTGGGAGCAATGGCGAAAACAAGTTTTGGTCCTGTGAAAATTCAGCAGCAGCAACTTGAAGGTGCAGATTTGAACGTGGAAACAAATCACTGTAGCTTAGATCTGGTCAGAGGACACCTGCACAAGGAAAACAACCAAAAATCATCAACCAAGCCACCATGCAACCACATAAACAAATGCATGCATCAAATGAAAGATCTCAGCACTTCACAGCAACCACGTGCGACTTGCAGGTACGTGACTAAACTCATTCCTCTAATTGCATGAATTTAATTTAGAAACTGCATGAGCAATGAGATGGTCAGGATTTAAAAATCGGTGGCCAGATAACTAACCACCGTCATCCAGTTCAATAGCGCTCAGTGGGTGAATGAGACATGTGCGCTCAGCCATCTCAGGGGGGAATCAGAAAACAGGTAGTGATGGATAGTTAAACTTCAGTGTGATTAATGGACGAGATTACAGGTAGAGAAAAAATAGTTAAGCACTGCAGGGGACCAACAATTTGCATGGGAAAATGCACATCTTTGCCACCTCACCAAAAATCACGCCATAATTAAAAATGCTCGGCTGACTCTCACCACCTGCTGATAAATTTTCACTTGCAACATTCTTAGCTGAAGGATGTATTCTCTGCTCCCACAATCGGTTAACCTATCATCCTTCGCTAATTTTCTTCTTTGGCCTATTCAAAATTCTCCAACATACCAAGATCGTGTAGAGGCGCAGAGACATTCTACAAAATCCGGCCAACATTCTACAGGAAGACGTTTTACAGGAAAGTACAACAGAGTCTTCCAGAGCAGAGAAGCCCAAGTTTTTCTTCATCCAGTTTGAAGCTTGAAGAAAGGTAGGCTCGAAAATACCATTCCCATGCATGAAATTTTGAAAGGTGGTGAATTAGCTTGTTTGAAGTGGGGAAAATTGGAACCAGTCTGCCTGTGGGTCAAGAACGGTGGTTTGCCGATATAATACACATAATTTCTTTTGAATGGTTCTGTGTCATATTCACCTCCATGGTTCCTGCCAAGAAAACTCTCCCCATTTTAAATGACAAACCGTTGTAATGCTCACCTATGCACATATCCAATCTCTATTTTGTGACTGTTACATGGTTGGTGTAAAAATTAGCTCTGCACTCTGTCTGTGAGATCTTAATTCTTGTTGATCAGTCGAGTTTTGGGGCAACATCAGTATTATAACCTGAGAATTGGTGAGAGGAGAGGTACACAGTGATGAAACCCTATCCTAAGAACCAAGGAGAAAAACCACATACGAATTTCCACCTTAACCAGAGATTAAGCCAACAATAGGGTATTTTCACCATGCCTGAAGGGTTTATCAGGAAGGAACGCTCGGACTCCAAGAAGTTGAGAGAAACTCCTAAGGTGGTAGGCCTATTTACCTGTGCAAAGTGGATGACCTTCTGTGATAGAATTCAAGGTCACGATGATGAAATCATAGAGGAGTTCCTTAGGTCCCTGCAGAAGCCAAAAATGAATTCTTCCTACCAGAAGAGCAGTATTCAGAGGATAAAAATGGGATCTGGAGAGATAGCCTACAACCATTTTGAGTGAAGTCAACCTTCAAATTATGAAGTATATTACCTATGAGGGGAAATTTAGCATTGTGTATGGTTATCACTTCCGCTTGTTAACAGAGCTCAGGCACATGATGGATTTGCCCTCAAAACAAAAATTGAGCATTCCATACTTCCTCCTATAGTCATTGGTTGAGTGTAGCACGAAACTGAAGGAGGGAACCCCAGACCAGCTGGCCCATCATGGGCTTATCAAGCTCCTTGTATAAGATGCCCTCCATACTTATACTGTCCCTATTTCTTGGAAGGTTTTCCACAATATGTCCAAGGGTGATGACATCCAGACTCTGGCCGAAGAATTCACCTCATCCAACAGCGAGGACAAGGAGCACATTGACACAGAGAGAAAAACAAAGGGGAAGAAAGATAAGGGTAAGAAAACCCAGGGCAGACCATCATAGGAAAAATCACAGGAGAAGCCACGGGAAAAGCAAGAAAAGGACAAGATGTTGAGGCAAGCGGGTGAAATAAAGACACAAACGCCAAAGGAGAAGCGGTTGCAAACCCAGGCAGAGAAGACTGAAAAAGGCCAAACAAGTAGGGATACACCCAAGGCAACCACAACAAAGGTCAAGGAGAAGGCACCCCCAGCCAAGTAAGCCAAATCAGAGAAAATTGGTTCTACAGGAAGCCAACAGACTGTTTCTACATGAAGACAGAGAACTGTTTCTACAGGAAGCCAGAAATTAGCTACAGGACTTTCTACAGGAAGTCCTGAAAAAGGGAAGCAGAAGGAGAACTTGGCCGAAATCCTAGCTAGGGAGGCAACAGCTGTGTTGGCCACACTAAGTACCTCTCCCAAGCCGAAGGAGAAGTGAAAGAGGGAGCTTCCACTATATTTTAAGGCAAGAAAGGGCATGCAGATAAGAATTGGCAGACCCGAAACCATAGTCAAGGAAGCAAATTGTCATTGAGGACACACAAGCTAAACAAAAGGAGGGGCCTCCTTCAAGGATGTCCATCGCCTATGAATGAGGAAGCCAAAAACCTTCACTAGAAGAGAGAGAATTCAGATAATGGACTCAAAGACAGTTCTACAGGATGCTGAGACAGTTCTACAGGAAGTTGAGAATTCTCAAGGAAAAGAAGCGCAGGCAGTGGGAAGAAGCACAGAGAAAAGCATGGCTTCATGACCGAGAAGAGGAAATCACTTCAGAAGCTTGGGATAACAGGAGGCCACGAGGGCCATCAAATATGAGGAGATAGATTGGTTGCTCAGAGGATGAGCAAAACTTTCAGTAGGGGGTTGATGATGAGCCCCAAAAATGGATAATTATTTGGGCTCATTCAACCTCCTAATTCGACTTAATCCACCATTCTCATTAGCTTATTGCATGTTCTTGATTATATTTATGCTAATAGAGTGAATTGGGTTAGTCACTATGCCAACAAGTCTAATGGGTGCTTTGTGTAGCCTTTTTGGTCAACTTGGAGACAAAATTGAAGGTTTTAATGAGCACTTGGCAGCCAAATTCGTGGGAGAACAAGGGAGAGGATTTGTAGGAAGGTGTCCCCTTCATTTATGGGCCCTTACCTCGAATTATCCACCATCATCTCGGAGTTCAAGGGCCACCAAATCAATTAGCACAAGCGCAGCCAGGCAAGTCAAGTAGGACTGTTGTTAACTACAAGTTTTGGGCAGCCGAGTCCCTAATGTTTAGGAGGACTTGTTACACTAAAAAATGTCACCTTGACTACTTACAGTTAGTATGGCTCAAATCAACAGTCATGCTACCCTCTTAGGCAAGTCTCATGCCTCTGTTATCCATCTCAAACTCAAAGAAGAGAGAAAGTCTTGTAAAAACTATGTTTATCTCTGGGGTCGCAGGTTCTCTCTAGCCTTACCTGCGGGGACGCTGACCATGTTCACAAAATCTGCGTCCATGGACGCTCTGTATGTTAAGGGACAGGTGCGTCCCTCTGTAAAAGGCAAAATGCGCGAGTTTTATCTTGAAAAAGTTACTTGTGGTTACTTCTAGAACATTCTAGAGGTCGGTTTGATGAAATGGATGCGCCTCCAGTTAATTCATGTATCTCTATTAAGGGGGAACTTATCCCATCAATAAGGGAGCTATCCCACCCAAAGAGGGGGATTATCCCATTGATGGTGGACCTGAATAACCTCTTTACAGCACTATAAATAAAGACATTGAGCCAGAGGGAGAGGAGGTTGGAGCTATACATTTTCTTTGGGTAAATGCTGCAGGATTTAGGTCTTCCATTAGAGCCTTTGTGAGGAGAGATTGTCTTCACTTGATTCTACTTGGGAGAGGGTGAGCTTTGTCAAAGTAGAGGAAAACCCTTGATGGACCCTGGGAGGAACTTGCACAACACCAAGGCCAGGTTGTAAGAGTTTCTTTGTTTCGTTATTAATACAAACTGGTTTATTTTTCTCAATAGCTTGTGTTAATGAGTTATTTCATGTGTTCCTTGGTCTGCATGTTGAATATATGTTTTATTATATGAAATGCAAGTGCTTGGTAATTGTTTGATTGTTTGTGGTTGCAGGAATTGACTTGAAGGAGGAGCTCATCCGAATCGTCAAGAACGGACTTCAACAACAGCGTTTTGGAATAAGGTAAGCCTAAACACTTGTAGTTTTCATGTTGTAAAAGGTGTATTTAGAGAAAGATCACTCCATTTTGTCTTGTTTGTCATTAGAATGTCTTAGACTTCTAGGAAGGTCAGTCGTGTCCGCACCCTTGACAGATTTCGTGTGACAAATTGGCGACTCCGCTGGGGATAGTTTCCATTAATGAGAAGAGTTTTTTCCTTTGTGTGAACTTTGCTCTGAGAAAATTGGTTTATTTTTCTGGTTTTTGGCTCTGTGTTTCTGTTTTTGGGTGGGTTAGCTTAGGATTAGTTTTATTTTGGTTTTTCTTGAGTTTTTCAGACGGACGCACCCTCTGAGTGTTGCACAGTGCGTCCCTGGACGCACTTTTGCTGTGTGCACAGAGCGGGCCCGCGCCTGTTCTAACGGGTTGCCTGCGTCTTCCTGTAAAAATTTAGGAAAACTCCTTTTTTGCCTTTTTTGCTCTTAGATTTTGTTTTTTCTTAGTTTTTTCTGCCCAGATTCATTAGTCCCTTGTCCAGAATCTTCACCTAAGCTTGTTCCTGCTCTTAGCTTTCATCAATTGGGTGTTTTGAGTCTCTTTTTTGAGAAATTCTTAATTTGATTTCCTTTGGTCATTACTTGGAGGTTTGTCTCAGTCCTTTCACAATTTTGCATCTTTTTGCTTGTGTTTTTGCAAAAAAATTTCCCCCTCATTCGCCGGGGGGGGCTAAATTGTGTATGAGTGTTAATCGCCTTTGAGTGTTTTTATTTTATGATCTTTGGAACTCTCACCCAATTTTCTCGACTTGCACTTGATTGGTTCTTAGATTACATTAGAATCGTCTTGTGTTTGAGAATTCTCTTGCATAGATAACATTTGCATAATTAGAGTTCTCATTTTCGAATATGAATGAAAAATGTGCATAGATTACATTTGCATACTTTTCGAGTGAATTGTGCTTAGATTACAATTGCATAGTTTACATTCTGAAAAATTTATTGTAGATTTAGATCAGCTTTCTTTGATTTGAATTTACACAAAATAAAAATAAAAATTGGTTTGGAATTGATTTGCATTAGTTTTTCTTGATGAAATTAGTGCATTAGAGAATTTGTTAAATTTTCTCTTAATGATCAATTTGTTGCATTGTTGGAAGTGAATGGAAACTCTCTCCTTACTCTAGTTAGGATTCATCGAATTGAAAGGATTGCATTATCATATTCGATTGCATTCAGTTGAGTCGGGTCATAACACCATTGGTTTCATCTCCATTTACCCATTTGAGTAATAACAGCCTTAATAACACAACGCTTAATTAAAATTCATTTAGTAATTTTTACATTTCTAGGGCTCTGAAACACCAACATAGCTTAGGCTAGGGTCTTGGAGTAGGTGAGTACTTAACTCTCCAAGACTACAAAACCAAACAGATAGTTTATCTTGAGTAGAATAAATCCAATTGTTTCAATTGCACTCTGGGAAAGCTCCTCTTAAAGGAGAAGCACGAGCTCGTGTCCGAACCAGTGAGGGGATCATTCCCCCTCGTTGGGAACGACGCCAGACAGTACGTATTACAAACGGTAAACCTCGGATTAACCATTGTCGAGGAGCCAGGGGTCACTTATCGGTAAACCTTGGATTGTTGTCAAGGAGCCGGTAAGGGGATTGAGCTTGTTACTCTGCCCTTGCGTGCTGTCGGAGTTTAGACTATTCCCCCAGGTGTAATTGTTGTGATTGGTAACCTTAGTGACCATAATCTTTAGGATTCTACCCAAGGTGACGGTGGAGGGAAGGTCCCACTGTACCTGGAGCAGACGTCGGTTATACTCACTTGGATTTTCCGGGGGGTTCGCTTCACTTCGAGACGGTTAAAGTGGAGGAACTTGTGCCGGTCTATTCATTAAGCAGGTTGCCGGGGTAACTGTTCCACCCGCCATTTCTGTACTGAATCCAGCGAGGTTGGGCTTCATCACCAACTAGCGTTTTTGGTCCGGAAGAATACTGTTTGTGTGTGGTTTGACTCCTAGATTTGATAGCGCGTGTTAATTTGTTTGTTTTTACTTTTAGAGACCATAGGTGTGAATTGTGAATTTTAATTGTTAGGTGTAAATTGTGAATTGTTAATTTTAGTTTAAAATTGTTAATAAAATTCACTAAAGTTGAATATAATGGCAAATTTTCCGGAATTTATCAACCTAGGAACCCCTCCTAATGAGAATCCTAGTACTTTTCCGTACTTTGGAAATGTTGGTCCTCCTTATATGGCTACTTTGTCATTACCTGGATTTACAATAGGTTTACCCATATGGTTATTTTCAACTTCGTTGGCCCAAAATACTCCAATTGTTCCATCTCAACCGGATGCTTCACCTCAACAGAGTTCACCATCTCAACATCACCAACCTTCTGTTGACCCTTTACCTTCTTCGCCTAATTTTTCTTCCTCCATTTCTTCCTCTTCGCCTGGTAAAGCCTTGATGCTAGTAACCAGGAGGTTAAGAAGAAGAAGAAAGGAAGAAGAAGAAGAATAAGAAGAAGAAGCAAGATAAGAAAGAAGTCAACCAACCAACCACGGCTGTAAGTGTTAGTTGTGTTGAGGAAAATTCCGACATGCATCGTAAACCCAAATACCCTTGCAGGCTTTGTAAGGGTGACCACTTCCTTGTCAATTGTCCTGGTATTCCAAAGGTCTTGGAAGTATGGTCAGAAAAATCTTATCAACTTTCCGTTGATCCATCAACCAGTGATAGTCAGGTTCCTGGGAAAAAGGGTAAAGTTAGGTTTCCTTGTAACTTATGCAAAGGGAGTCATCAAACTCACATTTGCCCTCACATGGATGAAGCCTCAACATTGTTGGAAAACCTTACTGTTCCACAGCAAGAATTTCCAACTGGTTACCGTAAACTTTCTCCCAACCTGCCGTCAACTGACGGAGTGATTGATCTAAATTCAAGTACAGTCGATCACACTCTCCCATTGGAGAGTGAAACTCATTTCACTCAGATTGATGATCAATTAGTTGATCAAGTGGTCGATTCAATTTCACATTCGGTCGATCACACTCTCCTTTTCGAGAGTAAATTTCATACCGCTGATGTTCTTCTTGTTACATCGGATTCTTCTATGCCGGGGGGCATTTCACCTGTTTCTACAGAACCCCCTCCAAGCACTGAGGTCTTTTCCTTTGATTGGAATAGACTGACGGAACCTCGTCTTCCTTCCTCCATCCCTTTCCAAATCATTGTCAAGGCTGGTGGTAGGGACATACATCGTACTCAGGTAGATGAGGGTGCTTCTGTTAGTATTTTATCCTCAACTGTTTGGAAAGCTTTGGGTTCCCCTCAGCTTGCGCCTATTACGAAGAATCTGAAAGCTTTTAACAGAACCATCAGTGAACCTTTAGGGATTCTTCCTAAGTTTTCTATTACCTTGGAAGGTAAAACTATCTGTATTGATCTTATGGTAGTTCGAGGTCCCTTGGATTTCAATTTACTCCTTGGGCGAGACTATGTTTATGCAATGAAAGCTGTCGTATCGACACTCTTTCGCGTGATGTCTTTCCCTCACAATGGCAGTATTGTGACTGTAGACCAGCTTTCGTTCCCTAGTCTTGTCTCAACTACCAATAATATGACACCCCTAAATGTTCCTGATTCTAAAGTGGTATCTACCCTGCCACGGGTTAATTATGTGGCAACTGGTCCCATGTTTTCAGTTACCAATGTAAGTGAGCCTCTCACTGGTTGCTCATCTTCCTTTGATTTAGAGCCGGTAATTGACATGGAAAACTCTATGGGATTACTTGAACACGATGTTCTTATCCCTTTTGAGTCCCTTGACATGTGTTCCTTCCAAAGAAGTATTCTTCCTTCTGATGAAGACCTCTTGGAAGCCATGATCAAGGTGTGTCCATTGACATGTCTTTCTTCCAGTTGGAAGCCATGATCAAGGTGTGTCCATTGACATGTCTTTCTTCCAGTTGGAAGCCATGATCAGGATGGTCCGAGGAAAGTTCCTTTTACTGTGTCAACCTCGTTAAAAAATGAATCAGTTGGCGAGGACAGTTCCTTTTCCTGTGCCAACCTCGTTAAAAAATGAAACAGGTGTCAACGAGGATAGTTTGTTCCTCTCTCAACCTCGTTAAAAAATGAAACTGGATGGTACGAGGAAAGTTCCTTTTACTGTGTCGACCTCATTAAAAAATGAATCAGGTACGAGGATAGTTCCTGTTACTGAGTCAACCTCATTAAAAAATGAATCAGGTGTGAGGATAGTTTCTTCTAGTCTCAACCTCATTAAAAAATGAAACTGGAAGTCATGAGCATAGTTCCTTGTCTTGTGTCAAGCTCATTAAAAAATGAAACAAGGAGTTCCGAGGAAAGTTTCTTTTACTGTGTCAACCTCGTTAAAAAAATGAATCAGTTCACGAGGATAGTTTGTTCCTCTCTCAACCTCGTTAAAAAATGAAATTGGATGTTATGAGGAAAGTTCCTTTTACTGTGTCAACCTCGTTAAAAAATGAATCAGTGAGTACGAGGATAGTTTTTTCCTGTATCAACCTCGTTAAAAAATGAAATAGGCTGTAATGAGGATAGTTCTTTTACTGAGTCAACCTCATTAAAAAATGAATCAGGTAGATTTTAGGTTATGTAGGTAGACTGTAAAAAGTAGGGTTCCGAGGAAAGTTCCTTTTACTGTGTCAACCTCGTTAAAAAATGAATCAGTTGATGAGGATAGTTCTTTTACTGAGTCAACCTCATTAAAAAAAAGAATCAGGTAGTTTTTGTTAGGTAGATTGTAGAGAGTAGTTATGAGCAAAGTTCCTTGTCTTGTGTCAAGCTCGTTAAAAAATGAAACAACTCCCACAAGTCTTTCCAAGATCTTGAAAGTAAAGCTTCCTTCCATCCACCTCATTGAATGCAATGAAGCTTGGGGGGCATGTACCTTGATTTGCATCATTATGCTGGGGGCATGTGAACTTATAACAAGCATAGTTTTTCGTTTCAAGCTTGCATAAACATGAAACTGAATCCGAGCATAGTTCTTTTCCTGTGTCAAGCTCGTTAAAAAATGAAACAAATCCTCCTCTAATTGAGTCGAGAGTTTGACTAGACCTCATAGATGTTAGGTTGTACGTTTAGGTTAGTTATTTCAGTTTTTGCATAATTTTCTTACAGTTTTAGGTCGAGTCTTTCAAATTATCTCATTCTTGAACCTTCATTTCATCCACCTTAGTTGAATGAAATGAAGTTGGGGGGCATGCACTCTAACAGTTATGCTTAGGGGGCATCAAGCACAGTTTTATCTCTGTTTCAAGCTTGTGTAAAAATGAAACTACTCTGAAGCATAGTTTTTCTCTGTTTCAAGCTTTTGTAAAAATGAAACCTATCTCGAGTCAATTTTAGTTATTTTCAAGACTTGTTAAACTCATGAAAATACCGAGATTATTTTTCTATCTTTCATTCTCGTAAAACAAATGAAAATGCCGAGTTCTTTCCATCTTTTCCTGCTCGTAAATTAAATTGAAAGTCGGCCACATGAGTACATTTTTATCCCTTTTTCGAACTCATTAAAACTTACGAAAAAGTGAAAACCATGAGTACATTTTTATCCCTTTTTCGAACTCGTTAAAACTTACGAAAAAGTAAAACCTTGGAGTTCTCTTTTAAGCCCTTTTCAGACTCCTAAAACATGAAAAGATCGCCGAGCGTTTCTTTTACACTCGTTAAAACGGAACTAAAAGACGGTCCCCTTATAGCTCTTTTCTGACCGCAAAATCAGGAAAAGATTGCCGGGTTTTTGTCGTTTCAAACTCGATAAGGAAATAAAACGACGTGTCCTTGATCGCTTTTTACTTTTCAGGTCAACGACACTATTATGAAAGTACTCCTTGGTCGCAAGATCAAGCGGTTCCCCCAGGTATTATTTTATACTTTTTCGGGCTTGAGGGACACAAATGTACGAAAAAGTTCAACGTGGAGTCTCCTTTAGTTTTTTCAGACTCTCTAAAATTGAAAAACGCCGAGTTTCTCCTATACTGGGCTCGTTAAACTTTTACAGTAGAGGACCTGTTCAATTACAAACAGGAACGAACCACTCCTTCCTAGGGTTCGAATTTAAACTAGGTTGGACTCGTCCGAAGGATGAGCTTATAATCAAGCATATGTTATCCTCCTCAAGCTTGTTAAAAATAAAGAGGTACTTGCCAGAAATGGTGGGGGAAAAGAGAGAAGAATGAACCTGTTTGTTACCTTTTGTCTCAAAAGAAACTTTATTACCACTCTTGAACACGACACTTTTTCATTCACCTGGGTTGGGAAATCTTTTACCTCACAGTTGATCAAATCACTTTGAAAGTCTTTAACTGGGTTTCGGGGATTAACTTTGAGTTATTCGTCACCAAGCCATCTGTTGTGTCGTTATGTGTTCAAGAGGTCTGCAAGAAAAACTTTCATCTGCAAAATACTTGTCATCCATTTGACCATCCCTGAGTCAGTCCTTACAGCAACATTTCTTCAACTTGAACAATGATTTCGTGTTGCGGGCTTGCTTGCAACGGGTCGCTTTCTATCGACATCGACACATTATCTAGAAAGATGACTTAGGAATCGACAGTACCTTGAAGTCTGCATGCATCAATGGCAGGTTTCTCGCCTTTGACGTCAGTTTACATCATTGACTTTCGATCAAAGGATTCCGTGAAGTGTTCGACATCAAAACATCTATTCACATTTCACGGGTTGTGCTTGGTACTTTGAGAACCATTGAAATTACTGGTGGTCTCTCTCACGCTTGTTAACAGTTTACATCATCGACTGGTAATCAAGTGGTTTCTAACATGTTCGACATCAAATCATTTAAATCACATGGCTAGAATCGTACCAATTCGGGAAGTAGAAGTGAAGACCCTGGATCTAATTTCTACCATCCAGGCTGCGAGGAGTTTTGTATTCATTATCTATGTAGACTAATCATAAACAGATGGCTGCGTCCATACTGTGTCTACAAAAGTCTATAAAAAATGATGTACTGCAAGATCATTCCTGTATCAGAATAGTTAGTCCATTAGTTAAAGTTTTGAATCTGAGTATGGGAATGCCTACCTCAGTGATGATATAATCTTATACATGTATTTGTGTTGAAAATTGCAGGTTTCAACCAGGTCATCCACAAGACAATCCTTGAAATGATAAAGCGCTTCACCCTTCCTAGAATTACAAAACCCTACTCTATTCCAGGCTTCGCACTTTAGGGGGCAATCTGTTACACTAAAAAATGTCACCTTGACTACTTACAGTTAGTATGGCTCAAATCAACAGTCATGCTACCCTCTTAGGCAAGTCTCATGCCTCTGTTATCCATCTCAAACTCAAAGAAGAGAGAAAGTCTTGTAAAAACTATGTTTATCTCTGGGGTCGCAGGTTCTCTCTAGCCTTACCTGCGGGGACGCTGACCATGTTCACAAAATCTGCGTCCATGGACGCTCTGTATGTTAAGGGACAGGTGCGTCCCTCTGTAAAAGGCAAAATGCGCGAGTTTTATCTTGAAAAAGTTACTTGTGGTTACTTCTAGAACATTCTAGAGGTCGGTTTGATGAAATGGATGCGCCTCCAGTTGGTTCATGTATCTCTATTAAGGGGGAACTTATCCCATCAATAAGGGAGCTATCCCACCCAAAGAGGGGGATTATCCCATTGATGGTGGACCTGAATAACCTCTTTACAGCACTATAAATAAAGACATTGAGCCAGAGGGAGAGGAGGTTGGAGCTATACATTTTCTTTGGGTAAATGCTGCAGGATTTAGGTCTTCCATTAGAGCCTTTGTGAGGAGAGATTGTCTTCACTTGATTCTACTTGGGAGAGGGTGAGCTTTGTCAAAGTAGAGGAAAACCCTTGATGGACCCTGGGAGGAACTTGCACAACACCAAGGCCAGGTTGTAAGAGTTTCTTTGTTTCGTTATTAATACAAACTGGTTATTTTTCTCAATAGCTTGTGTTAATGAGTTATTTCATGTGTTCCTTGGTCTGCATGTTGAATATATGTTTTATTATATGAAATGCAAGTGCTTGGTAATTGTTTGATTGTTTGTGGTTGCAGGAATTGACTTGAAGGAGGAGCTCATCCGAATCGTCAAGAACGGACTTCAACAACAGCGTTTTGGAATAAGGTAAGCCTAAACACTTGTAGTTTTCATGTTGTAAAGGTGTATTTAGAGAAAGATCACTCCATTTTGTCTTGTTTGTCATTAGAATGTCTTAGACTTCTAGGAAGGTCAGTCGTGTCCGCACCCTTGATAGATTCCGTGTGACAGGACTGTTGGGTCCTCAATTTGTATAAATAAGAAGGCATAGGGCCTCATTTTGGTTAGCTAGTGGGTAGTCATTTTGTAGCCAGTAGTTAGTCACCTTATAGTCATTTTGTAGTTCGATTTTTAGGCAGTAGACTAGCTTTGCTTTCAGCACATTTTCAAGTTCTCCTTCTGGACAGTTTTTGGAATGTAACATTTCTTGATCAATAAAGATGAATCCAGCTTTGCAGCAGCTCTAAATCTCTCTTAGGAGGCTGCAACTCTTGGGGTTGGGCCCATCTCAAGCGCCCAATACCTCCTTTGTTTATCTTTATGTGTTTTTGCTACATTCTTAGAATAAAATCTGTTATTTATATTTAAATCTTGCTTTGTTATTTAGATTTCTTTTGATGGTTAAAGTAGCTTCTCATGTTTAGAATAGATTGGTAGGATAATAACAAGAAAAAGGCTCCAAAAAAGGGTCAGCAAACACTTTTGGTTTCACCTCTTCCTTATTGGATCAAGGGCTGGAGTTGGAATAACCGTGTTGTCCCAAACAAAAACACTAGTTTGCTTTACCATGCAATCCTTAGTGTGTTGTTTTCATTTGAAGAGGTTGGTTACATGTTTAGATCTTTGAATGCTTCATTTCATAGTTAATATACATGGTTTCCTTGCAAATAAAGATGTTGTCCATTCTCGTTACTGTTAGCCAAATCATATTAGGGTAGCATAGCTAGATCTTTTTTTTCTTGCATTTCTTTGTTGGTTCAGTTGGAAACACAAATTGCAGAGCACCTATACCACTTCTCTATCTGCCCAGACTCCCTCAAACCCATCTTCTCCATCTCCTAACTTGGTTTCTTGCCTCACGTTGCCACATTGCCCTCATAACCCTACCTTTTGTGCAGCATTATTCCAGCCTTCTTGGAACAAGTCCAGCCATCTACACCTTCACCTCAACTCCATCCTCCAAGTCTTGAACTCCCCTACACCCCTATTTCACCTCCATACTCATTCCTCCACCTTTTTCCCTCCATCCATGCTCCAAAATTCCATTACTAAACATCCTGTAGAAAAATTACAGAACATCCTGTAGAAATCCCAGAACATCCTGTAGAACCCCTACAGACTTCCTGTAGAAGCTCATAAATTCGGTTTCTTGATAGCCAAACGTTGTGAAACTCTCAGGAAGGGTGATAGGGACCCCTTAGGACCTCTTCTAACCTTCCCAACCTCCTGCAAGAATTTTCTCCCGCCGATCCACCTTTGCACAGTCAAAAGCTAGTTAAAAAGCACATGCATGATAATTCTAATAACTTATTCAAAAATAAAAAAATATGTTTTCTTCAGATAGCAATAACTTAGACACATGCATTTTACCTTCCTAGAAGTCAATGGCATTCCTTTCAGTAGCTTGCATCCTCTTCCTTGCATCAGTAGGACTAGTTGGTAGAATTAGGGTTTGCTAGGGTTTGCGTTTCTTTTTGACTTTCAGTTTCTTTCCACAAGTAGATTAGCTTCCTTTGAGTTAGCTTTCATCCATCAGTTAAAAAACTTCTTCTAAGAGCTCATAGAAGTTGGCTTAAGCCCCTAGCGGACTTGTGCCAGCTGACCAAGTGACAGCTACGGCAAGAGCTAGTACTTGTGCATACAACACCGTCACTTCCAAGTTTGTTACGAACTATCGGGTTGATAAAATTAAAGAAGGGAGTTCTAGGAGTTGTAGCATTATTGCTACAATACTGGAGCCCACCAGTCCCTAACCAAACCAAGAAAATAATACAAAGTCAACCCAAGAAAATAAAAGAAGCCCCTGTTTCAAAAATCCTCCAAATTCTCCCTAAGGAAAACCCAAAACCTTCCAGCCCCACAATTGTAGACATAACCTCTAATCAAACTTCTTTTGATCTGCCATCCACTTCGATTCCACCTAAGGAACTAGTGGACAAAGCTCAAAACATCAAATTTGATAATCTACCTAAGGAAGTCCCTAATAAAGGAAAAGAAGAGAAGCCTACTCAAGTCCCTGTTGCAAAAATTCAAAACCTTCAAATAGAAAAAGTTGCTTTTCCATTCAATATGGAGCAAAGATAGCAAAGTTAAAGATTTCAGTTCCTTTAATAGAACTAATCAAGAATGAAATTTACAAATCACAGATAAACTAGACCTTAAACATTGCTAAAAATGAGGATTCGGTAAACTTGTTTAATGACCAACTGGAACTCATATTTGGTCCAGATGTTAATGGCAAACCATTAGAAGGATGAGTTCCACCTTTTTACACCAGCCTTAGTATCTATGACAAAATTCTACACAATTCAATGTTGGATTCTGGGGCCTCCCACAACTTAATTCCCAAATCAGTGATGGAGAAATTAAACCTAGACATTACAAGGCCTTACAAGGACTTATTCTCATTTGACTCCAGCCAAGTACAATGTCTAGGATTGATCAAAGACCTGTGTGTCACTTTAGTCCAATATCCTTCCAGAAGCATCCTTATGGATATTGTAGTTTCTGACATCCCACCAAAGTATGGCATGTTTTTATCCAGATCATGGGGAGCCAAACTTCAGGGATCCTTACAACTAGATATGTCATATGCAACAATCTCTATTTTTGGAAAATGTTATGAAACCAACTCAAGAAAAGATAGAAAAGATAGATCAACGCCTTAGAATTCAGCCTCTTCGAGGGGTCAACCTCCTTTACATTACATAAATGAACAATTCTTGGATGATACAAATGACAAAACCTCCTTTCTATATATAGGAGTCTAAGGAGTCACAATATAATCCAGCCGACCTAACGATAATAATATATAACAATAGAGGGATTCTATGGGGCACATAAATAATAATATGGGGGTAATAGGGGCACAACAATATAAATAAGGGGTATAACTACAATAGTAATGGGGTAATCACTAGTATTATAGGGACCCAACATGCCCCTCTCCTTCAAAAAAGTGTTGTCCTCAACGCTTGAGTAGTTCTAGATACTTCTGCATAAAATTCTCATCCTCCCATGTGGAATCTTCAGCGGATAAGTTCTTCCACTTGATAAGATACTCTGAAATTGATCGATTTCGTAGCTGTCGAGTTCTTGTTTCTGTGATTGCTTCCGGTTCCAATATAATTTTTCCTTCCTCGTCAAGTTCTGGCAATATTGTTTGAACTGGGAGCTTGTCGCCTATAACCTTCTTTAAACATGAAACATGGAAAACTGGGTGCAATTGAGAAGCTGCAGGAAGCTCCAATTTGCATGCCATAGTACCAATCTTTTCCAACACCTTGTACGGACCATAATACTTTGGTGATAATTTATTATCCTTCTTAGCTTGTTTTAGGGACATTTTCTTATATGGTTGTAGCCGTAGGAATACCCAATCACCTACATCAAAACTTCTTTCACTGCGATGTTGATCTGCCTTTTGTTTCATTCTATTTTGTGCCAACACGAGGTTATCCTTTAAGAGTTGGAGGACTTGTTGTTGATGTTCGATGTGATGTTCCACTGCTTGAACCTTAGAATTTTCTCTTAAATATGATGTGATTGATGGTGGTCGGTACCCATAAAGTGCCATAAATGGGGTCATTTTTGTTGCTGTATGGAAGGAAGTGTTATACCACCATTCAGCCAGAGGCAACCATTTGACCCATTGTGTCTGTTTATCAGATACAAAGAAACGAAGATATCCTTCCAAACATTTGTTTACTATCTCAGTTTGCCCATCAGATTGAGGATGATAAGATGAGCTATGAGCTAACTGAGTACCCAGACAAGAAAATAATTTTGTCCATAAATTTCCAGTGAAAATGGGATCTCTATCACTTACAATAATCTTTGGGTTTCCATGTAGCTTTTGAACTGTTTCCATAAATGCAGTAGAAACTGTACTGGCTTTAAATGGATGTGATAATGCACAAAAGTGTGCATACTTGGTAAGTCTGTCAACTACCACCATGATGACACTCTTTCCCTCAGACTTGGGTAAACCTGTGATAAAATCCATTGAAACCTCCTCCCAACGTTGGCTTGGAATGGATAAAGGTTGTAATAGACCCGGTGTCTTAATTGTTTCAACTTTATTTTGTTGGCAAACCAAACATTCCGCCACAAACTTTTGAATATCTGATTTAAGGCCATCCCAAAAAAATTCCTTCTTAACCCTGTGGTAAGTTTTTAAAAATCCTGAGTGCCCTCCTAAGGGAGAAGTGTGCAATTCCATAAGAATATTTTGTTTTAGCTGGGAATTCTTACAGAGGTATAAGCGATCTTTGTACCATAACGAATCATTTTGCCAGCTAAATGTATCAGAAGTACTGGAATATTGTTGTAGCTTTCGAATAAGTGCCCACACTTCTTCGTCATCCTTCCATTCCTCCTTTGCTTCGTTTATCCAATCTGGTTGGATAATAGAAATGGCACACAACAATGCTTCCATATCCTCATCCTTTCTTGAGAGTGCATCTGCCACCACATTTTGCTTCCCTTTTTTGTAGATCATTTCAAAGTCATAACCCAACATCTTTGTGACCGACTTTTGTTTCTCTTCAGAGGATAATCTTTGTTCTAAAAAGTATTTAAGGCTATCATGATCCTTTTTTACCTTGAAGTGTCTTCCCATTAGGTAGGGTCGCCATTTCTTAAGTGCATGGAGTATTTCCAACATTTCCTTCTCATAAATAGCTTTGCTTAAAAACTTTCCCTTGATTGGACGACTTTCAAAAGAAATGGGTCTTTCATCTTGCATTAGAACAGAACCAATTCCATTTCCTGAAGCATCACATTCCACAATAAAGGTTTTTGTGAAGTCCGGTGTAGCTAAGACCGATGCTTGGCACATTGCCTCTTTAAGATGTTTAAAGGCCTTTGTTGTTTCCGGAGTCCATGAAAATGAATCTTTCTTCAATAATGTTGTTAGAGGTGCTGCTATTCTCCCATAATTCTTAACGAACTTGCGATAATACCCTGTCAACCCAAGAAAACCTCGCAGATGCTTTATTGATGTGGGGATTTTCCATTCCTTAATGGCTTTAATTTTGCTAGGGTCTACCTTAACTCCTTCATGAGATACAATATGACCCAAATATTCCACCTCCTGGACTCCAAAGAAACATTTGGATCTTTTTGCATATAATTGTTTCTCCTACAATAGTTGTAGCACCTTGTCAACATGTTCAACATGATCCTTCCAAGACTTGTTGTAGATTAGTATATCATCAAAAAATACCAACACAAATTTTCTAAGGAATGGTTTGAAAATTGAATTCATCAAACCTTGAAATGTTTACGGTGCATTGGTAAGGCCAAAAGGCATGACCAAAAATTCATAATGACCCTCATGAGTTCTAAATGCCGTTTTCGGAATGTCTTCAATCTTCATTCTGATTTGATGATATCCCGAACGAAGATCCAGCTTGTTGAAGTAAATTGATCCATGCAATTCATCCAGTAATTCATCAATGACAGGAATGGGAAACTTATCTTTAATAGTGAGCTTGTTGAGCTCCCTATAATCTGGACACATGCACCATGATCCATCCTTCTTGTGCACCAATACTACTGGAGCTGAGAAAGAACTTTGACTCGGTTGAATTATACCAGCCTCTAGCATTTCTGCAACCATACGTTCAATTTCACTTTTTTGGACATATGGATATCTGTACGGCCTGATGTTAGGAGGAACACTTCCTGCAATCAGATGAATAGCATGATCATGATCACGCATAGGTGGGAGACTTTTGGGAGTCTCAAATACCTTGGAATGATTGTCCAGGACCTTTTGGAGGTCTGGAGAAATAGATGATTCCAATGTGGAAACATCTAGCAAACATAATTGTGCAATTACACCTCTTTGCTCCTTTTTTAGAAGCTTTGTCATGCCATTAGAGCTGATTATCTTTCCTGGTTTCCCTGCAATACCCCTTAATTCAACTTCCTTCCCTTCCGCAGAAAATTTCATGAAAAGTTCTTGAAAATTAAAAGCTATTGTACCCAAGGATTGTATCCATTGGACTCCTCGTACAACATCAGCACCTCCCATTGGAATGGAAAGCATTGGGCTAGTCAATACATATTCTCCCATGGATAGCTTGATATTATGGCACTTTCTAGAACAATTTATTGTTCCTCCATTTGCAATCATCACTTGACACTCTGGTGCTGGATATAGGAAGCAATTCAGTTCTTTTGCTACCCTACAATGAATAAAATTGTGGGTGCTTCCTGAATCAATCAACACTATTACCTTTTTCTTCTTGATTTGTCCTTCTATCTTGATGGTTTGAGGAGTGGTAATTCCCGCCAATGCATTACAAGTTATGGTCGGATTTATTTCTTCTTCATCTACGCTTTGTTCCTGGCATATATTCTCTTCTTTTGACCTTTCTTGCTCCTTTTCTTCTTCCTCTTCACAATCTATGCAGAATAATTTCTTCTCAGCACACTTATGACCTTTTGTGTATTTTCTATCGCAATTGTAACAAAGCCCTTTTGCTCTTTTTTCTTCCAATTGTTGTGGTGTCAACCTTGTAAGTTGTGGAAGACTATGGGCAACAACACTTCCGTCTTTATAGTTGTGAATGGTATGCTTCCTAGTTGCCATAATTTTTCTTTCCATTTTTCTTACTAACCTGAATGCCTTCTCTAATGAATCAGGTTCCCAAAGGCGCACATCATGTTGGATATTATCCTTTAAATACCCTATGAACACATCAATCCTATGCTCCTCTGGAATATCTTTTACCCTTATGTTCAATTTTTGGAACTCCTCAATGTGCTCCATTATTGAACCCTTTTGTTTGAGACTTATCAATTGGCTAAAAAAAGTGTTTCTTTTTGTATCCTCATAATGTGCTATCAATTCTTCCGTAAAAATTGCCCAAGTGATAAATTTTTTACGAGAGCAAAGCCATTGATACCATACAAACTGATTTGGTTCCAAATATAAAGTTGCCATACGTACCTTTTGTGTGTTTTGCAGATTATTGAGATCGAAGAATTGCTCCATCTGTAATATCCATGTGGCGGGATCCTTGCCATCAAACTTCCTCATATCGATTTTTGGAATGTGGTGATTCTTTGATCCAACATTAGCGTCTATGGAATCATGATTAACATTTCTTTTGTTCTCATCATGAGTTTCCTTTACTACCTTTTCACCATTAGTAAGTATTTCTTGTAGAAAATTAGTCAAATCTGTCTTCAAATCTGCCATGCCTATCTTCAAATTTGTGTTCAAATCTATCTTCAAATTGTCCATCTTAGCTTCCATGCCATTTATCTTAGCATCTGTTAACTTTTGTGAGTGTGACATTTGTTGCACTTGTTCTTGTAATTTTGATATATCATGTAGCATTTCTTCCTCTTCTTCAGAGTCATGCTAGAGCTTTCAGGTTCCTTACTAGGTGTTTGCATTTTCTTTCCCCGGGGCATCAGTTACCGATAATAATTCTCTACTATGCCCTTTGAATTCCTTCAAAATAAATTTTCAAACCAAGCTTAAGCCAAAATTTAAAAAAATCTACACACCTTTTTTCACTTTGTAGGAGCTCGATATTGCCTCTGATGTATATTTGTACTTTCCAGTCATCTAGTTCTGAACTTGTGACCTGTAGTAGCTCTATGTGTCCTCTTTCCAATGCCACAAGTCTGACCCAAATTGGATTATCCAAGAAAGAGTTATGCGAAATCTCCCACAGTGACTTGATTATATACTAGTTCAGTAGAGCTAACTTGTACGACGTGCCGCGAGTCACTGTTTCGACCTTCAGATCTAAAAAACAACCACAAGAAACTACAGTCCGTCCTCCTTCTGTACCTTTTTACGAAATTTCAATCCGATCCTCAGAGAGAAGGTTATGACGATTTTCCCCAGGTCACCTGTTTTGAATGTAATTCAGGAGTCTGCAAAAAGACCAACTTCCTCATATCATATCTCCGAAAATATCTCACGAAAAGCTCTGAAATTCGGAACCAAGGTTCAGCGTCAATTCTTCTCAAATGGGTTTTTTTTTGCGACTTCTGAAACGTCACAGAAAAAAACGTTATAGCGAAAATGCCACGATGACCTGTTTGGAGCAGCGAAACCCTAGAATCCAAAGCTATGATACCAAATGTTATGAAACCAGCTCAAGAAAAGATAGAAAAGATAGATCAACGCCTTAGAATTCAGCCTCTTCGAGGGGGAAACCTCCTTTACATTACATAAATGAACAATTCTTGGATGATACAAATGACAAAACCTCCTTTCTATATATAGGAGTCTAAGGAGTCACAATATAATCCAGCCGACCTAACAATAATAATATAAAGCCATAAAAATAACAATAGAGGGATTCTATGGGGCACAGAAATAATAATATGGGGGTAATAGGGGCACAACGATATAAATAAGGGGTATAACTACAATAGTAATGGGGTAATCACTAGTATTATAGGGACCCAACAGAAAACCTAAGAAACTATTCCATGAAACCTTAATGAAATATATGGTGAGTAGCTAGGATCGACCTCAAAACTTTCCCATCTACTACATACACTCAGGTATAGATTATTTTATCCTGTATAATGTTGATCAAACACAAGAAATTTTTTTAGACAGTACTAATACAGAACCAAAAGAAATTGCAGTTTCTACACAAAATTAAACTGACTAGACTACAAAACTATTCAATGAACAAGATGGTCAAATTTCTATCAATAATGAAAAATTTGTTGCACCAGACAGTGAAAATTATGAGCATGAGATATTATGGCATCTAGAATTTGATGGGCCAATTAATAGGTTAGGAGCAAGAGTAGGAGTGTGGATATATAATTTGGAAAATAATCACTCAGAAGGCCATGCATATAGATTGAATTTTAAATGTATCAGTAATATGGCCGAGTATGAAGCATTAATTTTAGGTGTTAAGTTAGTTAGAAACCTAGGAGCTAAAAGAGTTTATGTCATGGGAGACTCTAAACTAATTATAAAACGGATTGATGTTCTATATATGATAAAGGACCATAGATTAAGTCGTTACAGGGGAACTATCGTAGAAATACTTAACGCTTTCCTAGAATCCCTAGAAAACACAATATGCAAGCCCATAGTTTAGCAATGTTTGCCAACACCTGCAAATTACCCTTCCAACCTAACCATCAGTACACTGCTGAAGTTAGGCACGGACCTGCAATTCCAGATAATTTGAAGAATTGGAAAATATTTTCTAATAATAAATAGATAAATTACTTTTCACTTTCAGAAGAAGAGTTTGTAAATAACAATATAGATAATGAATCCATACAAGTGAGGATAGTTTTAAATAGAGGAGGAACGACCTGTTATAGAGTTTTATGAACCCAAACGTGGGGTTCATAAAACTATATAACTATCTATTGACACATCCTCTGATGATGGACTCACTTGGTAGTCCGAAACGTTGGGTTCGTAAAACTCTATCACTATCTATTGATGCATCCCCTAATGATGGACTCACTTGGTAGTCCAAAAAGTTGGGTTCATAAAACTCTATAACTATCTATTGATGCATCCCCTGATGATGGTCTCACTTGGTAGTCTGAAACGTTGGGTTCATAAAACTCTATAACTATCTATTGATGCATCCCCTAATGATGGACTCACTTGGTAGTCCGAAACGTTGGGTTCATAAAACTCTATAACTATCTATTGACGCATCCCTTGATGATGGACTCACTTGGTAGTCTGAAACGGTGGGTTCATAAAACTCTATAACTATCTATTGACACATCCCCTGATGATGGACTCACTTTATAGTTCGAAACGTTGGGAAACGTTGGGTTCATAAAACTCTATAACTATCTTTGACGCATGCCCTGATGATGGACTCACTTGGTAGTCTGAAACGTTGGGTTCATAAAACTCTATAACTATCTATTGACGCATCCCCTGATAATGGACTCACTTGGTAGTCCGAAACATTGGGTTCATAAAACTCTATAACTATCTATTGACGCATCCCTTGATGATGGACTCACTTGGTAGTCCGAAACGTTGGGTTCATAAAACTCTATAACTATCTATTGACGCATCCCCTGATGATGGACTCACTTGGTAGTCCGAAACGTTGGGTTCATAAAACTCTATAACTATCTATTGACGCATCCCCTGATGATGGACTCACTTGGTAGTCCGAAACGTTGGGTTCATAAAACTCTATAACTATCTATTGACACATCCCCTGATGATGGACTAACTTGGTAGTCCGAAACATTGGGTTCATAAAACTCTATAACTATCTATTCACACATCCCCTGATGATCGACTCACTTGGTAGTCTGAAATGTTGGGTTCTTAAAACTCTATAACTATTTATTAATGCATCCCCTGATGATGGACTCATATGGTAGTCCGAAAATTTGGGTTCATAAAACTCTATAACTGTCTATTGACGCATCCCTTGATGATGGACTCACTTGGTAGTCTGAAATGTTTGGTTCATAAAACTCTATAACTATCTATTGATGCATCCCCTGATGATGGACTCACTTGGTAGTTTGAAATGTTGGGTTCATAAAACTCTATAACTATCTATTGACGCATTCCCTGATGATGGTATCACTTGGTAGTTCGAAACGTTGGGTTCATAAAACTCTATAACTATCTATTGACGCATCCCCTGATGATGGACTCACTTGGTAGTTCAAAACGTTGGGTTAATAAAACTCTATTACTATCTATTGACGCATCCCCTGATGATGGACTCACTTGGTAGTCCGAAACGTTTGGTTCATAAAACTCTATAACTATCTATTAACGCATCCCCTGATGATGCATTCACTTGGTAGTTTGAAATGTTGGGTTCATAAACCTCTATAACTATCTATTGACGCATCCCTTGATGATGGACTCACTTGGTAGTCTAAAATGTTGGGTTCATAAAACTCTATAACTATATATTGACACATCCCCTGATGATGGACTAACTTGGTAGTCCGAAACGTTGGGTTCATAAAACTCTATAAATATCTATTGAAGCATCCCCTGATGATGGACTCACTTGGTAGTCTGAAACGTTGGGTTCATAAAACTCTATAACTATCTATTGACGCATCCCCTGATGATGGACTCACTTGATAGTCCAAAACATTGGGTTCATAAAACTCTATAACTATCTATTGACACATCCCCTGATGATGGACTCACTTAGTAGTCTGAAAAGTTGGGTTCATAAAACTCTATAACAAGTCATTCCTCCTCTATTTAAAACAATATAGATACTGATACATCAGTAGATCCTCACACTAAGGCTGACCTAGAAATAAATGAAATAGAAGGTGATGAACTAGATAGACTCAACCCAAATAAATTTACCAAATTAGATGTTGATAACTTGGAGAAAATTGAGATTGATGAAATAATTAATGAAGAAACCGAAGTATTTAATCTCAAGGATAATTTCTTACCAAAGGGATTAACCCCTCTAGAACATTTATTTGATTCAAATGATGTTCCTAGGAAACCTAAAATGGAACCTTCAAGATCTGACATAGAGGGATGTGATATAGGAAACAATGAAAATCCTAAACTGATCAAACTTTCAAAATCATTACCCCCAATTTAAAAAGTGAAATACATTGAGTTTTTGAAATAATTTCAGGATGTCTTTGCTTGGAGTTATGAGGACCTCAAATCTTATGACACCAACATCATCTAGCATAGAATTCCTATTAAAGAAAATCAAAAGCCTTTAAAACAAAAACATAGAAGGATTAATCCTATCTTATTACCTACAATTGAAAAAAAAAATTAGAGGGTGTATGATGCCAAAATAATTGCACCAATCAAATTTTCTAATTAGGTCTCAAACTTGGTGTCAACTAGAAAGAAAACTAGTGAGATCAGACTTTGTGTGGATCTCAGAAACCTCAACAATGTGTCGCTAAAAGACAATTACCCTCTCCCCAAAATGGACCACATTTTACAGAGATTATTTGGATCAACCAGAATCTCATTGTTGGATGGGTTTTATGGTTACAATCAAATCTTGGTTCATCCTGATGACTAACCTAAAACTTCTTTTACTACTCCTTGGGGCACATTTATATATGTGAAAATGCTTTTTGGGCTAATGAATGCGGGATCCACTTTCTAGAGGGATATGGATATAACCTTTGCAAAAGAAATTCATGGCTTCCTTGTGATATATCTAGATGATATTACCCTATTTTCAAAATCTAACAATCAACATTTGGATCATCTAAGACAAGTTTTTATTAAATGCAGGAAATTTGGAATCTCCTTGAACCCCCAAAATTCCTTGTTTGTCTTAGAAGAAGGAAATTTGTTAGCTCACATAATTTCAAAATATGGTATAAGAATAGAGCTTGCGAGAATAGAAGCATGAGAATAGAAGCCATCTTGCAAATACAACACCCTAGGAACATTAGAGAGTTACAAGCTTTCTTAGGAAAATTAATTTTCTTAGAAGATTTATATCTAATCTAGCAGAATTAATTAGATCACTAAACAACATGCTGAAAAAAGACTCCACCATAAAATGGACTGTTGAGGCTAAAAAATCCTTTGAAGACATTAAACTAGCCTTGACTAAAACACCTGTCTTAATCAATCCTAAATTTGACAGAGATTTCATCTTGTTTTCCTTTGCTTCTGAGCACACAATTGCTATAATTCTATTGCAGAAAAATGACCAGGGCTATGAACAACCCATTGCTTTCTTTAGCAAAGCCTTGAGAGATGCCCCCTTGAAATATAATATAATCAAAAAACAAGCATTGGCTTTAGTCAAAGCCATTAAGGAATTTAGGGTATATATCTTATATTCTCATATAGTAGCCTACATTCCAAATTCAGTGGTCAAAGACATCCTAACTCAAGATGGTCCTGATGGAAAGAGGGGGAAGTGGATTGCTACTATTTTAGAGTATGATATAGAAATCAAACCTACTAAGTTAATTAAGGGCCAAGGTTTAGCCAAGCTCATGGCTAAATCAAACTGTTAGGCCTTGGATATAAACTTTATTGCAACAATAGATAATGAAGAGAAGATGGCGACTCCACTAATTAGCCAGGCCTTTATTGAATCACCTTGGTATGATGATATTATTTATGTTTTACTGAACTTACAGGCTCCTCCTAAATTATCTAGGACTAAAAGAAGTTTTTTGAAGATGAAATCCTTGAAATTTTCTATATTATACAATGCTCTATTTCGAAGATATCATGAAGGTATTCTTCTCAATTTATTATTAAAATAAGAATCTGACAAAGTTTTGCAAGAGTTTCATGCAGGTGACTATGGAGGACACCTTTACTGGAATACCACTGCAGATAAAATCCTTAGAGCTGGTTTCTATTGGCCTACCTTGTTTGTTGATGTAAAAAAATATGTGACCTCCTGTCACAAATGTCAAATTTTTGAGGGGAAGAAAAAGCTCTTACCTTTACCCCTCAAGCTAATCTCTGTAGAAATACCTTTTCAACAATGGGGTTTAGACTTCATTGGTGAAATTCACCCACCCTCATCTGCCCAACACAAATGGATCCTCACAACCACAGACTACTTCACAAAATCGATAGAGGCCATACCTTCAAGGCAAGCCACAAACACTATTATCATAACCTTCCTTGAAACCAATATTCTATCAAGATTTGGATGTCCAACTAAGCTCATTACTGATAATGCAGTAGCCTTTAAATCCAAAAGAATGATAGATTTCTGCAATAAGTATCATATCACCCCAGGCCATTCTACAGCCCATTACCCTCAAGATAAAGACTGCCAAAATCCTCCAACAAAAGC
Source organism: Pinus tabuliformis (assembly GCA_031772625.1). NCBI lineage: Eukaryota > Viridiplantae > Streptophyta > Pinopsida > Pinales > Pinaceae > Pinus > Pinus tabuliformis. The sequence goes on from CM062805.1 coordinate 841,561,547, forward strand.
CTGGTAAACATCATGAAGACGTTACTAGAGGAAAATGAGAAAACTTGGAATAAAAATCTAGTCAATGCCTTATGGGTAGACAGATTGACTACTAAGAAATCAATTGGTACTTCTCCCTATCAACTAGTTTATGGGATGGAAGTTGTCTTTCCATCCTCTTTGGGAGTACCAGTAATGAAGATACTTCAAGAATTATAGGTTGAACCAAATATTGTACAAAGAAGAATCAACCAAACTATTCATCTACAACAAACGAGAGAAGAGGTCTATATCAGGTCTCAAGTTGTGCAGGAAAGGGTTAAAAAGATTTTTGATAGGAAAACCAAGGTTGAATATTTCTACCTTAGTGACAAGGTGCTCAAGTGGGATTCAAGGAGGGAAGACAAAGGTAAACTAGGGAAATTTGATTTCCTATGGAAAGGTCCCTATGTCATTTGTGCTTACAGAGGAAAAAATGCTTTCTTCCTGAGAAAAATTAATGGTACAGATGCAAAAGGTGGGCTAGTGAATTGTCAAATACTAAAACATTACTTTGAACCAAGTTACTAATTTTCATTTCCCATGTTGTACATAATTCATTTACAAAGCCTAGTTTGGGTTTCGTGATGATCTTTGAAGTTGAAGTCTGAAGAGAAGGCCCTAAGCTTTAAAAGATTTATTGTCATATGTATCAATAATGCAGATGCATAGAAGAACACTTTGCAAGGCAACATCAACAACAATTCAAAGGCTACTGATCTTCATTAGTTTTTGAAATCTTTTCAAAAGATGCCATCCCCAAGTGGAGCCACTCTTAGGTTCCTATACTAATAGGAGTCATAACTTTTGAATGACTAAGGTAAGCCTTGTAATATTGTACATACCTTTGCTTTCTGCAAATTTTTTCCATTTTAAAAAATGTAAAGAGGGTTTGACCTAAAAGAAATATCAAGGGACAAAAAGAAAAATAGAAGGTCAAAAAATGAAAATATATGAACTCCAAAAAACAAAAAGAGACCATGAAAGTGAGCAAGGCTAAATGCCACTACTATTTACTTTTATGCATAATAATGGTTGTGTGAGGCTTGTTATTCATGCCAGAATCCATGGTCATCAAACTGTTTAATCTTGATTATATCATGCTTTGAATTTTATGTTTATATAACAACGTCATTTTAATGTATTTGAAAATTAGTTGGAGTGATAGAATTATTATTATTATAATAATTGAAGAGTCACTTCAGGCAGCTATGAATTTATGCAATTGTGTGTATATAAAAAAAACTTGATTAATTTTTTTATCCTTTATGCTCTACCTGCAATTGAGAAACAATATACTACATGGTAAGGACTTCTTGATGAAGTGGATCAACATACTTAATATTTAGAGAGTAGCTAGAAACATCATCACTCATGTCATAAGAGAAGTTAAAGTTTTCTACTCCTCAACTGGGTTACTATATGTACATGTAGATTGTTTGAGATAGTTTTCCCAATGATATCTCTTTCCTATTTACAATTCTCCTCCCACATAACTAAATATTTGACATTGATTGGTTTCTTGCTAGCGCCATTGACTATGTTCTAGAGATTATTGTTCCTAAGAATTTCAATCTACTTACTCTTCCAAACAATGTAGTTAGTTCTAACCTAGGAATTGAAACAATTTCTGAAGTCATAATGCATAAAGATAATAAACTAGTGATGATAAAAAAGTGAGCACCAAAGCTATAGTTCATCTTATTTCAAAGCATTTAAGAGGCAATATATTTCTTTGGTGACGTAGTAATTCCAACAAAAATAAAACCTGTAAACTCAAGGAAAAGTAATGACATAAGGAAGCACACACCATATATATCTAGTGCCCCAATTGAAACCTATCAATCCACTATTTAAAAAATTAGTGCTCCAAATATGATAATGCCTAAAACTTGAGGGAGTGATAACAGCTCTACTGAGGTAATGAACCTCAATAGTATCAAGAACAATTAATAAGTGTTTTTGTTTTGGCCCAAAACTACAATTCGCACGATTCAAACTATCCACTTTCGATAGAATTTGAATGTGGTACCAACGTACTACACTACTCTAATTGTCTAGGGCTAATATAAATGCCACACGCCACAAAATACACAATTGTAGAGGCTAGGATCTAATCAAGTATTTTAGGCCCATATTCAAATATATCATGTGGCTAATCTTTTGGATCAATCCAAATTATACATGTCACAAAACTCATAATGATTTCTTGTTCTGATAATAGATCTTTAAACATAAGATAAAAATTAAAAGAACATGAGCTAGAAACGAGTATCATGTGACTATTGATTCAAGTAATGAAAAAAAGTCCCTATAAAAAATTGAGTGTTTCTTCCACTTTGAATCAAAATTGGATGATATCGATGCTCAAGGATGTTTGAGTGTTGTGTTATACTATCTTAGATGTGGTAGTTGCTATTTGTAGCAAAACAATGAATGAAGATCTCACATAGATAAACCAATTCTAGGAGCCTCCACTGTATATTAGTTATGCAATATCCATAAACCACAAGCTTTAGATAGGGAAAAAGATATTTTTGTTTGCAATGACAACAATGAAAACAAGGAACCTTGCCTTACAAACAAAAATCTCTTGTTTAGTTAATTTCCACAAACAAATTAAGGGTAGATCAAATCACAAGAAATCTTTATCTCCATCAAAATTATAAAAGCATATATCTCAACCAGAAACAAGTGACTTGTGTTCCTAAGAACAACAAGGTTGACAGAGGATTGATGGTCAAAGGCCAATGATCAAAGAACGTGGCTCTGATACCAATGTAACGAACAAAGTTTGTATACTCAGAGGAATGCTCTGATACCAATGTAATGAACAAGTTTCGTATACACAAAAAAATACTTAGAATATATGGTATATAATAATTTCGATCATGAGACAGATAATATATTATATAACAATATTTGAATACAAGTGAGATGATTACAAATGAGGGTTAGGGCCTGCTTATATACCTAGGAAGGTACCTCTTCACAAACGATCATGTCATTAGAGACATGCCTCTTCACTACAAATTATTATTTAATTAATCATTAATAATTATCATTTTTAATTACACTATTTGTATTATTTTATATATATTATTCATAACATATGAGGACCTAGAGGTTCCAACACCCCCTATAAAATTAGGTTAGAGGAAAACAAATTACATAATATTCCCCTAGTAATGTGCACAAGCTATAAGTTAATTTGGTAGAATGATAGTTCCAAATGAATGTAAAAACAATACCACCATGAATGATCAAATGCAATCATACTATTGTTTATTTGAACAATTAATTAAACAACAAGACAACTAGGTATAGTCAATCAATTGTCTAAACAAGAACACATAATTTTTTGTCAATCAAATATTCTCTCTTATGTAAAAAGCTTATATATATCATAGTAGTTCACAATAAAATTTCTCAACAATATAAGGTAGTCAATATTAAAAATCCCAGTTGACATGTACGTCCAATTGACAACCCAATCAACTTCTAGTTGGCCAATCAACCAATCCTTTCAATAAATCAGTCAAATAGAGAAATTCCATGTCAGTCTTCGAGCCTTTGAAGAAATCATATCAACAATAATTTCAATATTTCTTCCTAGATATAAGGGAACAATTAAAAATGAATCTATCAAAGCACAATTGACAAGTCATCTAGTCAAAGCTCAAGCAACTAACATATTTCGACAATCCTTAGTTGATAATTAGTAGCAAGGAAGAGTATCACTATATGAATATACAACTAAGGAGACACATATGTATGAATTCACCAAGTAGATATTCAAATAATTCTAACACCATCCATCAATCCATCCACAATTAATGTGGATAATCAACATTGGTCCATGATTTAATATTTCATGTCGCAGCTAAAAGCATAATCACTAGTATTATGATTCCTAGTCGAATTTCTCTGATTATTATGATGAGGAGAGTAGTAAATCCTATAGTAATAGTTAGTTGGAGTAAGGGAAAAATATGATTCATTAACATGAGTCAAACCACCTGACATATGATAAATGTCATTAGAAACATTCTCATCTTTTGGAAAATCCAAACCATCAATTTTCTCATCACAATTAGTAGGTAGTTTCTCTTCAGTATGAATCCCACTTGCAACAACTATCACTTCTCTAGTTTTGGTAGGGATAGGCATAAACAATGAGGAAATAACAAAAGCAATATATCTAATTCTTGTTGGGTGTGGAGGGGTTAATGTCGGTAAGGGTTAATGTCAGAATTGGCCAAACTATATGAAAAACCCTCAGCCTAAAAAAATGTATTTCTTATGAAGCATTTATTTAATATGAAGATGTCAGAAGGTGGATCTGTTGTTGATCATTTAAATGAATTTAATACAGTTTCCAGTCAGTTAAGTTCCGTAGGGGTAACTTTTGATCGTTAAGTTAGGGCTTTGTTATTTCTATGCTCATTTCCGGAAAGTTGGAATGGTTTAGTTATGGCCATTAGTAACTCTGTCTCTAGATCTAGTACTTTGAAGTTTGATGATGTTGTCGATGCAATCCTTAATGAGGAAATGAAATGGAAAAGTTTTGGTGAGACATCAGGTAATGCTTTGATTGCAGAAACTAGGGGAAGAAAAATGAAAAGAGGAAAGATCCTAGGATATCACAGTAAGTCAAGGAAATACATATCCAAGTCTAGATTGAGGATAGTGTGCTGGAAATATTGGAAGACAGGACACCTGAAGAAAGACTGGAAGTCTTAGAAGGGAAAAGAAGGAGATGCACAACAAGAAAACAATCATGAAGTGAATGTGACAGGTGATGTGTTGCAAGATGCTTTGATTCTTTCATTAGAAAATGTTATTGATGCATGGGTGGTAGATTCAGGCGCCTCATTCCATGCCACAACTGATAGGAAAAATTTTCATGATTATGCTCAAGGATATTTTAGACACGTTTGATTGGGTGATGATAAACCCTATAAAATCATTGGAATGGGTACAATTTTCATAAAATATAAGAATGGAAATCAATGGCTATTGAAAGATATAAGGCAAGTTCCATATCTGAAGAAAAATCTGATTTCAACAGGGCAGTTGGTAGGGGAAGGTTGTGTAACAACTTTTACAGATAAAAGCTCGAAGGTCACTAAAGGAGCCTTGGTAATAGAAAAAGGAGAAAAGGTTGGTACATTGTATATATGCAATGGTATTTCTAATTATGTCAATTCTTTAACCTCTACAGGAGAAGATACGACACTGTGGCATCATAGGCTCATGCACATGAGTGAGAAAGGGACGCAGATTCTTCATTCAAGAATTTGTTGTCGGGTTTGAGGCATGTTGATTTGGAATTCTGTGAAAATTGTGTTTATGGAAAATTGAAGAGAGTCAAATTCCTTAGAGTTGGGAAAGAAAATAAGAATGAAAAATTAGATCTTCTGCATACATATGTATGGCGACCTGCTCAGGTATCATCTCTCGGTGACTCTCATTATTTGTTAGCTTTATTGATGATGCAACCAGAAAAACATAGATTTATTGTATTTGAAATAAATCTAATGTATTTTATACTTTCAAGAAATGGAAATATTTAGTTGCAAATGAGACAGGAAAAATGTTGAAGTGTCTCAGAATAGAAAATGGAGGTGATATTGCAGCAAAGAGTTTGATAGGTACTATTCAGAGAATGGAATTCACAGAGAGAACACAGTTCCAGGAACACCACAAGAAAATGGTGTGTCAGAAAGATGAACAGGACAATCATGGAGCATGTAAGGTGCATGAGATTGCATGTAGGATTTCCTTTACAATTTTCGGAAGATGTTGTAGATACTAATATTTATCTAATAAACAAAGGGCCTTCAAGTTCCTTGGATGGTGGCATTCCAGAGGAGGCATGGACAGGTGAAAAGGTAAACTACTCATTTTTAAGGACTTTTGGTTATGAATCCTTTGTCCACATTAATAAAGAAAATAGAACAAATCTTGATGAAAAATCAAAGAAATGTACCTTTATTGGATATGGTGTTAATGATTTTGGTTATCGCTTTTATGAATATGAAATACACAAAATCAATAGGAGCACATATGTCATAGTCAATGAAAAGTTTTTGTATGACGATTAGATGTAGGAAAAGAAATAGGAAAAAGAAAACAGAGAATGCACAGTGCTTGACGAGATCACAGAAAAGGTGAAGGTGCCTGAAAATCATAATGATCAACATCCAGAACAAAAACAACAACAAACACCTCAAACACCTGAAAGTGGTGTTAGAAGATCTACCAGGATAAGTAGACCCCCTGAACAATACTCTCCTTCATTATATTATGTATTGTTAACCGACTCTGGTGAAAAGAACGTTATGATGAATAAGTGTAGGTAGAAACCAGGAAGAAGTGGGAGCAATCCATGAAAGAAGAGATGGACTCCTTAGTACATAAACATACTTGGGACTTAAGCAGGTTTCCTACAGGTAAATCATCATTCCGGAATAAATGGGTTTATAGGTTAAAGGAAGAATATGGAGGTAGAAAAAAGTATAAATATAGATTTGTGGTGAAGGGGTTCACATAGGAAAAGGGTATAGAATTTGATAAGATATTTTCTCATGTTGTTAAAATGACTTCAATCAGAACTATTTTAAATCTAGTAGCAGCTGAAGGTTTGCATCTTGAGTAGTTAGATGTAAAGACAACCTTTCTCCATGGGGATTTGGAGGAAGAGATTTATATGCAGCAGCCACAGGGATATGAGGTAAAAGGGAAGGAGAAACTAGAGTGTAGGTTGAAGAAGAGTTTTTATGGCTTAAACCAAGCTCTAAGGCAGTGGTATCTAAAATTTGATAGGTTTATGTCTGACCAAGGTTATACTAGATGTCACTTTGATCATTGTGTTTATCTCAAAAGGAAAAATGATGGCAGCTATATTATATTGTTATTGTATGTAGATGACATGATTGTTGCAAGTTCTAACATGTAGGAAATAAATGTGCTAAAAGTAAAATTGGAAAACTCGTTTGCAATGAAGGATTTGGGTGCTACAAAACAAACCCTTGGTATGAGAAAAACTAGAGACATGAAGAATAGAAAACTAACATTGTATCAGAGTGAGTACATACAAAAGGTGTTGAAAATATTTAATATGCATAATGAAAAACCAATTAGTATACATTTGGCTAGCCATTTCAAACTAAGTAAGGAGGTATGTCCCAAGACTCATAAAGAAATGGCTTATATGTCTAAAGTTCCATATGCATCAACAGTTGGAAGCTTAATGTATGCAATGGTCTGCACAAGACCTGATATTTCACATGCAGTAAGAGTTGTAAGTAGCTACATGAACAATCCAGGAAAAGAAAATTGGATGGCGATGAAGTGGATTCTTAGGTATTTGAGAGGTACCACAAATCAAGCATTATGCTTTGGTGGTTCAAACATTACTCTACTAGGATATGTTGATGTAGATATGGTAGGTGATAGAGATAATACGAGGAGCACCACAGGGTATGTGTTTACTATAGGTGGAACAACTGTCAGTTGGGTTTCAAAATTGCAAAGTGTTGTTTCACTCTCAATGAAGGAAACATAGTATGTTGTTTCTATAGAGGCTAGCAAAGAAATTATTTGGTTACAAAGGTTTCTTAGTGAATCAGGTAAGAAGCAGGAGTTGGGTAGGTTATACAGTGACGACCAGAGTGCCATACATTTGTAAAGAACTCTGCATTCTTTGTCTAGCAAATGAGTCAATGGTGGAGTTGCTATAATCAGTCTCCAAGTGGGAGATTGTTGGGTGTGGAGCCTGATTATATTCTTTATTTAGAGGTATCACTGCATTGGACCCCATTTCGTAATGTGGCGGCAATGCCGCCCGTTTATGTGTGCCGCCAGGGGGCTCCAAGGGGGGGCGACAATGATTATTTGGAACCCCCCAGTGGGCGATCGAGGGAAGCACCCCCGAAGCTAAAGGTAGATGTAAAATTTCCTTGTAAAGTGTTGAAATTTCGTAGTCAATCCAGGTTGTTCATTAGGAAGAAATTTGATGGTAGAAGTTATGTTTAATTTAGGATTTTTTTCCCTAAAAGCCAACCCCTCACTATATATGAGGGAATTGTATTGTGGATATGTATATTTGTATTCTGAGCGAGAAAGAGAGATGATATTGGATGAGAGTGAAGACGAAATTACAACGGATCTGTTGTAGGTTGTATCTCTTCATTTTGCTAGATAATGTAAAAGGAAGGACTGGTTGTTTCTCCATGGACGTAGCCCAAATTGGGTGAACCGCGTATATCTGTGTCTCTCTTGTTTTATGTGTTTATATTTTTGTAATATTTTATGTGTTCCATTGATCTATAATATATAATTTTCTAACAATTCCTTCTCGAGATTTCCATATCTCAGGAGAAATAAGGAAAAAATGTGATGCCCATTGTTTCCAAATCTGCCACTAGTATATTCCATTCTAATTAGCAGTTTGGATCCAATACTTCTTAAGTGTTTTTGAAAAGTGGGAGAAACATCATTGGTGACTCGTAATTCCTAATATGAATGAGAAGGAGAGACATATGTTGTCTCACAAAAAATTATACTATGATTAAGGGTGGAGATTGTTAGGCATGGAATCCCCTCCGAGGCATGTGTTGGGGCTCAAAGCCCATGTTTTAACCTAATGATGTTTTAAATCCCCGTGAATTGTAGGCGTGGAAGTATGTTAGAGTCATAGGGTTGTCCGCCCTAGTTTTGGATGTAATGTCGGCCTACCCATGGTCCCCAGACCATGGGATTGTATAAATAGAGCGAGGCTCTAAGTGTAAAAGACAAGAAGTAAGAGAGAAGCAGATAGAAAGAGTCTAAGTATCTAAGTTTGCCTTGGGTCGTAGAGTAGGAGAAGGATCTGCAGCTGAGTGAGCAGAGGCCTAGTCGCCCACAGCTGAGTGCGCAGACCCCTACAGCTGAGTGCGGAGGGTGGAGTCAAGTATGTAACGAAAGAAGAGATTAATAAAGAAAGGTTTTGTTAGCAATTCATGTATCTGTTTTTTATTAATGCATGGTTGATGTAAATTACCAATATATTGTTTCTTTACTATGTGCACATGTATGAATTATTTATATTTCTAAGTGTAACTTAACCCATACAAATAAGCTAAGTCAATCAACTAATAGTAGAATACTATTAAGGACTTGGGTAACAATAGCACTCGGCCCTCGAGTAGGGCTACGTGAAGGTAGCATCTCAGGCTGCGAGGTATAGTACAATGCATTTAGCGACGTGCGCGCAGGGTCTAACCATGGACCATTTGAACTCATCAAACATCTCCAGGGTGCAGAAACCTGGTTCTAGCACCCTCCCCTCCTACTTCGGGTGAGACCTCAGTCCGCGCTCCGCGGAATGCTTCCGAAAGGGCCAGTAGTACCGGGATTTGTTTGGCTAAATCACCTCTAAACCTAGGTCAGGCCCCAACAAGCCAATGAATAGTTCCGTTTCCGGGACCAGGATCTCCATAAGAGATGTCTTATGTCATGCCACTGGAATCCAACAAAGAAATAAATTGAAGGGTGGTTGGAAAAAAAATTCACAAGTTCATGGAGCAGGCAAATAGGAATCCACGAGCATCAAAGGAATACTGGTTAGAGTGCTACTTATATACCGAAATCCACAAGATTTTCTTTGCATCCTTCCCCTCTGAGTTGTATGAGTGGACCGCGAAGCTAGCAAATAGTCAAGGAAGGTGTAGGCTCGATAAACCTATTGTGTGGACTCTAGAGTTGGTGCACAAACTAGAAGCATCAGGAGATAAGATCGTGTGCGTTGTGGACCATTGGCTCAATTGAATCATAGGAGGGTTTATCACCAAATTCACGATGGACACGCCAGACAGCTACAGTGAGGTGGAACGAAGCTTCCTCAAAGGACCGTGAGGTAAGTACGTTAAATATTTGAACAATTGGATTAAAATGATACTATGTGAAAAGCGGGTTATGCAAATAAATTGGTGTTCGGGACTACGTGAAGTGGGAGGTTCTACAAAAAAAAAGGTAGAAATATTTCACCTTAGCGAGAAAGTGAGGAAGAGCTCACAAAGGTTTCACCAAGGAGTGCAATGAATCTAATAAGGCAGTGAATTCCACGCATACCACCTCCACCTACACCACCACCAGTTTCACCATTGTCACCCCCATCTTCGCCCACACCACCTCCGCCACCACCACAGTTCAATATGCCGAGCACAATAAAGTTTTCGGCATTGAAAGGAGTAGGGAACGAAGATCCGGACCAATTTTGGTTCATAGTAAAGGTTGTATGGGAAGCACAAGGAGTCACGGATGATAATATCAAGAAGGCAACACTAGTTATCACCTTGCAAGATCACGCACTGACATGGTACATCAAACATTCCAATGACAATCCAAACACAAGGATCATGAATATCCAAGCTGCGCTAAACAGGGAATTTAGCAAACCAAAATCAGAGACACAGTCGATCATCGGATTTAAGGAAATTGCGAGGCTTCCAGGTGAGACCCACTGGGAGTTGGATCAGAGATTGAAGGGTGTGATTCACGAAGCAAACATGACCTTGATAGATGGGCAGCACCGCGCATGGTTTGTAGCGTCACTAACGCCGCACCTAAGGACCATGATGTCACAGTATCTACTTAGGCCGAAGCCTTGGAGATTGCAATGAGGCTGCATGAGACCCCAATACAAGATCCTAGGTTGGGAGTGCAACAGATCTACGTGCAGTTGAAAAATTTGTGTCTTGAGATGCAAAATCTGAAACAAGATAGGACAGCTCGCCCAGAAGCGCATGAGGAGATATGGTGCATAAAGTGCAAAGGCCAAGGGCATGACAAGGACCATTGTCCAGTCTTAGTGGGAGGAGGGCCAATGCCATTGAGACTAGAGGCACAAGCTGGGCCAAGCGCATGCTACAAATAACTGTCATCTATTACAAAGTATACGCAGATGGCCCAACAGTTATTCTGTAATTTCTACAGGTCAGTAGGCCATGATGAGTGTACCTATAGAAGTTATGAACTGATGATGGATCATACTCTTACCTACAAGGTTCAGACCAAAATGTGAGCCCTCAATCAAAATGTAGGAATGGCGCACACTGGATTGCAGAGGCATGGACAAGGTCGAATAGGAATGGGACCAGGAAGGGGTCATGGAAAACTAATATGTTACAATTGCGGAGGGCCATGGCCCTATGCCCACGATTGTACAAACTTGACGAGAGAATCATGTTTATATTGTACCTAATTTGATCATGAAATGGAGGATTTCCCCACACTGATAGCGAGGTTGCGTGATAAAGGAATACTCCAACCTCCCCCGACTCAGAACCTGCAAATGATGAGGTCTGAGCTGCGCGAGGAGGACCCAAATGTAAACATCGTGCTCCGAAGTGGTATCATGTTAGGAGATGAAAAAGGTAAGTAGCCAGAAGAGAGTGCTTGGGTTCAAAAGGCTCCAACAAAGGAGTGAGATTTCGATTTGGAGTGTGCGAAGGAGACATTCATGGAAAATAATAACAGCTTCACAGAGGCCTCCACTTCAGGTAGTAAAGAAAAACTAGAACCGGTAATGGACCCATCAATGCTTACTACCTTTCTAGAGACATGAATGAAGTTGATGCACGATAGCAAGGCTATGAAGTGACTGCAGGAACTCATCACTAGATTTGTTGGATCAGGGGAACCACGCGTAGTACAAAAGCTTGGGAAGCACACAATGCGAACAGGAAGGGAGATGACGTTGACTACACAAATCGGGGAATATGAAATTGATCAAGTGATTCTGGATTTAGGACTGGACATGAATGTACTACCAAGGCAGACATGGGAGTGCATGGGCAGGCCCGCGTTGCAATGGTCTCCTATTCAACTGCAAATTCCCAACCAACAAAAGATCCTACCGATGGGAAGATTGCAAGGAATAACGATAGATATCGAAGGTGCGAGAGAACTTGCAGATTTCGAAGTGATAGAGATTGTTGATGACAAAAATCCCTATCCCACACTATTGGGAATAGATTGGGTCACTGATATGAACAGAGTGATAAATCTAAAGAAGCACAAAATTATTTTTGGGAAAAGGTCACTGCGTGTGGTGGTACCTTTAGACCCTTTGGAAGGATAGCGCTACACAGAGCCAGTGCACGATGACGAGAGAAATGACGATCTAGACTATATCTACAAGATAACAGCTCAGGAACAGGATTGGGTAAATCCTACAATAGATGGCAGGATTTTGTGGGAGCGCGAAAGCTCCAACACATCAAATTCAGACGAGGAAATAGAATGATGGTAGAATCGGTTACAAGAGGTAACCACACTCAATTGTAACATGATGATAAAGTCACTACGTTGTGTAGCAATAGAGGCAAGTGTTCTTCCAATGTATCACAGGTTGACAACAGTAGATGAATTCCTGAACAGATTTGAAAGCGAGGTGCCATAATAACAGCGGTTCGATTCTCTGAATGGGCACTATGCACTACACCCGCAAGGTGGTGGGGTACGAACCAGCAAAGTTTTGAGGACTGGCATGAATGCAGAAGGGTGATGCTTATTGATTTGGAAAGCCCTAGCTATGGATGACATCCAGGTATGATGGACAAAACAGCCTACGCCCCCACCTCTCCAGCTGGGTACAGGCATATGGTACGCAACCTGCATGAATGCACATTGTCATTGCGATAGGAAATAGAACCAATGAGCAGGACCGAGCAAGACAAGGGCACAAATGACGAAGTATGATAAGACCAAGCACACCAAATATTATCCATGAGGTTGCCTTTGAAAAGGTGTGTGAAGTGTTGAACACTGTCCACTGTGTGAGAAGCACTGACTAGGACCTGCACGTACCAGCGGTTCTATGGGCTTATAGGACCATGTGCAAAACCCTGACCATGTGATCACTTCCAAATATGAAGTATGAAGCAGGGGATGTAATCCCTATGGGGCATGTAAAGCTTAGTCCGTGCATAACAGCACTCGTAGATACGATGGTTCGTCAAGCCCGGAACGAAGGAATCACACAGCCGCAAGAAATAGTACACATTGGACTTGAGGAAGAAATCCAACGGGGAAACTTTAGACTCCGCGAACTTGAAAAGGAAAGGGCACAATTAAGGAAGAAAATCGTTATGATGGATGAGGAGGTCAAGAAGCTAGAAGACGAGATACAAGAAGCATTTCTCGTCGAAAAACCCAGGATGGTAAGGCATGGTGCGTACGATAATACTGAAAAGTTTGAGAACTATCACCATGAATTGGTTAGTCTACTGCCTTGCTTGGACTACATATCGCCAAACGTAGTGACCAGGGTAGCACGTTGCAAGTAGTAAAGTGCGTGATGCCGACCACAACAATGGAAGGTGAGGATTCTCCACGAACCATGGTGGAGGACGGATGGAGCCCCACATGGGTGGTGCAACCACCTGACTAGCCACAAGAAGAATAGTCTTAGTGCTCCAGGCAGTTGAAAGGAAGCGCGGGACTATAAACTATTCTGCCCGGGAGCTGCGTGATATTGGGGATGCGCACAGAAGCAGAGCATCACAAGGTCCGCGACCGCGCACGGAGCATTGCACTATCAAATAGATTGGCCAAAAAGTCACAGTTGAGGTCACGATCCACAATGTGATGTACAACTTGAGGCCAAATGGAGCGGGTGACGGGCATTTAAGATGCAATTTATGGGAAAGATTTTGGAAAATCTGCCACCAAGAAAGCATTAATGGATCGAAATTTGGGGGAACGGTCGAATTCGAATTCAAAAAGCACTATAAAACACCAAGGGTTGTCTAGCAAATGACACTTACTCTTTTGAGACTTAAGCGATTGAGCTGAGCCTTGAGCGTTGAGAGCCGAGCAATAATTGAGTCCCTGAGTTCGTGAGTGACAGAATACAGCCTAGATACAATGAAAACAACTAAGGATGGTTTGGGAATTGAAGAGGTAATCGCCGGTCAGGGCGCGCAGACCCCAATGGTGCAGGATGTTTTAGAAGGTGTCGGGGTTGTAGAAGAGATCCCCAAATCACTGCGTATGCCAAGGTCCAAGAAGGATAAACATGCAATGGATCCAGTACGTGTTTCCCTGAGGAACCTGATGCGTAGCAAACTATCAATGGAAGAGAAGGGGAAAGTTGTCACGATAGAAATAGATGAGGAAGAAGAAGATTTTTAGGCCCTGATCATTGCAGAGGAAGAAGACAAAGGCATGGAGGAGGATATTCCACCTACACGCTCTACATCAAAAGTGCCCGCATATGTCCCTCCGGGAACAGGGAAGAACAAAGTGCTGAAGGACCTAGATGAAACCAAGAGTTCACTCCAAACCCCACTTCTCCTAGATGGCATTGTGTTTGAAGGCACGCACCTAGTTTGCGTGCCAACCATGAAGTTTGAAGACTGGTACCTCGCTGACGGCGAGAATTTCCCTCACCTAGAGACCAGGAATCTCATGAAGCAGAACATCATGGGGGTTGTGACAATGTTAGAACCACGGAAGTGGTTGCACGGTGTGGAAAAGGTCGAGCTGCTGAACTTATTATGGGCGCCACATTTCCACCGCGTGCCCATAACCATTTTTGTCATTAGGCAGCTGATTTTCCTGATGCATCATGGGTATCTATGGCTGGAGGAGCCTATCCAAATCACAGCAAACCTAATTCACCACATTTCTCAGCTCCCCTATAAAGGAAAGGACCCTGTGACCATATCCAAAGGAAAGGGCAGTGATTTTTCCCTTACAGAAGCCATGAAGACAAAATACAAGCTGGAGAAGAAGAAGAGGGGCTACGCCATCTCTAGCATCAAGGAAAAAGGGGTACACATAGCAACCTAAATCTTGGTCGGCAAAGTTATGAGGAAGTGTTGCGCCGATGAGGTACCGGCGCCGGTGGTCGCACTGGCCGAGCAATGCATGGAGGGGGTCCAATTCAACTTGTCCAAATTCCTCTACGAGGAATTTTTGACAAATTGTCATGAAGCCCAGGAGCAGGGTAAAACCTTCAACTATGTGTGGTTGTTGTTATCTATAGTGCTTGTAGCGGGGGAACTGCTGAAGGACAATCAATTCACCAGCATTGACACAGAATTACTGGAGGTTGTGAAGTACACTTCGCTCTGGGACACAAAGGACACAAAGTGGATACGCGACACCAAAATCTTTTGGGTGCTCATGGAGATGAACATCTGGATGTGGATCAATCGAAAGCTGCACCTGTTGCCCACAGTGTATAACAATCTGCAGAGTTTTGCAAAATTTAAAGCAGATATGCACAACATTTTTATCAGGGCGCTTAAGGATCCGGTGAAGAAATGGACGAAGCTACCTTTAATAGCCATTGACGACGCCATATTTACTATCTTGGAGACATGGCCTCTGGAATGGTGCACCCCAGATCTGGCAGAACTTGTGAAGGTAGCAACGCAAAAGAAGAAGGACAATGCCAAGCTGTACGTCACACAATTGGCTAAGAAAAGGCAGAAGGAAACAACAACAGCTGAGGTAAGGGTAGCGCACGAAGTAGCACAAAAATCCACTGAGTAGAAGAAGGCCACAGAAGCAGTAGTAGCATAGGCGGCAAAGGCAGTAACCGCGAAGGTGGATGAGGGCCAAGCAACATCCTCGCAGGAGCAGGAGGAAGAGGAAGTTGAAACAAAGGAAGGGAGCGCAGACCCAGGGACCACATCCACACAGTTAAAGTGCCCACACATAGCAGAGAGAGCAAGACTGAGGAAGAAGGTCAAGGCCTCGAAATTGGCCATTGACCCGATCACCTTAACCGAAGGATTTTATGCAGGAGCACCAAACTATGTTGGGGGCCCTCAGGGTGCAGTTGCAGGAGTTACAAGTGTAGCCCCCTTAGCTGGGTACCCTTTCGACCCACCTTGCAGCAGGATCCTCGGTAGCAGAGTAGATGTTGTGCGTACAGATGGAAAACAAAATAGTGTTGCTGGAAGGGGCCCTAGTCTCAGCGAATGAGATCGATAGATTTTCGGTTAACATGATGAAAGGCCTTGTCCTTAATTTGGTTGCCCTTCTGTGAGAGACACTGTATATGTTACAACATGGGATAATACCAAAGCTGTGTGCTAGGGAGATCCGCGATCCAAGTTCTCAGTGAGCAGAAGATAAACATGGAATAGATCAACTTGCAGTGCAATGAGGTGTCGCAAAATCAAAATTTGGTGCAAGTGGTAGATGATGCCTACCGCCGCATCCCGAAGCTAGCGATCCCAACAAATATACCAATAGAGGTGCCGATCCACAGGTTGGCAACCAGAGTCCACGAGGCTAGAGAAGAAACGACCAAGGTTCAAGTAGAGCTGAATCTTTAGATCGTCGAGCTGCAGCTAAAGGGACAGCCTTCCACTCCCTTGGAGGTCCGAGAACAACGTACTAGCGCTATCGCAAGGAAATTGGAAGAAATTGGAGGTGAAGTGCAACAATGTACCACTTTGTTGGAGCAAGCACTTGAGGTCCTCACAACTTTGCAGGAGGACCCCAACATCTAGTGCCTAGAGACAGAGGCACGAGAACTTTAGTAGCAATACGACAGCGTCTAAGGAACTGTGCAGACAATAGTCCTCACTTAGTGGCTTGTAAGGATGCAGCAAGCTAAGGCACTGAAGGAGCAGGTGGACGCGGTGTGACATAAGGAGGCAGTTCTCAAAGCACGCATCCAGTCGTGGATCGATGAGGCTTTCAATATCAGGGAAAACATCAAAGGAAATATCATGCACATACTGGGGATGCGTATGTTAATGCAGAGAAGCACCCCAGACACAAAGATCTCAAAACATAGGATGCAATAGATTCAGCAAGTAGTGGCTCAGTGCATTTCTGACATTAGCACAGTTCAAGGACAGTTGGAGGAACTCTGTGCCAATATCACCACGCTGACAGAGTGACTCGACGGCGAGTCACGATGTTTGTGTTGGGGGACTGTTGAGCATGGAATCCCCCCGAGGCATTTTTTGGGGCTCAAAGCTCATGTTTTGACTGAATGATGTTGTAAAGTCCCGCGAATTTCCAGCGCGGAAGTATGTTAGAGTCATAGGGTTGTCCACCCTAGTTTTGGATGTAATGTCAACCTACCCATGGTCCACAGACCATGGGATTGTATAAATAGAGTGAGGCTCTAAGTGTAAAAGACAGGAAGCAAGAGAGAAGCGGAGATCAAGAGTCCAAGTATCTAAGTGTGTCTTGGGTCGTAGAGTAGGAGAAGGCTCTGCAGCTGAGTGAGCAGAGGCCTAGTCGTCTGCAGCTGAGTGCGCAGACCCACTGCAGCTGATTGCGCAGGGCAGAGTCAAGTCTGTAATCGAAGAAGAGATTAATATAGAAAGGTTTTGTTACCAATTCATGTATCTTTTTTTATTAACGCATGGTTGATGTAAATTACCAATATATTGTTTGTTTATTGCGCACACATGTCTGAATGATTTATATTGTTAAGTGTAACTTAACGCATACAAGTAAGATAAGTTAATCAACTAATAGTAGAATACTAGTAAGGACTTGGGTAACAACAGTGCTCGGCCCTCGAGTAGGGCTATGCGAAGGCAGCATCATAGGCTGCGAGGTACAGGACAATGTGCGTAGCGACATGCGTGTAGGGTCTAACCGCGGACCACTTGAATTCATCAGACATCTCAAGGGTGCAGAAACCTGGTTCTAGCACCCTACCCTACTACTTCGGGTGAGACCTTAGTCTGCACTCCGTGGACTGTTGCCGAAAGGGCCAGTAGTACTGGGATTTTTTTGGCTAAATCACCTCCGAACCTGGGTCAGGTCCCAACAATCCAACAGAAATAACTTAACCTAGCATCTCAACAATAATATTTTTCTTATCATGTAGTAGTTAATGAATGGTGGTATCTTTCTCTATGATATGAAACAAAAAAGAATTTTGATATTTCGTTAAGGCGTGATATACATCAAATAAATGGTTTTTATTTGATTGAAATGGAGTAGCTTCTTCCCGAAGCTCATTAACGATGGACTACAAATGGGAAACCTCATTAGTCAACTAGGAATTAGTTTCTTCTAGTCTACAAAGTTCCTCTTTCAAGGGAATTTTTCTCAAGTCAAAAAATGTTTTTACTTCCTCCTTTAGATCATAAACAATATTTGATTTGTCTTCAAATTCATTTGCAATATTCTAAAACAAGATTTCGATGCTCCTTTCCAATACATCAACCCTTTGGAGTTTCTTAGTCATAGTAGTATAGAACATGTTTTCTTTGGTTTTAAAACTATTCTTCAAGTCTCTAATCTCTATTTTCAACACTGAAATGATATATTTTAAATTGATATCTAGATTATGAAGCTAGTAAATAGTATTCCTTTCATGGAGGTCCTGTAACATTTTTCCCATCTTAGTGCGAAATAAGTAAAAAAAAAAAAGAGAAAATGTTGATCTAGGTAATAATAACAAAAGATTAATTGACTTATGTTAAGTCAAGCATATCCTAACTGAGTGATATAGTGATCAAAGGTTTATGAATTCAAAACAAGATAGAGAGAAAATTATTGTTAAGCAAGGTGGTTTGTAATATTTGTTTTAAGTCGGTAAATTCTTATAATTCATATATCATGTATTAAACCTTCTCTTGAAATTATTTTAACTAGATTCCACAACATTTATTTTGTTTGCATCCACCACAGTTCTAGTTCTGATTAGAATTCATCCTATCAATAAAGAGAAAGTCAACGCACAACTCCCCACATAGAAAGTGGGTCACACAACTAAAAAAATTAATTTTGAAGCTACACATTTCATGACTATGTTGTACATGAATCAATTATAGATATAGACTAGTTAGAGAGAAAAATTTCAAATCGATATGAGTCAATTAAATAGATTATATTTATGCCAAATATAGCTAGATCTAATTGGTATGTGGTCAAGTCAAAGGGGAATCTTTTCAATGAAAGTAGTGGTGGAAAGATAGGACATGAAAAAATGATTGAAGAATCACCAATCAAGTCAAGATCTAGTATTTGATGTATTTCTAGTTGAGGAAATCCTTAGGTCAAGTTAGAAATCAAGTCGATGGTGTAGTCAACCTTTATTTGGTTGAATCTTGGTGCAATTGAGGGCCAAAGGAAAAATTCAGTCAAGGGAACCTTGTCTATGGTGGTCAAGTTGCAGTCTAACCATGTCAAGAAGAGCCAAAAAAGAACTTAGTTGAGTTTCATAAGTAATAAACAATGTGATCGATACCTAAAATGCACAAATAAAAAGTTTTGGTAACTGTTGGCTTGAGGGGGCCTAACCCAGGTTCAGTGTTAGTTAGCCAAACAATTCCCTACACTACTGGCCCTTTGGGCATCAACCCGCAGGGCATGGACTTAAGTCTCACCTGAAGCAATATGGGGGGATGGTGGAACCAAGTTTTCGCACCCTTGAGGTGGTTGTGACGTCGGTTTATTCCGGCTATGCCTACTTTCACACAGTTTTCTTAGCCCTCTGTTCCACCCCTCAATACCTTCGCGAAAGGGTATAATTGGATTTTGCGCATCCCTAATCTATGGCTCAGGGACTTTCACGTGGCTAGGGTATTGAACTACAATATTTCCCAAACTAGGCTAAGTGTCTTACTTATCTTATTAACCAATCTTAGTTAGATTCGCGTAAACAAATATTCTTACTTGTGTTCACTTAACCAACAAATTTACATTCAATCATGCATCATATAAGAATTATAAGTGAAATTCATACCCAACAGAACAAGATGCATAAACAGGAAAGAAAGACGTTGAAATTGTTGAATACTTCTCTTTATTGATAATTCTGGACAACTACAGACTCGACCCGTCCTGCGCACTCAATTGCAGGGGTCCGCGCACTCAGCTGCAGACTTCTAGGCCTCTACGCACTCACCTGTAGAGCCTCTACCTATGTTATGACCTGAACTTAGACTTCTTCTTAGATTTATCACTTACTTACATGTTTGATGTCTCTATCTACTTAGATCTTAGCTCCTTTTATACAATCCCATGGTTCGCAGACCATCAGTAGATCTTCTACAGTCGACATTACATTTCCAAAATAAGGGCGGAAAGCCCTATGACTC
Source organism: Pinus tabuliformis (assembly GCA_031772625.1). Classification (NCBI taxonomy): domain Eukaryota; kingdom Viridiplantae; phylum Streptophyta; class Pinopsida; order Pinales; family Pinaceae; genus Pinus; species Pinus tabuliformis. The sequence continues at coordinate 841,581,646 of CM062805.1, forward strand.
TTTAACACCTACGTGCTCTGTGGCCACAAAATGTGAATTATTTACACTTGGATTACAAAATTTGACCAAAATATGGGCTTTTAGCCCCAAAAATGCCCTTGGGGATCCCGCGCCCAACAGGCCCCCAACACAAACATCATGACTCACCCTCGAGTCACTCTGCAGGTGTGGAGATCTTAGCGGGAAGACCTCCCAGCTCTGTCTGGATGACTACAACCTCGGCAGTGCACTAAGCGACCACCTGTTGGACTTCTTCCACTCTTTGCTCAGTGACTATCGATGAATTGTTGCCCTGAATCTTTTTCTAAGTTGCTTGCAATGTCATGATATTTTCTTCAATACAAGCTATGATCGTATATGCCTCATCTATCTATGGCTGTAGGCACACTTTTAGGACCGCTTCTTTCTGTCAAGTGGCATCCACCTGTTCCTTAAGCGCCTTTGCCTCCTACATCCATGCGAGCCTCTGTGTAAGGGCGATCGTCTGCATGGTCCTTTGAACTCATCAAACCTTTGTTGTAGCTCACGTGCCTCTGTCTCGAGGTGCTCTAAATTTGGGTCCTCTTACAGGGTGGTTAGGACCTCGAATGATTGTTCAAAAAGGTGAACGCAGTCTACCACTACACTGTCAACCGTTGTTGTTGTTGTTGTAACAGTGGTGGTACGTTGTTCCCTGACTTCCGGCGGGTTTGAGGGCTGAGCCCTCAACTACAATTCTTCGATCTGCAAGTTTAGCTCTAGCTGAAACTTGTCCATCTCTGCTCGAGCATCACCCACCCCTGTGGCTAACTTGCGGACGCGTGCCTCAACTGGTTCTTCTACCCAAATGTCCAACACTAGGACCATTTGGCAGGCTTCCTCCACTACCTACATGGTTTTCTTATTTTTCTCCACTGTCTCATTGCATTGTAGGCCCAACTACTTAATGTTGATGCGTTGCTCGCTCATCACCTGCAGAGCACGACTCTCCCTGTTATAGACATTTTTGTGCCCTACAACTCCAAGCATGAAATGTCCATAAACCAAGGGCTCCTAAGTCCCTAAAAGTGTTGTTCTAACCCCTAAAGGAACAAGGTCAACAGATTACAGCTTCTACCAGAAGTTCTCCACCAGAAACTGCTCAGAATAAGTCAAAACAGGATCATTTCAGCTGCTCCACTGGCTAGGTGTGTTGCATTGCACCTAAATACACTGTGAGGGTGCGTTGCATTTCAAAAGTCCCTTCTATGGGGTGTGATGGGCAAGAAATGACAAATGGAAGTGTCATTCCGCGAGGTGGAGAGACAATGGAAGCTTCCATAATCTTCTCCAGTGACACTTGCCTCACTGAATTTGACCAAGGATGAGTAAGAGGCCTTCAGTCTCCAAGTGGAAGCAAGAACTGACAGAGAGAAGACACTAATCAAATCACAAGCTGACTCATCCTCCTTACAGATATCTATATATGGATCCCTCATCCTAGAGATCCAGAGGCTGGAATTTTGCATATTGTAAGGAATTGGTGTTGGTTTTTTGAGACAAACATCAGATTGTTGGGTGATCTATGCTTTGTTTGAGGTGAAGAGGGGCTTCTTTGTTGGGAGGTTGATGCTGGGTCAGGAACCACTGGTTGTAACTCCTCCTGGATCTTTTCTTGTTTATCAATAAAAGCTATTTGAGTTTTCCTCCATGCTTTTGTATCATTGATGCTTGTTACATTTGTATGGTTAACTTAAATTTGATCCTAAGTTGTTTATGAATATAGATCCATGTCTTTGTATAGTTTTCTTCTTTTGTGATCTTACAGGTACTTTGTGAAGCTGGGCAAGTAAGGGAGCAGGTAGCTGGAGACTATCAAAGAGGAGAAGGATTGGATCAAAGGACTAGCGCAAGACACAGGTTGGTTCTTTCTATTCCTCTCTATCTATAGTTCATAAAGGAAATACAAAATTAGTTTTTCTCTATTTGTTTCTAAGGCAGCTGTCACACCTTAGTGGCATAGAGAAGTTCTAAATAGAAACTTTTCCCTGTAACACCCCTGGTCCCTAAGTTCCATGGTGACTCCATTCTGCAATAGGTAGAGCATCTCTCAAGGGAGCATGACCATGTTCAATCCCACCCCTTTCAGGCTGCTGACCATGGGCGTGTCGGCCTCATTATCTATAGTAAGTGCCCCATCTGGTAGCACTATCGTGTTGGTCACCTTGGTGCACAACATCTCCTTGGCAGCTGAAGTGGCGATCGTGAGGCTGGTGGAAAATGTGCCAGCTTGTGGAGTGTGAACTTGGAACTCCTATAGCTCTATTCAAAGAGCTCGCAATACCAACTACTGCTACTCTTTGAACTCTTGGAGGGCCTCCATGGTGACATCCCTCACTGTTTCTCTGTTATCGTGCAAATCCCCCTCAGTGAGGGTGATTGGTTCAAAGGATGTCTTTGAAGCCTTGGTTTTCTTCCGTGGCACTATCTTCTCTTGCGGTCACAAATGCTTGAGTTGGGTGGATGTCATCTGTAGGTCCATGCCACCTCATTTGTTGGCTCCTCTATTTATGCTTCAGTCCTCGGCGAAGGTGACTTCTATCCTTCGCGCTCTTCTTCCCCTGTCTTCTGTTGTTCGGCCAATTTTGCGGTGTCGCGCATTGCCTAGACCTTAGCCTCTACTTCCTCTTTTCTATGCTTCTCAGCCAACTGTGCCATTCAGAGATTTGTTTATTCCTTCTTATGCTGTGCAGCAGACTTGTCTGTTTCCATCGCGGAGCCTGCTAGAGCGCACCACTCTGATAGCCAAGACTCGAGGACTGCAAAAATAACATCATTAGTCGCCAGATATGGTAAGTTATGCCATGTCTTCCCGGGGTATTTTTGTGCCCTGATAAAGACATGGTGGAACTACACTTTGAACTCTGCAAAGCTTTGCAAACTAGCATATATTGCGGGTGAAAACTGCGGCTTGTGATTGATCCCCATCTGGATACTCATCTCCATCAAGATCCAAAATATCATGCTTTATTTTATGCGTTTCACATCCTTGGTTGCCCACAACAAAGCACACTTCGCTGCCTATGGAAGGTCCGGTGCGACTGAAGGGAATTAGCCGTCTTCTGGCAGCTCTGATGCCACCAGTATGATCAACAGCAGGATCCATGCGTAGTGAAACATCTTTATGTGCTCCTATGCCTCACGATAATTCACAAGGAACTTGCTGCATAGATACTTCACCCAGTTGAAATGGACTCCCTCAATGTATTGGGCCTCTAGTGCAATCAAAGACGTAGGCACCTCATCCATGCGGCACTTCCGCATCACCTTCCCTGCTAATATTCATGTTGCTACCTTGACTGCAGGGTTGTTAATGTTGGAGATGGCATATCCCCGCTTCTTCTTCTCCAACTTGAACTTCTTCTTCATAGCCTCCACGAGGGCCAACTCACCACCATTTCCTTATGATATATTGGTTGGATCCTCTCCCGAGTAAGGCAACTATGTGATCCGATGGATCAAGTGGTCTGTGATGGGAATGGGATCATCCAGCCATAAACACCCATCATGCACCAAGCAGAGCAGTTGCCTGATGACGAAGACGGTCACTGGGGCGTAGTGGTAATGCAACACCTAGAGCAAGTTGAGCAACCGGGCTTTCTCTACACCCTTGAGCCATGTCCGCGGATCCAATTCAATCATTCCATCCATCACATCAATCTCTCAGCACATTACTTGCTCAGTAGCTAAATGTAAGAATTTCTGGTGATCTGCAAGGTCCCAATCTTCAAACTTTAGTACAGGAACCTTCCCTAAGTGTAGTCCTTCACAAACAATGTCATCCAGGAGCAATGGACTTTGCAGGGAGCTCTTGCTCTCGTTTATGTCCTTCGGCACCTTGGCTTTTCCCTTGTATAGTGGAACATATTCGGGTAGCATGGTAATAGGGTCCGCATCCTAGGTTTCAACTTCCATTTCCATGTCCTCCTCATCCACCAAGATTTCTTTAGATTTTTCCTCATCAGCCTCTAGATTAATGGCCTTCCCCTTTTCTTGCAAAGTGAGCTTGGTCCTCTGTGGGTTTCTTAGTGAGACGCAATTTGCTTATCCTTCTTTGGTCTCGGTGTTCTGGGTGATTTAGGGACTTCAAATATCACTCCGGCACTCTTTGGGGGTTCTACTACCACAATTTCCTGCATGGCTTCCTTGGGTGTCGACATCATTCTATTCAAGAGGTCTTGCATTTATTTTGGAAATCTCTCAAATGTTGAACTTCCTCTCAAAGCCTAAAAATTCATAAGGTCCATACACACCTGATAGCACAACAACTGAATTTTCAAAATGGCAAGTTTCTTTCGTTGGATAGCCACCTGTGATTTATAGGGTTTTTTGAATTCAAATCCGACTGTTACCCCCAAATTCGGCCCATTAATGCTAGATTAGTGGCCAAATTTCAAGAATCTAATCCATAAAGTTCACCTTAAATGCCTGCCGCCCACTCCATTTAGCCACAAACCGACCATCAAATCGTGAAAAGTGACTTTAATGGTCACTTTTCGGTGGACCTGTGCATTATTTCCATGAGCAGCACCGCTGCCTTCATGTTGTCGTTGACACTGTAACACTTCTCTACTTTGCACAGTCCTAAAGTCACACAGATCTCCAACCCAGACAGTGCATTTTATAGTCCCGTGCCTCCTTTCAGCTGCCTGGAGTGATAAGACTATGCTTCTTTCGCATAGTCAAATGGTTGGGCCACCTGTGTATGGCTTCAATCGACTACCATTCACCTTTCCTAGGAAGGGATCTCCATTCAGCTTAACCAAATAGACCACACCACCATGGGTAATATCCTTAATAACATAGTGCCCTAGCCAATGCATTCTGAATTTCCCTAGAAATTTATCAAACTTACTGTCATACAACAACACCAAGTCATTCACCTTAAAGGTGTGTAGCTTAATATGTCGATCATCCCACGCTTTTTCGCGCTGCTTTTGGACCTGTTGATGAAATCCAGCCAAAATTCTCTCTTCTTCAAGCTCATGCAACTGCACGAGCCTTTCTTCTAGGGCTCCACAATATGCCATACTTGTGATCGTTGCTATGCGTAGACTAAGCACGATGTATTCTATAGGCATTACAGCTTCAATACCATAGACAAGCCTAAAAGGGGTTTGTACCCTGATCACTCATCAAAATATTTGGACATCCAAATCGTGTTACTACATGCTGAAATAGAAACTTCGGAGCCGTCCATGCAATACTTTACTAGCTACGCTTTTTCCCAATGAGTCAAGTAGTTTGTCGCAATGATAATGTACCTCGTGCCTATCTTCCCTTATTGTTGAATGGGTCCTACAAAATCTATTGCCCACTTCTCGAAAGGTTGCAATATAATTTGTGGATTCAAAGGCATTTCATCCTTCCATGATGGCCTGCCTGTTCTTTGACATACATCACACGCCTTGCAATATGCTTTTGAATCTTGATGAAGGGTTTGCCACCACAACCTAGTGCGTAGAATCTTATGCGGGGTTTCTCTCTCTGCATAATGTCCTCCCGAAGCACCCTGTTGTGCTGTACAACAACCCCCCCATTTCATAAATTTTTTGTTTTCAAAACTATAATATGAAATGGGTCCCTTTTAGATTAAATTGGTATCAACTTATCATTCCTCAAAAGGTCCGAAAAGAAATAAAACATTATAAACCTTTTTGATAAAGCACATAATCGGTCTTATAATAAAAAATGAATAATCCTTTATTATTGCGATAAAGCGATCGCATATCGCAATAACAAAGGATGCATGACAAAATACCCATTCGTTTTCCCCGATGCGACAATGCACGAATAAATATCGGATATCGGGAAGGCATGCGATCATAACAAAAGGCCCCTCTCTTTGCTCTGATGCGATATCGCTATCGGTGATCGGGGAATGTAGCATGCATGCATCTAAAAGCCCTCGTTTAAAAACTCCCATGCGAATTGGCGATATCGCTATCAGCGATCGGGGATTCCGAAAGGACACAATATAACAACTTAAGCATTCCCCCAATTGTCGATTGCAATAAAGCTAGGCGCAGCTTTCAAAAAGGATTGATAAGGTCGGGATATATTATGGTTAATTAGTATTAAAGGCCTTTTCTCTTCCCGATAGTGATTCACTTACGCCCAACCGCCAAAACATCAAAGCCGTGCTTAAATGAATTATTCGGCCAATAAACGATATGATGAGCATTTAAAGGATTGATAGGTTTTAACGGCCATTTAATGGAACAGTAAGGCCAAAATCTCTTCAGAGATTGTATCCACAGCGACCTTAAGTTAATCCTCCATTATTCAATGATTAATATACCTCATTGATATTTGGTTTGTGCCACCTATTCTCCGCATTACGTTCATTTTATCTCCTATGCAGAGCTCCTCCGAAGCAGCAAATTCAGACCAAATGGGGAAGAAGTCTAAGAAATCTGGAACAGCTTCAGCTTCCGCAGTAACAAGACAACACATTGCCGATCCGGGACCAAGAAAAAATGGTTTGATCTCGGACACCACATGTCTAGGACTCGGTAAAACTACTTGGTTGAGCATCTATAATCTGATTGAGGTCGAAGAGCCTCAGGTAACAACAGTGCAAGCCACAGCAGACCCGAACCGGAAGTCTGATGCAACTCTAAAGGATTTGGCCGACTCTTACCTGCATCGGATAGCAGCCTGAGAGCAAATTATTCCATATACAGATGTGGTAAGATGGGAAATTGAGGAAATCCCAATTACAAACAGAACATTTTGCACCATCGACGGGAGAGTGTTCAACTCGTTTCAACCTGATGATTTGAGGCAAATGTACCATTTGCCTGCACCAGAGAAGAAGTACAACAAAGCATTTCTGGAGAAGTTCATAAATGAAAATGGCATTGAATCAGAACCTATACAGGATTGGAGACAAAACCCAGCGAAACACAAGCATGAGTCTTCGGGTAAGTACTCTGTCGATTCCTTGTTTTCTCCTTAATGTTATGCCAGAGTAATGATGTGTAGGATTTGGGGGTTGCATGATTCCTCAAATTTCACTACAGAGATGGTACCTTTAATGGAAGCAGCATGCAATAGCAAAATAATGGATTGGGGGAATATACCGTCTGATAAGTTAGCCACAGCTATTCTTGAATTTAGAAATAAATCTCGCGTTACTGAAAGGTTCATTCCTCCATTTTACTATAGTGCCTACATCTTAGATACTCTCTGTTTTAATTCCGAATTTCCTATGATGGGGTGGAGATGGACTCCACAGGACCCCATGCCTATTCATATCTACCACCAAAAGTTGTGGAAAGCCCACTATAAATACCACCTATATCAAGTTTGCAATGGATTTATGTTACCCATTCACTATGCCATTTTTGACAAATCCTGCTCCTAAGATTTCCTCGCAAGTAGAGATTGACTTGACAGCCATAGGAAGATGGTTCGGAGAAGAAAAATTCACATATGTAATAGTTTTCGGCAGTCATTCCAAGCCTCATGTCCTCCCCTTGTATACACCCGACAAACTATTGGCCCGAGAGATAGCATATCAGCTTACATCCGAAGGAGTTACACATACTCTAACGAATGAAAAGAAGCAAGTTTGGCCTCCTTTTCCTCTAAGGTGTGGCATTTACACTCTGCATGATTACAAACATGCAGAGAAAGAAGAAGAAAAGATTAATACACTGAATATCGCCACTCTTCCTAACAGGAGATTTGATCCAAACAAAGTCACCTATAATGCACTTGAACAGGCAAAAATCACTAAATTTGAACATAAAGATGATGAGTTTGATGACCTGTTCTCCTCGACCAAGTCATTATTTCAGGTTCAAACGCTAGCCAGAATGAGATATCACGATGACGGGTTAGTTGAATTTAACAGACTTAGAAAGCAGAGGTTGCAAACTCTGCCTCTAGATTTGTTAGCAACGGCCCCGATGACACAGTCAAGCGAGCCTGAACAACGACTTACCAATGAACCTCTTACTACATCAGAAATTGCTGGAGAAATCCAAACAAGAGAGCAGGAGGAAGTGCAGAGTAGCACGGACGTGAATGTCGATGCCCAGATTGACCCAAAGTTGCTCTAGGAATGGCAGCAATTCGATTCAATCATAAGCAATCTAGAAAGCTCAAAGGAATCCGATACATCAAAAGCGGCTGATACACATGATACAACATCAAAAGAGGTTCCAAGTGGAACCAGTGGCCTACCCCCTACTATAGATATAGAAATAATTCCCAAAGATCCTTCGGAACAGATCATTTTGCAAGTGGAGGATATACCTCCATTGGATGTCTTTTACAGCCCAAAGCACAGGGTTTTAGAAAAGCAACAACGGAAAAGGAGAAGGATTGACCAACCTTCCCTATTCCCTGAACAAATAGTGACATCCAAAGTGGTTTGGAAAGAGGAGTTTGATCCTTCTGATGACCTAACAAAATTGTCCCAATATGCTGGAGCCTATTCAGTGGCCACCATGGACAAGGCATCAGAAGTGAGTAATATGTTAAGAGAAAAGGAACAAGCAATCACTTTGCTACAAGCACAGCTATTGGAGGCATAGCAGAAAGTAGAACAACTCGAACAACAATTTTCCACGCAGCAACAAATAAATAATCAATTGAATAAGCAGTTGCAGGAAGAGAAACAAAGGATTGATTCAAGTGAAATTCAAAAGCAGAAAGAGTTGTCGGAAGCATTGGAAAAATTGAAAGCAGTGAATGAACAGATGATGAAGACGAAAGATGAGCAAATTGCTCAATTATCAGGTCAAATAGAGAAGTCCAAGAATCTTCCGCAGCCTGCCGAGTTCAGAGCAGAAGAACTACAGATTAACAAGGCATTGGTAACACAAATAAGACTATTATGTCAGAAAATTGCTCAAGTGGAACCCCTATGTGACATAACAACGTCAATAATCGATAAATCAGTTGATGCTAGAATAGACTTAGAGCAGGCCAATGAAACCTTGACAAATTTTCTTGATTGGCAGGACACTGATGAGGGACAGGCAGCTAATTTGCCAAAAATCTTAGAATCCCATAAAGAGATCCTATTTATGGAATGGCAGTCCCAGTTAATGAAAGCAGAGAGAGCAGTTGCTATATGCAAATTAACCACAAGTAATTTGGTTGAATTAATTAATGATACTCTCTATTTATCTAATATGATCTCTCAATGTACACCAGGTAAATTACTATCGGCTAAAACATTGGAGCAGTCATGTTATCAAGAGCTGGGAAAGAATGGGAGGTTGATCATAGGTATTAACAGTTTAACTTGGGACACCTATTGGTTGTTCCTAGTAAAACCATACAGCCAGAGAGCCACCCTCAAGTGCCTAACAGATGCAATCAGGTGTTTCATTCCCGATATACAAGATGCCACCTATGATGCTCAACTCAATTCTCGTCTTAGCCACCCTCAAGAAGTGGAACCAATGCTAGCACTATGCCAACTCAGGTCGAAAGGCAAACAGCCAGAGTGATGAATCATGCTGCCGACTGCCAGATTGCTATGAGGAAGATACTTCAGATCAAGTTGTACCAATTAAGTAGCATTTTAATTTTATAGTTAGTTAGTTTTAATCAAGTATTTATAGACCCTTTCAATGCATTGGAAAGGGTCGTAAGTTTTTGTATATGAATTAAACCTGAAGTTGCACTACTGTACTTCAAGTATATTTTTTATAAAGACTGAGCCAATTATTCCAATTTTGATAACGAAGCTTTTATGTGGATGTGCACTACTACCTTTATTTAAAAGTATTTCTGAGTTGGAAGAAGGAATTCAAATAGCGATTGATGTTGGGAATGATTTGCAGCTCATATGGTACTACTATCTATGTCTGAGTTCATTCTTTTTATGTGAATTTTTATTTGATCACTCTTGCTATTATCGGATATATGCATGTTTTTTTAACAACATTCTTTATACTTTCACTATTGGATGTTTACAACATTCTTTTCTTTTAATCATGCATGTATCGGTAATATAAAAGGATAAGTGTAACAATGTTTTATTAGTTACTTTGTTCAACTATTTGAACAAAGCAATTATTATGTGAATGAATGTCTATGTTTATTGAGTAGAGTCATCTATATGCCTATCGATGAACAGAGATCATTAAGCGTTGCACTTAAAAGAATAAAAGCTTCCCGGGATAGAATAGTCATTTGTATTTTCTCTTTTAGATTAAGTCATCCACTCATTATCATTTATTAGAAAATCACTCATCCATCCCCTTTTTATTCATTATTGGGAAACTGGTCCCATTATATCCAGTCGGAGCCACCATCCCAAATGGAAAAGGAGCTATATTAAGGTCTGGACCGGGTGGTTATCCCCGATGTTGATGCAACGATTTTCGGGGCATCAACACACCCCCATGAGCATCCCTAAGGATGTTGCTTTGTTTGAACTCAGGTACATACTGTCACAATATCTCATCAGTCCCCATCTTGTATAGATTCCCAACAATGACTGAGAAATCTGCCACGTGCACCACTATATCCTTTTTTGTTGAACAAAGTATCCTTCCAGTGTAGTTCCTATTGTTAGGAAGTGTATGATGTCCTCAAAATGTCCATCTGTGATGAACACAACAAAGAGCTGCACGACAGGAAATCCTTCTTCCAGATTAGTAGGTTCTTCCCTTGTTTCGATGTGCGACGGATGGTCTAGTCCCACGTTCAATCGTCCATGTTTCACAATAACTTCAAAATATTACTCTTGGAAAAATAAGAGCGATCTGCATATTCACCCCCCCAACACAGGCTTATTGACCAGGTACTTAAACGCGAAGTGATTTATATACATCCTAAAGTGGCCTCCTAGCAAGTAGTGTCGATACTTCTGGAGTGCATACACCATAGCTAGCCCCTCGCGCTCAGTGGTGGAATAGTTCTTCTCCGCTTTGGATAATTTGTAGCTTGTGAACGCGATAGGGTGGTCCAATCCTTCTCTGCCATCCTGTGTTAGTATTTCCCCCAGCACTATACATGACGCATCAACATGTACATGAAACTCTTTCTTCCAGTTTGGTAAGACTAGAATCAGCATAGTAACCATATTTTCTTTCAATATATCTAAGCTTTTCTTACATTCATCGTTCCAGCAAAATGAGACATCCTTCTTCAACAATTTTTCCATCGGTGCAGTGATCTGGGCCTAGCCTTTGATAAACTTTTTGTAATATCTTGTATGTCCCAGAGTAGCATGCAACTGCTTCACACTCCTGGGCACTTCCAAGTTCAGAATCACTGCGATCTTCATGGGGTCTACCATCAGCCCTTGTCTACAACCCACATGCCTCAATAGGTTCCCAAAAGGAACAAAAAACAGACACTTCTTGAGGTTGAGTGCGATCTGGTATCTTTGATAGGTATCTAGCTTCAAGTGCAAGCTCGCTACATGGCGCTTAACTAGCCCAAATACAGTCTAGTCATAAAAATAGACCTCCAGGAACTTATGAATAAATTCCTTAAATGTTGCAACAACCACGTGGGAAAAGATAGCACGCACATTCTTCAACCCAAATGGCATTACAGTGTATTGAAAACAACCCTACTCAGTCCCGAAGGTTGTCTTGCTCTTATCCTCCAGTGCATTTTTGATTTGGTGGTACCCATAGAACCCATCAGTGAAGGAATATGCTTCCTGGCCACCTACATTGTCCAACACTTCATCCATGAATGGAGTCGGGAAAGGATCATGCACACAAGCATCATTCAGTTTTCTAAAATCCACACATATCCTTATCTCATCCTTCTGCTTCTTCTCTTGCACCACCATTGGGCTTACCCAATCGGATTCCTCCATAGGATCAATGATGCCTACTGCTAGCATTTTGTCTAGCTCGTACCTTTCCCTTGTATTTTGGATTTAGGTGGTAAGGCCTCTGCTTAACTGGCTTCGCATCGGGCTTTAATGTTATTGTCATCACTCTTAGATCTTTGATTATTCCTTTCATATCCATAAACTTGGTAGGGAATAATTTGTGATATTCATGGAGTAATTCAACGACTTTATCCATTTTCACGTCGTCCCAGTAGTCTCCAATCTTCACGAATTTGGGTTCTGCCTCCGTACCAATGTTCACTTATTTATTTCTCACCGGCGCAATTATATCAGGGTTCTCAATCTATGGTACTTGAACCTCGCAGTGGCCTTCTGTTTCTAGAATGTTAATCTTCTGTGGATTTTTGTCTTCCTCTTCAGTAGTTACATTATAACATTCCAGTGCGTCACTAAGCTAAGTAGCCCATTCAGGCTAAATAGGGTCTAAAGGATCTTGCGGTATCCTAAAGTAGCTGCTTTCATCTCTGTAGCGCTTCATCAATACTGTAAAAACCATCCTCAAAACCGAATGTCATCATGAATCCTTCACACAAGATATCCCATTCACTTGTCCCATGGTGGAGCTTTGTTTCTATATACCAATTCATTGGGATAACATCCAGGGTGTGATAGAACAGGTGCACCCACTCAGGCTGTGGCTTTTCTCCATAAGCCTATGTCCATTTGGCCAGATGCACGCGTGCATCATTTTGCACATCGTACTTGTCTTTCAGTTGCATCTTAGGCTTCCTAAATCATGCTTTCATCATCCTCCTACATTTGTGCCAATCATCAAAGCTTCCCTTGTGCGTACCCCACCATCTTGCGGGTGTATCACGCAGTGCCCAGTCCAAGGCCTGGAAGCATTGCTTGTCTGGCTTCTCGCTTTCAAATGCATCCAAAAAGATATCTACCTCATTCAGTACATCATAAGTAGGAAGACTTTTTACCTCTGACAACACACAACGCAATGATCAGGTCATCGTGTTGCAATTAAACGTAGTTACTTCATGTAACTAATTCTGCCAATGTTCTATTTCTTCGTCAAAATCCGAAGTGTAGGAACTCTCACTATTCCATGTAATCCATCCATCCATGGTGGGAATCACCCAATCGTGGTATTGCGCTGTTATCTTATATATGCAGTCCAGATCATCATCACTCTCATAATCGGGAATTGGTTCCGTATAGCATGATCCCTCAGCAGGATCAAGGGGTATTATTACGCGTAGTGACTTCTTCTCAAATATAATCTTTCACTTCTTCAAATTGATTACCCCGTTCATATCAGTAGCCCAGTCAATTCCCAAGAGTGTAAGGTAGGGATTGTTGTCATCCACAATCTCCATTACTTCAAAATCTGCTAGCCCGTCACCCCCTGCAGCTGCCCCATGGGGAAGATTTTCTATTGATTCGCCATCCTTAGTTGAATCAAATACCATTGCAGCACAGGTCTCCCCATTCGCTCCCAAGTCTACTTCGGTAAAACATTTTCATATGACCCCAAATCTAGAATGGCTTGATCCATTTCGTATTCTTTGATCTGCATAATGAGTCTCATTTCACACCCCGTCCTTGTCTTATTCTTACCAATCTTTTAGACTACGTGTGGTTCACCTGGTGCAGTCCCAGCACATCTATTGATGAGTTCTTGTAACCCTTTCACAGCCTTACTGTCGCGTAGTAACTTCATACGGGTTTCCAAGAAAGTTGTGAGCATAGAAGGGTCCATCTCCGGCTCAGCTTATCCTTGCTTTCTGAGGTGAAGGCCTCAACGAAGCTCTTCTTAGCTTCCATGAAGGCTTCGTGAGCACACTCCAAATCGAACTTAGCCTCTTTCACCAGGGCTTTGTGAACCCATGTACTGTCTTCCAGCTATTTCCCCTTGTCATCTCCTATCGCGATTCCACTCCGGAGCACTATATTTACATTTGGATCTTTCTCACATGGCTCAGACCTCATCATTTATAGGTTCTGAGTCAGGGGAGGTGGTATCACCCCTTTGTCTTGTATCCTAGCTATTACCGTATGATATTCTTCTATTTCATAATCAAACTGCATGCAATACTTGCATGACAGACGCGTTGGACTAGTGCAACCGCGAGCATAGTGTCCTAGTCCTCCACAATTGTAGCAAATCAACTATCTGCGACCTATACTAGGTTGTCCTCTGCCTCGGCCTCATTCACACCCCTGAAATCCTATCTGTGCCATCCCTACATTCTAGTCAAGGGGTCGCGTTTCGGCCTGGACCCTATAGGTGGGAGTTCTATCCATCATTAATTCATAGCTCATGCAAGTACGCTCATCTTGTCCTGTCGACCTACAACAGTTGCAAAATAAATATTGTGGTGCTTGCACATACTTCTGTAGCAAGTGACATTTATTCGTGGCATGTTTTCTGGCTACCTGACAGATAGCGCACCATAAACAAGGCATCGTGCTAGGTTCTACTTGAGATTTTGGCCTTAAAGGCATCAATCCTCCTCCTACAAGGTAATTTGCAAAGACCGAGCAGTGGCCTTTTTCATGACCCTGACTCTTGCATTTCAAGCATCATACCTCCGCGCATACCTCTGATCGAACTGTGCTATCCTGCTTCAAACTTTGCATCTCAAGGCACAAATTCTGCAACTGTGCATGGATCTACTGAACTCCTAGATTAGGATCTTGCATTGAAGTCTCATGTAGTCTCATGGCAATCTCCAAGGCCTCTGCCTGAGTTGTTATCTTCTGCTGCAACAACGCGCTCCTTAAGTGGGGTAGTAGCGAAGCCACATACATTCGCGATGTTGTCCATCTGTCAAATTCATATTGGCTTCGTGGATTTCACATTTCAATGTCTGATCTGATTTCCACAGTGTCTCTCTTGGTCGCATCGTGATCTCTTTGAATCCCACAATCTACTGCGCCTCAGATATAGGCCTGCTAAATTCCCTATTTAGTGCTACCTGGATGTCTGCTACTCTCGCATTCAGGTTATCATTAGAGTACTTAATATACCAGGTTAGCACATGATCTTGCAAAGAACTAACTAGTGTCATCTTCTTTATGTGATCATCTATAACAACTTGAGCTTCCCATATAGCCCTTACAACGAACCAAAATTGGTCTGAGTCCTCATTTCCCAAGCCTTTGAACAAAGGTAACTTTATTTTATTCGCCATACTGAAACGCGATGGAGGTGGAGGTGGTACGGGTAAAGTTGGAGGTGATGGTGGTGAAGTCGGAGGTGGTGTGGGCGAAGTTGGTATTCGTGGGAATACTTGTCTTATTAACTGAATATCGCTTCATGGAGAAACCTTCACTATCCCTTCTTCATCCCTTTGCAGAGGTGAAATCAATGGGCTATACTCCAGACCCTTATTTCTTTTGTTCCTGTAACTTTTTCCACTTCGCGTAGTCTCGAACATCAAGGTAGTTTCATAACCCATTTTTCGCACAACAGCATTTTAATCCTAGTATTCAGAGACTTTACGTACTCACCTCGTGGTCTTTTGAAGAAGCATCACTCTGCCTCGCTATAGTTGACTGAGGTGTCGATTGTGAATTCAGTAACAAATCCTCCTATGATACGATCGAGCCAATGATCGATAGTGCAGGCAATCTTATCCTCTAATGCTTCCAACCTTCGCTCTAGCTCTGGGGTCCACACAATAGGACCATCAAGTTTCCACCTTCCTTGTCTATCTACTAGCTTCATGATCCACTCGTATAGCTCAATAGGAAAGGAGGTGAAAAATATTTCGAGGATCTCCGTATACAAGTATCAGTCCAACCACTTTTCTTTTGATAGTCACGGGTTTCTGTCTTCTTGTGCCACGAACTCGTGAATCCTTCTGTCCAACCAGCCTTCCATTTCTTTCTTAGTTGGATTCCAGTGATACGACATCACACATCTCTTATGCAGATTATGGTCCCAGCAATGGAACCATTTGTTGCCTTTAGGGGGACTGACCCACATTCAGCGTTAGTTTGCCAAACAAATCCCTACACTACTAGCCCTTTCAACATCAGCCCGCAAAGCACAAACTGAAGTCTAACCCAAAGCAGTATGGGGGGATGTTGGAACCAAGTTTCTGCACCCTTGAGATGGTTGTGATGTCAATTTATTCCGGCTATGACTGCCTTCGCGCAAGTTTCTTAGCCCTTTGTTCCACCCCTTAGTACCTTGGCGAAAGCGTATAATTGGATTTCGCACAGCCTAACCTGCGGCTTAGGGACTTTTGCACTATTAGGGCAGAGAACTGTGATATTTCCCAAACTAGGTTAAGTGGCTTACTTATCTTATTAACCGATCTTAGTTAGCTTCGTGTAAATAGATGTTCTTACTTGCATTCACTTAACCAACACATTTACATACAATCACGCATCATGTAAGAATTATAAGTGAAATTCATACCCAACATAACAAGATGCATAAACAGGAAAGAAGGACATCGAAAGTGTAGAATACTTCTCTTTATTGATAATTCCGGGCAATTACAGAATCGACCCACCCTACGCACTCAGCTGCAGGGGTCCATGCACTTAGTTGCGCACATCTAGGCCTCTGTGCACTTAGTTGCAGAGCCTCTACCTATGCTATGACCCAAATTTAGACTTCTTCTTAGAGTTATCACTTTCTTACATGTTTGATGTCTCTATCTACTTAGAGCTTAGCTCTTTTTATACAATCCCATGGTCCAGGGACCATGGGTAGATCTTCTACAGCCAACATTACATTTCCAAAATAAGGGTGGAGAACCCTATGATCCTTTAACACCTACGTGCTCCTAGACCAAAAAATGTGGAGTCTTTACACTTGGATTACAAAATTTGACAAAAATATGGGCTCTTAGCCCCAAAAATGCCCTTGGGGGATCCCACACCCAACAGTAACTCCATGGTTTGTAACAAAATTCTCATCCATCTAAACGCATATCAAACCATTCATATGTTCTTCGAAAAAACCAGATTGTGAAAATACATACCACTATCTCAACCTCATTCTTATTTTCTTTGCGAACCTAAGATCACAACCCCATGTGCCTTGATATCATTTGGAACAAGGAAATAATTGCAAATGATAATACAAGATCCCAAGGAAGTGGTGGTGTCTAAAGACATCAATTCACTAAAGCACAAATGTTGGTTCCATAAGATCGTCCAACAATAGATAGAAATGTAGTTTTATCGATGATGGGTTGATCATGAGATCATTCATAAATATGTTTGGTCATTGACCAAATACAACAACAATGCATTCACATTGTTGCAACCATCCATAAAAAAATGGATCTAGAATCTTGATATGGACATGATCAAATAAAATATCCAATAATACAAAGGTAAAAGGACCCAAAGGTTCCAACAAGTATATATCTACCGAAGTCAGTTGCAAAGAAACCAATAAAAAACTTATTCAAGGAGATAAAGCTTAATAACATGCTTTGACCATGTTATAGTCAACAAATATGTATTAACATATAATAATAATATACATGTTGTAATATCTTATGAAAGCATTAGAAAAATAGTAAATAAATAATGTAAAAAAAAAGAGAGATAAGGAATTACATGGCAAAACCAATAGTGCGGAGAAACATCTAGAAAGTTTCTCATTATTCTCTAGGTAATATCACCAATCATATAAGTATAAAACCTCACATAATCATTAAAACCCATTAGATTTCCATATTTTCACACTCAATTGTTCTCCTTTCACTCTCTCATGTATAATTGAGGTGAATGAGGTTCTATTGAGTGTGCAAGGATGCAAATGCAATGATATATAATGCTTAATCTGTGAGGGTGTAACCTTTAATGGTTAGGGAGTTTACCTAGAGAATAATGTGCAACTTTTATGGATGTTTCCCCACATTGGGGTTTTACCACATAATTCCTTGTATCTCCCTTCTTTTGTCTTGCATTGTTTATTTACTATTTTTTTATGCTTTCAGAGGAGATTAGATGATGCAGATCTTTGTTATATGTTAATACATATTTTTCAAATCTAAAATTTTGTGAGATGACAACTATTTTTCCAATTGCATGACTTGATCTTGATCAAAACCAGGAGGAGTTGTTTCAACTTTAAGGGAAACCATTTGTTTATGTAGAATTTCTATTATAGTAATTATTTTTTCTTCCTCCAACTTCTTCATAATTTTTTCATTCTTATAATTTTTCTGTACTAAAACTTTAATTTGAGATTTCAACTGATATTTTTGCTTCTCAAGTTTTGCTAGTTCCTTGTTTTGGTTGTGCTTAGTTGTAGAAATATTTAATTTTTATCTCAGGATCTGAATCTTGTTTTCCTTTTCTTTTAGCATGATATCAATATTTATTCTATCCTCATTTTTTTCTCTTGATATATTAGTTAGTTTTGTAAATCATGAAAAGTTGTTAACCTTTCTTTGTTTATGCTTTTCTATACATGTAATTTATCTTCCAATTTGAAAATCCTTGCTTTCATTTTCTTGACAGTGATATATGTATGAGTTAAATATCTGGAAACTAAAAACCTTGTATTTTGATGCCAATCAATTTTTTCCTATGGTGGTAATTTCTTAATGTCAACTAAAATCTTGGTAATACCATAATCTTTTATGGTGAGTTCTTTGGATAGATTATCCACCATTGGATATAAAATTTTCGTCTACATCCCTCCCTTTTCATAATCCAAAGAAGAGAGTAACCTTGAAGGAGTTGGATCTTCATAAGTTACCTAGGAATATAGATATCCTTTACATTTCATAGACATTTTCTTATTTAGAATCATTTTAGTGAAAAAATTATCTTCATTTGTTTCCATAATTTTTTTGATATTGCCTCTCCTAAAATCAATTTGGTTAATGCACTTGGTGCTAGAAGTCAACATTGGCTAGTATGTCTAACCTTTGCCTTCAGCTATATTTGTCTTATTTTCTTGAGGAAAAGGTTAATCTATATCCACAGGATCCTCTGTAGCCTTTCTAACTAAATCATATTTTTATGAAATGGTAAACTCTGCATTCCTTTCATTGGTTAGTGGTTGCAATTGCCCTTCCATGCCCTATAAGACCTCTTACCAAGAGTCCTTGTTTGCTAAATTTTATTTTTATTTTTGGATTAGAGTGGTGAAGACATGGAGCCATATTCATTGTGGTTATTAGGTCAAAAATAACATGACAAGGATCATAGTTCTAGATATAATATTTTTCAAAATTAAAAACAACAAGCTTGTAAGGGTTTGTCTCTACTATGTAAATTCTAGGAACTGTATAATCTTGCTCTAAGAACCAATCTCTATATTGGAACTATTGATTCATTTGCAAGAAAAAATTGCAATGGGATGTAATCCAAGAAGAGACTTTAACAAGAACTAAGTTATGAGCTATGGCATGAACTCATCCATAAAAAATTTGTAACCACTTGGTTTTCCATGATACCTTACTCATTTGAGTCCAATTAAAAACTAGAATATTTTCTTCCTATTTTTTTCGGTAACCTTAAATGTTCAAGTATGTTGTCTTATTGGCTAGGAAAAGATAAATAATGTAAGGCTGATACCTAAATATTTTTCTATCCTCTTGGTTCTCAAGCTGATCATGAATCTAATTGACAAGATATGCAATATTAAAATTGGTAGAATGAACTATTTTTTGTGAAATACCTAGCATAACACCATCATCCAAACCATCTTTTCATATCCAAGAACAATTCATATAATTTCTACAATGCTTTGAAAATATTGGTTTTGATTTATACCTTATATTTAGGTAAAGGAACCCCTTTTGACCATAATTTTGGATAAGAATTCAATTTTGAGATTCATAGGTAATAACTCAAAATGACTCTCTAAATCACCTTCATTTATAATCTCTAAGCCCTCTAGTATATCTATTATGCTTAAAAAATCCTTTTATTTGATTGAAAACATTACGTTTCTACCTTACCTATCACTCACTACCCTTTCAAAAGGATCATATAAATCAAAACACATGTGACCAAACTCTAGGAAAAGCTATGTTTTGGGAAAGATAACTTACCTCACTTACATGCATAATTATTTTAGGTTATTTTCAAAACCTGATAAGGTAACATT
This sequence comes from Pinus tabuliformis, assembly GCA_031772625.1. NCBI lineage: Eukaryota > Viridiplantae > Streptophyta > Pinopsida > Pinales > Pinaceae > Pinus > Pinus tabuliformis. The sequence goes on from CM062805.1 coordinate 841,601,553, forward strand.
TATTAAATATTTGGGGTTTTACTAGTTATAAGTATGAAAAATGCCACTTTCATCATCTACAAAACCGTTAAGCACAAAATTTTGATCATTGGTATATTTTTTAGGCTTAGGCCTCTTCATAGGATCCATACATAATTTTTGCTTATTTAAACCCTTTATGAATAATTTTATACCTTTGATATGTCCTGATCATACCTAGTTTTAATAGTGTGATGGATTATGAATTACTCATAACCATGGAGTCAAGTAAAGGAGAAATTTTTTTGTAATCATAATGATACATGAAATGAGTAATTCATTAAACTAGCAATTACTCTGTAACCTTTAATTCTTTGACATGAATCAATTCCTTTTTGTGTTAAGGAGTGACTAGTAAGTAAGCATTTATTACCAATTAAGCATGTCAACATGAAAAAAATAGTATGGAAAAAAAATTGGAAACGGTCTCTAGCATTTTGAGCAATGGTTTTGTAATTAGGTGTTAAATGGCTTGATGGAATATTCATGAGGATTCATTTCCCTCAAGTGGTTAACACTTTTTCAAGCACAAAGAAACTTGTAAAATATATGCAACCTTGATGGCTCGATATCCATCTTGATCATTGATCAAGGATAGATATGGATTGTTAGATCTACTAATGACCTCCAATGTTACAAAAAGAATGTTGCATTCCTGAAGGTCTCAAATTTAAGTCTCAACCCAGGGATCATCTAAAATTAAGAGGCATCTTGCACTATATGCATAAACCATACTTCTTCTCTCTCCTTAATGCATATGCTAATCTAACTAATGAAAGAAAATGTCCCTTTGATGATTAGGTGAATAGGGTGAATCTGTTCGTGGGTAGTCACTTTCCAAATTAAACTCCTACTAATTTCAAATTGCAAGAAAAGAATGATTACTAAACTGTAGAAATAGACTTGTAGGAAAGAAAATGTTACTACTAGTTTGTGAGAAGAAAGAACTATTTCTATTTGCAAAAATAAAATGTTTATGAAAGAGAAAGACCTATTCGAATTTGCAAGAATGTAAATCCTAACACTACTTTTACAAGAATAAAATCATTATCACTAACTGTAAAACAATTAGAATTCAGAAATGCAGGAAATAGGTAGCCATTTTAAATAGACCTATTCACAAAACAACATTAACAAGTGTCATTTATGCATTGATTGATGAAATATTTATTAACATAAAGAAAAATGCCAAATAGAAGGTTTTGGGATAGTTCTATAGGAAACCCTATACTCCTATAAGAAAATATGTGGTTCCACAGGAAAGTATGTAGAAAAATTACATAATTGAATAGAGGAAAATCACCATTTGGAAGCTTAAAAATCATAAAGGAACCTTTTTCTTGCATGTATGATTCGTAAGAACAAATTTAAAAATTATAAATTCTACATTTCCAATCTTCTATAGCAACTCGTAAAATATATCATCCACACAACTACTGCAACATGAAAATAGTGTTATGATCTAAGCATGTAAATGAAGAAGAAAATGATACACAAGGGTATCTGAAGCTCCTATGCGCAAGCCCTCCTCATGGTGCTCATAGACCTTCTAAAATATCAACACTGGCTTCCTTATAAGTAAAACTACTTTCCATTAACTTTAATCAAAATACACAAGTCTGAATATGAAAGCTTGAAAATTTATAGAGCTAAAATGAAATAAAAATAATAATTTTCTTCCTCCCTTTGAGGCCTATCCTCAATTCTCTTTCATACAAGATCATGGGGAAACAATCTCTTTAAATGGAGGGTTGATCTGCCCCAAAATATTGAAAATAAGATGGCTATCCCTTAGTTTTCTATGCAAGTTCTTTGAGTTGTCTTAAATGCAACAAGGTGGTTGAAGTCATGATCCACTGTAGGAGAGGACAAGATCCCTATAATTATTATCTATTAATAATATAAAAATTATTTTATATATCATTTACAGTTGCACAAAACGAGGTCAAAAAAATCATCCAAAGTTGACTAGTTACTCGAGTATCCATAGGTGCTCATAATATTAATGAAAACATCAAAATAGTGTAAGCATAGGTCAAAAATGTTTGATGAGGTTGATATACTATGATGGATGCACCTTATAAAGTTTTCAATGCATGGGCCCAACATACTGACCAACTTGAAATGTTTCACATCCTTGGGAAACTATTATCTCTTTCATTATTCCTAATCCATATCCTTCAATTCATTTATAAATTTCCTAGCATCCCATTCAATGTACCTGGGAAATTTTCCCTACTGATATAGCCTAGTTAAATCTTCTATCTCTTTCCAATACCTAGCTTCTTGATCTTGGATGATATTTTTCTTCTTAAAATCCAAGGTTCCAACTTAAGCACTAGTTTTCTTTGATTAATCTTAGGAGGTGCCCCATCTTTACCAAAGTGACTACAATTTCCTTCTTTGAAATCTCAAGCTTTACCTTATTCTTTTATTTTTTGGGAGGCCTAGGGCTAGATGATGATTTTTCTTTTACTTTTATCACAATAATAAGCCTTGGGTCGTTCATGTCTTGTTGGTTCTCCAAGAAGGCCTATCTATACATCTATATGAATCCAATCCAAGGAATATGGTTCTCTAAATTTTCTAAAGAAATAGAAATAGATAATTTAATCATCCCATTTTGGGCCATGTACTCCTCTTTTCCCCATTTTACTTTGTCACTCATATTATTTAATGTTTGTAATAAAAATTAATGGGAACCCAATTTCTGAGATGGCTGAAAATCGGATTGGTGTCTATGGTTGTCTATTAACCTAAATTGACATGGATATATTACAGTAAGCCTTCCTTTGCAAGATATTTACTTCAGCAAGTGGTATGCCACCTCATTTCAAGGGTGTGTAAAGATCTATCCCTTTATTCCATTCTTATCCACTGCAAAATTTTCATTTTATAGGAAGAATTTCTTTTTCGCAAGACTTTCCTCTTACCTTTATTCTCTATCCCATTGGAGGCCTTGATGGATGCATGTTACTCTACTAATTATTTCTTCATTGATGAAAATTTCTCACCCTCCTACTACTATCACATACTCTCGTTCCCCATTTGAAACTTTAAGGAAAACTTAAGGGAAACATCATCAACATATCCCCTCAAATTCTCAAGATATATTAACCAATGAATCCTCTAAAATATGTTCACAACCCTTTTTTTTCATAGGTTCTCGTAGGGTTTGTAGGCTTTCTCTTATTAAACCATTCCCCCATATCGTGGAAGAACACAATAGGTCTATTTCTTGAAATAAAGATTTACTTTTATGTGGTTTTGTCTTTGAAATTCAACCAATAAACTATAATTTTCACCAACATGCAAAATATATCTTTTACTCATCACATTGTATTAATACACCCAAAAAACTGTAAAAAATCTCCTAACAAAACATGTAACAATTCACCCATGTGAATATGTAACCATAGACTATGATGACAACTTAGTAGAGCATAATTATAATTAGTTAACTAATAAATTTAGCCCAACAAAATGTAATTCTACCCAGAAGACTGTGTTTCAACCCAATAAACCGTATGAATTTGAACCAACAATTATATTCATTCGAATCAACTCAGCAAACTTTATTTTTATATATGGAAACTCTTGTAGCAAGGATTTTAAGTTTTTGACTAGCTAGTGTATATTCCTTAACAATAAGTGTAACAAGGAAAATGTTCCGAGAATAGATCTCAAGAAAAACCATCAACTAGATTCCCAAGTTGGAATATTTTTCTTTCTTGGGCTTCCTATGCTACCACCTAAGAGTTTCCTATGGAGTGCCATGATCTTATATTTTAACTTGGACGTTATTCCTATAGTGAATCATGTATGCACCTATTTCTCTATAACAAGTTGTTAAGGAGAAAATGAAATTCCTACAAAGGTGGTGGAGTAGAAATGGTGGTAAGGAACTTCAAATAGCTCAACACATAGTGTAATTACATTTTATAGTTATGTCCTATCCTTCATCTATCTATGATTTTACTTTATGATCAATTTGGTTAGCCTACAACTTTTTAGTCATCATCCCCCTTAATTAATGATGTGGCATATTTTCAGTTTTGAGATAATTGTTGTTAAGTTTGTCCATGACTACAATATTTCATTGATTATTGAGGAATGATCATCTCATGTCCCTATGCTTTCCTTCCATGTATAATTTTTCCCCACTTGACACCAACTAGATGGTTGAGCTATCCTCATCCTCTTATCCTAATGCAATTTTGGCTCATATCAGCTAAGATGATATTACATAGAAAATCTATGAAAAATAAAGGGAACAATGAAGTAAAACCATACCTCATGATGTGTGATGAATAGGAAATCATGTGAGTGATATTTCTATGCAGTATTGCCACTATATTGTTGGTGTTGTTGCTTGGTTATTTGTAAGGGTTCCTATAGTTATATAGGGTATCCTGTAGAAGTCTAGTAAACTCATTTTTTCTTTATTTTGAGTTTGGATCATGCTTTGGTGATGTTAAAGGTGATATTTTAGAACATGAATGTGGAATTTCATCAACATGTAATTTTTTCTTGAATTTGGGGCTTTCCTCTAGAACTATAAGGTTGTTGTACATTTTCCTGTAGATACACATTCTGATGGAAAAATTATGATGAAATTAATGGAAATTAATGAAAAGTGTCTAGAAATGGATAAGGATGAATATGAATTGGAAAGAGAGCGATTTGGGGTAAGGATCGAAATGATTACTAGAAAAAATAAAATGACGTGATAAAAAGGTTTTAATGCAAGGGATAAAGGTAATTTTGATGACCTTTCATTGGGTTTACTTTTGAAATTATTCCTTGGAGATTTGTATTTTGAATTTTATGTGAATGGTTTTATTCTATTATAGGTCTACCTTGTGCATATTATTCTCTCTCTCTCTCTCTCTCTCTCTCTCTCTCTCTCTCTCTCTCTCTCTCATAATTTTTTCACCTTAAAAAGGATAAGGAATCTCTCTCTCTCTCTCTCTCTCTCTCTCTCTCTCTCTCTCTCTCTCTCTCTCTCTCATGATTTTTTCACCTTAAAAAGGATAAGAAACAAATAATTATATTCCACTACGAGTGGGAAACTTCATTATACAATAAATATAATGAACAAGACAATCTGTAATGATCCTAAAACTAGGTCTCCTTAGTAGAATATAGGAGACAAAGGATACAATTATAAGAAAATGAGACCATGAGGGATTCTAGCCTACATAATAATATAACAATAGAAATAGAATCACTCAATATATAGGGTTTAATAAGGGGTTTTGAGTTAACATGGGCTTATGTAGGGCTTAACATGCCCCTCACCTTCAAAGAATTATTGTCCTCAACACTTGACTACATGTGGGTGTTTCTTCATGAAGCACTCATATTCCCATGTCACTTCTTCCACTAGTAGGTTCTTCCACTTAATAATGTACTAATTAACTTCTCTATTTATGAACTGCTTAGTCCTTGTTTCCAAACTTTTTTTTAGTTCTAGTATTATTTTCCCTTCTTCATTGATTAATGGTAGAAGAGTTTGGATTGGGATCTTATCACTGATGACCTTATGATCCTTATGCCTTAAAAATGATAAGAAACAAATAATTACAGTCCACTTCAAGGGGGAGACCTCCTTATATAATAAATAAAATGATCATGAAAATATTTGATGATCCTAAGACTAGGTCTCCTTAGTATATATATAGGAGACAAAGGATACAATCATAATAAAATGGGACCATGAGGGTTTCTAGTCTACATAACAATATAACAATAGAATGTAATCACTCAATATCTAGGGCTTAATAAGGGGTTTTTTGGTTAACTAGGGTCTTATATAGAACTTAACACATACTCTCTCTCTCTTTTCTTTTTCACTTTTTCATCTATATAGGGAACTGGTTCCATTTCTGGTTTTCACTATTGCTTCACCTTAATATTCATGTAAATATTTCTCTGGTAGGTATTTTATCTTGTAAACTTAGAGCTGCCTTAGAGAGGTTTTCAACTGAGAATTTTTCCCAAGTTTCTTAGATGAGGTCACTTGGTTAATTTTTTTCTTTTTATTTTTAGGGTTTGAATTGACTGGGATAATTTCTATGCTCAATCACATCCAAATCCTAGATTATAATTACTTCTATGAATTCATCCTTTGTCAAAGGTTTCTTGTAAAATTTGAGCTTGGAACCATTCACAAAGAGGAGGATTTTCTCTTCATCAATGGTTCTAATTTTGACTTGTTATCATAACATTTCTTCACTATATATGGTTTCAACAACCTAGTCATAAAATATCATTTAAAACCATTAAACGTAGAGTCACAAAGTCTCTAGCCTTGATTAAATTGTCACACACAATGTTTTCTTTGAATTTGGACCATTTTAGTGCGGAATATAACTTGCATCCTTTGTTGATCTAACGCATTCATTTGTTGTCTCCTTTCTTCTTGGGCATCATACAAATCCACTTCCAAATATGAGGTTATTCTCAATGTGGTGAACTCAAATTAAATAGAAACATATCCTTCTTACAATATAAAAAATCACAAGGAGTGAATTCTATGGTTTTCTTCTATGTATTTTTGTAAGCCCGTGTTTCCTCAATGAGTCTGTGAACCCAATATCCTTTTCTCATGATAATCACTCAGGTGAAGATATTCTCCAACTCTTTATTTGTCACTTCAACTTTCCCATTTGATTGGGGATGGTATGAAATTTATTTTATATGATTAATGTGATGCTACTTCATGATCCTTTCAATGATATTGTATGTGAACTGAGTGCCTCAATCTTTAACCACATTTTTTAGAAATCCAAGCTTGTAATATATATTCTTTCTTAGGAATTCTACTACCTCCTGCTATGTGTGATCTAGATTTATGGAGCAATCAAATGAAATACAAATTTAAAATAGAAACACAAAGATACAATGAAACTGGACTTCCATTAGTAAATAGAAAATGCTAAAAATTGTTTACATGCATAATGAAAGAAAACAAGCTCAGGAGGTGGTAGCTTATCTTTGAGAAGATATGTGACAACTACATGCCATCTACAATGTGTTATAATGAGGCTCAAAGGCCTTTTTATAATGAAGAAATAATGAGAAACCATAAACATCCAAAAAACAACCCTAGGAGTTGAAGCACTAAAAGATATGAGCCCTGATGGGGTTAGTTGGAATGTTAAATTCTCGGGGTCGTAACATTGGCATATGATCTCTGTTTGGTGCACAAGATAGCCCGTTAGAAAGGTTTATCTGAGGAATTTTTTTTTGTCTAAAAACATTGAAATTAATCAATGTTTTCCCATTTCCCAAAATAATGTCGTGTAGGGCCTCAAAATGGTTCCGAAAGTTCAAGACCTTAAAGCCCCAACAATAAAAAATTGTTGAAATAGGAAACTATGTTGAAAAAAGGAAACTTATAGAAAGAAGTGTTGTGTGTCAAAGTGAAATAAGAATGTGGCCACCAATATCCACCTAGATCAACCCTCCCCCCTTCAGAAGCAAAGGTCCCCATTGGATTGAGTGCCTCCATGAGCTGAGGAAATGTATGCTAAACTTGGTCCCTAGTGCCCCAATTGCTTTGTTGCAAGAGCCATCTGGCTTTGGAAATCGATACAATTGGATTTATTGGAAAGTGTTATTAATTTTTGTTTTCATTATCTGATCAATTGTGGCTTATTTAATGTAATTTGGGTTGAGATTTGTTGGTGTCAGTTGCTCATCAATGTCTGATGTGTCCAACAATGGTGGAAAGTATGGATGAAGGTGATCCACATTGAATACTTGGTGCCATCCAAGGAATTGGGGGGTACTTATCTCAAAATCATTGTCATTCACAACCTTGGTGATGATTTAAGGCCCATATTGGAGTGGTTGAATCTTTTGATGGGCTCTAGCAATGCATTCCTTCTACAAATGCAACCAAACCTTGTTTCCCAATTAAAACTTATGTGGCACAAGATGTTGATCATGATGTTATTTGTACTTAGTATTGGCTTTATCCAGGATATCATGAACCTGTTGGTGGATGTGTTCAATGTGTTCAATAACCCTTTTGCCTTTATTAGCTTCAACTGAAACATGTAGATGTTTTGTATGTTTAGTTGCAAGAGGCATTGCAACATGATTAGGACACAATAGTTGGAATCCTAGGCCCACCTAAAAGAGGTCATAGCTAGTTGAGCTATGGAGAGATATATTGTAGTTGTGTTGCACAAAGGTGAGACTCTGATCCCATGTTCTTGGATTTCTAGAGTTGTACATGTGTAGTATCTTCACTATCAACCGTTGATAACCTTTGTCTCGCTATTAGTCTAGGGGTGGAATACAATTAACTTCGTGAGTTTGGTGTCCAACAATGACCAGAGGCTCATCGAGAATTCACTTAAGACCCTTCTATCCTGACTTGATATAATGTTCTGCGATATCCAAAAACGTACCTGTTACACTAAAAAATGTCACCTTGACTACTTACAGTTAGTATGGCTCAAATCAACAGTCATGCTACCCTCTTAGGCAAGTCTCATGCCTCTGTTATCCATCTCAAACTCAAAGAAGAGAGAAAGTCTTGTAAAAACTATGTTTATCTCTGGGGTCGCAGGTTCTCTCTAGCCTTACCTGCGGGGACGCTGACCATGTTCACAAAATCTGCGTCCATGGACGCTCTGTATGTTAAGGGACAGGTGCGTCCCTCTGTAAAAGGCAAAATGCGCGAGTTTTATCTTGAAAAAGTTACTTGTGGTTACTTCTAGAACATTCTAGAGGTCGGTTTGATGAAATGGATGCGCCTCCAGTTGGTTCATGTATCTCTATTAAGAGGGAACTTATCCCATCAATAAGGGAGCTATCCCACCCAAAGAGGGGGATGATCCCATTGATAGTGGACCTGAATAACCTCTTTACAGCACTATAAATAAAGGCATTGAGCCAGAAGGAGAGGAGGTTGGAGCTATACATTTTCTTTGGGTAAATGCTGCAGGATTTAGGTCTTCCATTAGAGCCTTTGTGAGGAGAGATTGTCTTCACTTGATTCTACTTGGGAGAGGGTGAGCTTTGTCAAAGTAGAGGAAAACCCTTGATGGACCCTGGGAGGAACTTGCACAACACCAAGGCCAGGTTGTAAGAGTTTCTTTGTTTCGTTATTAATACAAACTGGTTTATTTTTCTCAATAGCTTGTGTTAATGAGTTATTTCATGTGTTCCTTGGTCTGCATGTTGAATATATGTTTTATTATATGAAATGCAAGTGCTTGGTAATTGTTTGATTGTTTGTGGTTGCAGGAATTGACTTGAAGGAGGAGCTCATCCGGATCGTCAAGAACGGACTTCAACAACAGCGTTTTGGAATAAGGTAAGCCTAAACACTTGTAGTTTTCATGTTGTAAAAGGTGTATTTAGAGAAAGATCACTCCATTTTGTCTTGTTTGTCATTAGAATGTCTTAGACTTCTAGGAAGGTCAGTCGTGTCCGCACCCTTGACAAATTCCGTGTGACAAATTGGCGACTCCACTGGGGAATCCATTAATGAGAGAGTCTTTTCCTTTATATGAACTTTGCTTTGAGAAAATCATTTTTATTTTCTGGTTTTTGACTGTGAGAATTAGTATTTGGGTGGCTTAGCTTTAGATTTAGTTAGATTTGGTTTTTCTTCATTTTTCCAGAAGGACGCACCCTCTGAGTACTGCACAGTGCGTCTTTGGACGCGCTGTTGCCGTTTGCACAGAGCGGGGCCGCACCTGTGACAACGGGTTGCCTGCGTCTTCCTGTAAAACTTAAGAAAATTCCATTTTTGCTTTAAATTGCTTTTAGATTTTGTTTTTCCTTAGTGTTTTCTGCCCAGATCCTTTAGTACCCTGTCAAGAATTTTCACCTGAACTAGTTTTGTGAGCTTTGAGTGTTTTAGTGGTTTTCAACGAAGTTTAGACCTAGGGTTTGATTTTTGGAAAGGCTTTGTAGTGACTTTGATAGTAGAAAGTTGTCCAGCCTTAGATCTCTCTGGTTAGTCAACCTTCTTAGAAGTCGGGCCTGTCATAAAGTCTCCTTTGTGAGCAACTTGCCATTTGAGTTGTTTTGGGTCAAATTTCGAATTGCTTGTTTATAAAGTATTGATTTCCATTTTACAAAAAGAACAAAAAGATTAGAGTTTTGTTTTGACTAGTTTTTGGTTCTGCAATAAGCTAGTCCTTGATTTGATTGTGATCAAGTAAAACACCTTAGAAATAATCATTGTTAGTTTTGGCCTCGTTAAGATTGCTTAGAGTAAATTTGCCTTTAGTTTGCTTATGAGTGCATTTTCATAGATTTTAAGAGTTGTTAAGATTGATTTTTGGTTATATTAGATTTATTTGCTTTATTAAAAGAAAAATACAAAAACATCTTCTTAAAAGTCTTGTTTCAAGTAGCTTTTTGTTTTTGAAAGAAGAAAAGAGTTTTTTCGTGCATGTAAAGAGAGGTTATGTTTTTATGCTTGGAAAAGAAAAACGAATTGTTTCTTTGATTGTCTTCAATTAAGAAGTTGCTTTTATAAAGATTGCATTCTCTCAACTTTTTAGTTAAGCAATTCATCGAAAAAGTAAAGTAGTGGATAAATCATTCTAGGTGCATTTTGTAGTGGTTTCGAGTCGAGTCAACACACCACTGGTTTCACTTCCATCACCTTTTGACTTAAGAAACAACCTTAAAAGTAACGCTTAAATTAAAATCAATCTAGTAATCTTTATTTTTCTAGGGCTCTGAAGCACCAACATAGCTTAGGCTAGGGTCTTGGAGTAGGTGAGTACTTAACTCTCCAAGACTACAAAACCAAACAGATAGTCTATCTTGAGTAGAACAAATCCAATTGTTTCAGTTACATTCTGGGAAAGCTCCTCTTAAAGGAGAAGCACGAGCTCGTGTCCGAACCAGTGAGGGGATCATTCCTCCCTCGTTGGGAACGACGCCAGGCAGTACGTATTACAAACGGTAAACCTCGGATTAACCATTGTCGAGGAGCCAGGGGTCACTTATCGGTAAACCTTGGATTGTTGTCAAGGAGCCGGTAAGGGGATTGGAGCTTGCTACTCTGCCCTTGCGTGCTGTCGGAGTTTAGACTGTTCCCCCAGGTGTAATTGTTGTGATTGGTAACCTTAGTGGCCATAATATCTAGGATTCTACCCAAGGTGACGGTGGAGGGAAGGTCCCACTGTACCTGGAGCAGACGTCGGTTATACTCACTTGGATTTTCTGGGGGGTTCGCTTCACTTCGAGACGGTTAAAGTGGAGGAACTTGGTCCAGTCTATTCATTAAGCAGGTTGCCGGGGTAACTGTTCCACCCACCATTTCTGTACTGAATCCTGCGAGGTTGGGCCTAATCACCAACTAGCGCTTTTGGTCCGGAAGACTACTGTTTGTGTGTGGTTTGACGCTCTAGATTATTTAGGCGTGTGCTTCAAATTTGTTTGGTTCTTTAGAAGACTTTAGGTGGTTTGATTTGAAATTTTTTACTTTGTTTTCGTGTGTTGTAGTTAAAATCTTTAATTGTGGCGGAATTACCGAGACAGTCCCGTAGACTTCGGGGCAAGTCTCCTGAGATTGTTACCGGAATAGATTTGTTAAGAAAACTCCGTAAATCGCGGGGTGAATCTCCTGAAGACATTCCGGGTCATTTAGAAGGGTTAAAGGTCCTTGTAACTCCTCCTAGTGGCAGTAGAGTAGGATCACCTGAAGAAGGAGAATTTTCCTTGGTAGTCCATCCAGATTACCAAAGTTTAGAAACAGGTTACAATCCCGAAGCTGTTACAGTTTCCGAGCTTGCTGGTAGTTTTTCATCTGCCAGTGAAACAGGCGAAGAACCTGAAATTTCCGAACCTGTTACTCCAACTCCTAGTGTTCCTGATTCACCAAGAATAGAAAGAATTATCACCGAAAATCTTCCTGTTGGATTAATTGCTATAGAAGAACTTGTTCCAGAGGAAGAAATAGGCGTTTCTGATTCTGAAGATCTAATTACCCTTGATCTAAGGGAGCGTGAATCCATCTTTTACAGTCCTCCTAGAAGTGAATCTTGGTACCTTGCATTAACCAATTTTTTAGACAACTCAGTAGGTTTTTCTACACCTCGTACTCCGGTTCCACCTAGAGGAATTCATTCTCCTGTAAATATGTCTGGTCAGTCATCTGTGTTTTCACAAAGTCCTGAATCATTTTTACATGGCGGTCCTTCTGTTCCTACTGGGTATCAATCACTTTCTGGTACCTTTGCGGGAGCATCTCCTCAACCCGTTGATCATGGGTTATTAGTTGGAAACAGTGGTAATGTACCATTGAGTATAGGTGACGTTTATATGATGTCAGGTTCAACTCCCATTAACCAACCTCAAGGTGGCCAATTACCGCCTGGGGGGCAACCTTCGTTAATGCCTGGGGGGCAACCTCAAGGTACTTCATTCGTGACTGGGGGGCAACCTCAAGGGTATCAACCCCAGCCTCAATATGTACCCCAAAGTCAACCTCAGTATCAATATCAACCCCAAGGGTATCAACCTCAAGGATACCAACCTCAAGGTCAAGGTCAACCCCAGTATTCGTATTTACCTCAAGGTTATCAACCTACGGGTCAATACCCTGGTCAAGGTTATCAACCACCTCAAGGGCAATCATATGGGACTGCACCTTACAGTTATCAACCCTATCCTCAATACGGCTATGGATCTCAGTATCCTCAACCTGTTACGAGTCAATACCCTGGAATGTTAACATGGGATCCGTCACAGGGTCAACAGATGTCGCAACCAAGTATACAGTCGGTACCTCAAGCAGGACAACCTGCAGTTCCTGGTCCACCCCAGCAACCGCAACCTGTCCAGTCAAGTGTTCAGACCCCTGTAACTTCCGTAGTTACTCAGCCGCCAATTGCACCTGGTACTCCACCTCACACGGCTGCAGCAACTACCGCTTCATCTACCATGCTTACTTCTGGAGTATCGGCAGCTCCGGTTTCTACTGTCCCTGTAACCACTCCTCAGACATCTGTACCGTTGTCTGGACCCACGGTTCAAACCACAGTCCAGATGCCTGCAGGCCAACCTGGTACAAGTACGGTTGTTACTACTCAACCTCAATTTGTTCAACCTCCGTACCAGGGACAGTATCAACCTGGGCAAGCTGCCCAACAACCGGTTTACCAGTATCAACCGTATCCTGGGTACACTTATCAACAACCTCAGCAACCCCAGTACGGTCCGGTTAATCCTGGTTTTCCAGGAGGATATAATATCCCAAATGCGACTCCTGTTCCTAGTTATCCTGGATATCCTCCTCCTGGGGCTGGTATTGTGACTCAGAGTTTTAGAGATCCTAACCGGCAGTTACCGTTTATTGCGACTTTAGATTTACCCGACTTGACGCGCCTAACGAACGATCCAATTCAATATCTTCAGTTCTGGCCGCCAATGCCAAATAAGTTGCCCAGCGATATACCCAAGTTCGAAGGTAAGTCTGGAGAGGATCCGTCTAATCACGTGATGACTTACCACCTCTGGTGTGCATCAAATTCCATCTCAGATGATTCCATCCGCTTACGTCTTTTCCAGCGTACACTCATTGGTCTCGCAGCCAAGTGGTACATTGAGTTACCACGGGCCTCTTTTTACAACTTTAGCCAGTTAGCTACCTCGTTCTTAACTCATTTTCAGTTACCAGTCAGATACGATAATGGTACAGAATTATTAACTTCGCTAAAACAATCGACATCCACGTACATTTCTGATCACATCCATGAGTGGAGACGTCGAAGAAGATTAGTGAAAGTTTTTATCCCGGACCAAATCTTAGCTGAATGGTTTGTCAAATCATTATTACCAAGAATTACTGAAGATGTAGCTAAGGCCGGAGTAGTTACTGAGGAGCAAGTCATTGCTCAGGCACAATACCTTGACTTAGTTTACACTCAGTCGGGTACGTTACACGAGAAAATTCCGGATCTTCCAAAGTCAAACCAAATCGCTGCTGCTCCTTCGGGATCTCATGCCGCTGATGGTATGATTGGTATCGTGACTACGAAGAGTAAGAAGAAGTCTTCCAAGGCCTCCAATACTCCAATTATCACTTTGCCTGATTCTCCGACAGGAGAGTCTTCTCCTCCTGAACTTACCGCCGACATTCACGCTGTAGAGTCATCTACGGCCAAATCAAAAAACGGTGGAAAGAAGAAAGGAAAGAAGAAGGCTAAAGCAGACAAGGCTCCAAAGGAGAAAACGGAAAAGTCGGAAACCAATGACGAAAAACGCAAACCTCGATATCCTTGTCTTATTTGTGAAGAAGATCATTTTACGAGAGACTGCCCTCATCGGGCCGAGGTAGTGAAAATAGTCAAAGGTTCTCCCACTCCTGCTGTGTTAAAAAATCCATTTCCAGAGCAGGAGAATAAGATGATAGGTTCTTCTTCGAATGCCAGTGAAGAACCCATTTTGATGATGTCTCATGTCAGGATTGCGACTCGATCGCAAGATTATGGTAGTAAGGCTCCTGTTGATGGTAAGGAAGCAGAATCTTCTCACTCTAACCCATCAACCTCAGCTCCTGGTTCCGATCCACTACAGATCGAAAAACCTAACCCAGACTTAGTGATTAAGCCGCCCGCCAAGGGTGTACTTCGAAGGTCTGCTTTCAATCCACATGCGAGAGCAGCCCAGAATTACAACATTGTTGAAGACTTAGCTGTTTCACCTTCAGCAATGTCGGCACTCGAAGTGCTGCAATCATGTCCAGCGCAACGAAAATTGCTTTTGTCGGCTATGGAGCTGTCGATGTTCAGGACCCGAACCTAATGATCTTTGATCTAGAAAATAGTACACCGCGTCTCCCCCATCAAATGGCTTTCCAAATTCCAGTGATAGTCAAAAACAGGCCTATTCATCGGACTGTGATTGATGAGGGAGCTTCTACGTGTATTATGTCGATTCAATGTTGGAGATCGCTTGGTTCTCCTTCGTTGAACCAATCCCCCACCATCCTTAAGGCCTTTGATGGCCGTGGGTTCCGTCCGTTTGGTATTCTACAAGAATTGCCTATAGGGGTCGAAGGTAAAACCGTTAGTCTGGATGTGGAAGTGGTTGATGCCCCTCTAGACTACAACCTTCTTTTGGGTCGAAGTTGGTCATATGCTATGACAGCGGTCGTTTCATCGGTCTTCAGAGTCATTAAGTTTCCACATAACGGTAAGATCGTGACTATTGATCAGCTGACATACTTTTCATCCGACCCAACCTCTTCAGAAACTATCCAGCATGTTGGTAAAACGACAATCCCTTATAGGGACATTGGTGTAGGTTTAGTTAAGGATTCCGGTTTACTGGGAACTTTTCCTCTCCCTCCACTCAATGCAGACCCTTCGTTTGCAACAATTCATATGATCACGTCAGAAAACATTATTTATGATGATCCTTGGTATGTTCCATCTGACTCTGAGCTAGACTCACTCGGTGATGTTATGCCGTTGAGTCCGTATGAGATTGCTTATGAAGCTCTTATGTCTTTTACCGACTTTCATTCAACCGACTGACCAAATGAATGTGGTCAGTGAAGAGTCCCTTTTCACCTCACCCTTAGAACGGATAACGTTTCCTGAAGAAGTGTCATCTGACGAACAACTTCGCGAAATCCTAAGTGTAGATGATCTACCATGGGAAGATCTCCATCACAGATCTTCGTTTTTACCTAAGGGATGATGCATTTGAAAACGATTTTTCATCTATCTTTACCGCTGAATATGTCAAAGACGCTCAGGATCCAACGAAACATTCTGATTCAGAGCTGAATTTAGGGAATATTTCTCGTACTATTCCCATTGATATTTCAGTGAAGCCCGGAATCGAGGAGAACATTCATATAGGTGCCGCATGTACTGAAGAAGAAATCCAAACTTACAAGGCCCTATTCCAAGAATTCCGCGACGTGTTTGCCTGGTCTTACGAGGAAATGCCGGGAATTGATCCTGCCATTGTTGTTCATGAAATCAAAACCTACCCGGATGCTAAACCCATTCGGCAACGGTTGCGTCAGATTCACCCTCGAAAAGCGGCTGCGATTAAAGCAGAAGTCGAAAAGCTGTTGAAAGCAGGTTTCATTTATCCGATCCCGTTAACGGATTGGGTATCGAATATTGTTCCCGTCAATAAAAAACAAGGAACAATAAGAATCTGTATCGACTATAGGGATATCAATCGAGCTTGTCCAAAAGACAACTATCCTACGCCTTATATCGATCAAATT
This sequence comes from Pinus tabuliformis, assembly GCA_031772625.1. Classification (NCBI taxonomy): domain Eukaryota; kingdom Viridiplantae; phylum Streptophyta; class Pinopsida; order Pinales; family Pinaceae; genus Pinus; species Pinus tabuliformis. The sequence goes on from CM062805.1 coordinate 841,617,805, forward strand.
ATTGATGATTGTGCCGGAAGTGAGATGTTTTCCTTCATGGATGGTTTCTCAGGCTATAATCAAATCAATATTCTACCTGCCGATCAACCAAAAACGGCATTCATTTGTCCATGGGGGACATTTGCTTATTGCAAATTACCTTTTGGACTTAAGAATGCCGGGGCCACTTTTCAACGGGCGATGTCTTATGCATTTCATGACATCAAGCACATTGTGCAACCCTATCTCGATGATTTGCCTGCTCATTCTTTACATCGAGCTGATCACCTTGTCCACCTACGAGCAATCTTTATGAGGTGTAGGCATTATCGAATTCGGTTGAATCCCCACAAGTGTGTTTTCTGTATAGAAACAGGTCGATTGCTGGGATTTGTTGTTTCAAAAGCCGGCATTCGCGTCGATCCCTCGAAAGTCGAGGCTATCATCAAATTGCCTCCTCCTTCGAGTTTGCGCCAACTCCAAAGTTTGCAAGGGAAAGCGAACTTTTTACGCCGATTCATCCCAAACTACGCCGAGGTCACTAAAGGTTTTACACGGTTGTTGAAACAGAACGCACAATTCTTTTGGGACGAGATTGCCCAACAATCTTTTGATGCACTGAAACACGCGTTGACCCATGCACCGTTATTGCATCCTCCCAACTACAACCAGGACTACTTCTTATACCTCGCAGCTTCGCATTCCACCATTGGAATGGTGTTAGTTCAAGAAGATGAATTCAAAGCAGAGCATGTGATATATTATCTTAGTAGAACCTTAAATCCCACTGAGTTAAAATATTCGCATGTGGAGAAATTGGCCCTGGCAGCCGTTCAAGCTGTCCAGCGTTTTCGTCACTACATTCTTCTTCGCCAAAACTACAGTTATTTCGGATTGCAACCCTATGATTTATATTTTGACAAAACAACTGCTAGGGGGCAAGTACTCTAAATGGATTGTTATCCTGCAAGAGTTCGACTTGGAGTTCGAGAAGTCCAAGTCTAAGAAATCTTTAGTTTTTGCGGAATTGATGTGTGATTTCCCGAGTGCTGACACAGAGACTGTGGCAGAGGAGTCCATTGCGGACGAATCTTTGTTTCTTATTAGCACTTTAGATCCGTGGTATGGGGATATAATCATCTATCTCCAAACCCAAACCTTTCGGCCTGAAGCTTCCAAGGAAGACCGTCGAAAAATTCGGTTTCGATCCCAGCAATACAGAATTATTGGAGATACACTTTATCGCCGGGGGGCAGACTTAGTTTTTCGACGTTGTTTAACTCACGAAGAGGCTGAGAGAGTTTTGAATGATTGTCACTCTGGAGCATGTGGCGGTCATATGTCTGGGTATGCCACAGCTCAGAAGGTGTTGCGCGCTGGCTATTTCTGGCCGTCTATGTTTAAAGATTGTATCCTTGCTGTCAGAACATGCCACAACTGTCAAGTGTTTGATCGAAAGATGCGCGCTCCACCTGCTCCTCTCCACCCTATAATTGCCGCTGGTCCATTCGCCAAATGGGGCATTGACTTTATTACTTGTAACCCTCACTCGGCCGGGGGGCATGCGTATATCATCCTCGCGGTTGATTATTTTACAAAATGGGCCGAGGCGATGCCTACATTCGACGCAAGCGGCAAGACAGCTGCAGTTTTCGTATTCAATCATATCATAACTAGGTTTGGTGTCCCACAAGCAATCATTACTGACCATGGGAGCCATTTTCGAAACGTCATGATGACTGAGCTTACAAGCCAGCTTGGTTTGCGCCACGATAGCTCTACTCCTTATTATCCGCAAGCCAACGGTTTGGTTGAGTCAATCAACAAAGTTCTAGTCATCATGATTCGACGGATCATTGGTATCCATCGAACGAATTGGCATAACATGTTATTTTCGGCGCTATGGGCATATCGAACTTCAGTGAAAAATTCAACAGGTTTCACCCCTTTCCAGCTAGTTTATGGCTTAGAAGCTGTGTTACCTATTGAATGCGAAATCCCATCACTTCAAATGGCTGTCGAATTACTTCCAGCTACTTCCGAAGAGGAGAAACGGTTATTATACTTGGCTAAATTAGATGAGACTCGACGTGACGCTACTTTAGCTATCGAGACTCACGCGAAACGAATGAAAGCTCAGTACGATAAAAATGTAACCCCTCGAAGTTTTTCGGAAGGAGACCTAGTACTATTATATGATCAAGCTAACGATAAGCTAGGTGCCGGAAAATTCGTTCCCATGTGGCATGGGCCCTACATTGTAAAGCGAAAGCTAGCAAAAGGGGCTTATGAGTTAGTTGATTTTGATGGGGACTCTTTGGGTAAACCCAGAAATGGACTTTACCTAAAGAGGTATTATGCTTAAAATGATGGGTATGGAGAAATTTTTAGATAGGTTAGATTTCCTTTCTAGCTAGCAAGTGTGTTAGTTTAGTCAGTGTGCTTAGCTTAGCGAGTGTGGTTTTTCGTCATTATTCTGGCTTATCTTGGTTTTACTCTTGATATTGTAGATGTCGACGCCTCTCCAAACATACATTGGATTTGCTGATGGTGCTTGTCGTAATACACGGAATATCTCTTCCGCAGCTTGGGTTATCTATTCGCCCTCTGACGAGTTAGTTTCTATGCATGGGGTAAGCCTCGGTCAAACAACGAATAACATTGCAGAATACAGTGCAGTGGTTGAATTATTATCCGAATCTATTTCATTTGGAATTCGACGTTTGATAGTGAGGTTAGATTCTGAACTTGTTGTATTACAGCTTAATAGAGTTTATGCCATTAGAAATCCTGTGTTATTAAGGTTGTTTTTGAGAGTGCGTCTCTTGGAACGTGAATTTGATTACATTGAATATCAACATATTCCAAGGTCCCTGAATACATTAGCAGATGCAATTGCTTCTCGAGTGTTGGACAGACATTTATAATAATCATGCAAGTAAATTTAAAAACATTTCATCATACATGTTAAACAAGATAAGCCGGTAATAGTGATATATATATAGATAGAAGTGTGTCAAAAAATATATACATCGTCTTCGATCATAGGTTTAAAACACCTTATGATCGGCAAAATGATAGTACAAAAAGTCAAAAATGTCACATGTGACTACAAAAGTGACTAGTCAATCACTGGTGGTGCTCTCTGTACGACACCACTGCGCGGGCTACCTTACGCAAAAATCTCCTAAACGGTCCAGGGACCGCGACTACGAAGCGCTGAAGCCTGATAGGAATGTCGTCCATAGTAGTCTCAGGTATATCTGCCGTGAGACGCTCTAGATCATGCTCCAACTCAGCTAGTACTTCTGCTGTCGCATCCTGTGGGGCCGGTACCGGTGCAGCTGGATGTAGTCTATCATAAGGCCGGAGGTTGGCTGGACGCTGTGGACCAACATCTGCATTTTGAAAAAAGTTTACTATTAATTTTGAGACGATATATATAAAAAATACAAAAAATACATAACTAGAAAACTTGTGAAAATAAAAAGTACCTCTGTCGTCCCATTGTTCTCCCTGTGGAAGAACCATGTCCGGATCACCTCTGAAATCCATTCCGGCATACGGAAAGTCCTGTATCACAAAAAGCTGGCCCTCTAACCAGTCAAAATAACTATCTGAGAATCGAACTACTGTCGCGCCCTCGTCAGGATGCCGGGCCATCACCGCAACCCATCGTATCAGCTTTGGCTGCTGAGGACCCAAGATATCAACAGTGAGTTGCTGAGGGATCAGCATTGGAATTCTCTCCAAGGCAAAGCTCACGACTATAGGCCCATATCCAAAAGTCTTTAGTCGTCCGTTCTTTGCCTTGGTCAGTTGGCTCTTCATATGAGCCGACACAGCTTCACACCAGTTGAAAATGGTGCCTTGGTAACAGTCAATTGCCATCCGCATTTGGGATCCGGAAGCAATGTGTAAAGCGGCCGCGCCGCAAATTCTGGTAACCGTGAACGCTATGACTTTGAGTTCGGTAGAGTGATGTGTTTTATCTCTATGCCTTTTGAATGGTGAGCCCCACGTGTGCACCAATCCTCGCGGAGACTATCAAGGGATTGGCCACCCGGCCTAGTCCCCGCAAGACTGAGTTGCTCACCTCTGTTTGGCAAGCCAGTGAGAAAGTATACATCCGAGGGCTCTATCTCGAGCTGGTGCCCTCCTATGTAAAAGCATTGTTCTTGTACGTTCCATCGCTCAACCAGCCATTCCAAGAATCTTACCTGGCCCCTCATGCCCGGTATGGTCCAATATTTGTATAATCCGCATGCTCTTAGGGCATCCAGGGAAGGTTGATGATTTATTGCAGCTTCATCTTCCTCTACATGCTCTCTTTCTCTCCAGTCTAACATGATTAATGCCCTGCATATCAAAAATAGCAATTAGAAATTGATTTGGGAATTTTTGTGGTTTTTTGAGAGTTTGGGGTTTTGAAATCGCGTTTCTCGGAGGACGCACCCCGGCTTTGTAGCACAGGGCGCCCGGACGCAGCTGGCCTGAAGGCGGACTGCGTCTTCCGACCGTTTTCCCGTATGAGAAAAAGTCGGGGGACGCAGGTCACCCGAAGGGCACCTGCGTCCGCCGAGAGGCGCATTCCAAAACAAAACCCTCCCAAAAAATGAAACTAAGAACCTAAAAATTAATTCTAAACGGATAGAAATGCAGAGTAGGATGTGTAAAATACCTGGATGAGACGGCGTTCGATTCCGACGGTCAGATTTTCCGCAGCGACCACGGAAGTTTCTTGTCAAAAGCTCCTTTTTCAACCTCAACAGTGAAACGGTAAAAATGATATGGTAAAAGGTCTTTTTATAGGTTTTTTGGATGAATTAGTTCATTTTTTACCATGAAAAGATGTTTTTGAATGTATTTTTGCCTATTTTAAACAGGTATGAGTAATGTGTTGCTTTTGTGCAGGACAAAGGGATTTCGAGGGAAATTGTAATTTTTCACAAACAAAAATATCAGAGTCATCTTTTAAGCCCTTTTCTGACTCCTAAAACATGAAAAGATCGCCGAGTGTTTCTTTTTCACTCGTTAAAACGGAATTAAAAGACGGTCCCCTTTTAGCTCTTTTCTGACCGCAAAATCAGGAAAAGATTGCCGGGTTTTTGTCGTTTCAAACTCGATAAGGAAATAAAACGACGTGTCCTTGATCGCTTTTTACTTTTCAGGTCAACGACACTATTATGAAAGTACTCCTTGGTCGCAAGATCAAGCGGTTCCCCCAGGTATTATTTTATACTTTTTCGGGCTTGAGGGACACAAATATACGAAAAAGTTCAACGTGGAGTCTCCTTTAGTTTTTTCAGACTCTCTAAAATTGAAAAACGCCGAGTTTCTCCTATACTGGGCTCGTTAAACTTTTACAGTAGAGGACCTGTTCAATTACAAACAGGAACGAACCACTCCTTCCTAGGGTTCGAATTTAAACTAGGTTGGACTCGTCCGAAGGATGAGCTTATAATCAAGCATATGTTATCCTCCTCAAGCTTGTTAAAAATAAAGAGGTACTTGCCAGAAATGGTGGGGGAAAAGAGAGAAGAATGAACCTGTTTGTCACCTTTTGTCTCAGAAGAAACTTTATTACCACTCTTGAACACGACACTTTTCATTCACCTGGGTTGGGAAATCTTTTACCTCACAGTTGACCAAATCACTTTGAAAGTCTTTAACCGGGTTTCGGGGATTAACTTTGAGTTATTCGTCACCAAGCCATCTGTTGTGTCGTTATGTGTTCAAGAGGTCTGCAAGCAAAACTTTCATCTGCAAAATACTTGTCATCCATTTGACCATCCCTGAGTCAGTCCTTACAGCAACATTTCTTCAACTTGAACAATGATTTCGTGTTGTGGTCTTGCCTGCAACGGGTCGCTTTCTATCGACATCGACACATTATCTAGAAAGATGACTTAGGAATCGACAGTACCTTGAAGTCTGCATGCATCAATGGCAGGTTTCTCGCCTTTGACGTCAGTTTACATCATTGACTTTCGATCAAAGGATTCCGTGAAATGTTCGACATCAAAACATCTATTCACATTTCACGGGTTGTGCTTGGTACTTTGAGGACCATTGACATTACTGGTGGTTTCTCTCACGCTTGTTAACAGTTTACATCATTGACTGGTAATCAAGTGGTTTCTACCATGTTCGACATCAAATCATTTAATCACATGGCTAGAATCGTACCAATTTGGGAAGTAGAAGTGAAGACCCTGGATCTAGTTTCTACCATCCAGGCTGCGAGGAGTTTTGTATTCATTATCTATGTAGACTAATCATAAACAGATGGCTGCATCCATACTGTGTCTACAAAAGTCTATTAAAATGATGTATTGCAAGATCATTCCTGTATCAGAATAGTTAGTCCATTAGTTAAAGTTTTGAATCTGAGTATGGGAATGCCTACCTCAGTGATGATATAATCTTATCCATGTATTTTGTGTTGAAAATTGCAGGTTCCAACTAGGCCATCCACAAGACAATCCTTGAAATGATAAAGCGCTTCACCCTTCCTAGAATTACAAAACCCTATTCTATTCTAGGCTTCGCACTTTAGGGGGCAATCTGTTACACTAAAAAATGTCACCTTGACTACTTACAGTTAGTATGGCTCAAATCAACAGTCATGCTACCCTCTTAGGCAAGTCTCATGCCTCTGTTATCCATCTCAAACTCAAAGAAGAGAGAAAGTCTTGTAAAAACTATGTTTATCTCTGGGGTCGCAGGTTCTCTCTAGCCTTACCTGCGGGGACGCTGACCATGTTCACAAAATCTGCGTCCATGGACGCTCTGTATGTTAAGGGACAGGTGCGTCCCTCTGTAAAAGGCAAAATGCGCGAGTTTTATCTTGAAAAAGTTACTTGTGGTTACTTCTAGAACATTCTAGAGGTCGGTTTGATGAAATGGATGCGCCTCCAGTCGGTTCATGTATCTCTATTAAGAGGGAACTTATCCCATCAATAAGGGAGCTATCCCACCAAAGAGGGGGATGATCCCATTGATAGTGGACCTGAATAACCTCTTTACAGCACTATAAATAAAGGCATTGAGCCAGAAGGAGAGGAGGTTGGAGCTATACATTTTCTTTGGGTAAATGCTGCAGGATTTAGGTCTTCCATTAGAGCCTTTGTGAGGAGAGATTGTCTTCACTTGATTCTACTTGGGAGAGGGTGAGCTTTGTCAAAGTAGAGGAAAACCCTTGATGGACCCTGGGAGGAACTTGCACAACACCAAGGCCAGGTTGTAAGAGTTTCTTTGTTTCGTTATTAATACAAACTGGTTTATTTTTCTCAATAGCTTGTGTTAATGAGTTATTTCATGTGTTCCTTGGTCTGCATGTTGAATATATGTTTTATTATATGAAATGCAAGTGCTTGGTAATTGTTTGATTGTTTGTGGTTGCAGGAATTGACTTGAAGGAGGAGCTCATCCGGATCGTCAAGAACGGACTTCAACAACAGCGTTTTGGAATAAGGTAAGCCTAAACACTTGTAGTTTTCATGTTGTAAAAGGTGTATTTAGAGAAAGATCACTCCATTTTGTCTTGTTTGTCATTAGAACGTCTTAGACTTCTAGGAAGGTCAGTCGTGTCCGCACCCTTGACAAATTCTGTGTGACAGTACCCACACTCATTCGAAGAAGAGCTTGGTGGTGGCTTATGTTGTGATACTCTTCTTGTAGGAAGCCAATATGTCCATAGAAAATATATCAACAACCATAAACACACAATCATTACCATGTTTGGTAAAAGAAAGGCCAGACATATAGTCCATGGAGATGGATTCCCAAGACCAACTAGGAGTAGGAAGATGGGTACACAAACCTTACTTCTTAGTCCTCAACTTGGCAATGGCCCATGCAGTGCAAGATCTAATATATTTTCCAACATCTTGTCAGAGGTTTGGCAAATAAAAATACTTCTACAATACTACCACTGCCTTCTCCACACCAAAGTGCCCTGCTACTTGACTATAATGCACATCCAAAATCAGCTTGGAGTTCTCACTTGAAGGAACACAAATGTGACGCAGGTAGTACAACAATGCATATTGGAGGTGAAAATTTGGGACTTGTTTCCATTCATAAAATTTTGATATGTGGTGGTGAATTCTGGATCATTTTTGTATAGTTGCGACATCCAAAGGTCTCATTCCCACAAGATTTTAGAAATATGATTAATATCATATTTGGGGGTTGGGTGAGGCAGTCTTTGATGTGATTGGTAACCCTTCTTGTATTTATTGTTCAAATGGAATTATTGAAGATATGTGGAACATTTTTTTATGTTAATTGTTTCGTAACTTCCAATGTGTCTACATAATTGAAGAGGTTGGTGATCCATGTCAATTATTGTCTCCTTCGCCATAATAAATGTTTCCATTTCCAACAATCCTACAAAATATAATAGATTTCCTTATCATAGGTGGGGTACATTTGAATAATATCATAGAGTGTCTCACTGTGATAGGCCATTAGATGCCCTTTTTGAGTCAAGACTGCACTAATAACACAATAAGAGGTATTTGTATCAATCTCGAATGGTTGTTGCAAGTCTAGAAAGGTGAGGATTGGTGCAGAGCAAAGATAGTGTTTTAGTTCAATGAATATCTTCTGTTATGACTCGGACCAAAAAAAAATTCTTTTTCTCCACCCTTGGTAGCTTTACTTAAGGGACAAGTGATATGAGAGAACCCCAACAAGAATCCCTAATAGAAAATAGCAAGGCCCAAGAAGCTACGAAGCTATGTTAGAGTTTTCAGGTCGTCTAAACCCAAATCACTTGGATCTTAGCTAGATCCACATGCACGACTTGCTCAACAATTATGTACCCCATATATTGGACCTAGTCCATGCCAAATGAGCATTTATTCAGGTTGAAACATAACTTGTGTTGCTGCAAGGTTTGAAGGACTTGTCAAATATGTTGCAAGTGTTATGCCCAACTCTTGTTGAAGATGAGTATATCATCTAATATAAAATTACAAATGAGTTGGTGAAATGCTTCAAGATGTCATCCATCAATGTCATAAATGTTTCAAGGGAATTTTTCAACTCTAAGAGCATGGCCAACTACTCAAAGAGGCCCTCATTAGACTTGAAGGTAGTCCTGCGTACATATTTGGGTTCTATTGGAACTTGGTGATACCCATACTCCAAATGAATCTCGTTAAAGTTCTTAGCCCCCTTGATATGGTAAATAAGTTTATCAATCCATGCGATCAGGTATTTGTTCCTGACTGTGATTTTTTTTACTGATTGATAATCAATGCATAGCCTCTAGGTCCCATCATTCTTTTGTAGGAGTACAATTGGGCTCCGACAAGGTGAGGTACTTGGTCAGATGCTCCCTTTTTGTAGCAAATCCTAGATCCTCCACTTGATTTCCTCATTTTATATAAAAGAGTGGTGATATATTAGCCCATTAGGTAGAGGTGTGCTGAGGGTCATATTGATTGAATTCTTAACTTGACAGTGCAAAGGTACCCCCACGGGTGAGGTGAAGATGTCCTTATACTCTTCCATAACCTTATCCACTTGCTTCTGCTACATGGAGGAGCCCTTTCTAGACGCCATGAAAGTGGCCACTATCTTCCCCTTACTTTAAGAGTGAATAAGGAAGAATTTTGTTTTCCTAGTATAGGGGATGATCTTACTACATTTCTTAGCAAAGATCAAAGAAATGGTGGTAGGTGGGGCTACCTTAGGTATCCTGTATAGTTTTCTACCCAAAGTAATAATAAAAGTATGAGGTTTGGACTCATACACAACATGATGCTTCCACAAGTATAGTTGGCCTAATAAAACATCATAAAATTCAAGGGGAGAAAAATCACACAATACCTTATCTATGAAAGGCTTGATGTTGTAGGGAAGGCGACATTGTTGGCTGATGCGAATATATTTCCCTTGGTGGAGCCACCTGATGGTGCATGGCTACGGATGTGGTGTTATCAGTAGTCCCAACTGCTTAATGTCCTCTACTGAGATGAGGTTATTTTGACTCCACTATCAACAATGAACTGTAGTGGAGCACCCTTTACCCACATCTATGAGTTGAAGAGACGCCCACTCTCCTCTGTATATTTGGGGTCACTTTTCTTGACCTTGGTGGTGGCAATGATGGCAATAGGTTCTGCACTAATTATTTGTTTCCCCTTCTCAAGTTTTGGTTTAGATTTGGAACATGCGTTTGACTTTTAAGATTTCATCTCAACCACCAGTGACTGCTTTACATGACATTCATTTGTGTTGTGAGTGGGGATCTTGTGGAACTCGCACCACTTTCCTATGTATTTATTTGTCTTCCCATTGTTATTCTTTTCTTGCAGCTTCAAAGGAATGTTGTGGTTCATTCCATAATGGCCTTTTCTTTTGTTCTATGGTTTGGGGGTGCCCTTTCCCTACTTCATATTCATTGATCCAAATTCTCGCTTATTCTGTTTAAATTTCTACTCGATATTGACAACATATTGATATGTTTCACTAAACAAGGAGAAATCAAGGAACTTCATTTATACCTAGATGTATTTGTACAAACAACCATAATACTTAAGCACCAAATTTCACTCAGTGTCCTTGATACCCAACTTTGTGCATTGGGTATGAAGGATATTCATGAAATTTGGCACTTCTTGGTTCCTTTCCTATCATAGTGTGGTCCATTTTATGTACTTGTCTTATTAGCTCCTAAAATGTTAATATTGTTTCTTAATGATATCTTGAAAAGAGTCCCAAGAGGGTGTGACTAAAATAAATGAGGATTCTTCCTTGACTCTTTGCTCACAGTAAGTTTTCCACTAGTTCTTAACATGGGGGGTGACCTTGAGGAGTGAAAAAGTAATCTTTTCTTTGTCAGAAAAATTATGGACTAAGAAATATCCTTCCAGCAAATTTAACCATTTATCTAAAGCATCTGTGAATATTTATCCTTCAAATATAGGAATGTAAAAATTAACTTGTGCCTTAAAGGGGAAAACACCTCCGAAGTGATTGATGGATGAAGATGTGTCACCCATTGGTATTCACCCAAGGATTTGGGGAAAATTGTCCATCATATCATTCCTTTGTTGCTCAACGGATTCTTCAAACAACAATTTGATAGGATCTCCTTCTCCCTTGCTTTTATTTTCTTTTGCCATGGGAGGATGTTAGGGTCATCAAGGTCAATCTTGCAAGGGCTCAAGTAGTTCAGGTTGTAACTCCTTATACCTAACCTCGTTGGTGACATGCACAAAAGAATAGAGAAAGAACATACCGCTTTGATACCACTAATCTGGATTTATGAAGGAAATAAATGAAATACATATTTAAAACAAAAACGTAGAGATACAAGAAAATTGAACTTCAATTAATAAATAACACAAGCTAAGAATTGTTTACATGAAGAATGAAAGCAAACTAGCTTGGGTGATGGTAACTTATCTATGAGAAGAGATATGATGACTACACTCCATTTGAAATGTGTTACAATGAGGTTTAGATGCATTTTTATCATGAAGAAACAATGACAAACCCTAAATATCCATAAACCTAACCATAAGAGATGAATTGCCAAAAGTTATGGGCCCTAATGGGGTTAGTTCGAATGTCAACTTCTCAGGGTCGTAACTTTGGCATAGGATCTTCGTTTGGCATGCAAGATATCCCATTAGAAAATACTATATGAGGAGAAAAACTTTCAACTATAAAAATTGATATCAATGTTTTCTTGTTTCCAGAAAACACCAATTGGGGCCTCAAAATGACTATGGCAGTTCAAGAAGCAAAGAATGACAAAAATAGAAAACTACCAATATAGGAAATTGTGTTGAAAAATAGGAAATTGACAGCACATAATGGAGTGGGTCCACGTGGAATAGGTAGGTGGCCATAAATATCCAACTGGATTAGTCCTCCCCAATTTAGAAGCAATGGTCCCCATTGGGTTGAGTGCCTCCATGAGATGAGGATACTTTCGTTGAACTTGGTCCCTAGAGAGCCACTTTCCTTCGTGCAGGAGTTGGTTGGCTTTGAAAACTCGATAGATTTGGATCCTCTTTTAGCGATGTTGTAGTTATTTCTTACACCAAAGAAGGATACACTTTTTTTTTAAGTAATTTCCATTTGTCTCCCAACTAAGCCTAATACATATACAAATTTATGTGGTGAAACGGTCATTATGTAATGTGTTGGTTAATTTTAAATAATAATTTTATATTATTTAAATGATTTTAATTGTATAGAAATAAAATTTTATATCTTATAAAGTTAATTATTTACAATATAGAATTATTATTAAAAATTAAAAAAAAAAATTGAGTCCAACACTTATCTCGAAATACGAGAACCACATTTGTTACCATATATTGGGTGGGTGTTGAAAGTAAAAATCCATAAGTCAAATTAATTAAAATATTATTTCATTCAAACCTTGTTCTTGTTAGTGCTTGGAATTCACCTAGGCTGAGATAGACAAACTCTCAAGGCTACATCAAACCATTTCACCTCGTAGCTAGCCCTACGAGGTATGAGAAGGCTCTCTCGGGTCAGATTCGGTAGATCTTTCAATATGATAAGCTGACCAATTAGGAATAAATATTTTAGGCTATTAAATTGATAAGGGGGGTTGATTTAAAGATTTTTGGGGTTTTTGGTGGCAATTGGAGGGAGTGCAATTCAGGGTGCGGGGATTGGGCTCAGTTTTTGCAGGGGGATCTTTGGGGCAAGGTAGGAGTGAGTGCTGATGCCTTAATCTGAGATGGATGATCAGGAATGATAGAGGAGGAGCTAAAGAGGTCAAACAACAACTTTTAATCCTCTTTAGACAGTGGAAAACATAGATATTGAACAAAATTAAAAGCTGAGCATGGCATGCATGAATTCAAACTTTATCACTTCATCTGTTCAATTAGCAGCAAAGAAAGAGATGGAACACATAAACACACTTACAATAACATGTAGAGAACACACCATCAACACAACAATCCACAAGAATCCACAATGATGTCTGCAAAACCCTGGCCTTCCTTTTCCTTAAATTGCAGTAATAGATGTACAATATACAATAATGCTTCTCCCACAAGAGTCCAACCATGAAAATGAGCAAGAGAAGGCATAATATAGACCATCTAACTCCTTTCCCCACCACTAGGGGTCGATCTCAGCTTCCTAGGAGCAGTTTGAACTAATTCTAAACTTAGCACTAGATAATAGGCAGTCAAAACAACTTGCCTCTAAAACTTAGCTAACTCATCCATGCATTTAATATTCACTATTTACATCAAGGAAGCTTCTAGAAGGGTTAAGAGAGATTAAATCTATCAATGTGCCATGAAAATTATCCATACATCCATCATTTACAAGTACAAATGATTAACCAAGGTAAAAACTGAGTTTTGCAGCCGAAAAAGTCAAAACTGGCAATTTTCAGCTCGAGTGGTCGCGCCCCCTGCTCGAGTGGTCGCGCCCCTTTGCAGCACTTTTTGAGTGGGTTCTAGTTGTCCAAATAAAGTGCAAGATGGCTCATTGGAAAGCTATGTGTGTCTACTTTCCATCCCAAGTGGAATTTCTGGATTTGGAGTTGATTTGACCCCTCAAAAGTCAATTCTCCCAAGGTCACTTTCTGCAACTCAAAAAGTGGGCAGAAAGTCAAAATTTTGATGTATTTTGAGCTTTTGGAGGCCCAAATCTCAAAATCAAGTTGACCCCAAGTATAGGTAATTCTAGTTTTTGCATGCCCTTTCCAAAAATGTCAACTTTTTGTGATTTTGAGCAGTCCTCCCGAGTGGTCGCGCGGGGGGTGAGACCACTCCATAGGCAAAAACCTGTAAATTTCCAAAAAATTTCCAAAATGCTCCAAAACTCTCAAAATTTTTTGATTTTGCTGCTGGATGAAGGCTAATGAGTACCATGGTGAGTGAGGGATGCCTCAGCCAAGATACGGAGTGGGTTTGTCCTTTTCTTCTTCTTCTGGGCCTCTGACAGCTTCCTTCGGAGAATTTTCATTTTAGACTTGCAAACATGCAATCTTGCCCAATAGTGTGTTTTCATGTTGCGTAGCAGCTCTTTGTCACGATTTTCCTTCTCCAACAATCTCTCCAAGTGTGAATTCACACGGATAAGCATGGACTCCCGGTCAGCAGGCAATGGGTCACCGGGCCTCCTACGGTTCAAAGTTCGATCATTGTGGATCCTCCATAGCTCATCAAGTTCTTTTTCTTCTTCTAATTGTTTGGTGCTTTGTTCTAGATAAGTGATGGTCCATTGAGCCATTTGGAGCTTTTGCTACAACACGAGGTTCTCCTCCTCTCTCTGCCTGATAATCTCATAAAAATCTGAAGAAGGAGAGCGGGCATCACGACCAATGAAATCATCATGTGTATCACCAGCTCTCTCATCCTCAATCATGGGCTGCTTGCCCTCCCGTACTGCCTCTGCTGATGAAGAATGCGAGGCCCCTTCCACCTGGTGTGGAGATAACACTCGCTGATCTGAAGAAGATGCCGAGACCCCTTCCACCTGCTGTGGAGAAAATACTCGTCGAGCTGCTGCAAATAAGGTCCTAGGACCTCTCTGATAGGTGACCTGAGGTGAAGAAGCCACATGTCTCGGAACAATAATCTCGGGCTGGTGTGATGGACCTCCCACCTCATGAATGACCTCTGGCTGTGGCTGTGGCTGTGGCTGTGTGAAGAACTCACGGGAGATAAAATCTGCCCAAGAAATGTCCTGCTGGCTCAGCTGATGGGAAACAATCAGCTGGATGAGACCATGATGACACAAGCTCCTGAGCTGCTGAGCTGGGGACTGCCTCTGAAACACGGACACCATCCTCTAAATATCCTGGAAGAAGTATACCGGGATGTTCATCATCCTCACTCGGGTAAAGTGCATCAACAGGCGAATGTGACAAGCAAAGACTCGTGAAAACCTTCCCTCACATGTGAAGTAATGCATGATAAGCCGCATGATCGGAGCATACTCCTCTCGGAGGAATCTGAAAGGAAAGTTCCCTGACAAGTTGTGTATGTATGTTGGCCTGACATATGGCTCAAAGTAAACAAAATCCAGCCACTTGCGCTTTGGCCACACCTCACCCACATTGGGTATCCCGGTAGCCAGTGAAATAGCCTCTGGAGAAAACACAAAATTCACCCCTGCAAGGGTGACCTGCCCGTCATGAAGGTGTAAAACAAATAACCGGGCCAGCTCCCTATGATGTTGAATCTGTGCAAGCCTCTCGCAAAACTGATAGCATGACATGTACTGAAAGCCAGTCACTGCCAATGGGCAAGCCTGCAACTCTGCCAAGGATGTGGGCTCTTCTCTCTTGTGGTGACCACCCTTGCCACCCTTACGAGGCCTCCGCTGTGTCTCAACCTCCGTGGATGAAGATTGGTCATCACCTTGCTCATTAGTTTCAGTGGTTGACATGATGTTATTGAGCAAGGTGGAACAAATAAGCCAAGATGACTGCTGCACTGCCTGCAAAAATGCTGAGAAGTATGCTGTTTTCAAGGGGAAAAATCATGAGGGAAATGTTAGGGGAGGGAATTTACATAAGGAAAGGGAAAATATATATAAACAACAGGGAACTTTGAAGGAAATAATCACATAATGTCAAATATGTCATTCTATCTCTCATCATTTGCAAATAAATACTTTATTAGGGAAAATAGGTGTTATGATCACCAAGGGAAAGGACAATATAAATTTTCATCATGGAAGGAATGAGGGTATGATCATCATGGTATGAGGTAGCATCAACCACAAGCAATTAACAGGCTGCTCCCTTTTTATTTTGTCTTTGAATGCCTTTCATGAGCATACTTTGTTTTTTCAACATTTAAAATGGCCATTGATGCTTAATGGGAAACAGGGATCTTTACTTACTTGATCATAGGGGAGGGGAAGGGTTTTTATGACAGTTTGAAAGGGAAAAGGGATATTTTGTATCAAGGGTATTAGGGAGATGGAGGGAGAAAGGAAATTAGGATTTTGGGACTGGGGAACACATTAACAATCTCTGCCAACTATACTTTATAACAGCAGTTCCTTTAACAATGCTGGCAGCTTCATGAATGCTTTTTGTCATAGGTGAAATAAGGTTTCATTTACATGCTTTGACAAAGGGAAAGGGATTTCAATTGCATAGGAACTTTTAGGAAGAGATAGAGCAATTGAATTAGGGTTTGGTGAAGGGAAGGGTAGAAAAACAGAGTTTTGGGATTAGGGAGATGTATCATGCCCTTGTGCAAACCCTAGCACAACAAACTGTTCATTTTGACCACTAGTACATTGATAAACTTTGTCATGGACACTCCCACAGCTATCTAACCTCTGATATTTATACAGCAACATATCCTTTTTTGCTCATGTCTTTTACTAGGCTATGCATAATTACATTACTCTGTTTTTTTATGATATTCATGTGCATGCCTCTTGCCATCATATTTTTCTTTTCAAAATGTTTCTTTTCATTTTTTGCTGTGTTTTTTACATATATATTTGCTGTATGACATAGTACTAGGGTTTGGGTAAGTTTGTATAGGAGAAATTAGGATTTGAATAGGGTTTTAGGGAGGGATTGGGTTTTTTTAGGAAAGTGAACTGGGGTTTAGCATTACTTGCAAATGAGATTGAATAAATTAACACTCTGACATTTATGCATAATGATGGGAAACCATGGAGGGAAATGAAGGAATAAAAAACCTTGAAGAACAAACAATAACCCTAGCATAATGCTTGCAAAACAAACAATCACTTAACCTATCTTTTCATTAATTTCTCATGATAAAAATGACCATAATCATCCATTGAATCCATGGCACAATCATTAACAATGCAAGGGAGGCCTACCTCAGAGAATTCACGAGCAATCAAATTTTTTTTTGAAGTTTTGATGCGTTCTGGAGCAAGCTGGCCGAGTGGTCGCGCACCAGTCTCGAGTGGTCGCGCCCTCGAGTGGTCGCGCCCGACCAAATAACACAGGGAAATGTTGTTGGAGTGGTCGCGCACCTCCTAGGTGGTCGCGCACCCTGGTGGAGTGGTCGCGCACCCTCAAAAAGCCTAAAAACTGCTAAAACTTACCAAATTCGCCCTCTTGCCTCTCTCCTTGTGTTTTCTTGCCTTCAAATGCACAATGAGTCTCTTTTGAGAGGGAATTGATCTTTATATGCTCACATTTGAAAAAATTAACTTGAAAAACCCACTTTATAATGTTTTCACTTTTGCATTCTTTTTAACACTGTTTTTGAGTTGATTTTGTCCTGAAATTAGCTTTTTGAGGCGTTTGACTCCGTTCTTTTTGCAGGTTGACCATCTGATGGACTGTGGCGAATGAACCAGGGTTGTTGCCGACACTTTTGAAAACTTTTGAAAATTTCTTTATTTTTACAAATTTCTCATGACCTTGAACTTAAAAACAAGGTTTTTAAATCCAAGGCATTAAATGACCTGTAGCTGATGAAAATAACAATGAATCATATGTACATACCTCCTTCTGGCTTGCTGGGCACTCACTGAACTTGAACTCATGACCTTGCAGTGATTTTGACTCAAAACCCTAGACCTAAGACCTGGGACCTCAAGACAAAAATAAAAACAAACATGACTCAATTTCATTGTGGTATGACCTGATCCAGCAAAGCCAAGAAGGGAACAAAGACCAGCCCTCCATTCAGTTTTATGGCATGCCTAGTGGGATGCAAAACTGACACTAATGAGACTCCTACCTATGCATATGCAAAGAGCTATTGATCACCGATGGAGGGCTCAAGACCGACACTAACAGTTCCCACCCAACATTTCGCACATTAAAACATTTTTATATACATTACCTCGAGATGTGTGAAATATTAAATCAATGGATTATTGGGGGCCTGGTCTATCTGACTTTTACCCTACCCCTTGTTGGAATATAATCCTTGACTTAGCCACATGCATTAAAAATCATGTTCACGCTTGGTTTTTGGTAAACTAGCTCAGTGGACCAACTTTCCCTTGTTTTTTACCTTTAAAGGATTAATATTATGGAATATTGGTCCAACCACTTTCCTAAACCATTTAGACATCTAAGTGCATGTTAACACCTAACCACACCTCATCCACTTGAGTTATTTGAGGATTGGCACCCCACATGAAGATTCCCCCTTAAATCAAGGGATTTGAACCCCCGAACCATTTTAACATGTTTTAAAGTTTCCTTCCTTGGGAAATGTGCCCCTCCTCAAGCTTTCCTCATGGTCGATAGTTTTCATAGGTTTTCTTGAGTCATTGTTGCTATTTTAGGCCTCCCTTTAGCTTTTCTTAGCCTTTTCTAGTTTTTTACTATTTTTTCCTAGTTTTCTAGATTCGACAATTTCTATATAACCACCTCCCCTTGGGATTAGAGGTTTGGTTGCTCATGTATTACTATTGTTCATTAATTTAATACATTGATTTTATGGAGAAAATTCTTTCTCTGCTCTCTTGAATATCAGCAAATTACTCGTGTTTAATTTAACTAGAATTCTAGATCTATCAGAGTTTCTGCAAGAATTCTACATGGTATCAGAGCTAGTTCGAATCTAGTGGATTGTACACGGTTTATTCGTAGGTATAGATCATTAGAAGGTGCAGAAAGTAGCAATGGATCATATCTCTCAGCACACAAAAAATCGTTCTAAATCCTTTCAATTACTTCGAATGGAAGACAAAGATCACTCTGCTCCTCTGAAGCAAAGGGTTTTACAAGGTAACAATGGTAACAGAGAGTGAACCGACTTCTACAGCATAGAAGATAAATTATTTCAATAAATTCGATGAAGCAATTGGGTTGATATGCCTATCAATTTCTAGAGAACTCCTCTTTCATGTCAGTGGAGCCACTACTCCTGATGCAGTCTAGACCACATTGGAAGGACTATTTAGCAAGCAGGATGAAATGAGAGTGCATCAACTGGAGAATGAACTCATATCCCTCAGTCGAAATCATTTTAAAAACCTACAATAATAATTCACCAATTTTAAATCCCTCCTCATTGAACTTGATGCATGTGGAGTCAAGAAAGAGGAAGATCAACTCATCCTTTCGATTCTCTCGAAATTAGGCCCTAAATATTCCGTATTTGTATCGTCTTTTCAAGCATCTAACTTGACTCAGGAAAAATGGAAAATGCCTCCATTGAATGACTTCATTGCAGCATTGACTTAAGAGCAAGCTAAGTTAGTCCAAATGGGTGCCATCAAGCATTCTAAGAACCATGCACTTGCGGCTACTGATGCTCCAAAGAGTAGTGGAAGAGACAAGAAAGAAGAGAAGCGTAAATTTAATGAATCGAAGAAGGAGAGACCCATGTAAAATCTTTAGAGAGCTATTATTTGCTTAAGGGTAAGAATAAGAAGGAAAGAACAATTTTTAGCTATTGTTCCAAAGGTTTTCATCCCGAAGAAAATTGCATGAGGAAAACAATCGATGAGATGGCTAAGCAATTGCAGTAGCACAATCTCACCGTGCCCGAGAATGCCAAGAAGAAGGATGATAACAGAACGGGATATGGGAGAGGGAGAGAATGAGATGGTCATGCTTTAATGGCTGTCACATCCACTCCATCAGCTTGGATCCTTGATTCAGGTGCATCAAACCATATGGATGCATCAAAAGATGAATTTTCCTCCATCGAAGAAAGCATCAGATCCCCAATTTACTTGGGAGATGCCACACCCGCAAAGGTGTGTGGAGAAGGAATTTTAGACCATTGTTGGGCCTCAAAATAGTCCCTATTTTCACTCCATTATTCACCAATATTTTCACATTTTACCTTCATGTCACCTCCCTTCCACCTCCATATCATTACATTTACCTCATTATTGGGTTCTAACAATACTTTTCCAAAGTTTATTAATTCTTAACATTTATAAGTGAATTTATGGCTAAAACTTAGAAAATAATATGCTTAAACTTATACCTAACAATTAGCATGAGTTTGTTGACATGTGTAGGTTGCAAGGAAGTTTCCAAGACACCTTTTTGTGGCCTTGAATGATCAAATTCGAATTTGATAAGATACACCTCATGGAAAGGATCATGGAGAAGATCATGGACCTCATGGAGGAAATCATGGAGGATAGGGTTATGTGTCTAGATGGTTGAGAAATGTATGGAACTAAAAGAGAGATTAATGGATCATCATTATGAGTTTGTTATCTCCTCTCATTGTATAAATAGGAGTATCTCCTCCATTCCAAAAGGAGGACTCTTAGAGCATTGTATCCAATTGATGATGGAATAGAATAAGGCTTCATTTTTCATACATTTCCATTATGTAGTTTTTTTAGATATAGGTTTGCTTAATGTAGTATATGGAATAATTTGTCTTGTTCTTAGGAGAATTGAGCTCACTCTAAAAGGATGAGAGAAACATGTTATTTCATATTAGATTTTATTTCATTTCATTGTTTAGATGTTTAAGGATTTGATTGGTGAATGAGTTTTGAATTAAAATCTTATCAGCATATGAGAGAACAACCAAGGGTCTAAGTTAGACTCTCTCTCTATTTGATTTGCATGATAATTGGAATTCATTCTTTTGATTTTATGTTTCAAGTATCATATGAGGAGATACCAAGAGTCTAAGTTAGGCTCTCTCTCCAATGATTTATATGGTAATTGAAATTCATTCTTTTGCGCTTTTATTTCATTTCTTCTGCTTATGAATGAATCTTAGTTTAGTTTGGATTAGTGCATGAGAGGACAATCAAGAGACTAAGTTAGTCTCTCTCTCTACTTGAATCTGAGCAACAATTAAAGTTCATTCTCTTGTCTTTATTTCAAGTTTTTAGTTTTATATGGTTTCTCTATGATACTGTAGGGAAGGACAACCAGGACCTCCTTAGTTAGGAGCCTCTTCCCTTGCATATTATATTGAATCGTAAATGATTAAGTTAGACATAGGTTAGTTGCCTACTCCTGCATATATTGTGCTGGCATCATCACAAGCTTACGAGTTTCCCTGGTCGATAATTTATGAGCAATTTAAGTCCAATAAATTGCCCAACATTTTGGCGCCGTTGTCGGGGACTGGTGCTAAGGGATTAGGCATTAGAATTTAATTCAGTATTTATTTTAAAAAACTAAGTTCATGAAAAATTCTGAAGACAAATCCATCTCCACAACCACTACCTTCCACCTCCCTGAAAAAGTTTGAATTCCACCAATCATACATCCATAACGCGTGACACTTCCAGATCCATTTTTCACAGCAAGAGTTCTTATTCATCCAACATGCATTTCCTTACATTCATTTCTTACAAGCTTATTGCCATTTCCATTGTCTTCACCATTCCCCTTCATTTCCACCAATAAAACTCTGCTTGAGTCAAAGTCCTAGAGTCTATGTATCATTGAAAAAACACCTAGAGGCTTGCATGCCTTAATGGCAAGTACTCTTGCCAATGAACAATGGGAGTACATTAATATCCCTTGTTCGTTGTATCTTGTAGGTGACTCGACTACGACAAATTTATTCGTACCTACAGAGATGTGTTAGGCATCCTGACTCCCATTGGAATCAATGGTGGGAGCTCTTGTGTTGGCTAGGGGCATTCATTAATGGCCACTAAGTCAACAACTTCTTGCTATGTTCGACATCGACACATTTAATCACATAGTAAGATTTGTGCCATCCAGCGTTGAAGACTTGAAGACCCATATTTTGTAGCAGATGAAGCCAATTTCCATTCATTGTATTTCCATTCATTGTATACATTGTATTTCACTTGAGGACAAGTGAATAAATAAGGCTGGGAGGAAAAGGTAACTTCTATATTTTGTATACCTTCCAAGCCTTATATATTTTCAACCATATTCAGCAAGACTCATCAGATTCATCATCCAGCAGCAGATACAACTTTCAGCCATGTTCAGTAGACTCCTCAGATTTTTCATCCAGCAGCAGAGGATCCAGCAGCCGATACAATAACACAGATTCATCTTTCATCCACAGCTTGAAGAAGCAGATTTAGAGCAGAATTGTGGCAGCTGCACATGCATGATTCATGCATGATTTTTCCAACCAAGTAAAGAAGACCATGAACAAAAGTTCTTGCAGCCACACGTGCACAACTCTCATCCATTTTGGAAGGGTAAGTTAAGGTATGATATTTTCTAACTTTTAACCATTAAATTCCTTGAAAAGTTAGAATAATAATTTTTGGAAAAACTTCACTTCCTTTTTCCTTGCTTTCCCCATTTCACATAATTTCCCAAATCATCCGTTTAAGGGGAAGGATACATCCACATTCATATATCACATTCATATAACATCCACATTCATATATCACATTCTTAACCCCACTTACCTTCAAGCTATATTCACTATTACATGAGCATACAAATAGCTTTGTCAAAAGTATTTAAAAGTTAATTGGATGCAAACAGAAGCATGGTTGTTACACAAGAACCAACCATGATGCATACCAACAAAAATACTCTGCAATAAAAAGCACATTATCATTATGCAAAGGTCATACATTGAATGCAACAAACAAAATATGGTTGAAGCACAAGAACCAACCAAGTTGTAATTCATCAAAAATGCTTTGCAAAAGTTAAGTAAATGATATCATGCAGAGTTCGAGCCAAAGCTCAAGTACCAAAACGCAATGTAATAGATTGCATGAGGACATGTAATACCATTGATTGCATGAGGACATGCAATATCTTGAGTTTGGGGGAGATGTTGGGCCTCAAAATAGTCCCTATTTTCACTCCATTATTCACCAATATTTTCACATTTTACCTTCATGTCACCTCCCTTCCACCTCCATATCATTACATTTACCTCATTATTGGGTTCTAACAATACTTTTCCAAAGTTTATTAATTCTTAACATTTCTAAGTGAATTTATGGCTAAAACTTAGAAAATAATATGCTTAAACTTATACCTAACAATTAGCATGAGTTTGTTGACATGTGTAGGTTGCAAGGAAGTTTCCAAGACACCTTTTTGTGGCCTTGAATGATCAAATTCGAATTTGATAAGATACACCTCATGGAAAAGATCATGGAGAAGATCATGGACCTCATGGAGGAAATCATGGAGGATAGGGTTATGTGTCTAGATGGTTGAGAAATGTATGGAACTAAAAGAGAGATTAATGGATCATCATTATGAGTTTACGAGTTTCCCTGGTCGATAATTTATGAGCAATTTAAGTCCAATAAATTGCCCAACAACCATGAAGGGGGATGTTTCATAAATGTGATTCATGTTCTCTCGTTGTCTGCAAATCTTCTCTTGATATATCAGATCACTCATTCCAGCTTTGGAAGGAAGGTGGAGTTCACTTCGGACTCCGCAGTGATTACCAACATTTCCATGGCTCATAGCTTGCACATGGAATTGCAGATCACGGTTCTCGTTTATATTTCTCCTCCCACTTTGTTCCTAAATATATTAGCACTATATTTCTATCACAATCTAATGATATCATCAAGTTATGGCATGAAATATTTGGCCATCTAAACTATAAATACTTGCATCAACTCAACAAGGAAAACATGGTAGAAGGATTGCCCGCTATAGAATTCACAAGCGGTGTATGTAAAGGATGCATTCTTGGCAAGCATCCTGAGCAAAAGTTTGACAAAGGGAAGGCAAAAAGAGCTACTTCACCTCTTGGGCTGATTCACAATTACATCACGGACCCATTCCTACATCCTTCAATCAGTAAGGGTCGATATGTACTCACATTCATAGATGATTTCTCTCACTTTACTTGGGTATTTTTTCTGAAATTAAAATCGGAAGTATTTGAATGCCTTATAGAATTTAAAGCGCTGGCTGAGAATGAGTCTGGTTGTAAGATTAATATACTCCGTACTAATAATGGGGGGGAGTATGTCAACAAAGATGTGCAACAACTTTGTATTGATGGAGGTATACAACTACAACACACAGTGTCATATACACCACAGCAGAATGGTGTCGCGGAGAGGAAAAACCGATCGTTAAACGAGATGGCCAATTGTATGCTACAACCCAAATAATTAGCTCCTAAGCTATGGGATGAAGCTATTAATTGTGTAGCATACATTTAGAACTAAATTCCTCACAAAGCACTCAAAGGCACCACTCCATTTGAATGTGGGACCAGTAAGAAACTGAAAGTGTCGCACTTTCGCATTTTTGGTTCACGAGCATGGGCTCACATTTGACAGATAAGAGGAAGGCTTTGGAGCCTCAAAGTGTTAAATGTATCTTTTTTGGATATCCTGACAGTGTCAAAGGATATATATTGCTGGACTCTCACACTAAAAGTTCCTTGTAGCTCGAAGTGTGAAGTTTGAAGAAGAATCACTGCATGATTTTCAACAAACCCCGCCAAGGAACCGCTTGTTGCCACTGATGAGGAGGAGTCCGAAACTTCTTTGAGAACTTAAGAGAAGACATCAAAGAATCCTCTTGGATCTGATTTAGAGGATGAGTATGTCATTTTTGCTCCAATTCAGCTCCCAACTTGGGCAGAGAAAACCCTGCAAGATGTGAGTGAACTAGTCGATGATCCAGCGTATGCGAGAAGGACTAGATCACAGTTTTTTGGGGATCCTCAAGCCCTGGATGCCACCAAACCATTGCTTCCCATAAGTTTCTATATGACACTTGGATCAGATCCATAGTCACACTCTGAGGTTGCTGGAAACCCGCTTTGGGAGGCTACCATGGATGAAGAGTACTCTGCTCTCATGGAAAACAGCACATGGGACTTGGTTCCACTTTCGAAAGGAAGAAAGCTTGTTCAATGTCAATGGATCTATCGAACAAAGATTGCTGCAGATGGTGAGATCAGAAGTTACAAAGCTTGACTTGTTGCAAAAGGATACTTATAGGTACATGGCATAGACTACACAGAGACATTTGCACCTATTGCAAAAATGGACTCCATTCAACTAGTTTTAGCCATTGCTGCTTCTCGCAGATGGGAAGTTCACAACATGGATGTGAAGAGTGAATTTATTCATGGAGATCTCAAGGAGAAGATATATATTGAGTAGCCACAGTGATACATTCAGAACTCTTCCCTCTTTGCAGATTAAAGAAATCTTTGTATGGCCTAAAACAGGCTCCCACAGCCTGGTATGCCAAGATGGATTCTTTACTACTTTCCATTACATTCATTCGATGCAAATCTGATATGAATGTTTATTTTCTGCAACATAATGATTCCCTTTTGCTGATAGTACTTTATGTAGATGATTTAATGATGACAGGGAACCTTACCTCAGCTATTGATTCGGCAAAATCATCATTGCACGATCGATTTTCCATGACAGATTTGGGACTGTTGCACTACTTTCTTGGTCTTGAAGTTTCTCAGTATACTTAAAGGATCAAGATGGCACAGTCTAAGTATGCATCAAATCTACTTGTCTGCTTTCAGATGACAAAATGCAAGCTAGCAGCATCTCCCTTTCTTTCGAGGATCAGATTTGAGGATGCAGGTACTACACCTTTGGTGGGCAGTACACTGTATCGATAGTTGGTTGGGAGTTTGTTTTATCTTATTCACACCTGAACTAATATATATTTTGTAGTAGGAGTTTGTTCTAGATATATTCAGGAACCCCATGAGCTTCACTGGAAATCTGCAAAGAGAATCCTTAGATATGTGAAAGGTACTTCCAGTTTTGGTATCTTTTATGCTACAGATTGCCCACTTTCACTGATTGAGTACACAAATTCTAATTGGTCTAGAGATGGTATAGACCGCAAGTCCACCTATAGTTATGCTTTCAGCTTTGGTTTAGGGCCCTTTTTCTAGTCCAGCATGAATCAATCCATGATTCCTTTATCTACAGCCGAGGCAGAGTATAGAGGTGTAGTGAATGAAGCTACATAGGCTGTTTGGTTGCAGGGACTTCTCTCCGAGTTTGGTATTCAGTATCCACTTCCAACTGTCATATTTTGTGACAATTAGGGGTCCATTAAGATATCAATTCATCCAATTCAGAGGTAGAGTAACAAGCACATCGAGATTCACATGCATTACATATGTGAGTCGATCCATGACCGAATCATATCACTGTAGTACTACCCCACTAAGCAGCAGGTTGCAGACATCTTCACCAAGTCTTTCACTGAAAGGAAATTTTCAAACCTGAGAACTATGCTTGGAGTGGTGGAGACAGTTGAGTAGGCCCTTTAGGCCACTTATCCCTTTTTTCCTCTTTTGGGGGGGCGGAGGGGAGGTTTCTCACGAGGTTTTCCCTCTTTCTTCATTTTATGAGGATCTTTGTTTATTGTACCTGAATACCTAACATGGCATCTTGGCTGAGACTTAGTTTAGATAAGTGAGTTAGGATGAAGGGGGGTTTTGGAATATAATTGCAACATCTACATTTATTTTTTAGCCTAAGTGTCCTTGACTTAGCCACATGCACTAAAAATCATGTTCACATTTGGTTTTTGGTAAACTAGCTCAGTGAACCAACTTTCCCTTGTTTTTTGCCTTTAAAGGATTAATATTATGGAAATATTGGTCCAACCAATTTCCTAAACCATTTGGACATCTAAGTGCATGTTCACACCTAACCACACCTCATCCACTTGAGTTATTTGAGGATTGGCGCCCCACATGAAGATTCCCCCTTAAATCAAGGGATTCGGTCCCCCAGACCATTTTAGCATGTTTTAAAGTGTCCTTCCTTGGGAAATGCGCCCAGCCTCATGCTTTCATCGTGGCTAATCGTTGGCATAGGTTTTCTTGAGTCATTTTTTCTATTTTAGGCCTCCCTTTAGCTTTTCTTAGCCTTTTCTAGTTTTTTACTAGTTTTTTCCTAGTTTTCTAGATTCGGCAATTTCTATATAACCACCTCCCTTTGGGATTATAGGTTTGGTTGCTCATGTATTACTATTGTTCATTAATTTAATACATCGACTTTATGGAGAAAATTATTTCTCTCCTCTCTTGAATATCAGAAAATTACTTGTGTTTAATTTAACTAGAATTCTAGATCTATCGGAGTTTCTGCAGGAATTCTGCACCCCCCACTCTGCAATGTTGTTTCACCCTTACCACCTTTTATAGTTGTCTTCATCTCATTCCAAGATTTGAGTATTAGTTAGTCACTGGATTAGTGCAGACAGTAGCATTTCATATTTGCAAGTGATTAATGGTTTTATGACAAGACTCCATGCCCAACAAATACAAGGCAGTTGGTCTACATGATCTTTGCATCCCATAGGGGGAAGACGTCCCCATTTGGAGTCGATGTTATAGCTATTTCTTACACCAAAGAAGGCTACAATTGTTTTTTATATAATTTCCAATTTGTCTCCCTGCTAAGCCTCAGACATATACAGATTCCTATTGTGAAATGGTCATTGTGAAATGTGCTGGTTAATTTTAAATAATGATTTTATATTATTAAATGATTTTAATTTTATATGAATATAATGTTATGTTTTTATAAAGTTAATTATTTAAAATATAGAATTATTACTAAAAATAAAATAAAAAAATTGAAGCCAACCCTTATCTCGAAATATGAGAACCACATTTGTTACCATGTATTATGGGGGGGATCAAAAGCCAAAGTCCATAAGTCAAATTAATTAAAATATTATTTATGTCCATTCAAACCTTGTCCCCACCCCGCATTTCACACATTAAAACATTTTTATATACATTACCTCGAGATGTGTGAAATATTAAATCAATGGATTGTGGGGGCCCTAGCCTATCTAACTTTTAACCTACCCCCCTCCACAAAGTTGTTTCACTCTTACCATGTTTTACAACTGTCTTCATCTCATGCATTGCGAGACCCCCATATCTAAACCATTTACGATTTACTACCCTCCCCCGCCACAAGACCATTGTAAAACCACTTTTTTACATTGATTCAAATTTATAAATGTCAAGCAGGAATTTCTACTTGGTATGCAAGCAAGTTTAAAAGTTATAAAGTGTGTATCGAGGGAAATAATGGAGGGAGAATTTTTATAATCATATTTTTCTGGAATGAGCTCATAGGTGAAAGATTGAAGTAAGAAGAGGCTAGGTCAACTATTGAAAAATATTTTCGTGCAGGTAAAATGAAGATACACATTCCAAAAGTACATTTCAATACAAATCATGGAGTTTCCAATGTTATAAAGAAATATTTCCTCCCCGTGGAATAATTTTATAGAGGTGAAAATGAAATTTTATAGAGAAAAAATTCAATGTTTTTAGCTATGGATATAAGGAGGAAAATAATTATAAAGAGGAAAATGCCCATGAAGAGAAAATTTGGATAATTTCTTATCCAAAGTTTTTACAGAAGTAAAAAGGGAGTTGAAAACATATTTTCATAATTTACCAAATATGGTTGGAGACATGGTTTTCAAAACCATGGGGAAGCAAAACAGTAGATGGTTTTCACAGAAAAAAGAGAATTATTTATGAAGTTTCATTTATTCATAAGTATACCAAAAGTGGTCAAAACTAAATATGAAAATAGTGAATGGTTTGGGTAATTTGTTTTTAATTTCATTTATGAAGTTCATAAACAAATAAATGCTACATTGGATGAGTATTACAGGACATGGTTTTCAAAACCATCGATGCGTTTATTGGGCAATATTTTGGGATTTGATTTATGAAATTCATGAGGAAAGGAAAAATTTTATAGGTTAAAACAAGATATGGATTTCAAAACAAGACATCGATTTCAAACATTGAATGGTTTTACAAGATAAAATCATTTGAGGAGATATTCTAAGTTTTCATTTATGGAATTCATGGAAATATGATTTTATAAATTTTTGGGAAATATTTTTATCAAAATATCTTATTCCCAAAAATTTAAGATTTATATATTTTCTTTAAATTAAAGAGTGACAAAAAATCAATGATTTCAAAATTAGTTTCAAATTTCTCGACAATGATTAAGCACCTGAAGGATAATTAAGATAATTGAATTATCAAATAATTTTATCAAAGCACAAGGGATTAATGAATTCTATAAAAAGGGATTAATCAACTAGATTATGGGCATATTAACTGATTTTTAGGGAGCAACTTCAATAACCTCCATATTTTCAGGTAAAATATCAACATGCAAAAGATTAAGGCAAATTTGTGACAAAAATAGGTATCCAATTTTAAGAATAAATGAAATCAATCAACAAACAACTTCAGATTTCTTAGCAGAAGAATCAGAAACAAAAGAATCAATCTCAGATTTAAAGGCATAAGACATTCTTCCACTTCTACATTTTCTGCATAATATTGTATTTGTAGTTATTTGATAGGATTTGTTTCCTATAGACTAGTGGCATTTTCAGGAAAATGTTTTCCTATATATTGTTTTGTTTTCATTGTAAATATGGATCAGTGGTTGTCATTGGTGTCAACCCAAGTAGCACCAGGGGATACCCTAATATTTCATGGGAATTTTAACTTGAAAAATACCCTATTAAAAGTCAAGGATCTTCTATATGGATTCTACGCATCGAGATGTTTTCACTGATATATGGCACGCCACGTAATTCTTCGCGGTTTGAGAGTTAGTGGGCTAAAACCCTATGGGGTTGTGGCAGGGCACTCATAATTCGTTGTGGTCATTGAACAGTCAATAATTAATAATGTTTTTTTTCTCCTAAAATGCCTCCAACGTTCACTTGTTGAGGACTCTCTCAACTCAAGACATTCATATAAATAGTGACCCTCATATCCTCCTCTACTAGGGATTTTGTGGCTTCAAACATGTTATTGTGGTATTTTCGCTATACATTTCTTTATGTGAAGCTTTAGAATCTGAAATTAAAACCCATTTGAGCCTAAATCTTGATGTACCACGTGACCAAATTTCATATCTGGGTTCGCTATATTTTCGGAGATATGATCTGAGGAAGATAGGGTTTGTGTAGGCTCTCGAATTCCATGGAAAACATGTGACATTGGGAAACTCATCATAGCTTTCTCTATGAGCATTGGATTAAAATTTCATAAATAGTGATAAAACAAGAATAGACTCTAGTTTTTTGGGTATAGTTTCAGGGTTGAATGTCGCAACAGTGACACGTGGCACTTCATAAAAGTTCACTCTAATGAAACAATCAATAATCAAGTCATCATGGGAGATTGGGAATAACTCTTTATTGAGGAATCCAATCTTGATCAGAGCTATGGGGTTGTAAATAGGACTCATAGGGCTACCATAGGACTACATTTTAGACCCTGTAGATACGAAATTACATGGATATAACAAATTCAATATTGAGCTCCTAGAAGGCAAGAAAAAGCATGTGTTCAAGGATCACTATAGTAAGGACCACACATCAATAGTCAAGGGTAAGTATCCTACAACATGGTATGTATGATTAGTATTTACATTTTAATTTTGAATATCATCTCTAACATATGTTTTTTCAGTACAACATAAGTATATATAGGGTCTCGGTTATATCTCTGTCTTTATATGTCACAGTTAGTTTTGATACCACATTTTGGATGTCCTATTCTTGATACTACACATTTGATGCTACATATTATTGATGCTACACCAAGTCTGCTAAATCTATATGATGTTGTAAGTTCATGTTACTTTTCTTGTCATAATTGATAGAATGGTCTCTATTGTTGTACTTAGAACTTGTTCCATCACAAGTCTAGGGTTTGTCATTAGTTTTTATTATATATATCTTTAGGTCAGTTTTGGATATAGTCTTTCATAGAGTCCAAACCTATATCAAGACTG
Organism: Pinus tabuliformis; assembly: GCA_031772625.1. Lineage (NCBI taxonomy): Eukaryota > Viridiplantae > Streptophyta > Pinopsida > Pinales > Pinaceae > Pinus > Pinus tabuliformis. The sequence continues at coordinate 841,648,492 of CM062805.1, forward strand.
GGAGTCTTTGTCTACTGCTGCAACAAGTCAACAACAAAAGTGACAAGCACACATCAAGTACACATTGTAATTTTAATTTTAATTTATTCATTATTATGCACTTACATGTGTTTTGTGGGTAGAGGTAAGTTGAAGGGTATTTTGTGTTGTTTTGGGATTTGTTTCACAAGGAAAATTTTCCATACAGGTAGAAGAATATCAAGTACAACATCAAGAAAGAATTCAAGAGAATAAGTATCAAATCAAAGGAAGCATTGCAGTGGGACATCCTTGAAGACATAAAAACCATCTAGATATCGTGAAGTATTGTTAAGGCCAAGAGTTGTAAAATTGTAAAAAAGTCATTTTTAAAAGAGTCATCATTGTAAAGTTGAAAAAGAGTCAAGTGTAAAAGATTCATCAATGTAAATATTGTAAAAGAGTCATCATTGTAAAGTTTTAAATGAGTCATTTTAAAAGATTCATCATTGTAAAGATTCTAAAAGAGTCATTTGTGAAAGAGTCATTCCGCCTAGAGTCGAAGAGGTAGTGTTGGGATGATGTCATGGTTGGCTTCCAGGTCATATAGTGCTTTGGAATTTGGTCAAGTACATGAAAATCATTGTACATCTTATTTTATTTTGGATTTTTGTTCCTGGTTTGCGAATCCACAATCTTGTCTTATTTCATTCATTATAGGGTGGCAAGAAGGTGTTAGGCAGGTGTATGAAGTTGCCTACAAGTTGGGGCCTGTGAACACTTCAGGGTGGTAGGGTGGTGCTAGGGTGAGTTGTGGCTCACTAGGGTGTTGGGGCATATATTTAGTTGATTACTAAAGAAACCAGGGCATTGGGGCATCCTTCCAGTGGGAGCTGGAGAAGAATTATTTTCTATAATTCTAGGATTTGTTGCTTTCATTTCAGTTGAGGCTGAAGATTAAAGAATTTATTAGAAAAGCGTTCAATGTTTTTTGACCCGGAGGGGATTTTCCACCTAAAATTATTATGCCTAATGTGTTCTTTTATTTACTATTATTACTGAATAAACATTAATAATAATTGAATAGTAACTAATGCTCAGAATAGATTTAAAAGTGTTAATTTCTAATGAATACTAATTCACGCCCCCTCTCATTATTTTCCAATAGTTAAAGTGTTGGATTTTGATGCTAGAACCCTGCCATTTTTAAAAAGACTTTTATTACAGGAATTTAATTAAAGTATACTCGGTTTAGTTTCATGACATAAATTTTTTATCATGTATGTCTTTCTCTTTTATTCCATACTCTATATTTTCATATGTTCAAGGTAAAATAGGAGTTAGGGAAAGTCTAGGTTTGAGTATAAACCTCCCTAGAATCCCACTGCAAAATTATCATCTACAATGAGGTTAGCTAATTGAACAATCTGTTTAAATGACCTCCTCTGCATCATTTAGTTGTTTCCTTTTGTCATATCTTGAAGGCACATTTGTTTGGATGTAGAATTCTTCTACACACATCTACTATATTTGATTGATTAAGTATTGAGTATGAATGCTAATTATCTAATTCCTCCTATTTTCCTCCACCAAAATATTTAAGATATGTTTTTATGTCGGAACTAGACGTTGGAACTTTGATCAAGTTTTAGTAAGAGAGGGATTTATTACTGATTAGCTATTAGATAATCATCAACAACCACCAAAAACAAGTAATAGATCTAGTCATTGTGGTTCAAAGGTTTTTTTCCTGTGACAACGAACAACGCTAAAAAAATCCTCGTAATACTTGAGCGAGACCCCTCTAGTTCGAGGTTCAGCTTGAACCTAAAGTTTGGTCGAATTGGTTTCTTGATGCAGTTTCACAGTGAAGAACTGCCTTCCAAAAACATATACAACAAGAGATTTTTCTTAATTTTTGTTTCCATGATTTGATCAGTTGTGGCCTATTTAATGCAATCTGGGTTGATCTATGTTGGTTTCATCTACTTGATAATTTTTTATGTGTCCAAAAATGGTAGAAAGTATGGCCAAAGGTCATCCACATTGAATACTAGGTGCAGGCCAAGGAATGGGGGGGATACTTAGCTCAAATTTTTTGTCACCCACAACCTTGGTGATGGTGTAAGGCTCGTATTAGAGTCGTTAAAGCTTTTGATGGGCTCTACCAAGGCATTCCTTTTGCAAATGTAACCAAACATTTCCACCCACTTGAAGCTTATGTGGCACCCAATGTTGATCATGATTTTGTTTGTACTTAGTATTGGATTTATACAGGTGTTCGAGGTGTTGGACCCACCAACATTCAGGGGATCTCCACGCTATGAAGTCTCAACTAGACCTCACACCATTTCGTGTAGGAGTCCCATCTGGTACGATGGTCCGATTTCCATTATCTTAAATATTTTCCTTAGCTCTTACTTGTTAGCATGTAAGAGTGGTATGCTTTGTCTTCGAATAGTGAGGTTCGTGTGCCTGGTAAGTGCTCAGTTTCGCTTGTGTCAAAGTTCTTTCATTGCAGAGGGAGAGGGTGGAAGTGAGTATCAGGTTGAAAATGAATAGTCCCAACTCTGCTAGAGACACACAATACAACTAGACATGTGTAGCTTCCAATGAAGGAGTCCACACAGATGTGGCAGTCACAAATACAAGGTGAGGAGATAGCATGTACAACACTCGGTGGAATAGTCCACATGAGTGCAGCGGGCGTTATAACGAGTTTACAAGAATGAATCTGTCTCATGTCTTTTGGGATAGCCCACATGGGTGAGACAACATTAGCAACTGATACAACACATTTCCCATAGCATATGTACCAAAACCACTGAAAAAGTTCAACTATTAATAAAAGTTAAAGAAACATGCATTACAAACATCCAAAGATGAGTCTTACAAATGAATACAATACATGTGTGAAAACGTGTTGGCCTATAACATGATTTTGAATTAAGAAAAAGTTCCAAGACACATCGGTACACCATACATCACTAACCCCGATATTGGGGCATTGGAGCCATTGATCTCTCCTCAAAGAAAAGACTACAAAATCTCAAGGCTATGTGGGAGGGGCCAAGGTAAAAAGATTTTTTCATGTACAAATTAGGGCTATTTATAGCCAAGGGTAAAATTGGCTCTTATGACTATTTGACTTATTTGACTCTTCAACTTTACATGACTCTTCATATTACATGTGGGTCTCTTGGACTTCCACGTTGCATTACATTGATTTACAATAGTATGTCCCCCCACAATAGTGATGTGGCCGAGATGACTCATGACACGACTCGACATGATAGTGCTGGTATGTTCATGGTCCTAGTGGTGTGCATGTTGAGCTGCAATGTTGCTGAGTGACGAATGTTCTCTTGGTGTATCATAGCTTCACCTCCACATGGCAAGGTTTGCAGAGTCTTCAATGGTCTTGGTGTTTGCTTGATGTCACACGTGCACGTCACTCCTTCGCTTGTACTTTGGCATGCCTCACATGTTCGTATATTTGCGAAAATATCTCCTCACATGCATTCTTCGTTCGTCCATTCATGAAAAAATATCCTTGCATGTGATCTCCTTGTTTATCTCATTCGTCGTCGTGTCATGTCTCATCCATGTACCTGTATCTGCAATCACTCATGACGAGATGACATCAAATCTTGAAATATCCTAGTCTACCATGACGCATTTTCATTTGCTTTCAGATGCAGGTGACTGAGAGAGAGGACAAGGCTATGAAAATACATAAGGTAGATTTCAAGCTGGGATGTGGGCTCTGGGCAGTGTTCATGAAAACTGCACAGAGGTCACTCGGAGGTTGAGATGGGAAAGCCAGATCAACAGTGAAAGTCCACGGGATCTGGCTCAACTGGAGGGAAGATCTATGCAATTTCTTTAGTGAATCAATGCAAGAAGCATAGGGGGTTCGTAGCAAAAATGGTGTAATTCCTCCAGGGATATGGCAGCGGGCTGCAGGAGGCTATCTCGAAAAAAACATGGACAATTTTTTTAGGGTGCTGGCAGCGGGCTGTGGGAGTGCTGTTAAAAGAAACTGTGCAATTACTGGTAGGTTGGCCTGTTGAACATCCCTAGACAGTTTCTGAGCTAAGAAAGATGCCAAGAAGCTTAAGGACTGCTCATGAAATCTGTACAGTTTTTTGGGTGAGCAGTAGGTCAGTTGACTGGCTAGAAAAATTGCGCAATTTTTTTGGGGAGACAGTGACAGACACTAGGTGTCTGTCCAATTTCTTCAATCATTAGAGTGGGCATGCTTGGCAGATTTTGCGCAATATTTTGGGAGTGAGGCCTAGGGTCACTACCTGATAAAACTCTCTAGTTGACCTTCTGGAGGCTAAGTTGATGTGCTTGCGGGAAGCATAGATTGAAATTCCTTGCTAGGAAACTTCTGTGTTGTTCTGGGTGACAGTCGATCGATTCAATTCCAGGGTTGCGCAGTGTAGACTGCTTGGGAGGTGGCCTCAAGGTCTGTGAAATTTTGGGAAACAATACATGATCATTGAGGGCTGAAACTGCACAATGCATCTTGGTGGATTTCCGGCTGTTGGAGGAGGGTTCGGTCAATAAGGCTTCAACAAAATGGCCAAGTGTGTGAACGAGTGACTTTGTACATGCATGAACTTGTGAAAACACATCAACATGAATTGACGAAAAGACACCTTGAACCATCAAGACCACATACACTGAGTGTAACTGACCAACAGTGTGAGCAACAATAGCAACACTTGTGATAGATCGTTGAACAACCATGACAACGCTTGCGTGACAGTGCATACAACTTTGTCTATGAGTGTGACGGATGTTTACATAGTGGATACAACTTGCACACATAAAGTGGGACCTTGTGCATGGCCATAATATGGTTGCAAGAATGGTATTGTGACCAACATGCTAAAATATGTTCATTGAACGATCAAGCGATGAGGGTACAAAGACTCAATATGAGCTCACGGGATGAGCCCAAGTGCTTGCAAAAATCAAGGAAATACCCAAGGAAGGCTCTGAAATTGAATGCAGGCTAAAATTTTGGAGGGTGTTCCAGCTGCTGCAACACTTGGCGACACGCTGGTTGAACTCCAGCTTCTCTGTCTTGGTCTATTGACAGCATAGGGCCTTGGTCTTTCAGGGAGTATTAAATCATTGTGCGAGTTACTTTAGCTTCCCCACTTACCCCATCGACAGACATGGTTCACCTTTCACCAACTCAGTCAAACACAAAAACAAGTTTTAGCTTGATCACAGTGTTTCGAAATCGAGAAGGGTAGTTTGCCTCATGTGTTAAAAAATTTCGGAGTATAAGTTCTCATCTTTGTTGTTGCTTTGCTACCAGTAGGCCTAGACAGTACCATGGTGGATTCATGCAGGAATGTAGGCATTGCTCCACTATCAGCGAGCTTGGTCAGTACCCCAGTGGAGTTGCATTCTTCACCTCTCTGCACAGGAAGCCTTTCTCTTCTTCGCCTTTATATTTTTTAAGAGGAATGTGCATAAACACTTATTTATTTTTGGGGGAGAAGAGGGATCCTAACTTATTGAGATAAGAAAAGGTTGGTCCTTTAGAGAAGCATGTAAGATCTATGACATAGGTTTTCTCGTTTAGATTTTCCCCTTCTCCATTTCTACTAGTTGGATGAGCTTGAACACATAGAGCAGAAGATTGACTACAAGCATGGGGTTTCCCAGTGTGGACACAAGTTCATGGTTCGACCCAAGCTTCCATTACAGATGGCTCATATTTTCTATCAAGACTTCATCAGCCAAAGATTATAACGAAGCACAAAGAAGACATACATAAGATTGGCCAAGTGATGCAGTGTCACAAGACTCTTTAGATCTCAGCCACATAGTCATTCAAAAGCTAGAACTCAGTCGAGGGAAACACTTATTTGTAAAATAGAAATAAAAAGTAGTAGGAAACTACGAAAACAAAAAAAAATGAAACAAAAACTGTAAGAAAAGCAGACAAACAACAAGCAGTAAACAGACTATGTACATGGCACGGGGTGTGGCCCGTCCTACTAAAAACAAAGTATGAGATCTTGGTCGTTGACAGGGAGGTTGTCAATCCTCCCATAAAGTGATTGCAGATGGTACGTGTGAGGGCCAAGCTTTTCATGAACCAGTATTAGACTATGAGGTTCCGCTACCGGAACCTTGTGGTACCTTGAAAGACCATTAGGTGAAGACAACATTCGTGCTCCAGATACTGCTTGTAACATAGGTTTTGATGATTGCACAGGGTAGTTATTTTTATTCTGGGAGTGGTTCAAGCTTTGGAAATCAATGAATAAGAGGATTTCCCCCAATTTCTTACATACAAAACTTAAATCAGAAACCCATGTAACATAACAAAGTTTGTAAGTGATCCGAGCATACAACAACTTAGTCATTTCCTTCTGTATAAGGGGTTCAAGCAACAGATGTATTTTACCAATTTTTTGTTGCAATGGATTGAATCCTTCTTTTATTTGAATCCCATGTTGGATTATATGCGTGTCGCATGTACTCAGGTCATCATATGCCCACGCGGACACATCCCAGTACTGTTTCAACAAGTGGAAAAAAACTTGCTGCTCCTGGGGTGTGTAGGGTGTATCGGGACTAACAAACTTTGGATTGTGATCTATTCCCAGGTTGATCTGTTCATTCCTCATGGTGTAACTATGGGTTTTGTTCTTTCTTTCCCCTTGGAATCAATTCTACAAGTCATAGAGAGTATTGAGAGAAACCACATCCTTGGGGATGACGTTGCCTTTCTTATCATCAACTGCAGCTTGCAGGGACTATTCGTGCTCATCTTCATCAACTGATGTGTCCTTGAAGGCATCAACGATTTCCATTAAGTGCAATATATGTTTATCATTATGAAAAGTGCATAGATTAGTTATGTTATCATGGATAGAAGGCTTATACAAAATTTCAACACCAAATCTATCCCTAAGCAGTGACATGCTAGGACCTGCATTTGCTAAGGTATCAGCAACTACATTACCCATTCTTCACACGTTAATGATATTGAATGCTTGTAAGCTAGATATTAGTCACTGTTATAGACATATTTGGGCACTGCAACCCCAAACTCATATTTCCATAAACCAAGGGCTCTTTAGTCCCTAAAAGTGTTGTTTCATACGCTAAAGGATCATGGTCAACTGATTACATCATTTCCCAAAAGTTCCACCTGAAAAACCACTCAGAACTAGCCGCCAAAACTGGACCATATTGACTGCTCCATGGTCAAGGTGTGATGCATACTAGCTACCACACTAGCCAAGTGCGATGCATATTGAAATGGCCTTCTATAGGGTGCGATGAGCAAGAATAGACAATGGCAGAGATAGTTTGTTAAGTGGAAGCTCATGGAACCTTCCAGAAACTTCTCCAATGACACTTGCCTCTCTGAATTCACCCAGCGATGAGTAAGAGATCAATGAAATCTCCAAGTGGAACAAAGAACTATTAGTGGAATGACACTAATCAAAAACCCTGAGCTGACTCACACCCTTGCAAAACATCTATAAATGGATCCCTCATCTGAGAGATCTAGAGGCTGGAATTTTGTAATTTGTAAGGAAGTGTTGCTGGTTTATCTGTGAGAAGAGACATTGTATTGTTGGGTGATCTTGCTTTTCATGAGGTGAAGAGGGTTTCTATGTTGGGAGGATGATGCTGGTTCAGACAGCTGGGTTGTAATCCTATCTTCTACTATTAATAAAGTTCTTTGAGTTTTCCTCCATATAATCGTGTATTTGTGAATCTTATTGTTTATGAATACAATTGTATGGTGAATGTGTTTCTGATTCTGCATTGTTTATGATGTTTTAGATAGAGATGCTTTGATGGTTTTCTATTAATTTGACTCTATAGGTACTCTTTGAAGCGGGACAAGTAGGAGAAGAGTGGCAAATTCTATCAAGGGAAAGAGAAATCAAGCAAGGATCAAAGCAGAAGATCCAGGTTGGTCCTCTTTTCTTCCCTCTTATCTATTACACCTAAAGGAAATCTCGAATTTCTTTGATTGTTTTTTTCTAAGATAGCTACGCATCTTCGTGGGACTAGCAATTCGAATCGACACTAGTTTTCCCTGAAACAAAATGGCGACTCTGTTGGGGAACGAATAGTTTGTTTTGCTTGTTTATTGTTTGCTTTATAAACTACAGATGGAGCCTTAAGTTAGCTAGCTAGCCTTCGAACAACCTTTTCTATGCAATTACGAATTAGATGAATGTTGCTTCAGTCAATCTTCGGGTTGGTTTATGAACTGAACATCTGACTTACAAGCATTCTAAGTGCCCTTGTGGTAGCTCAATAACCTCATAAGATCATACCCCTATACTTTGTTTTTACTGTCCATCATAACTCAGCCTAAATCACTGAACTTAGCTTCAAATTTTGAGCAAAAATAAAACTTAGTTTCACTCCCTGGTCCATCGCACTATCTAGAACTAGGCAACCTATATGCGTCGCACCTCCCATGTGTTGCAGGTGAGATGCATCCTTGTTTCCCTATGTTGCAGGTGTGATGATTGAGTGATACTGTTTCTCTCTTTCAAAGTTGGTTTTTTCCTCCTGATTTTCAGCTTTATTCAGTAGTTTTTTTGTTCATGATCAGTATCTCATTGCTAAAGCCTCCTTCCTTTACATTATTCAGCCTCCATTGATTAGAATTTGTAAAAAAAAGTTATGTATTTTTCTATCGTTTATAGTATTCCTTTGTCAAGAGTAGCTAAATCGAACTATCGTTTTTTATGTAAGTGTCGTAATTGTCATTTTGAATCAAAAGAATAGTGTCGTACAGTCTTCCTCTTCTAGATAGTTGATTGTACTTTTTTCATTGTAATTCATTTGAGTTATTAGTATTTTAAGTGTCGAAAGTAGTTTTCAATTCAAAATCAAAAAGTGTCATCTTAGACTTCCTTTTGTTTTGAAAGGAATTGTTAAAAATTTCGCTTTAAAAGAAAATAGTTCAGATCTGTACTTAGCTTTCCTTTTTGGCATTCACACATTAAGGAAATGGAAAACAAATAGATGCATGTGCATTTGCATTTTGACTGCATGCAGAATATGATTTAGGAAAGTGCATTTAGTGTGTGCTCTATGCTCTCTACTGAAAGAAAAAAATCATAATCTTCTTTCCTTTGTAGCTAGGGTTTTCATTGCTAAAAGAAACTAAACGACTGTTTATCATTTTAGATTGCATATTTAGAAATTTTACATCTACATCACATGGTGAAACAAGATCAACTCTAAAATAAATCTCAATGAACATAAAAATGCTTTGGAACCTAATGCAACACATCTAGAAGTCTAGGCTAGAGACGTGTTCCGGTGTCGTAAAACCTGGTAACTATCGTCTTCATCGAAGGTTGGGTGATTCCTCCTCTTTGATAAAACAAGTGCCAGTACAAACTTGTGCTCCCCGTATTGTCAAGTATATATTGGGAGACCACAATAGGCTAATACCCTTTATCCTTAGGAAGTCGTGTCTACCGCCCTATCGATCGCAATGCACTAAAAACAACATTCAGGAAGATTGACTGCCATACATAAGTTCTTGGTAATTTCTCTATCATTTATCACCAAGGTGTATTTTGCGGTTTTATGATTGGTTTGGTAATATCTCTGTCTAGATTTCCAGAGTAGTCACTTTCGTTCCTTTTCAAATCCTTAAAAGAAAAGGTCCATCTGAGCACTTGTCACTTCAGGCTCACTAAAAATCGAAGGCGACTAGAGTCACCTTTAGCTTTCTCTCGACTCTTAAAAATTGAAAAAGCAAGTTGTGTCAAAGCGTCTTTAAAAATTTATTTAATCGGAATAACATCCCTATTCCTTCATTGATCTTAGGTCGAGATAATGGAGTCCACCAATCAAAGAATCCCTCTTGGGGGAAATCCTACTCCTTTCTCCTCTTGGGGAGATATTGGTGCTCAGTATATGGCTACATTGTCCCTTCCAAGAATCACAATCGACCTGCCAGTATGGCTTTTCTCGACCTCTGTCATTCAAAACATCGTAATTCCTCAACAATATAATCAACAACCTGATGATATTGAAGTTACCCCTTAACTTTCTACTTCGTTTGTTTCTCCTTCCCCTTCTTCCTCTTTGCTTGGTGAAACTAGTGACACTAAAAACCAAGTAGCTGAGAAGAAAAAGAAAGGGAAGGAGAAGAAGAAGAAGCGAGCTAAATAGGAAGGCAACCAAACCAAAATCTCCATGCATAATTTTCAAGGGAGACCACTACCATTGAGATTTCCCTTACATTTTGCGGATCTTGAGAGAATGGTCTCCCCATTTGCACCATTCGGTGTCATCAACCTCTAGCAGTCAGGTTGATAACACACCATCAACTAGTGAAAATGAAGTTAATGGAAAGAATAGAAATGTCAGATTTCCCTATAGGTTATGTGAAGGTAATCATACTCTTCCGCGTTGTCCTTTTCTAGACGAAGCCAAAAGTATTTTGTATAACTGTCCTGCTTTACCGCAAGGACTTCCACCTGGATACAGGAAACTCTTGCCAAGTCCTTCTCTAGTTGAAAACCCAATTGACATAGCTCAATTGTCGATCGAATCGTCTATCATTAAAAGTAAACCTTTTGAGTCCATACTGGACCAAAGTCAACTGGTTGAGATGGCAATCAACCCATTCTTGCCTTCAGAAGGTCCACCTTCAGATGATACTATCACCAAAGAGAATGAGAATGACACTGTTCAAATTCTTTTTGTCGAAACAAAGTCTAATGAACTTGGGGGCAATCCACCCGTTCTTTTATGACAGGAGGAAAGCCCCCCAGTTCATGAGATTTACCCATACGTTTATCCGGTGCCTCCTCCGAGTAGTCTAGTCATTTTCTTTGATTGGAATCAACTAGCAAAACCCTGCCTTCCATCTAATGTACCATTCCGAATCATACTACAAGTTTACAAAATGATCGTGTCTAGCACTATCATAGATGAAGGGCCTTCGGTGAGTATCCTTTCCTCAACTACTTGGGAAGCGCTTGGTTCACCATCTCTTTTGCCTGAAAAACAAAATTTGTTAGGCTTCAACAAAGGAACCAATCGAACGTTAGGGATCCTTCCAAAGTTACCGATAAGTTTGAGAAAGAAAACCGTTCATTTGAACGTGATGGTAGTTCAACGGCATTTAGATTACAATATACTCCTTGGACGTGACTATATATATAGCATGGAAGCGATTGTTTCCACACTCTTGTTATAGAAATTTTTGTGCCTTACAACTTTGAGCATGAAATGTCCATAATCCAAGGGATCCAAAGTCCCTAAAAGTGTTGTTCCTGCCCCTAAAGGAACAAGGTCAACCAATGACAGCTTCTCCCAGAAGTTCTCCACCTGAAACTGCTCAAAACTAGTAGAATCAGGATCAATTCAGAAGCTCCACTAGCTGCCTGCGTTGCAAAGCACCCAAATACACTGTCTAGGTGCGTTGCAACGCACTTGAATGCACTACCCAGGTGCGTTGAGCGGGAAATGACAAGTGGCAGAGTCATTCAACGAGGTGGAGAGACAATGGAAGCTTCCAGAATCTTCTCCAATGACACTTTCCTCACTGAATTCGACCAGTGATGAGTAAGAGGCTCTCAGTCTCCAAGTGGAAGCAAGAACTGACAGAGAGAAGCCACAAGTCAAAACATAAGCTGATTCATCCTCTCTGCTTACATCTATATATGGATCCCTCATCCCAGAGATCCAGAGGCTGGAATTTTGTACTTTGCAGAGAATTCCTGTTGGTTTGAGATTGAGATTAGTACATTGGGTGATTTATGCTTTGTTGGAGGTGAGGAAGGGATTCCTTTGCTGGGAGGTAGATGCTAGATCGGGACTCACTTGGTTGTAACTTCTGTTGGACTTTCTTATCATATAAATAAAACTATTTGAGTTTCTCCTACATGCTGTGTATCAATGATGTTTTGTTATATTTGCATGTTTAGCTTAATCTGATCCTAAGCTTTTTATGAATGTAAATCTATATCTTCGTGTAGTTTCTCTCTTCTGTGATCTTACAAGAATTCGGTGAAGCTGGGCCGGTAAGGGAGCAGGGAGCTGGGAGCTATTGAAGAGAGGAGCGATTGGATCAACAAACTAGCGCAAGACACACGTTAGTTTATCCTTCCTCTTCGTTTACGTTTCATAAAGAAGAATACTCAAGCAGTTTTTCCTTGTTTGTTGCTAAGGCACTGTCACACCTTAGAGTGGGATAGGGGCGTTCTGAATAGATACTTTTCCCAACAACAGAATGGCAACTCCGCTGGGGACTGTATCTAGTTAGTTTATTTGTGTTTCTATTGTTGTTCTTCTCATAAACTTAGGAGTGGCGAATCGAACTGCATTTGCCATTTACAAATGAAAAGTAGAGATCTGCTACTCTAGTCCATTCACTAGGCCTGTTTATGATCTGAACAGCTGATCCACAAATGTTCTAATTGCCCTTTGTGATAGCTCTTAGTCCTCCTTTAAATCATCCTTCTAATTGTACCTTACTGATAGCTTTTATCCGGCCAAAAACCATAGATTAAACTGCAAACTGTGACCCAGAACCCAGAGAAAATTATCGTTTCTGCTTCAGCGCAGGCTCTGTGAAGAGGTTCTGCATTTCAACGCAGGTCCCGAGAGGGCTACCTGCGCTGCAATTCAGTTTCTCTGTGCAACAGGTGCACTGATCAGCCTTTGCCCTGTGCAGCTGTGGTTCTTTGCTTCATTTTGTTCAATTTTATCTCTGATTTTTGTAGCCTGTTATCAGTGTGTGTACCTATCTGAAAACCCCTTTTCTTTGCCTTAATTCCGCCTCAGTTGTATAAAAGAAATTGTATTTGTTTTTGTGTATTTGTTACATCATTTGCAGTTTCCCATTACAAAAGTAAACTAGTCATATTGTCGCCCTTAGATCTAGACCTGTTGTAAGTGTCATTTTGATCTTAGGAGAAAGTTTGTTTGTTGTTGACAATTGATTGTGCTTTTACTTTTGTCTTTTGGTTTGAATTTGTGAATTTCTAGTGTCGAAACAAGTGTTTACTTCAAAATCACAAAGTGTCGTAATCGTCTTTTTGATTTCGAAAAGAAGCTTGTTTGTGTTTTTCACTTGAAATCGAATTCAAATTTGTACAAAAACTTTCTTTTTAGGCATCAATATTAAGAAAGTGAAAACAAATACATGTGTATGTGCATTTGCATTTTGACAGTTTGTATGATTTGATTTAGGAAAAGTGCATTTACAGTGTGCTCTATGCTCTTTGAGAAAAGATTGTGTCTTTCTTTTCCCCTTGTAGCTAGGATTTTCATTGTTGAAAAGAGATAAAAGCTTGCTTATCATCTTTAGACTGCATTTAGGAATTGTATCTACATCTCGTGGTGATCCAAAAAGGCAAACTTCTAAGAAATATCAACCTAAAATAAATTGAATGAACTTAACAACGCTTTGTAACTTAACACACAACATAGAGGTCTAGGCTAGAGACGTGTTCCGGCGTCGTAAAACATGGTGACTGTCGGCCTCACTGATGGTTGGGTGATTCCTCCTGAGAGACGATAAGTGCCAGTACGGATTGTGCTCCCAGGTACCGTCGAGTATATATTGGGAGACCCCTATAGGCATAAAACCTTTATCCATAGGAAGTCATGTCGGCCGCCCTACTGATCGCAATGCACTGAACACAGCATTCGGGAAGATTGACCGCCCGTACCTTAAAAAGTATTCTGCGGTTTTGCGATTGGTTTGGCACACCCTCTACCTAGAACTCCAGAGCAGTCCCTTTCGTTCCTTTTTAGACTCCTTAATGGAAAATGTCCATCTGAGCACTTGTCACTTCAGGCTCATTAAAAATCGAAGGAGACTAGAGTCATCTGTTTTTTCTCGACTCTTAAAAACTGAAAAAACAAGTTGTGTCTAAAGCGTCTAAAATTCATTTAATTAGGAAACATATTTCCCCTTTTGTATTTTAGTTGATCGAGTAATCCGCAATCGTGGAAGAAATTCAATTGAAACCCCGTCGTTCGCGGAGGCTTACGAGTCAACCGTCTTTGTCTCCGGAATCGAAAACAGTACGGACAAAACGAACTCGTTTAACCGGTTCGAAATCTCCTATTAAAGTTAGAACAAGTGTTCCAACAACATCCGAGATTCCGGTTACTCCAAACATTTCTGGAAACCCTGCCTCTACAGAAGAAGTTCAACAGCCACAAAGGGACAGTGATACTGATCCTAGTCTGAGAGCAAACACTTGTGTTATTGAACCAGTTCCATCTGCAACCGGTTCGGAGAGTCTTGCTCCTCAAACATCTGTCGCTGTCGATTCAACCCCTTCTTCGGCACCAGAAATATTTTACAGACCTGACGGTCTTCCCCTTCCACCTGGTTTGATTGCGATAGAGGAAATTGTAGAAGATCCGCAAGCAAGTACTCCAACACATTTTGGAGTCGGGGTCACTCTATTTCCCTCGACATCAGAAGTTAGTCTACCACCAGTGGAAGTTCCTTTAGAATCGCTAGGTAATCTTTTGGATAGACTCAAAATGTTTGAACAACCATCAACATCTAGGACTGTGTCGGCTGACACAGCGACAACAGAACTCCCTGTCGTCACTCCGACAATGTTTGCCGGCGTACCATCAGTCCCGACTAGCTCACAACCGCTAGAAGGAGTCCATCCAGGGGCTATTTCGACAGTATGGTCCGTTCCTGTTTGTTCCTCCGGAATAATATCCGGCAACGCTTATGTTGAGACTCGCCAAATTGATCCATTTGGAGGTTCATTTGGGCAATCCAGTCCCCAAGGGTAGACAATCCCCTTGAGTTCCGGATTACCACCGTATGGGGGGCAGTATGCCCTTTCATTACCCCCTCTGGGAGGATATCCATACGGGAGTTCACAATAGTATTCAGGTTATACTGGAATTACGTCAAGTGGTTGGGTACCTATACTACCCCAACAACCAAGAGTTGTGTATTCTATGCAACAATGTGTACCTATGTCGAACATCCCGACTACACCAGCTATTGTGACAGTGTCACAAGTTCAAACGCTGCATGTTGTATGTCAACCTCAGATTTCTCAGGTTGTAATGCAACAACCCCTTGACCCTGTGACTCAACCACAATCGCCGACTGGTGGGGTGACACAGGTCCAAACGGGTACAATTACCCCACACCTTGGTCCAACGGTTAGTATAGCGCAACAGAACATGGCTTCACAACCGTGGCTGGTGCAATACCAACAACCACAATTCCAACAAGTATACCAAGGTTCTGAGCAACAGATCTTTGCAAACAGTGGACAATCGTACATTCAAAACGGTCAAAATCAACCACTTTACAATGGTCATGTCCACCAACTGTATCAGTCGTACCAGCATCAACTACATTATGCTGGTATGCAAAGGCCAACTGCTCAGGCAATTCCATCATATCCTGGGTATGCTTCACCTAACCTGAATCAACAGTTACCATTCGTGGAAACTCTAGAGTTACCTGATTTACACCGGTTAACAAACGATCCAATCGCTTACGCCCCTTGGTGGTCGGTGATCCCTCATAAACTTCCATCAGATATTCCTAAATTTAATGGAAATCCAGGTGAAGATCCATCGAATCACGTGATGAAATTTCATCTATGGTGTTCATCAAACACCCTAAACGATGATTCGATAAGGCTTCGCCTTTTTTAGAGGACGTTAACAGGTCCAGTGGCAAAATGGTATATCAAATTTCCTAGAGCTTCGTTCGACAACTTCAGTACCTTAGCCACGACTTACTTAACCCATTTTCAATTACCAATAAGGTATGAAACGGGAACGGAACTCCTAACCAACTTCAAACAGACAACGGCCACTCACATATCTGATCATATACATGAGTGGCGACACCGTCGTAGGATGGTAAAAACCTACGTTCCCGATCAGCTATTAGCTGAATGGTTTATCAAATCCTTACTTCCTACAATCACGGAAGATGTGGCAAAGGGGGGAGTCATAACGGAAGAGCAAGTTATCGCTCGTGCGCAATATCTGGACTTGGTCTATACTTAGTCTGGCACACTCTACAGCAAAATACCTGACGCCCCTAGACCAGAATTCTCAATTCCTCCTCCTCCTAAATCAAACAATCACTCTCACGCCGGCGATGGCGTGATTGGCACAACAAACGCGAAATCGACAAAGGCTACGTCCAAGAAAGCCCGTAAGATTTCAGATCAAAATGCAGAAGAGCAAATTCTTTCTTCGGAAGTAAATGTCGTATCAGCAGATAAGGGCAAAGAAACCAAACAACCAGGAAGCAAGAAGAAGAAAGGAAAAGAGAAGAAGAAGAAACAGGGTGAATCATCTCCTGAAAAAACTTCTTCAAACCCTCCTGGAAATAGGAAACCCCCTTTTGGGTGTCAAATATGTGACGAGGATCATTGGACGAAAGAATGTCCATACAAAGCTCAGCTTAAAAGATTCTTTAAGAGTTCGAAAACCTCAGCTGTGTTAACTGATCCGTTTCCAAATCCAGGAACAAATCTGGTTGATAGTGGAAATGCTTCCCCGTCTCAAGTGCTAATGTTGTCGATTTCGAAACAGCAAAATGATGCTTTGATTGCGACAAGGAACAAAGATTACGGGAATCCGCAGCTGTCGAACGACAAGGATAAGATCAACCAAGTAGTTCGACAACAAATTCGACAGAGGTTGTACCACCCATCATTCCTGAATTGACAATAAAACCGCCAAAGGGAGTAGTACACAAGTCGACATTTAATCCTCGCGCTAGAGCAGCGCAGCATTATAACATAGTGGAAGATTTGGCCCAATCGCCATCCGCTATGTCGACTCTTGAAGTACTACAAAATTGCCCATCCCAAAGGCAGGCATTGTTATCAGCCATTGGTGGGGTTGATCCTAAGGATTCTAATCTTGTATCCTTTGACCATAAAGGATACGATCCTTAGTTACCAGCCCAACTAGCTTTCCTTATTCAAGTGAAAGCCCTCAACAAAACTATTCATCGAACAATTATTGATGAGGGGGAATCTACATGTATTATGTCGATGAGTTGCTGGAAAACTTTAGGATCTCCAACCTTGTTGCGATCTTCGACGACATTAAAAGCATTCGACGGAAGGACATATACCCCATATGGTATCCTAAATAACTTGAAGATTGAACTAGGGGGAAAACAGTAGAAATAGATGTTGAAGTCATCGATGGAAATCTTGATTACAACATCCTACTAGGAAGACCGTGGATATATGCCATGGCAGCTGTTGTGTCGACCTATTTTAGAAAGATTTCATTTCCCTTTCAGGGGGGGATTACAATCGTCGACCAACAAAACTTCCTCCCCAATGGCTCACAAGTTACAGGAAGCATTCCCATGATCCATGGAAGCCCCCATCTGCTTCAGAATATCGGAGTAGGCCTACTGAAAGATCCTATACTAATGGGAACTTTCACTCTTCCACCTCCAATCAACTTCGCGGAAGTAGCGTCGATAAGAACCTGCAATATGATATCTTCCACAAAGATTTCAGAAAAGGATATTAACATGGATCATGCAATGGTTTTGCCCCCAAGCCCAATAGAAATACTGTAGCAATCAATGTTTCTAGCATGGGAGGCAAACCCAAATCAACGCTCATCAAGCGTTTGGGTAGATAGGTCTAGAGAATATGGTACCCCTTCAGATCCTTGGTCGCGAGTGCATGGAACCGACGAAGGAATTGTACAATCAATGTTGAATGAAGGTGCACCATGGAATGATTGCCACCATCGTTCCCTTCTTCCGGATTATGGAGAAGATACTCAAGATGACCTTTATCATCCTTCAGTTTTTGAATTCCTTTCAAATACTGTAAATACCGTGGATTCTGAGCGAAACTTATCCAACATTGAAGAGACTATAGCCATAAATATCTCGACTAAAACAGATGTTGTAGAGAATATATATGTTGGCAAATGTTGTTCTCCTTCAGAACTGGAAATATATAACGCTCTTTTTCGCGAATTCAGAGATGTCTTTGCTTGGTCATATAGTGAAATGTTGACTCGAGTATCGTTGAACACGAAATTAAGATGTATCCAGATGTCAAACCGGTAAGACAACGGCTCAGGCAGGTGCACCCCAAGAAAGCCGCTGCCATTAAGGCAAAAGTTGAAAAACTTCTCCGTGCTGGTTTCATCTACCCGGTTCCTCTAACCGATTGGGTATCGAATATTGTCCCTGTTATGAAGAAACAAGGGACAATTAGAGTGTGTGTCGATTATAGGGATGTAAATCAAGCTTGTCCGAAAGACAACTACCCTACACCCTTCATCGACCAGATAATTGATGAATGCGCCGGATGCGAAATCTTTTCATTCATGGATGGATTTTCGGGGTATAATCAAATAAATATCCGCCCACAGGACCAGTCAAAGACTGCATTCATTTGTCCATGGGGCACATTTGCATATCGAAAATTACCCTTTGGTTTAAAGAACGCAGGGGCGACCTTTCAGAGAGCAATGAATTATGCCTTCCATGACATCAAGAACATCGTTCAACCATACCTTGACGACCTTCCGGCTCATTCGCGAAAGCAGACTGATCATCCGCAGCATTTAAGAGCGATATTTCTACGTTGCCGACACTACAAGATACGACTCAATCCACACAAATGTGTATTTTGCGTCGGTTCTGGTCGTTTACCTGGCTTTGTAGTCTCCAAGGATGGGATTTGTCTCGACCCTTGTAAGGTCCAGGCAATCATAGATTTGCCTCCACCTTCGAATTTTCTTCAGATTCAGAAACTCCAAGGGAAAGCAAACTTTCTGAGGAGGTTCATTCCAAATTATGCCGAACTAGCTAAAGGTTATACACGTTTTTTGAAAAAGGAGGTACCCTTCGTCTGGGATCAGGTTGCACAAGCTTCCTTTGATGCTTTAAAAGATTCCTTAGTAAAAGCATCATTAATGTACGCCCCCGATTATCAAAGAGATTTTAACCTGTATCTGGCTGCAGCAGATACAACCATCACAATGGTTTTAGTTCAAGAAGTCGATGGAATTGAACACCCTATATATTATTTAAGTAAAAACTTAAATGATACAGAAAGCAAATATTCTTATGTTGAAAAACTAGCGCTTGCAGCTGTTCAAGCGATACAAATATTTCGACACTATGTCCTCTTTCAGAAAACTACCATTCTGTCAGATTGCAACCCCATGACTTATATATTGTCGCGACAGTTGCTGGGGGGCAAATATTCAAAATGGATAGCAATCCTTCAAGAGTTTGATCTGGAATTTGTAAAATCCAAATCAAAGAAAGCTCTAGTTTTTGCAAAATTATTATGCGATCTCCCATCGTCGTCCAACGACGAAACATCCGAAGAATCAATCATGGACGAGAATTTGTTTCTGATATCCAAAAGCAATGAGTGGTATGGAGATATAATAATTTATCTCCAAACCCAAAAGTTTAGGCCTAACACCTCTCACTCTGAAAAGAAACGTATACGGTACCAAGCAAAAGAATACATGATCATCGGTGATACATTATACCGTCGTGGTATCGATACAGTTCTGAGAAGGTGCCTTACCCATGAGGAGGCCGAAAAAGCCCTGAATGAGTGTCATTCAGGCGCATGTGGAGGGAATCAATCTGGATATGCTACAGCACAAAAAATCTTACGAGCAGGATACTTCTGGCCAACAATGTTCAAAGATTGCATAACCACAGTCAGAAGCTGCCATGCTTGTCAAATTTTTGATAGCAAAACCAGAAGACCACCCGCACCTCTACAGCCAATAGTTGTTGTTGGGCCATTCGCCAAATGGGGCATCGATTTCATGACATGTAACCCCACCTCGACCGGGGGGCATGGGTATATCATAGTCGCAGTTGACTATTTTACCAAATGGGCCGAGGCGATGCCTACATTAGACAACACTGGTGAAACAGCTGCCCTTTTCTTTTTCAATCATGTAGTCGCCAGATTCAACGTACCACAGGCTATAGTCACGGATCATGGATCACATTTTCGCAATCACATGATGCTCGAATTAGCTGCCAAACTAGGATTGTCTCACGACAGCTCTACTCCGTATTATCCGCAAGCCAACGGACAAGTTGAAGCGATCAACAAGGTCCTGAAGCGCATGTTGCAAAGGATGATCGGAGTTCACAAAAGAAGGTGGCACCTAATCCTGTACTCGGTTTGTGGGCTGTACCGAACATTAAGAATGCAACCGGGTTCTACACCAATTCAAACCCTTCACTAGGAATCTCGTCTTAAAGTCCAATCAATCTCCTCTCATCTCTCGCAATCCTCTCCTCCCTCTAACTTCCCAAAGAAGAAGACCCTTTGGAATTTAATCCAATTGGATAAACCCTTCAATATTGCTTTGGCTAACGAAGCCCCCAAAAGAAACGAGTCAAGGCGTTTGACAAAAAATGTCAAACCCCGTGTCTTCTCAGAAGGTGACTTGGTCTTGCTTTCGACCAAGAATCCGAAAATTGGAGCAGGTAAATTTAATTCTTTATGGATGGGCCCCTATATTGTTAAACAAGTGTTAGCAAAAGGAGCCTATGAGTTAATGGATTATGACGGAATTCCACTAGCGCAACCTCGTAATGGGTTGTACCTCTAGCGTTACTATGCTTAAATAGTGACCGATATGCTTTTGTTGTATTTTATTTTCGCTAAAGTGTTCGTTTTGGTCGAGTAATCCACCTTTTTACATTTATTGCAGATGTCAAACCTTTTGGAGACATGTGTTGGATATGCCGACGGAGCGAGTCGTAGTTCGCGGAACATTTCCTCCGCAGCCTGGGCCATTTTTGATCCAAGCGGGGAGTTAGTAAGTTTCAGAGGTGTATGTATCGGTCAATCAACGAATAACATCACTGAGTATAGCGCGTTGATAGAACTTCTCTCTGATGCCATCACCCATGGTATATGCCGACTAATCGTCAGGCTAGACTCACAACTCGTAATACTACAACTCAATGGTATATATTCCGTCCGAAACCCAGCTATTTGTCGCATGTTCCTAAGGGTTAAGATTTTGGAAAGACAATTTGATTTTATTCAATACCAACATATTTCCAGAAACTTAAACACATTAACCGAATCATTAGCAAACTATGTGCTAGATAGACATTTGCAACATTTGTAAAAAGAAACACATCATCAATGTTTTACATGTGGATCATATAGCTCAACCAGAATAAAACCCGAAAATCAAAATATATATATAGCTGTTTATGGTTTACATATAATGTTCTGTAACCAAGACAAAATCGGTCACATGACCCAAAAACTCAAAATGCTAGGGGGCACCCTAGTCTAATGATGCTCGTGATAGCAAGTCACAGCCTGTGCGATCATGCGTAAGAGACGAGTCCATCGTCTAGGCACACCAGTAGTATGTCGCTGTAACTGCAAAGGTAGCTCGTCGATCCTCACATCGGGAATACTGAGAGTAAGGCTCTCAACCTGCTCCTGCATGACTGAGAGAGTCTCGGCCACATCAAGGTCACGAATGATAACCCTCCCGGTAGCCTCTCCTGCTGGGGCAGCGGCTGGCACTCTCAAACGGACTACTGGACGAACAGGACCAACATCTGCATGTACACATGAGTTTGATTAAAAGTCTTGATAGAATAAAGCACAAGGACATTATAAATAAAAACAGTAAACAGTGATATGGTCAAAGATTTTACCAATAGCGCCCCACTGCTCACCATCCGACAGTACTAAATCTGGATCACCCCGGAAGTCCATGCCAGTATATGGATACTCGGCATAAGCCATCTCCTGCCAATCAAACCACCTGAAGAAGGTATCAGAAAACAAAATCTGAGACTGACCAACATGCCTAGACATATGGTCGACCCATCTCTGCATACGTGGTTCAGTAGGAGGAGGTATGTCGAGTGCAATGTACTGCGGCTGCATCAGTGGTATCTTCTCCAAGGCAAAGGTGGTCAAAATAGAACCGAACCCAAAGTTCTTCAACCTCCCATCCTTTATCTTGGTCAACTGACTTTTCATCACAAGAAGTACTGCATCACACCAGTTGAATATTTTCGGTTGGAGGCATTCCAAGGCATGCTGCATATAGGACCTGTTGGCTACATGAAGAGATGCACTCCCAGCCATCCTACCAAAAGTAAACAGGATAGACCTGAGGGACCTGTCAGTGACATCTCGGATGATGATCTTGCCGTCTTTACTCGGTTGAGATCCTTCCCTGCAATACTGGCGGACATAATCTCTCACAGAGTCACTCCCTCGGGCCGAACCTGACAAAGAAATGGGGGCACCCCGCCGTGACAAGCCAGTCAAGAAGTAAATGTCTACTATAGTCAAGGGGATAGATTTTCCCCTAATCTGGAAAACTTGATTGATAGGATCCCAAGCATCGAGCAAATACTACAGTAGGTTGATCTGCTGTCTCATGCTAGAGATGCGGAAGAACTTCAGCAAACCACAGTTCCGCAACGCGTTCACTGTAACAGGATCATGTAGGGCAATCATGTCCTCTTCTTCATGTTCTCGTTCTCACCATGTAAGGGTCATTTTTCTCCAATATCTCTGCAAAAACAAACAAGAGAGGAGATTAAATCCTAATTTTGATGAGAAACAGGGAAAAATTCCATTAAAAACTGTGCAACAACTTTCCTTTCTGCGCCCAACACACCTACGAATGTGTTATGGGTGTGTTGAATGTCAAGTCACCTTCATGATGACCCACAATCAGCGCAGGTTTCGATATGCCTAGGGTGCGTTGATGGCAGAACGCACCCATCAAACCCCAGGGGCTCAGAAAAGCAGGGACTGAAGCACAGAATGCAGAAAAGAAACCATGAAATGAAAGAGCTTAGGTTTAGCTCCTACCTGGTCCAGACGGCGCCGAGAATCGTCCACAGAATCTCCCGAAATTAGCTGATGAAAATCAAGGGGGAAGAGACACCTCCAAAGCTCCAACAAACCAAGTTCAAATGAAATGGTAAAATGAGAGGTAAAAACACTTTTTAATTGCTTTTTATGTAGTTCAAAGTAAAATATTAGTGTTTTAATCTCATTTTCAAGCAAATGTTGTTCATTTCTAACTAGTTTGATGAAGCAATTGAAAGAACAGTACTATCTTTGAAAAAGCAAAGCTATTTATGGTAAAAAATCAAAACAAGACCATCTTATCGAGCAGTTTTAGCACATAGTTCATGCTCGTTAAAAAATAAACATAAGATCGAGCAAGTGTTTCAACCCGCGTTTAAGCTCGTTAAAAAATGAACTATCCTCCGGTAAATAACCACCGTGAATGTAACATTATCAGCCATTAAAGCCTTGGTCGTGTTTGTACCGTCACCTCCACTTTTCCATTGGCCGATCATTCACCTCCATTTGATTGTTTACCATTTTGAGGAACAACTACGATGAGTGATTTCACTAGCCATCCTTGTGACACTGCCGTGATTGGAAAATTCCAAACCTTACCTGGAATCAACTGCTACCCATTTTATCACTCGTTCCTCAAAAGACGAGTCTTCTTTAAGCTCTTTTCATCTGACTCGTAAAATATGAAAAGATTGCCGAGTTTTGGCCTTCCAGCTCGTTAAAGCGACAGGAAGAGCTATCCCTCCTCTAGATTTTAATCTTTTTGGACCTGAGGGATTATTTCACAAAAAGATCGAGCGCTTGTTTTGTTTGGCTCGTTAAAACTATCGAAAATTCATCCCTTCTGTATTGTTTTATACTTTTTCGGACTTAAGGGATTAGATGACAAAAAAGGAATTCCGGAGTTAACTTTACGTACCTTTTCAGACTCTCTAAAAATGAAAAGGACCGAGTTATCTTTGTCGTTAGACTCGTTAAAAAGATTAATAGCGACAAACTTGTCTTTAGACGAGAACGAGTTTCACTATCGCTAGGCTCGTTAAAACATAGCGATGGGTTTGCCCGAAGGGCAAATTATAGAACAAGCATATGTTATCCTCCTAAAGCTTGACAAAAATAAAGAGGTACTGGTCAACAATGACTAGGGAAAAATTGGGAAGAAACTCAAAGAACCTTTATTGGTAGCAAGTCGCTCTTGAACATGACACTTCCACTCCGTGCCTGAGTCGGGTTGGGCTGTTTCATTCACCGGTCACATCACCATGGTCTTGCCATACCATCCACCTTTGGGGTAAATGCTACCAATCCATCATATAAGTGTCGCCGATATGTTCAAGAGAAGTCATCCAGAGAAGTCACCCGTGTCCCATCCACTACCATACATTATACTTCATTCTTTCATGACCGCCACCCTGAACCATATATCATCAAATCGTTTTCACCTCCATCAAAATCATTTGCTCAGTTCCGTGTCATTGATGTGGGATACATCAAGGCCCTCCTTTGACGGATCACTTCTTGTCGACATCAGCTCATTATCCAAGAAGTGGATCTAGGAACACCCCCTTCAGTACTTTGCAGCTTGCATGCCTCAATGGCAAGTTTCTCACTTCCGGCGACAGGTATACATCAATGACCTTCAACCGAAAGATTTTGCGTGGTGTTCGACGCCAAGTCCTTTATTCACACCACGTGAATTGTACTGCAGTACCTTGAGGGTCATCATCCTTATCGGTGATTCCTCTCGCGCTTGTTAACAGTTTACATCATTGACTGGTAAGCAAGTGATGTCTTTCCATGTTCGACTTCAAAACATTTCTCACATGGATCGGCTTGTACTTAGAGTGAAGATCGGACGAGATTGAAGACCCTGGATCTAGTTTCATCCATCCGGGCTGCGATATATATTCAGGAAAAATAAAGACATTAACATGTACAGCATTGTAGAACAGATAATCATCCTACCAAAAGGATGATGATTTCATCAGAATCATCAGTCTACCATCAGACGATTGTCTGTCCTATGTACATAAAAATTAATTTATAAAGCTGAGCATGGGAATGCCCGCCTCAGCTAGATCATGAAAACAGTATGAAAAATAATGTATTGTATTGTATCTTATTACAAGTCTCCTCCCAGCATTGAAAGAACTTCGGATCCTCCTAATAAAGCATTTCACCCGATAAACGGCCTCATACTTTAGGGGGCAACTGTTATAGACATTTTTGTGCCTTACAGCTTTGAGCATGAAATGTCCATAATCCAAGGGATCCAAAGAACCTAAAAGTGTTGTTCCTTCCCCTAAAGGAACAAGGTCAACCAATGACAGCTTCTCCCAGAAGTTCTCCACCTGAAACTGCTCAAAACTAGTCGAATCAGGATCAATTCAGAAGCTCCACTAGCTGCCTGCGTTGCAAAGCACCCAAATACACTATCTAGGTGCGTTGCAACGCACTTGAATGCACTACCCAGGTGCGTTGAGTGGGAAATGACAAGTGGCAGAGTCATTCAACGAGGTGGAGAGACAATGGAAGCTTCCAGAATCTTCTCCAATGACACTTGCCTCACTAAATTCGACCAGTGATGAGTAAGAGGCTCTCAGTCTCCAACTGGAAGCAAGAACTGACAGAGAGAAGCCACAAGTCAAAACATAAGCTGACTCATCCTCTCTGCTTACATCTATATATGGATCCCTCTCCCAGAGATCCAGAGGCTGGAATTTTGTACTTTGCAGAGATTTGATGTTGGTTTGAGATTGAGATTAGTACATTGGGTGATTTATGCTTTGTTGGAGGTGAGGAAGGGATTCCTTTGCTGGGAGGTAGATGTTGGATCGGGACTCACTTGGTTGTATCTCCTCTTGGACTTTCTTATCATATCAATAAAACTATTTGAGTTTCTCCTACATGCTGTGTATCAATGATGTTTTGTTATATTTGCATGTTTAGCTTAATCTGATCCTAAGCTTTTTATGAATGTAAATCTATATCTTCGTGTAGTTTCTCTCTTCTGTGATCTTGTAGGAATTCGGTGAAGCTGGGCCGGTAAGGGAGCAGTGAGCTGGGAGCTATTGAAGAGAGGAGCGATTGGATCAACAAACTAGCGCAAGACACAGGTTAGTTTATCCTTCCTCTTCGTTTACGTTTCATAAAGAAGAATACTCAAGTATTTTTTCCTTGTTTGTTGCCAAGGCACTGTCACACCTTAGAGTGGGATAGGGGTGTTCTGAATAGATACTTTTCCCAACAACAACTCTTTCGAGTGATGTGTTTTCCGCATGAAGGAAAACTGGTGCAATTAGTTGACCAACATTCATTTCCTGGTTCAAACACAACTACGAATCAACCATCATCCCTAAATGGTCTCTTTGCGTCAACAATGTCTCTTCAACCTTCATTCCATCCACTCAATTACCAGTAGTTTGGTGAATGTAATGAATTTTAGGGGACATGCACCCTGGTCTGCTTCGGCAGGCGAACCCAAAGGAAAAGAGAGATTTTCTTGAAGGTCATATGATTGGACTGGAAAAAAATTCCCGTGTAGGTTATGTGATTAGTCTGAAACAGATATTTCCTTGAAAGGTTATACAATTGGATTGAAAAGTCATATCCTTGTTGGATATATGATCAATCTAAAATAGGTATTCCCTTGTATGTTATGTGATTGGAATCTCACCATTCACCTTCGTCCATTTCGATGGACAAAGCCAAGGAAGATATTTTTGTCTGCTGATAGAAACAATCCTACCTAATCGCAGGAACTTCCATATGGTAACCTGGAAAGTCTCCTTTTCTGAAAGACCTGGAAGCATGCAAATATTTATATGCAAGTGAAAAATGACCAATTTGGTTTTTTAGATTTTTAGCATTCTCAACCCTTTAGCTTTTTAGTTTTCTAGCTTTGTTGCTTGGTTGTTTCTAGCCTACATAAAAAGGCAATGAGCACATGTTATAGTAGAGTTCAAGCTCTTTAAAAAATAAACCTACCAAGAGACATCTTCAAACGACTGGTAAGAGCAATGTTCCCGCAAGTTTCAAGCTTGTTAAAAAAATAAACCTGCCAAAGAGCAATGTTCCCGCAAGGTTCAAGCTTGTTAAAAAATAAATCTGCCACTAAGCATAGTTTCTCCTGGTTCAAGCTCATTAAAAAATGAAACCACCTTTGGTAAATAAACTTTGTGATCACCTTGCTATCAGCCTTTTTGAACCTTGGTTGTGTTCCTACCGTCACCTCCATTCATTTGGCCAATCATACGCTTCCACTTAACTGTTTACCCTTTTGAGGAACAGCTGCGATGAGTGATTCTAATTGCCACCCTCTTCACACTGCCATGTTTTGAGAAGTTCCAAACTTACCTGGAACCAGTTGCTACCCGAAAATACCACTTGTTCCTCAAAAACGAGTCCCTTTTAAACTCTTTTTAGACTCATTAAATATAAAAAGATTGTCGAGCCATTGGCCTTTCCATCTCGTTAAAGTAAAGGGAACGCCATCCCTCCCATATATTTTAATCTTTTTGGACCTGAGGGATTATCAAACAAAAAGATCGAGCGCTTGTCTTTTTCGACTCATTAAAGCGATCAAAAAGTCATCCCTTTCGTATTATTTTATACTTTTTCGGACTTAAGGGATTATGCTATGAAAAAGGACTGTTGGAGTTTCATTTCCATCTCTTTTAAAACTCTCTAAATAAGAAAAGGGTCGAGTTATCTTTGTTGTTAAACTCGTTAAAAAAAATAGCGACAAACTTGTCCACCAAAACAAGAACGAGTCTCACTGATGCTAGGCTTGCTAAAAACATAGCGACAGGATTTCCCGAAGGGAAAATTATAGACCAAGCATATGTTATCCTCCTCAAGCTTGACAAAAATAAAGAGGTACTGGTTAGTAATGACTAGGGAAAAAGGGAAGAAAACTTGAAGAATTTTATTGGTAGCAGGTCGCTCTTGAACATGATACTTTAACTCCATCACCATGATTGAGTCGGGTTGGGTTATTCCATTCACCATATCACCATTGGTCTTCTATACCATCCATGGGGTTAACACTGTTAGTCCATATCAATGTCGCCAACATGTTCAAGAGAAGTCATTCAGAGAATTCACCATCCAGCAAACGCCTCATCCACTGCAATACCTTCACCCTTCATTTTTCATCACTGCCATTCCTGAACCTTATATCATCAGATCATTTTTACCTCCAGAAAAATCATTTGCTTCGTTTAACGTCGTAGATGTGGGATACATCAAGGCCCTCCTATGATAGGTCACTTCTTGTCGACATTAGCTCATTATCCAAGAAGTTGACTTCGAAACAACCCTTTCAGTACTTTGAAGCTTGCATGCCTTAATGGCAACTTTGTCACTTTCGGCGACAGGTTTACATCAATGACCTTCGACAGAAATATTTTGCGTGGTGTTCAACGTCGGCTCATATATTGACACCAAGTGAATTGTATTATAGTACCTTGAGGGTCATTATCAGTATCGGTGATTCCTCTCGTGCCTGTTAACAACTTACATTATTGGCTGGTAATCAGGCAATGTCTTTCCATGTTCGACTTCAGAACATCTTTTCACATGGATCAACTTATACAATCAGGTGAAGATTGAATGATTTTTAAGACCCCGGATTTAGTTTCATCCATTCTGGCTGTGATATATTTAGGAACATAAAGACATCAAATGTTCACAGAATCTACACAGGTAGTTATCTAAGAAAAAGAAGATGACTCTTCATATGAAGAATCACTCTGTCTTATGTACATGAGAATAAATTTATGAAGCTGAGCGTGGGAATGCCCGCCTCGGCTAGATCATGAAAATAATATGATGATGATGTATTTTATTGTATCTTATGCAAGTCACCTTCCAGTTCGAATACCTCGGATCCTCATGATAAAGGATTTCACCCGACATCAGAAGATTTACGACCTCATGCTTTAGGGTGCAACTGTTATAGACATATTTGGGCACTGCAACCCCAAACTCATATGTCCATAAACCAAGGGCTATTTAGTCCCTAAAAGTGTTGTTTCATGCCCTAAAGGATCATGGTCAACTAGTTACATCATTTCCCAAAAGTTCCACCTGAAAAACCACTCAAAATTAGCCAAAACTGGACCATACTCACTGCTCCATGGTCAAGGTGCGATGCATACTGCCTACCACACTAGCTAGGTGCAATGCATACTGAAATGGCCTTTTGTAGGGTGCGATGAGTGAGAATAGACAAATGGCAGAGATATTTTGCTGAGTGGAAGCTCATGGAACCTTCCAGAAGCTTCCCCTATGACACTTGCCTCTCTAAATTCGCCTAGGGATGAGTAAGAGATCAATGAAATCTCCAAGTGGAACCAAGAACTATCAGTGGAATGACACTAATCAAAACCCAGAGCTGACTCACACCCTTGCAAGACATCTATAAATGGATCCCTCATCTGAGAGATCTAGAGGCTGGAATTTTGTAATTTGTAAGGAAGTGTTGTTGGTTTATCTGTGAAAAGAGACATTGTATTGTTGGGTGATCTTGCTTTTCATGAGGTGAAGAGGGCTTCTATGATGGGAGAATGATGCTAGATCAGATAGCTGGGTTGTAATCCTCTCTTCTACTATTAATAAAGTTCTTTGAGTTTTCCTCCATATAATCATGTATTTGTGAATCTTATTGTTTATGAATGCAATTGTATGGTGAATGTGTTTCTGATTCTGCATTGTTTATGATGTTTTAGATAGAGATGCTTTGATGGTTTTCTGTTACTTTGACTCTATAGGTACTCTTTGAAGTGGGACAAGTAGGAGAAGAGTGGCAAATTCTATCAAGGGAAAGAGAAATCAAGCAAGGAACAAAGCAAAAGATCCAGGTTGGTCCTCTTTTCTTCCCTCTTATCTATTACACCTAAAGGAAATCTCGAATTTCTTTGATTGTTTGTTTCTAATATAACTACCCATATTAGTGGGACTAGCAGTTCGAATCAACACTAGTTTTCACTGAAACAATCACGATACCTCTTGCTGGTAAATTTTGAGATGAGGTGATAAATAATGTATGGTGTTATGTACCTATAGTATCACAACATTGATGTTAATGGCCCTTTTAAGCCCAACATGAGTGCTTCGTATTCAACAATGCTACTCATGCACTCAAACTCCAAGCGAATCAAGATCAAGTTTTTCCTGTGCTTTGGGTCAATCAAGACACACCCATCTCCAAAGCCATCCTGTGTCTTTGATCCGTCAACGTAGATGGTCCGCAACTCATCTGTACACTGACCGTTTGACGTGTTTGTACTACTGCTACTGCTACTTCTATTGCTACTAGTGTTACAATGCACTGTACAAGTCTCCATTTCCATCAGTTGGGCAAGGAAGGAGACCCAACTCCTTGGCTTGTGGGGTCAGAGTTGGCTGTGTGAGATAACACCCTAGTGTTGTTTCCAAGAGACAATTGTCGAACATGAGTTCCGCAAAGGCCAATGGTTCTTTCTTGCCATTGATGGGAGTGACATTGTGTCTCATGTATCTCTCAGATAACACCCGAATTTGAATTATTTTTCCCTTATACGAAAGCCACAAGTGTGACCATTCTGTAGCAAGGTATCCATTCAGATTGCTAGACCACTATCTACTGAGTAGTAATCCATACGCTTTCGGTATGTCCACAATAACAATGTTTATGCACTGGTGAACTTGGCTGTCATGAGTTAGTCAGATGATCACATCCCAAAATTCACCAAGGGATGGCATGCATGTCTGATTGAGTTGGATGATCTGCGTGGATGTCTTGCTCCATTGCACATTGATATTTTTTGCAATGGAGAGTGGCATGGCATTGGTTGCCACACTAGAATTAACCAAACCATTTTTAACATTACAGTTAAAGATTTCAAATGAAAGCAGGAATGGAGGGAAAATAGAGTTTTCTTCTTCCATCCGATGTGTGTTTAGCATAGTTGAGAGTGATTCAAGAGGTGTGCTCACTCCCTTGCTAGTAGAGGTTGTGTTGTCTTTAGATTTTTTCCCCAATGCACATAGTAGAATATCCCGCTGACTCTAAATCTTAGCCAACTCGAACAAACTGATGTTTGTGCGAGTTTTGTTCATGTCTTCCACGATATCATAATCCAGAGTGGGTAGATTCACCAAGATGTCCAGGGTGAGACTCATGTTTGTGTTTTCTGGAGAAGTGTTTTGCAGTTTGCTTCTCATGGATGTACTCTTGTCTGCCATTATCTTCCAGGGCTTTCTTTGTGTTTTCTGCTTTTGGACAATTGGCGGGCAACCTTCCTCAATAGTTCAAACCTTTGTTGCATTTCCCCAACTGTAAGGGGAGTCCCTTGACTCCTGAGAGTGTAACGACCATTTTTCTTTTGGGGCTGTCTCCCTGTGTTTGTCTTCTGTGCGGCTTGCAAGAACTGATACATGTTGATCACCTACCCAGTGCTTGATGTCTCATTAGGTGCATCATATTCATCATTGTCTGTGTCTCCTGGTTGGCACTGCATATTGCTCACCGCATTTGTCATATGGTCGCATGCTAAGTTTTCAACTCATTTCCAATCCAAACAAGACCCTTCCAGGTGGTCCTCTTCATGGAATGAGAAAAATTCACCATTCACGTAGCGTTCTAACTGGAACACTAAACTGGAGTTATGTGTAGTTTTTCCAGGAAATGGTTGCTACCTGATGACATGCTTCCTTTCTATTCTCTGGGTGGTCAGCTTCTTGCAGATGTGTCGATCGTTTGTTCTTTTAGCTCAGACACTTCTGTTGTCAGGTTCTTGACAAGATGAGTAAGGGTTTCAATGTCACTTGCTTCCTTTCCTTTACCCTTACTCATCATAGCCTTGGGATACCTTCTCACATATCTAGATTCTTTTGTTGTTTCGCTATCCTTGATGACTCCAATCGTGTGTAGGTCTTTCTCAATAGCGATTTCCTCTTCACAGTTTTCTATTAATGTTGGTTTCACAGCTCGCTTGACGAACTATGCAATATTGGTTGGAAATGTGGACGTGTAGTAATCTATAATGATGGGGTCATGAGGTTTTGTGTTCGCTGCAAACTTATTCAATATGCACAAAAAGCTCTTATTGAAATATTTTACCTTTTCTTTTGCCTCCATCCTCAGGCTTCCTAACTATTTGATTAACATGGTTGGGGTCTTGTCATCAACAAATTTCTCTAAGAACATGTGTTTGAACATACCCCAGTTATGGATGGAGTTGACAGGAAGGCTATGATACTATACTGCTTCGCAGCCATCTAAGGTACACGGGAATAGTCTGCATGCAACATCGTCGTATCGTACCTCAAGTGTCTTCTGTTGTAGGTAGAAGCTCTCCAAGTGATATTCTGCCTTCACTCCTCTATCAAGGTCATACTTTGTGACCATTCTCTCTAAATTCTTTGGCATCTTGTGCAAGGCACGCGGGAGAGCCAGTGGTCCCTAAGTCATCCATTCCAAGTTTTGGTCAACCATGTCTTCTTCTTCTTCTTCCTCCTCCTCTTTAGAATTTGACAGTTCTGACCCTGAGTTTGTTGCTTTGTCTCCGCCCCCGCCTCCTCCGTTGCCTTCCCCTCCATCTCCTATACCGGGATCTAAGCCCAAGATCACAAGGGTGTCTCATTCTCCTTGTTAGAAGACCAGAGGTTCCTCTCCTTTCTCAACAATTTTTTCCAGACCTTCAAGTGTGGCAAGAATTGCTTCTTCCACCTATAATACAACAACCCCTGTGGGAGTAGTTTTTGGCTTTCTTGATGCATATGGAAGATGTTGTATCCTGGGATCAGTCTGAATTCTTTTGTGAACTGACGAGTGATGGGATGGATGAATCAGAGGCGTTGATACGAAATTTCACGTTCACATATGGGAGGTGTGAAGTAACCAACTTCAAAGTCACGCATAGGTGAGAGGGAGTGCGAATTACTTCCTTGACCAGATGATTGATGCGTGGGGGTGACAGGGCATTCAACCACAAACAACTAGCGGCCCTCCTTCTAGCACCAGAAATGTTGATGGTGTTAGACCTGCCAACATTCAGGGGATCTCCCCAGTATGATGTCCCAACTAGACCTCACACCTCTTGGTGTAGGAGTCCCATTCGTATGATGGCCCATTTTCCATCATCTTAAAGTTTTTCTTTAGCTCTTCATTGTCATCACATGAGAGTGGTCTACTTTGTCTTTGAACATCAAGGTTCGTGTGCC
The DNA here is from genome assembly GCA_031772625.1 of Pinus tabuliformis. Taxonomy (NCBI): domain Eukaryota; kingdom Viridiplantae; phylum Streptophyta; class Pinopsida; order Pinales; family Pinaceae; genus Pinus; species Pinus tabuliformis. The sequence continues at coordinate 841,681,548 of CM062805.1, forward strand.
TGGTGAGTGCTTAGTGCGGCTTGAGTCAACGTTCTTTCACTGTAGAGGGTGAGGGAGGAAGTGAGTCTCAGGTTGAAAGGGAATAGTCCCAACTTTGCTAGATGCACACAACACAATAGGACATGCGTAGCTTTTGGCAAAGTATTCCACGCAGATGAGGTAGTCACAAATACAACGTGAACAGTTAGCACATACAACACCCAGTGGAATATTCCACGTGAGTGTGACGAGCATTATAACGATTTTACAATAATGAATTTGTCAAGTGTCTGGTGGGATATCCCACATGGGCGAGACAACGTTAGCAACTAATACAACACATTTCCCATATCATATGTACTAAAACAATCGAAATATTTCAACTGTCTTTATACAGGTTAAAGAAACATGCATTACAAGTGTCCAAAGAATACTCTTATAAACAAATACAATACATGTGTGAAAATGTGTTGGATTGTTAACGGACTTCTGAATTAAGCCAAAGTTCCAAGACACATCGGTACACCATACATCACTAACCCCAATAGCGGGGCATTGGAGCCACTGCTCGCTCCTCAAAGAAAAGACTACGGACTCTCAAGGCTATGTGGGAGGGGCCAAGGTGAAAAGTCTTTTGCATGTACAAATGAGCGGTATTTATAGCCAAGGGTAAAACTGGCCCTTGTAACTGTTCTACTTCCCTCATGACTGTTTGACTTATTTCACTCTTCAACTTTACATGAATCTTCATATTACATGTGGGTCTCTTGGACTTCCACGTTACATTACACTGATTTACAACAGTATGGCCCACAGTACTGATGTTTTGGAGATGACTCATGACACGACTCGACACGACAATGCTGGTATGTTCATGTTGTTGGTGGTGTGCATGTTGAGCTATAGCGTTGTTGAGCGAAGGATGTTCTCTTGGTGTATCATAGCTTCACCTCTACATGGCAAGGTGTGCGGAGTCTTGGATGGCCTTGGTGTTCGCTTGATTTCAAATGTGCATGTCACTCCTTTGCTTGTACTTTGGCATGCTTCACATGTTTTTCCGCTCATGAAAAATCTCCTTGCATACATTCTTCATTGATTTGTTCACAAACAAAACTCCTTACATTTTCTCTCCTTGTTCATCCCATTCATCGTCGCGTCATGTCTCATCCATGTACCTGTATCTACAATCACTCATGATGAGACGATAGCAAATCCATAAATCTCCTATTCTACCATGATGCATTGTCATTCACTTTTGTATGTAGGTGATCGGGAGAGAGGACAAGGCTATGAAACTCCACAAGGAAAATTTTAAGTTGGGATGCGGGCTCCGAGCACTGTTCATGAAAACTGTGCAAAGGTCACAGGGAGGCTGAGATGTGAAATCAGGATCAACGGTGACTGTCTGGGAGATCTGGCTTAGTTGGAGGGAATATATTTGCAATTTATTAAGTGAATCAGTGTAGGCAGTAGAGGGGATTGGTAGAAAAAACTATGCAATTCCTCCCTGGAGTTAGCAGCAAGTTGTAGGAGGCTTGCTTGGAAAAAATGCCCAATTTTTTCAGGGAGCTAGCAACGGGTTACGAGAGTGTTTCTAGAAGAAACTACACAATTGTTGGGAGGTTGGCCTATTTAACATCCCTGCGTAGTTTCTGCGCTGAGTGGGATGTTGAGCAGCTGGGGGAATGCTCATGAAATCTACACAGTTTTCCGGGTGAGCAGCAGGTCGGTTGACTAGGTGACTGGCTAGAAAAACTGAGCAATTTTTTGAGGGAGATAGCGACGGACATTGGGTATCTGTCTAGCATGTCTAAATAGTTTACGCAATTAGCGGAGTGGGCATGCTTGGTAGCTTTTGCACAATTTTTTGTAGTGAGGCCCAGGGTCACTACCTGGTCAAACTCTCTGGTTAACCAGCTGAGGCCTCAGTTGATCTGCTTGCGGGCAGCATAGATTGAAATGGCTTGCTAGGAAAATTTTGTGTTGTCCTGGGTGACAGTAGGTCGAGTCAATTCTAGGGTTGTGTAGTGCAGACTTCCTGGGAGGCATCCTCAAGATCTGTGCAATTCTGGGTAGCAGTACATGATCACTAAGGGCTGAAACTGCACAATGCAGCTTCGTGGATGTTCAACTATTGGAGGAGGGTCCAGTCGACAGAGCTTCAACAAAATAACCAAGCATGTGAATGTGTGACTTTGTACATGCATGACCTCATGAACACAAACTTAACATTACTTGATGACAAGACACCTTGAACCATCAAGACAACATACACTTAGTGTGACTGATAGACAGTTAGAGGGACAAGCGTGACACTTGTGATAGATCATTGAATGACCATGACGACACTTGTGTGATAGTGGATATAACTCCATTTGTGAGTGCGATGAATGTTTACATAGCGGATACAAATTGTACACACAAAGTGGGACCTTGTGTATGGCTAAAATATGGAAGCAAGCATGGCATTGTGACCAACATGCTAAAAGATGTTCGTTGATCGGTCAAGTGGGGAGGGTGCAAAGACTCAACACGATCTCATGGGATGAGCCCGAGTGCTTGCAAACATCAAGGAAAAACCCAAGGAAGGCTCTGAAATTGAATGTAGGCAAAAATTTTGGAGGGTTTTGCAGCCGCTACAACAAAAGGATATCATGAACATGCTAGTGGATGTGATGAATGCATTCAATAAACTTGATGGATTTATTAGCTTTGGATTTGAATATGTTCATATTCTATCTGTGTAGTTGCAAGTGGCATTGCAACATCAATGGGACTCAATGGTTGGAATCCCAAGCCCACCTAAAAGGGGTTGTGTCCAGTTGAATTATAGAGATATTTGTTGTAGTTGTGGTGGACATAGGGAATACTCTCATCCCATGTTCGTGGATGCTTATATTTGTAAATGAATATCATCTTGTTGACGACCTTTGTATGGCCATTACTCTAGGGGTGAAATGCAATCGACTTGGTGAGTTTAGTGTCCAACAATTACCAAAGGCTAAACTAAAATGCACTTAGGAACCTATTATCTTGATATGATATAATGATCTTTGGGATCCCAACACTCATTCAAAGAAGAGCTTGATAGTGGATTATGTTGTGGTACTCTTCTTATAGGCAACCAATATGAGCATCCTAGAAAATATATCAATGAACACAAACATACAATCATTACCATGCTTCATAGAAGGAATTTCATACATATATTCCATGTAGATGGATTCTCAAGGCTGTCAAGGAGTAGGGAAAGGGGTGTACATTCCTTACTTCTTAATGGTCCACTTGGTGATGGCACGAGTAGTGTAGGATCTGATATATTTTCCAAAATTGTGTCATAGTTTTGGTTAATAAAAATACTTTTACAGTACTACCACTTTCTTCTGCACATCAAAGTGCCTACTACCCGACTATAATGTGCCTCCCAAATTAGTTTGGCACACTCTCGTGAAGGAACACAAAGTTTTCCCTGGTAGCGCAATAGTTCATCTTGTAGGTGGAAGTCTGGAACTTGCTTGTTGTCCATTAGCCTCTCATATGTAGTGGCCAACAATGACCAAAAGACCAATTAGAATGCACATAGGACCCTGCTATCTTGATCTAATATAATGGTCTATGAGATTCCAAAATGTACCCACACTCATTTGAAGAAGAGCTTCGCAGTGGCTTTTCCTATGATCCTCTTCTTATAGGCAGCCAATATGTCCATATTAGAAAATATATCAACAACCCCAAACCCACAGCCATTACCATGCTTGGTAGAAGGAAGGCCAAACAGGCATTCCATGGAGATGTATTCCCAAGGCTAGCTAGGAGTAGGTAGAGGGGTGTACAGGCCTTTCTTCTTAATGGTCATCTTGGCAATGACACAGATAGTGCAAGATCTGATATATTTTCCAACATGTTGTCAATGTTTTGGCCGATAAAAATAATTCAGCAATAATTCTATTGTCTTCTCCACACCAAGTGCCCTACTAGTTGACTTATAATGTGCCTCCCTGATTGTTTTGTATCTAGATCAAAATAGAAAAAAAGCATAAGAGAAGATAGATTGATGACTAGATAATAAGCCACTTTGATGGGGAATCCTCCCTTTACATCACATAAATGAACAATTCTTAGATGATTCAAATGACGAGAATTCCCTGGTATATATAAGAGTTCAAAGGGTTAAAATATATTTAAGGCCTACATAACAATAATAATGTAAGTAAAAAAAATAGCAATAGTGGGCTTCTATGGGGTATAAAAATAATAATATTGAAGATACACTAGTATTATAGGGACCTAACATTACCCTCTCCTTCAAAAAATTGTTGTCCTCAATGCTTGAGTAGTTTTAGATGCTTCTCTATAAAATACTTATCTTCCCATGTGGAATCTTCAATAGGTTTGTTCTTCCACTTAATGATATACTATGAAAGTGATCTATTCTATAGCTATGAGATTCTTTTTTCCATGATTGATTTAGGCTCCAATATGTTTTTTCCTTCCTTATCAAGTTTTGGAAAGAGAGTTTGAACTGGGAGCTTGTCACCTATAACCTTATTTAAGCATGAAACATGGATAACTAGGTGTACTTGCAAAGATGCAGGAAACTCCAATTTGTATGCCATAGTACCAATAAAACCCTCTAAGGGCCATGTTACTTGGGTGATAATTTATTATCCTTCTTAGCTTTCTTAAGGGACATTTGTTTGACTAGTTGTAGTCATAAAAATACCCAATCACCAACATCAAAACTTATTTCACTACGATGTTCATTTTCCTATTGTCTTATTCAATTTTACGCAAAAGTTAGGTTATCCTTTAAGAGTTGGAGAACTTGTTTTTTATGCTTGATGTGATCTTCCACTACTTCAACCTTAGAATTGTATCTTAAAGAAAATGTAATGGATGGTGGACATTTTGTGGTATTCAACAACCCCCCATTTAGTTAATAATAGTAGTTAACGTTACATTAACTAAATGGGGACCATTCAAAAATTTTATTCAAAAAATAAAGCTTAGCATTTAGTCATTTCTTTTATTTTTGAATAAAGCAAAAGTAACAATCAAGAACTTTTCGAAGAATTAGATGCAGAAGAGGAAGATACCCCCGCAGAGAATGCTGAGGTATCCCAAGAAATGGGGACCTAGAAGGAAACCACATCAGACAACAAGGCTTCACAGCTTCACCCAAATCAGGAAGAGAAGAAAAACGAGGAGCAGAGCATGGGAGGGATCAAACGGCATCACCACTCAGATACTTCAGATTCAGACAAGGAAATAGGCTCGCAGAAAGCAGAAAGCAGAAACACAGTTAGTCATAGCTTCGATCAAACCCACCCAAGGAGAGTGGCGCAAGGTCGAAAAGAAAAAGGGAAGAAAAACTTGCAATGTGAGTTTTTACTCACTACTGAAACTCAGTTTTTCTTGCCTCCTCCTTTCTTCTCTCTTTCCCTTTATTTTTCTTCAAATTGCACATTAGTTTGTAATGTTTCGTGGGGTGTGAAAGCACTCAAGCCCAATGGGCATCTTATGGAAATGCTTCAATGCATCTGCTAGTGTAACTTTTCATTTTTTAAATAAAAGGTTACCGATTTTTCCACTGGAAAAAAACAATCAAGACCTTTTTGGGAACTACTAAAAACTCACATTTTCATACATAGCACGTCTAAAAAACCCACTAAAGGAACTTTCTAAAAAAACCTCAAAAATCAAGCAAAGCGTTTAAAATAAGGGCCCCATGGTCTAAATTATCATAAAATCCAACAAAAATGGAAGTCCTTAAACTTTTTTAGGCTTAAGTCTCACATCACATAACACGACCATAAATAGTTCTCTCTTAAATACGATATAGCGAGGTTTGCGAGTTACGAAATCACGATGGTTCTTTGGCTTTTATCGCATCGCATTTCAGGTATTTAAGCAAACACTTTGCACTTACCATAAGTCGATATTGCGATGTGTGATTTGCGCCCAAACCGACATCATAGATTATTAAAAGAAAATATTTCGAGTCCTTCAAGTCTATTGCCTAAGATGAGCCTAGTAAGTAAGCATACATGAAACAACTAATGGATAGCTTGCATCTCGAAGACACATGGGTAGGAGGTAAGAATGCTAAAATGCACACCTTGCGATATTGTGATCTGTGATATTGCTTCGCAAATCGCACAATCGCTATCATCGCAGTATAATGGCTCACTACCCAAAAAAAATTCATCTCGTTTTTCGATGCAAATGTTTATGAATAATAAAGATAAGGGATAACAAATCATTAGTGGGCATTAGTGGGAAATAACTGCATTTATGTGTGAAAAGTCATTTATCTTGATACGATATCTTGTTACATGCGTTCAAATAATGCTTCTTTTACCACCTTTACAAGCTATCTGCATTATTTCATTTTTACGTTCATCTTTGAGTGTTCGATATATTTTGTTCTTCATTTCAGGAAAAACCCACAGAGCAGATCATTGAGAAGAATGGGGAAGAAAGGTAAGGTTGTAGCCTCTGAGAAGACAGAGATGACTCCCCTATTCGTAAACACCACATGCAGCAGAGAGGGAGGAACCTCTACATGGGAGACCATGTACAACATACTAGAGGAGGAACAACCGAGGATTATGGAAACAAATGTTACAGTTGACTACCTAGATTCATCACATTCTTCCATGCTAGAGACCGCTTGCTCATTTTTGCACCGCATAGCTGCTCGAACGAAGATAATCCCTTATATTGATATGGTAAAATGGGTTATCGATGAAGTAGATATTTCAAATAGACAATTCAGGATGAGAAGCCAAGGGGCCATCAAATCTTTTACCCCAGACAATTTATGGCTTATGTACCACCTACCACAGCCACAAGTCATCTACAACAGGAAATTCATAGAAAAGGTTTTTAAAGAGAATAGCGAACCAGTGGATTGCACCCGTGCTTAGTCGAATAATGAAGAGAAGATCGAGAAAGACAAAAATGGTATGTAAACTACTGCATCTATTTGTCCCCCTTATAGTTTTGTTGCGGCTATGTTATGTTGACTATTTGGTAGACCTAATAGTACCAAGTTCTCTTCAGATTGGTTGTCGTTAATAAAAGTAGCCATTAATGCAACTATCATGAATTGGGCCCAAATCTTGTGAGATAATTTACCAAAAACAATTATCGAGTATAGAAGGAGAAGCATTGCTTCGAGGGTTTACCCTCCATTTTTTATGAGCACCTATGTTATGGATGCTATTTCTTTTAGTTCAAAGTTTCCCATCATTGGATGGAAATGGGCTATTCAGAATCCACTTCCCATTCACATGTACCACAAGGTCATGTGGGAATCCAATTTTGAACCACATTTTTTCAAGATTTGCCATGGAGTTATGCTCCCTATTTACAAGCAACTGTATAATCAAGACGCCCCCAGATTTTCCCAATAAGATGAAGTTGACATCTTCCCAGTGGCCAGATGGTTCGGGAAGGAGACATTTACATATATCAAAGTTTTTGGCAACATCACCTCCCCCCACATCCTCCCATACTATGTTCCAGATAAATTGACGGCTAGGGAGATAGCCTATCATACATGTAGTGAGGGAGAAATGAGCCATACATTGAAAGAGTCAAAGAAGGCCATTTGGCCTGCATTCCCTATACAGTGCAGAGAATTTGCACTACACAACTTGGGACATGCGTTAAAATAAGCAGAGAACATGCTATCTCTGCAATTACCCAAATTCCCTAGACGCGAGTATGACCCATTTGGAACAATCAAGAATTTCACAACCATGGTGAAAATAAAAGTATTCACCAATGAGGAAGATGCTTTTGATGATATATTTTTGTAGAAAAACACATTTTTAGATGTGAAACACATGGCCCAACTAGTCTTTTACCATGAAGATCTGGAAAATTTTTACAGTTATAGGGAAAGAAGGCTCGCAATGGTCCCATTTGACGAATTGTTAATTGAACCAATAAGGGAGCCTACTCCCAGCGTGACTATAGAAGGTGACTCCAAAGAAAACTCCAAATCTGATTCTGGAGCAGAGTCTCAAGAAAAATCTATTGGGGAATCGCGACATTCATCACAGAACAGAAAAAGCAGGAGCATCGAGGATACGGCCCAATCTACACAGAAGATAGTTGAACAAGCTTCAGCTAGAAAGTAGGTTGAAATCCCTACTACCTTTGCACAACCAATAAAACCCACGGTAATTGATTTAGAGGAAGAGTGGGATAATTTTAATAAAATTATTAATATAGAGGAACAGGTGCCAGAGCTACAAATGCTACAACACAAGACATCTCTAGAAATTACAATGGAAGAAACTGCAAATGAACCAGAAGTAGAGCATACCCTTGTTAACCCCACCTCCGAGATAACTCCTAAAATTGAAGAAATACCCCCTTTAGATGTATTCTATAGCCCACAACATAAGGCCGTGGTGAAAAGGAAAAGAAAGAAAAGAAAATTGGACTTTATAGCTGTTACTACCCCCAAATATGAACTAATGGATGTTCTATGGAAGGACTCGCCTGTTGATCCATCCTCAACTTAACTAGACTCTCACAGTTTGCAAGCGCTTATGCTACAAGGACCATAGACAAAGCAATAGAAGCCCAAATGTTGCTTAGAGACAACGGAAATAAAATAACATCGCTCGAGCAACAATTACAGCAAGTCAAAACCGACCAGCAGGCAGAGTTACAGTTGGCCAAGCTTCAACAGGAATTTGAAAAGATGCAAATAGAACATCAAATTAGCTTAGATGAGAAGGAAGCACAAGTGCAGGCGATAACTGATCTTCATAAATACGATCCAAAAATTGATCAATTTATCACTGAAGCACTCACACTTAATTCCCAGTTGACACATCAGAAAGAATTACTGTGCCAGAATATTTCACACTAGAAATATTATTGCAAAACAAGTGATAAACTGAAAAGTCAAGTCATAAAAATGTGACTTGAATATGACGAGATCTTCAAAAGGGTCTTTGATCACATTGCCTGGCAAAATACAGAGGAGGGGAGAAAATTTTACCTACCCAAACTAGAAGAATCACATAAGGAAATTCTGTTTGCAAGGTGGGATTCTCGGCTAAAAGAAGAAGAAAAGGAAACAACGAACGTAGCAGTAGTAGCAAACATTATCATAGAAAATATAAATGAGAATTTGCATGGTGCCAATCTAGTAGCAGAGTCCATTCTAGGGTTCCTCACATATGCAAAACAAATCAAACAACAATGGAAACAGGCAACGGAAGAGAAAGCGGAAGTGATAAGGCAAACAACTAGGCTAGACTAGGAGGGATATTGGTAACATTTTCTCAAGCCTCATAGCCAATGGATGACCCTGCGATGCCTAACCACCTCTACCGAGAAAATGGCACCAGCACTAACCGATGAAGTATTCGATGGACAGTTGAAATATGAAGTCAGTCGGCCTACAAAGCTGAGGCATATGGTGGATATCTATGATCTGAAGGATCGAATGCATCATAGTTAATCACCCTGTTTACTTTAATTTTGATTTTATTTTTGCATAAATTGAGGTAGGTCATTTAAACCTCCTATACTATTTTTGTAATAATCTATTTTTAGCATTATAGTTTTAGTATTTAAAAGCCTCTCATACATTTAGATAAAGGTCGAGAAATTTTATCAGAAACATTCTTCAGAACATGCACTTTTGTCCCTTTGAGGAAGTTCTAGTGGAATTAATGGAACAGGATTTATTTTCTTCTTGTTTTAACATCTTCTACTGAAATTGCACTTCCGTACTCTTAGATGATTTTGGATGACTTGAAAGTAGATCAATAATGTTGGAGCATATGAGTAGGACGTATTACAAATGTCACTTTTATCTCTTAATTCTTTTTACTTATGGGTCAAGCAATAACTTATCTTCAAGTTGTTTATGTATGAAAGTTTGAATTGTTGATTGCCATTATTGCACTTTTGTATGATGATGATCTATAGTTTATGGTGAGTACATGAATGATTTTTATTCAATATATCTCTCACAATTGTTTCAGCTAACTTTTTATACGAAATGATTATTGTTAAATGGATTCACTTCTCATCGCAATTGAATAATCTTTATTATCAATTGCTTTCAGACATTATTGTAGATCGCATATATCACGTTACTCCCGGGATAGTTATAGTTAGATAATGTTTTAGATTAGGATAAACTACACATGATTGTTAGTTTAAATTAGATTAGTTTTAGGATAAGCATTATTCCAAATCTCAAACATCACCCCATTTTCACAATCATAAAAATAGATTGGGAAACTAGTCCCATCATCCCCAGTCAGAGCCACTACTCCAAACGGAAAAAGAGCTACCAACCAAGGTCCGGACCGGGTGGTTATCCCCCATTGTTGAGGCAACAATTTTCAAGCCTTCAACATGAAGATATCCATAAAGTGCCATATATGTGGTCATTTTTTCCGCAGTATTGAAGGAAGCATTATACCACCATTTTGTGATAGGTAACCACTTGATCCATTTTCTTTTCTTATCAGGTGAAAAGCAACAAATATATCCTTACAAACATTTGTTCACTATCTCAATTTTTCTATCATAATAATGATGATAAGATGAGCTATGAGCTAATTGAGTACCAATAAAATAAAATAATTATGTTCAAAAATTTTCAGTGAAATAGGAGCTCTATCACTTACAATAATATTTGGGTTTCCATGTAGCTTTTGAACTATTTCCACAAACGAAGTAGTAATTGTGTTGGCTTTGAAAGGATGAGATAGTGAAAAAAAATTCACATACTTGGTAATTCTATCAACTACCACCATGACGACACTCTTTCCTTCAAACTTGGGTATGTGATAACATCCATTAAGGCCTCCTCCCAACACTAACTTAGAATGGCCAAATGGTTGTAAAAGACACGAGGTCTTAATTGTCTCAACTTTGTTTTTTTGGCGAATCAAACTTCTACCACAAAATTTTGAATATCAAATTTAAGGCCATCCCAAAACAATTCCTTATTTACCCTTTTGTAAGTTTTCAAAAATATTGGGTTCCCTCCCAAAGGAGAGGTGTGAAATTCCAAAAAAAACTTTTGTTCAAGTTGGGAGTTCTTACATAGATATAAGAAATCTTTGTACCACAATGAATCACTTTTCTATTGGAACTTTTGAACGAGTGTCCATACCTCTTCATCATTCTTCCATTCATCCCTTGCTTCAATTACCTAATCAGGTTGGATAATATAAATGACAGAAAGTAATGCCTCCACAATATCATCCCTTCTTCACAATGCATCTGCAACAACATTTTTCTTCCCTTTTCTGTAGATGATTTCAAAGTGATAACCCAACATATTTATGACCCATTTTTTCTTCTCTTCTGAATATAATCTTTGTTACAAGAAGTATTTAATACTATCATGATCTATTTTTACCTTTAATTGTATTCCATATTTGTAAGGGTGCCATTGCTTCATTGTTAACATTTCCTTCTCATAAATAGCTTTTTGTAAATACTTTTCCTTGATTGGATGACTTTCAAAAGAAATGGGTATTCCTTCTTGCATTAAAACAACACCAGTGCCATTTCCTGAAGCATCACATTACATAATAAATGTTTTTGTGAAGTTTTATGTAGCTAAGACCAAATCTCGACAAATTGCTTCTTTAAGATGTTCAAAGGCCTTAGTTTCTTCTCGAGTCAAAAAGATGCATCTTTCTTTAGTAATGTCATTATAATTGTTGATATTTTTCCATAATTCTTAACAAACTTATGATAATACCCTGTCAACCTAAGAAATCCTCGAAGATGTCTTAAGGTTGTGGCGATTTTCCATTCCTTCGTGGCTTTAATTTTGTTAGAGTCGACCTTAACACCCTCATGAGATACAATATGGCCCAAATATTCCACTTCTTTTACCCCAAAGAAACATTTGGAAGGATTTTCATACAATTATTTCTCCTCCAATAGTTTGATCACCCTTACAACTTGTTGAACATGATATTTCTAATATTTGTTGTAGATTAGTATATCATCTAAAAATACTAACAAAAATTTCATATGGAAGGGTTTTAAAGTGGAATTAATCAAATCCTGAAATCTGGAAGGTGCATTAGAAATGACAAAAGGCATGACCAAAAATTCATATTGACCTTCATGCGTTTTAAATGTTGTTTTCAACATGTGTTCTATCTTCATCCTAATTTCACGATATCCTAAACGAAGATCCAACTTGTTGAAGTAAATTTCCCCATGTAGTTTATCCAACAATTCATAAATGACATGAATGGGAAATTTATATTTAATTGTGAGCTTGTTGAGCTCTCTATAATCTAGACACATACTATGATCCATCCTTCATGTGCACCAATACTACTAGAGAAGAGAAAAAAAATTGACTAGGTTGAATTATATGTGCCTCTAGCATTTCTGCAACCATATGCTCAATTTCACTCTTCTGGGCATAGCGACATTTGTAAGGTCTAATGTTTGGAGGAACGCTTCCAAGAATCAAGTGAATAGCATGATCATGATCACGAATAGGTGGGAGAACCTTCGGAGTCTCAATTACCTTGGAATGAGTGTTAAGGACTCTTAGGAGATTTGGAGAAATGGATGACTTATTTGTTGCATTATCTTCTCAGGTTTCCTTGATATACCCCTTAATTTAATTTCCTTTACTTATGAGAAAAAATTGAAGAAAATCTCTTGAAAATTAAAACTTATCATCCCTACATATTGTAACCATTGGACTTTTAATACAACATCAACACCACCCTATTAAAATATGCAACTATGATCAAATTCGACATTGGACAGATCATATTATGGATATGATGATGGCATTGAATTCCTCTTTTCGAGAGGACCAATATCAACCTAAAAACCACCTCATTTAGAGAATTTTAAGTTGGATTTTGAATTTATGTACCCTCATATGCACATTTGGATAGGTCGGCCTCAACATCAAATGGACATTCTTGGACACCCATGGAAGCCCATAAAAAAAGTGACCTAGAGCTCATTTGGACATCACCAAAAAATCATATTCTTCTCTTATCATTTATTTTTTCACACAGGTCCGATGCAAGGTCAACAAAATAAGTTTGTAAAGGTTTGAGATTTTAAGGTCTGAGGATTGCAACTGTTCTAGGGTTTCTGGGCTATAGTTGCAGGCTTGTCACAGAGCAGTTTTGGCTATAGTCTCTAGCACACATGCATCAAGGGATCTGTTGGGATCCTATAGTCACTCTCACAAGCCCTCATGCAGGTGATTAGGAGTTTGACCGAAGTTATCTACAACTAACTGAAGCCTAAAAAAGTTTTCTTTGATATAATTTGACACAGGAAACGTGTTTCTGAATTTTGTTGTGTTGTATTGTTGAAAATATTGTATTGGGATCATTCTCTGTGAAACATTTTACGAAAATCTAATAAAAGAATAATTTCAAAGGGTTTTCCTCTAGTGGGGTTTTTCCCTGGTCTTTGACCAAATATCGTGTCTCCTGTTGATGGGTTGATTGTCTCCTTTTTCATTTCATTTATTGTTCTATCTTCAATTACTGTTGATGAATGGAAAGATCAATTATAGTTGGAAACATTGCTAGTTGAAGTGTGGAATGGATAAAGTAATTAATACAACATAGAACAATCTGATAAATTAACATGGTATCAGAGCTAAGGTGAAGGAAAAGCCCTAAAGGAGACAAGATTTGAAACAATCATCTTTGGAAAGTTAAAAAAGTCAATCTAGTCAAAGTCAAGATGACTTCCTTCTTCAAGATTGATTAGAAGTTGTGTGACTCATCCAATTTTGCTGCATGGAAAGCCAGGTTGGATATCATAACTTATAAAAATGATGTTGTGGACTACATTCAAGGAAAAGTAATGTAGGAAAAGTACCTAAGCCTTCAGATAATGCTTCCACTGTTGTAAAACACAAGCATAAAAAAGGTGAGTTAAAATAAAAAGAAAATTATAGCTATTGGTCTAGAAGATAATTTACTTGCATATGTCGGAAATTTGAGGTGGTCTAAAGGCATGCATGATAAAATAGCTAGCATGTATGAAGTCAAAATTTGAAGGAAATCATCTCCTTGAAATATCAACTCAAATACACCAAGATGAATAAAGGAGATTCTGTGAAATCCTACACAATGAGGATAACTCATCTTGAAGATCAATCGTGAAGAGTTGGAGAATCTATGTATGACAAGGAATTAGTGATCGTGGCTCTAATATGTCTCCCTCCTATTTGGGAAACCTTCATCACTGTCATAAGAAGCAACAATGTCCTCCCATCATTTGATGAACTTGTTTGAAATCTCACTCAAGAAGAGTTAAGGATGATATCAAGAGGAAGGATTCAAAAGCATGAAGAAGGAGAGCCCATTGCATTCATCACTCATGATAAAAGGAAGAAGAAAGGGAAAGGAGGTCCGTAAAATTCAAGGAAGCCTCCTCCTCGAAATCCAAGTAGAAGAAAGGAATATGTGAACATCAAATGCTACAATTGTCGTAAGAAAGTCCATTATGCTCGAGAGTTCCCTGAGAATAATAATGGACCACCCTACAATACTAGAAGCAACAACAACAATTTCAATTACCAAAGAAGAAGAGATGAACACTATGGAAGAGATGAAGGAAGAAGACATGATCCAAGTGACCATGAATAATATCGTCGTCCTTAAAAGAAGTCAAAATTCTCTAGGTATGAAAGCAATGTTGCAAATCAACATGAATATATTCTTATTTCTTCCCTTACTAGTTCATTTCCTCGGATCCATGGGATAGTTGGTTGTTTGATAATTGGGCCACTCATCACTTCTATGGTTCTAAGGAATTTCTCTCTAATTTGGTAGAGAGGGAATCAAATTTTAAAATCATTCTTGGAGATAACTCTACTCATCTCGTTAAAAGTTTTGGGTCCATCAAATTTCATTTGAATTCTGTAGAATCTAATTTGCTACATGATGTGATGTATGTGCCTAGTTTGAGGAATAATTTGGTATCAATATCCGCTTTGGAAGACAAAGGGATCAGGGTTTCCTTCATCAATGGAAAAGTTCGCATTCACATTGTGATCAAGATATCAAGGACTCTACAGGGTCGCTCAGAGACCACTAATGAAATTGGCTGATAATACTAATCATCTAAGAGAATTATGAAACTGAAGGTTGGCTCATCTACATTATGATGCTCTTCTACAATTGGAGAAATTGGTCTAAGGGATTCCAAAGTATCAAGCTCAACATGATGGAGTATGTCCAGGTTGTGCGAGTGGGAAGATGACAAGGGGGTCATTCCCCTATAGTGAGAACAAGATCACTAACATCCTTTATCTCATTCATGCTGACATATGTCGTATGATGCCCTTGCACTCTATTAGTAGTTATCCCTACTACATCACATTCATTGATGACTTTTCAAGGAAGACATTGATATACTATTTGAAGCATAAGGATGAATCCTTTGAAACATTCAAGGAGTTCAAAGCATTGGTTGAAAATAAATAGGGAAGAATATCAAAATATTCATGTCTGATAGTGGTGGAGAATACATGTCAAATAAGTTCATTGAATTTTACAAGAAGGAAGGTATTAAGAAGGAAACAATTGTTCCATATAATCCTAAACAAACTAGTTTAGCTGAAAGAAATAATAGGTCGATAGTAGAACCTACTCGAGCAATGCTCCATGATCAAAATTTGCATAAGTTCGTTTGGGCTAAAGCTTCACATGCTGTTGTATATGTTCAAAATAGGGTGCCTCGTCAAGCTTTGGAAGAAAAGCTTGAAGAAGTATTTATAGGTGTCAAACCTGACATTGATCGTCTTCGCATATTTAGATGTCATGTATATTTACATGTGCCAATGGACAAAAGGAACAAATTGGAAGATACGGGAAGAAAATGTATGTTTGTTGGATATTGTGAAAATTCTAAAGAATTTATAATATATATTCCTATTCACATGAAGGTTGAAATTATTAGGGATGTTACATTTGATGAAGATATCACCCTTGGAAAAGCAAGGGACCTTCCTCCACCTCCTCCTCCTGAGAAGAATGATGATCTAGATATTCTAGATGGCCCTTTCATGCCCAAGTCTGAGACTAATATTGTTGATGATCCCATGGAGCCTATGGATCCCTTAGATCCTCCTCCATGTAATCCTACCGCCATGAAGATGCCACTTTGGCTACGTGACACTCTACAGGATGATGAGAAACAGATTCCCATTCGAAGACCATTTAGACAAAGGAAGAAGCCATGCAGGTATTAGGGATATGTTGTAGCCATGAGTATTATGATTCAAGTCGGACATTCAACATTAAAAGAAGTCATAAAAGAACAAGTTTAGGAAGATTTTGTGGCCAAAGAACATGAATCAATTATGAAGAATTATGTATGGTATGTTGTGCCAAGACCGAAGGGGAAATTTGTAGTAACTTCGAAGTGGTTATTCAAGATCAAGCATGGAGTTGATGGTAACATTGAAAGATACAAGGCAAGGTTCATGGCTCGAGGATTCTCTCAAAAACAGGGAGAAGGTTATGATGATATATTGGCACTTGTGGCTTGATATACAACCATTCGTTCGATAGTTTCCCTTTCTGCAAGGAATGACCCTTCATCACATGGACGTAAAGACTGCATTCCTCCATGGTTTGTTACAATAATAAGTGTATGTTGAGAAACCACTGGGATTCGAAGTATAGGGTCGAAAGACATATGTTTGTATATTGAAGAAGGCGTTGTATGGTTTGAAGGAAGCCCCAAGAGCATGGTACGCCCGCATAGATAGTTATTTTATGAGGCTAGGATTCATAAGAATCAATGTTGATCCCAACCTCTACTTCAAGGTAGTCCAAGGTATGCCATTGATTTTAGTTTATATGTTGACAATCTATTCTTGATAGGTAGTGAGCCTCTAATGATCGAGTGTAAGAGGGAGATAGCATCTGAATTTGAGATGAAGGACCTTGGACTCATGCACTACTTTCTAGGACTTGAGGTGTGGAAAAGACCCAGTGAGATCTTCCTATCACAAGGAAAATATGTTTTGAAGCTATTAGAGAGATTTGGAATTAAATAATGCAAGTTCATGATCACATCGATGGAAATGAACTTCAATAAGTTATGTGGAGAAGCTACAGGACCCAGTTTGGCGAATACATTTGAGTATAGACAATTGATTGAGGTTTTGATGTTCCTTGTAAACACCCATCCATACATATGTTATGCAGTGAACATGTTGATTCAATTCATGACCGAGCCTCTCCATGCACATTAGACAGTTTCTAAACACATTTTGAGATATTTGCATGGGATGATCACACTTGGTTTGAGATATTCTACCAGATATGTTTGGCTTCATGGATACACCGTTGCTGACTTGACAGAAATATTATTGATAGGAAGAGTATGTCTAAATATTGATTTAGTCTTGGATATTCCATGATATATTGGATGAGCGGGAAGTATAAGTCCATAACATTGAGTACCATTGAGGCAGAATATATTGTGGCTAGCATGGCTTACTGCGAAGAAGTTTGGTTGATAAAGCTCTTTAGAGAGCTATTTGAGTAGGTTCTAGACACTACATTGATGTATTGTGAAAACAAGAGTGGGATCCATCTGGCATAGAATCCCATATTCCATGATAAGTCCAAGCACATAGAGATTTGGTATCACTTCATTCGAGACATGGTGTAGAGAGGAGCCATTCAACTCCATCACATATCAACAGATGAGCATATTGCAGATATTGTCACCAATTCTTATAAGGCCACTTTCTGCCATTGCTCCAAGAAGATTTTGGCAGACATTTTTCCTAGATCGCAGGATGAGGAACCAAATGATCGGAAGATTTCCAAGTTGTGTGAATATGCATCAAAAAAATCCTATGCGCGTTCCCAAGATCACAAAATATTTGGAGCAGCGGTGCTACAAAGAACTGAGAAGTGAACATTTTGGTTATGTCAAAGTTGTCATGCGTGTTTATAGCAAGCTACTATCTTCATGTAAAGAACAGATGCCTCTATTTGCTAGTAGCCTTTTAACTATTATCCGTACTCTACTGGACCAAACACGATATGATGAAATGCGTATCCTCAGCTGCCAAACTCTTGCTGATTTTGTTAACAGCCAGATGGACAGCACATACATGTTTAACTTGGCAGTTCATTCTACTCATTTGCTATTATCCATGTTGATTAAACATCTTGATCACAAGACCGTGGTGTCACAACCGCAAATGCAGATCAACATTATTGAAATTACCGCTATCCTGGCACAACAGTCAAAATCACCACCTTCTGTGGCAATAGTTGGTGCAATAAGTGATCTGGCAAGGCATTTGCGCAAGAGCATGCATTGTTCTTCGGAGGCTTCAAATCTGAGTGATGATATAAACAACTGGAACAAGTCTTTTCAGGCTACAATTGAAGAATGCTTGGTGCAATTGGCAAAACGGGTTGGTGATGCTGGTCCAATTCTGGACATGATGGCTGTCACGTTAGAGAATCTTTCTACTACCACTATTGTAGCTAGAACAACAATTGCAGCAGTGTATCTCATAGCACATATTATATCATCCATACCAAATCGTTCATATCATAATAAGGCTTTTCCAGAGGCTTTGTTTCATCAGCTATTGCAAGCTATGGTGCATCCAGACCTTGAAACAAGGGTTAGAGCACATCGGACTTTTACGGTAGTCCTTGTGGCATCTTCTATGACTGCTCGACCAGGGTCCCATTCACCAGATTCACCAAGAGCACATGGCCTGAAGAGAACATTTTCAAGAAATGCTTCAGTGTTGTCTTCTGCATCTGCCTTCTTTGAAAAACTAAGAAAAGAAAAAGGGTTTTTCCAAGAAATTAAAGGCAAGGAGGATTTTCAAGGGAAAGATATGAAAGATATTCAGAAGACACAGAAGGTCGGGTTTACAGACCGAGAAGAAGCTGTGCCAGGAAGACTTTGCAAAACCAAACGCTTTGCATATGGAACGCTTTGGATTTTTCATTTCAATTGTTTGGATTTTGTATTTATTGCTATATATTATATTTCTTTTTATTTTTTATTTGTTTTGATTTACATTTATAAATGTTGGATTTCTTTTGATTAATATTTCTATATTTTTAGTAATAATTTTGATTTGTTTTGATTTATAAAGATTGGATTTCTTTTGATTTATATTTGTATATTTTTAGTAATAATTTTGATTTGTTTTGATGTTTTTTTAGATTTGTATTTGTATATATATTTTTTTTTTTTTTTTTTTTTTTAAAAGAATTGATTTGATTTGATTTATAAATAATGTTTGACTTGTATTAATATATATTATGATTGTATTAGTATATTAATTATATTAATATATTAATATGTTATAATTATATTAATATGGTTAAAAAAAAAAACATTTTTATTTTATATTTATTTTTAGTTAAAAATTTGGATTTTCTTAAAAAATACTAACTTCATTTTAAGGATTTCCTAAATAAATTTTGTTGATTTTACAATTTTAAAAGAAAATTCAACTTGAATAATAAATTTAAAAAAATTTATGTTTTTAATTTATTGTTTAAAAAAGAAGAAGTAAAATCAACATAAAAAATGATGTTTTCATTTAATTATTACTTAAAAAAAAAAAAATGACAATAATAATTCACAAAATTCACGCAGATTTCAAAATAAAAAAAGGGATACTTGGAGACACATTTCGAAAATCAATTGGAGGAATCGAGATGGCATAAACTCATCACATGATTCTTGTATGCTTTACAGAACAGAATTGCGAAGCACATTCATGAGTTATCTGACAGGGAGTAGTATTTTACATGGTTATTTTCAAGAATGAATTGAAATTGATATCATGAATTGAATTACTGTCAACACTTTGATTTTTCCTAAATCTATTTTATTTGGTACGGAATTTTTGCGTAAGAATCATGAAGGATATGCGCAATTCTTCTTGAGCACACTTATGTTTTCTTTGTACCAAGTTTTTTTACAGGTTACAGGATAATCAAGTGATCATAAGGAGATTACATTATGTGCACAATTGGTCTTCCAAAGACTAATTCATGAAAAAAATTCTCAAGACAAATCCATCTCCACAACCACTACCTTCCACCTCCCTTTCTGAAAAGATTTTGAATCCCACCAATTGTACATCCATAAAGCATGACATTTCCATATCCATTTTTCACAGCAAGGGTTCTTATTCATCCACCATGCATTTTCCTTACATCCATCCATTTTCTTTGTCGTTATCATTCCCCTTCATTTCCGCCAATAAAACTCTGCTTGAGTCAAAGTCCTAGAGTCTATGTATCATTGAAAAAACACCTAGAGGCTTGCATGCCTTAATGGCAAGTACTCTTGCTAATGAACAATGGGAGTACATTAATATCCCTTGTTCGTTGGATCTTGTAGGTGACTCGACTACGACAAATTTATTCGTACCTACAAAGATGTGTTAGGCATCCCGACTCCCATTGGAATCAATGGTGGGAGCTCTTGTGTTGGCTAGGGGCATTCATTAACGGCCACTAAGTCAACAACTTCTTGCTATGTTCGACATCGACACATTTAATCACATAGTAAGATTTGTGCCATCGAGCGTTGAAGACTTGAAGACCCATATTTTGTAGCAGATGAAGCCAATTTCCATTCATTGTATTTCCATTCATTGTATACATTGTATTTCACTTGAGGACAAGTGAATAAATAAGGCTGGGAGGAAAATGTAACTTCTATATTTTGTATACCTTCCAAGCCTTATACAACTTTCAGCCATGTTCAGCAGACTCCTCAGATTTTTCATCCAGCAGCAGAGGATCCAGCAGCCGATACAATAACACAGATTCATCTTTCATCCACAGCTTGAAGAAGCAGATTTAGAGCAGAATTGTGGCAGCTGCACATGGATGATTCATGCATGATTTTTCCAACCAAGTAAAGAAGACCATGAACAAAAGTTCTTGCAGCCACACGTAAACAGCTCTCATCCATTTTGGAAGGGTAAGTTAAGGTATGATATTTTCTAACTTTTAACCATTAAATTCCTTGAAAAGTTAGAATAATAATTTTTGGAAAAACTTCACTTCCTTTTTCCTTGCTTTCCCCATTTCACATAATTTCCCAAATCATCCGTTTAAGGGGAAGGATACATCCACATTCATATATCACATTCATATAACATCCACATTCATATATCACATTCTTAACCCCACTTACCTTCAAGCTATATTCACTATTACATGAGCATACAAATAGCTTTGTCAAAAGTATTTAAAAGTTAATTGGATGCTAACAGAATCATGGTTGTTACACAAGAACCAACCATGGTGCATTCCAACAAAATGCCAACACAAGCATGGTTGTTACACAAGAACCAACCATGATGCATTCCAACAAAAATACTCTGCAATAAAAAGCACATTATCATTATGCAAAGGTCATACATTGAATGCAACAAACAAAATATGGTTGAAACACAAGAACCAACCAAGTTGTAATTCATCAAAAATGCTTTGCAAAAGTTAAGTAAATGATATCATGCAGAGTTCGAGCCAAAGCTCAAGTACCAAAACGTAATGTAATAGATTGCATGAGGACATGTAATACCATTGATTGCATGAGGACATGCAATATCTTGAGTTTGGGGGAGATGTTGGGCCTCAAAATAGTCCCTATTTTCACTCCATTATTCACCAATATTTTCACATTTTACCTTCATGTCACCTCCATTCCACCTCCATATCATTACATTTACCTCATTATTGGGTTCTAACAATACTTTTCCAAAGTTTATTAATTCTTAACATTTCTAAGTGAATTTATGGCTAAAACTTAGAAAATAATATGCTTAAACTTATACCTAACAATTAGCATGAGTTTGTTGACATGTGTAGGCACAAAGTATGTGGCCTTGAATGATCAAATTCGAATTTGATAAGATAAGCTTCATGGAGAAGATCATGGACCTCATGGAGGAGATCATGGAGGATAGGGTTATGTGTCATCATTGGTTGAGAAATATGTGGGTCAAAGGAGAGAATAGTGGGTCTACATTTATGAGGTTGTTATCATAGTTTTTGTATAAATAGGAGTACCTCCTCCATTCCAAAAGGAGGACTCTTAGAGCATTGTATCCAATTGATGATGGAATAGAATAAAGCTTCATTTTACATATATGTTCATTATGTAGTTTTAGATATAAGTTTTACATATATTTCCATTATGTAGTTTTAGATATAAATTGTGTGAATGTAGGATATGAATTTATGTAGTTTTAGATATAAGTTTTCTTAATGTAGTATATGGAATAATTTGTCTTGTTCTTAAGAGAATTGAGCTCACTCTAAAAGGATGAGAGAAACATGTTATTTCATATTAGATCTTGTTTCATTTCATTGTTTAGATGTTTAAGGATTTGATTGGTGAATGAGTTTTGAATTAAAATCTTATCAGCATGTGAGAGAACAACCAAGGGTCTAAGTTAGACTCTCTCTCTATTTGATTTGCATGATAATTAAAATTCATTCTTTTGTGCTTTTATGTTTCAAGTATCATATGAGGAGATACCAAGAGTCTAAGTTAGGCTCTCTCTCCAATGATTTATATGGTAATTGAAATTCATTCTTTTGTTTTTATGTTTTAAGTCATTTCATTTCTTATGCTCATGAATGACTCTTAGTTTAGTTTGGATTAGTACATGAGAGGACAATCAAGAGACTAAGTTAGTCTCTCTCTCTACTTGAATCTAAACAATAACTAAGTTCATTCTCTTGTTTTCATTTTAAGTTTTTAGTTTCATATGATACTGTAGGGAAGGACAACCAGGACCTCCTTAGTTAGGAGCCTCTTCCCTTGCATATTGTATTGAATCTTAAATAATTTAGTTAGGCATAGAGTTAGTTGCCTACTCCTGCATATATTGTGTTGGCACCATCACAAGTTTACGAGTTTCCCTGGTCGATAATTTATGCAACAATTTAAGTCCAATAAATTGCCCAACACCCATCCATACATATGTTATGCAGTGAACATGTTGATTCAATTCATGACCGAGCCTCTCCATGCACATTAGACAGTTTCTAAACACATTTTGAGATATTTGCATGGGACGATCACACTTGGTTTGAGATATTCTACCAGATATGTTTGGCTTCATGGATACACCGTTGCTGACTTGACAAAAATATTATTGATAGGAAGAGTATGTCTAAATATTGATTTAGTCTTGGATATTCCATGATATATTGGATGAGCGGGAAGTATAAGTCCATAACATTGAGTACCATTGAGGCAGAATATATTGTGGCTAGCATGGCTTACTGCGAAGAAGTTTGGTTGATAAAGCTCTTTAGAGAGCTATTTGAGTAGGTTCTAGACACTACATTGATGTATTGTGAAAACAAGAGTGGGATCCATCTGGCATAGAATCCCATATTCCATGATAAGTCCAAGCACATAGAGATTTGGTATCACTTCATTCGAGACATGGTGTAGAGAGGAGCCATTCAACTCCATCACATATCAACAGATGAGCATATTGCAGATATTGTCACCAATGCTTTACTAAAAGGAAAGTTCATGGCCTTTTGATATCAACTTGGAATGATGGATGTGCCCCTTCCTAATAAGTGGAATTTCTAACCAAGGAAACTAAGCCAACTCTTCCCCCTTGTTTGAGCTCCCAGGGTGATGGAATTGAGATAGAGGGATCCTAGGGTTGAGGGAACTCTGGACAATAGGGTCTCACCCCTATCTCTTACCCATAGGGTTGGAGTAGTATCTCACCCTATCTTCCTCTTTGCAGAGTATACCGCAGTTGGCATCATACCCACAAGTAGGGCTTGTTGGGATTGTCCCTCCCCATCTGGCCAATGGGTTGAAGATTCTTGGATGCGTGTGCTCCTTACCTCTTGGTAAGTCAGTTATCTCATACAAGTTAGGATTATGATTCAAGTTTTCTACCACATGGATATTAAGGATCATTGTTGGGAATATCAGTAGGGAATAGGATGGGTTGAGTAGTAACTCCCCTACATCACCTATTGCTCGATATGGGGTCGTAGTAGTATCTCCCCCATGAGATTCCAGGTAGTAACCCACTGACAGAGATTTTGGGTAGTAGCTTGATGGACAGAGGGTGGTATATTTTTCTCCCTGATGATTACTCTTCTTTAGATTTGAGAATGTTTTAGAAGATAGACTTGATCAGAGATGGGACATACGATGACAGAATGACATTTTGATAGATGGAAAGGTGGAATTTCCCTAGTTGAGAGGGAGTGTTAAAATATGAAATTGCGGTAAAATACCACCTTCGATATCTCATATGATGGAGATTATGATGGCATTGAATTTATCTTTTCGATAGGACAAACATTGACCAAAAGGTCACCTCGTTTGGACAAACAGAAGTTGGATTTTAAATTTATGTACCCTCATATGCACATTTGGACAAGTCGGCCTCAACGTCAAATAGACATTATTGGACATCCATGGAAGCCTATAAAAACAAGTTACCTAGAGCTAATTTGGACATCACCAACAAATAATATTCTTCTCTTCTCATTAATTGGTTCACACAGGTCTAAGGCAAGGTCAAAAGAAGAAGTTTACAAAGGTTTGAGATTTCAAGGTCTGAGGCTCACAACTAATCTAGGGTTTCTAGGCTAGAGTCACAGGCTTGTCACAGAGAAATTTCGGCTATATTCTATGGCACACAGGAATCAAGGGAGTGGTTGGGATCCTATAGTCACTCTCACAACCCCTCATGCATGCGACTGGGAGTTTGATCGAAGTTGACCATTGATTGAAGTTATCTACAACTGACTGAAGAATGAAAAAGTTGTCTGTGATATAATTTGACACATGAAACTTGTTTCTGAATTTTTTTGGGTTGTATTGTTGATGATATTGTATTGGGCTCATTGTACTCTCTGCTAAACATTTTATGACAATCTAATGGAAGAATAATTTCAAATCTAGTGTCTCTTGTCGATGTTCTGATTCTCTCCTTTGCCATTATATTTATTGTTCTATCTTCAATTATTGTTGATGAATGGAAATATTAATTGTAGTTGGAAACATTGCTAATTGAAGTGTGGAATGGGCTAAAGTAATTGATACAACATAAAACAATCTGAAAAATTAACACATCATAATGGAAAGCATTGGACTATTCAATACATATTCCCCCATGGCTATATTGATATTATGGTACTTCCCGAAGCAATCTATATTTCCTCCATTTGGAACCAACACTTGACACTTTAATGTTGGATATAGAAAGCAATTCAAATTCTTGGCTATGTTACAATGAATAAACTTATGGATACTAGCTTAATCAATTAGCACTATTACATTTTTTTCTTCTTGATATATCCTTCTATCTTGAGAGTTTGAGGAGAGGTAATTCATGCCAATACATTACAAGATATGCTTGGATTCATTTATTATTTTTCAAACCCTAGGGTTGGTTCTTGGTGTATGTATTCTTCTTTTGATGTTTCTTGTTCCTTTTCTTCCTCCTCTTCATAGTCATTGTAAAATAATTTATTCTCAACACAATTATGACCCTTAGTGTAATTTCTATCACAAATGTAACAAATACCTTTTGCTATTTTTCCTCAAGTTGTTGTGGTGTCAACCTTGTAGGTTATGGGAGGCTAGGGGTGGCAACACTTCCATCTTTATAGTTGGAAGTGGTAGACCTCCTTGCTGCCATAATTTTTCTTCCACCTTTTCTATACACCCTAAATGCATTCTCCAATGAATTAATTCTCATAGGTGAACCCCATGTTGAATGTTATCCTTTAAGGTCCCTATGAAGACATCAAACATATGATCATTTGGAATATTAGTTACCTTGGTATTCAATCTTATGAAATGCTCAACGTGCTCCTGAATTGAACCCTTTGTTTGAGATTTATTAATTGAATAAAGGAGGTATTACTCTTTGTATCCTCATAAAGTGATATGAATTCCTCCGTAAAAATTGTCCAAGTGACAAGTGATTTATGAGGAAAAAAATCATCAATAGCACACAAAATGATTGGGTTATAGATATAAAGACGTAATATGTACTTTTTTTATTTGTTTCACATCGTGTATATCAAAGAATTTCTCCATCTGTATTGTCCATGTTACCAGATCCTTGACATCAAACTTCCTCATATCAATCTTTGGAATATGGTTGGTCTTGATCCCACAGTTGGTGTCTCTAAAATCATGCTTCACATTCCTTTTGTTTCCATCATGAGTTTCATGGAATACCTTGTCACGATTAGGAAGAATTTTCTTTAGAAACTTTGTCAAACCATATTTCAAACCTTCCATGTAAAATTTTAAACCATCCATGTCCCATTTTATTTCTACTTTTAATTACTTCATTATCACTTCCATTCATCTTTGGTTTCTCTTTGTGGGAGTGAAATTTGTTGCACTTGATCCCATAATTATGATATATCATGTTGCATTTATTCCTCTTCATGTGTCATAATAGAGATTTATAAGGCCTTAAAGGGCGTATAATTTTTTATTTGGGTGGAATTTTGGAACCAAATAATGATATACATGCTTTTCTATACCCTTTGAATCACTTCAAACTGTTTTTCCAAACAAAAGTTATGCAAATTTTAAAATACACACCTTTTAAGAGCTTGACTTTGAACTTGTAGATCTAGTTGACCTTGAAAATGTTGAATATTTGTTATTTCGGCCTCCCTAGGTCTAAAATTTCTTCTAGATGTAGTTATCCATGTCCTCTTTCCAATGCCATAGTTCTGACCAAGGTTGGATTCTTCAAGGTAAGGTTATTCCAAAGCTCCCACAATGACTTTATTTTGGACTAGTTCAGTAGAGAAAACTTGTATGGGATGCCACATGTTACTGTTTCCACCTTCGACCCTAAACTGCACACTAGAAAAACTAAATTATGTGAAATTTCATCCACTTTTTATATATTTCAAATATGATCCTCGAAGTGAAATTTATGACAATTTTCCCCGAGACACTTGTTTGAGACTGAATTGTGGAATGCGCAGAAACCTTTAATTCCTTGGATCATATCTTTGCAAATATAGAGAAATAAGCTTTGAAATTGTAATCAGATTTTAATCAAGATATTTTCTCCACGTGGTAGAAATTTTGTCTTCTGAATATTCACAAACAAATAAAAATTGTCACAAAAATTCCACAATGATCTATTTGAAGGAACAAAACTGTAGGATCAAGAGCTCTGATACCAAATTTTATGTATCCAGATCAAAATAACATAGAAACATAAGAAAATATAGATCAAAGACTAAATAATAAGCCACTTTGAGGGGGAAATCTCCTTTTACATCACATAAATGAAAAATTATTGGATGATTCAAATGACAAGGCCTCCTTGGTATATATATGAGTCTAAAGGGTCAAAACATACTTAGGGCCTACATAACAATAATGACTTAAAGACACAAAAATAAAAAAATGGCCTTCTATGAGGTGCAAAAATGACAATACAAGGGATACACTGTGTTATAAGGACCTAATAATGGCCATCTTAGAAAATATATCAATGACCACAACCACACATTCATTACCATGTTTGGTAGAAGGAAGGCCAAACATATAGTCTATGGATATGGATTCCCAAGGCTAGCTAAAAGTAGGAAGAGGGGTGTACAAGCCTCGCTTCTTAATGATTGGCTTAACGGTAGCACAAAACACAGGATCCTATACATTTTCCAACATTGTGTCAATGTTTTGTCCAATTAAAATACTTCTATAGTACTACCATTGTCTTCTCCATACCGAAGTTCCATGCTACCCAATTGTAATGTGCCTCTCAAATTAGCTTGGAAAAGTCGCATGAAGGAAAACAAAGGTGTCCCAAGTAGCACAACAATTCATCTTGGAGGTGGAAGTCTAGAACTTTCTTTCCATCCATCAACATCTGGTATGTGGTGGCAAATTTTGGATCATTATTATATAAGTGCGGCCATCCATAGGTCTTGTGCCCACAAGAGTTGAGAACTATTCTTAGTGCCACACCCAAGGGTCAAATGAGGCAGTCTTTGATGTGATTGGTTCTAACCTTATTGTATTTAATGTTAAGATGGATTTTTTGTAGATATGTGTGCCATTTCTGATGGTGATCATCCTACAACTTCCCCTATGTTTTCATAACTTGAAGAGGTTGGTGATCCATATGAATGATCGTTTCCTTCACTCGAATATAATGTTTCCATTTTCGGCAATCCTGCATGATAAAATACATTTCCTTATCATAGGTGGGGTACCTTCGAACAATATCAAAGAGCTTCCCATTGTGATAGGCCATGGGATGCCCTTGCTGGGTGAGGATTGCACCTATAGAATAATAGGAGGCATTTGTATCAATATAAAACTGTTGTTATAGGTCTGGAAAGGTGAGGAATGGTGCAAATAAGAAGTAGTGTTTCAATTCAATAAATTCCTTCTGTTATGACTAAAACTAAAAAAACCTTTTCTTTTCCTCCACCCTTGGTAACATGACCTAAGGGCTAAGTGATATTAGAGAACCCCAACATGAATCTTTGATAGAAAGTAGCAAGGCCCAAGAAGATACGAAGCTATGTTAGAGTCGTAGGGGCTAGCGAATCCCGAATGACTTGGATCTTAGCTAGATCCACATGCATGTCTTTCTCAACAATTATGTATCCTAGATATTAGAAGTGGTCTGTGTCGAAGGAACATTTATCCAGGTTGGCACATATCTTGTGCTACTGAAGGGTTTAAAGGAACTGTCGAATATGTTGGAAGTGCTCTACCCAACTATTGTTGAAGATGATGATATCATATAGATATACAACCATGAATGAGTTAGTGAAAGGTTGCAATATGTCATCCATTAGCCTGATAAAAGTTATACTTGAATTCGGTCTTCCATACATCCATGGGTTCTATTGGAACTTGGTGATAGATGGAATTAAAATCAATATTGTTGAAGCACTTAACCCCCTTGAGCTTGTCAAGAAGGTAATTAATCTATGGGATTGGATATTTTTTTCTTGACTGTGTTTTTTTTCAATTCTTGATAATCAATGCAGAGTCTTCAGGTCCCAACTTCTTCTATACGATTATAATTGGGTTCCCACATGGCAAGGAACTTGGTCGAGTGTGTCATTTTTGTAGAAACGCCTAGATTTGTTGCTTGATTTCCTCATTTTGTAGAAGAGATTGGTGGTAGATTGGTCCATTAGGTAGAGGTGCACCAAGGATCATATTTATCAAATGCTTCACCTGACAGTGCAAAGGTACCTGCTTGGGTGAGGAGAAGATGTCCCTATCCTATTCCACAACCTTATCCACTTGCTTCTGCTGCATGGAGGAGCGCTTTCTAGAGGGCATGGATGTGGACACAATCTTCCCCTTACTTTGAGAACAAATCAAGAATAAAAACAAATTCTCAGTTTGGGAGATGAACTTACTGCATTGCCTAGGCAGAGACCAAATAAATGGTGGTAGGTAGGATTTCCTCTAGTATCTTGTATATTTTTCTTCCCAAATTGAATAATAAAAGTACAAGGTCTGGACTCATACATAACATGATTCTTACACAAGTAATTTTGGACTAATAAATAATCACAAACTTCAAGGGGCACAACATCACATAATACCTGGTTTGTGAAAGGCTTGGTGGTGTAGGGTAGGCAACACTACTGGCTGACCCAGAGATATCGCTCTTCGTGGAGCCACCCGATGATGTGGTTTTCTTGGCAAGCCCAAATGCTTAATGAACTATAATAATATGAGGATCCATTAACTCCCACTATCGACAATGAACTATAATGGAGCACCCTTTACCCACATCTATTAGTAGAAGAGGCGCTCATCCTCCTCTGGATCTTCAGGCTCACTTTTCTTAACCTTGGTGGTGGCAACAATGGCGTTAGGTTCAGCATCAATAATTTCCCCCCTTGTTAGGTTCTAGTTCAGAGTTGGAATATGTGCATGACTTTGAATATTTGAGATCAGATACCAGCGACTGCTTCGTGTGACATTCATTTTTTTTGTGAGTGGGGATCTTGTGGAACTCACACCAATTTCATGTTTCTTTCTTTGTCTTCCCATTTCTATTCTTTTCTTTCAGCTTCAACGGATTGTCTCGGGTCATTCCACCTTGCCTCTATCCTTTTGTTTATGATTTGGGGTTTCATTTCCTTTCTTGAGATTCGTCGATCCAAAGTCTCTCTTCTTTTGTTTAAATTTATGCTCAATATTTACATCGTATCAGTATTCTACACCAAGTGAGGAGATGTCCACGAACTCCATTTTTTCTTGGATTCATTTGTGCATACAATCACAATACTTGAGCACCAAATGTTGTTAAGAGTCCTTGATACCCAGCTTCATGTAAAGGGTATCAATTATATTCATGAATTTTGGCACTTATTGGTCCCTTTCCTGCCATAACGTGGTCCATTTTATGTACTTGTCTCCATAGCTCCAAACGAGGTAACATTGTTCCTTAACAACCTCTCAAAAACATTCCCAAGAGGGTGTGATTGAAAATAGTGAGGATTTCTCCTCTACCCTTTGCCCGCAGTATGTTTCCCACCAGTCCTTGACATAGGGGCAACCTTGAGGAGCAAAAATGTAATATTTTCACTGTCCGAAAAATTATGGACAAAGAAATATCCTTCTAGTAGATTTAACCTTTTTTCCAGAACATCTGTGTCTATCTAGCCTTAAAAAATAGGAATGTCAAAATTAACTTGTACCTTAAAGGGGTGGTGCCTCCGAAGTGATTTTTGGATGAAGATGTGTCACCCTTTGGTATATGTTGAAGGATCTGGGAAAATTATCCAAAATCTCGTTCGTTTGTCACTCGAGGGCTTCTTTAAATAATAATTTGATAGGATCTCCTCCTCCTCTATCTTTCTTTTCTTCCATCAAGGGAGGTCGTCGTGGTTGGAAAGGATGATTTTGCAAGCGCTTAACCAGTTTGAGTCCCAACTCCTTATACCCCGACCTCGATGGGGACATGTATAGAAAAATAGAGAAAGAGCAAACCCCTCTGATACCACTTATATAGATTTATGAAGGAATGAAATGAAATACAAATTTAAAATAGAAACAAAAAGATACGATGAAACTGAATTCTATTAATAAATAACAAATCCTGAAAACCGTTTACATGCATAATGAAAGCAAACTAGCTCGAGCAATGGTTGATTATCTTTGAGAAGATATGTGATGGTTACATGCCTTTTGAATTGTGTTACAATGAGGCTCAAAGGTCTTTTTATGATGAAGAAACAATGATAAACCCCAAACATCCAAAAACCTAAACCTAGGAGATGAAGCGCCAAAAGTTATGGGTCCCAATGGGGTTTAGTTCGAATGTCAACTTCTTGGGGTCATAACTTTGGCATATGATCTCCTTTTGGCATGCATGATAACCCATTAGAAATTTATATCCAAGGACAAAAACTTTTGCCGCATCATGTTTTCTTGTTTCCCCAAAAACTCCATTTAAGGCCTCAAAATGGCTTTCGAAGTTCAGGACCTCAAAACGGCTGAAATAGGAAATTGTGCCGAAAAATAGGAAACTAATAGGAAAAAGTGTGGGGGTCCAAGTGGAATAGTTGGGTGGCCACCAATATCCATCTGGATCAATGTGGTTGTCTTGACTACTTTTAATTCAACCCACTTGGTCAAATAATTAGTACACATAATGATGCACTTCTTCTGTCTTGATGGAGACGCAATAGGTGCAATAAGTCCATAGCCCATTTGTGAAAGGGATCTAATAATACTTGTACCATTAATGGAATTTAATTTATTTTGGTGGGATTTCCAATCCTCTCACATTCATCAAAATGGGAGCATATTGATGAGCATATTTCTGGAGGGTAGGCCAAAAATAACCAACCTACAAGATCTTGTAAGTTGTTCTATTAACTATAAATTTCCCTCTACCTGGCCCATCATGGAAGGCTTCTAATATATCATGTAATTCATCTTCTCTCACACATCTTCTACGAATTTGATCACATCCCAAATTGAACAAGAAACTTTCCACCCATGTGTAGGATGAGCTTTGTCTGATGATCTTGCATCACTCGCTATAGGATAGATGATGATGAAGCTTCATAATAGTCATAAAATTGGAAATGTTAGAAAACCAAGGAGTATATGAAAATACGAAAAAGAGATTCTCATCAAGAAAATGATCGTGCACTATCCCTTCATTTGTAGAAACTTTTAGTCTTGACAAGAAATATGCAACAACATTTTGCTTCCCAAGATTGTCAACTATTGTTAGATCAAATTATTGTAATAACAATATCCATATGATAATTCTAGCATTAGCATTGGGTTTATTCATTAAATACTTAATAGAATCATGATCACTGTGCACAAAAACTTCTTAGCTAGTAACATAATGATTAAGTTTACTGAGAGCATGAAGAATAACAAGAAATTCCTTCTTAGTTACTATATAGATCAATTCTATATTTGATAATTTTTTGCTTATAAAATAAATAACATAACGGATTTTATCTTGTTGTTGACAAAGCGCTACCCCTATTTCCTTATCGAAAGAATTAATGTGAATGTGAAAATGCAAGGTCAAGTGAGGACCTTTTAAGATAAGTTCTTGTGTGAGTTTTTCCTTAATACACTCAAATGCTTCTTGACATTTGGGTGACCAACAAAATTATAAATCCTTAACCAATAAAGAGAATAAAGGAGAATCAATGTTATTTATGTCCTTAATGTACCTCTTATAATACCTTGCATGGCAAAGGAAGCTTCTTACATCCTTTTGTTTTTGAGGAATAGGAAGGTGTCTAATGATGTTCACCTTATTTGGATCTACTTCACTTCCTTTTAGGGATAGGTAATGTACTAAGAAAATCTATTCACTCATAATAAGATGACATTTTTCATGACTCAATGAGAGATTCATTTCTCCACATCTTTAAAGAACCTTGTTAAGGTAGGTGAGAGCTTCCAAAAAGGCATTTCCATAAGGTGTAAAGCCATCCATATAAATCTCCATAATGTCATGAATAAGATATGATACTATGATAACCACAACTCTTTGAAATGTGGCAGGGGAATAACATAAGCTAAAGGGAATAAATTTATAATAAAATGTCCCCTAAAGACAAGTAAAAGTAGTTTTATCTTGATCCTTAGTATTGATCTATATTTGATGACACCTACTAAACACATCCAAAAATGTAAGGAACATTTTCCTTGTAAAACATCTAAGATTTGGTCAATAAAAAAAGAAGAAAGTAGTCATTTCTAGTTAATTTATTTAACTCCCTTTAATCCACACATATTCTCCATTTACCATTTACCATTTTTTTTAAATAACAATAACTCATAGTAATACCTATTTCTTGTAAAAAAAATTGGTTGGATAAACCCAACATCTAGAAGCGTTTGTAATTCCTTTTTGACAATGTATTTCAGTAAAAAAAAATAACGATCTCGAAACCCAAAAAAATAGGGGATTTCCTTAAATGATGGGTTCTCCATTTGGAGTCATGGTGATTTGGAAAAACCCCACTTTATAATAAATATGATGTCATTTCAACACATGTTTAAACAATGGTTGCCGTGATAGTAATATTTTAAATTTTCAGCATCATTTATAAGCATTTTTTTTGAAAAAGAGATATATCTTCCGTAGCTAGAGGCCTCAAGTGGAATAATTAATTTGGGATAGGAATAAATCGTGAATGATCCAAATATGGCCAAAAGAAATTTATTATTCACTGGGCGATTTGCACTTTCTTGGTGGACTTGTGCGGATCGAATATGGAGTAAATCCATGATCCAAAGAATAGTGGTGGTGCTATTTCGAAATGATTATTAAGGTTCAGCTGATGAAGATCAACAACGATTATAAATAGTGGACCCCTCCCTCCTGTGTGCTCAGCCCTTAATAGAGGAGGAGGGTAGGGGTCCGCTATTGATTGTTTTCCCAAATTAGCCTTTTCATACGTTGAGCAATATATTGTCGTCGGGCTTCTTCTTTCACTACTGAAGTGATTATTCACATTGTTTGCTTGACACCTTCGAAGCCGAAAACGGTCGGTTATCTTTGGAAGGTTATTTCTGATGTATTTCGCTTCTGAGTTTGAATTTGTTTTTACATGATCAATGCTGTCGAGATGCTGGGGAAAAGTAGCAGGGCTAGTGATGGACAGATGACAATGTGGATAATATGATCAGATATTTCATCATGAAAGTTGATGGCACTCCTGACAAATGTATGGATGTTTCGTTAGAGTCATCATCGACAACCCCACAGAGTCTGGATGCAACATAACTCTGAGCCCGGCTGAGCCTCTTAGTCTAAGCTTCAGGCAGGATTTTCGATTGGGAAGGCTTGCATGGGGTGCTACTCATCAGAGACGCAATGACATCACTCCTCTATTCCTATAACAACGTTAGCTTCCACTACAATACTCTCAGCATATTTATGCCTACGAACTCTACATCGCAGGGCTCTGTCCACGATGCTCTAGAAAAGGTTTTATAATTCAAGGGAGCTAATATAGGTGGAGGAAATACTGCTTAAGCCTTCCAAATGACCAAAAGGTGGAGGAAATACTAAGTGCCTTCCAAATAACCACCAACGAAGGAGATAAATTGTCCACTCATCCTACTTTTTCCAGTACATCATGCTTCTTCGTCTTCTTGTTAGCATGTCATTGGCATCCCCGCCAGTTATTTATGCTCATGCTCTCTATATACATTGTAGTAGCAGGTATATTACTGCATAACATATATGTTCATAGATGAATGACATAAGGATATAAGGGTAATTCCTAAGATTGACAAGTGTAGTTTCAGTGAAAGTTCCAAGATCAAAGTTTCAGGGGAAAACAAAGACAATATTTATTAGGAAATCTAGAGGTGAGTTATATTCGCATGGTATTATAGTAGTCATGCTAGATTTTAGACCAATTCATCACCCTTCATGCTAGAGAAGTGATTCCCTATAAATCTTATAGATCGTGCACAATAATCTTTGCAACTAATTTTGAATAAGCCGTGAATTTTGATTAGCAGGAGATGACTTGATGAATTTTTGGAATGCAATATATTCTTAATGTCTTTTTTCAAAGTTTTTAGAGTGGCTCAACAATTTTATTGCTTTGGAAGGCTTATTGATGAATTTTTGGGAGCCTTAGTATTGTTTGAAAGTCTTTTATTCCTGGGCTATCTTTCACTGCTTCATTATGGTAATCAAGCAAATCTTCAATGGGGCAAGAAGTCCATGATACTGAGAGGATATGTGATATATTATTTGCTATCTTCAGTGATTCATAATTAAATCCAGTTTGAGTTGGGACACTATAGGTTCTGTTATGGCTCTGCTTCCAAGGGATATGGCTGGAGTTTCAAAGAGAATGTTTGCAGAGAAAATTGCTGAATTTACAAAGAGTGAAATCACAGACTTTTTGGCTTCGTGACAACCTACTATCATTGGTAATTAGAAGATTGAATTTGCAAAGAAAAATATTTAATGGTCAAAAAATTAAAATCCTCTTTCTCAATACAATTTGTTACCACTATAAGCCAAAGCAAAGATGCACCAAGCAACTATTTGTGTGATCATAGCTTGAAGAGTTTGGAAAATAAATAGTTGAATTCTAAGTCTGGAGATTACATGTATACGAATAATTAATTTTTCCTGCAAAACATTTGAGAACACATCTACAGAAAAGTGAAGAATAAAGGCCACTAATGGGTAGAACACATGTCTTTGAACAATAACATGGGTGTGTATCCTCTTGGAATAAGATTAAGGCCAGTCTTAGAGCTAGTGTCAGTGAATAATTTGTAACTGGCTATTTTGTGTTGACTTTCTTGATTGATAACCTGACACAAAATCATATCATTTAACAGGGGTTAGTAGTTGCAATTGTCGATATCCTCTTAGGACTTTTATTTCAAAAAGGAATGTTACAGGGAAGAAGAGATTAACATTCTATGACTATTATGCAGACCTTCATTTCAAAAAGGAATGTTATATAGAAGAAAAGATTAAGATTCTATGACTATTATGCTATATTTGGAGCAGTTGAGGCAACAATCTAAGATGGTGGAGGAATAATCATTTACTCTTACTGGGACATTTTATCATTTTATTAACCTAATTATTTTCCAAGAAATTGGATAAGAATATCTCACACTAAACTATTTTTGGAAAATTCAACTCGTCAAAAACAATTACCAAGCATTTAGTAAATACAAACCAGAAGATCTTTTGTTATATCTTATATCACAGATAGTGAGATAGGTGTCAAAACTTACCTTCTTTGCTGGGCAGTTAATAGAATTTTAGGGAATAACTAAAAAACAACTTTAGATCAACAAGCAGTAAATTAAGTTCCAGATTTGAAATTAAGTTCCAGATTTGAGGAAACAAAATCAACGATCAAAGGATCAATTTTAGATTTGAAGGCAAATAATTTCTAAGGATTAGATCAACAAGCAGTAAATTAAGTTCCAGATTTGAAATTAAGTTACAGATTTGAGGGAACAAAATAAACTATCAAAGGATCTATTTTTAGATTTGGAGGCAAATAATTTTTCATTAATTCCATATTTCGAGTGACAAATCAAAGATTATCAAAGATTTCATTTATTGTTTAATTTATTAATAGAATTTGTTTCCAAGAAGATTGTGGTAGTTAGCTCATCATATCTTTCTTTATAGTTTTTAATTTTTATTGTAAAAGGGTTGGCTTTTGGGAACCCAAAGACCTGTATTTTTTTGTAAAGCATGATAGGTCTTTGTATTTTTTTTTGTAAAGCACGATAGTTTGAGAGTTTAATAAAAGGTTTTTAGTTTTAATTTATGATAGACTTTGTTCATTGTTTAAGTGATTTCTTAAGCTACATAATATTTTCCTCATGCATGTAAGATTGTGTGGATAATTCGAAAGGTTAGGCTAAGGATTAGCCTCCCTAAAATCCCCTAGAAAAATTATTTTCGATATTGTGTTAGACTAAATGAACTATTTGTTTGTATTAGTCACTATGAAATTTATAGAGTAATTCCTTATGTACAATTCCTATATGTACTCTTGTTAAGCTATTGAACGATCTTCTCTACGCCTTCTAATCTTATTAGCTAACATAAGTATTTAGTTTAAGTATTAGCTAACAATTTCTTCAGTTTTTTTCCCACATATTTTAAGCTTTGTTACTTTGTTATGGTTGAATGTCAATTAGATCGGAAAGGGAGGGTTTTATTTGTTAAAGTAGGGAACTGAAACCATACGAAACCACCTATCAAAAGACCTCTAAATATGGCCACTATGCTTAAAAGTCTATTGATCATTGCCATGAACAGTCATTAGCCTCGTAACATTTGAGTGAGACCCCTTTGGTTCAAGTACTATCTTGAACCTAAAGTAGGTTGAGTTGATTTCTTGGCACAACTTCCAACCAATAAAATGTCTTCAAGAAATAGATACAACATTTGCTACCATTATCGAAGTATGCAATAACAATGAGATCTTTCCCTAGGAGAATGATAATTTATTAGATCTATGCTTTAATGGTAAAAAATGATTAGACATGAGATAATAGTTTCATTTCTTTCACCTGGCGTCTCCACTTTGTTTGCCTGACGATTCCATGGGTTGAAAATTCCCCTGGTTCGAGATGTCAAAAGCATGTATTTCTACGTTACCTCAAGGCTCAGTAATGATTACGCTCAACAATATATGTTTCCTCCTCATAGAAAAAATCATAAATCTGATATTTCTATAGGGGATGGTTTCAGAGTTCTTCAACGAAGTATGTTTCAACATTATATTGCTTTGCAACTGTAAGTATAAGTTGCTCATGGAATTTTTCTTCATCTTGTATATCCTTTTCTTATTTTCAGTTGCATGCAAGGTGGTATTTCAAATAATCCACTCCTCACATGGTTAGATTGGAAATTTGATTACACTTGATAGTGTAGAATTTTAGTTTATTGGGTATGGTGTATGGTTGAATAAGTTTGTTTTCTAAGCATTCATTGTGTGGTAGATCAATTTTTTTTTTGTTTAAGCAATTTTGGTTTGCAGTATATGGATTGTTTCAGTTTGAGTAGGTTACAACTCTTAATTTTTCGTAGGGATATATTGTTATTTTCTTTGATAATTGCATTTCTTCATTAACACATTAAGTTCACCCCATAACATCATAACATTATTCATATGTACATCATTATTCAACAACATATATAACTATATAGAAAGAAAAATATCATCATCATCAATGCATCATAACATAAAGGAACAATAGAAGAAACACATCCACACATAGAGACCCCAGGATTGGTCTGAGACTAGGGAAAAGCCCACTATGGGTAAAACCATTTCAAATTATTATCATTATTAGATTGTCATTGAATGATTCAGAAAATGGGAGTACAATGATTCATATCTCCATCCATACAACTATCTAGCAAAAGCAACTGCACAATATACATGAAATGAACCCAATAATTCTTATACTCAAAATTTTGATTCTGAAGCCCATAATGAATTGTCCCTATCTACAGTCATCTGTTGAATATTGCAGTCACTGAATGAAACATTCAGACAACTAAAATTTCATCATTTAGGTATCGGTTACATGGAGGAGGCACCATGAGTGTGATTGGGAAGGTTATAGTTGCTCCCTGGAGCCTATAAGCCAACGACTGCAGTGTGCAACTAAGACTTAGAAACCCTAAATGTGAGTAGCACGGAGGACGAGTTGTGTGTGCGACTAAGATGCTTTGGTCGCACGGATGACCTAGCTAGCAAGTGGCTGTGGTCAATTTCTTCCTGTGTCATGCATGTGCTTGATACCAAAAACTCTAAAACAAAGATGTGAGCTTCAGACCCTCCAATTTCGTCTTCGAGTGAATCTATTGCTCCACAGACATGCCTCGGGCCTGTTCCAGCCAAAAACCAAGAAAGAGAATAGAAGAATGTCTCATGATGATGTCCAAATGAGGTTTAAGTCACTTGTATTTGTAGCCTTCCTAGGGTGTGCAATTTTTTTTAGGTTTGACCTTATCAAATATGCACATGTGGGATTTCTTCATAAGTACACTTTCCCTTATCCGATTTGAGTAATATTTAGGTCGATTTTGGTACTCTCTAAAAGAGGAATTTAATGCAATAATTATCTTCATCAAGTGAGCTTTCAAAAGTTGAATTTGATCATAGTTTCATATTTTAACATTGCGTCTCAACTAGGGAGAATTCCATCTGCATCATGTCATGTGTATCCTCTCAACAAATCATATCCAATCTCAAGTATCTCATCATTATGTATTGTCACTGATCATCTCAATTCATATCTTGCTTTCTCATCTCTTGATTGTCCCTGCTCATATGTTGAACAATCTCGAATATAAAATAAGAATAATTTGTCATCAAAGGGGAGCCTAAGCTACCACCCTCTATTCATTGGGGAGGTATTGATACAACCCAGAATATCTACCAGCAAGGATCACAATGCTACCACCTAGGAAACATTAGCATAGAGCCAAATATACGACTCGTATCATCATTAGAAAGCATATTATCAGGGAGCACATCTCAACCTAGAACCACATGAGGGAGCATATCTCAACCGAAAATCTCATGGGGAGCTAAAAATCTACGAACCCATATCAAATAGGTGATATAGTGGAGCTACTACTCAACCCATCCTATTGCCTACCGATATTACCAACAATGAGCCTCAAGAGTCATGTGGTAGAACACCTACATCATAATCTGAGCTTGGGTGAGATACCCGACTTACCAAAAGGTAAGGATCACATGCCCCCAAGCCTCCTCAACCTGTTGGCCAGACAGGGAGGGACAATTCTAACAAGCCCAACTTGTGGGTATGATGCCAACTGGGGTATACTCTACAAAGACTAAGATATGGGAGCTACTACTCCAACCCTATGGGTAAAATATAAGGGTGATACCCTATTGTCTAGAGATCCCTCAACCCCAAGAGCCCTCTATCTCAATTCCACACCCTAGGATCTCAAACGAGGGGGGAGGGTTGGCTTAGTGTCATCTATTAGTGATGCTCTTTATAGATAAACAATATATCATCGTGCTCATATCTGGTAATCAACATGTCTCAATAACATATATCTCCTGTTCATATATGACATCAAATCAAATATCATATTAGAACAAAAAATATATATATCACAAAAAGGATACGATAGTCATCCTCCCTCTCAAGGAGGTTCCAATCACAATCCTAATCTTGTCTTGTACAAAAACTTTGTTTTAATATATGAAGGTATCTCAGTCCCAACTATATATGGAATTCTCTGCCAATCAGATCCTCTCAATATTATCACAATGTATCCCTGTCATATTCATAACTTTCTCAAAATGCTTTCCAAAGAGATTCTTCATCCTACCTCATATCTAGCCATATTAGCAACCTCGTACTCAACCTTAGTTGTTCTTAAATATACGAATTTCTCATTCACAATATCATGCCGTATATCATACTCAGGTAGAAACCAAATGCGCTTCATCAATAATGATCCCAAGAAACATCAATAGATCCTTGCAATTACATATCATATTATGAATATCTAATACCAAAAATTGATTATCACATGCAAATATATTAAAGGGTGCTTGACGGAAACTCAATGTGTATGAAGCAGCTCAAACATGAATTGGTTCAGGTTCTATATGGACAGGCATTCAAATGGAATATCAATGCTTCAATCAACTGTCAGTTGCCAAGTCAGTTCAACAATATCTCTTCACAACTTCTTGAAATTCAATCAAAGTGTCCAAGGATTTATGAATTTCCATTTTCCAAAAATTCTTCAATAGCTTCATGATATAGATTTTCTCTTCAAGATGCCATGATTCTTCATTTCAAACTTCAGAGGCCATATCCCTTAGAGACTCATTACCCGTCAAGAATACACCGTCAACATATAAAACCAAAATAAAATTCATACCTTGGACCCCCTTTTGAATTAGAGGTTTGGATTGACACATATTCTTGGCTTCACCAGGTATCTGTCAATGTGGACATACCCGGCTCGGGGAGCTTGCTTCATATAATGCTTTTTGCAAACATAACACTTTACCAAACCAATATGCTCAACCTTACATAAATTAATATTATGCAATCAAATCCACTAAGTTATCTTATCAAAGTTTAGAAGGAAGATAAAAAATAATATCAAAATCATCAATATCACTGTATCAATTTTTTTTGGACCAAGTGACAGGTAGAGCTCTCATCCAAATATCAAGTTATGAATTTATCTATTATCATGCCAACGAATTTTCATTTACCAGGCAATATCAAACCAAACTTCATCAAGTCATCATCATGATCATAATATAAATCATTTCTATCACTAGATGCAA
The DNA here is from genome assembly GCA_031772625.1 of Pinus tabuliformis. Taxonomy (NCBI): domain Eukaryota; kingdom Viridiplantae; phylum Streptophyta; class Pinopsida; order Pinales; family Pinaceae; genus Pinus; species Pinus tabuliformis. The sequence goes on from CM062805.1 coordinate 841,722,932, forward strand.
ATACATACACCAAGGATAAATCATCGAGGTTCCATCCATTTATTGGAGATTACTTCATACTGAATCACAATTTTTATACTTCAACCATTGTGTTAAGGACAATGAGACCAATACAAAATCATTATCGAATATCGATATTAGTCATTAAAAGTTACTATGCCCACATAGCATTGTCATCAAGGAAAATCATGAGTCGTCAAATCAAATCATTAGTCATCAAGTCAAAAACCAAATTTTCTATCACAGTGCTCGATCTATAGCCCAAAACATATCTCAAAATCAATTCAAATTTATAAATCATTATCAAGCATCATGTCAAAGTTCTAAAACATCACCAATCATTCAAGCCAACTAAGTCAAGCCAATAGTTCAAATCTCATGAAATTTTTATCATACACTACCATACACTAACATCAATGATCAAATTGAAATAGCATACTCATATGCATATTCTGATCTCCTGCAAACATAATTTTAGTCAATACATTCATATTCTCTATAGTAAGACAGATATTCAAACTTCCATGCTCATAAAACTTTCTGATCTCTGCTCCATATCTGTAGGACTATCATATTGTAGGTGCATTCCTAATTTCATGCTTAAGGCTTCATTTTTGTGACCTACAGGCATAACCGAACCCATAGTCCTTCTTCCATGCAGCTGAGAGGCTACAATCACACCCTTAAGCTTGCTTATGTGCAACTAAGGCTTAGAGTAAGGGAAAACTCTCTTTTCTCAAATCAGAACTTTGCTACATACCAACAATATTAGATATATGTCTATTCAAGTCTGTAAATCATACTTCAATAGTAAATAATATACATATAATGAAATGACAATGGGAGTAAGAATCTTATGGAGAGATTCTCCTTCTGAATTCGAATCCGCTTCAATCATCTTCATTCATGCTATCATGCATTCGTAGATATGTTAGATCATAAATTTAGACTATATCATATATTTATCATGATCATATCATGTTAGCATCAACTAATTCCCCATTACATCATGACATCAATATTTCATCAAGGGTTAGTGTCAAATATCTAATAGGAGTATACTTCAAGAGTCATGATCACAACATTACTTCTTTGTCACATAACTCAATCCATCAAGTCAGGGAATTCAATTTTACCATATGCCATAATTACTAAACACATCAAAACATAACCATGGTCAACAAAAGATCTTGAATATCAATCTCAATGTTATACTTCTATCATCATGGTTGCCATGCTTTTCACAAAAATTATCAATATTGTCAAGTTACCATCTACAAGAATCAAGGTGCTAGCCTTATTTATGGGATAAAGATATTAAAAATGATAGATGTTAGCCAAACATCAAGTATACCACTATATCAAAGATCAATATTAAGTAGCTTCATATAATCAAGAATTTCATCATGTCTAGAAGCTAAGATACTTATTTACTACCAAGTGAACTATTTCATTATAAGAAACATGGGTCCAAATCACTTTCATATGCATGAACCATTGTGAAGGAGACATTCTCATCATACCTTAGGGCTTACCTTGTCATCAATATTGCAGCTAAAACATAACACCATACATACCTTGTAGTGCTTAGATACATGTGCATCTTCATAGCTAGTATCACTTTATCACCTTTTCATTAGGTGCATCTTTACTTTTTATTTCCAACACTAGTTCTTCTATTCTTGCACTATCTATGATCCTCAATAGGGATCCACTTATCAAAACTCATCAAGAGGTTAGAAGCATTCAAATACTAAAATATACAAGCAAGAAGCATAAGTAATAATCAAAACAATAATTAGATCCACAAGTCAAAAGTAAATATATAAAGGAGCATCATAAGTCAAAAAGTACTTATCTTCGATGAGAGGTGTTCATCTCCCTCTTAAACTAGCCTTCAAGAGCCATCACTATCTATTTTCCATATGATAATATTTACTTCATTATTTCAACCAACTTTATCAACAACCAAGACTAATAGAGACTATCCCTTCTAGGGCTTCATCAATTATGACACAAATGCTTGAGCATCTTCACATTGACCTTGCTAGGGTTTCTAGATTTCATATCTCAAATATTTGCCATAAACTAGGGTTTGTCTCAAACCCTTCTAATATTTGTTAAACCCTAATATACAAATTTCCTAGGATTTCCTTCAAACCTTAGAATTATTTTAGGTCTCCTCCATCCTCTTTTTCTTCCATCAACAGTGTCATCATAAGGGTGACTTCCATGACTTTTCTTCAGCCCAACTGTGAAACCATGTTAATTTTTCTTAGGGTATATTATTCTTTTCTTTGATAATTGCATTTATTCATTAAAACATTAATTTCACCCCATAACATCATAACCTTATTCATATTTACATCATTATTCAACAAAATATGCAACTATATCGAAAGAAGAATATCATCATCATCAATGCAGTAGAAAATAAAGGAATAATAGAAGAAAAACATTCACACATAGAGACACCAGGATTGGTTAGAGACCAAGGAAAAACCAAATATGGGGAAAACCATTTCAAATTCTTCTTCTTATTATATTGTCATTGAATGATTCAACAAAAGGGAGTACAATGATCCATATCTTCATCCATACAAATGTCCAACAAAAAGAACTACACAATATCCATGAAATGAACCCAACAATGGTTATACTCAAAATTATGATTCTGAAGCTGTAATGAACTGTCCCTATATACAATCATCTGCCGAATACTAGAGTCATTAAGCGAAATATTCTTTAAACCGAAATTTCATCATTTAGGTCTCATTCGCACGAAGGAGTCACGCGTACGACTCGGAAGGTTACAGTTTCTCCCTGGAGCCTATAAGCAAGCTACTGCAGTCTGCAAGTGAGACTTAGAAACCCTAGATGCCAGTCGCACGGAGGACTAGTTGTGCATGTGACTAAGATGCACTGGACGCATGGATGAGCCATCTACTGAGCAGCTACAGTTAGGTTATTCATATTTCATGTATGTAATTGAGGCCCAAAACCTTAAAGCAAAGATGCGAGCTTTAGACCGTGCAATTTCATCTTCGAGCAAACACATTCCTCCGCGGACGTGCCTCAGACCTATGCGAGCCAAAAACCAAGAAAAATAATAGAAGAATGTCTCATGATGATGTCCAAATGAGGTTGAGGTCACTTTTATTTATAGCCTTCCAAGTGTGTCCAATTTTCTTTAGGACTGACCTTATCGAATATGCACATGTGGGATTTTCTTCATAAGTACACTTTGCCTTATTCGATTTGAGTAATATTTAGGTAAATTTTGGTCCTCTCAAAAAGAGGAATTCAATGCAATCATTATCTCCATCAAGTGAGCTTTACAAAGTGGAATTTGATCACATTTGCATATTTTAACAACAACTTTCAGTTCATAGGTTGCAAGTTTACTAGTAAAGGCATAATTCATTAAAAGATTGGCATGACTCCATAGCCCAATGGATAAGGAACTAATGTTGATTCCTTTTCATTTTTACAATAGATTTGTTCATTCAAATATATCAATTAGGTTTTCAGTATTCTTCATTAGGTTGGTTTTACAGAATGTGCACATAATTTCAGAGTCATTTACAAAGCATTTAATTTCATGTGAATTGCTTTCAATAATGCGAGTCCATGGCCAAAGGATTCAAGGCACCTAGTCTACAAGTTATTTGCATCCCATAGGGGGAAACAATCCCTATTTTGAGCTTATGTTGTGACATTTTCTTGGCAAAATGATACAAAAAATGTTTTTGAGCTTTGCCACAAATCTGCCAGCTCTCTTGGGTATACCCAATGTGTTTATCATGTGTAAACGAGATCATATTGACTGATATACACTGTCAAGAGGATCCAATAGAAAATTTTGATTAAGTATACCCACAAGTAAATGATGTCAATGTAAAGTTTCTTATTCAAGATCATTCTTGATTATTAGCCCATCTTCTAGATCTGTAGATGTTCGAGAAGCTATAGTTTTTTAAAAAATACATGTTGAAAGCTCATGGAGGTACATCTAAAAAACTCTTGGGAGATGGATTAGGACTTAACGCCTGCAGACATCGACACTCAACTATATGAAGGCATTTATCATAAGCATATATCAAACAAAGGGAAATAAACTAAGAAATTAATAAATGAAATGGTCCATTTATAACTTTAATGGTTTGACTCAATCTAGTTTAGCTTTTGTGGCTATTTCCATGACAAGGATTGTAATTCTTAATTTTTCATATTCAACAATTTTGAATATTATGTTATAAATAACCATCTCGGAACCCAAAAAAAGAGGGGATTTCCTTTATTGATGGGTTCTCCATTTGGAGCCATGGCGATTTGGAAAAACCCCACTTTATAATAAATATGATTGCATTTCAACAAGTGTTTATACACTTGTTTCCGCGATATTAATATTTTTAAATTCTCAAAAGGAGATATATCATCCGCAGGTAGAGGCCTTAAGATAGAGGCCATTAATTTGGGACATGCATAATTTTGAACTTTACTACCTAGAAATAATGAATGGTCCAAATATCACCAAAATAAATTTATTCTTCGCTCAATGATTTGCACTTTCTTAATGGACTTCTTCAGATCCACTATGAAGTAAATCCATGATCCAAAGAATATTGGTGGTGCTATTCTAAAATGAATATTATAGTTAATATAGGTTCAATTGATGAAGATCAATGACTATTATAAATAGTGAACCCCCTCACATGATCGATGTTTAACAGGGAGGGGTCTGCTATTGATTGTTTTCCCAAATCAACCTTCATGCTACAAAACCCGATTCCCTATAAATATTATAGATTGTGTACAAAATTTCTTTGTAATTGATCTTGAATAAGTTGTGAATTTTGATTTGCAAGAGACAACTTATTAAATTTTTAGAAAGCAATATATTCTTAATATCTTTTGTCAAAGTTTATACATTCGCTAAGCAATTTTATTGCATTGGAAAGCTTATTAATGAATTTTTGGGAGCCTTAGTATTGTTTGAAATTCTTTTATCCCTGTGATATTTTCACTGCTTCATTCCAGTAATTAAGCAAATCTTCGGGCAATAACTCCACAATACTGAGAGGATATATGACCTATTATTTGCTATATTCAATGATTCATAGAAACTATAAGTTGTGTTATGGCTATGCTTCGAACGGATATGGTTAGAGTTTCAAAGAGAATTTTTGCAGAGAAAGTTATTGAATTTATAGAGAGTGACATCGGAAACTTGTTGGATTTGTGACAACCTACTATCGTTGGCCATTAGAAGACTAAATGTGCAAATAAAAATATACAATGATCAACGAGTTAAAGTCCTCTTTCTTAATAGCATTTGTTACCACCATAAACTGGAGAAAAGATGCATAAAGCACCTATTTTTGTGGTCATAGATTGAAGAGTTTGGGAAATATATAGTTGAATTCATAGTCTAGAGATTACATGTCTAAGGAGAATTAAATTTTCTTGCCAAACATTTGAGAACACATCTATAGAAAAGTTTAGAAGAAAGGACACTATAATTGGTATAACACATATATTTGAACAATAAAATGGGCGTGGATCCTCTTGGAATAAGGTTAAAGCCCGTCTCAAAGCTCGTGTCAGCTAATTATTTTGCACCTAGCTATTTTGTGTTGACTTTTTGGATCGATAACCTAGCACAAAATCATATCATGAAATAAGGCTAGTAGATGAAATTGTTGATATCCTCTGATGACTTTTATTTCGAAAAGGAATTTTATATAAGATTCTATGACTATTATTCTATATTTGGAGCAACTGAGGCAACAATATAAGATGGTGGAAGAATAATGTTTTACGCTTACTTGGAAAATTTATCATTGTATTAACCTATTGCTTTTCCAAGTAATTGGATGAGAGTATCTTACATTAAAAATTACTTTTAGAAATTTCAACCAGTAAAAAAGGATTACCAAGCATTTATTAAATACAAACTATAAGATATTTTTTTATATGACACCTAGTGAGATAGGTGTCATAACTTACCCTTTTTATGGGAAGTTAACATAATTTTAACGGATAACTACACAACAACTTCATATTTTTAGGGATCAAATCAATGAGCAATAAATTAAGTCCCATATTTGAGGGAACAAAATCAACAATGAAAGGATTAGTTTCGAGATTTGAAGGCAAAGAATTTTCATTAATTCCATATTTCTTGTGGAAAAACATAGATTACATTTAATGTTTAATTTAGTAATAGAATTTGTTTCCAAGAAGATAGTGGTATTTAGGGAATGATATTTTTCTATATGTTCTTTAATTTTTATCGTAAAAGGGTTGGACTTTGGGAATCCTAAGACTTGTATTTTTTGTAAAGCATGATATTTTTAGAGTTTAATTAAAGGCTTCCCGTTTTAATTTATGACAAACTTTGTTCATTTTGTAAGTGATTTCTTGCGTTACATAATATTTTCCTTGTGCAAGTAAGACTGTGTGGATAATTGAGAAAGGTTAGGCTAAGAATTAGCCTCCTTGAAATCCACTGGAAAAGTTACTTTCAATGTCAAATTATACGAAATGAATTTTTTGTTTGTATTAGTCACTCTACGATTTATAGATTGTTTCCTTCAATACAATTCCTAGTTGTAATCTTGTTAAGCCCTTGAAGGATCTTCTCTACGCCTTCTAATATTCTCAGTTGACATAGGTATTCAGTTTGAGTATAAGTGTTAGTTGATAGTTTCCTAAGTCTTATGACCACATCTTTTAAGCTTTAATACTTTGTCATTATTGAATTTCAACACTTTAATTTGATCTGAAAGGGGGGGTTTTATTTGTTTAAGTAGGGATTCAAAACCGTAAGAAACCACCTCTTCAAAGATCCCTAAATATGGTCATTGTGGTTAAAAGGATATTGTTCATTTCCTTGAATAGTCATAAGCCTCATAACATTTGAGGGAGCCCCCTATAGTTTAAGGGCCAGCTTGAGCCTAAAGCAGACTCAGTTAATTTATTGGCACAATTTCCAGCCAATAAATTGTCTTCAAGAAATATATACAACAAAAACTTCATTATGTTTCTTGCTACTAAGAGCTTTCTCAATAGTACAAATAATATGGAATGATGTAAGGATTGAATATTATTCTTCTTCCACTGAAGTAGTAAAATCTACTTCAACTAATGATTGAGTAGGTGTGTATAGTATAAATTATTTTTGAGACTACCTGTTAGTGATAGTTATATTACTATACCTATAGTTGATAGAGGCATATGTTGTAGAAAATTAAGGTCTCCCTATAATGAGTAGAAACCCATGAAACATGACCTTTGGTTGTAGGACTAGGGAATTATTATGATACCCCTAAGATTTAATAGATACCTTGACGTTTTCTATCATTTCCTTAGGTTCCATTATTAACCTATTAACAGATTGACGTATAGTGGTGGTTTTTCTCAAGTAGTCTTGGAGGTTGAGTTTCAAAATAATGTCCTTAGCCATAATGTTAATGGAAGATCCTCAATCAATTAAAGTAATTTGAACTACAATACATTAATGTGGAAATCTACGACTAGGTTACCTTGATCCAAAAACTTAGGAGCAATTTTCCTCCCAAACATTAGGTTGGCTAGTTGCTCTATAATATTTATTGTGGGGACATCCCTTTTTCTCCTTTTAGGCCTCTTAAGATATTTCTCATTGATAAATTTTTCATAGATAGATACATCTCTAATCTTGTAAGGGAGGTATCTTAATACATAAAATTTTCGATTCCCCTAAAAGTTCAATGCCTTATGGAGTATGTGTCTTTTGGAGATTAACCTCTGAAAGTAAGGTGATATTTTAGAAATTTATTGAGTGGTAGGTTCCTTCCTTTCCTATTCCATAGATTCTATTAAGGAGGATGAGGAGGATCATGCAGTGCCTTCCATGATCTAAGGTTGATCTCTTAAAAATTTTGGGAATAAGTTTGATAAGCAGTCTCATTATTATACATAGGTTTGGCCTATTTATTATTGGGGTTAGGATTAGGTTGAGTAGGAAGTTAAAATTATCTTGGTGGCATAACATTTTGAGTCATGCTAGCTTGTTAAGGAGGAGGAAGTATTAAAGTTGGTGGTTGAGCCACTGGAGGTCTTCATCTTTGTGAAGGATTACTCCATTGAGGATTCGGGTTTCAAAATTGTAGGTAAAGGGTTAATATTCTTATTTGAGTACTTCAATTGAGTAGGCATGGTCTAAGGTGGACAATTAGGTGGGCACTAATACTAGGGTTGGAATTATAAATTATAACTATTGAAATAAAGTGAAGGATTGTAGTTCATACCTTTCCTATACGGTTTTGGTGCTACTAGCCTCTTTTGGTTGATGAAGAATATTGATTCCATGCTCCTTTCCGTTCCTTCGTAAACAACCTACGGATTTGGTAATGAAGGTAATTTTTTGTAGGATGTTGTTATTTGCATACTGAACATATATCTACTTTGTGAAGCGGGCACTCATTTTGAGGGTGTGTTTATGAGCATTTTGGACAAAATATTGTGAATACCCTTTCTACCTTTCATGTTTCATCTTGACCTACAATGTATCCATCTTCATGGATAACGAGTGCAAAATATATATTTTCATATATTATTCTACATTACTCCTATATCATTTTTTAAGCACATAGGAGAAAGGAGATGGACCCATACACCTAAAATATATACCTTTGTTTTTGCTTTCTTTGGAATGGTTCTTGAAAATTTGTTTTATATTTGCATAGTCTAGCTAATAGATGTCTCCATTAGCCTAGAGTTTTAAGTATTTCTATCAAGTATTCCCTCAACCCTCTCAACAAGACAAGTTTTATAGAGTATTCATCCACGATACAGTTATGTGACCTCTTGTAGCTGATTTGTAATATTTATTTAAAATCCTCTAAGGATTCATTATCTCCTTGGGCCATCCTAAATATTTTATCTCATTGAGAATTTTTTTCAGAAGAATGGATCTTAAGACCAATCAAACATATTGCATCAAGATAGTTAATATTTAAAAGAAATTTGAGATGATCTATTTGAAATCCTAATAAAACAAGAAGTGGTCATTAAACCTTTATATGATTACATTGAATATTGGCTCAAATATACTCTATAAAAGGTAACAAATTCAATATGACTTATCGCCATTTATGATGGTTAGGTCTTAAACACATCCAATATTTAAATTGAAGGAGTATTCAACACACAAAGGGACTTATTTTCCATCACTATAAGTAAACTATCTAAGTTTGGTTCCCTGCCTTCCTTCTTCTCTCTTCGTAATCATTCAACCTTCCTACCTTTGAAGTTTTCCAAGCATCAAGGTTGATTCCTAATTGTAATTTGTTTTCTCTTCTCGAAATTTTTCTTTTTATATGGTTCATGGGAGCACCACCCTATATTTAAATGAAAAAATGCATTTTAACTTCTCAAATATTATAAACTCTTATTTGAGAATCTGTATATTTTTCCAAAAAAAGGTTCCTCGATGAACTACCAAGGGTTCATGTTTAACGCAATCCTTTGACTTTGTGTCTTAAGCTTAAGATTGCAAGGATGTAACTCTTTTCATTGCCATGATTCTATACACAATTATATTTTATATTTATTTGTAAATGCATTCCATGATTACTTTTGTCTATCTAAAGCTATGATTTTCACCTATAGTTGTGCTAGAAATTGATGATATTCAATTTTATTCATGTTCGTATGAATGTTAGACCCTATTATTGTGAACCTCCAAAGCCCAGCCCCATCTACAGCCCTTTATTTCCTAGATTTTATTTAATTTGATGTTCTTTGTTAAAGAGGAGTGCCACCTCTATAAAAATGAGTGGGAAAAAAATATTCCCTCAAATGTTATCTTTGATATTTGATCATTATCAACATTTATTGATGATCATATTGGGATAAAGTGAATACTAATTTCAAAGACCAGTAAAATTTATATTACACATCAAAATCTAACTCAACCTCAACTTCCAAATGGACTTGAAGATCAAAAGGGTGTGTTCCATTAGTTATATGACATTCTTATAATCTGCATGGAATAAACAAGAAATTCAACAATCTTGGCAAGTTCTTGTCTGAAAAGAAAGATTTATTGAGTTACATAGAGAAAGACTTGGAAAAATGCAAATAAAAAGAAAACTAAGCTCAATATTGGATTCTTTATATACTTTTAGAGAGGACCAATGACAAGAAGTAAATGGAGAATTTTTGAGACAATTCAAAAAAATCAATTTTTCTAATTGATTTTTCTAAGCAATTTTTACAAAGAAGGGAGATATGATGGGAGGTTAAGAAGAATTAGAAAATGGGGAAAAGATAAATGAAGGAGGAGTGAATAAAGGAAATGAACGAATAAATAATAGATGAATACAAATATCTATCCCACCTGATCTTAGAGGAGAGATGCATCCTTTTCTAGTTCATCCTGGAGTTCTTCCAATATTTAGTGGTGATGCTATTATGGATCCAAAGAAACACCGTGATCAATTTTTGACTATATGTGACATTCACTTGATACAACATGATGATGTTATGGTTAGAGTATTTTTAAAGAATTTAGTTGGGTCGTCATAATATTATTATCTTCACTGTATCCTAGAAAAAAATACTCTTTTGATCATATGGAGGAACTTTTTATGTCAAGATATGCCCAAACAATTGCATATCACACATTGCTTACAAATTTACTAAAATATATCTTGAGAAAATTGAGAGGATTAAGGATTTTAATATTCATTTCTTTCATACATTACACCAAATTCCTAAGAATAAATGTATGAATAACCTAGTGATATTTGGATGTTAGCTTAATAACATGCTCTCAAATGTGAAATATGATATGAGATCTTCTTAGATTTTTTCATTTCAAGAAATAAGAAGAAAATGAACCAAGATGGAGGAGGATATGTTTGAAAATAACAATGAACTAGAAATTATCCTTAGATGTGTGCAAATACAAGTATTTATACTAGTGGTATTTTCTCAACCTTTTTCTTCATCAAAACTAGTATAAGAACAAGGAGTTGGAAGAGGCAATTTCGAGGAAAACCTCCAAATTTAAGAAACTTCATGGAGGAAGTTTCAAGAATGAAATAAGTGGAAAAATTTATGTAACTTAATCAAACTCTATGAAAAATGCAAATTGAAATTACTTGTTTCAAAATAAATGTTCACGATCATTGCTAGTGAGAATTTAGGGGATAATTTTTTCCCATGGGATAGTTTTACATACTTTCTCCCAAAAAAAGATTCACAAATTTCCAAATTTTCTAAACATTATTTCCCCAAATTATATAGGATAAAAAAATTTTATTTTAAAAATCATCAAAAGTTTATAGAAATTTATATAAAATCCTTAGAAATTTGAATATTTTTACAAAAATATTGCAACATTTTATGATTTACATATTAAGGGCTAGTAAGATTTGCTGAGGTTTCTTCATTTTAAAACAAATGTCCATTCTTAATATTTTCCTTGATCATTTTCCCATGATGAAAGGAAAATGATGTCATACCCATGAGAATTAGGAGAGAGAAATGAAATACCTAAAGAGCATAAACCAAGTGCACCTTAGGTACCAAATATAAATGCAAAATAATAGAGGAAGTGTGATGTATTTGAAGAAATTCCCGAATATTTAAAAATTATGACAAGTAAAAATATTTAAGAATCTCATATCTTAGAACCAATGCAATCTAAAGAACATATGTAAACCTTCATTTAAGAATATTTTTCTGGACAAGAAAATTTAGTTCATACAAGAGCTCAAACTAATAAATTCAAACCAAGGAATAACGATAACAAAGGGAAAACAATCAATAATGGCTCTCAATAAACTACCTAACAAGCCAATCGAAGTTCAAAAAAATATCAGGTAGATACGACATCAAAGATGTTTTATATTATAGAGGATGAGCCTATGAAGTTGCAAATTACCCTTTCTTTTCTTAAGGTAATCAAGATACCCCAATAAAGAGAGAACTTGTTAAAATTTTTGGAGAATATAAGTCTGTCAAGTTTAAGAATATAAGAAACCTTAGTTGGTGGTCAACAAAGACTAATTTATTTTCCAGTAAAAGTCATACTTTTTATATTTTTCTGTTGAAAATAGCAACAAGAAATTCTAAAATTAACATTGCTAAAGATAGCATTTCAGGATATATTCCAATTTTAATTTTTCCTTGAATTAAAATTGAGAATTAGAATTTGAATTTAGTCTCACCAGCTGTTTGAAAAATAATTAGTTAATTCATCTTGATTTAATTAGTTGGAGAAATTCAAACATGAAGTCTTTGTGATGTCATGCAATAGTTATCCTTTTGATTGAGGAAGTTATCCCTTAATTAAGGAGATATGGATGAGTTGTATTTGAGTTGTAATTCGTTAAATCAGTTAACTCAGTTAAGTCTAGTTAAATTAGTTCCAACTAGTTTGAAGAACTAATTGTGAGTTCAGTCAATTAATGCATGCATGCATGCAACTAGTGTACTCCAGATAACTGAATATTCTCTCATAAATAACTCATGCATGTTAGTTCAAACAAAGACCCAGTTGAGATTAAAGGTAGTGACAGTGTATTATCAGTTGCAAGAATTTTCCTCTCAGAAAATCTCTTGCACGCAAAAATAATTCATTCCTTGAGGATTGTGCAGTTTTACAGTGTGTAAGAGCAGTGTTCCACTTGGTTCAAGGTGAATCATCCAAGAGGAACAATGCAAGGAAATAGGAGGCTTGAAGGACAGAGGAGAAGGCATATGTGTTGTCTATTCTGTCTATGAGCAGCAGTGAGGGATTGTACTAAGAGCTGGATAGTTGTGAGAGCTAAAGCTTTGTGTAATCCTGAGATATTTCCACTTGTATGATAATATAGATAACGGGGTTTTTAGCTAGGGCTTTCCCCATAGTATTCTTCTGTGTTTCATGTGTGATTGTTTCTTCTTCTCTATTATATGTGTTCTTTTTTATCTTTCTCAAATAGATTAAGCTTCCGCAAGTTTGATTGTAGAAGTAAATTAAGTATTTTGCTTTAGTACATTGCATAATCAGATTAATCTACAGTGAGAATTTATACATGGTATCAGAGCAAAGGTGATCAGAGTTGTGGACAACATATTGAGAAGGGAAAAGTTCGAAGTTCGAAGTTCTTGATTACAGGTACAAAATCGATTTCTTATCACACCTCAAAGTTCACCAATGGTGTTCAATGGCATGAGACTCGAGTATGACCTAGATGGCAACTCAAATTACATAGCATGGAAAGATGGCATGGAAGCGGTATTAAAAGACAATGGTTTGAAGGATTTCATTGATCAAGAAATCCCCAAGCCAACAACAGCTAATGCCTAAGAATTGGCAGGATGGAAGAAGTGTGTGGCAAAGGCGAGGAGGATTCTTCTGGAGGGAGTTCGAGACCATATTTCCTTGAGTCTCCATGGGAAGGAGACTCCGTTTTCAATGTGGAAGAAATTTAAGGACCTATATCAGAGCAGCAACGACTAGAGGAAGCTGGTGCTCAAGGAAAAGCTTTGGAAAATCAAGTGTGAAAAGGGTGACACTATTTCTACATATTTGAACAAGCTCACCACTTGCAGAGATGAGCTTGGGAGTGTAGGAATAACGGGAGCTGATGATGATATGGTGAGCCTTGCTCTCTTCGGTCTTCCGAAGAGCTAGAATAGCTACCAAGACTTAGTGAATGGAAGGGAGAAACTATCGGATTGGGAACGACTATGGTCGGATCTGATGCAGGAGGAGATCAGGAGGAGCACCAGAGATGGTTCTTCATCTAAGCATGATGATGAAGAAAATCTAGCCCTAGCAAGTAAGGCAACAAAAGGGAAAGGGAAGGCTTCCCATTCCAAATCGAGTTCTTCCCATGGAGGGAAGAAGATTGAAAAATCTAAACTGAGATGCTTTAATTATCATGAGTTGGGCCATTATGCAACAAATTGTCCATTGAAGAAATCCAAGAAGGGATCCTCAAAAGGATCAGAAGGTGAGGCACTAGCCTCTCAGTTCGAATTGGATTTTACCCTCATCGCATGCATGGTTTCATCGATGGTGGGTTATGTTTGGTACCTGGATAGTGGAGCCTCATTCCACATGACCGACGATAAGAGTTTATTCAGTACCTTGGAGGAGAAAGACCTCAAGATGCACATAGAGATGGGTGATGATGGAAAGTACCGTGTTTCAGGTGAAGGTATAGTTGTTTTTCAGAGGGAGCATGGAGCTCCTCTCACCCTAACTGATGTAAAGTATGTGCCTAGACTGAAGAAGAACTTGGTATCGGTCACGATGTTGGAAGACAAAGGCTATGATGTAGTCTTCAGTAAAGGAAAGGCGTTCCTGAGACACATAGCCATGGGTTAGACCAAGAGGATTGGGATTCGAGTGAAGAATCTCTACAAGCTGGAGGTAGATGACTGTGTTGCATTGAGTTTGAAAGTAGAATTGGTGGAAAGCCAAGAAATTGGAAAGTTATGGCATAGACATTTGGGCCACTTGCATCATGGGACCTTAGAGATAATGCAACAGATTTCTACCGGACTTCCCAAAGGTAAACTTGAGCAAGTAGACACATGCAAAGGTTGCACCTTGGGAAAGTACACCAAGTCTTCCTTTCATGATTGAGACAGTTGAGCTGAAGCAATCTTAGAGCGAGTTCATACAGATGTGTGTGGACCATTCTCGACAACCTCCACCACAAAACAAAGGTATTATGTGATTTTCATTGATGATTTTTCTCATCAATGTTGGATCTATTTCCTGCAAAAGAAGGATTAAACCTTTTCAAAGTTTTGTGAGTTCAAAGCTTTGGTTGAGAAAGAATCAAGGAAGAATATTAGGGCCTTGAGAAGAAACAATGGTGGAGAGTATGTCTCTCAAGAGTTTAAGGACTTCTATGCAATGAAAGGAATTAAACGGGAGTTGATGGCACCTAATAACCCACAACAGAATGGGGTGGCTAAGAGGAAGAACATAACGATTGTGGGGGCAGCTTGGGCGATGTTGCATGACCAAGGCCTACCGCTTCATTTGTGGGCTGAGGCATGCAACACAACAGTCTATTTGTAGAATAGAAGCTCGCATCGCATTCTTGGGATGAAGACACCATAGGAAGCTTTCTCCTGGAAGAGACCAGATGTGGGTCACTTTAGGATCTTTGGCTCATCGGTATATTTCCATGTGACCAAGGATGCCCGAAAGAAACTTGAGCCGATAGTAGAGTTGGGGATACTTATGGGGTACACTGATACACCCCACAACTATCGGGTGTATTTGCCTACCAGTCAGAAGATAGTGGTTCACAGAGATCTTAATTTTGATGAGCAAAAGGCCATGCGAGTTTCCCTTGAGAGGGAGCTCCAACTACAAGCTGTGGAGGAACTTTTGGTTCCAAAGGAGGAGGAGCCTCAGATTGATGCGGAGCAGTCGCATGCAGAGGTTCAAGGAGTGGAGACATCCACTCAAGCAGAGTCTTCCAGAGATGGGCGGAAGTCCATGAGAGAAGCTGACAGATTGTTGTTGGATGTGAGAGAGAATGTGGGAGAACCATCTTCTCAGTGCAAACAAAGGAGGTCACCTAATAGGTACACTGGATGCATGGCCCTTGTTTGGACCGAGCCATCTTCCTTTGAGGAAGCAGTGCAACAGCTGATTTGGGTTGATGCTATGGTGGAGAAGTATTACTCCATAGTTCAGAACAGTGTTTGGGATGTGGTTCCAAGACTGGAGAACAAGTCAGTTGTGAGTTCCCGTTGGCTTTACAAGTTAAAGCAAGCTGCTGAGGGTAGTGTGGAGAAACATAAGGCAAGATTTGTTGCCCGTGGTTTCTCACAGGTTGAGGGGATCGACTATGATGAGACTTTTGCTCATGTAGCAAGGTACTCATCTATCATATCGATGTTGGCACTATCAGCGCAGATGGGTTGGAAGATCCATCAGATGGATGTGCAGACTGCATTTCTCAATGGCAAGATTGAGGAAGAGGAGTACATAGAGCAGCCAGAAGGTTTTGATACCTTTAATCATGAGTCGCATGTGTTCCGACTCAAGAGAGCCTTGTACGGGCTGAAGCAAGCACCTTGTGCTTGGTACACCAGGATCGACAACTACTTCAACGGGTTGGCCTTCACAAAGAGTGAAGCGGATGCGAACTTGTACCACATCATGGTGGAAGGTAAGAAGTTGATCATTGTTCTTTATGTTGATGATATGATATTGACAGGTGATGATCAGTTGATCATGTCTTGCAAGGAGGACCTTGCAAGAGAATTCGAGATGAAAGACATGGGTCTCATGCACTACTTTCTAGGCATGGAAGTGTGGCAGAAGGATGGGGAAGTGTTTGTGTCTCAAGGAAATTATGCCAATGAGATACTCAGGAGATTCCACATGGAGAAGTGCAAGCCCATGCAGACTCCTCTAGCAGGTAACTAGAGGAAGGAGGATGCTACTTTAGGAGAAGTAGTAGAAGCTACTGTGTATCGACAACTTGTGGGTTCATTGATGTACTTAGTGAACACATGACCAGATTTGTGCTATGCGGTGAACCAGCTGAGTCAAGCTATGGTTCAGCCTACCATGCTGTTTTGGAAGGTGGCTAAGCGTGTTTTGAGATACCTCAGAGGTACATCTCAGTATGGATTATGGTATAAATGGTGAGAGGGAGTGAAGCTTCAGGGCTTCACAGATGCAGATTAGGCAGGGAGTCCATCAGATCAGAAGAGCACATCAAGACGAATTTTCAACCTTGGTTCAGATGTAGTTTCTTGGTACAACAGGAAATAGAGGTCAGTTTCACTCAGCTCAGCAAAGGCTAAATACATGGCTACAAGTTAGGCAGCATGTTAGGCCATTTGGATGCGGAAAATTCTAGTTGGTTTGTTTGATCAGAGGATGGATCCAATCGTGATATATTGTGATAATCAGAGTTGTATCAAACTCTCTAAGAATCCAGTATTTCTTGACAGGTCCAAGCATATCGACATTTGGTATCATCATCTCAGAGATTGTGTGGTGAGGAGGATCATGTTGTTGTAGTATATTTTGACCAAGGAGCAAGATGTTGACATTTTGACTAAGGCATTGTCAAAGTGTAAATTCAAGTTCCATAGAGACAGGATCGGGGTGGCTGATAATCCCTTTCTTGTTGACAGGGAGTGTTGAAAATAGCAACAAGAAATGCTAAAAATAGCATTGCTAAAGATATCATTTCAGGATATATTCCAATTTTAATTTGTCCTTGAATTAAAATTGAGAATTAAAATTCGAATTCAGTCTCACTAGTTGTTTGAAAAATAATTAATTAATTCATCTTGAGTTAATTAGTTGGAGAAATTCAAACATGAAGTCTTTGTGAAGTCATGCAACAGTTTTCTTTTGATTGAGGAAGTTATCCATTAATTAGGGAGATAAGGATGAGTTGTAATTAATTAGCTCAGTTAAGTTAACTGAGTTAACTCTAGTTAATTAGTTCCAAATAGTTTGAGGAACTAATTGTGAGTTTAGTCAGTTAATGCATGCATGCATGCAACTAGTGTACTCCAGATAACTTAATATTCTCTCATAAATAAATCATGCATGTCAGTTCAGACAAAGACCCAATCGAGATGAAAGGCAGGGACAGTGTACTATCAGTTACAAGAATTTTCCTATGATAAAATCTCTTGCATGTAGAAGGAATTCATTCCTTGGGGATTGCACATTTTTACAGTGTGTAAGAGGAGTGTTCCACTTGGTTGAAGGTGAATCATCCCAAAGGAACAACGCAAGGAAATAGGAGGCTTGGAGGAAAAAGGAGAAGGCATATGTGTTGTCTATTCTGTCTATGAGCAGCAGTGAGGGATTGTAGTGAGAGCTGGATAGCTGTGAGAGCTAAAACTTTGTGTAATCCTGGGATATTTCCACTTGTATGATAATACAGATAGTGGGGTTTTTAGCTGAGGCTTTCCCAAGAGTATTCTTCTGTGTTTCATGTGTGATTGTTTCTTCTTCTCTATTATATGTGTTTTGTTTCATCTTGCTCAAATAGATTAATCTTCTGCAAGTTTGATTATAGAAGTAGATTAAGTATTTTTATTTAGTACATTGCATAATAAGATTAATCTACAGTGAAAATTTCTACATTCTCTAAAAAATTCATGATTTTATTCTTCAAAATTACATGGTCAATAATAGAGCCACAAGTAATAGCATGTCTTTTCCAATATTGGAATCTTTAGGGTTAGAATGCACTAAATATTATGAAGTTAGAGAAAATATTTATGCTATTGATTCAAGAAAGGTCCTAGAATAAAATACTTTTGTGTAGGGCTAAGTTTGGGACCACATATTACTACAATATTCACTATAATTGTTGTGAATATTCCACTTGTGCGTGGAGTTGTTCTTGGACATGATTGGTGTTCTATGATTGGAGGCTACATCATGAATTATGGAAGTTATATGATGCTACCAAACAAAGATATAACCCTTGTTATAATCCAAAGGGAATAGAGGAAACCCATTTATTTTATGAAAAATGAACTTAAAGTTATTCAAAATTAAATAGCTCTAGGAATTGGAATATTCTATGGTTATTAACAAACTAAATATTATGAGTCAAATATTTTCCAAGTTTTTTTGGAGAATTTCATTTGATGGTGCTTGTTGGAATTCTACAATTTAAGTTGGTATTTTATTTCAAATTCCAAATTCTCAAGTTCCTCCTTATGCTTTGATACTGGAGTTTCCCTATACAAGTAATGAGGTAAAATATTAGGCATTAACTCACGGGTTAATTCTTACCATCCAAATGCATATAAAATATTTAATTGTGAAAGGATATTTTGAATTAATCATTAATCAAATCAAGAAAAAGTACAAGATTAAGAAAGAGTAACTCAAGTGCTAGCACGCAAGAGTTTGGGATATTATTCAAAATTTCAACTCTTTTTAATATAATATTTGTTCCACATGAGAAAAATCAAATCGTTTACCCCTTAGCAGTAGCAAATATTCTTTTTAATATAGATGGCTCCATGGCCCAAAATCATTTTCATATTGGAAGATTTTGTTTCCCATTAGTACCTAACAATAAGGATTATTGTCAAGTATTTGAAAATGATGAACATGTTAAAATATTCATCTCTCATTAGGACACTTGATTTTGAAGATTATGAAGAATATGCAAACAATACAGATTCATCCTTGACTAAAGATGGAAAGAAGCCCTCTCTTCCAAAAAGATACATGCTTTTAGAATTTTTATTTAAAAGTAATGATAAATCACATAAAGAGAACCCTAAAAAAGAACACTCTTTAAAGAAAGTTCAAGAAACTCAAAAAATCAACATTGGTACAATTGAAAACCCAAGTATATAAGCCTAGGAACTAATTGCATACACACAAAAAATTCAACAATATTTAATTTATTCAAAGTGTTTCAAGATTTTTTTGTGTGGACAAATTATGATTTGAAAGAATATGACAAGTGCATTTTTAGCATACAATACCACAAAAAGAAGGTACAAATTATTTCAAGCCAAAGGAAAGAATCATAAACCCAAAGTTTAACCACTAGCCAAGATAGAAATTGAGAAGATTGAAAAGGTCGGTATTCTTTTCAGCAAGGTATTCTCAGTGGATTTATAATTTAGTGGTAGTAAGAAAGAAGAATGAGGAAATCCATTTTTGCATTGATTTTTGAGATCTTAATAAATAATATGTGAAACAAAATTATTCACTTTCAAATATGGATATCTCCTCCAACAAGTTATTGGTTTTGCATTAATATCAATGCTTGATAGATTCTTGGGATATAACTAGGTGTTGGTTGCCAAATATGATAGGAGGAGCAAGAATGATTTTGTAACACCATGGGGAACATTCACATATGCAAGGGTTCCCTTCGGCTTGAATAATGTTAGAGCTACATTGCCATATATCATGCATTTAAAGCCATGATACCAAGTTTATGGAAGATTACCTAGATGGTATTACTATTAATTCAAAACTAAGAGAACACCATATCAAACATCTAAGACAAGCATTTCAATGTTGTATATTGTATGGAAGATATCTTAATCCAAGGAAATGTTTGTTTAGGGTATCATAAATAAATATTTTCAGCCACATTAAAAGTAAAGAAGGGATTCATATTGATTCAGATATAATTAAAGCCATAAATGATTTAATCCCCCAACTTCTCTAAAGGTTGTAGAATATTTTTTTGTGATTTTTTTTTCAAAGATTTACACTAGGTTATCCTTCAATAGTAAAGTTCATAAATATATTATTGATGAAATGTGATTTTTTTCAATGGACTTCAGAAACACATATAGATATCACAAATATCAAACAAAAAATTATAAGAACCCTAATACTAACAAGTCCATATTTGAGGATATTCATACTCTACTCCTTTGCTTCATAGGGTTATTATCATTGGTTATTATTGGATGACACTATCTAGAGATTCTTATGTAATGATCATAAAATGTGTTCCCTACTAGAAATACTGAGGAAAAATGAAGAAAAGAGATATTCCATTAAGCCAATTTCATAAAAAATCCCATTCTCACTATGGGGATTAGATGTTGTTATTCCATCAATAAAGAATCCAATAAAGGTCATTCATATATTTTGACTACTACATATTATTTCACAAAATGGCTTGAAGAAGTGGCACTAAAGGATGCCAATTTAGAGCAATTAATTCAGTTCTTAAAATAAAATATCTTGTCTCAATTGAATATCCTAAACAAATTCATAATAGACAATGGTTTCATTTTTATTGGATCGAAATTTAAAATTTTTTGTGTGTACTGTGGTATAATAATGGGACATTCATCTAATTATTACCCACAAGGGCACAATATAGTTGATTCCACTAACACATCTTTGATTCAAATGTCAAATAAAAGAATTTCTATGAACTAGAGAAATCAACATAAGAGGTTAATGGATTCTCTTTGGGAAAATGGAATTAATCCAAAAAGAAGCATAATACAATAACCCTACATGCTAGTAAATGGAAAGGATGCAATACTCACAACACATTTAGATTTGAATGCTTTTCCAATTGCTATTGGGATTGAAGATGAAGGAGTTACTCCACTCCATAAAAAAATACTGTCATGATCCAAATTTATGAAGGGAATAAAATGACATACATATTTATAATCAAAACATAAATGTACAGTGAAATTAGACTTCTATTAATAAATGGAAAATGAAGAAACTATATACATGCATAATGAAAACAAACTAACTCAAATGATGGTAGCTTATCTCTGAGAAGAGGTGATGGCTACACCGTTCATCAAATTGTCTTACAATGAGGTTTGAAGGATTTTTTGTCATATAGAAGCAACTAGAAACCTTAAGAGATGAAGCTCTAAAGGCTTGTGGGCTCTGATGGGTATGTTGGAACATCAACTTCTTAGGGTCGTAACTTTGGAATACTATCTCTATTTGGTGTGCATAATAGTCTCTTGGAAAGGTTTATATGAGAAGTACATTTTTCAAATATTGATGATAGTTTACAAATTTTATTGGCCTATTTCCACAAAAAATTATGTTTAGGGTCTCAATATGACTCTAAAAGTTTAGGACCTAAAAATTGTTAAAAACTTTCCAAAATATAAAACTGTGCAATGAGCTAGTGGAATATGTGGGTGGCCATCAATATCTGCATGGATCAATCCTCCTACCTTTTGTGGCCACAACCCCCCTCCCTGCCTCCCTCCCTCCACCAGGAACTTTTTTTGCATACATCATGGAGACCCTTCATTTTGACTTCGGAAAACGCCTTCTGTATTGGCATTTTGCATGACACATCACTTTAGGAATTTTTAGTGGTTGATGACTTCTTTCATTACTATTGCTTGGTTTTTTGATATTCTTGCTTGTGTTTGGTTATGGCTATTATTTTGACTTGCAACGAAATGACATATCCTCCTATGACCTAGATTAACATTTCTGCATTTAAGAAAAACAATTAAAGAAAAAGTCATTCATAAAAACATATAAAAACAATTATATTTTATAATATAATATATATATATATATTAAAATAATTTAGCATATAATCAAGGTTGTAACTATTCAATATAACAAATGAATAAAAATCAATATTATAATATGATACATATTGTTAATAATATATAAAATCATATTACAATACTTTATTGTGGCATATATCTGAATAAAAAACATTATATTTATAACAATATTCATGTATATACATGGTTAATATATTAATTTTGTTAAAATATAATGCAAAAACATTTATTAATTTGTATTATAATATAGAATGAATATAATGGAAGGATGTATAGTAAAACGGTCATGTGTAGTTTTTGTATTTAGAATATCTTGTGACACTCAAACCCAAGCCAATAAGCATTGAAGTCAAACTCCAACTAATTATGCAAATAGAGCGAGTGATAGCATCAGAAGCCAACAAAATCTGAGCCCAATCTCCAAGTCAACATAACACAAATCGATTAAAGTTTTTCCATCGCTTTAGGTTTTGTAATGGCGTTCAATCAATACCATATATCAATATCAAAATTCGAGGGTACAATATTTGTGGGATAATAAAAAAGAGTTGAAACAAACAAAGTGTTTTCTCACAACGCCCCTCTAATTTGAAAACTAATGCACAACCTAAAGTGGCTGAGAAGGGATACACCTGATTTGTCAAGATAATCCATAGTGTGTCATCACGTAAGTTTGAGCATGGAATGAATATGGGATATATATATATATATATATGTAAATGAGAAAGCAGTGACATTCTCGTCCATTTTTCGATCTTTTTTTTTCCGTTTTTCTCATCTGATCTGGTTCGACCGATAGGTTTATCGATCGCTTCATTGTGGCAGGTCTCATTCCCGACGGGTTTGCGTTAGAATAAGAAAGCGAATGTTATGTCATTGAGTTGATTTCATAACAAAATATATTTTATTGATTATTGGGTTTTTCTATTTGTTTGCTTGCAGGTGCGGAGATATTTTCCAGGAGGCGTTAGGATTTAACCATCACTTTGGTTGGCATCCGCTCCCTGGATTTGCGGCAAAATTATGAAGAAGGGAAACGAAGAGAACACGCATCCACTTCCAAAATGAACACAACTACGAGATGTGATGTGAATTGTGGAAGAAGAAGCACCTCTTACACAATTGCAATTGGATGAGAAAGTTGAATGGGGAAACCAATATTAGTGGGCCGTGCCGTCGAGCTAATAGATATTAGTGGGCCATCAACATTGGATAGCTATTTAAACGATACGAAATCAATTTGGGCGAAAAATATGGGATGCGATCCTCAATTTCAATCTATTGCCCTATCTACACGCCACATTTAAGAATAACAGCGCTTCAGATCCACATTGATGGAATTTATTGATTACTATTGATTCAGATTTATATTAATCAAACTAATTGCGAGTCTTCTTTTGGTTGTAGGAACGAGGATAACTATTTTACCACCACATTATGTGTGTTTTTTTTGAATTTCTATTTTTAATTATGTTTCATGAACTCTTCTTTTTTCTTTTTTAAGCCTAATAGCAAATTTTATGTTGGATTTAGTTCAGGTTAAATTGTTTATATGTCATTAAACTATTTTGGTGGCATATAAGAAAATCATTAATTGTATTCATTTGCATGGTTTCGCTTCTTTTAGAAACATTTGGCTCTTGGATAGGAGTAAAAGCTACCTTTCTCTTATTCAAGATAGGTTTTGTTTTCCTTCTTGCATTTTAGAATAGTTTCGCGTAAGTCCTTTCTTAAAGAGGAAAACTCATTAAAGTGTGGTTTGATCAAACCTTCAAATTGATCAAACATTTATATTGATCTAATTCTTTAATTTTTATTATTAATAGATCAATAAAAATGAACTGTAATTTTTGTATATTATATGTATAAAAATTTGTTCCTTTTTCCTTATAAAGTTTAATTCTTTTTCTTTGTAATATCTGAGTTTAGAATTAACTTTAACCTTTTGGTAGATTTAGTTATTTATTTCATTTTGATAAATAACATTAGATAGTAGATAGACTGTAATAACTAGATTTGACTTTAGTAGAATAATAATATCACCTCAAGACTAGCCTTTTGCTATTACAACAATAAAATAGATAGTATAGAAGTAATAACATAGTTATAAATTAGATTATTGGTATAACTTATATTTAGGTAATATTAACCTAAGCCTATCAACATTAGAAGATTTATAGTAACATAGACTAATATCTAATATAACTTTAACACATAGGTTAGTATAATACATCTAGGCTAGACTAACACTTAGATTAGGATAAGCTAACCTTACGTTTGGCTTATCTGAGTCATTAATTCAACTTAAGGATTTACTTCTTTACAAGAGCTTAGCAAGAAGGTGGATGTGATATTTCTTTTTCTGTTGGTAAGAAATAGAAACACCACAAATTAGCAGGAAGGGAAAGAGGGTAATTGGACCCAATTGAACCGGTCGGAACTACCAACACAAATGGAGAAGGGTCTGATTGGGACCTTGACCGAGTGGTCTCCCCTAATGTAGATGGAGGACATTTTTTCCCATCAACACTACCTTAAGAAGAAATGGTCTCCATATGTTCATTACCTCCATGAAATGGGGAAAATTCTATTGAACTTGTCCCCTGGTGAGACACTTTCTTTGGTGCAAGAGATGACCTACTTTGACAACTCGATATAGTTGGATCCTTTGTTGGTGAGTGGTTTTAATCTATGTGTCCAAGATCTAATCAATTGTGGCATGTTCAAGGAAGTATAATTAAGTGTTTCTTGTTCAATGTAATATGGGTTAAGCTTTGTTGGTATCAGCTAATCTATGATTTCTTATGTGTCCAACAATAGTGGAAAGTATGGTTGAAGGTGGTCCACATTGAAAAATAGGTGTAGTCCAAGGAAGGGGAGGGATACTTAACTCAAAATCATTGTCACCCATAGCCTTAGTAATGATGTAAGACATATTATGGAGTGGTTGAAGCTTTTGATGCGCCTGTGCAAGGTGTTCCTTCTACAAGTGAAATCAAAACTTGTCTCTCACTTGAAAATTTTCTGGCACCCGGTGCTGATCATGGCGTTGTTTATACTTAGTATTGGATTTTTTCAAGATATCATGGGCTTGTTGGTGGATGCACTGAATTCATTCAATACACTAAGTATATTGTTGGATTTATATTGAACATGTGTAGATTATACCTTTGTAGTTGCAAGGGGAAGTGTGACATCAATGGGACCCAATGGTTGAAATCTTAGGCCCACCTGAAAGGGGCTATGGCCAGTTGAGCTATGGAGAGCTCTATTGTAGCTATGCTAAACATATGGTAGACTCTCATCCCATGTTTGTGAATGCTTGGATTTGTACATGTGCAAAATCTTCATGATCATCCCGTTGACAACCTTTGCCTGGCCATCAGTTTGGGGGTGGAAGGAAGTTGATTTGGTGAGCTTGGTGTCCGATAATGACTAGAGGATGGACTGGAATGCACTTAGGAACCTGCTATCTTGATCTCATATAATGGTCTACAAGATCCCAAAATGTACCACACTTGTTTTAAGAAGTACTTGGCAGCGGCTTCTGTTGTGATACTCTTCTTGTATTTGATGTTCAAACATAATTGTTGTAGGTATGTGGACCATTTATGATGGTGATCATTATGTAACTTTTTATGTTTTAATAAATTGAAGAGGCATCTAATATGTGTGGATGATCGTCTCCTTCCCCATAATATAATGTTTCCATTGTTAATTGTATTATTATATCTTTTGCTTCTGGTAAATTTGAAACTTCAACATTACTTCCATCATCATCATCATCAAGTTCCATAACATTTCTTTCATATTTAGATTTTACCAGTAGCAAAGCTTTGTTTTGTGCCTTCTTTGGCTTCAATTGATTCTCCAATTTCTTCATAGTTGACTGTAATTTTTCTTTTGTAGTGTCAGCATTAACCAAATTTGTACAAATTACTTGACCTGCTTGTTTGAAAAAATCAATTTGATAAACAATATTAAAATTAATTCATATTCAATTTGAACTGAGTGGTCTTAACTCCTTCATGAGAATTAATTCCTCTAGGAACAGGATCTATCACTGCAATATTTAAAGACATGTCTTTGTTATCTACCACAGTAAGTAAATGAGGAATATATTTTCTTTTAAGTTGTCAAACTTTCTCTTGTCTATCCTGGAAACCTTGCTTTTTATTTCACTATAATAGGTTATGATAGGATTTTCAACTGATACAAGTCTACTATCTATTGACTGAACAACCTTAACTTTTATTGAATACTGCTCATGAAACTAAATAATAGGCTCTCTTACAGAAGATCTGTCCTTTGACTTATGATTTATAATCATCAATTTTTTTTCCTTAGAACCTTTTGACCTCTTTATCCTTTCTTCCTTAGTGGCATCTTCTTTATCTTTCTACATTATATCCTCAGTAAATGGCCCTTTAGCTCCACTGTCAAGCTTGGTTGGAGTAACTATTTTTATCTCTTGTCCTTTCTTTGAAACTCTTTTTGATTGCTCAAAGAAATTTTCTTCATTTCCCAATTGATTTTGATCAACATTTTCAATAGTTGACCATTCCATCTTGTTTGCTAGCCTTTCCATTTCTAAATAGCCTTGATGTTTATATTCAACCCTTCTTAACTTCCTTATTTTTCCTTAAACGATATGATGAGGATCATAGTGACATGATTCATCATATTCAAAATTGAAACAAGATAGTAATTGATCAATTATCTGTGAAGATACTCTATTCTTAACAGTGAAGGGTCCAACTATTATTAGAAATTTGAAAGACATTGTTAAATTCTTGATCGATACTTATGCAGGAACACAAAAAAATACAGACATACACATAAATACAGAGGTGCAACAAAAATAAAACTTCATTTCATTAATATCAAAGAACTGAAATATGCTTACATACAGAAATGGAAATAAACTAGCTCGAACGATGGTAGCTTATCTTTGAGAAGAGATGTGGTGGCTACCTACCTTTGAACTATGTAACAATGAGGCTAGAAGGCCTATTTATTATTGAGAAACAAAGAAAAACCTTAGACATCCAAAACCTAACCCTAGGAGATGAAGCACCAAAATTATGGGCCTTGTTGGGTTAAATTGCTACATCAACTTTCCGGGGCCATAACTTTGGCATACAATCTTTGTTTGACGCGTACGATACCTCGTTAGAAATATGTATCTGAGTACTATAAATTTAAACTGAAATTATAAATGAAAAACCCAAGTTTTATCTTTTTCCTAAAAAAAATCATTTAGGGCCTCAAAATGGATCCAGAAGTTCACGACCCGAACAACTGCCAAAAATAGTAAATTGTGCTACAATTAAGGAAACAGAAAAACTGAAAGAGAAAATGGTGGGGTCTAAGTGGAATAGATGGGTGGAAATCAATATCCACCTTGATCAGTCTTCCCCCCTTAGGAAGAAATGGTCCCCATTATGTTGAGTGCCTCCATGAGATGGGGAAAATTCAATTGAACCTGGTCCCTAGTGAACCACTTTTCCTGGTGAAGGAGTTCGCGTGCTTTAAAAGCTTAATATAGTTGGATAATCTATTGGCATGTGTTATTTAGTTGTGTGTCCATGATCCAATCAGTTGTGGCTTGTTCCATTCAGTCTGGGTTTAACTATGTTGGTGTGGTCTGCAATGTCGAATGTATCCAGCAATGGTGGAAAGTATGGCCGAAGGCTCTCCACATTGAATATTGGGTGCAGACCAAGAAATGGTGGAATGCTAAGCTTGAAGGTGTTATCCCCTACAACCTTGATGATGGTGTATGACCCATATCAGAGCGGGTGAAGCTTGTGGCGGGGCCCAACAAGGTGTTCCTCTTGCAGATGTAGCCAAAATTTGTTGTCCACCTAGAACTTGTGTGGCACCTGATGTTGATCATGTTGTTGCTTGTGCTTAACATTGGCTCTATCCAACATGTCATGCACCTACTCAAATATGTGTTGAATGCGCTCAATGAAGTTATCCCTATGAGCTTTGGACTGGACATGAGCTGAATCATGCCTGAGTAGCTGCAAATGGTATGACCACATCAATGGGACATCATGGTTGGAATCATAATCCCACCTGAAAGGGGCTATGGCTAGTTCAGCTATGGATAGCTCTATTGTAGTTGTGTTGGACATAAGGGAGGCTTTCATCCCATGCTCATTGATTCTTCAAGTTATACATGTGCATAATGTGCACGATCATCCTGTTGATGACCTCTGTTTGGCCATCGGTTTGGGGGTGGAAATCCATGGACTTAGTGAGCTTGGTATCAAAAATCGACCATAGACTTGACCAAAATGTGATTAGGAACCTGCTATCTTGATATGAGATAATGCAATATGGGATCCCACAGTGTACCCACACTCATTTAAATAAGATCTTGATGGCTTCTGCTATGATACTCTTCTTGCAGGCTGCCAGAATAGCCATATTAAATAATTTGTTGGCGACCATGAAAACGCAGTAGTTTCCATGCTTAGTAAAGGAAGGACTGACATGTAATCCATGGAATCCCAAGGTTGACTAGGAGTAGGCAGAGGATTATATAAACCTTGCTTCTTGATGGTCGATTTGGAAATAGCGCAACCAGTGAAGGATTTGATGTACTTCCCAACATCCTATCGAAGGTTTGACCAATAAAAATACTTTTGCAGCCCAAAATTTCCAATGAACCATCTGTAGTGTGCCTCCCAAATCATCTTGGCACGCTCGCACGAAGGAACATAGAGGTTTCCCAAAGGGACATAATAGTGCATCCTGGAGGTGAAAATTTGGAACTTTCTTGCCTTCTAGGAGCATCTAGTATGTGTTGCCAAATTCTAGATCACTCTTGTAAATATGTGGCCACCCCGCAGTCTCGTGCCCACAAGAGTTAAGAACAGTGGTTGGTGCCATGACCGACGGTCGACTGAGGCAGTCTGCAACATTGTTGGTGTTTCCCTTCTTTTACTTAATGTTCAAATGGAATTGTTGTAGGTATGTGGACCATTTCATATGGTGATCATTCTACAACTTCCCCTATGTCTATATGAACTGCAATGGTTGGTGGTTTGTGTCGATGACCGTTTCCTTCCCCAGAATGTAATGGTTCCATTGTCGGCAAGACAGAATGATGGAATACATCTCTTTTTAAGAGGTGGGATACTTTTAGACTATGTCTGAAATTGTCTCACTGTGATATGCCATTGGATGGCCCTGTTGAGTAAGAACTGCACCAATAGCATAGTCGAAGGCATTTGTCTCGATCTCAAATGGTTACTGTAGGCCTGGTAATTTGAGTACTGGTGCTGATTAGAGGTGATGCTTCAACTTGGAAAACACCTAATCCTAGACCAAAATAACTTTTCTTTCTCTCATCCCTTGGTGGCTTGACTCAAAGGCCAAGTGTTATGAGATAACCCCAACAAAAACCTGCGATAAAAGTTGGTAAGACCTAGAAAGTTGTGGAGATATGTTAGAGTGGTTGGGGCTGGCCATTTCTAAATGAATTGTATCCTGGATGGGTCCACTTGCACACCCAACTCATCAATGACGTACCCCATATATTGAACCTGGGTCATACCAAAAGCGCATTTCTCCAAATTGGCAAACAACTTGTGTTATCGTAGGTTTTGGAGGACTTGTTGAATATGGTGGAGGTGCTCTTCCCAACTCTGAATGAAGATCATAATGTCATCCAAATACACCACCACGAATGAGTTGGTTAAGGGTCGCAAGATGTCGTCCATTAGCCTCATGAAGGTTGTAGGGGAATTCGTAAACTCGAAAGTCATGACCAACCATTCGAAAATGCTCTCCTTGGATTTAAAGGCAGTCTTCCACACATCAGAGGTTTCGATAGGTACCTCATGATAACCATACTTTAAGTCAATATCGCTGAAATACTTGGCCCCATTGAGATGGTCCAAAAGGCCATCAATCCGTGGGATTGGATACCTACTTTTGGGTAGCGAAAGCCCCGCGGAACGAGTATGGGGTGCGAAGCCCAGAATTTTGGGTAATATTAGGGTAAAAGACTCCACGGAAAGCACAGAGTGTGAGCTATAGGAGGTTGAGTCAAAGGGTAGTCCGCCTGAAAATATTGTAAGGAAATAGTAATAGAGTCGGCCCGCGGTGGGATCGCGGGCAAAGGGAAAGTATAAATAGAGCGAGGCTTTATGAGGGAAAGGAAGTTGAGTTTTTGGATTTTTGTTTCTATGATGTAATGGGTGAATTGTCTACGAGCAGTGGTAAGTCCAAGTTAAGGGAGTAGGGTAGAAGGTAGAGGCTCTGCAGCTGTGTGCGCAGAGGCCTGGAAAGTCCATAGCTGTGTGCGCAAACCCCTGCAGCTGAGTGCGTAGGGTGGATCTGGATGTATTATGGAAGATTGATAATAAAGATAAGCTTCTTCTAAATTCTATGTTGGTTGCGACTTTACTCTTTTATGATAAATGAACTGTTATGATTTCTGCATTTTCTACAGTTGAATTCATGTGAATTGGATTAATCTTGATGCGTGAAGTAACCAAAAGTAATAAATGTTTTCTTAAAGACCGTTTTAACTAGATCGAACCAGTAATAAGTGATTCCATCTGTAATAAGCGCGATAAGTGTATTTCGATCTGTGCAAATCTGGCATAGCACGAGGCTGCAAAATAGCACGCGGGCCCCAAACCACCTCTAAGACATCCCCAAGGTGCGGAAACCTAGTTCCATCACCCTCCCCTGCTACCTCGGGTGAGACCTCAGTCTGCACTTCGTGGGCTGTTGTCGAAAGGGTCGGTAGCTGCGAGATTTGTTTGGCTAAATAATTCTCCCGAACCTAGGTTAAGACCATATAAGCAAACACCTATTATTGGCAATGATCTTATTTAGTGCCCAATAGTCAATACATAATCTCCATGTCCCTTCCTTCTTATGTACCAACATGACCGAGCTCCCACAGGGTAATGAACTTGGTCTGATGTGCCCTTTCTGCAATAGCTCCTGAATCTTCCTCTTGATTTCTTCATTCTCTAGAATAGAACATCGATATATTGGTCCATTGGGTAGCGGCACACCCGAGGTCAGATCAATGTAGTGCTTGACCTCATAGTGTAGAGGTACCCCAGTCAGTGAGGTGAAGATGTCCCTACACTCCTCCACAACCTTATCCATTTGTTTTGTCATGTGAAGGAGCCCTATATGGAGGTCATGGCCACAATCTTCTTCTTTCCTTGAGGGCGAATCATAAGGAAAAAAATTTCTTGGTTTGGGAAATGATCTTACTGCATTGCTTCGCAGTGATCAAAGATGGTGGGAGGCAGTTCTACCTCTAGTATGTTGCATAACTTATTGCCTAAAGTAATAATAATAGTGTGATGCCTAGACTCATACACAGCATGACTCTTCCATAAGTATGGCCTGTCTAATAATTCATTACAAACTTCAAGAGGAGCAACATCAAATAGTACCTCATCTGTGAATGGCTTGATGTTGTAGGGAAGGCGACACCATTGGTTGACGTGGATATCTCACCCTTGGTGAAGCCACCCAATGGTGTACAAATGGGAGTGTGGTGTGGTCAATAGGCCCAACCGCTTCATCACCTCTGATGAAATAAGGTTCTTTTGGATCCTGCTATTGATAATGAACTACAACATAGAACCCTTCACCTACATATGTGAGTGGAAGAGACGCTCTACCTCCTCTGGATCTTCGGGCTCATCCTTATGGATATTGATGGTGGAAACGATGGTGCTAAGATCCACACCGGTAATCTGCTTCCCTTTTTCATTCCCCTTGTCAGTTTCCGATTCAGAGTCAAAACATGCATTTGATTTGGAAGCCTTCAACTCGACCACCAGTGATTGCCTGGCTCGACACTCACATGTGTTGTGAGTGGGGCTCTTATGGAACTCACACCATTTCCTTTTGTCCTTATTTGTCTTCATGGTTTTGTTGTTTTCTTGTTGCTTTGGCGGGTTGTCTTGGATCGCCTTGCCTTCGATTCCCTCTCATATTTTTATTCACATTAGGTGTTCCACGAGTCCTTGACATGTGGGATGACTTTGAGAAGTGAAAAAGTAATATTTTCCTTATTGGGAAAGTCATGAACTAAAGAATATTGTTCCAACATATTTAACCATCTATCTACAATTTATGCATCAATGTGGCTTTCAAATATGGGAATGTCAAATTTAACTTGTACCTTAAAAATGTGTGGCACCTCCAGACTGGCTGCTGGATGAAGATGTGTCACATGTGGTAGTTGCCAAAGGATCTGGGCAATGTTATCCATCATCGCGTTCCTTTGTTGCTTGAGGGCTTCCTCAAGCAATATTTTGAAAGGGTCTCCTACCCCCTTGTCTTTCTTTTCTTCCACCATGGGAGGCCATCAGGGTTTGCAAGGTTGTTCTTGCAAAGATTCAACCAATTCAATTCGTAACTCCTTATACCCTGACCTCATTGGGGACATGCAAAGAAAAATAGAGAAAGAGCATACCACTCTGATACCAATAATATGAACTTAAATAGGAATGAAACAAAATACATATATAACCATAAATACCAGTTGCAACAGAAATAACACTCCATTTCATTAATATCAAAGAATTAAAATATGATTTCATACATAATGGAAATAAACTAGCACGAGAGATGGTAGCTTATCTCTTAGAAGAGATGTGGAAGCTACATGCTTTTGAATTGTGTTACAATGAGGCTCAAAGGCCTATTTTTATTGAGATAATGGACAACCCTAAACGTCCAAAAAGCTAACCCTATGAGATGAAGCACCAAAATTGTGGGCCCCGTTTGGTTAAATTGGTACATCAACTTCCAGGGGGCGTAACTTTGGCATACAATCTATGTTTGACATGCACAATACCTCGTTAGAAAGATCTATTTGAGGACTACAACTTTCAACTACAAACATGAACCAAAGACTGATGTTTTGTGTTTTCCAAAAAAATGTCGTTTAGGGCCTCAAAACGGCTATGGAAGTTCAAGACCCAAAAAATTTCCAAAAATATTAAATTGTGCTACAATTAAGGAAACTAAAAAACTGAAAGAAACAATGGTGGGTGTCCAAGTGGAATAGGAGGGTGGCCACCAATATCCACCTCGATCAATTCTTTCTTGTAAAATGTATAAAATGTGAATCTAATCTATACCTTAATATCTCTAAAGGATAAACCCTAGGAGTTAAAAATGAAGGTAGTTTATATGGTTGAATATCTGCTCCATCAATCCTTATCACTATATAGTCCTGATAAAAGAACCTGTTGATGCCTTGAAAATCGTTGCAACAACATCGGGGAAAACCACCTGGTCCGAACCTTAAAGGTAGCTCCTTTTCCGTTTGGTGTGGTGGCTCCGACTGGAAATAACGGGACCAATTTCCCAATGATTGGTAAATAGGATGGATAAATGGTTGATTCTCTGATATCTAATGATAATGGATGAATGATTTAATATAAAAGTAAAATTATAAAGAACTATCCTATCCCGAGAAATTCTGCTTTAGTGTAACTTTTGATGATCTTTATACACAAACATGCATATAGATGACTCTATTGGTAAACAAAGACATTTATTCATATGATAATTACTTTGTTCAAGTAGTTGAACAAAGTAATCAAGAAAACATTATTACATTATTCTTCATATATATCATAGACATAAATATGATTGAAAGAATAACACTCCTTAAACATTCAATAGTGAAAAGTAAAAGGATTGCTATTAAAACACATACATATATCCAATGATAGCAAGATTAAATAAATGCTGATTCACAAGAAAGAATGAGGCAAGAGAATAGATAATAGTACCATATGTTATTTAAATCACTCCCGATATCAATCGCATTCAAATTCCTTCTTCTAACTTAGAAACACTTCCACAATAAAGAAATAGTGAACATGTTGTCAAAGCTTTCTTCGTTAAAATTCAAAATACTGGCCCAGTCTTCATAAAAATAGATCATAAGCAAAATAGTGTGACTTACTGATATGAGTTTATACAAAACTGAGGACCCTTTCTAAATGCATGAAAAGGCCTATAAATACTAATTAGGCTAACTAATTACAAAATAAAAATGCTATTAATTGGTACAACTACATTATGAGTATCTCCTCAAAATCGACTTGTTGCAATTGGCAACATGATTCATTGTTTCGGATGATCTCCCTTTGGCTTGAGCTGGCAGATAGAAAGCATCGGTTGCAATTCTAGAGGGCGACTTAGACGAGAATGCAGTTGGGCTGAATATGTGGCATCATGGATTTTGGGAATCATGCAACTGATGGCATCGGTTAAACATTTGAGTGCTGCCCTCTGACTGTATGGTTTAATTAAGAAAAACCAAAAGGTATCCCAAGTTAAACTTTGGATGCCAACAATTAATCTTCCATTCTTTTCCAATTCTTGATTGCATGTTTGTTCCAAGGCTTTGGCTGACATCAATTTACCTGGAGTGCATTGTGAAATCATGTTAGACAGATAAAGAGTGTCATTGATTAACTCAATTAAATTACTGGTAGATACTCGGCATCTTGAGGTTTCTCTCTCTGCTTTCATCAGTTGTGACTGCCATTCTAGGAAAATGATGTCTTTGTGTGACTATAGAATTTTGGGCAGATTCGCAGCTTGTCCTTCACTTGTGTCTTGCCAAGCAAGAAATTTGGTTAAAGTCTCATCGGCCTATTGTAAATCTTGCCTGCAATTGACTGATTTATCAACTATTGATGTAGTAATCTCACAAAGGGGCTCAACCAGAGAAATTTTATGACATAGCAGTTTTAGCTGTGTAATCAATGCTTTATTGAGTTGGAGAGCTTCGGTTTTGAACTCCACTGGTTGAGGAAGACTCTTGAACTTTTCTACTTCTTGTGACAGTTGAATGATTTGCTCATTTTTCATCTTACTTATTTTTTCATTCATCGTCTTCAATCTGGCCAATGGTTCAGACAATTCCTTTTGTTTCTGTACTGTGCTTAAGTCTATCCTTTGCCTCTCTTTGTGCAATTGCTCATTTAATTGATTGTTTATCTGCTGCTGTGTTGATAGTTGCTGTCCTAATTGTTCTATTTTTCATTGTGCTTCGGACACCTGTGACTGCAATGAAACAATTGTTTGGTCTCTTTCCTTAAGTAGATTGCTTACTTCCGAGGCTTTATCCATGGTGGTTGCCGAATAAGCTCCGGCATACTGTGAAAGTTTTGTAAGGTCATTAGAAGGGTTTAATTCCTCCTTCCACACCACATTAGCCATCTCTGTTTGTTCTGGTAAAAGGGAAGATTGATCAAGTCTCCTCCTTTTTCTCTGTCGTTTCACCACAGCCCTGTGTTTGGGACTATAAAATACATCTAATGGTGGTATGTCTTCTATCTGTAAAACAATCTGATTGGATGGGTATTTAGGAATTATTTCTACATCTTTGCTGATGGATAGGCTATTGGTTCCTTCAATTGGAACTGTAGTTGTTGTTGTCTCTGTTGGCGTTATGATTCAGGTTTGGTGCTATGGCATAGGTGTTGTACTTGATGGAAATTCACTCAAGTGGAAAATCTCTGTTCAGGCTCTCAAAATGATGGAAAATAAGGGGTTCACAGATACACCGTTCAAAAGGTGCAGGCCCGCAAGCACACCATTCACAAAGTGCGGTCATGTCCGCAGGTTATCTGAACAGAAGGTGCGGACCCCCAGTTCACTCACTTCAATGCAGAGAAGCACACACATGTGGGAATTTGTATGTTTGGTCCATGGTATTTAGTCCGATGTTCATGATCCTATGGTTTTGGTCCGTGGTATAGGATCTAAATTATTGAACCCCGGTTTTTGGATCCCTTGTATTGGTTTTCGATGGTTTTGTTCCATGGTCTGAGTAAGGGCTTGCCTATAAAAAGGAAAGGAGATCATTTGCCTAGTCACTTGTGCAATTTGAATCTCTTAAGATCTGAAATGGTGGGCGATCGGTTTGAAAAGCTAGATCTAAATCAAGGTAAAATCTATAATTTGTAAGGCGGATCTACTGGTAGGTTGTGATCTCTCTAGCGCATGATCAGATCTGTGGATTTGACTGCCTGTAGCAAATTGAAGGACTATTAATTTGGATCTATTTGGGGGTCCGTAGTGTAGCAGAAGGCGCAGGTGCGGGGGTCTGCAGCGCAACAGAAGGCGCAGGTGCGGGGGTCCGCATCCTAGTAGAAGGCGCAGGTGCGGGGGTTCGCAGCGTAGTAGAAGGCGCAGGTGCGGGGGTCGCAGCCCAGCAGAAGACGCAGGTGCGGGGGTCCGCAGTGCAGCAGAAGGCGTAGGTGCAGGGGTCCACAACACAGTAGAAGACGCAGATGCGGAGGTACCCATAGCAGCAGAAGGCATAGGTGCGGAGGTACGCTGTCGGGTAGACAGTGCAGGTGCGGAGCTACGCAGTCCAGACACAGAAAACTTACGGATATTCATAGGTTTCTATTGGTGAAGTTGCGGACATTTCTTAAAATATTTATTGGCTACGTTTTATCTATTTTTGTAGAGTTCTGGGTTTAGATTACTGGTATTTCTTTTCTGGTTATTGCATTCTAAGAAGTTATTCGGTGATTATAAAAGGAGTTTGGTTGATTCACATGTACTTGATGATTATTTGATGTTCATGGATCTAGTTTGAAAATTTATGAAAAGTGGTCCTTGAAAGAAAAGAAGTAGGTCAGAACCTACGTATTAGTAGATCATCTAGTACAAGAGCTAAGGGGTTTGTAGCTCCCTTCCAGGAGAGACTGGAAAACGAGAGAGGGTTGTAGCTCTCAGCAGGTTGCAGCCTGCGTACTGGTAAAGGACTGCACCAGTACAAAATCATTGTAAAAGAAGTTTCTGATTGAAATAAGATAGAGACATATTGCGGCAGGTGGTTTTCACCCACATCAGGTTTCCACCTTATATCTGGTGTTCTTTGGTGTGACTATCTATTTTTCTTGTTCTTTCTCATTATTATATGGTACTGACATACAAATTAATGATCAATATCTAAAGAATAAATTAAAGTATAAATATGGAAGATATATTGAAAAGAAATTAATAATAGTGATTCACCCCCCCCTCTCAGTATTATTTCCAACAATTGGTATCAGAGAAGGTCCTTTTGAAGAAGCTTGATCGCTTGAAGGAAGATCCATCATCATGAGCAACTACAAGAGAGAAGCATCTATCAAGCCACCAATTTTTGACGGGACAAACTTCGTATATTGGAAGGTAAGAGCTATTGCCTATCTTCAATCTCTTGGTACAGAAGTATGGGATATCATAGATAGAGGGTACACTTTTCCATCAGCAACTTCTACAGATCCGGCTGAGAAGAAGAAATATGAAACAAATGCAAAGGCTGTCAATACTCTACTAGGATGTCTATCTCAATCAGAATTCGTGAAGGTTATGCAGTATAAATCCACAAAAGAAATATGGGACAATATTGTTCTGAGCTATGAAGGAGATGATCAGGTAAAATGAGCAAAACTTCAAACCCTCAGAATTCAGTATGAAAATCTCAGAATGCACAATGATGAAAGTGTGGCTAACTATTTCCTTCGTGTAGATGAGATTGTTAATTGTATGAAACATTTGGGTGAAGAAATAAAAGAGGCTGTTGTGGTTGAAAATGTTTTAAGATCTTTGTCCCCTAGGTTTGAATCTAAAGTTTCTGCAATAGAAGAAAAGGAGAATCTACGAAACCTTACCATGTCACAGCTGCACAGAATTCTGACTGCTTATGAAATGAGGAAAGGAGGACCATCAGATAGGAGAGACCATCAAGCTGTGTAAAAACTGAAGGAGGTTTTTCTTCTTTAGTCTATGATGGACAAAAACCTCTCTCAATTTTGTCAAATTAATCTTTTATTGTTTAGAAACACCATTTGAATAAAACCTATCTCGATGTGTGGAACATGGGATTTGTAGAAATGAAGGGAAATGAAGGGGATGAGGGGCTTCTAATTTCTTGAGAAAATGTTTTGGAAGTAGGGAGGGATGTTAGGAAGCAGGGGAAAGTGGAATTTCAAAGATTTAGTGAGGGGAAGGGGTCCAAAAGGGCAGAACATAGGCCTAAACTAGAAAAGTGTCAAATTATAGCAATAGGCTAGGGTTTGTGGGAAAATGATGAATTTAAGAGATATCAGTGATGAAAAGTGTTTAAGAAGGTATTTTAAGGGTAGTGGAAGATGTATAAGCATCGGGATACAAGTTTTGCTGATGATTTGACCATCCAAGGAACATTACCTTCAAAACCTTAGGAGAGGGAAATGAGCCTTACCTAAGCACAATTGAAGCACAAACAAGGTGTAAAATGACCCATTGGAACTTGAAATAATGATGACAACTCTTTGAATGATGGTACATCCAGCCAAATGGTGACATGGACTAGTACTTGGAAAACTTTGGAGGGAGTGAAAACAACCATAGACCTAATACCTAGTGACCAAATTTTACTTGAAGACTCACTGAAATGACAAAACTTGACTTTGACACCCTAAGACCACTTTGAAAGAGCATGTTTGATCACTGGTGGAAGGTTGCAAAGACTGACTCTGACAGGTAGATAAGGCAATCAAACTTTTTTTCTTGCTGAACCAAGACACTAGCCGTGAACCCATATAGAATGCACCTCCACTAGTGCTCTTTCGATCATCGACATTTCCTGTCCAATCTGCATCTCTATATGCATGAAGAGTCATATCTGTATATTTAGGATACCATAGTCCAAAGTCCTGAGTTCCTTGAAGATATTTGAAAATTATTTTAACTGCCTAAATATGTGATTCCTTTGGATTCGCTTGGAACTTTCCAACAATTCCTACTGCATGCATGATATCAGGTGTGGTACCAGTTAGATAGAGCAGACTTTTGATCATAGATCTGTATGTTGGTTGGTTTACTGTAGGTGACTCATCTTTAGAACTAATACTACATCCTGTTACCATCGGAGTACATATTGGTTTAGAATCTTCCATTCTGTACTTCTTCAATATATGCTTGAGATATTTTGTTTGTGAAAGGAAAATACTATCTTTTGTTTGCTGTACTTGTAGACCAAAAAAATAAGTAAGTTCACCAGGTAAGGACATTTCAAATTCTTGTTGCATTATTGAAGAAAAATTCTGACTCATGGATTCTTCATTGCTACCAAAGGTGATATCATCAACATAAACAACAATAATTAGCAGTTTACCATTTTCAATCTTTGTGTATAAATTGTTATCTGCAGAACCTTTTGTGAAACCTTGTTGTTGAAGATATTTGTCAAGGCAATAATACAAACCCCTTGGAGCCCGTTTCAGACCATAGAGAGCCTTTTTGAGCTTGCATATGAGTTTTGCATCATTTCCAAGAATGAATCCTTCCGGTTCAATATAAACTTCTTCTTCTAGATCTCCATTAAGAAAATCTGGTTTTACATCCATTTGATATACTTTGAATTTTTGAAAACTAGAAAGAGCAAGAAACATCCTTATGGATTCAAGTCTGGAAAAAGGTGCAAAAGTTTCTTAAAAATATATAACTTCTTGTTGAGCATACCCTTTACAAACAAGTCTTGCCTTATTTCTAATAACTTCTCCATTTTGTTCCTATAACATTTTTATAATGAGCTCTAGGAACTAATTCTCAAGTATCATTCTTTTCAATTTGGTCAAGTTCTTCATCCATGGCCTTAACCCAACATTCATCTTTATAGGCTTCATTTACATTATGAGGTTCTATGGAGGATAGTAATGCTAAATAACTTGAGGTCCCTATAAGATTTCTTCTTGTATGTACTCCAAACCTTTTTTCTCCTAGAATTTGAGATTCTGGACGATTCTTCTGAACATACCTGGATGAAGTCTTTTCCTTGTTTGTTGTATCTTCTTCTACTGCTTCATTGGTTTCTTCTTCTATATCATTTTGATTTGATGTGGGAAAGAATTCCCCATATTCCTCATT
The DNA here is from genome assembly GCA_031772625.1 of Pinus tabuliformis. NCBI lineage: Eukaryota > Viridiplantae > Streptophyta > Pinopsida > Pinales > Pinaceae > Pinus > Pinus tabuliformis. Next base: position 841,762,916 of record CM062805.1, read on the forward strand.
GTCATATTCCTTTGTTTATTTCATTTGTTCCCAGGGAAAATTTTAAGAACCCCCCCTAAATTTATATGTATAATAAATGGGCGAATCTCCATGGTATATAAGAAAAATGGAAGGCGATTTTATCAATAATATAATATGTATATATATTTTTTTGGCGAATCTCTCACCAAACATGGTGAATATTTTACTCAATTATAAAATCTTGTAAGATCTTGGTATTACCATGGGTTATCATAAACCTTACTATTAGTAATTTATAAAAATTAAGAAAATTAATAGTTGTTTTTTATTTTATTTTTTATTTTAACCAAGCTAAAATGTTTAACATACATTAAATTACAACATCCATTTTTACTCTTGATCCACCAAGACCTGAGAGGGATCAGATATTTTTTCACTCTATGCTAGTTTTGACATCACGATATTTGATACTCTCGGGGGTTAGTAGATCCAGAGTAAAGATGGATCTATGCTGGTTTAATTCCCCCATTTAAATAGGCTACATTCCAGGTGAATACCATGGGTCAATACCATGTGCCATTTTGGTGAATACCATGGGTCAATACCATGTGCCATTTTGGTGAATACCATGGGTCATTACCATGTGCCATTTTTATTTTTATTAATACTAATATTAGGGTTAATAATGTTTTTTTGCATGGTATTAATAACAATCTAGTCCATGGTATTTGTCCCATAGTATTTTGCCCATAGGTTTCACCTAAATATAACACATTTTTTTAGTGTTCGTAAATATAAGGTGACTTATGGAGTAAATATAAAAAAATATTTTATTTGTTTACCATACCTCTCGTTTATTTATATTTTTATTAATTCACCATACCTCTTTTACAAATATGGTATTTGGCCCATAGGATTCACTTAAATAAAACCTCTTTCTTGAGCCTTCATAAATAGAATGAGGGTTATGGACTAAATATAAAAGGAGGTTTTATTTATTTACCATACGTCTAGTTTATTTATATTTTTATTTATTTACCATACCTTTTGAGTAAGTATAAAAAGACGTTTTATTTATTTACCATACATCCACTTATATTTTTATTTGTTTACACCCTTGCATGTATATAAGGTGACTTATGGAGTAAATATAAAAAAAATGTTTTATTTATTTACCATACCTCTCATTTTTTTATATTTTTATTAATTTACCATACCTCTTTTATAAATATGGTATTTGGCCCATAGGATTCACTTAAATAAAACCTATTCTTGAAAATGGGCGAATGGATTCACTTAAATAAAATCTATTCTTGAAAATGGGTGAATGGAAGGTTGTAACTCCTAATTTCAAGGGCTAAATTTACCTTTTTTACCCTCTCCCTTAAAATAAGGTGGGCTATTTGAGGTGATTTGTAAAAATGTACTATGATACAAAATATTTTCCCACTAAAAATTTAAAACCCCTTAATTTCGTCAAAGGGTGAACATTCACCCCTAAAATTTTCTATGTTTGTTCCGGATTTCTGCATGCTTCATCAATTACAACATCAATGCTTTCAACAATTTTCCGAAGTCTTTTGTTATAACATTTGTATCTTTTACTTCTGGATGAATAACCAATAAGAATTCTTTCATCTGCTTTGTGTTCAAACTTACCAAGTTTCTCATCGTCCTTTTGATGAAACATTTTCTTCCAAAAACTTTAAAGTGTTTTATAGTAGGAGGCTTACCATACCAAACTTCATATGGAGTTTTATTTCTATTTACCTAAACATTCGCTTTGTTGAGAATAGTCACGACAGAAAATGCAGCTTCACCCTGTTAGAGTAAGTATTTGGATACTGCCATCAATGATCAAAAATCCTCTTTTCATATCACATTAGGGTCCCATTCTGAAATATTTGTCATTCCACTAGGTCGTCATGCAAAAATTTGGTCACTAAAGGTTGAATTAGGGTTTCCTTTACTCCTTTTAGAAATTTACCCCTTGCTGGCTCATTTCAACCTTGCTGAGTATCCATTGTCCATAATGTTAATGAGATCATGCCATCACATTAGTCATGTCATCTTGAAATTCAGTCCATTAAGGTCTCATTAGGTCTTTTAGGGTTTTTCAAGGTTTCATTAGGGTTTCCAAGGTTCCAATAAAACTCCATTCCATTACATAAGACCGGAAAGTAAAGGGTGATCAAATAACATCTCTTCACCATGTGAAGATGATTTGTAAAGAGAAATTCTTATTTCATCATGTAATTTTATGTTCACTATATGTAATAAGTATTGTTCCTAAGCTACCAACTCAATTTCTATATGCCAACTTCATTAAAGAAAAGTCAAATTCAAAGAGTTCTAAAAGACCATCAAAAGATCAATTTGTCAAAGGAAATAGTCAAGTGAAAGGGTAATGTTTCAAAAAGTTAAGTGAATGCCAAAGGGAGTTGTCTTTTCCCAAGGGTGTCCAAATCATCATTTTCCACAAGCACTAAACCCTAATTTCCTCTCCCATAGAGCTAGGTTTGGCTATAGAATTAGAGACATCTGAGCAGAGGAGGCCTAAGGGAGGTCATTTTAGCAAGTGTTGTTATAGACATTTTTGTGCCTTATAGCTCTAAGCATGAAATGTCCATAAACCAAGGGATCCTAAGTCCCTAAAAGTGTTGTTCCGAACCCTAGAGGAACAATGTCAACAAATTACAGCTTCTCCTAGAAGTTCTCCACCAGAAACTGCTCAGAATCAGTCAAATCAAGATCATTTCCGCTGCTCCACTAGCTAGCTGCATTGCATAGCACCCAAGTACACTAGCTAGGTGCGTTGCAACGTACCTAAATGCACTACCAGGGTGCGTTGAGCGGGAAATGCAAATGGCAGTGTCATTCCGCGAGGTGGACAGACAATGGAAGCTTCCAGAATCTTCCCCATTGACACTTGCCTCACTGAGTTCGACCAAGGATGAGTAAGAGGCTCTCAGTCTCCAAGTGGAAGCAAGAACTGACAGAGAGAAGCCACTAGTCAAATCATAAGCTGACTCATCCTATTTGCATACATCTATATATGGATCCCTCATCCCAGAGATCCAGAGGCTGGAATTTTGTACATTGCAAAGAATTGCTGTTGGTTTTGAGATAAATATCAGAGTATTGGGTGATTTATGCTTTGTTGGAGGTGAAGAGGGGATTCCTTTGCTGGGAGGTTGATGCTGGATCAAGAATCATCGGTTGTAACTCCTCCTGGACCTTCTTGTTATATCAATAAAACTATTTGAGTTTCTCCTACATGATTGTGTATCATTGATGCTTGTGGATCCGAATTTCTTTCAATGCTGGGAGGAGACCTGTAATAAGATACAATACAATACATTATCTTCATACTGTTTTCATGATCTAGCTGAGGCGGGCATTCCCATGCTCAGCTTTATAAATTCATTTTCATGTACATAGGACAGACAATCGTCTGATGGTAGACTGATGATTCTGATAGAGCCATCATCCTTTTGGTAGGATGCTTATCTGTGCTGCAGCGCTGTACATTTCAATGTCTTTATTCTCCTGAATATATATCGCAGCTCGGATGGATGAAACTAGATCCGGGGTCTTCAATCTCGTCCGATCTTCACTCGAAGTACAAGTCGATCCATGTGAGAAATGTTTTGAAGTCGAACATGGAAAGACATCGCTTGATTACCAGTCAATGATGTAAACTATTAATAAGCGCGAGAGGAATCACCGATAATGATGATGACCCTCAAGGTACTACAGTACAATTCACGTGGTGTGAATAAAGGACTTGGCGTCGAACACCACGCAAAATTTTTCGGTCGAAGGTCATTGATGTATACCTATCGCCAGAAGTGAGAAACTTGCCATTGAGGCATGCAAGCTTCTAAGTACTGAATGGGGTGTTCCTAGATCAACTTCTTGGATAATGAGCTGATGTCGACAAGAAGCGATCCGTCAAAGGAGGGCCTTGATGAATCCCACATCAATGACACAGAACGGAGAAAATGATTTTTATGGAGGTGAAAACGATCTAATGATATATGGTTCAGGATGGTGGTCATGAAAGAATGAAGTGTAATGTATGGTAGTGGATGGGACACGGATGACTTCTCTGGATGACTTCTCTTGAACATGTCGGCGACACTTATGTGATGGATTGGTAGCATTTACCCCAAATGTGGATGGTATGGCGTGACCATGGTGATGCGACCGGTGAATGAAACAACCCAACCCGACTCAGGCACGGAGTGGAAGTGTCATGTTCAAGAGCGACTTGCTACCAATAAAGATTCTTTGAGTTTCTTCCCAATTTTTCCCCAGTCATTGCTGACCAGTACCTCTTTATTTTTGTCAATCTTGAGGAGGATAACATATGCTTTTTCTATAATTTGCCCTTCGGGCAAACCCATCGCTATGTTTTAACGAGCCTAGCGATAGTGAAACTCGTTCTCGTCTAAAGACAAGTTTGTCGCTGTTAATCTTTTTAACGAGTTTAACGACAAAGATAACTCGATACTTTTCATTTTTAGAGAGTCTGAAAAGGTACGTAAAGGTAACTCCAAAATTCCTTTTTCGTCATCTAATCCCTTAAGTCCGAAAAGTATAAAACAATACAGAAGGGATGAATTTTCGATAGTTTTAATGAGCCGAACAAAACAAGAGCTCGATCTTTTTGTGCAATAAAACCTCAGGTCCAAAAAGATTAAAATCTAGAGGAGGGATAGCACTTCCGTTCGCTTTAACGAGATGGAAGGCCAAAACTCTGTAATCTTTTCATATTTTATGAGTCAGTTGAAAAGAGCTTAAAGAAGACTCGTCTTTTGAGAAACGAGTGATAAAATGGGTAGTAGATGATTCCAGGTAAGGGTTGGAATTTTCCAATCACGGCAGTGTCACGAGGATGGCTAGTGAAATCACTCTTCGCAGCTGTTCCTCAAAATGGGTAAACAATCAAATGGATGTGAATGATCGGCCAATGGAAAAGTGGAGGTGACAGTGCAAACACGACCAAGGCTTTAATGGCTGAAACGCTTCATTCACGGTGGTTATTTACCGGGGAATAGTTCATTTTTTAACGAGCTTAAACGCGGGTGGAAACATTTGCTCATGGCTTATGTTTATTTTTTAACGAGCTTGAACTATGTGCTAAAACTGCTCGATTAATCCAGTCATATGATAAGAATGTCTCATATAAAACGGAAACTTTTAGATTTTTTCCCCACATCCTTTCTTCATGCAAGTTAGGTGACAACTAATCCTACGAGTTTAAAGGGTTAGAGGTCCTAAAAATTTAAAAAATAAATAGCCGCCCCTCGCTTGCACTCCAAAAGGTTTGCATGCCCCAAGGTATAAAGTATGGTTTCAAGGTTACCCCTTCTTTAGTCCAATAAAACATTTGTTTTATCGGGAGAGGCCTACCTCTTACATGTCACCCAAAGATTGTTCGATTCGCGGTGCAAACAAAACACTTCTTCGGCGGTGTCTACCGAGATAAACAAAGGTGAGTGACGACGTCCGCCAACTCACATAACTTTGACAAGAGAATCTTATTCTAGAATAACCCCTCTTCCAATCACGGACGGGGTACAGACTAGTCATATTCTCCCATGGAAACCTACCTTATACCCGAAGTTTTCCTGCCGAAGCAGACCAGGACGCATGCCCCCTGGGTTTCAGTCATATCCCTCCGAATTACTCGTGCTCATCGAGAGGACGGACTGGGGATTGAGACATTTCTTGCATGAAGAGACCATTTAGGGATGGTATATGACTATTTGCTATGCGTGATCCGGGAAATGAAAGCTGGTCCATGAGCTTGACCACTCTTCCTTCGTGCGGAAAACACATTACTCTAAAGAGTGAGGAGATGATGGCTCCCATGCAATAAATATAGTCTCATCCAAGGAGTAGATTATAATCCAAGGGTCCTTGAACTACCATTACGTTCATTTGAACTGTCTTCCCTCTCAATGTTATGGGCACATTGGGAAGGATCCCTAAAGGTCAACTGGTTCCTTTATCAAAGCCTGTCAGATTTCTTATCTCAAGCAAAAGCGATGGCGAACCAAGCGCTTTCCAAGCAATAGAGGAAAGGATACTCACAGAAGCCCCCTCATCTATGATGGTACCAGCCATGACCATTCTATATATTTGAACGATAATTCGGAATGGTATGCTTGCTGGTAAACGGGGTCTGCCTAGTTGATTCCAGTCGAAGGAGACAACTAGGTTGCTTGGAGGTGGGACCGAGTAGACGGCCGGGTATGGCTCTGACAAACTTCCCTCCTGCGGTAAGGGAATGGGTAGATTTCCCCCATGTTCGTCGGAGTCTGTGTTGATGAAGAGAATTTGGACGGTGTCATCCTTGTTCTCTTCAGTGACTATATCATTCGAAGATAAAATCGCTGAAGGTAAGACCGGGTCAACTGCCGCCTCAACCTTTCGACTTTCGTCTGGTATAGATTCAGATGGTTTATCTTTGATGATAGGCACTTCAACCGACCACTTGAGCGAGCCAGCCGAATTCTCAACTAGCGACGGACTCGGGAAGAGTTTTTTATATCCAGGAGGAAGTCGTAACGGTGAAACTGGACGATCATCCAAAACTCTTTTCGCTTTGTCTAAGTAGGGGCAACGGTGGACGGCATGATTGCCTTCGCACAGTTTATAGGGAAATCTAGCTTTCCCTTTTTGTCCTGGGGCTTCACTTTCGCTAGTTGACGGTGTACTTTCAACATGATCATCAGAGGTTGATAACACCAGATTGTGCAAACGAGGAGACCAGTCCCTTAGTATCCAAGGGATGCAAGGACAATCTCTGTGAAAGTGGTCTCCTTTGAAAATGACACATGGCGATTTAGGCCTGGTCAGTGCAGTGTGTGGATTTTCGTTAGACGACACTCGTTTTCCCCCATTCGCCTTTGGCTCCTTCTTCTTCTTCTCTTTCTTCTTCTTCTCCTTCTTCTCCTTAGGAACCTGACTTTTGGCTTTTCCAGCCCCATCAAGCGAAGAGGAAGGAGGAGAGGAAGAATTAGAGGAAGTAGAAGGTTGGTGGGCAACTCTGGACTCGTCTAATTGCTGATTCGATTGTTCAGGAATAGTGGTGTTCTGAACGACATTGGTTGAGAAGAGCCATACTGGCAAGCCAATTGTCAGTCCTGGAAGCGACAATGTGGCCATATGGGGTGCACCAACATCTCCCCAAGAGGAGAAGGGACTAGGATTTCCACCAAGGGGAATTCCTTGGTTGGTAGACTCCATTTTCTCAACCTAAGATCAACGTAGGAAAAGGGTATGAATATTCCGTTTAAAATAAATTTTTAGACGCTTTGACACAACTTGTTTTTTCAGTTTTAAAGAGTCGAGAAAAAACAAAATATGACTCTAGTCTCCTTCGATTTTTAATGAGCCTGAAGTGACAAGTGCTCAGATGGACCTTTTCCATTAAGGAGTCTGAAAAGGAACGAAAGGGACTCCTCTGGAGATCTAGGTAGAGGGAGTGCCAAACCAATCGCAAAACTGCAAAATAGTTTTTACGGTATGGCAGTCAATCTTCCCGAATGCTGTGTTCGGTGCATTGTGATCAGTAGGGCAGCCGACACGGCTTCCTATGGATAAAAGATTTTAAGCCTATAGGGGTGTCCCAATATATACTCGACGGTACGTGGGAGCACAAGTCCGTACTGGCACTTATCGTCTCAAAGTGGAGGAATCACCCAACCATCAGTGAGGACAACAGTTACCAGGCTTTACGACGCCAGAATACGTCTCTAGCCTAGACCTCTAAATTTTGTGCGTTAAGTTCCAAAGCGTTGTTAGATTCATTCAATTTATTTTAAGTTGATCTTTCTTAGAAGTTTTTCTTTTGGGATCACCACGAGATGTAGATGTAATTCCTAAAATTCAATCTAAAGATGATAAGCAAACTTTTATCTCTTTTAAGCAATGAAAATCCTAGCTACAAGGGGAAACGAAAGACACAATCTTTTCTAAAAGAGCAAAGAGCACACTGTAAATGCACTTTTCCTAAATCAAGCCAAGCAGACTATCAATATGCAAATGCACATATGCATGTATTTGCTTTCACTTTCTTAATATTGATGCCTAAAAAGAAAGTTGATGTACAAATCTGAATTTGCTTTCAAGTGACAAACACAAACAAACTTCTTTTCGAAATCAAAAGGTAGAGAAGATTACGACACTTTATGATTTTGAAATAAATACTCGTTTCGACACTAGAAGTCACAAATCCAAACCAAAGGCGAAAGTAAAAGCATAATCGACTGTCAACAGCAAATAAAATTTCTCCTAAGATCAAAATCGACACTTACGACAAATCTAAATCAAAGGACGACAGCATGACTATTCTACTTTTTCAATGGAAAACTGTAAATGATGTAACAAACACACAAAGAACATCTACAATATTTTTGTACAAAGGAGGCGGAATTAAGGCAAATAAAAGGGGTTTTTAAACAGACACACACTGATCACAGGCTGCAAAAAATCAGAGACAAAACTGAAAAAATGAAGCAAAGAACCTCACCTGCATAGGGCTAGGCTGATCAGCGCACCTGTTACACAGAGAAACTGGATTGTAGTGCAGGTAGCCCTCTCGGGAACTACGTTGAAATGCGGAATCTCTTCACAGAGCCTGCGCTGGGGCAGAAACGAGAATTCTATCCGGGTTCTGGGTCACGGTTTGCAGTTTAATCTATGGTTTTTGGCCGAGTAAAAGCAATCAGTAATGCACAATCAGAGGGTGGATTTAAAGGAGGTCTAAGAGCTATCACAAAGGGTAATCAGATCATTTGTTAATCAGCTGTTCAAATCATAAACAAATCCAGTGAATGGATTGAAGTAGCATATGTATACTTTGCATTTGATAATGGCAAATGCAGTTCGATTGCTACTTATGTGTTTATGAAATGAACAACAAGAGAAACACTAACAAACTAACTAGACACGATCCCCAGCGGAGTCGCCATTTTGTTAACGGGAAAAGTGTCTACTCAGAACACCCCTATCCCACTAAGGCATGACAATACCTTAGAAACAAACAGAGAAAACTACTTTTGTATTCTTCTTTATGAACTATAAACGAAGAGGAATAGGATGAACCAACCTGTGTCTTGCGCTAGTCCTTTGATCCAATCTCTCTCCTCTTTGACAGCTTCCAGCTACCTGCTCCCTTACTTTCCCAGCTTCACCAAGTTCCTGCAAGATCACAAAAGAAGAAAACTACACAAAGACATGGATTTATATTCATAAATAGCTTAGGATCAGATTTAAGCTAAACATGCAAATATAACAAACATCATTGATACACAAGCATGTAGGAGAAACTCAAATAGTTTTATTGATATAACAAGAAGGTCCAGGAGGAGTTACAACCGATGATTCCTGATCCAACATCAACCCTCCAGCAAAGGAATCCCCTCTTCACCTCCAACAAAGCATAAATCACCCAATACTCTGATATCTATCTCTAAACCAATAGCAATTCTCTGCAATGTCCAAAATTCCAGCCTCCTGGATCTCTGGGATGAGGGATCCATATATAGATGTATGCAAAGAGGATGAGTCAGCTTATGATTTGACTAGTGGCTTCTCTCCGTCAGTTCTTGCTTCCACTTGGAGACTGAGAGCCTCTTACTCATCCTTGGTCGAACTCAGTGATGCAAGTGTCATTGGGGAAGATTTTGGAAGCTTCCATTGCCTGTCCACCTCGCGGAATGACACTGCCATTTGTCATTTCCCGCTCAACGCACCCTGGTAGTGCATTTAGGTGCGTTGCAACGCACCTAGCTAGTGTACTTGGGTGCTATGCAACGCAGCTAACTAGTGGAGCAGCTGAAATGATCCTGATTTAACTGATCCTGAGCAGTTTCTGGTGGAGAACTTCTGGGAGAAGCTGTAATTTGTTGACCTTGTTCCTTTAGGGGCCAGAACAACACTTTTAGGGACTTAGGATCCCTTGGTTTATGGACATTTCATGCTTAGAGCTGTAAGGCACAAAAATGTCTATAACAAGTGTGAGGCCATTCTAACTCATAAACATCATGTCTCCATCATTTTTGAAGAGGTCATTCCAGGGGACAAATCATTTTCCACACATAGGGCCAGTTTTGCTTCCAAGTATGTTTTCAACCAAACAGAGATGAATTTTACAAAAGTGAGAGAGGTTTTTGTCCATAATAGTCCAAGGATGAAAAAACTCCTTCTGTTTTTACACAAGTATTATGGCTTTGGAGAAATGGCAAAACTACAGTTGCTACAAGAGAGTTCTTGCACTTCTGGAGTGACCTTGGGAAAATCCATTTTTCTCCTATATTAACTATCCAAATGACTTTCTTGATGAATCAAATGATAACTAGGAAGAACTATCTTTCCAATGAGATATCATGACCTCAATTTGGAGTTGAGTAAGACCTCCAAAAGTTTCTTGCAAGAGAAAATTTTATTTTTGCACCCTCATTCTGAACGTTTTGACCAATCTTGGGAGAATAAACGTTTGGAGGGTCAAATCAAGTCCATTATGGAAAATGAATGTAGATTTGGAAACTAGATAGGACACGCTTTAAAATGAGATATCCTGTGCTCAATTGGGACAATAGGAAGGCAATCAAAATCAACCTGCAAGTTGGAGGGTGCGTTCTAAACTTGGAGGGCGCATTTGATGAGAGTGTTGCATATTTGCCTGAAATTTATGTGCATTCCCTAAGGGTGCAACATGCTGATAAAGAGAGGGCGTGTTTGACCATATTATTGCATGCTTTCCGAGAAACTTCCAAAGGTAGCCCACAAAGCACAACATCCTCTCCAAACTTCAAATTTGTCACCAGCATGCTCCAACACCACGAGTAGGTTGAAATCACATCACTCCTCTTCTCCACAGTTGATTTATATGGTGTTTCATTGTGTTTTGGTGTGTTACTAAATTCAAAACCCTAGTAACATAATCCCATCCCTAAATTCCATTTCCTAGCTTCCCACTACCATTCCTACATTTCAAAAGTACCCCTTGCCACCTCCTTCATATCACACATCCCCATTTCCATCTCCTCAATTTCCTCACACCATTCCATACTCTGTACACCTACATTCCATTTGATCACCTCGCTAGGGTTTGACTCCAAAAACTCAAAGCTGCAAAAGAGAAGATTGAAGCCTTGACCAAGAAAGAGGAGAAAAGGAGGCTAGACATTCTTTCTGAGTCATCACTCCACGCCTCAAACATATGATCAACCATCAGCCCACCAATTTTGACAAGTTTTGAGCAAATTTTGCAATTTATGATTTTCTGTGTTTTTCTTGAAGCATTTTTAACACAGTCAAAGGGTCAAACACTCAACACCGAGGGTTCTGTGCTCTTTTTTGGGGCATCTGATGAGAAAAAGGTCATCATATTTGGATTTAGAGTGATGAGGACATGCACCCTGTGCATTGGCTAAGCATTTGGAGACAAACAATTCAGCCAAAAAGGTCAAAAACCACCAAAAAACAACCTTTCTGCCTCATTTTTGGCTTGGGTGCTAGGCGTTTAATAGTCTTGGGAGATTGGGTTTTTGATAGGGAAAATTAGCTCCAAAATTAAAAAGTGAATACATATCTGGAAAGTAGACTTGAAGGGATTTCCAACGAGCTATCTTGGAGAAAATTTGGACACCTAGAAGGCACCTAAAAGTAGTCCTAAACTTCGAGGGCGCATTTGACACTGGAAGGGTGCGTTTGATAGTCTTCTCCAATTTTCATTGTTTCTCTCCAAATTGATTTTCACCTATGCGAAATTGATGTTTTACTAATGTAATTGATAAGGATGATGTAATTATTATGTTTTTTACTGTTATCTATGGTAAATACATTAGTTAAATGGCCTACATGACTTGTAATGAATCAGTTTGCTTAAGTTAGGGATGAGTCACTTTGACCACCCTATACTCTAGCTATAAGTTCAGTCTTTCTTGCAACTTCTCCTCCTCTCATGGATTCGACCCTGAGATTAGGATGACTTGGTCTGAGGCCTATATCATGTAATTTTTTAGTCATTCTACAGGTTGGAATCTCTTGGATGTTGTAATAGCTTTGAGACTTTGGCATGGAATATATTGGATGAAGTTGTAGCTATTTTGGTGGGATTCTTGTGGCATGGTATTTTGATCTTGTTTCTTCTTCAGTTTCATATGTGTGAATTTTTTGTTCCTTTCATGATCCATTTCACTCTAATTATGTTGATTTTCAAGGTGTGATAAGAAGAATTCATCTTTGTATGCTCTGTTTTGGGAAAATAATCATAGATTGTTTCATTTCTTCAGTTTAAAAGAATTCATGATCCTCATGCTATTTTTAGCATCTCACTAGTCTAAACCATCTCATCACTATACTACAAAGTTTAAAGTACCTTACCTACCTTGCCCCATCATATGTCTATAATTCTAATTCACCTTGCCCTGACCTAGTTCATTCTCTGACCTAATTCACTCATCCTTGTGACTACCCAACCAAATCAAATCAAACAACCCTTTGCACTTTACATCTAGCCTAAAACCCTAATCTATCCATCCCTCTTGAATGTGATCCTTTGGAGAGAGCCCTCTCCAGCTTGGTAGGGCTAGCTACCAAGTCAAAAGATTGGTCTATGGTTACCTCAGCTGGACTCTTTCTCAGCCTTGGAGATCCGGAGGAGTGATAACACACCCCAGAAGGTTGCAGGAGTTCTAGATTCATCAAGCATCGCTCGAGGCATTTTTTGAACTGTTATGTTCATTCTTTACACCATGCCATTTTGCTGAGAATTTCTTGCGATGAAGAATTGCCTTTTTATTCCATCTTGTTCACAAAAGTCAAAGAATTCATTAATATGAATTCTCCCCCTCAATTAGATCTAAGACATTTGATTTTTTGATCGAATTCATTTTCTACTAAAGCTTTGAAGGTTTTAATTTTTTCTAATGCTTCATATTTATGCTTTAGTCTCCATGATGTGAATTTTTCCTTGTTGGTCCACATAAATCAATATGGATGAGGCTTACTTGCTGATACTTCTTTTTCATTGAAGTGAACTCTAGTTTTCTCACTGATCTGACATGGTTTGCATACGATATTTTCTAGGATGCTCATATCTGTAAAATCACAAACTGCCTCGAGCCTGCATGATTTTCTTATTTGAGAAAATCTTAGATGTCCCAATCTTTTATGCCATAGCCAATTTTCATCTGTTTTTCTTAGATAGCATTGTTTTTGTCCTCCTTTGAGTATGTATAAGTTGTTTCTAGTTCTTTTTCCTTTGATCATATTCTTTCTTGTATCAAGCTCATGAACCACACATCCATTTTATCGAAACGCAACTTCATTTACTTGATCACATATTTGACTGACACTCAACAGGTTATGCTTTAAACCATCTACATACATGACATTTCCAACTTTAACCTTTTCTTTAAAGAAGACAAAACCTTTACCTTTAATGACAACAGGAGTGTCATTTCCAAATGAGACATTCTTTTCCTTTTCTAAAGCATTATATGAATGAAGTTTCTCTTTATCACCTGTCATGTGTTTGGAGCATTCGCTGTCGATGTACCACTGCTTTTCTTGTCCTTTTGCATAAAGAGCTACGCCACATCTTTCTTATTGAGATTCCTTCTTTCTCCATATCTTAGGATTTAATGATGTTTGCTCCTTTCGAAGTGATGGCCGAAATTTTATCCTGCATTCAAATTCTTCATGACCAAAGTTGCTGCAAATAGAAAATTCTACTTCATTTTCAAGAGCATAAAAGTTATTATAGGAACTTTTCTTGATTCCTATTACACTCCTTTGATTTCGTGCTTCTCTAGTCATGATGGTTTTGTAAGCAACACATTGAGTAGCCTTATGCCCAAAGTTATGACATGAAAAACATTGCCCATTAAAGAAGTTTCTATGATCATAGAATCTTTTGGCATTGTTTACCTGTTGGTTGAAGCTTCTACTGATATTCATCCTTGGAGTAAATTGGGTATGATTTACCTGATGAGTAATTTTAGGCCTTTGCTGATGATTGACATACTGTTCACTGGTATTTGTTGCATCAAGATAGCTTCTGGTGGAGGCTGACGACTTCTGTGATTGAGATGATTCTTCAGTATATCCAAGACCTATCTTTATCATAGGAGAACGCTAAACTTTGATGATTTCATTTAGAGTTTCATATCCTTTAGTAAATCTAAGATTAAGAGATTTTATCGTCTCAAGTTCTTTTCTTAGACCCACAATTTCACATTCTAGATTTTCCTTTCAGTGAATTGGTGTTTCAACATATCTATGATCATATTCTCTTCTTCTAAATAGATTTTGAGTTTAGTGATTTCTTCAAAAAGTTCTTCCTATTCTAAGGCATCCAAAAAATCATCATTGTCATAAGCCATGAGTAGTCTATAATCTTGTTCAGTTTCATCTTCATTACTATTGGATGAGCCATCACTATCTTCATGCATATATGTTGCACTAAAAATTGTCACCTTGACATTCTGCAATTTGTGTGAGTCCATTACCACTCATACTTTCCTCCTTTGCAAGTCTAAAGCCTCAGTTCTTCATATCAAGCCTTGAAAGTAAGAGAAAATCCCTAAAAGTCTCTAAAAGTCTGGTTCCGCACTTTCTCTTTGCATTACCTGTGGTCCCGCACCTAATGGTCATGTCCCCTGTGCACCTGACTGCTCTGTCCTTGTGTTATGGGTGCGGACCCTTGTAAAAGTTAAAAAGACATGAGTAAATTCTAAAAATCTCACTTTCAGTCATTTCTAGAAGCTTCTGGAAGGAATCTTGAGGTGGCAAGTTCTCTCTCTTAAGGTTCATGCACTCCATACCTTAAGGAGCTAACCCCTTGATGTGAGGAGCTTATCCCTTTGAAGGAGGATTTTATCCCTTCATAGATGGACCTATAACCTCCTCCTCTACACTATAAAATGAAGCATTGGGTTGGTTACTAGGGAGGTTGAAAGCTAAATATTTTTGAGGTGAAATGCTGCTGGAACTTAGTCTTCTTAGTTGAGCTTTTATGAGGAGAGATTACATACCTCTAAGATCTCATTTGGAAGAGTGCAAGGCTTGTCAAAGTAAAGGAAATTCCCGTTTCGGACCCCAGGAAGAGCTTGTTCAAAATCAAGGCTAAAAAGGTTGTAAGGTTCTTCTACTTCAAAGTTAATACAAATAAGTTTGTTTTTCTCAATAAGTTTTTCATTGATGGTTTATTTTATGGATTCTTTGATCACCATAATAGACATGATTTATGATATTTTCTATACAGGTGTTATTTGATTTCTACTTGTTTGTGATTGCGGGTCTTTAAAGATAACTCTTTTGGACGATCGAGGGATGACTACAACGAACAAGCGTTGGATCTAAGGTAGGATCGTAACACCTCTATATTCTTTATTTGTGAATTGCATATGTCTAGAGAAAGATAGATTTATTTGTCTGTTTGTTGCTATATTATCTTGTGATACTAGGGATATCGGTCTTGTCCGCAAGATCGATTTATCCGGCCAAAAAATTGGTGACTCCACTGGGGAATGGATTTTGTTTTTGCTTTTCCTTTGTTTTGACTTGAGAAAAGTGTTTTCGTTTCTGGTTTTTGATTGATGTATACTGGCTTGGGTAGCTTTTAAGTCTGGGAGTATTTTTTTTTTTTTGAAGTTTTTAGGGGACTTCACTTTCTCTTCACAGACATTGTGGGCATCTCCGCACATTTCCTTTAGTAAACAGAGCGGTACCGCACTTGTTACTTCTAGAGCCTGCGGACCCTGTAGAATTTTTTGAAAAACCTAAAATACCTTTTTCCAGTTAGGTTTAGGTTTGATTTAGCAGCCTTAGGGTCTACCCAGATTTCTGTTTTTCCTGTCAAAAACCTCTTGTGAGTGAGTTCTGATAGTATTTTTGTTTTAGATGATTTTCTAGAAGTTTTGCATGCTTGGAGTGGTTTTCACTTAGTCTCTGTAGTGACTCAAAGATTAGAAGCTTGAGAAACCTTAGATTACCCTGGTGTCTTTTTTTCTTCTTGATGAGTCTGACTTGGTTGTGAAATCTATCCTTTGTGAGAAATAGATTCAGTTTTCTCATTGCAAATCTTTGAGCAAACTTTGTTATAAGTTTCGAATTTCATTTTTACAAAAGAAAACATATCTGGATGTTTTTTGGTTGATTTGTTATTCTGAACAAATGAATCCTTATTTTACTGAACAACTAGGTAAAAAGTCCTAAAAAAAAATTGAAGCTTTTATTTAATTAGATTTTAAAAGTTTTTAGATCTCAAAATTAGTTTTTGTAGTTTTGAGTGCTTTTCTAGAACTTGTAGATTTCTTTTGAATCAAATTGTTTTTCTTGTAGTTTCGAGTTTTGAAAAGTGAAAGGGATTTATTGTGAGAATTACTTATTAGTCTCATTTTGAGTTCTTATTGAAAAATACAAAAATATTTTCTTTTCATTTCCGTGTTGAAAGAAAGAATTGCATTCTCGAACTCTTTCTTTTAGCTAGAATTTCATTGAAAGAAAAACGAATTGCTCATCATTTTAGGTGCATTTTTTTTATTGTTTGGAGTCGAGTATTCACACCATCAAAGTTTCATTTCCATACCTATTGACTTAAGGAACAACCGATAAAAGCAACGCTTAATTAAAATTGATCTAGTAATTTATTTTATTTCTAGGGCTCTTATCACCAATATAGCTTAGGCTAGTATCTTGGAGTAGGGAGTAATTCACTCTCCAAGATAGTTAAAACAAACAAGTAGATATATCTTGCGGTAGGAAATAAATCCAATTGTAATTGATACATTCTGGGAAGCTTCTCTTAAAGGAGTCAATCATGAGATCATGTCGAAACCTTTGTGACAATCAAGTCTGTTTCGTTTGGAAAGATAGAAGATTTGCGCGTATTATAGGTAAACCTCGGATTAACCATTGTCAAGGAGCCTGGGGTCACTTTTTGGTAAACCTCGGATTGATCATGTCGAGGAGCCTTCAAGGGGATTGAGCTTTGTTACTTTTCCCTTGCGCGTAGATCGGATCATAGACTGTTCCCGTAGCTGTATTTGTTGCCGTTGGTAACCTTAGTGTCCATTAAATTAAGATTATTTCCTAAGGCGACGGTGAAGGATGGGTCTCATTGTACCTGGAGTAGATGTCGACTAGACACACTTGGACTCTCTGGCGGGTTCTCTTCACTCGAGATGGTTTTGTGAAGAAATTTGTGCCAGTCTGTTTCATTAAGCAGGTTGTCGAGGTAACTGTTCCAACCGCCCTTTCTGTATTAAACTTCTACTACGTTGGATTTCATCACCAACTAGTGTTTTTAGTATGGGAAGTTTACTGTTTATGTGTGGTTTGAACTCTTAGATTTTCTTTTTAGGCATGTGATTCAATTGTTTGTTTCTTAAGAGACTTTAGGTGGTTTTATTGAAATTTCCTTTGTTTGCGTGTGAATAATTAATATTTAATCGTGGCTGAATTACCGAGACAATCTCGTAGACTTCAGGGGAAACCTCCTGAGTATTCACCAAGCCAGCTTGAAGGGCTACGAGCTCTTGTATCACCTAGTGACAGTAGAGTTGGATCACCAAAAGCTAGAGAGTCATCTTTAATTGTTCATCCTGATTATCAAATACAAACAACAGAGTCTATTCAAGAGCCAATTTCATTTTCCAAAGTTATTGGTAGTATTTCTCCTTCTAGTGAATTAGCTGAAGAACCTAAAATTTCTGAGCTTGATACTGAACCTGCTATTACTCCAACTTTAGGATTTGCTTCTCTAACTTCTAGTAATCCTGGTTCACCTAGGGTAAGCAATATCATTACTCAAAATCTTCCTTCTGGCTTCATTTCTATTGAAGAACTTGTTAATCCAGAAGAAGACGTAACTCTTCCCGAAAACCAACAGATTTTAAATATTAGGGAGCGTGAATCAATATTCTGCAGTCCTTTTAGGAGTGATGCTTGGTATGTTTCATTGAATTTTTTTTTAGAAAACCCGGGTCTTAGTTCTTCACCACCTCGAATTCCTTTTCATCCTACGCCAAGAGGTTATTATCCTTCATCAATCATGTCAAGATAGTCATCTATGTTTTCCCAAACACCGGAAACATCTTTATCCGGCGGTCCTTTTGTTCCTTCGGGGTACTAGTCACTCTCTGGTACCTTTTCAGGAGCATCTCCTCGACTGATTGAAGAAGTGTTATCACCTGGAAGTAATGGAAATCAGATGTTGAATGCAAAGTAAATCCTTATGATGTCTGGTACTATTCCAAATCCTCAACATCAAGGTAGTCAGTTACCACCTGGGGGGCAACCTCAAGGTAGTCAGTTACCACCTGGGGGGCAACCCCAAGGTAGTCAGTTACCGCCTAGGGGCAACCCCAAGGTAGTCAGTTACCGCTTGGGGGGCAACCTCAAGGTAGTCAGTTACTACCTGGAGGTCTACCTCCAGCTTTTCAACCTTCAGGATAGTACATACCCCAAGGTCAACCCCAGACTCAGTATATACCTCAAGGTCAACCCCAGTTTCAATACATACATCAAGGTCAACCCCAGTTTCAGTACGTGCCTCAGGGTTATCAACCCCAAGGTCAGTACCCAACTCAAGGTTTCCAACCCCCTTTTGGTCAACCATTTTATCAAGGAGCTAGAAATGTACTGCTTAATTATCAGCCCTACATTCAACCAGGTTATGGTCCTCCATATGCTCAACCTTTTGTGGGTCCATACTTCGGAACGAACATGGTGTGGGATCTGTCTCAAACTCAACAGACTTTGCAACCTAATGTGTAGTTAATCAATCAACCTGGACAACCTTTGGTTTCTGGTCCAACCCAGCAACCTGTCCAACCTACTATTCAAACCACTGCATCTGGTACAGTTCAACAGCCTGGGCCTAGTTCACCTCGTACTCTGCCTCAAACTACTGCAACTATTGCAGCTTTTGTTCAACCAACAACACTTGTTTCTGGAGTATCACCAGCTCCGGTTTCTACTACTCTTGCATTAGTGCAAATTCCTCAAGTCTCTATGCCTCAGTCAAGACCTACAGTTCAAACTTCGGTCCAGATGCCTACGGGACAAGCTAGTATAGTTGCTACCATTGCTAAAATTCAACCACAATTTACGTATCAACTGTACTAGGGATAGTATCAATTCAGTCCTATTGTAAAAAATCTAGTTTATCAGTATCAACCATATCCTGGCTATACTTATCACCAACTAGTTTGGTACGGTTAATCCTAGTTTCCCAGGAGGTTATAACATTCCTAATGCAAATACAATTCCAGGTTATCTTGGATATCCTACTCTTGGAACTAGTCTCGCTACTCAAGGTTTTCGCGACCCTAACCGTCAGTTACCATTTATTGCAACTTTGTATTTACCTGATTTTTCGCGCCTTACAAACGATCCAATTTACTATCTTCCGTATTGGCCGCCAATGCCTAATAAGTTGCCTAGTGATATCCCGAAATTCGAGGGTAAGTGAGGAGAGGATCCGTCAAATCATATTATGACTTATCACCTCTGGTGTGCATCTAATTCCATCATTGATGATTCAATTCGATTGCATCTTTTTCAACAAACTCTTATTGGTCTTACTGCCAAATGGTACATTGAGTTACCACGAGCATCTTTTTATAATTTCAATCAGCTAGCCATTGCTTTCTTAACTCATTTTCAATTTCCTGTTAGATACAACAATGGCACGAAACTGTTAACTTCACTAAAACAATCCATGTCCACGTATATTTCTGATCATATTCACGAATGGCGACGTAGAAGGCGTTTAGTGAAAGTTTTCATTTCGGATCAAATTTTAGCAGAATGGTTCATTAAATCATTGTTACCTAAAATCATTGAAGATGTAGCTAAGGGAGGAGTTGTTACTGAAGAGCAAGTCATTGCTCAATCTCAGTACTTGACCTCATCTATACGCAGTCAGGTACTTTACATGAAAAAATCCATGATCTTCCAAAACACGGTCAAATAACTGTAGCTCCTTCAGGGTCTCATGCCGCTGATGGTATGATTGGTTCAGTTAGCACTAAAAGTAAGAATAAATGTTCAAAGAATTCTTCTCCTATAATAACTTTACCTGATTCCCTGATGGGAGAGCCTTTCGCTGAAATTTCTATCGACATCCATGTCGTAGAATCATCTACGGCCAAATCAAAATCTGGTAGTAAACAGAAGGGGAAGAAGAAAAATAAACAAAATTCAAAATATAAAACAGATAAAAATGAATCTACTGACGAAAAACAAAAACCTTGTTATCCTTGTTTCATTTGCGACGAGGATCATTTTACCAAAGATTGCCCACATTGAGCAGATGTTTCGAAAATCATTAAAGGTTCTCAAATGCCTGCTGTCTTGAAGGATCCTTTTCCTACTCAAGATAGTAAGATGATTGGTTCTTCCTCGAATGCCTCAGAAGAACCCATTATGATGATGTCTCATGTCAGGATTGCGACGTGATCGCAAGATTATAGTAGTAAAAATCTTGTTGGTGGTAAATAAGCAAAATCTTCTAATTCAAACACATCAACTACACCTCCTCCTGGTTCCGGTCCACTACAGATAAAGAAACCAAACCCTGACTTAGTAATCAAACCGCCTGCTAAAGGTATACTTTAGAAATCAGCTTTCAATCCACATGCGAGAGCTGCTCAGAATTATAACATTGTTGAAGACTTAGCTATTCCCCTTCAACAATGTCGGCTTTGGAAGTGCTGCAATCGTGCCCAACACAGTGCAAATTACTATTGTCTGCTATAGGAGCTGTCGATATTCAAGATTTGAACCTAATAATCTTTGATTTAGAAAATAGTACACCTCGCCTCCCTCATCAAATGAATTTTCAGATTCCAGTTTTAGTCAAAAATAGACCTTGCTTTTGGAATGTTATTGATGAAGGGGCTTCTACGTGTATTAGGTCGATCTAGTGTTGGAAATCGCTTGGTTCTCCCACACTCAATCAGTCTCCGACAATTCTAAAGGATTTTGATGGCTGCGGGTTCCATCCTTTTGGCATTTTGCAGGATTTACCTATAGATGTTGAAGGCAAAACCATTAATCTAGATGTAGAAGTGGTTGATGCCCCTATAGATTACAACCTTCTCCTGGGTCGCAGTTGGTCTTATGCTATGACTACTATTATTTCATCGGTATTTCGGCTTATCAAGTTTCCCCATAATGGAAAGATCGTTACGATAGACCAGCTGACTTATTTCTCATCCAACCCAGCCTCTACAGATAGTATTCAACACATCGGTAAAACGACTATCCCTTACAAGGATGTTGGTGTAGGTTTGATTATAGATTCTGGTTTACTGGGAACTTTTTCCTTCCCTCCTCTTAACGTATTGCCTTATATTGAAACCATTCATATGATTTCATTGAATACTCTTACTTTTGATGATCCTTGGATCGTACCTTCTGATTCTGAGGTGGATTCATTTGGTGGTGCGATGCCTCTGAGTCCCTTTGAAATTACATATCAGGTCGTACAGTCATTTTCTGATGCCTATTCAACTGAAATTGATCCAATGAATGTGATCCATGGAGACTCACTTTCAATATCAAACTAAGCTTCATCAGTACTTTCTGATCCTGTTCATTCTAACAAGCAGATTCGTGAACTATTGTCTGTTGATGATTTACCATGGGAAGATCTACATCACCGATCTTCGTTTTTAACTGAGCTTGATCATTTTGAAAATGATTTATCTTCTATTTTTACGACTAACTATGTTAAGGAACCACAAAATCCATTGCAACATTCTGATTCTGAGTTAAATTTGGAAAATATTTCTCGAATGGTTCCTATTGACATTTCAGATAAGCCTGGAATTATTGAAATTATTCATATAGGTGCTTGTTGTACGGACGATGAAATACAAACTTATAAAGCCCTATTTCAAGAATTCCGTGAAGTGTTTGCCTGGTTATATGAAGAAATGCCTGGAATCGATCCGTCAATTGTTGGCCATGAAATTAAAACGTACCCAGATGCCAAACCTGTCCAACAACGCTTACGTTAGATACATCCACGAAAAGCTGTTGCTATTAAAGCCGAAATTGAGAAATTACTTCACCCAGGTTTCATTTATCTAATTCCTTTAACCGATTGGGTATCGAATATTGTTCCTGTCAACAAAAAACAAGGAATGATAAGAGTATGTATCGACTATAGGGATATTAATCAAGCTTGTTGAAAAGACAATTATCCAACCCCCTATATCGATCAAATTATTGATGATTGTGCCAGCAATGAAATGTTCTCCTTTATGGATGGTTTTTCCAGTTACAATCAAATCAACATACTCCCTGCTGATCAAGCTAAAACAACTTTCATTTGCCCATGGAGGACATTTGCTTATTGTAAATTACCCTTTGGATTAAAAAACATTGGAGAAACTTTTCAAAGGGCTATTTCTTATGCATTTCATGACATCAAGCACATTGTGCAGCCTTATCTCGATGATTCACCTACCTACTCGTTGCGTAGAGCTGATCATCTCACTCATTTACGAGCTATTTTATGAGATGTAAGCATTATCGAATTCGGTTGAATCCACATAAATGTGTATTATGTGTAGAGATGGGTTGCTTACTAGGATTTATAGTATCAAAGGCAGGCATTTATGTCAACCCCTCGAAGGTGGAAGCTATCGTCAATCTACCTCCTCCTTCGAGTCTTCGTCAACTCCAAAGTTTGCAAGGGAAAGAAATTTTTTTACGTCGTTTCATTCCTAACTACGCCGAGATAATGCAAGGTTTTACCAGGTTGTTAAAACAGAATATTCCATTCTCTTGGGATGAGATCGCTAATCGATCTTTTGATGCACTCAAACACACATTGACCCATGCACCGTTACTACATCCTCCCAATTACAACCAGGATTACTTTTTGTACCTCGCCACTTCTCATTCCACCATTGGGATGGTTTTAGTTCAAGAAGATGAATTCAACAATGAACATGTGATTTACTATCTTAGTCGAACTCTACATCCGACTGAGATTAAATATTCGCATGTGGAGAAATTGGCCTTGGCAGCTGTTTAAGCTGTCCAAAGATTTCATCACTACATCTTACTATGCAAAACCATGGTAATTTATGACTGTAACCGTATGATGTATATCTTGACCAAACAATTGCTAGGGGGCAAGTATTCCAAATGGATATTTATCCTACAGGAATTCGACTTGGAATTTGGAAAATCCAAGGCAAAGAAATCTTTGGTTTTTGCCGAATTGATGTGTGATTTCCCGCATACTGATACTGAAACTGTGGCGGAAGAACCCATTGCCGATGAATCCTTGTTTCTTATCAGTACTCTAGATCCATAGTATGGAGATATTATTGTTTATCTCCAAACCCAATCTTTTCAGCCTGAAATCTAGCGATCTCAGCGATAGAAAATACGTTTCCAATCCCAACAATAAAATATTATTGGTGATACACTTTATCGTCGTGGAGCGGATTCTATTTTCCGACGTTGTTTAACTCATGAAGAAGCTGAAAAGGTTTTGAATGACTGTCACTTTGGATAATGTGGCGGTGATATGTCTGGGTATGCCACAACCCAAAAGATATTGTGCACTGGTTATTTCTGGCCATCCTTATTCAAATATTGTATCTATGCAGTCTGTAAATGCCACAATTTTCAAATATTTGATCGTAAGATGCGCGCTCCACCCGCTCCTCTTCACCCTATAATTGCTGTCAATCCTTTCGCAGAATGGGGTATTGACTTTATTACATGTAACCCTCACTCGGCCGAGGGACATGCGTATATTATCCTAGCGGTAGATTATTTTACTAAGTGGGCCGAGGCGATGCCAACATTTTCGGCAGATGGCAAGACTACAACAACTTTCATATTAAATCATATAATTGCTAGATTTGGTGTTCCTCAAGCTATTATTACTGATCATGGAAGTCACTTTCGAAACATCATGATGACTGAACTGACAGATCAACTTGGCCTACGCCACGATAGTTCTACTCCATATTACCTGCAGGCTAATGTTCTGGTTGAAGCTATCAATAAAGTTTTAGTCACTATGATCAGACAAATCATTGGTATTCATAAGTCAAATTGGCATACCATGTTGTTTTCAGCACTTTGGGCATATCAGACCTCAGTAAAAACATCAACTGGTTTCACTCCTTTTCAACTGGTCTACAGCTTGGAAGCAGTGTTACCTATTGAATGCGAAATTCCGTCATTGCAATTAGCCATAGAATTACTCCCAACTACTTCTGAAGAGGAAAAACATTTTTTGTACTTAGCTCAGCTAGATGAGAATCGACACACTGTTGCAATAGAAAATGAGACTCATACGAAACGAGTGAAAGCTCAATACAATAGAAATGTTACACCTCGCAATTTTTCGGAAGGAGACCTAGTTTTACTATATGATCAAGCAAACGATAAGCTAGGGGCTGGAAAAATTGTACCTATGTGGCATGGTCCTTACATTGTTAAGCGAAAGCTTGCAAAAGGGGCTTATGAGTTAATAGATTTTGATAGTGTCTCTTTGGGTAAACCTAGAAATGGACTTTATCTGAAGAGATATTATGCTTAAATTCAGTGTGGAGATTTTTTGTTAGATTAGTTTCTTTACTGTTGGTGTGTTTTAGATTAGAAAATTGTGCCTAGTTTAGAGAGTGCTCTTATCATTATTCCTGCTTATCTTGATTTTACTCTTGATATTGCAGATGTCGACGTCTCTTCAAACATACATTGGTTTTGTTGATGGTGCTTGTCGTAATACACATAACATTTCTCCCACAACTTGGGTTATCTATTCACCCTCTGATGAGTTAGTATCTATGAATGGGGTAAGCCTCGGTCAAACAACGAATACCATTGCAGAGTATAGTGCAGTGATTGAGTTATTATTTGAATCCATCTCATTTGGGATTCAGAGTTTGATTGTTAGGTTGGACTCTGAACTCGTTGTATTACAGCTTAACAGGGTTTATGCCATTAGAAATCCAGTGTTATTAAGGTTATTTTTGAGAGTTCATCTCTTGGAATGTGAATTTGACTACATTGAATATCAGCATATTCCAAGACATTTAAATACATTAGCAGATGAAGTTGCTTCTAGTATGATAAATAGACATTTGCAATAATCAAAACAGTAAATTTAATAACATTCGATAACATGTTACATGAGATAGCCATTAATAATGATATATCATAGCATAGAAGTAGTGTTTCAAAATATACATCGTCTTCGATCATCGGTTGAAAAAATCTCATGATCGGCAAAAATGATAATACTATTAGAGTCGATCTGGTTATCCCTCCGTCAGAGATCAAAACTCTTTTTTGCATTTCATGTTTAGGTGTCTCATCAGTTTCGATCAGTTGCATTTCGTTAGAAGCATGCCATAAATCTGACGGAGAGGTTTGTGTCACTCATCCCCCTCGTGCTTGGCACTGTTGGCTTAGGTCTATTTTTAAAAATTAAGTCTTGAAACAGTCATTTGCAGTCCTGCTTCAGTATTTGGGTCATAAAAGTTTTTCGGTCATTAGGTCTAGGGTTAAGTTGATAAGGTCTTTGATAAAGTTTAAATGAAGCCAGCAGGCTAGAGGGAGGTCCTTGTTAGATTGTTATCTCAAAGATTTGTATCATTATACGGATAGATTCTGACTTCTCTTCAAAACTCTGTTTTGAAGATACGTCAATATTTCATTTTTGTAATAAATTTTCAAAAAGTTCAGTTCTTGAAATGTCCTAGCGCAACCCTGGCCTCCTTTGCCAGATCATATCATAGCTATCCCTGCAAAAATTTATCAAAGAAAATCATTATTTCAACCAAATTTAAAGAGGAAACAAAAAGGTCAAAATTCTATTAATCCTGAAAAAGTGTCAACTGCAAAACATAACAAAGTGGGTTATGAAAGAGGGAAAAATCAAATTAGGGTCTATATAAGGGTTTTCAATGAAGTTTCAAGTCATTTGTGCATGCCAAAGGAGGAGAAAACAATTGCAAGTCGCGTTTGATCATTTTCGAGCGGATTGGTACTCATTTCCTCTGCGCGGCGCAAATAACTTGCGCGGTGCACAGAGTCATCTAGGCCAGTGTAAATTATAACTAGTGCGGCACATATAACTTGCGCGGTTCACTGGGTAAGGAGCGCGGCACTTACAGTTTGGAGCCCGTAACTTATCTGAAAACTCATCAAATCACCTCCTCTTCAGATCAATTTGTCAGGTAGGCTCGCCTCCATTGCCTTGGCTTTGTTTTTAATGGTGAATGTGATGGGTTCATAGATGATTGCCGTGGAGACCAAATTTTAAAAGCATCCCTTTATCAATATAAAAGTGTAGTAGGGTTTGAAAACAGTTTGTTACCAAGGTTATGTTTTTTCCCCATTTCCCTTTATTCCTTATTCCCAAATCCACTTCTCATATTTCCTCATTAATTCCCTCCATCAATTCCCTAATTAATCCTACACTACAATCCATGAAATCCTAATCTACCGCCTCTATAAAAAACTACTTAATCTTATTTAATATCCCAAACCCTCAAACCCTAATCTCATATTTACCTTTCCCCTCATATCCCTAAATACATTTCATTTCAAAATTCCCCAATTCCCTGATGTTTTCCCTTTCCTAATACCCCTTGTACATTGTTTCCCCTTGGTCACAGCATTGTTTAAATCAAAGGAACTGTCCATATTCAGTTGCAAACAACAGTTTCACTTATCAGCATTCATTTGAGGGAGCTTGTATATCAGCAGTGATGTCATCTGGTCACTCATCGGAATTTGAGGTAGAAACCCAAAGTGATTCTCCCGTAGGTGAACAAGAACCCCGGAAGCCTCGTAAAAGTGGCAAACATGTCAGGGAAGAACCAGTCACCCTTATAGAACTGCATGCATGTCCTCTTGCTATGCAGTGCTTTGAGCATCAATCATGTTATGAGTTTTGTCAAAAGGTAGCTGAGGTCCAGTTTCATTATGAGTTGGCTCATCTTTTTGTCTTGCATTTGCACGGAGACCAATCTACCTTGGCTGGAGTCACCTTTACACTCACACCAGAAACTATTTCGCTAGCAACAGGTATACCAAATATTGGTGAACTATGGCAGCAAAAAAAACAAATTGACAAGCAACATTATGAGCCATATATCAAACCCAATTTCTTGAGGCAGCTCAAAAGAGTGTTCCCGTTCAGGTACTTGAAGGATGAGTATGCTCCTCTCATGAGATTGATAATGAAATATTTCAGCTGTGAGGGACGATTCTCTCGTCTTTATGCTTATCACATCAGGTTACTTATGCATTTCACCAAGGTGCGGATGATGAACATTCTGTATTTCGTCTACCGGAATATAGAGAGGATGACAACCTTTATACAACGTAGAACCCCTCAGCAGCAACTCAACAGTGTATATCATTTTGCACTTATAAAGATTTTAGTGGTTCATCAGCTTGGTTTGTAGGGCATCACTTGGGATGAATTTATCTCACGTGATTTCTTCAGAGCTTCACGAGAAGTATCAGAGGTGAAACATGAGGGTGAACCTTCTCATCAGTATGAGCGTCATGAGACTAGGCCTAGTTTCATTACATATTAGAGAGGCTATCCGAAAGGTACCAGACCTTTGTTTTCAGCAGCAAAGCGAGTGTTATCTCCACTTGGCGTGGAAGGGGCCTCACTTCTGCCTTCAACACCACAGGTACAGGTACAGGTACAGGAAAAGGGAAAGAAGCCCATGCATGAGAAAGGGCATTCAGGTGAGCCATCAGGTTTCATTATCATTCCTGATGTTGAGACAGCTACGGATTTAGAGAAGTCTAGATATAGAATGACGATTTAGCAGCAAGAAACAGACATTCAAGCCTTGGAAATGTAGTTGGAGATGGCTAAATGGAACATCAAGTATCTAGAATAGAGAAATAAGCAGCTTGAAGATCAACATGTGATCATGGAGCTACAGAACATCCGAGAGAATCGCCAAGCTGCCCGACATACGAGGATTCAGTTCACTTCTCTAGAGCGACAGGTCAACGAGGATCGAGAGTCTAATATCGAAAGGGTCAACATTTACTTGGAGAAGTGGTTGAGCAAAGCCAATAGAGTTAATGCATTGTTGAGACATATGGCTGTTCACTACAGGGCATGGAACCAAGTTTGCAAGGCTCGATAAGAAATCTAAAGGCAAAATTGAAGAAGGAAATCCGCAAGCAAAAGAAGCAAAGGGAGCTCGATCATCTTCAGATTTTGGCTGAGGCCTCTTTAGCTCATCATCACACTTGATGAAGGAACTCTAGCCCAAATTTCAAGAGATTTGGGGCCTTTTTGGTCATTTTGAAATTTTTGCATTTAAAAGACAGGTTTTTTTCCTATATGCGCCGCACACCTTGCGGGACCCATAGGATTGGGAGCTCCAAATCACAAATGGCTTGTAGTTTTGGATTTTTAATGAGAAATCATGAATTTTGGTACTTGGACAAGAAGTTTGGGAAAGTTTTG
Source organism: Pinus tabuliformis (assembly GCA_031772625.1). Lineage (NCBI taxonomy): Eukaryota > Viridiplantae > Streptophyta > Pinopsida > Pinales > Pinaceae > Pinus > Pinus tabuliformis. Next base: position 841,791,396 of record CM062805.1, read on the forward strand.
GCTCCTCAAAATGTCAAAAAACATGCAAAAAATGACCTCACTGCCCCTATTTGGACACACAGGAAGCAGTCTTGGGAGAATGCACTTTTGGAGGGGCAAATGGACACTAATTTTGAAAATTCCACTTGGGTTTGATAATAAACAGATAGGGCTTTCGAACAAGCCAACCTAAGCTCAATTTGGACTCTTGAAGGTACCTCAAAAACAGAAGCAAAGTAGCGCGGCACATATAGAAATCAGCGCGGTGCATATAGCTTTTTTGCCCTATTTTTCATCTTTCAGCTCAAAAACTCGGCTAGTTTGACCAGTTTTGAGTTGTGATGTAATTTTTGAATTTTTCTTGATGTGAAGATTGAAACATGATGTAATTTGACACTTAGTTACTTGATCCAGAATATTCATTCACCAAAGAGTGAAAATTTAATGAATGAATCAGTTTCCTACCTTATAGAGGCAAGTTGTTTTGACTGCCTAAATTGTAGTGTTTTGTTTAGAATTGGTTGAAACAGCTCCTATAATGATGAGATCGACCCCTAGAGGCATGGGAAGAGGTTGGCTTGCCTATATTATGTAATTTTCAAGTCATTTTCAGGGTTGGACTCTTGGGAAAAGCTTGACACCCTATTGTACATTCACTTCTGCATTTTTGGCAAAGGAAAGACTAGGGATTTGCAGCACTGTTTGGGATCCTTGTGGCTTTGTGTGTTGATGGTGTGCCTCTTTCAGTAATTTTAAGTTATTAATGTGTATCATTTTCCTTCTTTCATCTTCTGCAATTGAACAAATGAAGTGTTAAGGTGGAATCCATAGATTGTTATGCTTTGCCTTTAAGTTTGTTTGATTTTCCATGTTTTCATCTGTTTAAGGAGAATCCTTGAACGTTTATTGCTCTCCTTAGCTTCTCACCAGTCAGATCTAGCCATTAATTCTCTTTAAAAGCATCAAGACAATCGCCTACCTCTTCCCAAGTAGACCTCTGCAAAAACTGTGTCTCATCCCCGCACCCAAAATTGCCTTTTCTTGTGATTCAACAAAAACCCCAAAAATCAACCTCAAACTCCTTGTACTTCATATATAGCCTAAGATCAACTGAAAATTTAGTCATCTTGAGCCTCATCGATTACCTTTTACCGAGATTGACCCGGAGAGAGCCCTCTCTTGTCCTCGTAGGGCTAGCTACGAGGCTGAGCGTGGTTTGATGTGGACCTAGAACTTTGTCTTTTCAGCCTGAGAAAAATCTAGGCTCTAACATAGTGGCGACTCAACTGGGGAAAAATGGTTTGTTTGTTAATGCCATTTGTTTTATAAGCTACAGACATAGCCTGAAGATTAGCCAGGTAGCCTTCGAAATGATTTTTCTTTTCATTAGTGCAAGTAGATAAACGCTACTTCAGTCAATCTCCAGTCTAGCTTGTAATTATGACACTTGAAACACCCCAGTACATCTGCAAATTCTAAGGTCCTGGATGATAAGTTAGGGTTTGATAGGTTGAAAAATTTGTTTATGTTCCTTTGATTTTGTGAAAATAACACGCTGGCTTCAAAGAGATATACCAGAGCTAATCAGGATCCTAATCCTCCTCCTGTTTACGAGAATCCCAATTTGATTCCAAGACTTCTACGTCAAGAGAGCTCTGTGACTCCCGTGTTTAAATACCACTCATGTCCTGCAATTTTTAAATATCTTGAAGAACTTGATTTTGACGAAAGGTTTGAATTTTCGCTGTTTAAAACCAAATCTGAAAGTGCACTTGATTCTCTAGTTCCAAATCCTAATTTTTCTGCGGCCCTTGAAGTTGAAAGAAACAATAAGTTGATTGAAAATTTTATCTTGCGGTGTCTTCAGAGAGACATTCAGTTTTCAAGCCTTGCTGATTTCCTAGAAGCTGCATCTGCAAACATTGGATCTTCTATCACAGCTTCCGCCTCAAAAGTTCCTACTGAACCTCCTTTCATTCCCACTATTCCCCAACAACCTATAATCACTTATCCAACGTCTACAGCAAATTCTCCTTCTTCATCTCATGTGGCTTCTCCTCCGCATACACCTCCTCACACTCCTCATACTTCAGCTGCATCCACTCCTCCAACAACTCCCAGACCAAATCCTCCAAGAGCAATGGCTGCTCGGTTCGCACCTCTCGCTCTTCCTCAAGTTTTAAATGACATGCCTGCAGATTATCAAAGTAAAATTCCTTTGTTCGATGGTACATCTCAAAATATCACAGGTCAATAGCATGTCGACAAAATGGCAGATTTCTTTTATCTCCATGAGATTGATGAAGAAAATGTGACCATGAGGCTATTCATGCAGACTTTTGGTGGAGAGGTAAGGATATGGTTTAGAGCTTTGCTGGCCAGAAGTGTTCCTACATTAGAAGATCTGAAGAGACAGTTTTTAGAACGTTGGGAAGTAAAGAAAGATCCACTACAAATCAAATCTGAATATACTAAGATCAAACGAAATGCTGGAGAGTTTGTTCAAGACTATAGCATTAGATTCAATGCAGTATATAATGCAATTCCAAATGATTTAAAACCAACTAGAAAATCAGCATTGCTCAAGTTCCCGGATGGTTTTGATCTGGACATGGCTTATCAACTAAGGGAGAGAGATCCGGCTACCTTAGAAGAAATGCAGAAAATTGCTGTTAGTGTTGAGGTAGACTTGAATGATAAGCAAGCAAGAATGAAAGCCGAGAAGAAAGTCTCAATAAAAGAAGAAGCCTCTACATCAGATCAAGTTCTTCGCAAGGTAGAAAAGATGATTGAAAGGCTAGCACTTGATAAGCCTGAACCACAGATTCGAAATCCCAATTTCCGTGGTCAACAAAAGCCACAATTTAGGATCAAACAGCGTGAGCAGCGAGCACAAGACACAGTATCACAACAGCAACAGGTAAAGACACCTCTTCAACAGAATTTTGTTAGTCCCGAGTCAGATGATGAAGATAATGTAGTTGGAGAAGAAAATCACTTCTTTACTCCCGATGATATGCCGACATTTATCACTAAAGATGATGAAAAGGCAACAAGTTCAGCAGTACAATATGATGCATATTTTATCTTGGAAAATGATATAGTTTTGGAGGAAGAGTCGGATGAGTATCAAAGAGATTACATGCATGCTTTGTCCGCCCAACAGCGTCAGTATTCACTTAGAGGCAGAAATTTTCCCATCAATCCAGTTCAGAAAAGAAAAGAAGTTCCAGCATCTAAAGATGAAACACCGGCTGCATCAAAGAAAGGAAAAGAGAGTGCCGACCCTATGACTAGCAAGCCTCCACCAGCAAATGAAAAGGTAAATCAACTCATTGTATCAAAGGATAAACCTAAAAAGAAAGATGTTCCGGCTAAATAAGTGGACAAAACTTCTACTTTTAGTTTAGAAAATGAAATTTCTAAATTGAAAGTATATATTCCTTTGATTGAGCTCATGAAGAACAGCAGCTGTAGAGGTCAAGTCTCCAAAATTCTGAATTTTGACCCAATGTCTGATATGGTGAGTGTAGAAGATGATCAACCGAAATTAATATTTGGACCAACATTGAGTGGTGAGTCTGAAGTACCTCCTTTTTATATCAGTTTGAGAGTGCATGAGTTTGTGTTGCACAATGCTATGTTTGATACCGGCGCCTCCCACAATCTTATGCCGAAGGCTATCATGGAGAAGTTGGGTTTGGACATCACTAGGAAATATCATGATCTTTGTTCTTTTGATTCCAACAGGGTGAGGTGTATTGGGCTAATTAAAGACTTGGTTGTAAGTTTGGATCAGATCCCTGCAAATAATGTCTTGATGGATGTTGTCGTGGCTGACATTCCTCTTAGCTTTGGTATGCTCCTTTCCAGATCTCGGGGTGCAAAACTACAAGGAACAATACAGCTTGATTTCTCCTATGCAACGATTCTCGTGTTTGGCCAAATGAGAAAATTATACCGGGAGCAGAAAATGAAATACATTATCACCAACAAGGAGAAACCAATTAATCATCCCATCAGTTATGTACATACAGATCTAGAGTCTTTTGTTTTGTATTCAGATAGTTTCAATGATATTGATAGTCAATTAGTTGTAGTAGATGATATTACAGAGATAGTAGAGAATTTCAAAGAATTTTTGAAGAAAGAAAGACAAGAACAGCAAAACGTCATTCAGCAATCAGCTGGAGGTAATGGACAGCAAGCAGAAAACTCACAGCAAAAAACTTTTCAGCACTTGGTAGAAGAGGAAGATAGTTTTTGGACCATGGATTTTGATGGAGCAGTGGGCAATGATGATGCTGGGATTGGTATTTGGGTACATAGTCCTTTTTCTGCTTCAGACAAAGTGCCTAGTAATGTGCAGGTATGTTCTTACAAGCCTGCTTTTGATTGTTTGAATAATGAAGTTGAATATGAAGCTTTGATTGCTGGTCTGAAAATTTTAAGAAAGCTAAATGCTAAGAGGATTGCAGTATATGGTGATTCTTAATTAGTGATGAAGCAAGTTAAGGGAGAATATCAAACAAAACATCCACAGATGCGGGCCTACCAGAATGCTGTTTTGGATATCTTGAAAGTGTTTTCAGATTATACATTGACATGTGTGCCTCGTATTCAAAATAACATTGCAGATGCACTTGCTAAGGCAGCTAGCAATTTGAAGATCCCTATGAACTCCAACAATAAATTTGAAATTCATGTTAAGCATCATCCGACTGTTCCAGACAATCAAAGACATTGGCAAGTTTTCCAAGATGATGAGGAGATCAATGATTTTCTACAAAGCAAAGGTAAGTTCAAAGATACTTCAATGGATGTAGAACATGATGATGGTAGCACTGATGTACAAATAAATCAAATGGAAGTGTTGCAGATCAAGGATAATGTGATTCCTAAAGGCTTGATACCTTTAGAGGAGCTCTTTGACCATGATGATGTAGCCCACAAACCAACATTGCAGCCAATAGAAAAGGGAGTTGAAGATGTGAATCTTGGAACAGCTGAGCATCTGAAGATGGTAAAGATCTCTAAAACATTGCCACCAGAGGTAAAAGCCAAATATATCAACTTGTTGTCATCTTTTGTCAATGTGTTTGCTTGGGACTATTATGATTTGAAGACGTATGATACAAACATAATTCAGCATACCATTCCTATTAAGCCTAATCAAAAACCTTTCAGACAGAAGTTAAGAAGGCTTAATCCAAAATTGCTGCCATCAATTGAGAAAGAGATAAATAGGTTGTACAAATCAGGAATTATTGTTCCCATCCGCTTTCCTGATTGGATATCAAATTTGGTGCTGGTGCGTAAGAAAACCGGTGAGATTCGTTTGTGCATTGATTTCTGAAACCTCAACAAGGTTTCCTTGAAGGATAATTATCCGCTGCCTAAAATGGATCATATACTACAGTGAGTAGTTGGCACATCCCGCATGTCCCTACTCGATGGTTATTCCGGATATAACCAAATTTTAGTCCATGAAGATGACAGAGACAAAACAGCCTTCACCACTCCATAGGGAACCTTTCATTATGCGAAAATGCCTTTCGGTTTGAAGAACGCAGGTGCTACTTTTTAGCGGGAAATGGACTTGGCTTTCGCTAATGAGAAAGATGTATTCTTAGTGGTGTACCTTGATGATCTGACCGTGTTTTCCAAATCAGATGATGAACACTTGCATCATTTGAAAATTGTCTTTGAAAAGTGCAGAAAATATGGTGTGTCGCTGAATCCGAAGAAAATTTTATTTGCCATGGATGAAGGTAAACTCCTTGGGCACATTATCTCAAAGGATGGCATTCATATTGATCTAGCATGTGTGGAAGCAATTCAGCAAATTGACTTGCCCAGGAATAAAAAGGAGATCCAATCGTTCAATGGTAAGATGAATTTTTTGCGCCGTTTTGTTCCTAATCTTGCAGAGCACCTTAGAGAAATTACAAACATGCTTAAGAAGGACAGCCAAGTGTCATGGACGGAAGAGGCGGTGAAATCATTCAATTTAGTTAAATTGATTCTTTCTTCAACACCGGTTCTAATCAGCCCAGATTATACTCAGGATTTTATATTGTTTTCTTTTTCTTCGGAGCATACTATGGCAGCTGTGTTAATGCAGAAAAAAGAAGAACATGAAAGACCCATTGCTTTCTTCAGCCAAACCATAAGAGATGCTTCTTTGAAATACAACATTACCGAGAAACAAGCCCTTGCACTTGTAAAAGCACTCAAATATTTCTGTGTGTATATTCTGCATTCTCATATTTTAGCTTATGTTCCTAATGCTGCTGTCAAAGATGTTTTGGTTCAGACCGACCCGGAAGGAAGACGTGGCAAATGGATAATGGCCTTGTTGGAGTATGATGTGGAGATAAGGCCTACCAAGCTGATTAAAGGTCAGGGATTGGCAAAATTGATGGCGGAATCAAATCTGCGTCTCTTAGACATCAATTTGATCGCTACCTTGTCCGATGAAAATGATGAAAGCTCTTCACTTCAGGTATCAGAAATGTTTGTTCTTTCTCCATGGTATTCAGATATCATATATGTTCTTCAAAATTTGTCTACACTGCCTGGGATGGCTAGAAACAAAGCAAGAACTCTTAAGTTGAAGGCTGCTAAGTTTTATGTTTTAGATTCTGCACTTTATTGGAAGGATCCCGGTGGCGTTTTGCTAAATTGTTTGGTGGAAGAAGAAGCAAAACAAGTCATATAAGATTTCCATAAAGGCGATTGTGGCGGTCACCTTTTTTGGAAAGCAATGGCAAATAAAATTTTGAGGGCTGGATACTATTGGCCGACATTATTTGCTGATGTGTTTAGGGCTGTCAAGAGCTGCCATAATTGCCAGATTTTTGAAGGGAAACAAAGACTACAGTTGTTGCCGCTTAAGCCCATTGAGGTGAGTGCTCCTTTTCAGTAGTGGGGGCTATATTTTATTGGTGAAAATCATCCTTCTTCTCCAGGTCAACATAGATGGATCCTCACAAGTACAGATTACTTCACAAAATGGATCGAAGCAATTCCCACCAGGCAAGCTACGGATGCGGTAATAGTTTCATTTCTTGAGAATAATATTTTGTCTCGTTTTGGTTGCCCGAGTAAGTTAATCACTGATCATGCAACAACTTTTAAGTCAAAAAAGATGGTTGAGTTTTGTAATAAATATCATATTACTTTGGGACATTCAACTTCCTATCATCCGCAAGGAAATGGATTAGCTGAATCTTCAAATAAATCTTTGGTTAATATCATTAAGAAAATGCTAGAAATGAACAAGAAAAGTTGGCATAAGAAGTTGGTCCTTGCACTCTGGGCGGATCAGGTGAGTCAAAAGAAATCCATTGGCATGTCCCCCTTTGAATTAGTTTATGGAGTCGATACAGTGTTCCCTACTTCTCTTGCAGCTCCGGTAGTGAAACTTCTTCAAGAGGCTGGTAGTTAAGAGGATCCAATGCAGCGAAGGCTAAATCAAATGATCCACTTGCAATAGACGCGGCAAGATGCTTTTCAGAACACCTGTAAGTTGCAGGAGCGCATTAAAAGGATTTTTGACAGAAAAGCAAAGGCGGATACATTTTAGTTGGATGATGTGGTGTTAAAGTGGGATGCAAGAAATGAAGAAAAGGGAAAACACGGCAAGTTTGAAAATCTATGGAAAGGTCCTTCTAAGATTGCAGCATTTCGAGGTCAGAATGCTTTTCTTCTTAAGGAAATGAACGAGGATGATTGTCCAGGAGGACCGGTCAATGGTTGGCTGCTCAAGCGGTACATTTTTTGAGTTTTTATGTTGTCCTATTGGCATTGTAAATACCATTTCATTTCAGTTTCGATGCAAGTGTGTGCTATGATCATTTCTTCAGTCTGGGGCTCGAAGTGAAGGCTATAATTCTGAGGAAAGATTTCAGTTTGAGTTTAGTTAGTCATATTCTTGAGTCATTTGCAAGTTAATTTTCAGTCAAATAAATTGGGTCAACATATTGGATTGTTTGCCGAAGTCATGACTCCATAGCCCAATGGATGAAGGCACTGTTTGGCTCTTACAGAGATCTGCTGTTCTTGGCACCTCCGAGGAGCTACCATCCCCATTGGAGCCAATGTTAGAGTCGGTTTGGTTATCCCTCCATCAGAGATCAAAACTCTTTTTTGCATTTCATGTTTAGGTGTCTCATCAATTTTGATCAGTTGCATTTCGTTAGAAGCATGCCATAAATCTGACGGAGAGGTTTGTGTCACTCATCCCCCTCATGCTTGGCACTGTTGGCTTAGGTCTATTTTTAAAAATTAAGTCTTGAAACAGTCATTTGCAGTCCTGTTTCAGTCTCTAGGTCATAAAAGTTTTTCGGTCATTAGGTCTAGGGTTAAGTTGATAAGGTCTTTGATAAAGTTTAAATGAAGCCAGTAGGCCAGAGGGAGGTCCTTGTTAGATTGTTATCTCAAATATTTTTATCATTATACGGATAGATTCTGACTTCTCTTCAGAACTCTGTTTTGAAGATATGTCAATATTTCATTTTTGTAATAAATTTTCAAAAATTTCAGTTCTTGAAATGTCCCGGCGTAGCCCTGGTCTCCTTTTCCAGATCATATCATAGCTATCCCTGCAAAAATTTGTCAAAGAAAATCATTATTTCAACCAAATTTAAAGAGGAAACAAAAAGGTCAAAATTCTATTAATCCTGAAAAAGTGTCAACTGCAAAACATAACAAAGTGGGTTATGAAAGAGGCAAAAATCAAATTGGTGTCTATATAAGGGTTTTCAATGAAGTTTCAAGTCATTTGTGCATGCCAAAGGAGGAGAAAACAATTGCAAGTCACGTTTGATCATTTTTGAGCGGATTGGTACTCATTTCCTCTGCGCAGCGCATATAACAGGCTGCGCGGTGCACATAACTTGCGCGCCGCACACAGTCATCCAGGCCAGTGTAAGTTATAACCAGCGTGGAGCATATAACTTGCGCAACGCACTGGGTAAGGAGCGCGGTGTTTACAGTTTGGAGCCCGTAACTTGTCCGAAAACTCATCAAATCACCTCCTTTTCAGATCAATTTGTCAGGTAGGCTAGCCTCCATTGCCTTGGCTTTGTTTCTAATGGTGAATGTGATGGGTTCATAGATTATTGCTGTGGAGACCAAATTTTAAAAGAATCCCTTTATCAATATAAAAGTGCTGTAGGGTTTGAAAACAGTTTGTTACCAAGGCTATGTTTTTTCCCCATTTCCCTTTATTCCTTATTCCCAAATCCACTCCTCATATTTCCTCATTAATTCCCTCCATCAATTCCCTCATTAATCCTACACTACAATCCATGAAATCCTAATCTCCTGCCTCTATAAAAAACTCCTTAATCTTATTTAATATCCCAAACCCTCAAACCCTAATCTCATATTTACCTTTCCCCTCATATCCCTAAATACATTTCATTTCAAAATTCCCCAATTCCCTGATGTTTTCCCTTTCCTAATATCATTTGTACATTGTTTCCCCTTGGTCACATCATTGTTTAAATCAAAGGAACTATCCATATTCAGTTGCAAACAACAGTTTCACTTATCAGCATTCATTTGAGGCAGCTTGTATATCAGCAGTGATGTCGTCTGGTCACTCATCAGAATATGAGGTAGAAACCCAAAGTGATTCTCCCGTAGGTGAACAAGAACCCCGGAGGCCTCGTAAAAGTGGCAAACATGTTAGGGAAGAACCAGTCACCCTCATAGAACTGCATGCCTGTCCTCTTGCTATGCAGTGCTTTGAGCATCAGTCATGCTATGAGTTTTGTCAAAAGGTAGTTGAGGTCCAGTTTCATTATGAGTTGGCTCGTATTTTTGTCTTTCATTTGCACAAAGACCAATCTACCTTGGCTGGAGTCACCTTTACACTCACACCAGAAACTGTTTCGCTAGCAACATGTATACCAAATATTGGTGAACTATGGCAGAAAAAACAGCAGATTGACAAGCAGCATTATGAGCCATATATCAAACCCAATTGCTTGAGGCAGCTCAAAAGAGTGTTCCCATTCAGGTACCTGAAGGATGAGTATGCTCCTCTCATGAGATTGATCATGAAATATTTTAGCTGTGAGGGACGATTCTCTCGTCTTTATGCTTATCACATCAGGTTACTTATGCATTTCACCAGGGTGCGGATGATGAACATTCCATATTTCATCTGCCGGAATATAGAGAGGATGACAACCTTTATACAACATAGAACCCCTCAGCAGCAACTCAACAGTGTATATCATTTTGCGCTTATAAAGATTTTGGTGGTTCATCAGCTTGGTTTGTAGGGCATCACTTGGGATGACTTTATCTCACGTGATTTCTTCAGAGCTTCACGAGAAGTATCAGAGGTGAAACATGAGGGTGAACCTTCTCAGTAGTATGAGTGTCATGAGACTAGGCCTAGTTTCATTATATATCAGAGAGGCTATCCGAAAGGTAACAGACCTTTGTTTGCAGCAGAAAAGCGAGTGTTATCTCCACTTGGCATGGAAGGGGCCTCACTTCCGACATCAACACCATAGGTATAGGTACAGGTACAGGAAAAGGGCAAGAAGCCCATTCATGAGAAAGGTCCTTCAGGTGAGCCATCAGGTTTCGTTATCATTCCTGATGTTGAGACAGCTACGGATTTAGAGAAGTCTAGATATAGAATGATGATTGAGGAGCAAGAAACAGACATTCAAGCCTTGGAAATCTAGTTGGAGATGTCTAAATGGAACATCAGGTATCTAGAATAGAGAAATAAGCAGCTTGAAGATCAAATTGCGATCATGGAGCTACAGAACATCCGAGAGAATCGCCAAGCTGCCCGACAATAGAGGATTCAGTTCACTTCTCTAGAGTGATAGGTCAACGAGGATCGAGAGTCTAATCTCGAAAGGGTCAAAATTTACTTGGAGAAGCGGCTGAGCAAAGCCAATAGAGATAATGCATTTTTGAGACATATCGTTGTTCACTATAGGGCATGGAACCAAGTTTGCAAGGCTCGGATAAGAAATCTAAAGGCAAAATTGAAGAAGGCAATCCACAAGCAAAAGAAGCAAAGGGAGCTCGATCGTCTTCAGATTTTGGCCGAGGCCTCTTTAGCTCATCACCACACTTGATGAAGGAACTCCAGCCCAAATTTCAAGAGATTTGGGGCATTTTTGGTCATTTTGAAATTTTTGCATTTAAAAAACAGGTTTTTTTTCCTATATGCGCCACGCACCTTGCGCGACCCATAGGATTGGGAGCTTCCAATCACAAATGGCTTGTAGTTTTGGATTTGTCATGAGAAATCATGAATTTTGGTACTTGGAAAAGAAGTTTGGGAAATTTTTGGCTCCTCAAAAGGTCAAAAAACATGCAAAAAATGACCTCACTGCCCCTATTTGGACACACAGGAAGCAGTATTGGGAGAATGCACTATTGGAGGGGAAAATGGACACCAATTTTGAAAATTCCACTTGGGTTGGATAGTAGACAGACAGGGCTTTCCAGCAAGCCGACCTAAGCTCAATTTGGACTCCTGAAGGTACCTAAAAAATAGCAGCAAAGTAGCGCGGCACATATAGAAATCAGCGCGGCGCATATAGCTTTTTTTGCACTATTTTTCATCTTTCAGCTCAAAAACTCGGCTAGTTTGACCAGTTTTGATTTGTGATGTAATTTTTTACTTTTTCTTGATTTAATGATTGAAACATGATGTAATTTGACGCTTAGTTACTTGATCTAGAAGATTCATTCACCAAAGAGTGAAAATTTAATGAATGAATCAGTTTCCTACCTTATAGAGGCAAGTTGTTTTGACTGCCTAAATTGTAGTGCTTTGTTTAGAATTGGTTGAAACAGCTCCTAGAATGATGAGATCGACCCCTAGAGGCAAGGGAAGAGGTTTGCTTGCCTATATTATGTAATTTTCAAGTCATTTTCAGGGTTGGACTCTTGGGAAAAGCTTGACACCCTATTGTACATTCACTTCTGCGTTTTTGGCAAAGGAAAGACCAGGGATTTGCAACACTGTTTGGGATCCTTATGGCTTTGTGTGTTGATGGTGTGCCTCTTTCAGTAATTGTAAGTTGTTAATGTGTATCATTTTCCTTCTTTCATCTTCTGTAATTGAACAAATGAAGTGTTAAGGTGGAATCCATAGATTGTTATGCTCTGTCTTTAAGTTTGTTTGATTTTCCATGTTTTCGTCTGTTTAATGAGAATCCTTGAACGTTTCTTGCTCTCCTTAGCTTCTCACCAGTCAGATCTAGCCATTCATTCTCTTTAAAAGCATCAAGAGAATCGCCTACCTCACCCCAAGTAGACCTCTGCAAAAACTGTGTCTCATCCCCACACCCAAAATTTCCTTTTCCTTTGATTCAACAAAAACCCCAAAAATCAACCTCAAACTCCTTGTACTTCATATCTAGCCTAAGATCAATTGCAAATTTAGTCATCTCGAGCCTCATAGATTACCTTTTACTGAGATTGACCTGGAGAGAGCCCTCTCCTGTCCTCGTAGGGCTAGCTACGAGGCTGAGCGTGGTTTGATGTGGACCTGGAACTTTGTCTTTTCAGCCTGAGACAAATCTAGGATCTAACAAATACAAAAGTCAAAAATGTCATGAGTCTACTAAATCAATCATCCTATCCCTGGCAATGATCACGATAAGAAACCACTGCTTGGGCCACCCTACATAGGAACCTCCTAAAAGGTCCTGGGACCCCAATCACATATCTCTGCAACCTAAGTGGAATATCATCTATACCCGTCTTTGGAATATCTAGTGTCAAGCGCTCTATATGATGCTCCAAATCGGTCAGGATCTCTGCTGATTGGTCCTGTGGGGCTGGTCCTGCTGCAGCTGGGTGTCTCCTCTCGAAAGGCTGGAGAGCGGTTGGTCATCGTCGACCCACATCTGCATTTAAGTTTTTATTATTAGTTTGGACGATTTAAAAATAAAAAATTATAACTTAGAAAATGTTGAAAATGATTTTACCTTAATCATCCCATTGTTCTCCTGGTGGGAGAATCATGTCTGGGTCACCACGATAATCCATCCCAGCGTATGGAAAATCCTGAATCGCAAAAAGTTGGTTGTTCAACCAACGAAAATACTCAGGCGGAATTCGAACAACCTTTGTACCCTCCTAAGGGTGGCGGGCCATCAAAGCAACCCAACGAACTATTCTAGGCTCTCGAGGAAGACCTGCATCAATAGGAATATGCTGCGGCGCTAGTATGGGGATCCTCTCTAGAGCAAAGCTGACCATGATGAATCCATATCCAAAAATTTTCAGTTGTCCGTTCTTTGCTTTGGTTAGTTGTCCTTTCACATTTGCCAACACAGCTACTGCCATTTGCATCTGGGATCCTGTAGCCACATCCAATGCTGCACTCTTGCACGGCCTGGTAATAGTGAATGAAATGACCTTAAGTTCAGGATGAATGATAGTTTTAATATCAGTCTGTTTTTCCTTGGTTTGATCATCGCAAAACTCTAGTTGGAGACTAGCAACAGACTGGCCACCTGGCCTAGTCCTGAAAAGAGATAATTGTTTGCCCCTCTTGGACAAACCAGTCAAAAAATATATTTCCTCTAGCTCGTTTTCAAGCCGGTGGCCACCAATCACGAAACACTGATCCTGTGTGTTCCATCTGTCTACCAGCCATTGCAAGAGGTCTACTTGGGCCCTCAGACCCTGTATGCTCCAGAACTTAAGTATTCTGCATGCTCTTGATGCCTGCAATGTGGGCATATAATTTATTGCAGCAAAATCTACATCTTCATGCTCGTGTTCTCGCCAAATAAGCATTTTGAATGTCCTACAATGCATAAAAGACATATTAGAACCAGCTAGTTCAAAAAATTTTGGGCAAAAATGAAAAAAAATTAATTTTGAAATTCATTTTTGCGGGGTCTGCACCTGCCAGTTACAGACAGTGCATAGGTCCGCACAGGCTGTGAACAACAGGTGCGGACCCACGACTTTTTTCTTTGTTGAAAAAATTCAGGGTCCACAGGGGCCGCATGTTGCGCCTACAGACCCCCGCAAGCAAATTTTTAAACCAATTTTTCCCTTAAAAATTAAATCTAAAGTCTAAAATCAATTTGTAAACAGACAAAATGCAAGATAAGGAGGTCATGGATTACCTGGAGCTGATGGTTTTCGATTTTGACGGACGGCTTTTCCAGAATCTTTACAGGAACTTTCTTACCCAAAAGCTCTCACTTTTCACTCTGAACTCAAATGGTAAAAATGAAGTTGGAAAAGCCCTTTTAATAAGTTTTTTCGAATAAATGAATTTTTAATTTATTTATTTTTCACTTTAAAAAGGAAATTTTTAAATCATTTTTATTTATCTTAAACAGGTATGTGTAATGTTTTGAGTTTTTGTGCAGAATATTGGATTTTTCGAGAAAATTTATCATTTTTCAACAAAGAGCATACTTTTATCACTTTTTCAGACTCATTCAAAAATTTACAAAAAAGCAGAACATTGGAGTCCTCTTTAAGCTCTTTTCAGACTCTCGAAAATTGAAAATATTGTCGAGCACTTGATTGTTCGAACTTGTTCAAATAAATGAACAATCGTCCCTTTAGTATAAGTTTACCCCTTTTACGGACTGAAATGGACTATTTACAAGAAAGGTACACATTGACTAATTACGGTCAATAGATTCCTCTTTAAACCCTTTTCAGACTTGTTAAATATGAAAATATTTTCGAGCGCTTGTCTTTTTCAGCTCGTTAAAGTATTGAAAAGTCATCCCTTTTGTATTATTTTATCCTTTTTCAGGCCTAAGGGATTATTTTACGAAAAGTACCCCGATGGATTTTTTCTTAAGTTTTTCTTCTAACTCCCTAAAATTGAAAAGCACCGAGTTTTTCCTATACTGGACTCGTTAAAATTTAACAGTAAAAGACCTGTTTAATTTCAAACAGGAACGAACCACTCCTTCTTAGGGTTCGAATTTTAAACTAAGTTGGACTCATTCGAAGGATGAGCTTATAGACAAGCAAATGTTATCCTCCTCAAGCTTGTAAAAAATAAAGAGGTACTTACCAGAAATGGTGGGGGAAAGAGAGGAAAATGAACCTGTTTTTTACACTTTGTTTTATAAAAACCCGTTAACCACTCTTGAACACGACACTTTTTGTTCACCTGGGTTGGGAAAATCCTTTGCCTAATAGTTAATCAAACCATATTGAAAGTCTTCAACCGGTTTCTGGGTATTAGCTTTGGGTCAATTGTCACCAAACCATCTACAGTGTCGTTCTGTGTTCAAGAGATCAGTGCAAACAAACCATTCATCTGTAAAATATCTGTCATCCATTTTGACCATCCCTGAGTCAGTCCTTGCTAATATATTTCTTCAAAACTTGATCTATGATTTCGTGTTGTGGGCTTGCCTATGACGGATCACTTTCTATCGACTTCAGCTCATTATCTAGGAAGTTGATCTAGAAATCATCAGTACCTTGAAAGCTGCATGCCCTAATGGCAGTTTTCTTGCCTTCGACGATAGGTTGCATCATTGACCTTCGATCGAATGATTCTATGACATGTTTGACTTCGACTCATTTATTCACATTTCATGGATTGTACTAGGTACTTTGAGAGCCATTGACATTATTGGTGGTTTCTCTCACACTTGTTAACAATTCACATCATTGACTGGTAATCAAGTGGTTTCTACCATGTTCGACTTCGACACATTCATTCACATGGATAGAATCGTACTAGTTCGGGAAGCAGAAATCAAGACCCTGGATCTAGTTTCTACCATCTAGGTTGCGAGGAATTTTGTTAGTCATTATGCAGTGGACTATTCACAAATAGATGGTTGCGTCCATACTGTGTCTACACATGTCTATACTCTTGATGTATTACAAAATCGTTCCTGTATCAGAACAATTTAGTCAGTTTTCTAGTCAGTTTTGATCTGAGTATGGGAATGCCTACCTCGGCGATGATATGTCTACATGTATATATTTTGCATTGAATGTTTTTACAAGTTCCGACTGGGGTGTCCACAGGATGATCCTTGAAATGATGAAGTACTTCACTCTTCACACATGAAGGACTTCATCTTCATCTACTACAGACTTCGCACTTTAGGGGGCAATCTGTTGCACTAAAAATTTTCACCTTGACATTCTGCAATCTGTGTGAGTCCATTACCACTCATAATTTCCTCCTTTGCAAGTCTAAATCCGCAGTTCTTCATATCAAGCCTTGAAAGTAAGAGAAAAGCCCTAAAAGTTTCTAAAACTTTGGTTCTGCTCTTTCTCTTTGCATTACCTGCGGTCCCGCACCTAATGGTCATGTCCCCTGTGCACTTGACCGCTTTGTCCTTGTGTTATGGGTGCAGACCCCTGTAAAAGTTAAAAAGGCATGAGTACATTCTAAAAAACTCACTTTCAGTCATTTATAGAAGCTTCTGGAAGGAATCTTAAGGTGGCAAGTTTGCTCTCTTAAGGTTCATGCACTCCATACCTTAAGGAGCTAACCCCTTGATGTGAGGAGCTTATCCCTTTGAAGGAGGATTTTATCCCTTTATATATGGACCTGTAACCTCCTCCTCTGCACTATAAAATGAAGCATTGGGCTGGTTCCTAGGGAGGTTGAAAGATGAATATTTTTTAGGTGAAATGCTGCTGGAACTTAGTCTTCTTAGTTTAGCTTTTATGAGGAGAGATTACATACCTCTAAGATCTCATTTGGAAGAGTGCAAGGCTTGTCAAAGTAAAGGAAATTCCTGTTTCGGACCCCAGGAAGAGCTTTTTCAACATCAAGGCTGAAAAGATTGTAAGGTTCTTCTACTTCAAAGTTGATAGAAATAAGTTTGCTTTTCTCAATAGGCCGTTCATTGATGGTTTATATTATGGATTCCTTGATCACCATATGTTGTTGGGAAAAGTATCCAATACGGAATGACCCTATCCCACTCTAAGGGTGATAGTACCTCAGCAACAATCAAAGCAAAGCTATTCGAGATTACTTCTTTATGAGATGTAAGAGAGGGGAGAAAGAGATCCACTACCGTTGTCTTCCGCTAATGATTGATTCTTCTCTCTTTGCTGCTTGCCCCAGCTCCTTGCTCTTTCATGGCCCAACTACACCAAGATCTTGCAAAATGGCAAGAGAGGGAAACTACAAGAAGCATACATTCATAATTGATTCAAGGATTAGAATAAATCAAATATAAAGTATCAATACGCCATTGAGACACATGCATATAGAAGAACTCAAATTTTATTAATGGAAGAAGTAAAGTTCAGGAAGTAATACAACCATAAAAGGCCCAATCCAGCATCACCTCCCAGCAGAAAGAAATCTCCTCTTCACCTCTTCAAGCAAATCACCAATAGTTCTATACTCAAACAACAAACACTTCCTTACATCACCAGATTCCAGCCTCCTTAGACCTCATGAGAGAGCTCTATATATAGGAGTTTTGGAGAAAGGATGAGTCAGCTTGAGCTTGGCATGGAGCTGACTAGTGTCCTCTCCCACTTCAGTTATTCTTTAGTTCTTGAGTCCACTTGGAGGTTCTTGCTTCCACTTGGAGATCTAGACCCTCTTACTCATCACTAGGCGAATTCCCTGTGATCCAAGTGTCATTTTGGAAGCTTCCTGGGCATTGACACTTGCCTTGAGGAATGACTGTGCCACTTGGCCAAACTTGCCCACGCAGGTAGCCTTTTTGCAGTTGACATTCAGCGCAGGTACAGAGTGGAGCAGTTGACATTCAGCGCAGATGCTCAGTGGAGCAGTTGACATGATCCAGAATTAGCTTGTTTTGAGTGTTTTCAGGTGGAGAACTGATATTTAGTGCTGTGGTTTGCTGACCTTGTTCCTCTAGGGGTAGGAACAACATGTTTAGGGACTTTGGATCCCTTAGATTATTGACATTTCATGCTTCATGCTGTAAGGCACAAAAATGTCTATAACAGTTGCCCCTAAAGTATGAGGTCGTTTTATCGGGTGAAATGCTTTATCAGGAGGATCCGAAGTTCATTCAATTGCTGAGAGGTGACCTGTAATAAAATACAATACAATATTATTTTTCATTCTGCTTTCATGATCAGCTGAGGCGGGCATTCCCATGCTCAGCTTTATAAAATTCATTTTGGTACATAGAACAGACGATCGTCTGATGGTAGACTGATAATTCTCTGCTGAAATTATCATCCTTTGAGTAGGATGATCATCTGCTACAATGATGTACATGTCAAATGTCTTTATGTTGCCTGAATATATATCGCAGCCCGGATGGATGAAACTAGATCGGGGTCTTCAAACTCGTTCGATCTTCACTCTAAGTACAAGTCAATCCATGTGAGAATTTGTGTGAAGTCGAACATGGAAAGACATCGCTTGATTACCGGTCAATATGTAAACGTTTAACAAGCGTGAGAGGAATCACCGATAATGATAATGACCCTCAAGGTACTGCAGTACAATTCGCGGTGGTGTGAATAAAGGACTTGGCGTCGAACACACGCAAAATCTTCTGGTCGAAGGTCATTGATGTATACCTGGCGGAAGTGAGAAACTTGCCATTGAGGCATGCAAGCTTCAAAGTACTGAGGGGGGTGTTCCTAGATCAACTTCTTGGATAATGATCTGAAGTCGACAAGAAGCGATCCGTCAAAGGAGGGCCTTAATGAATCCCACATCAGTGACATGGAACGGAGCTAATGATTTTAGTGGAGGTGAAAACAATCTGTGAAATATGATTCAGGGTGGCGATCATGGGTGGATGAAGGATAATGTATGGCAGTGGATGGGACACGGTTGACTCTTTCTGAACAACATCTCTTGAACATATAACTAAACTGATGCGATGGATCGGTAGCATTACCCCAAATGTGGATGGTTTGGCGAAGACCATGGTGATGAGACCGGTGAATGAAACAACCCAACCCGATGTGATACGGAGGAAAAGTGTCATGTTCAAGAGCGACTTGCTACCATTAAAGCTTTGAGGTTCTCCCAATTTTTCCCTAGTCATTTCTGACCAGTACCTCTTTATTTTTGTCAAGCTTGAGGAGGATAACATATGCTTGTTCTATAACCTGCCTTCGGGCAAGCCCATCGCTATGTTTTAACGAGCCTAGCGATAGGGAACTCGTTCTCGTCTAAAGACAAGTTTGTCGCTATTTAATCATTTTAACGAGTCTAATGACAAGGAAAACTCGGTCCTTTTCATTTTAGAGGGTCTGAAAAGATACAGAAAGTTAACTCCAGAATTCTTTTTCGTCATCTAATCCCTTAAGTCCGAAAAAGTATAAAACAATACAGAAGGGATGAGTTTTCGATAATTTTAACGAGCCGAATAAAACAAGCGCTCGACCTTTTTGTGCAATAATCCCTCAGGTCCAAAAAGATTAAATCTAGAGGAGGGATAGCTCTTCGGTCCTTTTAACGAGCTGGAAGGCCAAAACGGCAAACTTTTCATATTTTACGAGTCAGATGAAAAGAGCTCAAAGAAGACTCATCTTTTGAGGAACGAGTCATGAACAGGGATAGCAGCAGATTCCAGGTACAAGTTGGAATTCTCCAATCACGGCAGTGTCACAAGGATGGCTAGGTGAAATCACTCTTCGCAGATGTTCCTCAAAATAGGTAAACAATCATATGGGGGTGAACGATCGGCCAAATGGAATGGAGGTGGCAGGTGCAAACACGACCAAGGCTTTTTATGGCTAATAAATTTACGATCACAATGGTTATTTACCGGAATAGGTTCATTTTTTAATGAGCTTAAACTCTGGAGGAAACTCTTGCTCACGCTTTTCTATTTTTTAACGAGCATAAATTCCACGGTAAAACTGCTCGAATCTCGCTTTTCTATTTTTTAACGAGCATAAATTCCGCGGTAAAACTGCTCGATATACCAGTCATAAGATAAGAAATGTCTCCTGTAAGACTCCAATTTTTATAGAGCTTGCGCCTTACATAAGCTATGCTCCCTCTCATCCTTTCTTTATGCAAGTTCGGAAATGGCTAATCCCAAAAAAGATAAATAACCACTCTAGTTTGCACTCCAAAAGGTTTGCATGCCCCAGGTATAAAATACAATTCAAGGCTCCTCTCTCCCCCACCTCTATTTTTCTTTGGGTGTTCACAGCTACTTGTCGTCTTGCTATTCTAATGTTAACGATACTTGTCTTCTCGTTATTTTTAACGGGTCTTATGCGGTACTTGTCTTCCGTCAGCCAACTTTTAACAGATCTTTTGCAAGATCGCAAGAGAACAGCTACTTGCGACAAGAGAGCAGCTACTTGCGACAAGAGAAGAACACTACTCAAAGACAAAACATTGGTGTTATTGAGGGAGGCTTGCCTCTTTCTGGTTACCGAAAGATTGTTTTGTTAACACCATCAAACGAAAACATTTCCTCGGCACTGTCTACCGAAGTAGACAATGGTGAATGACCTTTGTCAAACAAGTAACCTTGACAAAAGAATCCTATTCTAGAACAACCCTTCTTCCATCCACGGACGGGGTACGGACTAGTCATATTCTTTCGCGGAAATTCTACCTTATACCCAGGGTTTCCTCTGCCCAAAGCAGACCAGGATGCATGCCCCCTGGGTTCCAGTCCCATCTTTCCGAATCACTCGCGCTCATCGGGAAGGAGGACTGGGGGTGGAGACATTTCTTGAGTGAATAGACCATTGAGGGTTGGTATATGACTATTTGCGATGTGTGATCCCGGAATGAAAGTTGGTCTACAAGCTTGACCATTCTTCCTTCGTGTGGGAAAACACATTACTCTAAAGAGTGAGGAGACTATAGCTCCCATGCAATATATATAGTCTCGTCCAAGGAGTAGGTTATAATCCAAGGGTCCTTGAACGACCATCACGTTCATTTGAACGGTCTTCCCTTTCAATGTAACAGGCACATTGGGGAGGATCCCTAATGGTCGACTGGTTCCTTTATCAAAACCGAGAGATTTCTTATCTCAGGCAAAAGCGCGGGGAACCCAGTGCTTTCCAAGCAACAGAGGAATGGATACTCACAGATGCCTCCAATGATAGTCATCATCATCAATGATAGTGCCAGCCCTTACCATTCTATAAATTTGGACTATGATTCTGAATGGTATATTGGCTGGCAGCTGGGGTCTGCCTAGTTGGTTCCAATCAAAGGACACAACCAGGTTGCTTGGCGGTGGGACCGAATACACGTCCGGATATGACCCTGATGATGTTCCTTCCTGCGATAAAGGAATGGGCGCATTGCCCTGATGCTCATCAGAATCTGTGTTGATGAAAAGAATCTGGATGGTGTCATCCTTATTCTCTTCAGTGAGGGTGTCATTTGAAGATGAATCTTCAGTGACGATGTCATTTGAGGATGAAACCTCTGAAGGAAGAACCGGGTCAACTGCCGTATCGACCTTTAGACTTTCGTCTGGTCTGGATTCAGTAGGTTCATTTTCAATGACTGACGCTTCAACTGACCACTTGAGCGGGCCAGCTGTATTTTCAACCAACGAAGGACTTGGCACGAGTTTTTTCTATCCAGGAGGAAGTCTCAACGGTGAAACCGGGCGATCTTCCAAAACTCTCTTCGCTTCGTCTAAGAAGGGACAACGGTGGATGGCGTGATCGCCTTCACACAGTCTGCAGGGGGATCTTGCTCCCCCCCTTTGTCTTGAACCTTCACTTTCACTGGTTGACGGTAAGCATTCAACATGGCTATCAGAGGTTGATGCTCCCGAATTGTGCAAACGAGGGGACCAGTCCCTTAGTATCCGAGGAATACAGGGACAATCTCTATGGAAGTGGTCTCCTTTACATATGACACATGGCGATTTAGGCCCGGTTTGTGCTGTGTGTAGATTTTTGTTAGATGTCTTCTGCTTGCCCCCAGCCGCCTTAGGCTCCTTCTTCTTCTTTTCTCTCTTCTTATTCTCCTTCTTCTCCATGGGAGCTTGGCTTTTGCTAGCTCTACCTTGCGAAGATGAAGGATTGGAGGCAGAGTTATAGGAAGTAGAAGGCTGGTGGGCAGCTCTAGACTCATCTAACTGTTGACTCGACTGTTAAGGAACCATGGTGTTCTGAACTACATTGGTTGAGAATAGCCAAATTGGCAGGCCAATTGTCAGTCCTGGAAGCGACAATGTGGCCATGTGGGGCGCACCAACTTCTCCCCAAAAGGAGAAAGGACTAGGATTTCCATCATGTGGAATTCCTTGGTTGGGGCGTTCCATGTTCTCAACCTACAGATCAACGGAGGAATAGGAGGTGATTATGTTCTGTTTAAAATAAATTTTATAACGATGCTTTAGACACAACTTGCTTTTTCACTTTTTAAGAGTCGAGAAAAAGCTAAAGATGACTCTAGTCTCCTTCGATGTTTTAACGAGCCCGAAGTGACAAATGCTCGGATGGACTTTTTCAGTTATAGAGTTTTAAAAAAGGGCAAAAGAAACTGCTCTGGAGATCTAGGCAGAGGGTGTGCCAAACTTTTCGCAAAACCACAGAATACGTTTTACGGTACGAGTGGTCGATCTTCGTGAATGCTGTGTTCACTGCATTGCGATCAGTAGGGCGGCCGACACGGTTTCCTATGGATAAATAAAGACTTTGTTCCTATAGGGGTCTCCCAATATATACGCGACGGTACGTGGGAGCACAAGTCCGTATTGATACTTATCGCTTCACCGTGGAGGAATCACCCAACCACTCAACGCTAAGATATCACGTTTAACGACGCCGGAACACGTCTCTAGCTTAGACCTCTATGTGTTTGCGTTATGTTTCAATGTGTTGTTATGTAAATTCAATTTATTTTAAGGTTGATCTTGTTTAGCAGTTTGCCTTTATGGATCACCACGAGATGTATAGTAACACTCCTAAATGCAGTCTAAGATGATAAGCAAGATTTTCAATCTTTCAACTTTGAAAATCTTAACTACTGAGGGAAAAGAAAGACATCATCTTTTCACACAGATCATAGAGCACACACTAATGCACTTTTTCCTAAATCAACATACAAGCTATCAAAATGCACATGCACAATGCAAGTATTTCTTTTCTCTTTCTTAATGTTGGTGCAATACAAAAAGAAAGCTGTTGTATAACTTTGAATTCAATTTCAAGTGAAAGCAAATAAGCTTGTCCAAAATCAAAAGACACCTTAAGATTTACTTGTTTCGACACTAGAAATATATAAATTCAAACCATATGACGAAAAAAAAGCTCAATCAGCTATGAACAACAAACAAACTAACTCCTAAGATCAAAACAACACTTTATCACAGGTCTAGATCTAAGAGGCCACAGCAAGACTAGTTCACTTTCGTTATGGGAAACTGCAAATGATACAAGAAATACACAAAGAACAAATACAGTTTCTTTATACAACCGAGGCGGAATAGTGGCAAGGAAAGTTGGTTTCAGATAGGTACATTGACTGGTAACAGGCAGCAAAAACAAGGGTGAAAACAGGGCAATAAACAGGAGGGAACCCCAATAGCACTAGGCAAAACTGGTTCAGCGTAGGTAGTACACTGGCAGTTTGACCTTCAGCGTAGGTAGCCCCTTCGGGAACTGCGCTGAAATGTAGACTGCCTTCACAACACCTGCACTGAAGAGACAAACTTTCGTTTTTCTCAGTTCCGGGTCACAGATTGCTCAAAAATTCACAGTTTTTGGCCAAATCAGAAGCTATCAGTCAAGTACACACTAAGGGATGAAAAGGAGGATGAAAAGCTATCACTAAGAGCTATTTAGAGTCTTTGTGGATCAGCTCTTCAAATCATAACTTGCCCAGAAACTGAGCTAGAGTAGCTGCCCTCTACTTTGCATTTGAAAGACCCAAATGCAGTTCGATTCGGTACTCCTGTGTTTATGAAATGAATAGAAAAAAACAAACAAACCAACAAGATACGATCCCCAGCGGAGTCACCAATTTGTTGTTGGGAAAAGTATCCAATACGGAATGACCCTATCCCACTCTAAGGGTGATAGTACCTCAGCAACAATCAAAGCAAAGCTATTCGAGATTACTTCTTTATGAGATGTAAGAGAGGGGAGAAAGAGATCCACTAACCGTTGTCTTCCGCTAATGATTGATCCAATCTTCTCTCTTTGCTGCTTGCCCCCAGCTCCTTGCTCTTTCACTGGCCCGGCTACACCAAGATCCTGCAAAATGGCAAGAGAGGGAAACTACAAGAAGCATACATTCATAATTGATTCAAGGATTAGAATAAATCAAATATACAAGTATCAATACACCATTGAGACACATGCATATAGAAGAACCTCAAATGCTTTATTAATGGAAGAAGTAAAGTTCAGGAAGTAATACAACCATAAAAGGCCCAATCCAGCATCACCTCCCAGCAGAAAGAAATCTCCTCTTCACCTCCTTCAAGCAAATCACCCAATAGTTCTATACTCAAACCAACAGCACTTCCTTACATTCACCAAATTCCAGCCTCCTTAGACCTCATGAGAGAGCTCTATATATAGGAGTTTTGGAGAAAGGATGAGTCAGCTTGAGCTTGGCATGGAGCTGACTAGTGTCCTCTCCCACTTCAGTTATTCTTTAGTTCTTGAGTCCACTTGGAGGTTCTTGCTTCCACTTGGAGATCTAGACCCTCTTACTCATCACTAGGCGAATTCCCTGATCCAAGTGTCATTTTGGAAGCTTCCTGGGCATTGACACCTTGAGGAATGACTGTGTCACTTGGCCAAACTCGCCCAGCGCAGGTAGCCTTCTTTGCAGTTGACATTCAGCGCAGGTACAGAGTGGAGCAGTTGACATTCAGCGCAGATGCTCAGTGGAGCAGTTGACATGATCCATAATTAACTTGTTTTTGAGTGTTTTCAGGTGGAGAACTGATATTTAGTGTTGTGGTTTGCTGACCTTGTTCCTCTAGGGGTAGGAACAACATGTTTAGGGACTTTGGATCCCTTAGATTATTGACATTTCATGCTTCATGCTGTAAGGCACAAAAATGTCTATAACACCATAATAGACATGATTTACGATATTTGCTATACAGGTGCTATTTGATGTTTACTTGTTTTTGATTGCAGGTCTTTAAAGATAACTCTTTCAGACGATCGAGGGATGACTACAATGAACAAGTGTTGGATCTAAGGTAGGATCGTAACACCTCTATAGTCTTTATTTGTGAATTGCATATGTCTAGAAAAAGATAGATTTATTTTTCTGTTTGTTGCTAGATTATCTTGTGATACTAGGGAGATCGGTCTTGTCTGCAAGATCGATTGATCTGGCCAACAGTATAGTAACTTCTTTTATTCACAACCTGTTTTCTATTTCCTTTTGCATATTCCTTTCCATTTTCATATTTATCTTGATGAGGACATTTGGCAGCATAATAACTAACTCTACCACAAGCAAAGCATTTAAAAGGTATCTTACCTTTGAATCTTCTGGAACCCTGTTGAAGCTTATTGAAAAAATTTACCTCATCTTCTTCTTTTGAAATGTGTTCTGATTCATTGTGCTCTTCCTTTTCTTTTCCCTTTACTGACGCTTTAAAAGTGGCTTCTCTCATATTTGATGGACCTACTTTTCTCATTTCAAGGGAAGTTAGGATTCCATGGAGTTGAGTCACAGTAATAGTTTGAAGATCCTATTTTTTTTCGATGGCAGACACTTTTGACTCAAATTTAGAAGACAAAGATCTCAGAATTTTCTCAACTAAAGTAGCTTCCTTTATCTCTTCACCTAGATTCTTCATACAATTGGCAATCTCACCTATACATAAAAAGTAACTAGCAACATTCACATAATTATGCGTCTTAAGAGTTTCAATCTGAATTTTGAGAGTTTGAAGCTTAGCACGGTTTACCTAAGAGTCTCCTTTGTAGCTTTGAATGATTTTGTCCCATATCTCTTTGGCTATCTTGAGCTGCATGACTTTGACAAATTCTGCTTTCGACATACTTCCCAATAACATATTGACAACTTTGGCATTGGTTTCATATAACTTCTTAGCTACAGAGTTTGTAGGAATTGCTGCTGGAAATTGATATCCTCCTTCCACAATTTCCCAAACATCGGCTCCAAGTGATTGTAGATAGGCTCTGGTTCTTATTTTCCAATATACTAGGTTTCTCCCATTGAAGATTGGTGGTTTGATGGATCCCATGCCTTCGTGATTATTCATCTTGAAAGATCTTCCTTCAAGAGATCAAGCTTCTTCTGAAGGACCTACTCTGATACCAGTTGTTGGAAATAATACTAAGAGGGGGGTGAATCAGTATTATCAGATCAATAATTTTTCTTTCCCAAACAGATTTATATACACTACTTCTGTGAAGTGAACTAGCATGTACACACTATTGTGATTAGAGAAACTAGTGTATACCCAGAGAACTTGTGATTTAGTCAATTTATCATGTGTTGATCTTTAACTAGTGCATTAGTAAGTTATTAAATAGTGCAGTAAAAACATAATAAACCATTACACATAAACAACAACCATGCACCAAGATTTAAGGTGGAAACCCAATGTGGGTGAAAGCCACCGGTTCCTGTTGTCTTTGTCTTCTTTCAATAATAAGAAAATTTGCTTACAATCTTGTACTGGTGCATACTCATACCAGTTTGTAGGCACCCACTTATAGAAGGCTACAACCTTATCTCGTTTTCCAGCTTCTACAGGAAGGGAGCTACAACTCCTTAGCTCTTGTACTAACCAATGTGTTTACTAGTACATAAGCGCTAGCCTACAGAAGGCTACAACCTTCTCTCTTCCTCTAGGGACAATGTTTCATAAATTTTTAGACTAGATGCTCTTGGAACACAACAATACACGTGAAGGAGTCGCTTCATCAAATTTTCATATTGGACCCATTAGAACATTCAAATTGCATAAACCAATAATTAGTTAATCTAAATAGTCAGATCACTATCACCATAACACTGTGCTAAACCTATAAACCTGCATTATCATTCAGAACCAGCATCAACCTCAAAGATCATGCATCAGAACGTATATGCTACTTTACTAAACCCAACCTACATGTATACGCTACTTCCTTTAACCAAACCTGTGTATACCTTCAAAACTACTAAAACATAAACCTTCTGATTCAAGTCTGTATCAACCAGAAATATACTGAACATATACTGTCAATTTATAGAGCTTTACATAGGCAGTAGCAGAGATCACCCTTCTCACTTATACAATCAACCAATCAGATACCAAACTCCTTATGCATTCAGTTTTACATTCAGATCTAAGAAGACTTTATTGAAAAACAATAGTAAAACAATAGATCCAATCAGATATATCAGTTAGATCTGAAGAAAAGGCTTTTCTTTTTTATACGCTACTTGGAAGACTAGAACTTGCGTGTACATGCATTTTTACCAAGATGAACCAGCGTATAGATCTGCAAATATTAACTCATAACTTCGGTGCAATTCTGGACTTCAGACAAACCTAGATCATGACATTTAAAGAATGAAACATGTGTACATAATCAGATCTATCCCAATCAATATTAGATCATTCAATGATAAGTCATTTAAGGTCTCATGATCCTGATTCAGCATTGAATTCAAGGTGTACAAAATATTTCAGATCATTTCACAAACATAGCCCCTACAACATAAAATATACTTTAGAAAGAAGTATTCTTTAGAAACCCTTTCACTTGCACACCTGGCCATTACGATCTTCTCCTCCTTATATAGTTTTAGGTCTTTCTCAATACCTCGAACCAAAACCACTTAGGACCCATGGTATTCTTGGACGAGATCAAATAGTTGTTACTCCACTCAATATTGTGGGTCAATACTATGGTATTGACCCCTGGTATTGTCTCCTCTTAGATTTGCTTGATTTTCCAACATATATGTGCTTTTCTTCTTGTGAAAGTGTGTGTATACGTATATTCTCTTTTTGTTCTGTGAACCAGTGTGTATACGCTATTTTGACTAAGTGGACCAGCGTACACATCTTAAACTGCTTTAAACCATCCTTTTCCTTTAATTTCTTCATTCTGATTAGTATACTTTAGTTCCTTCTTCCTGTTCTTCTGTACGACTTCCCTGTTACATCTGAATGGATCTATTACATTGTGGGTTGCCTTTCATCAAAACTGAACGAACGTGTGAGTGAGTTTCCATCAAGGACAACACTTGTATCATAATGCCAACAGGGGTCTCATAATTATTTTTAGAAAATTAAGTAAATTAATGTTTAGATGTTAAAATCTTGTTTATAATTGATTATAGATCATAAAAAATGGAAAGAAAAAATGATAATATTTTGTTTTCATTGATGAGCTAATGATTTGTGTTCAATTATTTTCATAGCACGGGGAATGCTGACGCCTTGGGAACGCTCACACGAAGGCGTGGTGCCTAGGTGCCCATGGGGGTGGCGAGTGTTGGGTATGCTAGGGCGCCAATGTGATGATTTGGTGGGGCGACTCGACTTGACATGGGGCACCCACACAAGAAGTAATATTGGCCCATGATTGCCCATGACTTGAGAATGAGGCCAATGTTGAAAATTTAGTTTGTGCTTGTATGCATTGAAATTTGACATGGTTATGGTAGATTCATGCATTGACGATATGGGAGGGTTTTGAGACTTAAATACGACTCACAGAAAGGATATGACAAGAAAATGACATAATTATAACATATGTAAATGTCAAGGAGATGAAATTACTTATCACTATTTACTAGTATTGGGATTATTGGCACTAATTGTCCTTCTTTCTCATATGGCAAGTCATGAGGCTAGTCAGTCTTGATCCAATAGCATTCCTGGTTTGATAGGAAAGATCTAAGTTAAGGCTCTGAGCTATGACCTACGACCTCTTTTGGTCTCCTCAAGTCCAATCAAAATATCTAGCAGAAAGGCTACTCAAGCTAGGCCCGCTAGCTTGGGCTTAATATATCATTATAGAACATGCCTATAAGGTATTTTGTTCAAGTCGGCTTAGATCCTCTCCTAGGTGTCTTCTTCTATGTGGCACATAAAAATATATCTATGCACTTGTCCCTTCAATATATCCATAAGAAGCTTGTTAAAAATTCCTTACGGTGGACTGTTATTTCCCTTATGATGATAATGATATCTTCTTTCACAAGCTTCATACTTCCTATAATACTGTCTATAGTAGAAGCTTCCAAGGTGCTAACTTAAGAAGCTCTACTCATGGTGATAGACTGATCCTCTTTTTTAGTTCAGATTAGATTTCTGTAGTTTCTCAATACTTACATATAACTTCTCCTTTTTCTACCTTTAACAATAGATCTAGTTTGAGATATTTGTAGTGTTCTATTGAAAGTTTGTCGCTTTAGGGCTTTCAATGTTCCCAAAAGGATACGAAATTGATCTTCCTTCAAAGTGTCATAACTCGATAGAGTGAGAGGTTTCTATTTGGCAAGACTTGTATAAATCTTAGAATTTTTGAAGATAATTGTGGTCCATTAGGGTGACTAAGACTTGGATCAAACCTTCCAAATGAGCCTACAAAGCCTCTATATAGTTCGGTACAATGTGTTACAAGACCTTTGAATTTGAGCACATGTCTTTGATCTTTCTCCTAGTATTCTCAGCCTTGCGATGATTCAAACTCTCCAATTTTGTATTGCTTATAAATTGTATTGAGCTCCTTACTGAATTTGAATATGGCAGATCTCTTATGTGTTTGTTGTAGTCATCAAGCCATGTAGTCTGCTCAATGAATACTATTATTGAGAAATTGTAATCTCTATAAGTTACAATGGATTTTTCATATAATTCTTTCATATAAATTGTAGATAATAGAGTGTATCTATGACGTTCACAATCAACCAAAGGGAAATTTCATAAGAAAGTGCTTGAAGCTTCATAGAATTTCCACTAACCAATTTAACAACTTGGTTTTTTTTTTCATCAAGGGGTTTAAGTTCTCTAGAGATTACATTAAACTGGACCTGTGGGTTGAGAAACTGCGACCCAAGGGCATCTAAGCCATTAAAAAAACTTGTGGATTGTATCCGGACTAGGCCACACTAGCCCTTAACATGATTGCATTTTTGCCCACGGAGTTTCAAACTAGTGAACTTCACATCACAGAGTGACTTAACATTACACCCCATCACCGTATATTATACATCCCATAGGAAAACCTTGTGATTGAATGGGAAGTGCTCATAGAGGGGAATTTCAAGGAGTTTTAGGATGATTGGGAAATGCATTGTAGGGCTCAACTACAAGATATGTTTGAGGGATACTATGTTGATCTTTGCAATCCAACGTAGAGGTTGATATATCAAATCACAAGACAATACATGAATATTATTATATTATGAGTCATGGATGATTAAATTATTAAATAAAAAAAATATTATATAAATTATTATATTATGAAATCAAAACATATTATATTAATTATTACATTATTAAATCAAAACCATATTATATATATATTTTTTTTTCTGTATAAAGACTAATTCTATTAAGAGAGAAAAAATATAGTACAAACAGGCTTGCGAGCAAGCGAAGCAAAAAGCGAGGGAGCCAATGGAGATAGGCTCTCTACCTCGCTCCTTAGAAACAGACAAGGGAAGGCTAAGGCCAAAGAGAACATGGAGAAGCAAAAGAAAGAACTGAGCAGAGAAAACTACCCTGAGGGGTCAGTTCCTACCACCCGACATTTTTTTCCTTTTTTCTTGCTTACTTTGACCCACCCAGAGGAGTTTGGCTGAGCCATTACAAGTTGTAGACTATTTTGCACTAGCGGCGGAATATCCTTATCAGAGTCTGAGGAAGAAGAAGAATGAGTACGTTTCTGAGAAATCTGAGGGTCAGATGGGATTGCCGAGTCGACCGAGGGAGCGTCCATCAGAGTCTCATCATCTTGCCCGTCTGCTATGGTTTCCTCCTCATCCGATCTGGAGAAGTCTAAATCGTTCATACGACGGGGTGGCTCACAAGGATTCCAGCGCTTGGATTTGGGCTTGCGTTTCAGATTCTTCTTTTTGTCGAGGAACTGGGTGCAGGTACTCTGGAGGTGTCCCGCTTGATAACAATGTCGGCAACGGAAGGCTGTATTCTCGTAATCCAATGGTTGATTCCAGTGGAAATCTCCCATCTTGAGATTGATCCAAAACCATATTATATTAATTATATATTATTAAATAAAAAAATAACATATTAATTATTATATTATTAATTTATTCTTAATAATTCCTAGCTCATATATGTTTTTGATATGGTTTTCGCATAGACTGAGAGTTTTCTTGGTGGATCTGCTCCCTTATAAGTTTTTGGAGTGCCATTGCATATCGTTTTCATATAGAATATGAGTTTCTTGGTGGCTCCACTCCCTCATACATTTTTGGCATGTCATTGCATATAGACTATGATTTTTCTCGGTGGCTCCACTGCCTTATATGTTTTTGGTGTGTCACTACATATGGTTTTCACAAATACTAATTTTTCGTGGTGGATCTACTCCCTTATACATTTTTGGCATGTCATTTCATAAGGTTTTCACATCGATTGTGAGTTTTCTCGGTGGCTCCACTCCCTTATACATTCTATTCTTGCAGCAAACTCGAGGGTTTCTTAGTGTCTCCACTGCCCACATTTGATTCTTACAACAAACTTAGGGTTTCTTAGTGGCTTCGCTCCCAACATTTGATTCTTGTAGTATATCTGAGGGTCTATTGGTGGGTCCTCTCCCTACATTCAATTCAGCATTCCCATGAGTGTTTCTCAGTGGCTCCTCCCTACATTTGATTCTTGAAGCATATCTAAGGGTTTCTTGATGTCTCCTCTCTCAACATTCGATTCAACATTCCCTTGAGCGTTTCTCAGTGGCTCCTCCCTACATTTGATTCTTGCAAACCTAATGGTTTCTCATTCACTCCTCCCTACATTCCATTTGACATTCACTTGATTGTTTCTCGATGACACCTCCATACATTCGATTCTTGCAGACTGGGCTAGGCAATTCTTAGTGGCTCCTCTCTACATTTGATTTGACATTCCCTTCCATGTGTGATGTTCTTCAAGAATCCATAGTAGCTGGTAGACTCAGGCATCGGGGTTAAGCAATGGTAAGTCCACAATCCTTGTTGAACACCTACAATTCTAGGGTTTTCAAAAATTGTAACAATCTTAAGACTAGGCACAATTGAGACCATTTATGCCTTAAAATAAAAACTTATTTTCTCAATGTATGCATTAATAAGAGAGTAGTAGCATGGTATTAGTTAACTAATATGTTCATTCCTTCTTGAGTCCTTTCTTTAGTCATGGGATGCGACTTATTCATCCATCTGTGAATATCTTATTTAGTATTGGGCGGCTAGAGGTGGCGAACCGAGCAACCCATTAGTGGTAACATGAGAGCAATAAGTTCATATATGGTACTTGAAAGATGATATTTGGTATTTGAAAGAATGCATAAGGCAACTTAGGGTAATGATTTAATATACTACCCTATATTTGAGTGTCCAAATGGTGAGCGTCCCTTATGACTGATGGGCTTAGGCACGTGGAGGGAGTTTGACCACAAATATGCTCTCTACTCTAGCAATACAGTGGGCACAATGTATCCAACAAAAACTGAATAATATAACCAACAACTAAAACAAAACTAATAACAAACCCTCACATCAAAATATGAATGCTTCATAATGTGCCAAATGCATCAGGAACTGCTACAAAAACAAATGTGAGAGTCACTAATATGGATCTCCATCAATACCAAACTCTGCTACAACTCTCTGCATCACTAATCTAGAATCTGGAGATCTGGATCAATACAATTCTTTAGGAAATAGATCTGCTCACACTATTTCCATTATAGCTCATACATTGAAGCAATCAAACTCACTATGGCTCTTAAACATACTCACACAATGCAACCTTCTCTTACACACATACACTCATCATCAACCATCAACCAACTCCAAGATCGAATATATTAAACATGTAGGGCGAAATTGAGCTTGGGGTTAGGATTAAGGGTGGACAAATTGGACCAAATAAATCCACTAACACCACTACTTGTGAACTAAATGAGTTCACATCATTGGAGGACCTTTTCAAACCATTTCCAGCCTTTACAACCTTTTCTAGAAGCCTCTAGGAATTTCCTTTCTAATTTTCTTCCGAGAAAATATTAGGAAAATCCTCAGTCGCACACATAACACCAGATGAAATTGATTGGAACCTTCAGTTTATCCCATAGGCATATTTTCCAATGACTAGAGCCTTTCAATCACTCTCACAGGTTTGGCTCCATGTGACTGGGGGTAAGGATGGAGAAAAACATCAATCCTTCATCTCACAACCTATGCCACCTATTGGATCCTCTTCTTCAGCTCTTATACATGCCTACAAACCTCTTACATAGACTCCGACACATATGCAAGTGGATGAAACATGTCTCTCAAGTGCCACTTCCATGTTGACCTAAAAGAGCCAACAAAAAAGGTTGGCAAGAGTGCCAACAAGTTCTCCACTGTCCAACAAACATCTGAACAATCTGCAACACCTATGAATTGTCCTGCAATATATTGTAGCATCATCATCAAGCCAACACATCACTGCAACAAGTCATCCTCATAAGCATAGACATGAAGATGTAGATGAAGACCTAGTGGCCAAATCAACTAGTGTGCCATCAACCATCAACCATACCAATGTTAACATCTGACCAACATGAGTGACATCATATTTTTGACATCAATGCCAACACAATCATACGAATGCTAACATAATAAACTGCAACCATGCCACAATGAATGCCATAGACACATAATATACGCTACAAGGGTTGACATCAATGTCAATCATGAGCTAGTTGCCATCATGAACCAATGCCATCAGGTAGCTAGAGCCATGCACACCATAATTGCAACACTTATCTCTTTGGTTTTTTCACTTTGAGGTAGACACAAAACTCATGAATGTACATATTGCAAATTTGGTTTAGTTAATATAATTTAGACATTCTTACTTACAAAAAAAAAGAGTCAATATACTAGTGTTGTATCCCCACCCCAGGCTACTTTGGACTATAATTCTAAGTGGTTTGGTTTTTTTCTTTTCTTTTTCATGTCTTCATTGTTCAAGCTCAACTAAAATCTTAGATTTCTGAAGATTGTGGCTATTCGGACCCTTGAAAACAATTATATTTTTCTCTTCCAAAGTTTAATGATTTTGAATGCAAGTCTACTGTTCTGGACTTAAGACTAGGGCTATGTATAATGCCCATAACTATGATCCAATTAGAAATGAGTTTGATCTTGAGAGGATGGATTTATTGACTATTCAGTCTCTTGAAAATAGGCTTAATACACCTATACTTACTTTTGAATAGAACTATTCTTTTATTATAGTGATATGATCTTGGATTTATGCTAAGAACTTGGATTTTTACTTTCTCTAGAACCTTGGCCTAGGAGAAAGTCCCTGACACCGCATGGTGGCACTGCCTTGACATCACATGAGGGTATTGCCTTGCCACTACATGATGGCAGCAAATTGGCATTGTGTGAGGGTATGGTCTTTCCACTTCATGATGGCACTATATTGACATCGCATGATAGCATGATCATGGCACTGTGTGATGGCATGGTCTGGCACACTGCATATAGTCTTGGTCACATATAATTTTAGTTCCTGGAATTACATCTATATGAATGTCTAGGTATCATATATCACAATTAAATTACATTCTTGGCATCATATGGTTCCTCTTCATATGAAGTCTCGTCTCCATTGTTAGCACTGTTGTTCTGGGAACTAGTGTAATATGGTATATAGGTACCCTGTTGTATATATGCCACCTATGTTATGCAACCTCATTGCATGTATATATTGGTGGCATATATATATATATATATATATATATATATATATATATATATATATATATATATATATATATATATTTAGCTATGTATGTATGATGATATTGTTGTAACATAATACAACATCGTTCAACTATATATTCTATTATATTGATATGATATTAGCATGGCGTGATTTACACATTGCAGTTCAGTATTGTTGTGACCTTGCACAAGTGTGCAACACTGTAGTATGTCACCATGTTTGATTGATTCATTGCAGTTCAATATGCAACTTAGTAGTATGACACCATGTAGCAAAGGTATCCTTATTAGCATTACAAAGCTGATGATATTATAGTAATGATAATTCAAACATGTCAATGGTTTTAGTGTTTTTATGGCCAGTGTAAAGTTGTAACAAGTGTCTCTATATTT
Organism: Pinus tabuliformis; assembly: GCA_031772625.1. NCBI lineage: Eukaryota > Viridiplantae > Streptophyta > Pinopsida > Pinales > Pinaceae > Pinus > Pinus tabuliformis. The sequence goes on from CM062805.1 coordinate 841,826,623, forward strand.
GGATGCTTTTCTTCTTATGTTCCTTTTATTTATGTTGTATTATTATTGTTTTTCTGTATAATTACACATAATGTTATAATCGTGCAGTGTAAGTCTAGTATCATTAAGATGATGTGTTTATCATTAAGAGAGTTCCAATAAAGAAAATCACAATGCAAATAAGAACACTAGAAGTAGGCTCTATGATAGGGTAAAACCCTTGTATAGGAGAAAACCTAGAAACTTCTCTTCTTTTATAAATTCAAGGAGGAATTCCAAGACCTTTGATCAAGACAACTGACCAAATGATAGGCCAACCATCCAAACAAATTTTTTTTTTCTTTAACTCAATCTGCTACTATTCTTTGGCTCAAAATTTGAACAAAGATAACTTCCTTCCCAAGTATGCAAGTTTTCCAAACAAATAATTAATTCCTAAGTCAAACAAACAAACTTTTGTTCCTTTCCTCTGTATTCTTCTCTTATTTCTCGCTCTAAATTTTTATCAAACTTATTGAAGAGTGTGAATTTCTTATCTATCTCCAATGAGGTCGAATACCTCTCCTTTATATAGTCTTTAGGTGAGGTCTAAGGGCCTCTTGTGGGGCCAACTTGATGGGCTTGACGATCCATGACTTGGTAGCTTCTAGATCTCATTTTTACATTTAAAATATTTCTTTTACATAAATTCAAGATCCATTCATCTGAATTTACATCATGACCTTGAATTTGACCTTGTCACAACCCTAGAGCACACAAATGGGTGTTAAACCTAAGCCAAAATAATCAATGGGAAAGAAACCCATTCTTGAATAAATAATTTTATTTTGCAAAAATACAATTTTATTTTATTTTTATTTTGACAAGTACATTGATACGTCAAGTCATGGTGCATAGACAATTATGAAGACCAAGGACGAGTAAGTATTCACTAACAAGTTCTAACATTTCCACTAATGGATTTAGAAGTCTACATCAACCATAATTTGAGATTAATAATAGGTCTGAGACCTCTCATGTGGCACTTAATGTGGATGTGTTTGTGGGTATTGGTATCCATAGCATGATATGCAGCACTATCCCAATGGAAGGTGGGTCAAAATCTACGTTTGGCACTCTTCATATTTTCCCTCCGTTAGTGTGGGATTAAGGATTAAGGAGCATAAATGTTCATTACCTGTTCCAATACTAAGCCACAATAGTCATTGGTATAGGACAAGGATCATCCAATTCCATGGGAATAATATTGCTCTTGTGGTGGGAAAGTACATTTCTCTTTATCAAGTTGAATAATTTCTCAACAAAACATACAAACACCACTACACGCCAGCTAGAAGAGGAGCACAGGGTAGTCATTCCAACAGTGTCGACTAGTGCACGAGGTAAAGATAACTCTAATACTAATTTTATTAATGAAAAATAACAAAAAATATCAATTTAACACTTCTTTCTTGTTACAGTTGATGATCCACCCCTCTTGCGAAAACCTCGACAACATCATGATTACATGACCAAGACTACAAAATATATATATAAAAAAGAAAATTAAATGATTGTAATAGTTATATCATTAGAAACATCATGTACCATATTATGAAAACATATTTGATGATAAATTTTTTGAGATTAATTATTTTGTGTTTATGATTAATGAATGAATGAACGAACGTTATATGTTAATGAATAGTTTCTATATGTCTCTTTATGTGCACGAAGTTGTTTCATATTATGTAAACATCTTTTTTATGATAAATTTTATTGAGATGAAATATTTTGTGGATTTATGAATGAATGAATGATTGTTTTCTATTTGTTTTTTTATGTATCTTAATTTCTTACTTTCAACTATTTCCTATATAGTAGAAATATTGGGTAATGGGAATTGAGGGTGATGTGTGGGGGGGGGGGGGGGGGGGGGAGAGGCCATGAGAGCTTCCACTTTCACGTAGTTGGCCCTGTTATGTAGAGAATAAATTAGGATTTTGATAATCTTGGAGAACAACACCCTCAATCCAACAGAGCAACAACAATGTCAATGTTGACTTTGTTGTTGCTTCATCGAGTGGAGGGAGGTTTTCTCCAAAATTAAACTACTCCAACAATTTATTCTCGAAACCAAGAGAAGATCATTTAGGTATTCATGAATGCAAGTCCTTTTAATTATTATTTATTTGTGCAATTATATTTAATATATGGTCAAATTTAATCTAAGTTTTCCTCATTTGTCTCATGAATATGTGTAGGACAACTAGTTTCAATTCGGATGTTGAAGAGGAATAACTATCTGAAGAAAATAACTCAAAATGGTAAGGGTTTAGGTGAAAAAGCAAAATTTGTTTGATATTTTTCTTGGATGTCTTGGCTAAGTGGGAGTTACATAAAATTTTATAATAAATAACAAACTTTCCATGAAAAAAATCATGTAGTATTTGTCTTTCTTTGACAATTGTGTTTTTATTAGAGTCAAAGACCATAAACTGTTATTTTTCATGTAGGACAGTAGGAGAAAATATTACTCTATTAATTAGGCATAAGGCACTGGCATGATTTTTCTTCTATTTTACTAATTATTTATTGTATCTAACTTCTACTCCTTCCTTTGTTTTACAAGTACTTCCATTCACATATCTGGTTTTGAAAGATAAACTATGGTTGGAGTCATATACACAAAAAAAGCTCATCAAAGTACTACTCAACTTTATCCCACCAAGTGATTGGATACTAGGTGCATGATTTAGTTTTGCGTTGCATTTGATTTCAAGAAACTTTTTTTTTTCTACATTGCAAATCTTCCAAGACCATAGATGTTGAGAAAAACTAGGGAAAACAAAATTGAGGTTTCTTTTATAATGTTTTATCTTGTTATATTGACAACTATTTTTATATAATTTTAGTTCATAATCATCATTATTATTATGTGTTAATAATCAATACAATGCCAATAAAAAATATCATAGTGCAAAAAAGAACACGAGACATAGGCTCTAGCCCAAGGAAAAACCCCTCCACAGGTGAAAAACCCAAAAAATTCTCTTCTTTTAGAAATTTTGGGAAGACATCCAACACCTTTGACCAAGACAACTCACCAAGTGATAGGATAACTACCTAAACAACAATTATTTTCTCTATAACTCAGTCTTCTTCTCTTCTCTAGCTCGAACTTTGAACATAGATAACTTTCTTCCCATACGTGCAAGGTTGCCAAACAAAGAATTGATGCACAAGGCAAAGAAATAGACCTTCTTGCTCTCCTCGCTATCCTTCACCTCTTTCTTGCTCTGAGTTTTCCTTATACTACTTGAAGAGACCTAATTACTTGTGTGACTCAAATGAGGTCCAATACCTGTCCTTTGTCGAGAAATATAGGGCATTACGTGAGTTAGATTCTTCAATTTTATTTATCTTATCTTGACATTTACTTGTGAAATTATATGTCGATTATGTTAGTGTTCCTTTCATCAAGTAAATTATAACGTGGAGATCATAAAGACAAGAACACATGATGTAAGCACACATCTATGGGAAAATCCCTATGAAGGAGAAAACCCACTCAACTATTTCTCTAGTAAATTAAATCAGGTTGAGACACACTTGACCCTTTGACTAAATAAATTGACTTACTCCAACCACCAGACCAATTCCTCCTGTAAATGTCTCTACAATCATGGTTCATGGCTCTTTTTGTTTCAACTTCAATTTCAACCCTGCTTCTATAACAGTCTCGACCCTCCTACTTTAGAAATATTGGCCTTACTGCTTCATAAATCTCGGCCTTCCTGCAATAGTCACAACCCTTTCTTAAATCCTCTATAAAACAAGGAACTTTGGTCTCCTTGTAATTGTTTCTACAATTCACATTTCCAACTTCCTCTATATAATAGTCTTTTATGATTCTCTGTTTTCTTTCCATTTCTTGGTCCTGTAATAGTTTCTCTTACTTCTTGAAATAGTTCTTCACTTCTCTCCTTCAATTGGTGAAATATTAGGTTATTTATACTTATTAGTCACTATGCATTTGAGCCGACATGAACAATTTGACTTGAACCCGACTTGTAGGATTATAATAAAGGCCAACTTGATTATGTTCTATTTGGAGGCCAACTTTGAAGGATGAATGGTAACCCTTTTGGGAGAAGGAACTAATTTGGTGGAGGAGATATTTATACAAAAAAACATTATTCCTTTCTTGACCTTAAGGAGCCTAAGAAGAGTCTCTTACAAAAATGAATTTGACTTTGACTCAACAAAAAACTGGCTTCACAATGCCCAAAAAATATATTTTTGGGCAAGAATTTGAGCAATTAGATTTTAGAGGATTACCCCTTGATCATTAAATGTTGTCTTTCTATAATCACTATGCATTTAAGGGAACATTTTTTTTCGATGAAATATTTCCATGTAAAACAATATATTTTATAGAGTCGATGATAAACGTTTAAAGAGATTAAAATTATTTTCATTACCCAAGTATCAACCCCTTGGAAATATGTGGAACGAGCTATAAGTCGAGCAAAACATCCCTTTAAATATTTTTGATCACATTGCTTAGTTTTTTTTTTTCTCGGTAAAAACTAGCTAAACTTTAATATTATATGTACAAGATAACATTACACACAGAAAGACATGCCTTCCAGGGCCTGCAGTAGCACCCTGGGAATCTTGACTGTAGACCGAAAAGCTCCCTCGCAGGGGCAGCATCGCCAAAACAACCCAGAACTTTCCATGACAACAAAAGCTCCCACACAGGGGCAGCACCGGACCGAATTCTCAAAATAGTAGCAAAATCTATTAGAATCCCTGAGGAGCAACATTGTATAGACCAGACACATGACTGCCCACGTAGGGGCTTACTGCTAAGATTGACTGACCCATATACCGGACAGATTTAAGCATGACAGAGTCACGAGTGTCAGCTGTCAGCTTAGAACACCCAGAATTGAGACTTGACCATAGACTTGACAGATTTAAACAAGGCAGAGATACAAGTATCAATTGCCAGCAAACATAACCGAATAACAAAATCAAAATACCCGCAGCTGCATTAGTCTTGGAGACGGGCTGAAGATGGAGGGAGGGCCGCGAGATGTGCATTCCTCTTCGCAGAGGCTCTTGTCTTCACGAATGCCCACCGTCCCTCCTTTCACATTTTCTTCCATTTCTCCTCGTCAACGCCTGGAGGGGCTGGCCCCAATGGAGGAAAGAGGTCTTGCGTGCTTTTTTCCCCCATGCTTCCAGCTGCAGACGTTGGAAGCACCGTGGCAATGACCTTTTCCGCAGCCGCTTCTTCTCCAGTCTCAATTTCCTTTCCAGAGCCTTCCAGTGGCCTCTCCAGCGTGCCCTGAGGATTTTCATCCTCAGTTCCTTCCGTAATTTTGGTGAATAGGACTGAAATGTGGGCATTAACTCCTGCATTATCCTCAGAGCTTCGCAAGGTGAATACCACAGAGCCGAAGGAAGGAAGCACCGGCTTCCCTTCGCTGGAACTCCCGACCTCCATGAATTGTCTAATGGGGAGCTGGGTCGCTCGGGCTCGCCTATGACAGTAGCAGCAGCAGCAGTGGTGATGCTCATCTGCTGCAGGGGTTCGTGAGGAGGACCCTCTCGATGGACCCCTTCTGCTGGGCTGTCGCTCCCGTACTTTAACCATGGTAGATCTGATGCCTCCTTTGTATGCCTGAGGGTAAGCTTGAAATCGATAGCAATGCCAATTCCTTCCCAATTCGCTCTCTGGTGCACAGCACTCAGCTTGAATTCCTCCACTTGGTGCCAGACTATTCCAATTCCCGAATTGTCGCTGCAAATTTGCCAATTGCCCTCTCCTTCCAGACCAGCGGCAAGGATGGCAATAGAGACAGGCTTCCACTGAGCCGCGGGGTGGCGAAAACTTCCTCGGCCTAAACTCTCTGTGCTTCCGCACCCACCAACTCTCAGCAAACCAGTATTCCTTGCCCGACCCATCGAGCTTGTCATATGCTGCTTCATTCCCTCGTTGCAGGCGCTCAATAACTGCGCTCTGCTCCTCCATCTACCTCTCCTCTCAGCCATCAATTGCATTAACTGTGGCTTTGTGCGGAAGGGGACTTACTTACCATATGACGGCTTTCTCCGGGGAGCCGTGGAGTTAACACGGGGCAGCCCATGCTGGGCATGTGGCTCGCCCGTCCTCGTCATTCCGACACCCGCATCCGGGGGATCACATTGCTTAGTTATGGAGAGGTTCCAAAATATTTATTTATTAAGCTTGTAATAATTCCTATAGAAAAATTCATAATCAACTTAAAGATGAAACAAAAGCTTGGAAAGTTTTAAAGCAATATAGAGATTTAGATGATGACCATGTATGTCTGAGAATGTTATTATGTGGAATTACTTTTCATGAATGAATTCTTATTGGATTGACTAGATCCAATAAACATTCATTCACGCAAAGGAATTTCACATGATAACATTACAAGACATATGTGGTCATCATCTAAATCTCTATATTGCTTTACAACTTTACAAGCTTTTGTTTCATCTTTAAGTACATTATGAATGTTTTCTATAGCATTGATTACAGGATTAATAAAGAAATATTTTTGGACCTCCCCATAAGTAAGCAATGTGATTAAATGTCTTGAAATGGATGTTGTGCTCAACTTATAGCTCGTTCCATAGATTTCCAAGGAGTTGATACTTGGGTAACGAACATAATTTTCATCTCTTTCAACTTTTATCATCGACTCTCGAAAATGGATTGTTTTACATGGAAAACTTCTTTTAACACAAAATGTTCCTTTGACTGCATAGCCATTATATAAAACACAACACTAAATTATCAAGGGGTAGGGCTCTTAAATCTAATTGCTTAAATGTTTACCTCCAAATACATTTTTTGGGCATTGTGAAACCAAATCTTTGTTGAGTCAAAGTCGAAGTCATTTTTGTAAGACACCCTTATTGGGCTCCTTAAGGTCAAGAAAGGAATACTGTTTTTGTGTCTAAATATATCCACCAAAAAGTTAGTTCCTTCTCCCAAAAGGATTACCATTCATCCTTCAAAGCTGGCCTCCAAATAGAAGACAATTAAGTCAATCTTCATTACAAGCCTAGAGGTTGGGTTCAAGTCAAATTGTTCATGTCGGCTCAAATGCACAATGACCAATAAGTATAAATAGCTTACTATTTCAGTATTTGAAGGAGAGAAGTGAAGACTTTGTTCAAGAAGAGAACTATTATAGGACTAAAAAATGGAGAGGAAGTAGAGAATCTTAGAAGACTATTATAGAGAGGAAGCTGAAAATGTGAATTGCAGAAAAAATTACAGGGAAGTCGAAGTGTCAACTAGTGCATGAGGTAAAGAAAATTCTAATGATATTTTATTAATGAATAATAACAAAAAATATCAATTTAACATTTTTTTTGTTACAGATGATGATCCACCCCTCTTGCGGTAGCCTCAACATTGTCATGAGTACATGATCAGGGCACCAAAAATAAAGAAAAACAATAAGAAATAATTGTAATAGTTATATCATTAGAAAAATCATGTACCATATTATGAAAACATATTTTTTTATGATAATTCTTTTTGAGATGAATTATTTTGTGTCTATGATTAATGAATGAATGGTATATGTTAATGAATAATTTCTATATGTGTCTTTATGTACATGATGTTGTTTAATATTATATAAATGTATCTTTTATGATAAAATTTATTGAGATGAAATATTTTGTGGATTTATGAATGAATGAATGAGTGCTTTTTTTATGTATTTTAATGTATTTATTTCAACTATTTCCTACGTAGTAGATATATTGGGTGTTAGGAAATTGAGAGTGATATGTGAGGCAGGGGACGTGAGTGATTCCACCTTCATGTGGTTGTGTTAGTGTCAGTCTATGCATACTTCCATCAGGGATCAAATCTGCTCTTTGCATTTTCATTTTAGGTGTCTCATATTGAATTTTGGATCATCCCATTAGGTCATGTTAAAATGGTCCACTGATGGTTGTCCTTTTCTTATAAAATCAAATCTTCCCTCATGAGGTACATTTGCTGACCCATTTCCATGTTGTATTCAGTTGAGGTTTCAAATACGTTACTTTAGGTGTCAAGGCAGTTGTCTTTCGATTAGGTTTTAGGGTTTATTTCCAAGGTATTTCCATTAGGTCTTAGGGTTCATTTCCAAGGTCAAAAAGCATGATTTAAAGTATGAATAAAGGGAAACAAAGGTATGACGATGACCAATAAACATAGAGTAGTTTCCAATAAGTCATGATGAATGTATATAGATCTTTGTCACTAATGTAATTTTCATCTCAAAAACATGTTTTTGAGATGAAAACAAAGTATTTTTAGTTGATTTATATTCTTTTGATGTAATTCAATCCATTTTGTGTAATAAGTGTTCCTAGCTGCCCCAAACATTTCTCCTTGCTACAAGAAAATGAAACCACTAAAAAAATCAGTTCAATCTGAGCATCATCCACTTGAAAAGAGACAATGATAGAAAGGTATTAAACAAAGATTTGGAGGAAAGAAGAAAAGGTTTCAAAACATTAGAATTTAGAAAGTGGGTTTTCCTAATGAAAAAAAATAATCAATCTCTATATAAGACGTCACACTCCTTTTCCAAACTCATCACTCTCATTTGACAAAGAGAAAGAAGAGCATTGAAGGAGAGAGGGGAATTGAGGCCAATTGGTGGCTAAGGAGAAGAGGCACTACGCATAGGAGACAGGGCGCTGCGCACAAAGTAGTTGGAGGAGGCACTGTGCACAGAAGTTGGAGCACTGCGCATAGGAGTGGAGCATTGCACATAGGGCAGTTTCCCCAGTGAAAATTTGAATGATGCTGCGTGTAGAGCCAGAGCGTTGTGCACCTGTAGCTGGCGCTGCGCATAGGGATAAAAGGTGCCAAAACACTCTATCAGCCACTCAAAACTTGTTGTTTGCCTTCTATATCCTATAAACAAGTAAGTGTAATCTCTAAGGTATCCTCTTGGAATTCAATTTGTCAGTTTGAAGTTGGTTTGCTATTATGAAAATCAAACCCTAGATTGCCTACAAATCCCTCCTATGCATACCTCCACTCATTCCTTGAAACAGTAATCCCTCCTATACATCTCTCCACTCATTCCTTGAAATCCTAATCCCTCGTATACATCCCTCCACCTATTCCTTGAACCCTATTCCCTCAAACAAAGCCCTCCATATCCCTTATTCCCTAATCCCCAAGGCAAAATCCTAAACCCTATTTACTAAACAGTCCATATCAAAGAAAAATACCCTCCCCCTCATTTTAATATTACATATATTCCATCCTTCACCACATAAGTTCATCTCCCCTTCCCTTATCCCTAATCACCAATACTTACTCTTTCATTACCTTCTCTAGGGTTACACAACTTCAAAATTTGACAAACATGGACAAAGATGATAGAGATTATGAGGAGGAGGAAAACAATGGTAGTGAGAGTTTGGGAGATGAACCTCAACATCAGAGAAAACCACACAAGGTAGGCATAATTATCAGGGAGGAACCATCAAACATCAGAGAATTACAGGCTTCTCATATGACTGTCACTTGTTTCAGGCATCTAGGGTATTATGAGTTTTGTGAGCAGGTGGAAAGAGTTCAACATCATCCTAATTTTACCAAGATTTTTGTAGCCAATATCCGTGATAACAAGGTAACTCTTGCTGGGGTGACATTTATAGTTTCATCCTCCATCATTGCTAATGCTACAAGGATTCCAAATGTGGGGCGGAAATGGTATAAGGCACAAGATTTAGATGAGCACTATTATGAGCCATACATCAAATCTAGGTACAAAAATGAAAAGAAGAGGACCTTTCCTTTCAAGTTCCTTGAAGACAAATATGCCCCTATGATGAAGATCATTATGAAATATTTCACGTGCGAGGGAAGATTTTCTATATTGTACACCTATCACATGAGGCTTCTTATGCATTTTACAAGAGTGAAAATGTTGAACATCCCTTATTTCGTATTCATTAACATTAAGAAGATGGCCTACATTGTACAAAAAAGGCCATACTCCCAGCAGATGAGTAGTCTCTATCACTATTCCTTGATCAAGATGATTGTGCTACATCATCTCAACCTCATTAACATTTCCTGGAGACATTCATTGCCAATGACATCTTCAGGGGTCCTCAGATTCATCCACCGGTGCCTCAAGAAGCACAAAGACCTTCCAGCAGTGCCAAAGTAAAGAAAGATGAGAAGATTAAAGAGACTAAAGCTATTGAGGATCCAGAAGCCTACAAGACATATCAGAAAGGGGCTATAAAGTTGTTTGCAGTAGATAGGAAAGTGTTTAATCCACTTGATATGGAAGGGGCCTTGCCTTGTTCATCAACTCATAGGCAAATGTTTTCTCCACAAAATGTGGAAGGGGATTTGCCTTCTTCATCAACAAAACATGTACAACAAGTGCAGCAGCTGCATAAAGGGAAAGAAAAGGTGTTGAAGGAAAGCCTTGATGATGAGGAGGAAAGAGATTTTGATTTGATGGAAGATGATGAACCAGAACAACCACACTTCCATCATGTAATTGAGATAATTGACTTGGAGGCTCAAGATGAGGCAACAAATGAAAACATCAAAATAAAGGAAAAATATGCACAAATCAAAGCATGGATGGACAACTTGGCGAGAGCTAAGTATGTCATTTCATACCTCGAGTAGCATAACAAGCAACTAAGTGACAAACAAGTCCTCATGGAGCTGGAACTTCTCAAGGAAAAGAGGAAAAGTGACAAGGGAAAATTAGCAATGCAGGAGGAAGAAACACTGGCTACCTTGACTACAAAACAAAGAATTGAGAAGGAAATTGAGGAGGATAGAGAAATTTGGCTTGAAAAGGTGAATTTGCATTTGGAGAAGCTTCTCCAAAAGGCCAACAGGGACAATTGAATCATGAGGCACATGGCTCACCATTATAGGACCCGAACAAAGTTTGCAACATAAGGGTCAAGCGAATGAAAAGAAGGCTAAAACAAGCACTCAAAGGCAAAAAGGAGGATGATAGGCTTAGGTTGCTTGCTGAAGCTTCCTTTTCTAATAAAGATACCTAATGGTGGTATTTTTCACAAATTTTGAGAAAGTTTTGAAGAATGTTTTCCTTTTGAAGAATTTGGCAATTTTTGACACAGAAATTTTGGCTCTATGTGCAGCGCCACTGGCGTTGCACTTTTCATAGGGGCATCCAATGAGGGAATGGTCAACATTTTTGGATTTAGAATGATGAGTACATGCACCCTAAGAATTTTCTAAGCTTTTAGAGCAAAATTGGTCAACGAAAAGGTCAAAAAAACCCAAAAAATGACCTTTCTGCTCTTTTTTGGACACACATAAGTAGTCTTGGGACAATCATTTTTTGAGGAATCAAATGAGCTTCAAATGAAGGCATTCAAGATGGTTTGGAAAGAAGACTTGAAGATATTTAAAATGAGATATGATGAGATCAATTTTGACACCGGGAAGGCCTCCAAAATGGACCTTCAAAACGCGCTACGCATAGGGCTTAGGCACTATGCATAAGACAAAAATTGTGCTGAGTGTCTATTTCACTGTGCCTTGACTGTAATTTTGGGTTTCCTCTCATAGATGGTCTTTTACTAATGTAAATGGTGACTAGGCATGTAAATATGATGGATAATAAGTATTATAAGGTAGATTCATTAGATTAAAAGTTATCTTGAGGACAAATGAATCAGTTTCCATACTTTTAGAGGCAAGCAGTTAGGATGCCTAGATTCCAATTTCTTGTTCAGTTTTGGTTAGATTAGCACCTCATCTTAGGGATTCGACCCCTGAGGATGGAAGGAGGTTGAATTGATGTCTATATCTTCTTCTTCTTTCTCGTTGTAAAGGGTTGGACTCAGCTAGATGCTTATGCTTTGAAAAGACATCATTTTGTATCAGTGTTAGCAGGAGATTAATGAAAAGTTACAGCTATTTATTTGGGATCCATGTGGTATGACATTCATTTTATTTTTTCTTATGTTTTCATGTATTACAATGTATTTTTGACTCCATTTCATGATTTCATTGCCTTTATGTGAATGTATACAAGTCCGAGAGGCAGAATCCATATATTTATGCTCTCTTTTGGGTAGACATTTCACAATCTATGTTTTCTTCAGTCTAGGAAGAATCCATGTTGCTTACATGCTCTTTCTATCTCCTCACCTATCTTGAATCACCTCACCCATCAAACCCTAGAGTTCTGAGCCTTGTTCCTACCTTGCCACATCGAACACCCTATAATTTTGACCTAATTTCCTTTCCCTAATTGTTTGGCTCCTCCTGATCCAGCAAACCCATTCAAAATCAAATCAAATCTTGTGCTACTATACCTAGCCTAATATCATTTTCTTGATCCAGTCATCATGGCTGAGATCCTTATTGTTATAGACATTTTTGTGCCTTACAGCTCTAAGCATGAAATGTCCATAAACCAAGGGATCCTAAGTCCCTAAAAGTGTTGTTCCAACCCCTAAAGGAACAAGGTCAACAAATTACAGCTTCTCCCAGAATTTCTCCACCGGAAACTGCTCAGAATCAGTCAAATCAGGATCATTTCAGCTGCTCCACTGGCTAGCTGCATTGCATAGCACCCAAATACACTAGCTATGTGCATTGCAACGCACCTAAATGCGCTACCAGGGTGCGTTGAGCGGGAAATGACAAATGGCAGTATCATTCCGCGAGGTGGACAGACAATGGAAGCTTCCAGAATCTTCCCCAATGACACTTGCCTCACTGAGTTCGACCAAGGATGAGTAAGAGGCTCTCAGTCTCCAAGTGGAAGCAAGAACTGACGGAGAGAGGACACTAGTCAAATCATAAGCTGACTCATCCTCTTTGCATACATCTATATATGGATCCCTCATCCCAGAGATCCAGAGTCTGGAATTTTGTACATTGCAGAGAATTTTTGTTGGTTTAGAGATAGATATCAGAGTATTGGGTGATTTATGCTTTGTTGGAGGTGAAGAGGGGATTCTATGCTGGGAGGTTGATGCTGGATCAGGAATCATCAGTTGTAACTCCTCCTGGATCTTCTTGTTATATCAATAAAACTATTTGAGTTTCTCCTACATGCTTATGTATCATTGATGTTTGTTACATTTGTATGTTTAGCTTAAATCTGATCCTAAGCTATTTATGAATATAAATCCATGTCTTTGTGTAGTTTTCTTCTTTTGTGATCTTACAGGAACTTGGTGAAGCTGGGAAAGTAAGGGAGCAGGTAGCTGGAAGCTGTCAAAGTGGAGAGAGATTGGATCAAAGGACTAGCGCAAGACACAGGTTGGTTCATCCTATTCCTCTTCGTTTATAGTTCATAAAGAAGAATACAAAAGTATTTTTCTCTATTTGTTTCTAAGGTCACTGTCACACCTTAGTGGGATAGGGTCATTCTGAATAGACACTTTTCCCGTTAACACTTATGGAGAGAGCCCTCTCTTGGCCTAGTAGGTCTACCTACTTGGCTAAGCGTGGTTTGTGGTTACCCTGTCATTGCCTTCCTTCAGCGTGAGGTTAAATCTAGGTGATAACATATTGGTGACTCCACTGGGGAAACGAAAGATTAATCACCGAGTAAGATGTTTCATTTGAATTCCTAAGCCTATGGATGATGAGTTTTAGAATTTAATAGGCTAAATTGGAAAGTTGTAAAGAAATATATAAAATTTCAAAATTAGACATACTGGCTTCTCGAAAGTACACCAGATATAATCCAGATTCGAATCCTCCAACCATTGTCAATGATCCTCATAAAATTGGGCGAAAATATAAGAAGGCCGCAGAGAAACAGTTTAGTTGAAGAAAAATCAAGTGAGGATTTCATTCCTCGTGTTAATTCACTCCCGGGAAGGTTAGACACTTTGCAAGACATTGAGTTTGATGTTAATTTTGAGAAAAGTTTATTTCACAGTAAGTCTTTAAGTTGGATTGATCAGACAATTGTTGATTCCTCTATATATCTTTACAATCTCGTTGAAGACTTGTTTTCACAAAATAAATCAGGGTCACAGCTTATTCATACTCTTGATCAGTTGCAGAACCTCTCTTCAAACTTAAACACTTGGGTGAAATAAGACTCATAGGGAATCTTTGAATTTTCCACATATCTCCTTTGCATCTACTACCACCCAAACAATATCTCACCCCTTTCCTTCTTCTTCACAGATTGTTCACACCACTCAAGCTATCGTTAATTCCCCTTTGAGTATACCGAATATCCCAATCGTTGCTTTATATCCACTACCTCCCCCACCTCCAGTTATGGCAGCTTGATATGCAACCCTTGTTTTACCTCAAAATCCTAGTGCCATGCCCACTGATTATCAAACAAAAATACCTTTCTTTGATGACACCCAAACCATTACATCTCAATAGCATGTAGACAAGATGAATGATTTCTTTGACCTCCATGAAGTTGAAATTAAAGATGTGACGATGAGGCTGTTTGTACAAAGTTTTGGAGGAGAAGTTCAGAAATGGTTCAGAGCCCTACCAGTAGCTTCTATCACTACTTTACCCATCCTCCATAGGAAGTTCTTAGAATGGTGGGAGGTGAAGAAAAATCCCCTTCAGATTCTGTCTGAATATGAGAACATCAAAAGAAATGCTGGTGAGAGTGTGCAAGACTATTGTGTAAGATTTAATGCAGTGTACAATGTTATCCCTGTAAACATTAAACCACCAGAGGGATTGGCTTTTCTTAAGCTTCTAGATCCATTAGATGCTGAAATTGCATATCAGTTGCGTGAATGTGACCCTACAACTCTAGAAGACATGCAAAAGAATGATGTGAGCGTAGAAGCAAACTTGCTGGCCAAACGAGCAAGGATGAGATCAGAGAAAAGAGCAACTGTAAAAGAAGAAGCATCTACTTCAGATGTAAAAATGGATACATTGATTTGAACAATGGAAAGGATGGTTGACCGGTTATCCATCATAGATAGACCTGAACCTCAGATTCAGAATCTAAACTTTAGAGGGCAGCAACAACCCAAATACCGAATCAATCAAAGACAACAAAAAGCACCAAAACAACCAGCACAACAACAACAACAAATCAGAACTCCCTTACAACAGAATTATGTTCAAGGAGTGGAAGAAGAAGACGAGGAATATTCAGTAATTGAAACGAATCATTTTTTCACTGCTGATGGTATGCCTATATTTCTGACCGAAGATGAAGAGTATGCAGAAAGTTCTGACATTCAAAAGAATGAAGACTATGTTATGCTCCTATACCAATAGGTGTCATATTTCATGATTGACTGGTTGAAATCCCTGATATGTTCATCCTTTCTTTGATATAAAGGTTTCCATATTGTAAAAAAATCAAAAAATTGAAATAATGAAAAGAGGGTATGCCCTAAAAGAGAGATCAAAGGGAAAAAAGAATGAAATGGTCAAAAATGAAAGAAATGAACCCCAAACAAAATACCAGGAAAGTGTGCAAGTTCAAAATGCCACTTCTATTTTATTTTTTCAATAATCTTATTGTGTGCAGTTTGTTAACACTTGCCACAATTGATGAATGGCCAAACAACTTAATCTTGGCTACTTCATGTTTCAATTTCCTGTTTTAGAGATAGAGGATAAAATCTGTCCAAACTATTTAAACTTGGCAGATAAGTAGGTAGGTAGAGAAGCAAAGGAGCTCAACAGTTTAATCTAAGCCCTTGGAAGAAATAAGTGCAGACTTAGAGAGGCTTATCATGCAAAGAAAGGAAGATGGAAAAGGGTTTGCTAGTCCAAGAGCACCCAATGGCAAAAGAAGAAAAAATGTTAGGTACTGTAGGCTAGGTAGGCAGTTTTGGTGTTGCTAAAAGAAACTTGTGATTGATTTTATCTCTCAGAATGATAATCTTACTATTATCACAAGTACTATGGCAGAAAGCATGACTAACTCCCTTTCTTGCTTTTCCCTAAAATCATTTGCTAACTCCCCCAGTGATATTAAGATCTACTTAAATATCACCAAATGACTCTTTCCATTCGTCTCATCTCATAAAAAGCCTAAGTAAAAGCCCTTACTTAGGAAATGTACAAACATCACAAAAACCCTTTTCTTTCCCCATAGCCTAAGTTTATAACTTAGCGCTCATTTTTACATCATTACTCATATTAACTATTAACATTAAATATTAAACCCCCTATAAGTGTTCCCCTACCTATATTGTGTATATATCACATAAAAACTCCCCAATGTTTAATATCCTGCCCCAGTCGAAATACGACCATAGTCTTAACATAATAAGGGGATTAATAGATCCATTTGGGATTCGTTAATAACCTGCCCCCGTGCCATCCTAAGGGTTAATTAACTTCTGGTTAATTAATAGCCTAATTTAAACAAACCCTGACAACCAACCATATCATGCCTGAAAAACATTAAAACCATGATTTAATTATATCGGGCCCCGCGCGTAACCCTCCATCACCTCCAATGAGCACCAACCGTCTAATCAGTGCCCTCCCATTAGACGGCTAATATACATATCGCCAGCCTCCATCTACCGAGTTTTACCACCCAGGGGATTGGCGGTATCATGCCCGTACTTTGGACGTGTGTCGATCGCCAGCGCTGTTCGCGGCCCTCCCCATCAAAACCACTTTAGCTCTTAAGCGGTGCGGGGTGAAACCACTTAACGCCCTCCCATTGACCTCCTGCTGACGTCGCCACCACATCACCCTTCTGTACCCTCTACTATGCGACAAATTGTCCCATCATGCTGACATCATACCAATAATTAATGCCAAAATCACCCGCCAAAGCCAATTTTTTTTAAATTGTCAGGAAAAAGGTCATTTTCGTCATTTTTCTCTGCGAGTAGTCTTCCATGAAAATTACGTCCAGTTGATTGCGCAAGCATATAGTCCACCACCCTGCCTGGAAAACCACAGTAACGCGCTCTGCCATCAGTCATTTGAACCTGCAATTGCACAATTCGTCTCCTTAAGCTAGGTATTTATCCATTCGACCAGTTACCCTGTAATTTCGATTTTCCTCTGGGAATTTTACCCAAAAGGCCAAATTCAAGTAGAATCAATTTGTAACTCTCATAGAAAGACACCTAGAACTGTTGTTTTTCCCATTTTCCTACAAAAGCCCAACCTCCAGTTTGAAAACACAAGAACCAAACATGGAAGCTCCTGTAGCCCTGAACGTGGCGCCATTCAGTGCACCTCATAAAGACCTAGATTGGTTACCCTTGGCTAACAGAGATTTTCAAATAAAGGAGTTATCTAGTGATATGAACCATATCCAGGCATTCTGCCGAATTAGGAATAGTCATTTGTGCAACTCTGATATCTATGGAATATGGGAATCTAATCTTCCTAGGTATTACCTTCCCTCAATCAATGTGTTCCTAGATATTATTCACCAATGTTGTGCCAACTATGACCCTGTTAGTAAATCATTTATGACCCCATCCCAAACTTTTCTCTTTTACATAACTGTTGAATCTATCAATGAGATGTTACACTTCCGTCCCACTTAGCCCCTTGCTCCTCTTTCCATGGGATTTTTGCTTGAGCAAGGCTCTCAATTTCCCAATTCAGAAATAACCTGGATAGGTCAATTATTCATGAAACCAAATTGCCAGCCCCAAGGCCCACCTCCCTATGTGCATTCCTGGTTCACTGAAATAGGCAGGCTTATTCTTGACATGATATCTTTTATCTTGGGATTCAAAACCGGTGAATTTGTTGTTGAGACCATCTTAGTTATGTTGTTAATGTTTACTCCAGGACAACCCCCTGCTGTCAAATATGATTATGCCTCTTTCATTACCAATAAAATCAATGAGAAATTCATAAATCTGGACAGAGAAGGATTCTTCAAGTACACCTCATTCATATACCACCTTCTGCTATATTATCAGCCAAACAACTTTTAATTTCCCATCAGGAAATTGGATTCCAAAGGAGAGCGCAGGTCTGTGATCTTTTGGACCTCAGTCTTCCACAATGTTTGTGAATCCCCTTATACCTACAGTGAATTCATTGACCTATTTGTACATCCAACCTCCACTCTATTGATAGGAGCATCTCCTCCTAGGCTCTCTAGTGATATAAAAAGATTTTACAGCTTTCTAGAAAATAAAAGATAGGTGACTGGTACCTCTACCAGAATCACATTGAAATTAGAATATATGGATGTGAATTATGCCATTTCAAGCTGCCCAAATATGTGCCCATGAGACTATTTGCACTGGAATATTTCAGGCAGCTTATCAATGCAGATTTAACCCACTTTTGCAATGCAAAGAAAAAGGCTTAGCTGAGAATAAAAAACTAGTTAGGCCATTTTATCATCCATAAGAGGTAGGCATGGGAAGATGTTGATAAGATATTAGAGGAAGACCTTAAATTGAAGAAAAGTTTTTGGTGGGCGCCATATGACCCAAATATCTTTATAAGTGATAGAAAAGTAAGAAACAGACTATCGGCTTATATACATCATAGGATCCCTGAAATTGAACAGTTTGCTAATCAAGATGAGTGGGTAGAGGGTACATTAATAGAAGAAATTACTGAACAAGAAAAGATGAAAAAAGCTATGAAAGATCTTGAAATTACCCTTGTCCTGGACTCTTTTGGACAGGTATCTTTCAAACTACCTCAGCAAACCAGAGTGGGTACATCCTCTGCTGGAACTTCACAGCAACCTATACAAGAAACTAGTACACCAGTTATAGGGTCTTCTAAGGGAAAGGAAGTAGCAGACACGGAGCAACAAGCAATGACTGATCAGCAGGGGCAAATTCCTCCAATCCAAACCAAAGCAGCAGAGATTCCTGCATTATAGACTCCTCCAAATGAGGAAAAAGGCAAGAAAAGGGACAGGGAAGAAGGCACACCTATCAGTGGGCCTGCAGAACAACCAGGGGAAAAAAGGCAAAGACTCAATCCCCTGTCAGAAGAGGAAATCTTTGAAGAAACAATTGAAAGTTTAAAGGGGGAAGAGATAGCCAGCCAACAAACTTCCCCAGTGGTGGATACATCAACTAGCTCACATAAGAAGGAGCTAGAAAGGCAGCATAGTGTTGAAGTATCATCTACCAGGCCACAAAGCAAACAACCCTCTGACATCAAAAGAACATTCACAGAGATAAAGGCTAGAAATGACCCACTCAGGTTGCAGATTTACAACCAATATATTAAGATGGCCCCCACCAACCAGCAAAGGTTAATGTCTGCCTATGACATTAAAGAGGGAAAAATGATTATGAGTTACTTTAAGCCCAATGTGCAGCAACCAGAATCAGCAACAGATTACATCAGGATGAATTTGGAGGTCTTGGCCAAGGATATCATCCAATGCACCAGATTGAGCTACATAAACAGAGGACTGAGAGATGGTATACTCCACACTAGCTGATAAAGCTATGTTAGCTCATAAATTGCAAAACTCTTGAATATACCTCTGACAGTTAAATTTGGAGAAAGCTTCTTCTCAAGCAACGGACAATAGGATCAACCTTGGAAGAATTATCATTGAACTGGGACATGATCCCAAAGATGCCAAAGGCATAAAGGCACTTATGAGGAAGAAGAGGAAGTCATTGCAGCCCTGAGGAAGCAGCTGAAACTGCCTCCTTCCATGCACCACAAACTGTAGAAGTTGTGCAGCAAAAATCAAAAGAGGACATGATGGATCTGCTCATAAGACTGAATGAGAGGTTGAGTGAGATAGAGCAGGCATTGGAGAAAGCTCTACAAGAAAAGAAGAGAGAGTCGACCTCCCAGCCACCTGAGGTAGTCCCAACAGTCACTACTGCCCCCTCCACACTTATCGCAACATTGCATCCCACTATCCCAACATCAAAAGCAATAGCACCAGGCAGCAGTACTACTATGAGTATAGAACATCTGATAAAAGCCATGGAATAATTAAAGCTGCAAGTATCAGAATTGAAACTGCTCAAAGAGTAACTAGCAAAGGTAGAAAATAATTATGATAAATCCAAATTGAATGTGGTAGAGAAAACAAGGGAGATCAAAACATTGGAGAAAAAAGTGAGAGCATTAGAAAAGGATCTATCTCTGGATAAGCCTCTGGCAGAAATCAAAGGAATTTTGTGGACCAACATCACTCAATCCCTTAGTAATGTGTGGAGATCTATCCAAGTCATCTATGAGAAAATTGACCTAGTAAGAGCGGCCCAAGTGGAGATTCAAAAGGAAAGGGCTTTATTGGGACAAATTCCTGAACAAGCTAACCGGCTAATACATTTTTTGAACACCAAGACCAGTGAAGAATTCGAGGGACTGGAAATCAGAGACAAAACATGCACCATTCTAGAAATCAAGAGAGTTCTAACCATGAGAACTCTAATGCAAAATTTGGAAAGGAGATGCCAGGACATGCAGGTGGAGATTGATTCTTTCACAGGAAAGTTTACAATCTTGCATAAAAAAGGTCTACCAAGTCCTTTGGGGAGTGATAATCGTCTAATGAGACATGTATATTACACACACAAGTTGAATAAATATGTTGTTGATCAAGTTAATACATCATCAAGTAATTCAGGAGAGAAGGCACTTCCATCTGTCCAAGCCCTATACGACAGCCTAGAAAATTTATTCTACATTGAGCACGAAGTAGAGCATATGTTCACCATCCCACCTAATATCTTCAGATACACAGAAACTGATGAAACTTTGAGGAAGCTTCAAAGACATAAATTACTAGGACCGCAGTGGTGGAAAAGTATGTTAGAAATTCTATAAACTTATCTTTGATATCTTTGGTCAATTGAAAATTTTGGACCATCTACTATAATGCAGAGAACAAAAATGAATCAGAGTCATGCGGGTCAAAATGCATCATATCAGAGTTGAAGAATATCCAGGAAAAACGGAGCAACTAGCACGGCATATCAGAGGAAGGCAACTACAAACCAACTTGCAAAACCTACCTCTGGTACATCCCATAAAGATGCAATAGCCAGCACAACATCAATTTATTGCATCAATTTATTGTCCCCTATTTTCGAGACTGTCTGTCTCTATCTTTTGTAGAAACACATTAATCATCACTAGATATTATTTCTATCAGATATTTTATAAGATATTTGATAATATTGTATAAATACCCCCCCAGACGAAGTATTTATGGGTTGGTTGTGTTAGCACCTAAATCTGCCCTAGGCTGAAGGAAGGCAAAATTCAGGGTAACCACAAACCACGCTCAGTCTGGTAGCTAGCCCTACCAGAATAGGAGAGGTCTCTCTCTGAGTCATGCTCAGTGAATAGATAAGCAAAAATAGTCTAAGATGACTTACAATGAAATATTGATCTTAGGCTAGTAAGTGAATATGGATACAAGAAACAATTTTTATGAATGACCGAGCTTCTGGGATGGTATGGGACCAACATTCAGCAAAGAACAGAGAATTTAATACAAAGGCACAGATTACTTCATGAGGCGAGGTAGGCGGAAAGTGTAGCAATTTAGTTTGGAATAACTCGGAACGGAGAGATTGCTAAGGAGTGTGAAAAGGGCATAGGAACATGAATCCTTTTCAACAGAAGAAGAACACTGAACATGAAATTTTCCCACAGGCAGAGCAATAAAATTGAATTCTACCTAATCTCACTCAGAAAATTTCACTGGAAATGAACATGAATTGAATTATGAAACATAATGAAATACATATGAAAACATAAGAGACACATTTTCTACACTCACAACCACAAGAATCTCATGAAACAGAGCCGTTGCCTTTCATTAATTCTCTATCAAAAATACACAGTGAAGAAACAGAGTTTCTTTCCCATAATCTCCCAGAAGTTACAAAACCAACCTTTTGCAAATAGCTTACATACAATATATAGAATGTGCCATGAAGAGATAGAATGCCCAAGGGTTGGGGAGTTACTCGAATCATTACAAAATGGAGATGAAGAGCCAACCATCAGCTACAAGTGCAGCGCTACAAACATGACATTTGGCTTGGGTGACCGTTTGCCTTCCTTCGCTACTTGGATAGAAGTCCATATAGAAATAAAATGCTTTAAATTCCATATTTTGTGCCAAAAAACCGAAGTGTATATGAGCAGGCCCACTTGGAGAAGTCGCGAATCGAAATTTCGCGAAACGGAAGCAAATTTGGCAATTTTTCCTCTGTGCACCGCGCCATTTTCTCTGTGCACCACGCTACTTTGGGGACTGTTTTGGGGCACTTGAAGGTGTCCAAAATGTGCTCAAGTGGGCTTGTTGGAAATCTCGTCCTGTCTACTTTCTAACCCAACTAGAATTTCTAAATTTTGTGCTCAGTTTTCCCTCCAAATCTCCATTCTCCCAAGACTGCTTCTTGTGTGTCAAAAAAGGGGCAGAGAGGCCATTTTTGGGTGTTTTTTGACCTTTTGGAGACTCATATCTTGCCAAAATTCCTTGTCCTGGCACCAGTAGTTGTGATTTTCCATGCTAAATCCAAAAATGCAAACCATTCCTCATTTGAAGCTCGATATTTTTAGCACAGGGAGAAAAACCCTGTGTTTTGCCCAAAAATTTGTCATGTGACCAAAAATTCCCCAAATTTCTTGAAATTTGGGCTGGAGGTTCTCTAGGGGGTATTATGATGGGCCAAGGAAGCCTCAGCCAAGATTCGAAGCCAATATTTCTCTTTTTCCTCTTTTTCCTTTCTTGTTGCTTTCCTTAATTTTGCCTTCAAGCTCCTTATTTGGGCCCTTGCACTCATATTTCATGTCCTATAATGATAAGCCATGAGTCTCAGCAAGGCAAGGTCCTGATCGGCCTTGTCCATCAGCCTCTCCAATTGCATGTTCATGCTCTCAAGATGGGCCTCCCCATCCTCATTGATCTCTTGCTCCAATGATGTGAGCTCAACTCTTCTCCTTTGAGCAACTTGGCAATGCTCATGAATGTTTTGCAGCTCCATAATTGCCTGCTGATCCTCTAGCTATTTGTTTCTCTGCTCCAGGTACTTCATGTTCCACTTATCCCTCTCTAAGTTTTCCATCAAAGCTTGTATTTGGGCTTCTTTCTCCTGAATAATGACATCTTTGACAGTTTCCCTCTCTTGTGATTTTGCCTCCCTTATGAGGCTTTCTTTGTTGCCTTCTCCTTTCCGCTGAACTGTCGCTTTTTGTCTCCTCATCATAGTTAGAATCACCTCTATCCATGATTTAATCAACTCTCTTAGTTTGCATAGTTTTGATAATGTAAATGGGACAATGTAATTGGGATGAGTGGTATATTATAGGGTTTGTAGGGATGAGTGAATTTTATATGGTTATGGGCAAAGCATAAGCTATGAGAGTGAGGGGAGGATTTTGGGAATGAGATGTAGATGAAGGTGAAGGGAATAATGGGTAAATATTTTGAGTTATCATGCTGGGCAATGGAATAGACAAACTGATTAGGGTTTATAGAGGGAAATTAGGGTTTAATACTAGGAGTGGAGGCGAGGTCCAAAATATCAAACATGCAAGCCAAACATTGAGTGAAGAGAGGGAAATTACTTGTAAAAGGTGAAATTGGAGGAAATTTGGTGAGAATTTGAAATTTGGAGTGATTTTGATGAATTTTCAGGCCTTTTATCCCTGTGCACCGTGCCTCCCATGTGCGCCGCGCCAGTTTAAATTTACACTGGAAAATTTCTCCCAGTGCGCCATGCTCCCTCTCTGCGCCGTGCCATTTTACAGGAGCCTTTTGGAGGCCTTCCTAGTGTCCAAATTGGGTGTAGGATAGCTCGCTGGAATAGTCTTTGAGTCTACTTTCCAACCCAACTAGAATGTTTCAATTTGGAGCTAATTTGCCCTATCAAAAGTCAAATCTCCCAAGACTAGTCAAAATGTGCCAAATGAGGCTTCCTAAAGGTAGAGTGCTGTTACAGTCAACTTTTGAATGCCTTCCTCAACTCCAAATTGAGCTCATGATAGCTCATTGGAAAGATAGTTTTGTATAGTTATCATTGGGCTTATCAAGAAAGTCATTTTTCCAACCAAGCTAGGAGAAAACTTTATTTTCCCAAGGTCACTTCAGAGGTGCATCAATTCTCCCGAGGCAATTGTATTTTTGACATTTCTTAAAAACCATGAAACCTGTGTAAAAAGTGAAGGAGGTGTTTCTTTCTTGGCCTGTTCTAGACAAAAAAATATCTCATTTTTTCCAAATTCATCTTTCCTTGCTCAGAAACATCATTTGAGTAAAATCTGCCCCGATGTGTGGAACAAGAGATTTGTCGAAATGAAGCGAAATGAAGGGGATAGGGAGCTTCTAAATTCTTGAGAAAATTTTGGGAAGTAGGGAGGGATGTTAGGAAGGAGGGGAAAATGGAATTTCAAAGATTGAGTGAGGGGAAGCGGTCCAAAAAGGCAAAACACAGGTCCAACCTAGAAAATTTCCAGGTTGTAGCAAGAAAGTAGGGTTTGTGCGAAAATGAGGAATTTGGGGAATCTCAGTGATGGGAAGTGTTTGATAAGGTACTTTAAGGATAGGGGAAGGTGTATGAACATCAGGATACAATTTTTTCCAGTGATTTGACCGTCCAAGAAAAATTGACTTCAAAACCCTAGGAGATGGAAATGATCGTAGCTAGGCACAACTGAATCATGAACAAGGTGTAAAATGACCCATTGAAACCTGGATGATGATGAAAACCCTCTGAATGATGGTATTCTCAGTTGAATAGTGACATAGACCAACATTTGGACAACTTTTAAAGGAGTGAAAGCAAACCCTAGACCTAATGCCTAGTGACCAAATTTTACTTGAAGATTCATTGAAATGATAAAATTTGACCTTGACACCTTAAAATCACTTTGTAAGACCATGTTTGATCACTGGAGGAAGGTTGTAAATACTGACACTAACAGGTTGGTTGGTGGATGTTCATATTTTCTGACTATAATGCTGAAGCTTTCTAGAATAAAATGTTGTTGGAACCATTTTTGTCTAGCTTACTGAATAAGGAATTGATGCTGAGGACCATGTTACAGAATTCTTGAATCATCTTAAGGATCAATAAGTCCCTTCTAACTTGTGTTTTTTAGTTTCTATGTTTATTATATCATCTATGTTTCATGATCTCAATAATAAAGAAAAAGAATAATTCAAAATTTGCTTGACTACACTCTGTCTTCAATCTTTGTTATTTTCTATGTTTTCTTCATAATTAGAATAAACAGTGAATTCTTAATTGCTCATGTTTCCCCTGATTCTTTCATCTTGAATGTTTGCTAAGGAATTCTTAAGTGCTCCTTAACAAGTAATAATCCATTTTCCCTCTGTCAAATATGATGAAGGATTCTTAACTGCCCTTCACCCAATTGACTCCATTCCATCTGATTCCAGCCTATAAAATTGTTCCATATTTGAGTACCTTGCTCTGTGATAGCTCCTCTAATAAGAAATCTAATCCAGGAAGCTATCCTTCTTTGACTCCATCATGCCCAATGGAATGAAACTTTTTAATTTTACCTCACTGTTCTAGAATCTGTATCTAAAAGATTGGTCTGTGGTTACCTCGTCCTATTCCCTTTCTTACAACTTTTGGGAACAACCTGAGTGATAACATCATTGGCAACTCCACTGGGGACCTGAACAATTGTTTGATTACTGTTGTTTATTTCATAAGCTACATATGGAGCCTGAAGTTAGCTAGGTAGCCTTTGAAACTACTTTTGCTATGCAATTGCAGGAGTAAATAAGTGCTGCTTCAGTCTATCTCCAATCTAGTTTATGTATTAAAAATTTGTCCCAAATACTAGAACAGTTCCTTGTTTCAAAATATCTTCAGGAAAGCTCATAATCCCCTCATCTAAAATTTCCTAAAAGATATTGTCAAAGTTGTGTCCTTAAAACTATTTCAAGAAAAACCAAAAACATACTCAGAAGTTGGCTCCAAAGGAAAATATTCGTTACACTAGATCAAATCCTGACCCAAATCCACCACCTATCTTTGAAAATCCTAATTTGATTCGTAAGATCTTTAGAAGCCAAGAGAGTCAAGAAAATTCTGCGGATTCACACCTTGACAAACATCTGCAGAATCCTATCCAATCTGAGCTTACTCCTAGAAAAACACCAATCCTTTCTGTTATTTCTGCAACTTCTCCAAGCTTACCATCACCATCTCAAACCATCTTTCCCACTCCTCCATCTACAACATATATTCCCACTACTATCCCTGCTCTTCCAGCTGTCACTCTTATCTCTGCAAATATGGCAAACCGATATGCTCCCCTGCAATTACCTGCAAATCCAGGGGCTATGCCTCAAGATTATCAAAGCAAAATCACCTATTTTGATGGTACTGGCACTTACACAGCTCAACAACACACTAAGAAGATGACATACTATTTTGAAAACTATGAGATTGATGATGAAGATGTTAGAATGAAAGTCTTTGTTCAAAGTTTAACTGGAGATGTAAGGACCTGGTTTAGAGCACTCCCTTCAAACACTATCAATGACCCAGAAGCCCTTTATCAGACCTTCTTGAATAGATGGGAAAAGAAGAAAGACCCTCTCCACATTTTATCAGAATATGAAAACTTGAAAAGAGGTCCATAAGAAACTATTCAAGATTACTGTACCAGATTTAGTAATGTATACAATGCTATTCCTCAGAATCTCAAACCTCCTCTAGATTTAACCTTGATCAAATTCCCTAATGCATTTGATTTTGATATGGCATATCAGCTTAGGGAAAGAGATCCTCGAAGCTTAGAAGACATACAGAGTATAGTTGTCAGTGTTGAGTCCAACCTGATTTCTAAACGAGCTCGAGTTAGAGCTGAAAGGAGGACACCTTTCAAAGAAGAACCTTCGTCATTTGAACAAAAATTAGATGCCATAATCAAAGGCATGGATAGACTTGGTGATAGAGTAGAAACAATTTAGAGGAAATCCCCTTGGGATGGTCAACCGAGCAATACTGGGAGAAATCCAAACTTCAGAAAAACTAGAACCCTAATACTTGAAAGGCTAGTCCAGACCAAAACATTAGGCCCCCATTCCAGGAAAATTATGCTGAAGCTTCAACTTCCAGTGAGCCAACAGAAGATACTCAAATTAACTTAATGGGGCTCAATAGTGAACAACAAATTTTCTTGACCCAAGAAGACCAAGAAGCTCATACTCTCAATCAATTCCAAATTCAATCAAGTGAATCATTTGATTTTAGGGAGGGATATGATACAACCATCTATGAAGTTCACAAGCAATATAATTTGAGGAGAAGAAAAATAGATGTCCCTAAGGTTATGCAGAAAGATACCAAGCAACCTAAAAAAGCTAAGGCCAATAACACCCGTGTACAAACCCTTCCTAGAACAGGTCCTAACTGAGAAAGTCCAATAGTTGAAGATGTATCAGATAATCAACCACCTAACACACAGCCTTCAACTTCCATTCCTTCCAAAGAAACTATGGAATAACTCCCGAAAAATGATTTGGAAACAGCTTCAGCCCATAACAACACTCCTGAAAAAGAGAAAAGCACAAAAAATACAGCAGACAAAGCCAATCTCACGGTCCCAAATTCAAAAATTCAAACAGAAAAACCTTTCAACCTTGAGACCGAAATAGGCAAATTAAAGATAGCCATTTCATTGTCAGAATCAGCTAAGCATGATGTCTACAGAGATCAAATTAGCAGACCACTCCAAATTTCAGAAAACAAAGATGCTATAAATGTCTTGGATGACCAACCAGAATTGATTTTTGGCCCTGAGGTAAACCGTAAATCAGCAGATGGAGGGATTCCTCCTTTCTATGTAAGTCTAAACATTCATGATAAAATACTTCATAATGCCATGTTTGATTCTGGTGCTTCCCATAACTTAATGCCTAAATCTGTAATGGAGAAGTTGCACCTAGATATTACCAGGCCATACAAAGACTTGTTCTCTTTTGATTCAAGCTAGGTCAAATGTCTAGGACTGATCAAAGATTTATGTGTATTATTAGTTCAATACCCTGCCAAGACAATTTTAATGGATGTAGTGGTAGCTAATATTCCACCAAAATATGGCATGTTGTTGTCTAGATCTTGGGGTGAAAATCTCCAAGGATCTTTACAATTGGACCTATCCTATGCTACCATTTCAGTATTTGGTCAACCAAAGAGACTGTATAGAGAGACATTAATGAAATATGTTGTAAGCAGCCAGGAGAAACTCCAGAATTTTCCCATCTATTCCATGCACTATGACTTGGACTCCTTCATTATATACAATGCTGAAAATGATCCTCTAACTGATGTCAAGGCTTTAGCATTAGAACAAGAAAGAAACATAAGTGAAAAATCTAATGTTCAAATTCAAGAAATTGCTATGAACAATGATATATCAGACATTCAAGAGAAACCAGATGAAATTGAAAATTGAGATTTCCCTTGTAAGAAAATTCCTAAGTCTCCTGATACTAACCGTGAACATGAGATCCTATGGTATTTAGAATTTGATGGATCAATCAACAAACTAGGAGTAGGAGCAAGAATTTGGGTACACAATCTAGAAAATGATCATGCTGAAGGGCATGCTTACAGATTAAATTTCAGATGTACTAATAACATGGTTGAATATGAAGCCCTCTTGCTAGAACTTAAATTGATCAAGAGTTTAGGGGAAATTAGGGTATCAGTTTTGGGAGACTCTGATTTAGTCATTCAGCAGATAAAAGGGAACTTCCTCACTAATGATCCGAGATTAAGGTATTACAGAGGGGCAACAATAGAGATCCTCAATACATTTATGGAAACACAACTTGCCAAAATTCCAAGGAAACATAATTTGCATGCTCACAATTTGGCAACATTTGCTAGCACTTGTAAACTGCCATTTGAACCCAATCATCAGTTCATAACTGAGATTAGACACAGGCTAGCTAGACCAGACAATATAAAGAACTGGCAAGTGTTTGACAATGATGTCCAGATTAACAATTTCTTGACCCTAAAGGAAGAATTTTCCAGCACTAATATAGACATAGACACTGTTAATGAGATTGATTAGAGAGATAAAATTGAAACATACATTACATCAAAAATTGAAACTCAAATACTTCACCCAACGAAATTTACCAAGGAAAAGGTGCAAGAGCTTAAAGAAGTAGACATTGATGAGATTGTCAGAAGAGAATCTGAAGTTATTGATTTAAAAGACAATTACTTGCCCACAGGATTAACTCCTCTGGAAGATTTCTTTGATTATAATGATATCCCAAGGAAGCCCAAAATGTAGCCTCTAAACGCAGACATTGAGGACTATAACATAGGAACTGAAGAAAATCCTAAAATGATAAAACTATCCAAAACTTTGCCCCCTGACCAAAAGCTTAAATATGTTAAACTATTCAAAGAATTCCAGGATGTTTTTGCTTGGAGCTATGAAGATATCAAATCTTATGATACCTCTGTAATTCAACATATAATACCCCTCAAAGAAAATCAGAAGCCATTCAAGAAAAAACTCATAAGGGTCAACCCTGTACTACTCCCTTTAATTGAAAAAGAAGTCAAAAGAATGTATGAAGCAGGGATAATTACGCCTATCAAGTTTTCAGAATGGGTGTCTAACTTAGTACCCACTAGGAAGAAAACAGGAGAAATCAGATTGTGTGTTGACTTAAGGAATGTAAATAAGGTTTATTTAAAAGACCACTACCCCTTACCTAAGATGGACCACATTTTACAAAGGGTAGTAGGTGCTTCTAGGATTTCTCTGCTGGACGGGTTCTTAGGTTTCAACAGATTCTAGTTCATCCTGATGATCAGGAAAAGATTGCTTTTACAACGCCATGGGGAACTTTCAAATATGTGAAAATGCCATTTGGACTCAAGAATTCAGGGGAAACCTTCCAATAGGAAATGGACATAGCTTTTGCAAAAGAGATTCACACTTTTCTAGTCATATATTTAGATGACCTTACTATGTTTTCCAAATCAGATCAGCAACATTTAGATCACCAAAGACAAGTCTTTTTAAAATGCAGACAATATGGTATATCATTAAACCCTAAGAAGCCATTATTCGGTCTAGAGGAAGGAAAATTGTTAGGTCAGATAATCTCCAAAGATGGCATCAAAATCGATCTTGATAGAATAGAGGCATTTTGCAAATAACCCATCCCAGAAATATCAAAGAGCTCCAAGCTTTCTTAGGGAAGATTAACTTTTTAAGAAGATTCATACCTAACTTGGATGAGCTAATCAGGTTGCTGAATAATATGTTGAGAAAGGATTCCAAGGTTAAATGGACAGTAGAAGCTAAAAAAGCATTTGAAGAAATCAAAATGGCTTTGACCAAAACACCAGTCCTTACAAGCCCAAAATTTGACAGAGACTTCATAATCTTTTCATTTTCATCTGAGCACACCATTGTTGTTGTTTTATTACAAAAAGATGAACAAGGATGTGAAAAAACCATAGCCTTCTTTAGTAAAGCACTTAGGGATGCACCCCTAAAATACCCAATCATGGAAAACAGGCTTATGCACTTGTGAAAGCCATCAAAGATTTCAGAGTCTATATATTATACTCCCATATAATAGCCTATGTACCAAATGTTGTTGTCAGAGATATCCTGACCCAAGAGGGGATTGAAGGCAAGAGAGGTAAATAGATTGCTACTATATTAGAGTATGATATTGAAATAAAACCTACAAAGCTGATAAAAGGACAGGGATTGGCTAAACTCATGACTGAAACCAATCGCCAAGCCCTGGATATTAATGAACTGGATAATGAACAGGAGATGACGACTACACAAATCAGCCAGGCCTTCTTAGAATCGCCTTGGTATGCTGATATATGTTATGTATTATTAAACGTGTAGGCTCCTCCAGGGTTATCCAAAACAAAGAAAAGGTTTTTGAAAATGAAAGCTTCAAAGTTTTGTATTTTATATGGTGCTCTTTTTTGGAAAAATCATGAAGGTGTTTTATTAAATTGTCTAATAAAAGATGAAGCTGACAATGTACTCAAGGAATTTTATGCAGGGGGCTGTGGTGGACATATTTACTGGAAATCAACTGCTGAAAAATCCTAAGGGATGGATTTTACTGGCCAACCTTGTTTTCTGATGTCAAAAAGTTTGTTACTACTTGCCATAAATGTTAAATTTTTGAAGGCAAGAGGAAACTTTTACCTCTACCCCTTAGACCAATCTCCACTGAAAGACCATTTAAACAATGGGGTTTATATTTTATTGGGGAAATCCATCCTCCCTCTTCTAGCCGACATAAATAGATCCTGACTACTACATATTATTTCACCAAGTGGATAGAAGCCATCCCTTGTAGACAAGCCAATGATTCAGTGATCATACAATTCTTAGAAACCAACATCTTGTCCAGATTTGGCTGTCCTGAAAAGATCATAACTGACAATGCTGCTGCCTTCAAATCTAAGAAAATGATAAGTTTCTGTCACAAATACCACATCACTTTAGGCCATTACATAGCTTATTACCCTCAAGGTAATGGTCTAGCTGAGTCCTCCAATAAAAGCCTAATTAATATTATCAAGAAAATGTTGGAGGAGAACAAGAAAAATTGGCACAAGAAACTTACTAATGCACTATGGGCAAACATATTAACTAACAAGAGATCCATTGGAACAAGTCCTTATGAGTTATTCTATGGTATGGAGGTTGTATTTCCTTCATCTTTAGGAGTCCTTGTAATGAAACTACTGCAAGAAGTTTAGGTGGAACCCAAAGACATTCAAAGAAGAATAAATCAAACCATCCATTTGCAGCAGACTAGGGAAGAGGTGTACCAAAGATCCTAAGTATTACAAGAAAAACTCAAGAAGATATTTGATAAGAGTACCAAAGCAAAGGATTTCTACATAGGAGACAAAGTTTTAAAATGGGATTCCAGAAGAGAAGATAAAGGAAAACATGGGAAGTTTGACTTCCTATGGAAGGGACTTTTTATTATTCAAGCTTCACAAGGCAATAATACTTACTTTCTGAAAAGTCTGGATGGTACAGAAGCAGAAGAAGGACCAGTCAATGGTCAGATGCTGAAACACTATTTTGATCTAGTTTGTTGATATATCATGTCTCTAACTTGTACATAGCAAAGTTCGGTTTCTGTAGCTTTTTATAGCAATAAGAATAGGAAGGAATGAGAAGAAAGTTTTGAGAAACAGTGAAGGAATTTTACCATTTTTTGTTTTCAGCTCAATATATATATATATATATTGCATGATCCTTTGTACAGTTTTTTTTCACTCACAACAAAGGAAGAAAATAGAGTGCAACGAGAATTGTACATAAGGCCATCTAACCTGATGTTCTTGACTTTTCACCAGGAAAAGCCATCCCCAAGTGGAGCCAGTGTTATGCTTCTATACCAATAGGTGTCATATTTCATGATTGACTGGTTGAAATCCCTAATATTTTCATCCTTTCCTTGCTATAAAGGTTTCCATATTGTAAAAAAATAAAAAAATTGAAATAATGAAAAGAGGGTATGCCCTAAAAGAGAGATCAAAGGGCAAAAAGAATGAAATGGTCAAAAAATGAAAGAAATGAACCCCAAACAAAATACCAGGAAAGTGTGCAAGTTCAAAATGCCACTACTATTCTATTTTTGCAATAAACTGATTGTGTGTAGTTTGTTAACTCTTGCCACAGTTGATGAATGGCCAAACAACTTAATCTTGGCTAGTTCATGTTTCAATTTCCTGTTTTAGAGATAGAGGATAAAATCTGTCCAAACTATTTAAACTTGGCAAATAAGTAGGTAGGTAGAGAAGCAATGGAGCTGAACAATTTAATTTAATCCCTTGGAAGAAATAAGTGCAGACTTAGATAGGCTTATCATGCAAAGAAAAGAAGATGGAAAAGGGCTTGCTAGTCCAAGAGTGCCCAATGGAAAAAGAAGAAAAAATGTTAGGTACTGTAGGC
The DNA here is from genome assembly GCA_031772625.1 of Pinus tabuliformis. Classification (NCBI taxonomy): domain Eukaryota; kingdom Viridiplantae; phylum Streptophyta; class Pinopsida; order Pinales; family Pinaceae; genus Pinus; species Pinus tabuliformis. Next base: position 841,859,537 of record CM062805.1, read on the forward strand.
TGGGTAGGCAGTTTTTGTGTTGCTAAAAGAAACTTGTGATTGATTTTGTCTCTCAGAATGATAATCTTACTATTATCACAAGTACTATGGTAGAAAGCATGACTAACTCCCTTTCTTTCTTTTCCCTGAAATCATTTGCTAACTCCCCCAGTGATATTAAGATCTACTTAAATATCACCAAACGACTCCTTCCATTTGTCTCATCTCATAAAAATCCTAAGTAAAAGCCCTTAGGAAATGTACAAACATCACAAAAACCCTTTTCTTTCCCCATAGCCTAAGTTTATAACTTAGCGCTCATTTTTACATCATTACTGAGATTAACTATTAATGTTATAATATTAAATCCCTTATAAGTGTTCCCCTACCTATATTGTGTATATATCACATAAAAACCCCCCAATGTTTAATATCCTACCTAGTCGAAATATGACCATAGTCTTAACATAATAAGGGGATTAATAGATCCATTTGGGATTTGTTAATAACCTACCCCTGCGCCATCCTAAGGGTTAATTAACATCTGGTTAATTAATAGCCTGACTTAAATAAACCCTGACAACCAATCATATCACGCCTGAAAAACATTAAAACCATGATTTAATTATATCGGGCCCCTCACGTAACCCTCCATCACCTCCAATAAGCACCAACCATCCAATCAGTGCCCTCCCGTCGGACAGCTAATATACATATCGCCAGCCTCCATCTACCGAATTTTACTGCCCGGGGGATTGGCAGTATCGCGCCCGTATTTTGGATGCGTGTCGATCACCCACACTGTTCGCGGCCCTCCCCATCAAAACCACTTTAGCTCTTAAGCAGTGCGGGGTGAAACCACTTACCGCCCTCCTGTTCAACTCTCGCTGACATCACCACCACGTCACCCTTCGGTACCCTCCACTATGCGACAAATTGTCCTGTCATGCTGACATCATACCACTAATTAATGCCAAAATCACCCGCCAAAGCCAAATTTTGTTAAATTGTCAGGAAAATGGTCATTTTCCTCATTTTTCTCTGCGAGTAGTCTTCCATGAAAATTACGCCCGGTGTATTGCACGAGCATACAGTCTACCACCTTGCCTGGAAAACCACAACGACGCGCCCTGCCATCAATCATTTCAACCTGCAATTGCACAATTCCTCTCCTTAAGCCAGGTATTTATCCATTCGACTAGTTACCCTGTAATTTTGATTTTCCTCTAGGAATTTTACCCAAAAGACCAAATTCAAGTAGAATCAGTTTGTAACTCTCACAGAAAGACACCTAGAACTGTTGTTTTGCCCATTTTCCTACAAAAGCCCTACCTCCAGTTTGAAAACACAAGAACCAAACATGGAAGCTCACGTAGCCCTGAACGTGGCACCCCTCAATGCACCTCATAAAGACCTGGATTGGTTACCCCTGGCTGACAGAGATTTTCAAATAAAGGAGTTATCTGGTGACATGAGCCATCTCCAGGCATTTTGCCGAATTAGGAATAATCATATGTTCAACTCTAATATCTATGGAATATGGGAATCTAGTCTTCCCAGGTATTACCTTCCCTCAGTCAATGTGTTCCCAGATATTATTCACCAATGCTGTGCCAACTATGACCCTGTCAGTAAAGCAGTTATGACCCCATCCCAAACTGTTCTCTTTTACATAACTACTGAATCTATCGATGAGATGTTACACTTCCATCCAACTCAGCCCCTTGCTCCTCTTTCCATGGGAGTTTTGCTTGAGCAAGGCTCTCAATTGCCCAATTAAGAAATAACCCAGATAGATCAATTATTCATGAAACCAAATTGCCAGCCCCAAGGCCCACCTCCCTATGTGCATTCCTGGTTCACTGAAACAGGCAGGCTTATTCTTGACATGATATCCTTTATCTTGGGATTCAAACCATTGAATTTGTTGATGAGACCATCTTAGTTATGTTGTCAATGTTTACTCCAGGACAACTCCCTGCTGTCAAATATGATTATGCCTCTTTCATTGCCAATAAAATCAATGAGCAATTCATAAATATGGACAGAGAAGCAGTCTTCAAGTACACCTCATTCATATACCACCTTCTGCTATATTATCAGCCAGACAACTTTTCATTTCCCATCAGGAAATTGGATTCCAAAGGAAAGCGCAGGTCTGTGATCTTTTGGACCTCAGTCTTCCACAATGTTTGTGAATCCCCTTATACCTACATTGAATTCATTGACCTGTTTGTACATCCAACCTCCACTCTATTGATAGGAGCATCTCCTCCTAGGCTCTTTGGTGATATAAAGAAGATTTTACAGCTTTCTAGACAATACAAGATAGGTGACTGGTACCTCTACCAGAATCACATTGAAATTAGAATATATGGATGTGAATTATGCCCTTTCAAGCTGCCCAAATATGTGCCCATGAGACTATTTTCACTGGAATATTTCAGGTAGCTTATCAATGCAGATTTAACCCACTTTTGCAATGCAAAGAAAAAGGCTCAGCTGAGAATAAAAACCAGTTAGGCCCTTTTATCATCCATAAGAGGGAGGCATGGGAAGATGCTGATAAGATATTAGGGGAAGACCTTAAATTGAAGAAAAGTTTCTGGTGGGTGCCATATGACCCAAATACCTTTATAAGTGACAGAAAAGTAAGAAACAGGCTATTTGCTTATATACATCATAGGATCCCTGAAATTGAACAGTTTTCTAATCAGGATGAGTGGGTAGAGGCTACATTAATAGAAGAAATTACTGAACAAGAAAAGATGGAAAAAGCTATGAAAGATCTTGAAAAGAAGCTTGACCTAGACTCTTTTGGATAGGTATCTTTCAAACTGCCTTAGCAAACCAGAGTGGGTACATCCTCTGCTGTAACTTCACAGTAGCCTGTACAAGAAACCAGTACACAAGTTATAGGGTCTTCTAAGGGCAAGGAAGTAGGAGACACGGAGCAGCAAGCAATGACTGATCAGCAGGGGAAAATTCCTCCGGTCCAAACCAAAGCAGCAGAGTTTCCTACATTACAGAATCCTCTAAATGAGGAAAAAGGCAAGAAAAGAGATAGGGAATAAGCCACACCTATCAGTGGGCCTGCAGAACAACCAGGGGAAAAAAGGCAAAGACTCAATCCCCTGTCAGAAGAGGAAATCTTTGAAGAAACAATTGAAGGTTTAAAGGGGGAAGAGATATCTAGCGAGCAAACTTCCCCAATGGTGGATACATCAACTAGCTCACATGAAGGAGCTATAAAGGCAACATAGTGTTGAAGTATCATCTACCAGGCCACAAAGCAAACATCCCTCTGACATGAAAAGAACATTCACAGAGATAAAGGCTAGAAATAACCCACTCAGGCTGCAGATTTACAACCAGTATATTAAAATGGCCCCCACCAACCAGCAAAGATTAATGTCTGCCTATGACATTAAAGAGGGCAAAATGATTATGAGTTACTTTAAGCCCAAGGTGCAGCAACCACAATCATAAGCTAATTACATCAGGACGAATTTGGAGGTCTTGGCCAAGGATATTCATCCAATGGACCAGATTGAGCTACATAAACAGACTGGAGAGATGGTATACTCCACACTAGCTAATAAAGCTATGTTAGCTCATAAATTGTAAAACTCCTTGAATAATACCTCTGCTCAGTTAGATTTGTAGAAAGTTTCTTCTCAAGCAAAGGACAATAGGAACAAATCCTTGGAAGAAATTATCATTGAATTGGGACATGATCCCAAAGATGTCAAAGGCATAAAGGCACTTATGAGGAAGAAAGAGGAAGACGTTGCAGCCCTGAGGAAGCAGCTGAAACTACCTCCTTCCATGCACTCACAAACTGCAGAAGTTGTGCAGCAAAAATCAAAAGAGGACATGATGGACCTGCTCATGAGACTGAATGAGAGGTTGAGTGAGATAGAGTAGGCATTGGAGAAAGCTCTACAAGAAAAGCAGGGAGAGTCGACCTCCCAGCCACTTTAAGTAGTCCCAACAGTCACTACTGCCCCCTCCACACTTATAACAACATTACCTCCCACTGTCTCGGCATCAACAGCAACAGCACCATGCAGTAGTACTACTATGAGTACAAAACAACTGATAAAAGCCATGGAATAATTAAAGCTGCAAGTATCATAATTGAAACTGGTCAAAGAGAAACTGGAAAGGTAGAAAAGAATTATGATAAATCCAGAATGAATGTGGTAGAGAAAACAAGGGAGATGAAAACATTGGAGAACAAAGTGAGTTAGAGGAATTTTGTGGACCAACATCACTCATTACCTTAGTAATGCGTGGAGATCTATCCAAGTCATCTATGAGAAAATTGACCTAGTAAGAGTGGCTCAAGTGGAGATTCAAAAGGCAAGGGCTTTATTGGGACAGATGCTTGAACAAGCTAAACGGCTAATACATTTTTTGAACACCAAGACTAGAGAAGAACTGGAGGCACTGGAAATCAGAGACGGAACATGCACCATTGTAGAAATCAAGAGAGTTCTAACCATGAGAACTCTGATGAAAAATTTGGAAAGGAGATGCCAGGGCATGTAGGTGGAGATTGATTCTTTCACAGGAAATTTTACAATCTTGCATAGAAAAGGTCTGCCAAGTCCTTTGGGGAGTGATAATCGTCTGATGAGACATGTAGATTACACACACAAGTTGAATAAATATGTTGTTGATCAAGTTAATACATCATCAAGTAATTCAGGAGAGAAGGCACTTCCATCTGGCCAAGCCCTATACAATAGCCTATAAAATTTATTCTACATTGAGCACGAGGTAGAGCATCTATTGACCATCCCACATAATTTCTTCAAATACACAGAAACTGACGAAACTTTGAGGAACCTTCAGAGACATAAATTACCAAGACTGCAGTGGTGGCAAAGTATGTTAGAAATTCTATAAACTTATCTTTGGTATCTTTGGTCAATTGAAAATTTTGGACCATCTACTATAATGCGGAGAACAGAAATGAATGAGAGTCATGCGGGTCAAAATGCATCACATCATAGTTGAAGAATATCCAGGCAAAACGGAGAAGCCAGCGCATAATATCAGAAGAAGGAAACTACAAACCAACTTGCAGAACCTACCTTTGGTACATCCCATAAAGATGCAATAGCCAGCACAACATCAATTTATTTCATCAATTTATTGTCCCCTGTTTTCGAGACTGTCTGTCTCTATCTGTTGTAAAAACACATTAATCATCACCAGGTATTATTTCTATCAGATATTTTGTAAGATATTTGATAATTTTGTATAAATACCCCCCGAGACGAAGTATTTAGGGGTTGGTTGGTTGGTGGATGTTCATATTTTCTGACTATAATACTGAAGCTTTCTGGAATAAAAGGTTGTTGGAACCATTTTTGTCTGGCTTACTGAATGAGGAATTGATGTTGAGGACCATGTTACAAAATTCTTGAATCATATTATGGATCAATAAGTCCCTTCTAACTTGTGTTTTATAGTTTCTATGTTTATTATATCATCTATGTTTCATGATCTCAATAATAAAGAAAAAGAATAATTCAAAATTTTCTTGACTACACTCTGTCTTCAATCTTTGTTATTTTCTATGTTTTCTTCATAATTAGAATAAACAGTGAACTCTTAATTGCTCATGTTTCCCCTGATTCTTTCATCTTGAATGTTTGCTAAGGAATTCTTAATTGCTCCTTAACAAGTAATCATCCATTTTCCCTCTGTCAAATATGATGAAGGATTCTTAACTGCCCTTCACCCAATTGACTCCATTCCATCTGATTCCAACCTATAAATTGTTCCATATTTGAGTAACTTGCTCTGTGATACCTCCTCTGATAAGAAACCTAATCCAGGAAGCTATCCTTCTTTGACTCCATCATGCCCAATGGACTGAAACTTTTTAGTTTTACCTCACTATTCTATTGAATCTCCATCCCTCCAACCAAACTCAAAACAAAACCCTTGTAATTCATAGCTAGCCTAATATATCTCAAAACAAAGCTAAATCATAAAGAGAGAGCCCTCTTTGGATGCAGATTGGCTAGAATCTATATCTAAAAGATTGGTCTGTGGTTACCTCGGCCGTATTCCCTTTCTTACAACTTTTGGGAACAACCTGAGTGACAACAGACTACATCTTGGCAAATAATGTTGTTTTGGAGGCCGAATTTGATGATTATCAATGTGGTTACATTAATGCTTTGAGCGCAGATCAGAGGAAATATCCTTTGAGGAGTAGATATGTACCGGTCAATCCTATTCAGAAGAGGAAGGATGTTCAATTGAAGAATGATCCCCCAAACAATCATAAAAGGGGAAAGGAGCTTGCCGATCAGAATTCCAGCAAGGTAAATCAGCCATCAACAAGTACAACTACAAAAGAGAAAGACAATAGCACAAGGATAGTGCAACAAAGGACCAAATAGATAAGAAAGACATTAGTGTCAAAGAGGCAGAAAAAGTCACGTCTTTTAATTTAGAAAGTGAAATTGCTAAATTGAAAGTGTCCATTCCTTTGACTGAGCTTGTTAAGAATAGCCATTAAAAACATCACGTATCTAAATACTGCAAATTGATCCTTTGTCTGACATGGTGAATGTTGAGGACGATCACCTTGAACTTATTTTTGGTCCAGCTATAGAAGGTTAGCTAGAAGATAGTGAAGTCTCACCCTTTTATTTAAGTCTTAGACTGCATAAGTATATTATTCATAATGTTATGCTTGATTCCGGAGCTTCCCACAATTTGATGCCTACGGCCATCATGGAAAAGTTGGGCTTGGATATCACCTGAAAATATCATGATTTGTATTCATTTTATTCTGATAGAGTTCATTGCATTGATCTCATCAAATATTTGGTGGTTTCCTTAGATCAAATCCCAGCCAAGAATGTCTTGATGGATGTGGTAGTAGCTAATATACCACCTCGATTTGGTATGTTTTTTTCTAGATCGTGGGGAGCCAAACTCAAAGGCACTTTACAACTTGACTTCTCTTATGCTACAATCCCTGTTTTCAATCAATTGAGGAAGTTTTACCAGGAAAAGAAGATGAAGTATATGATCACTAGTAAAGAGAAGCCCATAAATCATCTGATAAATGTTTTACATACAGATTTAGAGTCTTTTGTTTTGTACACTGATAGTGGATTGAATGATGTAGATATTCAGCTTGTAGAAGTATATGATGTACCAGAAATTTCCAACAGTTTTATAGTAGTACTTAATCAAGAAAAGGAAAAAATGGAAATTCCTTCTGAGTAGCATCCACAGAAGCAGAAGGTCAGTGAAGAGCAGACAAATGAAGCAACCAGTAAAGGTAAGATCGAAACTAAAGAAGAATTCCAACATTTGGAAGATGAAGTCGGCCTATGGAGCATGGACTTCGATGGTGCAGGTATTGGAATTTGGATTCAAAGTCCTTTTTTTCATCCAGACAAATTCCCAAGTAATGTTAGAGTGTGTTCCTATAAATTAGTTTTTGATTGCTTAATAATGAAGTGGAATACGAGGCATTGATTACAGGTCTAAAAATTTTGAAGAAGCTAGGTGCGAAAAGGATTTCTGTTTATGGTGATTCAGAGCTAGTGATTAAACAAATAAAAGGAGAATATCAAGCGAAGCATCTGCGGATGAGAGCTTATAGGAACACAGTCTTGGATATCTTGAAATTTTTTCGAGAATACACCTTGATAGCGGTGCTGAGAAGTCAAAATATCATTGTTGATTCACTTGCTCCAGCAGCAAGCAATTTGAAAATTCTAATGAATTCTAGCAATAAATTTGAAATTCATGTCAAACATAGGCCTATTGTTCCTAATAATCTGAGATATTGGCAAGTTTTTTGGGATGACAATGAAATTAATTCCTTTTTGCAGAATGAAGGGAAGTTTAAGAATGCTTTCATTGATGATGTTTGTCATTCTGATGAACAAGACATTGAGGTAAATCAGATGGATGTTTTACAGCTGAAGGATAATTTTATCCTAGAGGTCTGATGAAGATGATGTGGTGAGAAAACCAACCTTGGTTCCTACTGACAAGGGACTTGAAGATGTAAACCTTGGGACAACAGACAACCCTAAGCTTGTAAAGTTATCAAAAGCATTGTCTCCCAAATCAAAGGCTAAGTATGTTAAGTTGTTTTCTGAATTTTTTGATGTTTTTGCATGGGACTGCTCATATTTGAAAGTATATGACAAGAACATCATTTAACATACTATTCCCATCAACTTGGATCAAAAACATTTTAGACAAAAGTTGAGGAGAATCAATCCAAAGCTACTTCCATCCATTGAGAAAGAGGTAAATAGATTGTTTAAAGTTGATATCATTGTTCCAATTAGATTCTCTGATTGGATTTCAAATTTGATCCTGGTATGGAAAAAAACTGGAGAGATAATGTTGTGCATTGATTTCTAGAACTTGAATAAAGTATCCTTGAAAGATAATTACCCTCTTCCAAAGATGGACCATATTCTGCAAAGAGTAGTTGGAGCATCATGGATGTCACTATTAGATGGCTACTCAGTTTATAGTCAGATCTTGATGCATGAAAAGGACCAAGACAAAACTGCCTTCACAACACCATGGGGAACTTTTTAGTATGCCAAGATGCCATTTGGGATAAATAATGCCGGAACCACTTTTCAGCAAGCAATGGATATAGCTTTCTCTAACGAGAAAGATGTCTTTTTGGTAGTTTATTTAGATGACTTGACAGTGTTTTCTGGTTCTGATGATGAGCATTTACACCACGTAAGGATTGTTTTTTAGAAATGCAGGAAGTTAGAGATTTATTTAAATCCAAAGAAGAGCCTTTTTTCCATGGAGGAAAGTAAACTCCTCGGTCATATAATCTCCAAAGATGGTATTCGCATTGATACTTCAAGGGTGGAGGCAATCGAGAAAATAGACTTTCCGTGCAACAAAAAGGAAATTCAAGGTTTCAATGGTAAGATGAACTTCTACATAGATTTATACCAAATTTAGCTGAGCATTTACATGAGTTAACTAATATGTTGAAGAAGGACAACACTATGAAATGGACCAAGGATGCCATGAAATATTTCAACTTGGTAAAGCTTGCTTTGACAACAGCCTTGGTTTTGATCATTCTTGATTATACTCATGATTTTATTGTATTTTCATTTGCATCTGAGCACATTTTGGCTATGATGCTAATGCAAAATAAGGATCAGGTGTAACATCCCATTGCATTTTTTAGTCGGACTAATAAGATGCTGCTTTGTGCTATAAAATCATTGAAAAGAAAGCCTTGGCTCTTATAAAGGCATTGAAGGATTTCTGAGTTTACATTTTGCATTCACATACCATAGCATATGTTCCTAACACAACTATCAAATATGTTCTCATGCAAACTGATTTGGAGGGAAGAAGAGGTAAGTGGATAGCAATGATGTTAGAGTATGATCTTGAGATTAAGCCTACCAAATTGATCAAAGGTAAAGGCTTGGAAAAACTCATGGCTAAGTCGAATCTTCATGCTCTAGACATAAATATCATTGCAACAATGTCAGATGACGAAGATGGTGGCACACTCATTCAGGTATCAAAAATGTTTCTCAACTCACCTTAGTATTATGATATAGTATATGTTCTTCAGCATCTTTCTCCTCCTCCCAGAATGTCAAGAAGTAAAGGTAGATCACTAAAATTAAAGTCTACAAAATTATGCATTTTAGATATTGCTCTCTATTGGAAAGATCCGGGAGGGGTTCTCCTTAATTGTTTGGTTGAAGATGAAGCTCAGCAGGTAATGAATGATTTCCATAGAGGAGATTGTGGCAGTCACTTGTTTTAGAAAACAACAAATAATAAAGTTTTGAGAGCAAGATATTATTGGCCATCTTTGTTTCAAATTTATGTAAGACATTTATGAGCTGCCACGAATGTCAAGTTTTTTAGGGAAAAAGGAAGCTTCTTACTCTTCCTCGGAAACCAGTCATAGTAAACGCACCTTTCCAGTAGTGGGAGCTTGATTTCAAAGGATAAATTCATCCTACATCATTAGCACAACACAGATGGATTTTGATGGCTACCGATTACTTCACCAAGTCGATTGAAGCCATTATGACAAGGCAAGCTATGAACACGGTAATCATTCAGTTTTTAGAGTCCAATATCTTATCTCGTTTTGGTTGCCCTCACAAGATTATTATAGATAATGCAACAACATTTAATTCAAAGATAATGATTGAGTTTTTCAACAAATACAATATCACATTGGGTCGTTCCACGGAATACACCCGTAGGGCAATTGACTAGCTGAGTCTTCAAATAAATCCTTGGTAAACATTATTAAGAAGATGTTGGAAGCAAACAAAAAGAATTGGCATCAGAAGCTTGTTAATGCTTTGTGGGCCGACAGAGTGAGCAGTAAGAAATCAATAGGTATGTCGCCTTTTGAGTCGGTTTATCGTACTGATACAGTGTTTCCCACATCCCTTGCAGTCTTGGTCATGAGATTATTGCAGGAAGCTAGCAGTGAAGAAGATGATATTTAGCGTTGGATTAATCAAATGATTCACCTGCAACAAACAAGAGAAGGGGTTTCTCAAAACACTTTCTGGCTGCAAAAGAAGATAAAGAAGATTTATGACTGAAAAACCAAGGTAGAAAAGTTTCATCTGGAAGATGTAGTGCTGCGATGGGATGCACGAAATTAAGAAAAAGGAAAGCATGGTAAGTTTGACAATCTATGGAGAGGACCGTATAAAATCTCAGCCTATTGAGGACATAATGCATTTTTATTAAAGGAAATGGATGGTTAAGAATGCTCAAGAGGACTAGTGAATGGTAGGCTCTTGAAACACTACTATTTCTAATGCAGTTTGCTGAAGTTTCTTCAGCGTCATTATATATACCAGTTTGCTTTCCTTGCAAGATTTAAAGTACAATGTCATTTTACCTTGGGGCCCAAAGTGAAGCCTATAAAGTTTAAATGATTTTTTCTAAGTTTAGTTGGTTTTTGAGTAATTTTGGAGTCGGTTGTGAGTTAGTTTTTAGTTTGTATCGAGTCATCATTCTTCAAAATTTTCAAAAAGTTTTCAGTCGTTCATTTGTTTGACCGTATTGGCCCAATCAACTATGCACTTGGTCTACGGTGTTCTTGACACCTCCAAGAAGCTATCATCCCCAATAAGGCCAATGTTAGTGTCAGTATATGCATCCTTCCATCATGGATCAAATCTGCTCTTTGCATTTTCATTTTAGGTGTCTCATACTGAATTTTGGATCATTCCACTGGGTCATGTTAAAATGGTCCACTGATGGTTGTATTTTTCTTACAAAATAAAATCTTCCCTCATGAGGTACATTTGCTAACCCATTTCCATGTTGTATTCAATTGAGATTTCAAATATGTTACTTTAAGTGTCAAGGCAGTTGTCTTTCCATTAGGTTTTAGGGTTCATTTCCAAGGTATTTCCATTAGGTCTTAGGGTTCATTTCCAAGGTCAAAAAGCATGATTTCAAGTGTGAATAAAGAGCAGCAAAGGTATGAGGATGACCAATAAACATAGAGTAATTTCCAATAAGTCATGATGATTGTATAAAGATCTTTGTCACTAATGTAATTTTCATCACAAAAACATGTTTTTGAGATGAAAGAAAAGTATTTTTAGTTGATTTATATTATTTTAATGTAATTCAATCCATTTTGTTTAATAATTGTTCCTAGATGCCCCAAATATTTATCATTACTGCAAGAAAATGAAACCACTTAAAAAATCAGTTCAATCTGAGCATCATTCACCCGAAAAGAGACAATGAGAGAAAGGTATTAAACTGAGATTTGGAGGAAGGAAGAAAAGGTTTCAAAACACTAGAAAGTGGGTTTTCCTAATTAAAAATCAAAATCAATCTCTATTTAATAAGTCACACTCATTTTCCAAACTCATCACTCTCATTTGACAAAGAGAAAGAAGAGCATTGAAGGAGAGAGGGGAATTGAGGCCAATTGGTGGCTAAGGAGAAGAGGCGCTATGCATAGGAGACAAGGCGCTATGCACAGAGCATTTGGAGGAGACACTGCACACAGAGGCTGGAGCGTTGTGCATAGGGCAGTTTCTCTAGTGAAAATTTGAACGGCGCTACGCGTAGAGCTGGAGCGTTGCGCACCTGTAGGTGGCACTGTGCATAGGGCCAGCAAATGCCAAAGCACTCTGTCAGCCACTCAAAACTTGTTGTTTGCGTTCTATAGCCTATAAACAAGTAAGTGTAATCTCTAAGGTATCCTCTTGCTATTCAATTCTTCAGTTTGAAGTTGGTTTTCTATTTCGAAAATCAAACCCTAGATTTCCTACAAATCCCTCCTATACATCCCTCCACTCATTCCTTGAAACCCTAATCCCTCCTATACATCTCTCCACTCATTTCTTGAAACCCTAATCCCTCCTATACATCCCTCCTATTCCTTGAACCCTATTTCCTCAAAAAAATCCCTCCATATCCATTATTCCCTAATCCCCAAAGCAAAATCCTAAACCCTATTTACTAAATAGTCCCTATCAAAGAAAAATACCCTCCCTCTCATTTTCATATTATATATATTCCATCCTACACCACATAAGTTTTTCTCCCTTTCCCTTATTCCTAATCACCAATACTTACTCTTTCATTACCTTCTCTAGTGTTACAAAGCTTCAAAATTTGACAAACATGGACAAAGAGGATAGAGATTATGAGGAGGAGGAAAACAGTGGCAGTGAGAGTTTGGGAGATAAAACTCAGCATCAGAGAAAACCACACAAGGGAGGTAGAATTATCAGGGAGGAACCATCAGACATCAGAGAATTATAGGCTTCTCATATGACTGTCACTTGTTTCAAGCAACTAGGTGTTATGAGTTTTGTGAGCAGGTGGAAAGAGTTCAACATCATCCTGAGCTGACCAGGCATTTTGTAGCCAATCTATGTGATAACAAGGTAACTCTTCCTAGGGTGACATTTATAGTTTCATCCTCCATCATTGTTGATGCTACAAGGATTCCAAATGTGGGGGAGAAATGGTATAAGGCACAAGATTTGGATGAGCACTATTATGAGCCATACATCAAATCTAGGTACAGAAATGAAAAGAAGAGGACCTTTCCTTTCAAGTTCCTTGAAGACAAATATGCCCCTATGATGAGGATCATTATGAAATATTTCACATGTGAGGGCAGATTTTCTAGATTGTACACCTATCACATTAGGCTTCTTATGCATTTTACAATAGTGAACATGTTGAACATCCCTTATTTCTTATTCAGGAACATTGAGAAGATGGCCTACATTGTATAAAAAAGGCCATACCCCCAGCAGATGAGTAGTCTCTATCACTATTCCTTGATCGAGATGATTGTGCTACATCATCTTAACCTCCTTAACATCTTCTAGGAGAAATTAATTTCCAATGACATCTTCAGGGGTCCTCACATTCCTCCACCAATGCCTCAAGAAGCAGAAAGACCTTCCACCAGTGCCAAAGTAAAGAAAGATGAGAAGATTAAAGAGACTAAAGCTGTTGAGGAGCCAGAAGCCTACAAGACATATCAGAGAGGGGCTAGAAAGTTGTTTGCAGTAGATAGGCAAGTTTTTACTCCACTTGATGTGGTAAGAGCATTTCCTTCTTCATCAACTCTTAGGCAAATGTTTGCTCCACAAAATGTGGAAGGGGCTTTGCCTTATTCATCAACACAACAGGCACAATAGGTGCAATAGCTGCATAAAGGGAAAGAAAAGGTGTTGGAGGAAAGCCTTGATGATGAGGAGGAAACAAATTTTGATTTGATGGAAGATGATGAACCAGAACAGCTACACATCCATCATGGCATTGAGATAGTTGACCCGGAGGCTCAAGGTGAGGCAACAAACAAAAACATCACCATAAAGGAAAAAGATGCACAGATCCAAGCACTGATGGAAAAGTTGGTGAGAGAAAAGTATGTCATTTCATACCTTGAGCAGGAGAACAACTAACTAAGTAACAAACAAGTCCTCATGGAGTTGGAACCTATCAAAGCAAAGAGGCAAAGTGACAAGGGCAAATCAACAATGCAGGAGGAAGAAACACTGGCTACCTTGACTCCAAAACAAAGAATTGAGAAGGAAATTGAGGAGGATAGAGAAATTTGGCTTGACAGGGTCAATTTTCATTTGGAGAAGCTACTCCAAAAGGCCAACAGGGACAATCGAATCATGAGGCACATGACTCAGCGTTACGTGACGCGGAACAAGATTTGCAACATAAGGGTCAAGCGAATGAAAAGAAGGCTAAAACAAGCACTCAAAGGAAAAAAGCAGGATGATAGGCTTAGATTTATTGCTAAAGCTTCCTTGGCTGATCAAGATACTTAATAGTGGTATTTTTCACAAATTTTGAGCAAGTTTTGAAGAATTTTTGCCTTTTGAAGAATCTGGCAATTTTTGACACAAAAAGTTTGGCTCTACTTTTTCTAGGGGCATACAATGGGGGAATGGTCAACATTTTCGTATTTAGAATGATGAGTACATGCACCTTGAGCATTTCTGTTGTAGGGAAAAGTATCCGACTCGGATGACCCTATCCCACTCTAAGGGTGATAGTACCTCAGCAACAACTGTAAAGAAAACTACTTAAGGTTTACTTCTTTACGAAAGCAAGAGAGAATGAGGAAATGCACTAACCGTTGCCTTGCGCTTAATGTCGAATCCAAACTCTTCTCTTTGGCTGCTTGCTCCCAGCTCCTTGCTCTTTTGCTGGCCCAGCTACAATGAGATCCTGCAAAATAACAAAGAAGGAAACTACAAGAAGCATGCAATCATAACTGATTCAAGGATTAGCATAAATCAAATATACAATTATCACAATATATCATTGAAACAAGTGCATATAGAAGAACCTCAATAGCTTTTATTAATGAAGAAGTAAAGTTCTGAGAGAGTTACAACCATTGAAGGCCCCAATCCAGCAACACCTCCCAGCAGAAAGAATTTCTCCTCTTCACCTCCTTCAAGCAATCACCCAATAGCTCTATAGTGAAACCAACAACATATCATTACTTTGCACAAAATTCCAGCCTCCTGAGCTCATAGGAGAGAGCTCAATATATAGATGAATTGAGAAAGGATGAGTCAGCTTGCAACTGATGTGTAGCTGCCTTGTGTCCTCTCTCTTTAGTTGATCTTTAGTTCTTGAGTCCACTTGGAGAACCTTGCTTCCACTTGGAGAAACAGAGCCTCTGACTCATCACAAGGCGAAATCCCTGATCCAAGTGTCATTTTTGGAAGATTCCAGAGCAATGACTCAGTGTGCCACTTGTCCCATCTCGCTCAGCGCAGGTGGCCTTTGTTCCACTTGCTTTGCAACGCAGGTACACCATGGAGGAGTTGAGTTTCAGCGCAGAAGCCTAGTGGAGCACCTGCTTTGATTTCAGGATTGCTTGTTTTTGAGTGTTTTCAGGTGGAGAACTGATCTGAGAGCTGTTGGTTTGCTGACCTTGTTCCTCTAGGGGTAGGAACATCATGTTTAGGGACTTTGGATCCCTTGGATTATTGACAATTCATGCCTGATGCTGCAAGGCACAAAATTGTCTATAACAGATGCCCCCTAAAGTATGAGGTCGTTTATCAGGTGAAATGCTTTATTAGGAGGATCCGAAGTTCATTCAATCTGCTGAGAAGTGTCCTGTAATAAGATACAATACAATACATTATTTTTCATTCTTTTTCATGATCTAGCTGAGGCGGGCATTCCCATGCTCAGCTTTATAAATACATTTTGGTACATAGAACAGACGATCGTCTGATGATAGACTGATAATTCTCTGCTGAAATTATCATCCTTTGAGAAGGATGATCATCTGCTGCAATGATGTACATATCAAATGTCTTTATATCCTGAATATATATCGCAGCCCGGATGGATGAAACTAGATCCGGGGTCTTCAATCTCTTCCGATCTTCACTCGATGTACAAGTCAATCCATGTGAGAATTTCTTGAAGTCGAACATGGAAAGACATCGCTTGATTACCGGTCAATGATGTAAACCGTTAACAAGCGCGAGAGGAATCACCGATAAGGATGATGACCCTCAAGGTACGGCAGTACAATTCACATGGTGGGAATAAAGGACTTGGCGTCGACCACCATGCAAAATCTTCTGGTCGAAGGTCATTGATGTATACCTGTTGCCGGAAGTGAGAAACTTGCCATTGAGGCATGCAAGCTTCAAAGTACTGAAGGGGGTGTTCCTAGATCAACTCCTTGGATAATGAGCTGATGTCGACAAGGAGCGATCCGTCAAAGGAGGGCCTTAATGAATCCCACATCAGTGACACGGAACGGAGCTAGTGATTGTGATGAGGTGAAAACAAACTGTGATGTATGATTCAGGGTGGCGGTCATGAAATGGATGAAGGACAATGTATGGCAGTGGATGGGACTCGGTTGACTCTTTGCAGAACAACATCTCTTGAACATATAATGACACTGATGTGATGGATTGGTAGCATTACCCCAAATGTGGATGGTGTGGCGAGGACCATGGTGATGAAACCGGTGAATGAAACAACCCAACCCGATGTGATACGGAGGACAAAGTGTCATGTTCAAGAGCGACTTGCTACCATTAAAGCTGTGAGGTTCTCCCAATTTTTCCCCAGTCATTGCTGACCAGTACCTCTTTATTTTTATCAAGCTTGAGGAGGATAACATATGCTTGTTCTATAACCTGCCCTTCGGGCAAGCCTATCGCTATGTTTTAACGAGCCTAGCGATAGGGAAACTCGTTCTCGTCTAAAGACAAGTTTGTCGCTATTTAATGAATTTAACGAGTCTAACGACAAGGATAACTCGGTCCTTTTCATTTTTAGAGAGTCTGAAAAGGTACATAAAGTCAACTCCAGAATTCCTTTTTCGTCATCTAATCCCTTAAGTCCGAAAAAGTATAAAACAATACAGAAGGGATTAATTTTCGATTGCTTTAACGAGCCGAACAAAACAAGCGCTCGATCTTTTTGTGCAATAATCCCTCAGGTCCAAAAAGATTAAAATCTAGAGGAGGGATAGCTCTTCCGGTCGTTTAACGAGCTGGAAGGCCAAAACTCGGCAAACTTTTCATATTTTACGAGTCAAGAGAAAAGAGGTCAAAGAAGACTCGTCTTTTGAGGAACGGGTGATAAACAGGGATAGCATCAGATTCCAGGTACAGGTTGGAATTTTCCAATCACGGCATTGTCACAAGGATGGCTAAGCGAAATCACTCTTCGCAGCTGTTCCTCAAAATGGGTAAACAAGCATATGGAGATGAACGATTGGCCAAATGAACGGATGGAGGTGAGACTGCAAGAACACGACCAAGGGCTTTAATATGGCTGTCAAAGGTTACATTTACCAAGGTTATTTACTGGTTCATTTTTTCTGAGTGAGCTTGAACTCTAGGGGAAGATTGCTCACAACTTATGTTTATTTTTTAACGAGCATGAACTATGTGCTAAAACTGCTCGGATCTTGCGTTTATTTTTTAAACGAGCATGAACATTGCTAAAACTGCTCGAATATACCAGTCTTAATACAAGGAACGCCTCAGGTGAGGTAGTCATATTTAAGGAGCTATACCTCACTAGTTACTCCGATTTGGCAAGTTTTAACTTTTGCCCCACATCCTTTCTTTATGCAAGCTGGAAACGGCTAATCCTACGAGTTTAACGGGTTAGACCTACAGGTTTAAAGGGAGGACCTAAAAATTTAAAAAAATAAATAGTCGTCCCGTGCTTGCACTCCAAAAGGTTCGCATGCCCCCAGGTATAAAGTATAATTTCAAGGCTACCCCTCCTCTGTCCCACCTCTGTTTTTCTACTTGTCGTCTTGCTATATTTTTAACGATACTTGTCTTCTCGTTATTTTTCGGTGCCGACGGTACTTGTCTTCCCATCAGTTCACTTTTTGATTTTTGCAAGATCGCAACAGATAAAACATTGGCGTTACGGAGGGAGGTTTGCCTCTTACTTATTATCCGAAAAATGGTTTTGTTCGCTGCCGCAAACTAAACTCTTTTTTTTTTCGGTGATGTCTATTACTAGGTTGCTAAGGATGGTGACTACTTGTTGCAGCAATTTCATCTCTTTCTTTGGAGGCTGCCCCTACTTATCCTTCAAAACATATGTTTTAATGGGTGAGGCTTGCCTTCAAAGATGGTGGCTACTCGCCGCCACAAATGGATCTCCTCCCTCAGGAGAGCCTACTTTTTAGACAAAGGGAGCGAGAAGCTGATTATCTCACTCACATAACTTTGACAAAAGAACTTTATCCTAGAACAACCCTCTCTTCCTTCCTTCAGACGGGGTACGGACTAGTCCCATTCTTCTGCGGAAATTAACTTTATACCCAAGGTTTCCTCTGCCCAAGGCAGGCCAGGGTGCATGCCCCCTGGGTCCCAGTTACATCTTTCCGAATCACTCGCATTCATCGGGAAGTAGAACCGGGGGTGGAGGCATTCCTTGAGTGAATAAACCGTTAAGGGATGGTATTTGACTATTTGCGATGCGTGATCCTGGAAATGAAAGCTGGTCTACGAGCTTGACCATTCTTCCTTCGTGCGGAAAACACATAACTCTAAAGAGTGAGGACACTATCGCCTCCATGCAATATATATAGTCTCGTCCAAGGAGTAAGTTATATACCAAGGGTCCCTGGGCGACCATGACATTCATATGAACTGTCTTCCCTTTCAATGTAATGGGAACATTGGGGAGAATCCATAACGGGTGACTGGTTCCTTTATCAAAACCCGATAGATTTCTCATCTCAGGTAAAAGCGCCGGGGAACCCAGTGCTTTCCAAGCAATAGAGGAAAGGATACTCACAGATGCCCCTTCATCAATGATAGTTCCAGCCATCACCATTCTGTAGATTTGGACGATGATTCTGAATGGGATACTGGCTGGTAACCGGGGTCTGCCTAGTTGATTCCAATCAAAGGATACAACTAGGTTGCTTGGTGGTGGGACCGAATACACGGCCGGATACGACCCTGACGATGTTCCTTCCTGCGATAAAGGAATGGGCGCATTGCCCTAATGCTCATCAGAGTCTGTGTTGATGAAAAGAATATGGACGGTGTCATCCTTATCCTCTTCAGTGAGGGTGTCATTTGAAGATGGGTCTTCAATGACGGAGTCATTTGAGGATGAAACCTCTGAAGGAAGAACTGGGTCAACTGCCGTTTCGACCTTTAGACTTTCGTCTGGTCTGGATTCAGTAGGTTCATTCTCAATGACCGACACTTCAGCTGACCACTTGATCGGGCCAGCTGGATTTTCAACTATTGAGGGACTTGGCACGAGTTTTTGGTATCCAGGAGGAAGTCGTAACGGTGAAACCGGATGATCTTCCAAAACTCTCTTTGCCTCGTCTAAGAATGGACATCGGTGGATGGCGTGATCGCCTTCACACAACATACAGGGTGATCTTGGTCTCCCTTTTCGTCCTTCACTCTCGCTAGTTAACAGACTGCAATCAACATGACTACCAGAGGTTGATGCTACCGGATTGTGCAACCTGGGGGACCAGTCCCTTAGTATCCGGGGAATACAAGGACAATCACGATGGAAGTGGGCCCCTTTGCAAATGACACATGGCGATTTAGGCCCGGTCGGTGCAGTGTGTGGATTTCTGTCAGATGTCTTTTGCTTGCCCCCAGTCGCCTTCGCCATAGGCCCCTTCTGCTTCTTTTCTTTCTTCTTCTTTTCCTTCTTCTCCATGGGAGGCTGACTTTTGCCGGCTCTACCTTGCGAAGATGAAGGATCAGAGGAAGAATTGTAAGAAGTGGAAGGCTGGTGGGTAGCTCTAGACTGGTCTGACTATTGATTCGACTGCTCAGGATTAGTGGTGATCTGAACTACATTAGTTGAAAAGAGCCATACAAGTAGGCCAATTGTCAATCCTGGAAGTGACAATGTGGCCATATGAGGCGCACCAACATCTCCCCAAGAGGAGAAGGGATTGGGACTTCCGCCAAGGTGACTTCCTTGGTTGGTGGGCTCCATACTTTTCAACTGAAAGATCAACGTGGGAATAACAGGTGATTATGTTCCGATTAAAATAAATTTTATTAACGACGCTTTAGACACAACTTTGCTTTTTCATGTTTTAAGAGTCGAGAAAAAGCTAAAGATGACTCTAGTCTCCTTCGATGTTTTAACGAGCCCGAAGTGACAAATTGTCGGATGGACTTTTTCAGTTATAGAGTTTGAAAAAGGCCAAAAGAAACTGCTCTGGAGTTCTAGGCAGAGGGTGTGCCAAACTTTTCGCGAAACCACAGAATACGTTTTACGGTACGGGTGGTCGATCTTCGTGAATGCTGTGTTCACTGCATCGCGATCAGTAGGGCGGCCGACACGACTTCCTATGGATAAAGGCTTTGTTCCTATAGGGGTCTCCCAATATATACGCGACGGTACGTGGGAGCACAAGTCCGTATTAGTGCCACCGACTCTCAGGAGGAATCACCCACCTTCGTAGAGATCGACAGTCACTACGTTTAACGACGCCGGAACACGTCTCTACCTAGACCTCTATGTGTTTGCGTTATGTTACAAAGCGTTGTTATGTAAATTGAATTTATTTTAATGTTGATCTTGTTTAGCAGTTTGCCTTTAAGGATCACCACGAGATGTATGTAACAAATTCCTGAATGCAGTCTAAGATGAGAAGCAAACTTTTCAATCTTTCAACTTTGAAAATCTTAACTACTGAGGGAGAAGAAAGGCAAATCTTTTCACACAGATCATAGAGCACACACTAATGCAAATTTTCCTAAATCAGCACGCAAACAGTCAAATGCAAAATGCACAATGCATGTATTTTCTTTTCCCTTTCTTAATGTTGATGTATTACAAAAAGAAAGTTGTTATATAACTTTGATTTCGATTTCAAGCGAAAGTAAACAAGCTAGTCCAAAATCAAAAGACACCTTAAGATTTACTTGTTTAAACACTGGAAATACATGAAATCAAACCATAATGACGAAAGTAAAAAGACTAATCAGCTATGGACAGCAAACAAGCTAACTCTTTAGACCAGCAAAATGCCTAACACAGGTTCAGATCTAAGAGGCCAAAGCAAGACTGGTTAACTTTCGTTATGGGAAATTGTA
This sequence comes from Pinus tabuliformis, assembly GCA_031772625.1. Lineage (NCBI taxonomy): Eukaryota > Viridiplantae > Streptophyta > Pinopsida > Pinales > Pinaceae > Pinus > Pinus tabuliformis. Next base: position 841,880,656 of record CM062805.1, read on the forward strand.
AATGATGTAAGAAATACAAAAGAACAAGTACAATTTCGTTATATAACAGAGGCGGAATGATGGCAAGTAAGGTTGGTTTCAGAATAGGTACAAGACTGACAACTAGCAGCAAAATCTATAGTGAAAACAGACAAGAAAAAGGGAGGAAACCCCAACTGCACAAGGCAAAATTGGGCCAACGCAGGTGCTGCACAGCCAGTCTGGCTCTCAGCGCAGGTAGCCCCTTCGGGACCTGCGTTGCAAAGCAGGTAGCCTGTGTACTACCTGCTTTGGAAAACGAAAGTTGCGTTTTCTCAGTTTCCGGGTCACAATTTTCTCAAAAATTCACAGTTTTTGCTCAAATCAGAAGCTATCAGTCAAGCACACAGTAAGGGATGACAAGGAAGATGAAAAGCTATCACTAAGAGCTTACAAGGATCCTTGTAGATCAGCTCTTCAAATCATGAACATGCTCAGAAATGAGCTAGAGTAGCTGCCCTCTACTTCGCTTTTGATATAGTCAAAAGCTTTTCGATTTGGTACTCTTTTGTTCAGGAAATGAATAGCAAAATACTACAAACAATCAAACAGATACGATCCCCAACGGAGTCGCCAGTTTGTTGTAGGGAAAAGTATCCGACTCGGATGACCCTATCCCACTCTAAGGGTGATAGTACCTCAGCAACAACTGTAAAGAAAACTACTTAAGGTTTACTTCTTTACGAAAGCAAGAGAGAATGAGGAAATGCACTAACCGTTGCCTTGCGCTTAATGTCGAATCCAAACTCTTCTCTTTGGCTGCTTGCTCCCAGCTCCTTGCTCTTTTGCTGGCCAGCTACAATGAGATCCTGCAAAATAACAAAGAAGGAAACTACAAGAAGCATGCAATCATAACTGATTCAAGGATTAGCATAAATCAAATATACAATTATCACAATATATCATTGAAACAAGTGCATATAGAAGAACCTCAATAGCTTTTATTAATGAAGAAGTAAAGTTCTGAGAGAGTTACAACCATTGAAGGCCCCAATCCAGCAACACCTCCCAGCAGAAAGAATTTCTCCTCTTCACCTCCTTCAAGCAATCACCCAATAGCTCTATAGTGAAACCAACAGCATATCATTACTTTGCACAAAATTCCAGCCTCCTGAGCTCATAGGAGAGAGCTCAATATATAGATGAATTGAGAAAGGATGAGTAAGCTTGCAACTGATGTGTAGCTGCCTTGTGTCCTCTCTCTCTTCAGTTGATCTTCAGTTCTTGAGTCCACTTGGAGAACCTTGCTTCCACTTGGAGAAACAGAGCCTCTGACTCATCACAAGGCGAAATCCCTGATCCAAGTGTCATTTTTGGAAGATTCCAGAGCAATGACTCAGTGTGCCACTTGTCCCATCTCACTCAGCGCAGGTGGCCTTTGTTCCACTTGCTTTGCAACGCAGGTACACCATGGAGGAGTTGAGTTTCAGCGCAGAAGCCTAGTGGAGCACCTGCTTTGATTTCAGGATTGCTTGTTTTTGAGTGTTTTCAGGTGGAGAACTGATCTGAGAGCTGTTGGTTTGCTGACCTTGTTCCTCTAGGGGTAGGAACATCATGTTTAGGGACTTTGGATCCCTTGGATTATTGACAATTCATGCCTGATGCTGCAAGGCACAAAATTGTCTATAACAATTTCTAAGCTTTTAGAGCAGAATTGGTCAACCAAAAGGTCAAAAAACACCCCAAAAATGACCTTTCTGCCCTTTTTTGGACACATAGAAGCAATTTTGGGAGAATTAGTTGTTGAGGGGTAAAATGAGCTTCAAATGAAGAAATTCAAGATGTTTTGGAAATAATACTGGAAGAGATTTCCGATGAGCTGTCATGAGCTCAAGTTGGACACCGGGAAGGCCTCCAAAATGGACTTGCAAAAAGCGCTGCGCATAGGGCTTGGGCACTACGCATAGGACAAAAATTGTGTTGAGTGTCTATTTCACTGTGCCTTGACTGTAATTTTGGGTTTCCTATCATAGATGGTGTTTTACTGATGTAAATGGTGACTAGGCATGTAAATATGATGGATAATAAGTACTAGAAGTTATATTCATTAGATTAAAAGTTATCTTGAGGACAAATGAATCAGTTTCCTCACTTTTAGAGGCGAGTTATTAGGATGCCTAGATTCTAGTTTCTTGTTCAGTTTTGGTTAGATTAGCTCCTCATATTAGGGATTCGACCCCTGAGGATGGGAGGAGATTGAATCAATGTCTATATCTTCTTCTTCTTTCTCATTGTAAAGGGTTGGACTCAACTGGATGCTTATGCTTTGAAAAGACATCATTTTGTATCAGTTTTAGTTGGAGATTAATGAAAAGTTGCAGCTATTTCTTTGGGATCCATGTGGTATGATGTTGAGTTCAATTTTTCTTATGTCTTCATGTGTTAGAATGTATTGCTGACTCCATTTCATCATTTTATTGGCTTTATGTGAATGTATACAAGTCTGAGAGGAAAAATCCATATCTTTATGCTCTGTTTTGGGTAGACATTTCACAGTCTATGTTTTCGTCAGTCTAGGAAGAATCCATGTTGCTTACATGCTCTTTCTAGCTCATCACGTGTCTTGAATCACCTCACCCATCAAACCCTATAGTTCTGAGCCTTGTGCCTACCTTTGCCCATCGAACACCCTGCAATTTTGACCTAATTTTCTTGCCCTAACTGTTTGGCTCCTCCTAATCCATAAAAACCCTCAAAATCAAATCAAACCTTGTGCTACTATACCTAGCCTAATATAATTTTCTTAATCGAGTCATCTTGGCTGAGATCCTTATGGAGAGAGCCCTCTCCTTGCCTAGTAGGGCTAGCTACTTGGCTAAATGTGGTTTGTGGTTACCCTGGCATTGCCTTCCTTTAGCCTGAGGTTCGATCCAAGTGATAACAGGTTGGGCATGTTTAGTAGAGAATAAATTAGGATTTGGATAATATTATAGCAAAACACCTTCAATCCAACAAAGCAAGAACAAAGACAATGTTGGCTTTGTTGTTTCTTTGTTGAGTGGAGGGAAGTTTTCTCCAAGATTAAAATACTCCAACAATTCATTCTCAAAACCAAGGAGAGCTCATTAAGGTATTCATGCACACAAATTTTATTAATTATTATTTAGTTAAGAAAATAATTTTAATATTGGGACAAATTTAATCTAAATTTTCCTCAATGGTCTCATGAATATGTGTAGGAAAACTAGTTTTAATTCAGATGTTGAAGTGGAATAACTATCTGAAGTAAATATCTCAAAATGGTAAGGGTTTAGGTGAGATTTTTTTTTTCTTATATGAATTGCCCAAGTGGGAGTTACATAAAATTTTATAAGAAATAAAAATCTTTTCCATGAAAAAAATTATGTAGTTATTATCACCAAAAAATTGATCATCTAGCCTAATTTACTAGATGGATCGAAGTACACCACGTAAAGCCAATTTTGCCATAGTAAAATTGCTTTTACTATGAGAAATTACTTAATAAACCACCTGTTGAAATATGGTAACAAGAATATTCCAATTTAATTTGTCCTCGAATTAAAATCGAATTTAGTCTTAACAACTACTTGGAAGTAATTAATTAATTTATTTTAAATTAATTAGTTGGAGAAATTCAAGTTAGAAGTCTTTCTGAAGTCATGCAAGAGTTATCCATTAAATTAAGGAGATAAGATTGAGTTATATTTGAGGTGTAATTAGTTAACTCACTTTACTGAGTTAAGTCCAATTAAATCAGTTCCAAACTGTTTTAGGAAGTAATAGTGAGTTAACAATCAGTTGATGCATTAATGCATTCAACTAGTGCTACTCCAGTTAACTGAAGATTCCCTCATCAAAAACTCATGCATGTCTATTTTGAGAAAGATCCAGTTGAGATTAATGTTCAAAGGCAATGTACTATTAGTTGCATGTGTTTTCTTATAAAGAAAACTCATGCATGCATTCAAGGTATTATCCTTGAGGATTGCGTAGTTTTGGAATGAGATCATCCACTTGGTTGAAGGTGAATCATCCACAAGGAACAACGCAAGGAAATAGGAGCTTGGAGGGCAGAGAGGATGGCTGGAGAGAAGCCAAGGTTGCCTATGAGCATCTATGAGGGCTGTATTGAGAGCTGGCTAGCTGTGAGAGCTAAGGCTTTGTATAATTCCTATGTATTTCCACCATGTATGATAATACAATAGTGTGGGGTTTTTAGCTGAGGCTTTCCCCAAAGTATTTTCATGTGTATTGTGTCATTGATTCTTCTTCTTCTGGTTATATTTTTCAGCTCGATTTTTAAGCTTTCGCAAATTGATAGTAGAAGTAGGTTATAGTATTCTGCTTTGATTTATATTGCATTATCGGGTTAACCTATCATCAGATTTTCTACACCACCTTTGTTAAGTAATTTATAGTTAAACACATGAAGAATAATAAAATAAATCACTATTGGGCATCATTAGCGAGATCTCCCTGGACCAGCGAACCTCATGAAGGCCAATTGATTTTCTTCTAGGAATAATTAATTAAACCACTATTCAATTATTATTCATTGTCATATTTGACTCAATTATGAAAAATCAATAGATAAATTATTAATTATCTTATTTTTCTCTAGGAATAATTAATTAATCACTAATTAATTATTATTCCTTATCAAATTTGACTAAATCCCTTAGGAATAATTAAATAAATCATTATTTGTTTACTATTCCTTAACCAATTTCTTGATATGATAAATAAATCATTTATTTATTTATTATTTCTAAATAAAAGTTTAAATACTTTTTCCCTCCTCACCAAATATAATAAAATATTCCAAGTGGTTATTCCAAGAATGGGGCTAATAATATTTATTATTGCTCATTATTTTAGGATAATTCAATATTTTGTTATAAATAGAAGGGTTTTCCATTCATTATTCACTTTTGATTATTTTCATTATTGCACTCACTGTTGCAACTCTGATTTATTTCATTGTCGCACACCATTTTTTGCTAGTTTTACACATTATAGAGGAGAGACAATCTACACAAGCTGAAGACGTTTGAGGATAGCCAAGAACCCATCCCATAGAGGGCGACTGGTAACATTTACTTTTTCCCTACACAGGTGTTATAATAAAATTTATTCTTTGTATATCTGGTTTCCATCAGATGATTGGAGTTATTACTGTTTCTTTTTTATGTGTAACTATGATTGTGGCATAGATCACAAATTTGGTCGGTTTTGTTTCTACCAGTTGCTAGAGATATACAATGTTTAGCATCCATTTTTGTTGTTGAAATTGTTTTTCATCCACAATCTTAAGTGGGTTCTCTTCGTACATCTTTGAGAAGAAAACACTACAACAAAATTGGCGACTCCATTGGGTTTTATACTTCAGATCCAGGAACCTGGGTGACCTTCGGTTTTCAGCTTAGGGTTTCTTCTTTTTTCATTATCTTAATGTTTCCTATCTTTTTAACGCTAGATCTATTAAATTTTTGACTTCCACAAGTTTTTTGGTCTTTTTTGTAGGTCACAAGAACCAACTGTGACAGGGATGATAGTTTTTTCCGAGATTTGCCGACCGAGAATCAAGGAGCAGAAAGCACACTTTTTAGCCCAAAAAATGCGATCTAGAGTCTAGAGCACACCTTTCAGCATAAAAAGTGTGACCCCCCTCTGAAAACAGGTCAGTACCTACAATTTTTAGGGTTTCCAAGTTTTTATCCGATCTGTTTCTGTGTTTTGCCGAGAGTAGTCTGTTGGGTTGTTTGACCTCTGTCTCATCCTGCTTAGGCCTTGATCTACTCTGATTTACTCGTCAAAGTGGAATTTATCCCCTTAGGGCTTCTAGTACACTTCCACCTTTATAGGAGGAGTTTACCTGAGTAAGAAGTCCGAGTTTCTGTAACATTTTCAACCATATTTTCTAGATATTTTTCAAATCTGTAAATATAGGTTGTCGCCATCCATAGTTTCAAATTCAAACTTGTTTGGTAATTGGCCTTAGGGTCCCATCAGTTTTCGTAGGTGTTTCACCCATCTCCCTATCCTTTTGCAACAATCTTCCTCTCTAGTTTTTTTCTGTTGCTACACCACTTTCCAACAGCCTAGTGTCATTTGATCCCAGTCACACTGACACTTAGACCTCTTCACCTTTTAAATGTGTTTTCAGTCGAATTCTCCACCAACCAACATAGTGTTTGCAAACCAAGTTTGGGTGGGGTTTAGTTAATTTTTTTGCTGTTCATTTTCTATTGTTAATTTCAGTTTATTTTTAGCAAGTTTTTTTATTTTTTACAAACACGATCTAGGCTTAATCAATAAATACACTTACACACACAATCACACCTTAAGCGAAGGGCACTTGGTTTACACTACTAAGCCAAGACTTAACATAATGAATTTATCTCTCCTCATCGATACAAAGGCATATTGTTGATATCCCTTCACCATTTATGTGTCATGTGTGTCGTTCCACCATTGTGCCACCAAGGCATTTGTCACAGAGACTATTAGGCCTTCACCCCCAATTTCCACTTGGGAATATTACCCCTCCCCATCAGGTTCAAGTTCATAGCCCTCCGAGTCCGCATACCAACTCTTCTCCTGGTTCATTTGATTCCTCATATGATTCTGAGCCTCCTTCACCACATATCGTCACCATGTCTGGACCCACAGCTGGTGCAGGAACCCAACCTAGTGTTGGCTCATGTTCTATCCTAGTGGTCATATCAAGCGGAACAATCTTAAGAACTCTTCCGGCAACCCCCAAGCTCCCTTTTATGACTGGGTTAAGTCTATCTGATTTTAGCTAGTTGATAAATGACCCTGTACACAACAATGCTGGTTGGCCTGCTATGCCGACTAAGATTCCCTCAAACGTCCCAATGTTTTAGGGTAACTTTGGAGAGGACCCTACTAATCACGTCTGCTCCTTCCAAGTGTGATGTTTGTCTAAATCCATTACCAATGACTCCATCCATCTTCGGTTTTTCGAATGCACGCTCACTGGAGACGCTACAAAATGGTATGTAGACCAGCCTACCATATCTCATTCCATTTTTGTGATTCTTGCTAAAGCGTTCCTCTCACATTTCCAATTACCTCTCCGGTATGACACTGGTATGGAGCTATTGACCTCTTTCTGTCAATCCTCTGCCACTCGCATATCTGATAATATTCAAGAGTGGCGTCGAACAAGGAGCACATGTCATGCCCCATCTTTCGAAGACCGTGTCTATCTAGATTGGTTTCTTAGGATCCTTTTAGCACCCATTGGAAAAGATGTCGTGTCCCATTTCCTCATATAGAGGAAGAAGCTCTCCAAACCACTTCGAGATATGAATTGATTTATGCACAATCAGGTTATGTCTATACTGTCATTCCATACCTCCCTCCTCCTCGAAGTACCAATGCACTGGGGGCATCTCACGCCACCGACAGTATCATTGGAACCCTTTCACACCCTTCGCCATATACTCAGCAAGTTTATGGCTATCCGTAGGGGGCCACTAGTTCTTCTAACACTCATGCCCCTCATCCTATTAACATGTTTTTAGGGCCCCAACCTCTCTACCAAATTGTTGCTTCTCCTTATGCACAGTCAAGCACTCCAACCCCTCAATAATTAGTGTCGTAGCGTCCCATGCATCCTCAGCCCCAACAACCACCACCCCCTTAGTGTCAAGTGTTTGTGAAGTAGAGTGTGACTAATCCCCAAAATTCAAAGAAAATGAATACGGGGAATGGTAACAAGGGTAACCAGGGTAATCAAGGTAACCAACCTAGTGAACCCCAGGGGAACCAACCTAACACCAACAACTAGAAACAACACAATCATCCCAAGCACAACAAGTCTATTTGTATGAAAAATCCTTGTGCATGTTCTGGTGTACATGGCCATTATACACATGAGTGTCCTCTTTTACCCCAGATGTGCCAAATGTGGAAAGCTCACGCAACTCCTAAAGGCCAACAATCGCCTCAGAATCCCGTGCCATGTCAAGCGACAGTTCTTACAAATCCTTTCCCTTAGCAAGGATTTCTTGCTGCTTAACCTCAGCCATATCAAGTAGCCCACTCCCCCAACCTTCTGGTCCTAGTGACTACGAGATCCTTATGATTAATTCTGATCAGGTTAATCCCTCCAATATCAACCTTCAAACTCGGTTGCATCAATATGACAAGCCATCGACTTCATTCGCCACTGGGTCCTAAACAAAAGCATCTGCTGAGCCTCTTATGACACCAAATGGTCCGCTACAGATCCCTCAACCTAAATTTGAGGCCATTCCCAAGGTCCCAAAGGACCATTACGTCATAACGTGGCTTCTAACCGAGCTACGCATACATATAGTATAGTAGACGACTTGGCGCAATCACCTTCCACCATGTTGACGCTAGAAGTACTCTAGTCATGCCCATCTCAAAAGAAATCTCTACTAACTTCTTTGGGCACAGTAGATCCTTCTGACGATTGTTTGATTGTCTTCCTAGTTGATACATTAGAACATCCCCCATTGCCCTCATCCATTTCTTTCGAGATACCAATCTAATTCCATAATGCCATCATCTCCTGATGCATGATTGATGAAGGTTCATCCACATGTGTGATGTCCACTACTGTATGGAAATAGCTTAAGTCACCTGAGTTTTCCCCCTCCACCATAACTTTCTGTGCTTGGGACAAACATTCCTCCTGGCCTCTTGGCATGTACCACATCTGTCCAGTGACCTTTGTGGGAAATACTGCCCATGTCGACATTGATGTTATTGATGCTACTTTGGATTACAACATTCTCTTAGGTTGTAGTTACACACATTCCATGTCAGCTGTTGCATCTGTAATTTTTTGCAAGATGTGGTTGCCTCATGAAGGGAAGATCATTACCATTGATCGGTTGACTTACTACGAGCCTGCATCCGTGACCTCCCCCAAGTTCATTATCTCATCGACGTCAGCTAATAAATCTTCAAATCCTTTCACCAGTGTTTCATCTAGAGTCTATAAAGATTCCTCATTGTTGGGTTCTTTCCCTAGTCCTCCCCCTCTCATCTCAGAGACTATCTCTATGAGTGTTTGCATGTTACAAGAGTCACAAGATGCTCACGCAGTATGGTACATCCGAGAAACAACGAGATCATCAGCACCTTGTTTTTACCATTCCAGCTGAGCCCTCCAGATCCACCCCCTAAAGACCTCGTCCATTTGAGGGTGCCTCCCCTATGTTTCCACCGGGAACTATTCCTTCGGGTCTCAACCATCCAGGATTTATTCCACTGGGACATTACCCTACATGCCAGATACCTTTCTTATTCCCCCCTCTCGTAGTATTTTTTGTCCCTATCATGGTTTCGCTGGTCCTTCCTAACATGACTTTGGGGATCCTAATATGGTACATCGATCCCCCTGCAAGAATTCTTCCTCATTAGCTAAGACCTTATCATGATTTGACCCTAGTTCAACCGGTCCCTACAACCCATGTTGCTACTTCAGTTCCATCACAACCTCAGCAGGAACCCACTCCTATTGCAAAAGCATCCAGACAGGGGGGAAAGGGTAAGAGGAAAGAACCTAAGGACAAGTCTCCCCAATATCCTCCAGCCCATAAGGCCCCAAAGCCATCACCTTCATGTGCTTTGTGTAAAGTTGTTGGGCATGCCACTAATAATTGTCCTGAGATTCTGCATCTCAAACCTTTGGTTCATGAAACTTTCGCTGAGTCAAATATCCCCGAAGTCCATGTTAACTTGTCAGGTCCACACAAGAAATCAAAACGTTATGGACAAACCCTTGTGCCTTATGTGATCATCATGGTCATTATTCCCATTGTTGCCCTTGTCTCGATGAATTTCACAATTTCCTTTAGGTGCTTCACGAATATGAGACCACTCATAGTGGATCATCTACTCCTCTACCCATGGATTCTGGTACCACTAGTCAACCAAAATAGGGGGACTCTAGCCCCACCGATTAGAGTCAGTATTTGAATACTACCATCAGTGATCAAAACTCCTCTTTTATATCATATTAGGGTCCCATTCTGAAATTTTTGTCATTCCACCTAGGTCCTCATGCAAAAATTTATTCACTGATGTTAGTCCTAGTCAGAAAAAGCCCTAATCTCCCTCAAAAATCAATATTTTTTGGCCCACCTTCTTGTGTTTTACTGAGCATATATTTATCATAAAATCTCATTTCATCATGTTTTCTGTCAGTCAAGTCCACATGGAGTCTGGTCATTCAAGGTCCCATTAGGTCACTAGGTTTAATTCTCCAAGGTCCAATAATGCTCCATTTAACTGCATAAAGCTAACAAAAAGTATGAGAGTGATAAAAATAATATCCTTTTTACATTTAAAGAGGATTGGAAAACATGTAGCTATGCTTTCCCAAGTTCTAATTTTTATTCCAATGTATCTGTTCTGTTTTAGATTGTAATTTTATTCCAAAAAACAGAGATGTAATATTTTTTCTAATTTATGTAATTTTATGTTCATTATATCTAATAAGTTACTATTCCTAAGCTGTCAACTAAAAACAAACTATGTGCCAACTTCATTGAAGAAAATTCAAATGTGAAGAGTGCCAAAACTCCAGCATCATCAACATGCAAAGAAGAAAATCAGAGTGTAAAGGGAAATTAGCAAGCATTTCAAAAAGGAGAAGTGAAACATTAGAAAGTGGGTTTTAAAGCTAAATATAAAATTCACTCAAGTATAAAGGCCTTCCTAGCATCTAACTCAACTCCATTTTCCTCCTATCATTTCTTGAGCAAACCCCAAGAGAGAATTCCTCACGATTTTGGGCGAATTCAGCAAAACAGAGGCAGGCGTTGCACATACACCAAAGGTGCTGCACATAGAGCAGTTAGGCACTACGCATGCCCCAAAGGCACTGGGCATAGACTAGACAGGCTCTCCGCATAGAGTAGTCAGGCACTGCGCATGCGCCAAAGGCATTGGGCATAGACCAGGCAGGCATTGCGCACACACCAAAGGCACTACGCACCTGTCAAACTTCGTCTATAAGCTCTCAAACTTCAAGAAAGTGTTCCAAACCTTTAGCACATGGTTTCTAAACCTCTTAGCAAGTAAGTAAAGCCCTGTCCATCCCTCCTTACATCTCACAAGTCATCAATTCATGCTATGAAGTTTATTGTGTGAAATTTTGAATTCTTAAGACTTGCAAACCCTAGTTTCATTCCTACACCCCCAAATTGTTCCTAAGACCCTACTATCCTTCCCACATCATAGTAAACCCTATCCCAAGTGTATTCTCCCTTAAACACTAAGTCCTAGGCAGCAAATTCCGAGGCAGCCATACTGCATACCTATAATAAAATATCAATTCGTAAATCCCATACATATTTCACTTCCCTATCACTTCCCTAAGTTCCCTAATCCCTTCCTCCACTCCCTAAATTTTTCCTACCCCATTCCCACTCCTATTTCCTAATCCTTAGGGTTTCAAGAAAAAAGAACAAAAACAAATCATGGAGGAAGAAAACAAATATTTTTCAGAAGAGGAAGACATGGAAGAAAGAATACCACACAAAGGAGTAATAATATTGAGGCTTGAACCTACCCACACTAGAGAACTATTGGCCTCACCTATGACAGTCACTTGTTTCAATCATATGGGATGTTTTGATTTTTGTGTAATGGTACAAAGATTTCAAAGACATCCTGTTTTGACTAGAATTTTCATTTCAAATCTTAAGGACAATCAAGTGACCCTTGCTGGTGTAACATTCACCATATCCTCAGCCATTATTATTGCTACTATTGGAATACCTAATGTGGGTGAAAGGTGGTTTAAAGATAAAAACTTAGATCATCAATATTATGAGCCATATTTGAAGCCTCTGTACAAAAATGAGAGAAAGAGATTCTTGCCTTTTAGCCACCTTTTCGATACATATGCTCCCATGATGAAAATCATCATGAAGAACTTCACTTGTGAAGGCAAATTTTCCAATCTCTACACGTACCATATTAGATTTCTCATCCACTTCACAAGAGTCAGAATTCTCAATATTCCTTATTATTTGTTTAGGAGCATTGAAAAAATGGCATACACAGTTCAAGGAAAAAGTTATGAGCATAAAATGAATAGTCTCTTTCATCACTCTCTAATTAAGATCATTGTCCTCCATCACCTTAATCAGCTGGACATCTCATGGGACACTTTCATTGCCAATAATATTTTCACTGCTCCAAAAGATCCACATTTTGAAGACATACCCCCTCCCTCTTAGCCCACTACATCTATCCCTCCATCATCTCAACCTCTTTCACCATCATCATCACCATTGTATGATCATACAAGGTCACTGAGTAGAGCTGAGGTCATCAAACCTAAGAGGACATATTTGGGCACATTGTCATGTACTTATCAGAGAGGTCATAGGCAGGTGTTTTTCCCACAAATTGTGGGAGGATTCATGCCTTCTTCATCAGCAAAGCAGGTATAGAATGGCAAGCAAAAGATCACAAAGACACTTTCTCATGAGGAAATCAGGCCAGAGGATGAGGACTTACATGAGATAGAAACAAAATTTGTCCTTGTTGACTTGGATCAACATGATGATCATAAAAACACAAGATTGATCATAGAAGGAAAAGAGGCCCAACTCAAACAATTAAAAACTCAATTGGATAGAGCTAAATATGTCATTTCATTTCTTAAGCAGGAAAACCAACAATTGAAGACAAAACAACTAATCACGGAGGTGGACCTTCTCAAAGCTAAAAGAGAAGAGACCCAGGCTAAGGCCTTTCTTGATGAAGCATATGTGGTGATCCTGATGAGCTGGAAGAACAAGTGTCAAGGAAAAGGCGAAGAACCAAAGGCCTAAAGAGAGCATTGGAACTAGAGAAACAGAAAGAAGATGAACTGGCCAATGAGCTCACCTTAAATGAGAAATTTGCCATAATGATAAATGAAAACATGGAGAATTGGCTTGAGAGGGTTGAAAACCATATTGAAAAGCTCCCAAAAAAGGCTAAAAGAGATAGTGACATACAGAGGAGGATGAAGAAATATTATTGTTGAAGAAGCCAAGTAGCAAGGTCAAAACTCAAGGAATTGAAGTCAAAGCCTGAAACGTAAATGTGCAAGAGGAGAAAGGAAAACTAGATATCCTTGTTGAGGCCTTCGTCCATGCTTAAAATACTTCATCAGAAGCTCATACACCAATTTTCACAAGATTCTGGGAACTTTTTGGAATATTTTTTTTTTGTGCAACTTGGACAGTTTTTGGCACAGTCAGACTATCCTATGCATAGCACCCTAGGCACTGCGCATATTATAAAATCCTCCGAATGAAAAACCAAGACCATAATTAGATTCATAAGAAAATGAAAATACAATTTTTTACTATTGGCACACTAAAATTGGACAATTTGACAGGGATAAATGGCCAAAAACACCTCAAAAATCACCTTTCTACCCTCTTTTTCAGCTAGGGGATATGCACAAAAGAAGTCTGGGGAGATTGAATTTTTGGAGGGTCAACTCTTATCATTTTTTTGAACCAAGTGAATTTTTGGAAAGTAGATAGGATAATATTTCCAATGAGCTATCCTAAGCTCAATTTTGACATTAGTAACCCCTTCAAAACTCAGCTAGAAGATAGCACTGCGCATAGACCACTGGCACTACGCATAGGACAAATTGCCTAATTTTTTCACTGTTTTTCTCCAGTTTTGATTTTCATCCTTGGGAATCAAATTTTACTGATGTAATTGATATGGTAAATGTAATTATGGTATTTTAATATTACCTAGGGGTAAATACATTAGGTTAATAGTCTTCATCAAGTCAGATGAATCAATTTCAATGTAATTAGGGATGAGTCACTTTGACCACCCTACACTCTAGCTATCAGTTCAGATTTTGGTGGAACTGCTCCTCTTGTCATGGATTCGACCCCTGAGGTTGGGAGGAGTTTGTTTTTACGTCTATATCTTCCCTTTATTCACTCTTTTCAGAGGTTGGAATTAGTTGGATTTTGTACTAGTGATCAGAGACACTATTGTATCAGATTTTGGCCAGTATTCATAAATGAGTTGCAACTATTTCTTTGGGATACCTGTGGTATGGATGTTTAACATTGTTTCTTATTTTTTTATCATTTTTATGAATTTTTTGTAAGTTCATAAACCATTTCGTGTCTGTTATATGGTAATGTTCAAGTTGATAGGCAGAATACATGTTTGCTCATGCTCTGTTTTGGGAAATTTATCATACTTTGTCCAATTTTCTTCAGTTTAGGAAGAATACATCTCCTATGCTCTTCCTAAATCCTCATCAATCTTAAACCATCACACCAAATCACCTTTTAAGTGCTAATCCCTCCACCTACCTTTCCCCTTTGAATGTCTACAATCATATCTCATTTGCCTTGACCTAGCCTCTTAAACCTAATACCCTCATCTAGCAATAACCCCACCAAATCAAATCAAACAACCTCTGCACTTTATACCGAGCCTAAAAACCTAATCCATCCAACCCTCTTGGCTATGGTTCTTTGGAGAGAGTCCTCTTCGGCCTGGTAAGGCTATCTACCAAGTCAAAATATTGGTCTGTGGTTACCTCAGCTGGACTCTTCCTTAGCCTTGGTGATCCGGAGGAGTGATAACATACTGGCACCATTGTCATGGAACGCAAGATTCATTTTCCCTGGGTGTACAACAAGTTTTCATTGGAATTTGGTCCTCTGGATGATAGGAGTAAGTTTCAAAAAGGATGATTTCGTAATTGCAGTGTCAAGATTATAGAGCTGGCTTCGAGGAGATAAACAAGATCAAAATATACATCCTGATCCAGCTGATTCAGTCAAAGATTTTTAGAGCTTGTTCGAAAGGTGAAAAGGTTTACAAATCACAAGTTCAATCAAACCTCATTCCATTGGTAAGCTCTTGATCTTTACCTGAAAAATTTTTCTATTGAAGAAATCCTTGGTTGTGAAGTTTGAAGTGCTCTTTGTTCCGCTCAAGTCTGAAGTCTTTTACCTTACATAGTCTTTGACCCTGTTAATATTCTGGATCTGAAAAGATATACTAGGTAAAACCTTGACCCAAACCCTCCTCCTTTTGATGATCCTAAAAAATTGTTAAGAAAACCTAAAGTCCCTTTCCCTGAGACTGAAAGCAAAAAATTGGAAAGGACCACTTCCTTGCCAAATTAGATACTGAGTATTGAGGATATTCCTTTTGATATCAAATTTGAGCTATCCCTATTCCATTCGATGTTTGAGCCTTGGCTTACAAAGATAGTGTTTGATCCCATACATTTTTATTCATACTTACCCGCCTCAAAATATTTGTTTAATCAACCTTTTGGTACATCTCAGTTTTCAAAACTTGAGCATGAGGTTTGGTCTAATTTCGATAAACTTCAAAGCATAGTGGATCAATTACAAATTACTGCAGAAAAAGCCTATGTCCAGTATCAACTTGAAAGCTTATCTTCTGCTATAACCTCTACTGCACCTCTGAAAACATATGTATCCGTACCTCCATCTTCATCCCAGCCAACACAACCCATTGTAGTCCCCATAGGCCCTCCCCCAGTAGTCATGGCGAGATTTTCTCCCTTACAATTACCTGGTCAGTTGGCTGCTTTGCCTCAGACCTATGGCCAGATAATTCCTATTTTTGATGGCAGCCCGGGAATCATAGCACAACAACATATTGACAAAATGACTGATTTCATTGATTTAGAGGAGGTTGATGAAGATGATGCCAAAATGAGACTGATGGCTCAAAGGTTTTTTAGATATGTGAAAATATCATTCTCTGGTTTGGCAGCTCACTCCATTGATACTCCAATGAGGCTTAGTGAGTTGTTCTTAGCCAGGTGGGGGGAAAAGAAAAATCCATTGAAAATATTGGCGGAATACAATACACAGAAAAGGAACCCTAACGAGATGGTTCAGAAGTTTACTATAGGGTTCAATAAGATTTTCATTCCAGATAACATGAAACCTCTACCAGATTTGGCACTTCAACATTATCCAGATGCCTTTGATCCTGATATGGCTTATCAACTACAGGAAAGAGATCCTACAACTCTGGAAGAAATGCAAAATAATGCAGTGAGCGTGGAAGCGAACTTGATGATTAAAAAGTCTCAGTTGGAACATGAGAAACCAAAGAATAAAGTAAACATCAAAGAAGAACCCTCTTCTTCTACCAATCTTAAACTATATGCTCTAATCAAAACCATGGAGAGGATGGCTGGCCGAATCATAAATTCAGATAGACAAGAGGAGCCACAAGTTAGGAATCTGAATTTCAGAAACCAACAGCAACCTCAATATATGATAAAACAAAGGGAGCAGAAAGCTCCTGAGGCATCAACATCTCAACAGCAAATTCAGACACCCTTGCAGCAGAATTATGCTCAATGAGAATTATAGGATGAAACAAACCTAATTGTCGAAGAAAACCACTTCTTTAGGGAAGATTACCATCCCATTTTCTTGACTGAAAATGAGAAGTATGTCGAGAAGATGGAAGAACCCAAAGATGAATACTACATACTAGCGAATGACTATGAATTGGAAACCCAATAAGATGATTATCAAAGTGGATACTTGAATGCACTCAACTCTCAGTAGAAGCAATATTACTTGAGAAATAGAGATGTCTCGATCACTCCTATTCAAAAAAGGGCATCACAACAGAAGGATACCCGACAAAAGACAAATCCTCAAGGTAATCAAAGTAAAGGTAAAGAGGTAGTAGCATCTAACCAAAACAAAGTAAATCAATCATCTACAAGCAATCCAAACAACGACCATGACAGTCAAAAGAAGGACAAGACATCAAAAGATCTGCCTGAGAAGAGAGACATCATCCAAAGAGAGGTAGATAAATCTGGCTCATTCAATCTAGAAACTGAAATTTCAAAGATGAAATTGTCAATCCCTCTTACTAAACTAGTCAAAAATAGCCATTAGAAGTATGATATAGTTAAAATGTTGAAAGTTGACCCTATGTCTGACATGGTTAATGTTGAATATGACCAACCTGAATTAATTTTTGGTCCAGCCATAGATGGCCAATTAGAAGATAGTGAGGTTCCTCCATTTTACCTGAGTTTAAGAATCCACCAATTCATTCTTCATAACTCCATGGTTGACTCTGAAGCCTCCCATAATTTAATGCCCAAGGCCATCATGGAAAATTTGGGTCTAGATATAACTCATGAATACCATGCCTTGTACTCTTTTGATTTCGGTAAGGTTCGTTGTCTTGGTCTAGCCAAAGATTTGGTAATATCCCTTGACCAAATCCTGGCAAAGAATGCCTTAATGGATGTGGTAGTAGCTGATATACCAGCACAATTTGGTATGTTATTTTCAAGGTCCTAGGGAGTGAAACTAAGAGGTACACTGCAGTTAGACTTCTCCTATGCCACCATCCCAGTCATCGAGCAATTGAGGAAATTGTACTGAGAAACCAAAATGAGATTCATGATAACTAGCAAGCAGAGGTTGAATAATTATCCTATAAATGTTGTACATACAGATTTAGAATAATTTATTTTATATAATGATAGTGGATTGAATGATGTAGATAGTCATCTTGTGGAAATAAAATATGTACTGGATATTTCCAATTGTATAAGGAAAGTTTTAGATTACGAAAAAGAAAATCTGCCAAGTTCATCAAAACAACCATCGGAAAAGGTAGAGAAAGGCTTAGAACAACCATCATAAAAGGTAATGGAAAATTTAGAATATCCTAAAGAGAAAGTTCAGAAAGTTGACCCAAAGAAGAGACTAGATTTACAGCTCTTGGAAGACGAGCATGGTATTTGGACTATGGAATTTGATGGTGCTCTTGGGAAAGATGGGGCAGACATTGGCATTTGGATATGAATTCCACATCATCAGAAAGGTGAAGTCCCTCAGAATGTTAGATTATGCTCATAGAAGTTATCTTTTGATTGCAGTAACAATGAGGCAGAGTATGAAGCGTTGATCACAAGTTTAAATATCTTGAAAATATTGGGTGCACGAAGAATTTATGTGTATGGTGATTCAGAACTTGTGATCAAGCAAGTTAAAGGTGAATATCAAGCTCACCATCCACAGATGAGACAATATAGAAATGTTGTTTTAGATATTTTGAGAATGTTTCTAGAATATACACTTTCGGTTGTACCAAGGAGTCAGAATCTTATGGCAGATTCTTTGGCTACAGCTGCAAGCAATTTCAAAATCCCCATCTTTTCAAACAAGAAATTTGAGATTCATGTAAAGCATCAGCCCTCTGTTCCTGACAACTTGCGATATTGGAAAGTATTCTGGGATGACAAGTAGGTAAATAACTTTCTTCAAAGTGAAGGAGAGTTTGAGAATTGTTCCATGGATGAAGTTTACGACAAGGATGATCAAGTCATCGAGGCAACCCAAGTTGATATAGTACAGCTGAAGGACAACAATATTTCGAAAGGTCTTGTACCTTTGGAAGAATTTTTTGATCAGGATGATGTAGCAAGGAAGCCCACATTGGTTCCTACGGAGAAAGGTGTCGAAGATTGGAACAACAAAAAAACCAAAAATGATCAAGTTGTCCAAATCATTATCTTCGGAGGTAAAAGAAAAATATATTCATTTATTGTCTAAATTTTTTGATGTTTTCACATGGGATTATGCAGACTTAAAGGAGTATGACATGAAAATAATTCAGCATACCATCCCAATTAAACCTGATCAAAAGCCCTTTAGAAAAAAAGATAAGAAGGATTAAGCCAAGGTTGTTGTCATCCATAGAGAAAGAAATTAATAGACTTTTCAAGGCAAGCATCATTGTTCCCATCATATTTTCTGATTGGATATCAAATCTAGTCCAAACGAGAAAGAAGATCGGAGAAATTAGGCTCTCCATAGACTTCAGAAAATTAAACAAAGTATCTCTGAAAGATAATTATCCGCTTCCCAAAATGGACCATATCCTTCAGAGAGTTGTTGGCACTTCCTGGATGTCACTACTGGATCGATATTCCGGTTACAATAAGATTTTAGTGCACGAGGATGATCAAGACAACATTTACCACACCTTGGGGCACATTCAAATATGCAGAAATGCCATTCAGTCTAAAAAATGCAAGGGCCGCTTTTCAACATGCCATGGACATAGCCTTTGCTAATGAAAAAAATGTTTTCTTGGTTGTATATTTAGATGATGTAACAGTATTTTCACATTTAGATGATGAGAATTTTCATCATTTGAGAGTTATTTTCGAGAGATGTAGAAAGTTCGGGATCTCTCACAATCCAAAGAAAAGTTTTTTTTCTATGGAGGAAGGCAAACTTCTTGGCCACATCATCTCAAAGGATAGCATCAGGATAGACCCTTCATGGGTAGAAGCCATTCAACAAATTGATTTCCCTCATAGCAAGAAATAAATCCAAGCATTCAATGGTAAGATGAATTTCTTACGCAAATTTATTCCTAATTTGGTTGAACATCTTAGAGAGATGACAAATAGGTTGAAAAAAGATAATGATGCTAAGTGGTGTGAAGAAGCCTGCAAGTCCTTTCACACGGTAAAACTTGCCTTGATCACTGCCCTTGTTTTAATCAGCCCCGATTACTCCATTAACTTCATAATATTCTCTTTTGCTTCTGAGCATACCATGGCAACAATATTGATGCAGAAAAAGGATAAAACCAAGCTGCCAATAGCATTTTTTAGTCGCAATATCAAAGATGCAGCCCTTAAGTACAATATCATAGAGAAATAGGTTTTGGTTTTGGTAAAGTCGGTAAAAGATTTCAGAGTTTACATTTTACATTCGCATACTCTTGCTTATGTGCCTAATGCAGCGGTAAAATAAGTTCTTGTGCAGGATGACCCAGAAGGTAGAAGAGGTAGATGGATAGCAGCATTATTAGAATATGATCTTGAGATCAAGCCTACCAAGCTAATAAAGTGTCAAGGCTTAGCCAAACTCATGGCTGAGTCAAATATCCATGCTCTAGATATCAACCTGGTGGCAACATTGTTCGATAATCAAGAAGAAGTAGATCTCATTCAGGTATCTGATATCTTTTTATCATCTCTAAGATATTATGATATTATTTATGTTTTGCAACATCTAAATCCCCTTCTAGGCATGTTTAAGGCTAAGAGCAGGTCATTGAAGCTGAAGTCTTCTAAATATTGCATTATGGATAGTGAACTTTATTGGAAAGATCTCGGAGGTGTGTTGCTGAACTATTTGGCCGAGGATGAGTCTAAAGAGGTAATAAATGACTTCCACAAAGGAGATTGTGGGGGCCACTTGTACTGGAAGACCATGACCACCAAAACACTAAGAGCAGGTTACTATTGGCCTACACATTTTGCAGATATCTACAAGGCAGTGATGAGTTGTCATGAGTGCCAAGTTTTCCAAGGTAAAAGAAAACTTCTTCCTTTGCCTCTACAACCTATATTAGTTCATGCACCTTTTCAACAATGGGGCCTAGATTTCCTAGGCGAGATTAACCCATCATCATCCGCACAACACAGGTGGATATTGATAGCTACAGACTACTTTACTAAGTGGATCGAAGCGATTCCAACCAGGAAAGCAACAAATTCAGTTATCATTTAGGTTTTAGAAGCTAATATCTTGTCCTGTTTTTGTTGTCCTAATAACATCATCACAGACAACGCAACAACATTCAAGTATAAAAATATGACTAAGTTTTGTGACAAATATAACATTAATTTGGGACATTCTACAGCATAGTATCCACAAGGAAATTGTTTGGCAGAGTCCTCTAATAAATCCTTAATCAACATCATCAAGAAAACGTTGGAGGCCAACAAAAAGAATTGGCACAAAAGCTGATCATTTTTATGCATAGTGGGCAGATCAGGTGAGTAGTAAGAAATATCTTGGACTTTGTCCTTTTCAAATTGTGTATGTAGTAGATACTGTTTTTCCTTCATCATTAGCAGTCCCAACAATGAAATTGTTACAAGAAGCAAGAAGTGAAGATAATGATATACAACGTCGGATCAATCAAATGATTCACTTATAGCAAACATGGGATGAGGTATTTCAGAACACCTCTAAGCTCCATGATAGGATAAAGAAAATATATGGAAAGAAAACAAAGGAGGATGATTTCAAAATTGGAGATGTGGTGCTTCGTTGGGATGCCAGAAATGAAGACGAGGGGAAGCATGGTAAATTTGAGAATTTGTGGAAAGGCCCTTATCAGATTTCAACTTTCTGAGGGAAAAATGCTTTGTTGTGGGATGAGATGAATGGAGAACCATGATTAGGAGGACCAATTAATAGTAGGCTCCTTAAGCACTATCTTTTTTGAAATATTCTTCTAAAAAATGTCTAGGTTTCATTGTACATAACAATTTAACTTTCTGCAAGTGTGAAGTAGAGAATCACTGGAGTTCGGAGCCCGAAGTGAAGGTCATGGAGCTTCAATGATTTTCTTCCATTTTCAAAGTTCAGTCGTTAGTTAAGTAAGTCAGTTTTGAGTCAGTTTTTTTAGTCAATCCCAAGACATTTTCAAGTAATTGTGTTATTTGAGTTGTTAGAATTCAGTCATGCATTTCAGTCTGAGTTTTTGACTGTATTGGCCCACATGGTTAGGCACTTGGTCTATGGTGTTCTTGACTCCTCGAAGGAGCTGCCATCCCCAAATAAGGATGATGTTAGAGTCAGTATTTCCATACTATCGTCAGTGATCAAAACTCCTCTTTTATGTCATATTAGGGTCCCATTCTGAAATTTTTGTCATTCCAGCTAGGTCATGATGCAAAATTTTACTCACTGATGGTAGCCTTAGTCACAAAAAGCCCTACTCTCCCTCAAAAATCAATATTTGCTGGCCCACCTTCTTATGTCTTACTAAGCATACATTTATCATAAAAGCTCATTTCATCATGTTTTGTGTCAGTCAAGTCCACATGGAGTCTGGTCATTCAAGGTCCCATTAGGTCACTAGGTTTCATTCTCCAAGGTCCAATAATACTCCATTTCACTGCATAAAGCCAACAAAAATTATGAGAGTGAGAAAAATAATATCCTTTTTTCATTTAAAGAGGATTGGCAAACATGTAGCTATGCTTGCCCAAGTTCTAATTTTTATTCCAAGTATCAGTTCTATTTCAGATTGTAATTTTATTCCAAAAAATAGAGATGTAATATTTTTTCTAATTTATGTAATTTTATGTTCATTATATGTAATAAGTTACTATTCCTAAGCTGTCAACTAAAAAAAAAATATGTGCCAACTTCATCCAAGAAAATTCAAATGTGAAGAGTGCCAAAACTCCAACATCATCAACCTGCAAAGAAGAAAAGAGTGTAAAGGGAAATTAGCAAGAATTTCAAAAAGGAGAAGTGAAACATTAGAAAGTGGGTTAAAAAGCTAAAGATCAAATTCACTCAAGTATAAAGTCCTTCCTAGCATCTAACTCAACTCCATTTTCCTCCTATCATTTCTTGAGCAAACCCCAAGAGAGAATTCGTCATGATTTTGAGCAAATTTAAAAAAACAGAGGCAGGTACTATGCATACACCAAAGGCGCTGCGCATAGAGTAGTCAGGCACTGCACACACACCAAAGGCGCTGCACATAGACCATACAAGTGTTGCGCACGCACCAAAGGCACTAAGCACCTGTCAAACTTCCTCTATAAGCTCTCAAACTTCAAGAAAGTGTTGCAAACCTTAAGCACATGGTTTCTAAACCTCTTAGCAAGTAAGTAAAGACCTGTCCATCCCTCCTTACATATCACAAGTCATCAATTCATGCTATGAAGTTTATAGTTTGAAATTTGGAATTATTAAGACTTACAAACCCTAGTTTCATTCCTACACCCCCAAATTGTTCCTAAGACCCTACTATCCTTCCCACATCACAGTAAAACCTATTCCTACCCCTGTATTGCTAAATCCCTATCTGAAGTGTATTCTCCCTTAAACCCTAAGTCCTAGGCAGCAAATTCCTAGGTAGCCATACTGCACACCTATAAAAAAATATCAATTCCTAAATCCCATACATATTTCACTTCCCATCACTTCCCTAAGTTCCCTAATCCTGTAGGTTATAACCCCGTACGTAAATTACCTGCATACGAATTCTAAAACACAGAAAATAAACAATGTGAGAGAATAACACATAAAACACATATACACAGAGATTTTCCCCTGGATCCCAAACCCCGGACTACCAGCTTGTTTTTTCATTATCTTTTTTTCAATGTTACAATACATATTTATACATGCCGAAGCATCCAATACCATGGACCGAAAACCATTGCGTCCAAAACCATGTGTGAAAAACATGCACAAAACCATAGGTAGGTTCGCCCAACCTAATATACAGTCCAAAACCAAAATTTTCTAGGGCGTTGCCCTAGACCCCATAAAGTGGGGTTACCTGCACCCCTCAAACCCCCTATGACTCCTCCCGCTACACAATCAATGCAGTGAAGGGAGGGCTCCGCCCCCCTTCTAACCCCCCAGTTAACTACCTGGGCTAGTCGTGGAAAGAATATAACACAACCCAAAAAATCCATTCCTCGACTCCTTAAAATTTTCCTACCCCTTTCCCACTTGTATTTCCTAATCCATACGGTTTCAAGAAAAAAGAACAAAAACAGACCATGGAGAAAGAAAACAGAGACTTTTTAGAAGAGGAGGACATAGAAGAAAGAAGACCATAGAAAGGAGGAAGAATATTTAGGTTTGAACCTACCAACACTAGAGAACTAATTGCCTCGCCTATGACAGTCACTTGTTTAAAGCATATGGGATGTTTTGATTTTTATGTAGTGGTACAAAGAGTTCAAAGCCATCCTGTTTTGACTAGAGTTTTCATTTCAAATCTTAAGGACAATCAAGTGACCCTTACAAGTGTAACCTTCACCATATCCTCAGCCATTATTATTGCTGCTACTGGAATACCTAATGTGGGTGAAAGGTGGTTTAAAGCTCAAAACCTAGATCATCAGTATTATGAGCCATATTTGAAGCCCCGGTATAGAAATGAGAGAAAGCGATTCTTCCCTTTCAGCCACCTTCTTGATACATATGCTCCCATGATGAAAATCATCATGAAGTATTTCACTTCTGAAGGCAGATTTTCTAGAATCTACACATACCATATGATATTTCTCATGCACTTCACAAGAGTCACAATGCTCAATATTCCTTATTATTTGTTTAGGAGCATTGAGAAAATGGCATACACAGTTTAGGGAAAAAAGTATGAGCAACAAATGAATAGTCCCTTTCATCACTCTCTGATCAAGATTATTGTGCTTCATCACCTTAATTAGCTGACCATATCATGGGACACTTTCATTGCTAATAATATTTTCACTGCTCCACAAGCTCCACATGCTAATGACATACCCCTTCCATCTTAGCCCACTACATCTATCCCTCCATCATCTCAGCCTCTTTCACCATCATCATCACCATTGTATGATCATACAGGGTCATCAAGCAGAGCTGAGGTCATCAAACTTAAGAGGATAGATTTTGGCACATTGTCATGTACTTATCAGAGAGGTCATAGGCAGGTGTTTGCCCCATAGATTGTGGGAGGCACCATGCCTTCTTCATCAACAAAGCAGGTACAAAATGGCAAGAAAAATATTACACAGACAATTTTTCATGAGGAAATCAGGCCAGAGGATGAGGACTTACATGAGATACAAACATAATTTGACCTTGTTGACTTTGATCAACATGATGATCATAAAAACACAAGCTTGATAATCAAAGGAAAAGAGGCCCAAATCAAACAATTATAAACTCAATTGGATAGAGCTAAATATGTCATTTCATTTCTTGAGTAGGAAAACCAACAATTGAAGACAAAACAACTAATCATGGAGGTGGACCTTCTCAAATCCAAAAGAGAAGAGACCAAGGCTAAGGCCTTACTTGATGAAGCATATGGAAAATATGGTGATCCTGATGAGCTGGAAGAACAAGTGTTAAGAAAAGGGCCAAGAACCAAAGGCCTAAAGAGAGCATTGGAACTAGAGAAATAGAAAGAAGCTGAACTAGCCAATGAGCTTAACATTAAATGAGCAATTTGTCATAATGATCAATGAAAACATGGAGCATTTGCTTGAGAGGGTTAACAAACATCTTGAAAAGCTCCTAGAAAAGGCTAAAAGAGATAATGACATACACAATAGGATGCAAAATTGTTATTGCCGAAGAAGCCAAATAGCAAAGTCAAAACTCAAGGAATTGAAGTCAAAGCCTGAAACACTAAAAATGCAAGAGGAGAAAGGAAAAATGGATATCCTTGCTGACACCTCTTTCCATGCTTAAAATACTTCATTAGTATCTCATACACCAATTTTGACAATATTCGTGGCATTTTTTGGATTTTCTGGGTTTTTTGTGCAACTTGGACAGTTTTTGGCACAGTCGGATTGTCCTATGTGCAGCGCCCTAGGCACTGCACATCTTCTAGAGGCCTCCAAATGAAAAACAAAGACCAGAATTAGATTCATAAGGAAATGAACATACAATTTTTACTACTGTCACACCAAAAGTGGACAATTTTACAGGGATAAATTGCCAAAAACACCTCAAAAATCACCTTTCTTCCCTCTTTTTCAGCTAGGCGATGCGCACAGAAGTAGTCTTGGTAAATTGACTTTTTGGAGTGTCAAATTTTATCCTTTTTTAGACAAAAGTGCATTTATGGAAAGTAGATAAGATAATGTTTCCAATGAGCTATCTTGAGCTCAATTTGGACATCACAAACCCCTTCAAAACTTAGCTGGAAGATGGTGCTGCACATAGACCACTTGCATTGTGCATAGGACAAATTGGCTGATTTTTTGACTGTTTTTCTCCAGTTTTGATTTTCATCCTTGGGAATCAACTTTTACTGATGTAATTGATATTGTAAATGTAATTATGGTCTTTTACTATTACCTAGGTGTAAATATATTAGGTTAATAGTCTTCATAAAGTCAGATGAATCAGTTTCAATGTAATTAGGGATGAGTCACTTTAAACACCCTACACTCTAGCTATCAGTTCAGATTTTGGTGGAAATGCTACTCCTCTCATGGATTCTACCCTTGAGGTTGGGAGGAGTTTGTTTTTAGGTCTATATCTTCCCTTTATTCACTCTTTTCAAAGGTTTGAATTAGTTGGATGTTGTACTAGTGATCAGAGACACTATTGAATCAGATTTTGGCCATTATTAATAGATGAGTTGCAACTATTTATTTACGATACCTGTGGTAAGGATTTTTAGAATTTCTTCTTCTTTGTTATCATTTGTATGAATGTTTTGTAAGTTCATAAACCATTTCATGTCTGTTATATGGTAGTTTTCAAGTTGATAGGTAGAATACATGTTTGCTCATGATATGTTTTGGGAAATTTATCATACTTTGTCCATTTTTCTTCAGTTTAGGAAGAATACATCTCCTATGCTCTTCCTAACTCCTCATCAATCTTAAACCATGTCACCAAATCTGATTTTAAGTGCTAAGCCCTCTTCCTACCTCGCCCCTTTGAATATCTGTAATCATATCTCATTTACCTTGACCTAGCCTCTTTGACCTAATACCCTCATCCAACAATAACCCCACCAAATAAAATAACAACCTTTGAACTTTATACCTAGCCTAAAATCCAAATCCATCTAGCCCTCTTAGTTGTGATTCTTTGGAGAGAGCCCTCTCCGGCCTGGTAGGGCTAGGAACCAAGTCAAAATATTGGTCTGTGGTTACCTTAGGTGGACTCTTCCTCAGCCTTGGACATCTGGAGGAGTGATAACACCACCATCGTGATCCCCCCCGCTGATGTCGATATGACGAACACCACAGGCCATATCCTTTACCTGTCATCATCCTTGAGTTCCTTGTAGACAAACCTTTATGAGGTTTCTGCGCGTGCTTCTGTTGAACCTATTTCGACAGAATCACAGGTCTCTACATTTGTAGATCCTCCATCTACTAGTTTGGCGTCTACCATTCCAGATGATGCATATGTGAACCTTATTTCTCGGGTTGATGCACCAAGTACTGCCGCCACATCATGTAGTCAGTCTTCCTCCCATCCGCCTATCTTCCATTTTAATGAGGACATCAGGGAAGCTATGTCTACCCCTGATTACCCTTGCACTTATGCAAGGGGCATATTTTTTGGAGGATCCTGAAGGCCACCTCCTTCCTAATTCTCCCAATGCACTCTACCTCAACAAATTCTGGTCATAGCATATCCATTTGATTTGCATGTCTTTATTTTTTCCATGAATTTAGGTATGTGGCATCATCTCATCCGTTGTATTTTGCACTGTTTAGATGGATCCATCATCCACACCGTATATCGGTCATGGCGATGGTGCGAGTCATTTCTCCAGAAATCTAGCCTCAGCAGCCTAGGCCATTTTTACCCCCTTACATACATTAGTCCTTTCGAATGGCGTGTGCATTGGATTTTCCACCAATAGCCAGGTTGAATATGATGCAGTGATAGGTTTTTTACTTGATTCCCTCACTCATCGCATCTTTCATCTTAATGTTTGTTTAGATTCCCTGCAACTTGTCTTGCAATTGAATGGTGGGTATCATGTGCATAACCAAGTCCTATTTAGAAAATATCTACGAGTTAAGTTGTTGGTACGTGAATTTGAAACCATTACTTTCATTCATGTTCCTAGAGCCCAAAATAACTATGTAGATACCATTGCAAATAACATTCAACATTTGTATTTATCACATGTATACCACATAAAACAACCATAAACAAAACACATGGTGAACCATCATCGTCATCTAAAATTCCATAGTCATATTATGTATCATATAAGTGTTTGGAGCCTATAGCTCTAAATACATCAGACATTCACATAGCATGTTCCAAAAATCAAAATCAAAGGGACCCACATGTCCTTATATCTAGTCACTGTCCAACGGATCCATGCCAAAGGCTCTTCTCCACCTACACATAGATCATGTACTACCTGACTAGCCATTGCCATGCACCGCATGATACCTCGCCACTTTGAGGTAAAGCTGATACACTCATCTATGTATCGATCGTCTAAATGATGCCATCCGTGCTCTAAAATTTCGTTAAGAGTATCTCACATCTACAATGTAGATCAACGAGTAGCACACTCTCCTCTCGATACTGACGTGGCGACGATGTTCCTCGATTTGTAACCCCAAGCACTGCAGCTCGTCCTGCATATCGTACTATTTTGACCAGTGCTATGTCTACATACCACATATTTTACACTCAGTACCATATACATGTGATAAAAATATGGAGTGCACCATAAAAATAGCAACTTAACACTTATCGTTCGGTCCCCACATGCTCAGGCGGAAGTGGCAAGTTAGTATCTCCCTAATAGTTCATCTTGGTATAAGGGTAATCATCAATGTAGAGGGGCATCTGATCCAAATTTGTGAAAAACGTGGGTCAGAACACCCCGTGTGACTCCCCCTCATCCTCCTACCCACAGTAGTTGCCCCTAGTGGTGCATCCCAGGTTCCTGTTGACCCCCATCTCAGATTTCTACATGAGGACGGATGGTGGGTATCTTCTCAAAGAAGAATACACACAATACTTTACCAAAATCATAGTCACGGTTCACCTGCCTCCTACATATACCTAATTGTCTTTTTATCAACAATAACATCATCTAGGCCCACCCATAGTAGGTCCCAACCAAAACAATCTCAACCAGCATCATCTGCCCATTAATGATGTGGTGGAATGCCTAGCTGCCCAAGACCCGTAGCCCATCTGCGGCAACAACTCGTGTCTCTAGCTGGTCTAGATCACCAATTAGGATCGTTGTATCCTTCACATGAACATCCCATAGACAATGGCACTCCACAAACTCAGTAATGTTCCTCCCATGACACAACACTCGTTGGATGTCCCCCACCACTCCGAGGGGAGGTAGTCCGATAAAGAAATAAATATCGTATAATGTGAGGTCGATCTTGTGCCCCTGCATGACAAAGACCTCCTAGTCTAGATCCCAATAGCTCACAATTCCTAATAGCAAGGACTCAGATTCCCTCATCCATGGGTTCTCTTCCACCTTGAGAACCACATAGTGACCCAATGCCCCTCAAACCCCCTGATCCATCTGAATCTCAGAACGAAGGGTATCCAAGTCTCGCTCATGCCAATTGATTTTCAACTCTTCCATGCCTACAAAACACCACATGTCTTGTCAGTTCAGAGAAGAAAACACTGGTCTACACTGATCAACCTATGACCCCCACCAGGCTAGCAAACCACCCCTCTTTTCAACCCCAAATGGAAGTTTTTTTCCCAGAAAGTGTGTTCTCATAGGTTTTCACCTATTTCCTATGAGCCAGATTGAACTTCTAGGCCCAAAAAGTGTGATGTAACCATGAAGAGGATCAGCGGTCTCCCAAGGAGTTGTTGGGTGCCAAAACGCAAGAAATAAACCACTAAAATTCAAGAGATGAGTAAGGCCACCTACCTGAAAGTGGTAGATCTTGATTCCAATGGTTAGTTTGTCCACTACAATCTCCACAATATTTAGGGCGTCTTCCTCCTCTCCAAATTCACCATAGCTCACTCAGCAAATAAATTCAAATTGGAGGGAAAATGTCCTTTCATAGAAAGATCCACAATTTTTATGTTGCCCATTGCAACCAAACTGTAGCTTAGTTTGATGAATCATAAGAATTGATGGAAATATCTCATCGAGTATTATAATGGGTCTTCCTCAAATTTTGATGATTTGACACTTCACGAGGAAGTCATTTTTCCAAGAAGGGTCACTTCGTCGCCTCTCAAAATCAAATTTCTTCATAGGAAACGCTTGTACTTTTGGGACCACCTTGCCATGGCACTTGTCATCTCACATGTCAATTTTTCTCATGAGTAAACATTATTTACTCATGCTTTCATGCTCCCCATTGGGCTTATTATGTGTGGCAGCGTCATCAAGTCACCCTTGTTCAGAGCATCCATGATGATTCATGTTTGCATCCATGAAATATTTTTCACATCCAATTGTATCATGTCATAGTATTCCATCCATATTTGCATATCATTCATCTTGTGTTGCCCATTTTTGCCTCCAGTCATACTGTCCCCATCCCCTCAAGAGTTGAGTCAGTCACTGTCAGGTCAACCATGCCTTAGTTGAGGATCCTCATCGCCTCACCTATCGCGGGCCCTATTCTGTTGACATCAACTCATTTATTCCAGAAGAACGGCTTAGAGGGTAGTGTATCTTGGTTCCAGCTTCCATTCTTGTTCGGTGTATCAGATCGAGCAGAGGGACTCATTATTTCCCTTTGACTTGGTTGTTTCATGTTCGTGATTCATACACTTGATGGTCCAATGATGCAGTAGATTGTGCCAGTGATTCCCGGGTGTGCGTGAGATGTTTCAGAACTCATGAGGGGGTGACCCTTTAGGTACCCCCCCCCCCCGCATGCCTAGATGCATTCCTATTATACTACAGCCTCAGACGCAGTTCTGCAGATTTGATGGGTTTGGTTCCTACCGATCGCAATGTTCATAGCATGCACGTCTCCTTCAAATGATCCATTCAATTTTGTAGAGCCCTTCCGTGTTTAGCAGGGCTTCTCTAGTTGTTCTATCCTCCCTCCCACCCATTTTTTGAGGGAAGGGCCATTATATCTCATGTACTAAGATATTATTGTATTCAATCCTGGCTCATATTTTTCCAGGTGCATTATGTATATGGGATACAATTTATTATTTTCTGGCTTTGTTACGCTAGCATGTCATGTACCATACAACATGTACTTCATTGCTTAGTTTTACGTTTCTAGGCGCACCATTATTTTTGTACTAAGTTATCTCGACGGGTATGGATATGCCTCCCCTGCCTCATCAAGGTCCGATACAACAATGTAAAAGGAGACTTGCATTGGTCTCAGCCCCTCTATCCCTACCCTCTTTCGCTTTAGCTTTAATGGTCTCTCTCTCTCTCTCTCTCTCTCTCTCTCTCTGACTCCACTGTGTTGTCAAGTGATTGTGTCTTTACAACGTACTTCTAACACTTGTACATTGGGGGGCAATCTATTATCACCAAAAAATTGATCATCTAGCCTAATTTACTGGATGGATCGAAGTACACCACGTAAAGCCAATTTTACCATAGTCAAATTGCTTTCACTGTGACAAATTACTTAATAAACCACCTTCGTTAAGTAATTTATAGTTAAACCCATGAAGAATAATTAAATAAATCACTATTTATTTGGTTTTCTTCTAGGAATAATTAATTAAACCATTGTTCAATTATTGTTCCTTGTCATAATTGACTCAATTATGAAAAATCAATAGATAAATTATTAATTATATTATTTTTCTCTAGGAATAATTAATTGATCACTAATTAATTGTTATTCCTTGTCAAATTTGGCTAAATTCCTTAGGAATAATTAAATAAATCATTATTTGTTTATTATTCCTTAACCAATTTCTTGAGATGATAAATAAATCATTTATTTATTTATTATTTTTAAATAAAAGTTTAAATACTTTTTCCCTCCTGACCAAATATAATAAAATATTCCAAGTGGTTATTCCAATAATGGGGTTAATTATATTTTATTATTGCTCATTATTCGAGGATAACTCAATATTTTGTTATAAATAGAAGGGTTTTTCATTCATTATTCTCTCTTGATTATTTTCATTGTTGCACTCACTGTTGTAACTTTGATTATTTTCATTGTCGCACACCATTTTTTGTTGGGTTTACACATTACAGAGGAGAGAGACTCTGCACAAGGTGAATATGTTTAAGGATAGCCAAGAACCCATCCCATAGAGGGGGACTGGCAACATTTATTTGTTTTCTTCACAAGCGTTATAATAAAATCTATTCTTTGTATATCTGGTTTCCATTGGATGATTGGAATTATTACTGTTTCTTTTTGCTGTGTAACTATGATTGTGGCATATATTAGGACTTTGGCAGGTTTTGGTTCTATCAGTTGTTGCAGATCTACAATGTTTAGTAACCATTTATATTGTTGAGATTGTTTGTCATCCATAATCTTAAGTGGGTTCATTTCGTACATGCTTGAGAAAAAAACACTACAACAATAGTATTTTTCTTTCTTTAACAATTGTGTTTTTATTTGAGTGAAAGACCATAAACTGCCATTTTTCATGGAGGGCGGTAGGAGAAACTCTTACTATATTAATTGGGAATAAGGCACTGGTATGATTTTTCTTCTATTTTATTAATTATTTATTGCATCTAACTTCTCCTCCTTCCTTTTTTTTGTAGGTACTCTCATTCACATATCTGGATTTGAAATATTAAATACGATTGGATTCGTATATTCGAACAAAACTCAACGAAGTACTGATCAAATTTAGCCCACCAAGAGCTTGTCTACTTGGTGCGTGATTTAGTTTTGCGTTGTATTTGGTTTTAAACAATTTTTTTATTTCTACATTGCAAATCTTGCAAGACCATAGATGTTGAGAAAAACTAGGGCAAACAGAATTAAGGTTTATTTTATAATTTTTTGTCTTGTTATATTGGCAATTCTTGTGATATAATGTTAGTTCATCATCATCATTATTATTTTGTGTTGATCATCAAGAAAATGCCAATAAAGAATACCAGAATGCAAATAAGAACACCAAAAATAGGCTTCAGCACTTAGAGGTATCTAGACTAAAATGGGTGTAATCGTTTTATTCACCTAGGTCCAAATGTAATATATGATTAAAAATGTACCTCGTATCTAGTAATCCTGAAGAACATGAAGAATTATTTTTAAAATCTGAACAAATGTGGGTTGAAGAAAAAGGGGGAAATAATCATAATCGGGAAGGTATTCATGTGAATCATTCCTTAAGAGATCCAAATCTAGATATAACATAAAAGCTAGGACAATACAATATATCTAATATGTGGACATATTCGATATTTACATTATGTGTAACATGCCTTTATTCATGATTTAAATGATTTTTTCATGAAACCCCATAGAGAAATGATATTATTATTAAATAGTGTATTCACTTTATTCATTAAATAGTGCCATAAAATGTCTCCAAGGTATTTGGTATCTTGATATTAGTTATGACGAGTTCCTATAAATGCGTTCGGATCCACATGGTAGCCCTTTGGCCCTGTGTTAGCACCATAAAATTCCACGTTAGTTGACATGTGGAAACTTCCTTGCCTACATGCCACCTCCTCATAAGGTCACATATTCAGTTAGAAATTTAATCCTATTTTATCTCTTGATATCACATAATTTCTATAAAATCCTTTTATAAAATTTATAAATATTCGATCTTCCAAATTTCCACTTTTTTAGATCTAATATTTCCAAAACTTTTGAATCCTTCTAGATGCATGATTTTTTTATTCCAACTCACTCGTCTCATCTCTTCTAGGTTTTACTGCAATCAATGAGTCAAATCTATGAAAATTTGAATTCCCTATTAGCATGCCACATCAACACACCATGACAGCATGTCATGACACCAAATCCTATGCAAAATGCCACATCACTAGTGACATGTCGATAGCCATTTATGTTTCCATGTCACACTCTAGTTGGGTTCATCTTACGTGGAATTTCCACATGATTAGTGACACACGAATAGCCACATCCATTGACATGTCACTTAGCACATCACACTTTGGGTGTGATAATCCTAGGTGGCTGCATGTCACCACCATGTGTTCTTCACTACTAGCATATTAATGTGAGTTTTTTCAAAACATATTCTATGAAGCATCCCACAACTTAAAACTCCATTACAAAATAATGTAAATACCAAGGGCGTGGGTCTCACTTGAACCTAGTTGTAATACTTACAAACAAAACTTGAGTCATGTGCCAATTCATTTTCCACTCAGCTACATGCCCCACTAAACAACACCACTCAGTAGCATATACGTACTAAAACCACACATGTTTTAAACTTGCTAATGGTCCCCTTCTCCAACCAATATGAAACTCAGGTTGAAGAATGACCTTAATTACATGCCCAAAAACTCCAAAATTATCCCCATGAAAAAGTTTGATTTGTTACAAGACAATCCGCATCCTTCTTCACCATGAACCAATCGTGCAATTTGATGTAATGCACCAATTCGTATGCCTTCTCCTATCCACAAGCTTGGATATATATATGGGCTGTATGAAGAGAAAAAGGTCATGTCCCTTCAAGTCTTATGGGGTGGACACACGACACCCATGCAAGTTGAATCACCAAAATTATTTGGCCAACACACATCTCCTTCATGCAATATACATAACCATTCACTCTAGTGTTGGTTGGGGTGTGCCTTTAACTAACCTCATGCACTTGTCACACATGCTAAGTCATGCTATGGGGTTCTTACCCAAACTCATTTGTAATGCCCCACTTAATTTTATCATGTAAATTTTATCAGTGTTTAAATTACCTGAAAATATTGACTCATAACTATCAAGAAATATTGGTAAATACCTTCATTTGGAACACTGTAATTTTTATTTACTGATATAAAATTTATTATGGTTATTATTCAATTCCCAACTTGTATTCTCAAATTTAATCTTGGATAGGATATGGCCTCCTTCCATTATTCCAAATTAAATATCCATATATTATCCCCAAAATGTACCCTCAAAATATCCTTGGGAGAAGATATGGTCGTCTCCAATTAATTACCAAATTAAATATCCATATCTTAACCCCAAAATGTCCTCTCAAATTTACTTGGGAGAAGATATGGTCCTCCCCAATTAATTACCAAATTAAATATCCATATCTTATCCCCAAAATGTCCTCTCAAACTTACTTGGGAGAAGATATGGTCCTCCCTAATTAAGTACCAAATTAAATATCCATATCTTATCCCCAAAATGTCCTCTCAAATTTTGATGTAGGAGCATCCAACTCAAAAGGCAATAGCTGGAAATGATTTCTATTTTCCACTAGAAAGGAGGAAAAACATTAAGAATTTTGTTTTATTTTTGTTTTACTTAAGTTAAGGCTGATACATCAATTGTCTTTTAAAAATTAAGAAAGCAAGTAAAATAGGATTAGTTAAGAATATGTCTAAAGAAACTGTAAGATAACTATAAGGTAACTGAAGGATAGTTCCTCAACTATAAGACACTGCTAGTTAGGCATTAAAAGCAAAAACCAAATCCTCCCTATGGGGGAGGGTTTCCATCGAGAGAGAAGAAAGGACACAGAAATTGAAACTACAATTTTCTTTAGTATATATGAAAGCAAATGAATCTAAAATCTCTATCATTAAGAATGAAAGACAATTTCTTCTTTTCCTGTGCATTAATGTTTCAGATATTGTTTTAAAGCAAAATAGTGAAGTATTTCATTTTCCGAATGACATCGAAAGAATTCTCATGACTGAAGGCATCTCAAACTAGGGACCAGACAAAGGCAAAGCCAGCAAAGATATCACATTCTTTCTCAACAAAAAAACCAGGTACATTTACATTCAGTATTCAAGCACACCTGTGCATTTGTTACATTTCCAAATTTAACAGTTCAATATACATTTATGAAACCAAAATAGTAGAGGGTTTCGAAACCCATGAACACCAAAAACAACGCTTTGCAGGCCAAGACTAGTCCAACAGCAAGGGTGTGAAACCCACGAAACCATACAAAACATACTGAGAAAACGAAACCCCAAGGGTTATGCTTAACTAAGGATAGTACAAGCAAAAACCACAAGACAATCACGGAGGGATCCTACCCTGTTTTTTTTCCAAGCCACAAAGACTCCCAAGGATGAGACCATGGAGTAGCATTCTCTAGGCACAACCTGCACATCACCACAAAAACAAGACAGGTAGTCAAGAAACTGGAAAGGCAGACAAAACAAAGTGACAAAGAATAGATAAAAGAAGGGAGGAGTATGGGTTTACCTAGAAAGGCCCTGTCTCCGAGCCAGAGGATGAGAACCAAGTCTCTTGCTAGAGTGTTTCTCTCAGGAAGAACACCATTGGTAAGTTTACCTACTCACCAAGGTGCCCGAGGGTCAGAATCACAAAAACAAGATGAGGGAATGAAACCAGAACAAAAAAATTACCTGAAGTAGTGTTTGCTGAGCCACCCATAGAGGTAGCAAGGGAAGAACCTGTGGTTACACAGAGCTAGATCAACACTAGAACCAACATCGAAAATCATCATGAGCAGAGTAGAAACAAAGCATAAGACGAGTAACAAAGAATAAATGAAACAACTTGCATATTGAAAGTTGACCTGAAGCCTCCGAGAACCAGCAAACAAACCACCAAAAGAAACAAGCGAAGGCATAGCACACACATAGAGCCGAACCAGACCAACCGCAGATGTAAGAATGGAGACCAACTCCTATTTTCCTTCGACAGGTGTGAAATGACTACATTTGCGAAACCAAGGCCAATACAAAGGGCAGGCTGAAACAATTAAAGTGCATTAAAACCTCACACCTAAAACCATGTTTCATTTATTCGGAAAATCTACGAAGTAAAATGGTCATTGATACGTGTTCTTCCTTGAGATTTCCACTAATTTTTGGTATCAGAGCAGGTTGTTCCTTTTTCTTAGTAAAGATGGAGGTAGGAAGAAGAGGTCGAGGTAGATCCATCAGAAGAGTAGCAGATGAAGGGCTACGAGAATAGCTTAGGACCTTAACTGCACGTTTGGCAGCAGTGGAAGCAGGAAGGCATAAAGATACGGAAGGTGGGGATGATAGTGAGGAAGAAAATGTAGCCACAATGGATGGGTTAGATGAAGATGGACCAAAAATTAAACTATTGAGATTGGTTTTGCTGGCAAGTAGCAAGCCAAGACCAGAGCTTTCTAATTATGATGGTTGTTTGTCCACAATGGCATTGTTGGATTGGATAAGTGAGCTAGATAAATACTTTGAATATGAAGAAGTCGACGAAGACAAGAAGATCAGGTTTTTTGTCACCAAGTTGAAAGGACATGTAGCACCATGGTGGGACAATGTGTAGGTAGAAAGAACAAGATTGAACAAACCATTGATTAAAAAATGGGTCAGGATGATTGCTAGGATGAAGAGAAAATTTTTGCCTAAAGATTACCAAATTTCCTTTTATAGACAAGTACAAAACCCGAGGTAAATAACGATAACCATAAAGGAATATACTAAAGAATTTTATAAAGTAAACTTGAGAGCTGGCTATGTTGAAGATAGCCCTGAGAAAACAACGAGGTTTGTATATGGTCTACGGATGGAGATCCTAGACAAATTAGTATTCTTTCCCCTAAGACCATAGAGGAAGCCTATCAGAGTGCTTTGAAGGTGGAGCAAAATATTTCCAGGAAACAAAATGCCAGAAGAGGATGTGGTTCTGGCAGAGGTAGGGGACAATCCTTTGGTAGAGGTAGAACTACCAACAACAATGAAGAGGGCGACATTTTGGAAACTTCGGGGCAGACAGAAAGAGAAGATAACGCTATAGGAGGAAGGTCATACTAGCAAGGAAGAGGTAATGGCAGAGGCAAAGGAAATTCCTATCAATGTTACAAGTGTCATAAGCGGGGACACAGGTCCTTTGAATGTCCTGAAAATGAACAAACTGGACAAAGGGGAGCATATGTTGCTCAGCCTAATGAAGCAGAGGCACCGCCACAGGAGGTGGAAAATATGCCTAAAACCAGGGAAGCCTTGGTGCTGAACAAGGTATTATTTAAACAAGCTAAGGAAGTAGTTGATCAGACACAGAGGAAAGCATTGTTCCAGACTATGTTCAAGTCGCATGGAAAATGCTGCAAATTAATCATAGATAGTGGAAGTACTGATAATCTGGTAGCTACAGAAATGGTGGGGAAATTGGGTTTGAAGAAGTTGAAGCACCCAACTCCATATAGGGTGTCTTGGTTGTATAAAGGACACCAACTGCTGGTTGATGAGAAGTGCGAAGTAGAGTTTCATATTGGCAAGTACAAGGAAAAGGTGACTTGCGATATCATGCCGATGGACATGTTCCATATTCTGCTGGGCAGATCATGGAAGTAGGATAGGAAGGTCATCCATGATGGGGGAACATTCCCATGAAGGAAGGGGATGCTGTAGATACCAGTGGAACAAAAGCATTACTGTTAGGTGGAAAAGAGTTTCTATGACATATTGAGGATAATAAGGTAAAATATGAAACTGTGCGAAGGCGAAAAACCAGTATTGATCCATACTGAAATCACTGACTTACCTGAAGAGATACAGGACATGCTGCATGAATTTAGTGATATTGTGGTAGATGATGTACTAGAAAAATTACCACCATAGAAGAGCATTAGTCAACATATTGATTTCATTCCAGGAGCCAGTTTGCCAAATAAAGCTACTTACTAGATGAGTCTGAAGGACAATGAGGAAATCAGGAAGAAGGTGTTAGGATATTCCGACACATAGGAAATAGTTAAGTACAACTTGGTCTAGTATAGAGTTAGGTATAGAGTTAGGTAAAGTGCGTTTCTTTACTATGTACATTTTGTAACTTACAATCCAATGGTCATGATATGTAGTGATCCGACAGTTCATTCTCTCCTCAATATTATCGACACTTGATCCGTGGCTTAACACCCGATTGGTCCATGATCTCTATTTAAAGAGCATGGAGGGTCATTTGTAGGGTTATCCATCTATGAGAGAAGCATATGTAAATTTTCATTCTTTTATTAATAAATTTCTTGAAGTGGCTGCATTGGCTCAGGCCGTGGACTGTTTCCCTCTTTGAGGGTTTTACCCATGTCAAAATACTGGTGTATTGATCTGTGATCTGTTTGTGAGCGGTGTCCTTTAGTGTTCTATCTGAGGAACTTACCCTGTAAATTCCTACATGGTATCAGAGCTATTTGAGGCCCGCGTTCGTTGGTGATCCAAATTTGAAGCCGGTAGAACTGCATCCGACAACCGTTTCCTAGATCTACTGTTTCTGACTACTTTCGGGCCGAGAGGACTACTCTGTCGTGTTGGGAGCATCTGTTCCAGTGAGGAAGCCCTTTCGTTTCACACGAAAAGGTTTTCGGTAGCCCTAGCTGCGTCATTTTTAAGATCTGGAGGTATACAGTGTTTATTTGCAGTTTACAGTTATTTTCTCTCTGTTTATTTCGGTTTTCGGTTTATTTAGCCTTTTTTTATTACCGGATCTATACCTTTCATTTCTACGTATGCTTTTTTCCCTGCGACTCTGTGCGATCTGGGCAAATCAGAAATAGAAAGGAAGGATTTTTCTCATGCGTATGCTCTTTTCCACTGCGCCTTAGTGTGATCTCGGAAAATCAGAAACATTGAGGAAAATATTTAGTTTCCAGCTAAAGCTAACTTCGAGCCGCAAGGTTCGTTTTTGAAAATATTTAGTTTCTGGCTAAAGCTAACTTCCAGCCGTAAGGTTCGGTTTTTTTGTATGTCCTTGTTGGGTTTTGTGTTTTCTTGTTTTGTAGGGAAAAAGAACTTTCTCAAAGCAAGCACGCAACCCAAAGCATCAATCCCCCCCCTCTCTTTCTCTCTCTCTCTCTCAAAATTTTTGTATAGCTCACTTGGTGAAAAGCTAATTTATGAGAGTAGAGGTCTTGGGTTCAAGTCTCCATTTTGTGGGGGCGGAATTTTCATTTCCGCAGATTCCCGCACTTCGTCGGCAACTTCATCAAATTTTCTTCAAAAAAGCCATAACTTCTTCATCTGGAAGCCGTTTTCAGGACCGTTTTTTTTGAAACAGCCTAATTTTTCGAGATCTTTCTATTGCAACACTTAGTTTCAGCATCTATAGCTTCATTTTTTTTTTTTAATGGAAATTCCATGCCAAGTTATTCTTGACAACACCAAGCACGGGTTGATAAATGGGAAAATAGGCAAGACCAAGCACGTGGGTTGATAGGGATGTCTATTTCTCCAGATCTTAGATTCCATATTGCAGAACTTGATGCTCCTGATGAAGCAATGAAATAGATTACTAAATTCTTTGGAATTAAAAACTAACTTAGAGCCCATCAACTTGAAAATGAGTTGCTTACATTGGACCCCAATAATTTTTCTTGCATTGAATATTTTTTGTCCAAGTTCAAGACCCTTAGACTTCTCTTGGAAGGTGTTAAGGTTAAGAAAGAAGATAGTAACCTTATCTATTCCATTCTTACTAAGTTGGGACCAGCCTACTCTGTGTTTGTTTCCACCTTCCATTCTACAAGAGAAGCCTTCATTTCTCAAGGACAAGACTACAAGTCCCCTTCCTTTGATTCTTTTTGTGATTCTTTAATAAGAGAACAAGAAAAACTCTTACACCTTGGTCTTCTTAATCTTGGAAACTCTTCTAAGATAGCGTTAGCCGCCCAACAGCAACCAAATCCAAAGAATCCTAAGAAGTCGTATCCTAAAAGGAATGGTCCTAAACCAAACAAGGGTCCTAAGCAATTTCTGCCTCAAAATGAAAAATCATTTCAACAAAATGATAAGACAAATAAAACAAATGGAAGAAGACTGATAGACATTGCAACTTTTGTAATCGAGATGGCCACTTAGAATCCAAATGCTTTAAGAAGATGGAAGCCTTGGAAGCAGCAATGAAGAAGCATAACATCCATTTGGAGCAATCTTCAACTTCAACTTCATCTTCAGGAATGGCACTTTCTGCATGTGGTTGTTAAGCATCTCGGTCTGGCTATGCACTAAATGTATCTTCTTCTTCTCATTCTCATTAGTGGCTCATTGATTCTGGAGCTTCTTATCACATGGCCAAAAACAAAGCCATGTTTTCTTCTTTAAATGATTGTAACACCAAAAATATATATGTTGGTGATGATATATCTCTTAGTGTTGTAGGGACTGGAACTGTTCATCTAGACAATGGTCAGTTTAATGATGTATTATGTGTTCCAACCTTATCCTGCAACCTTATATCTTTATATCAGATAACCCATTCAGGTGAAGGTAAAATCGTTGAATTTTCACCTCACGATGTTGTAATTAAGGACCTAAGAGATCCTAGACAAATTTTAGCTACTGCCATTACTGATGATTGTACAAGGTTGTATAAGTTTCACAACTTTGGGTCATCAAATCTTCCCTCAGTATTTGTTGCTCATAATGATGAAGTGAGCAAACTTTGGCATGAGCGATTTGGTGACTTAAACTATCGCTCCCTTCAGAATCTATGTAAAGAAAATATGGTGACAGGTCTTCCAATGGTATCTTGTAGAAATGGTGTTTGTTCCGGATGTGTACTCGGAAAACATCATTGGGACAGTTTTAAAAGACGTGCCTCTTGGCACGCCTCAGCCCCTTCACAGCTCGTGCATAGTGATTTATGTGGTCCACTTCCAGTTGCTTCATTCTCTGGCTACAAGTATTTCTTAACTTTCATTGATGATTTCTCTAGGCGCACTTGGGTATATTTCTTAAAACTCAAGAGTGAAGTATTTAACATGTTCTTGGCCTTTAAGGCCTTTGTTGAAAAACAATCTGGACATCAAATTCTTAAGCTAAGATCTGATAATGGCGGAGAATATGTTAAAAACACATTCATCAACTTTTGCACTAAGAATGGAATTCAAATGCAACATACTGTTCCATATACTCCACAACAAAATGGTGTAGCTGAAAGGAAGAATCACACCTTAAAGGAAATGGCTAATTGTATGCTTCAATCTAAAGGACTTAGTCTTAATTATTGGGCAGAAGCAATTAACTGTGCAAATTACTTAATAAATCGCACTCCTACTAAGGTTTTAAAGAATATCACTCCAGAAGAAGCATGGAGCTTAATCAAACCAGATGTAAGTCACTTTCATGTTTTTGGAAGTGAAGCATGGGCCCATATTCCAAATGAGAAACATAAAGCTTTAGAACCTAAGAGTGAAAAATGTATTTTTGTTGGATATTCTGAAGATGTCAAAGGATATAGACTTATTCCACTTAAGTCCAAAAATGTTATCATTAGAAGAGATGTAAAGTTTGCTGAAAATATATCGGCCTGCGAACCTAGTTCGGCGGATGTGCCACCTCCCTATCTCTTCTACTTTTGAAAATATTTCTTCTTCAGATGATGAAAGCGAGGATGAAAATCATCCCCCACCTTCTCAGGATCCTCCTTCAGCTCCTTAGCTTCCAAAATGGTTTTGTGCTACTCGGGATGCAGCAGGTGATCTTGCCGGTGATCCTATAGATCAACGACGTACACATTCTCAGTTCAAGAGAGCCTCTTCTTTACAGGCTCAAGCTTCAGTGAATTATGATCCTGACACCTTTGCAGAAGCTTCAGGCCATCCAGATTGGGAAGCAACTATGAATGAATAATATCAATCATTATTGGCAAATGATACATGGGATCTTGTTCCTCTACCAAAGGGACGAAAACTTGTTACATGCAAATGGGTTTACAGAACCAAGTATGGACCAGATGGGAAAGTTGATAAACATAAAGCTCGCCCTGTTGCTAATGGTTTTTCACAAGTTGAAGGCATTGACTATACTGAAACCTTCTCCCCTGTTGCCAAAATGAACTCTATCCGCCTTGTTATTTCCCTTGCTGCCTCTTTCAAATGGGAAGTCCATCAAATGGATGTCAAATCTGCCTTCTTGCATGGGGACTTGCATGAAAAAATCTATATGGAACAACCTATTGGCTTTATACAAACAGACTCCAGCCTTGTATGTCAGCTTAAGAAATCCCTTTATGGTCTCAAGCAAGCTCCTCGAGC
Source organism: Pinus tabuliformis (assembly GCA_031772625.1). Taxonomy (NCBI): domain Eukaryota; kingdom Viridiplantae; phylum Streptophyta; class Pinopsida; order Pinales; family Pinaceae; genus Pinus; species Pinus tabuliformis. Next base: position 841,923,339 of record CM062805.1, read on the forward strand.
TTGGTATGCCAAAATGGATAACTTTCTTTTAGAAAATGGCTTTTCTAGGTGTCATTCTGACAATATTGTCTACACCAAGAAAGTGGGCAAGTCTCTTATCATTCTTGTTCTTTATGTTGATGATCTTATCCTGACTGGTAGTGATCCCAACCTTATAAACCATGTAAAGTCTAGACTTAAAAGGAAGTTTGAAAGGACAGACTTAGGACACTTACATTATTTTCTCGGTCTTCAAGTCTTGCAATCCAAGGAAGGTATTTCCCTTTCTCAGTCCAAGTATGCCTGTGATATTCTACGCCATTTTCACATGGAAGACTGTAAGCCAGCCCCTTCTCCCTTTCAGTCTGGAGTCAAACTTTCAGTCACTTGTGCTTCTCTTGAAGTTGATGCTACCTTATACTGTCAACTTGTAGGAAAACTTTTGTATCTAACCCATACTCGTCCTGACCTTTCCTTTGTTGTTGGCCTTGTTTCTTGGTTTATGCAAAATCCACGTGAAAGTCATTGGAAAGCAACTAAAACAATACTTCGTTGTGTTCAAGGTACAGTTCAGTTTGGGATTCATTACAGTGCCGAAGCATCTCCTCTATTGGTTGGTTTCATTGATTTCGATTGGGCTGGTGACCCTGATGATCGGAAGTCTAATGCAGGTTATGTGTTTACTCTTGGTTTAGGACCTATTACATGGGCTTGCAAGAAACAAGGTGCCATTTCTCTTTCTTCAACAGAAGCAGAGTATCGTGGTTCCATAGAAGCTAGTAAGGAAGCCTTGTGGCTTCGTCAGATCCTGTCAGAGTTTGGCTTTCAGCAGCAGCATCCGACTACACTTTGGTGTGATAATCAAAGTGCCATTCAACTATGCAAAGATCCAGTCCAACATCAGCGTACCAAACACATTGAACTGCACATGCACTTCATCAGAAAGCTCATTCATGACCATGTTCTTGAAGTGCAATATTGTTCAACAGATGATCAAGTTGCAGACATCTTTACAAAGGCTCTCACAGAGGCAAAGTTCACTAAACTTCGATTTATGGTTGGAGTTCAGGAAGTTGTCACTGAGGGGGGATAGGCTCTAGTGCCTCCTTCCTTCTCCTATTGTGTCATATTTGCAAATCCTTCAATCCTATCCCAAGTTGTTCTTAAGGGGGGATGTTAGGATATTCCGACACATAGGAAATAGTTAAGTACAACTTGGTCTAGTATAGAGTTAGGTATAAAGTAAGGTAAAGTGTGTTTCTTTACTATGTACATTTTGTAACTTACAATCCAATGGTCATGATATGTAGTGATCCGATGGTTAATTCTCTCCTCGGTATTACCAACACTTGATCCGTGGTTTAACACCAGATTGGTCCATGATCTCTATTTAAAGAGCATGGAGGGTCATTTGTAGGGTAATCCGTCTATGAGAGAAGCATATGTAAATTTTCATTCTTTTATTAATAAATTGCCTGAAGTGGCCGCGTTGGCTGAGGCCATGGACTATTTCCCTCTTTGAGGGTTTTAACCACATCAAAATACTGGTGTATTGATCTGTGATCTATTTGTGAGCGGTGTCCTTTAGTGTTCTGTCTGAGGAACTTACCCTGTAAATTCCTACAGAAGGTGTAGGAGTTGTTGGATAAAGGGCTAATTCGGGAAAGTCTAAGCCCCCATGTGGTTCTGATTGTTTTAGCTCCCAAGAAAGTGTTGAAAATAATACTGAGAGGGGGGGTGAATCAGTATTGTCAAGCAATTTAATAAATCTTCCTTATTTGATCTTTGAATTATTTTTGCATGTCAGTACCATAAAATAATGAGCATGAAAAACAGATAATCACACCAAAGAACACAAGATGTAAGGTGGAAACCCAATGTGGGTGAAAACCACCTGCTGTAATATGTCTCTATCTTCTTTCAATTTAGAAACTTCTTTTACAATGATTTTGTACTGGTGCAGTCCTTTACCAGTACGCAGGCTGCAACCTGCAGAGAGCTACAACTCTCTCTCTTTCTCGTTTTCCAGTCTACTCCTGGAAGGGAGCTACAACCCCCTACTTCTTTTCATAAAGCATCAGATGATCAACAAGTACATAACAGATATAGACCACTACAGATATCAGATCAGCAATAACAGAAACAGCCCAGAACACCTTATCAACAGAGAAATTCAGTCAACAGAACATCTTAAAACAAAGACGCAGTTTTTCTTTCTGTGGCCTGCGACCAGACGCCGTTAACTTTCCACTACTCTACGTACACACGCAGATATCCTTCTGCTCCGCTGCGTGCCCACGCACTGTTCCTGTGACTGGTCTACGTTCTGTTGCTTCAGGGACGCACCCAAAGATACTATCGCGCCACGTCTTTCGCTACAGAGACGCACCAGAAAACATTGTCGCGCTGCGTCCTTCGCTACAGAGACGCACCAGAACCTTGATCGCCCTGCGTCCCAACGCAGGTCTCTTTCTACTGTACTGCGTCTCGGCGCACTTACCCTTTACAGTATCAGCGTCCCGGCGCACTTGCCCTTTACAGTATCGGCGTCCCGGCGCACTTTCCCTTCGCTGAACCTGCGACCCTTCAGATGTAAATGATATGAAGACTTCAGAACAGACCCAAACAGTCAGATCTACAGATCTGATCATGCGCCATAGAGATCACAGTCCATTAGAAGATTCGCCCTCTTAGATCTGGACTAGATCTCACCAAATAAGATATTCAACCCAAGACACTTGCTCAATCCAAATGAACTCCTTTGCTTTATATAGGCAAGCTCCTCCCCAAAACATGGAACAATACCACGAGCCGACACCATAGAAACACAAAACCGTCGGCTAGATACCACACAAGAAACCCCCACGTGCTTTTCTCTGCCTTGAAATGTGTGCACTGGGTAGACGCACCCCCATAATGGCTGGCCGGCGTCCCTGGACGCGGGTTCTGCATGGTATACCTGCGGGGACGCACTTTCTGAACCGATTTCCTGCGTCCTTCTTAATTTCCAACAAACTGAGAGCCTTACCACTGGAGTTGCCATCAAGTACAACATCTGTAACATACAGTCATAACAGAAAAAATAATGCCAACAATCTCCCCCTTTGGACTTGATGGCAACCTTACAAACTTCAGCTTCATTCTCCCCCTTTGACATCAAGGGCAAAGGGTATGCTCCCCCTAAGCTCATGCTCCCCCTGAATATGAACCAGATCTGCAGCAACGCACCACCATGAAAGAGATAGAGACATATTGCAGCTATTTCCAAGATCTCCTTCTCCATAATGCCAACAATGCATTATGTGCTCCCCTGAGCCTGTACCACCAATAAGAAGAAGTTCAACAAGATGATGCATCAACAACCCCCAGCTTTTGCCTGAGGTATTCAAACGTGTCCCTGGGCAATGGTTTGGTAAGAATATCAGCAACTTGTTCCTTGGAAGGAACATACTCCAACTTGACTTTCTGTTCAAGCACTTGTTCCGGGAGAAAATGGTACTTGATTGGTATGTGCTTGGTTTTTGAATGCATAACCGGATTCTTTGAGATGCTGATTGCACTTGTGTTATCACATAAGATGGGGATAGGTGGTGTACAAGTGATTTGAAAATCCTGCAAAGTCTGCATCATCCAAAGGAGTTGAGTGCAACAAGATGCAGCAGCAACATATTCTTCTTCAGCTGTAGACAAGGCAATCGAACTCTGTTTCTTGCTGAACCAAGATACCAGTCTGGAACCCATAAAGAACGCACCACCACTTGTGCTTTTCCTGTCATCCACGCTTCCGGCCCAATCTGCATCTGTATAAGCATGAAGAGTAAGATCTGTATCTCTAGGATACCATAAGCCATAATTTTGAGTCCCTTGAAGATATTTGAAAATTCTCTTTACTGCCTGAAGATGAGTCTCCTTCGGATTTGCCTGAAATCTTCCAACTATTCCAACTGCATGCATGATGTCCGGTCGGGTACCTGTCAAATATAGTAAACTTCCAATCATAGATCTGTAGGTTGGTTGATGTACTGCTGCAGATTCATCATTTGCACTGAGACTACATCCTGTGACCATGGGTGTACATACTGGTTTTGCATCTTCCATGCCATATTTCTTCAAAATCTGCTTGAGATACTTGGTTTGAGATAAAAAGATTCCTCCTTCCTTTTGTTGGATTTGCAAACCAAGGAAATATGTCAGTTCTCCTAGCAAGGACATTTCAAATTCTTTCTGCATGACCGAGGCAAAGCTTTGACTCATAGCTTCTTCATTGCTGCCAAAAATAATGTCATCTACATACACAACAAGTATTAGTAATTTGTCATTTTCAATTTTTATATACAGATTGCTATCTGCTGAACCTTTTGAGAACCTTGTTGATGAAGATATTTGTCCAACCGGTAGTACCAAGCCCTTGGAGCTTGTTTGAGACCATAGAGAGCCTTTTTCAATCGGCATACAAGATTTGGATCATTTCCAAGAATGAACCCATCTGGCTGTTCAATGTACACTTCTTCTTCCAAGTCTCCATTCAGAAAGGCTGATTTCACGTCCATTTGAAATACTTTGAAGTTTTGAAAACTTGAGAGAGCAAGGAACATTCGGATGGCCTCAAGTCTTGCAACAGGAGCAAAAGTTTCTTCAAAGTCTATTCCTTCTTGCTGCGCATACCCTTTACAAACAAGTCTGGCTTTGTTTCTAATTACTTCTCCATTTTCATTCAATTTATTTTTGAAGACCCATTTTGTTCCGATAACATTCTTATCCTTTGGTCTAGGAACCAGCTCCCAAGTGTTGTTCTTTTCGATTTGCTCAAGTTCTTCATCCATTGCTTTTACCCAACATTCATCTTTGCATGCTTCTTTCACATTTTGTGGTTCAGTAGAGGAGAGTAATGCCAAATAGCTTGAGGCTTCTGCAATTGTTCTTCTTGTTTGTACACTTGCTTCTTTCTGCCCCACAATCTGAGATTCTGGATGATTCTTCTGAACATATCTGGATGGAGTTTTCTCTTCTATTCTTGTCTGCTCCTCTGGTTCTTCTTGAAGTTCTCCTTGGGGTTCTTCTTCTTCATCATTCTGTCTTTGAGGGTAGCCTTCATCTTCTTCTATATCTTCATGATGTACTTGCCTAGGAATATATCCCTTCTCATCAACCACTACATCAATGCTGTCAACAATTCTGCCAAGTCTTTTATTGTAGCATTTGTATGCTTTGCTATGTGGAGAATAGCCAAGAAGAATGCCTTCATCTGCTCTAGGTTCAAGTTTGCCAAGCTGCTCATCAGTATTCTTGATATAGCATTTGCTCCCAAAGATTTTGAAGTGCTTTACCGAAGGAGTTTTACCACTCCAGAGCTCATGAGGAGTTTGAGTGCTGTTCACCCGGACATTTGTTTTGTTGAGAATAATAACCGCAGCATGTGCAGCTTCACCCCAGAAAGTTGCGGGAGTTCCTGATTCATCAAGCATAGCACGAGCCATTTGTTGGATTGTTCTGTTCATTCTTTCAACAACTCCATTTTGCTGAGGAGTTCTAGCTGTAGAGAATTCTCTCCTTATCCCATGTTCATCACAGAAATCGAAAAATTCATTTGAAGTAAATTCCCCACCTCTGTCGGATCTGAGGCACTTAATTTTGTGACCTGATTCATTTTCAACCAAGGCTTTGAAGGTCTTGAATTTTTCGAATGCTTCATCTTTGTGCTTCATAAGTCCTAACCAGACAAACCTGGAGAAATCGTCAATAAATAATATCAAGTATTCCTCTCCTCTAGGTGTTCTTTTCCTGAATGGGCCACATGTATCTGTATGTACTAGCTCAAGAGGCATGCTAGCTGATCCCTCTTTCTCTGGAAAGTTAGTCCTGGTTTGTTTTCCAAACTGACATGATCTGCATATGGTGTTGTCAGGAATTTTGATATCTGGAAGATCGCGAACTGCCTGATATTTGCATGCTTTCCTTATTTGTGAGAAGCTTAGATGTCCCAACCTTCGATGCCATAACCAGTGCTCTTCATCCTTGCTAAGATAGCATTGTTGTTCTCCTTCTTCAAATATGTACAGATTATTTGGAGTTCTTTTGCCTTTGAGTACTGTTTTACCTGTATCAAGATCACGAACAAGACATCCATTCGATCTGAAAATAACCTCGGTTTTTTGATCACACATCTGGCTGACACTTAGTAGATTATGCTTCAATCCATCAACATACAAAACATTTCCAGCCTTGACCTTTTCTTTCAAAGGAGCAATACCTTTTCCTTTTATAGTTGCAGGAGTATCATTTCCAAAAGAAACTTTCTTTCCCTTTTCTAAAGTAGAATAAGATTCAAGTTTTTCTTTATCACCTGTCATATGTTTCGAACATCCACTGTCAATGTACCATAGATTTTCCTGTCCTTCTGCATAAAATGCTATCCCACATCTTTCAGTTTGAGGTTCCTTTATTCTCCATGTTTTGGTGCTTGTGGCTTGTTCCTTTTTCTCCTGAAACCTGCTCCTGCATTCAGAGTCTTCATGACCAAAATTATTGCAAATAGAACATTCAACTTCATTTTCAAGAACCGAAAAGTTGTTATAGGTCCTCTTTGTAATCCCTGTCATACTTCTTTGTTTTTGAGCTTCCCTAGTCATGATTGTTTTATATGCAACACATTGAGCTGCTTTGTGACCAAAGTTATGGCAAGAAAAGCATTGTCCATTGAAGAAGCTTCTGCGGTTATTGAATCTACCAGCCAACTGATTGTAATTTCTATTTTCATCTATTCTTGAACCAAACTGAGAAGATTTTACCTGTGGCTGGTTGTAGCTTTTGTTCACCCTTAGGATGGATTGTCCCTGATAGTTTCTGTTTGTAATTCGTCCCTGCTTTACCTGATTATCTTCATTGTTCTTCTGCTCATTTCTTCTTGCTGCATCAAGATAACTTTTTGAGGTGGATGCTTGAGAGGTTTCTCCATTATAGCCCAAACCTGTCTTGTTTAGAGGAGACCGCTGCACATTGATAATCTCATCCAAAGTTTCAGATCCTTTGACAAACTTAAGATTAATAGCTTTTGTTTTCTCAATTTCTTTTCTGAGACCAACAATTTCACCTTCTAGTTTTTCAAGATGTTTTTCCTTTTCATCAATTTGAAATTGCAAAGTATCAATGATCACATTCTTTTCTTCTATGCATCTCTTGAGTCTAGTAATTTCATCATAGAGATTATCCACATCTACAGCATCCTCATAATCATCATCTTCAAATGCCATTAACAACTTATATTTATTACCTTGTTCATCTTCATCACTGTTTGATAAGCCATCACTATCTTCATGGGTGTAGTAGCTTTTCTTATTTGCACTTTGTTTCCTGTTCCATCTAGCAGGTTCTTTTCCTTTATCCTTATAAGGACATTTTGCAGCATAATGACCTACTCTTCCACAAGCAAAGCATTTGAAAGGTAGCTTACCTCTGAACCTTCCAGAACCCCTTTGAAGATTTCTGACAAAATTTGATTCTTCTTCCTCTTCTTCTGGAACATGGCTTGCTTCATAGTAATCTTCTTTGCCTGATGCCTTAAAAGCAGCTTCCCTTCTGTCTGATGGACCTCCCTTTCTCATTTCATAAGCAGTTAGAATTCCATGTAGCTGAGACATAGTGAGAACACGGAGATTTTCCTTTTCTTCTATTGCAGATACTTTAGATTCAAACTTGGGGGATAATGATCTTAGAATCTTTTGAACTACTATAGTCTCTTTTATTTCTTCACCCAAATTTTTCATACAATTAACAATCTCATCTACCCGAAGAAAATAATTAGCCACACTTTCATCATTATACATCTTGAGAGTCTCATATTGAATCCTGAGAGTTTGAAGTTTAGCTTGTTTTACCTGTTCATCTCCTTCATAGCTAGTGATCATTTTGTCCCATATCTCTTTTGCTGATTTGAAGTGCATGACCTTCATGAATTCTGTTTGGGATATACTTCCTAATAGAGTACTGACTGCTTTTGCATTTGTTTCATACTGCTTTTTCTCAGCTGGATCTGTAGGAGTAGCTGAAGGAAAAGCATAGCCTGTTTCTACAATGTTCCAAACTTTTGTACCAAGAGATTGAAGATATGCAGTAACTCTTACCTTCCAATAATTGAAATTTCCCATCAAAAATAGGTGGCCTGATTGATGCTTCTTTCTCGTAGTTGCTCATGATGAACGATCTACCTTCAAGCGATCAAGCTTCTCTGAAGGACCTGCTCCGATACCAATTGTTGAAAATAATACTGAGAGGGGGGGTGAATCAGTATTGTCAAGCAATTTAATAAATCTTCCTTATTTGATCTTTGAATTATTTTTGCATGTCAGTACCATAAAATAATGAGCATGAAAAACAGATAATCACACCAAAGAACACAAGATGTAAGGTGGAAACCAATGTGGGTGAAAACCACCTACTGCAATATGTCTCTATCTTCTTTCAATTTAGAAACTTCTTTTACAATGATTTTGTACTGGTGCAGTCCTTTACCAGTACGCAGGCTGCAACCTGCAGAGAGCTACAACTCTCTCTCTTTCTCGTTTTCCAGTCTACTCCTGGAAGGGAGCTACAACCCCCTACTTCTTTTCATAAAGCATCAGATGATCAACAAGTACATAACAGATATAGACCACTACAGATATCAGATCAGCAATAACAGAAACAGCCCAGAACACCTTATCAACAGAGAAATTCAGTCAACAGAACATCTTAAAACAAAGACGCAGTTTTTCTTTCTGTGGCCTGCGACCAGACGCCGTTAACTTTCCGCTACTCTGCGTCCACACGCAGATATCCTTCTGCTCCGCTGCGTGCCCACGCACTGTTCCTGTGACTGGTCTGCGTTCTGTTGCTTCAGGGACGCACCCAAAGATACTATCGCGCCACGTCTTTCGCTACAGAGACGCACCAGAAAACATTATCGCGCCGCGTCCTTCGCTACAGAGACGCACCAGAACCTTGATCGCCCTGCGTCCCAACGCAGGTCTCTTTCTACTGTACTGTGTCTCGGCGCACTTACCCTTTACAGTATCAGCGTCCCGGCGCACTTGCCCTTTACAGTATCGGCGTCCCGGCGCACTTTCCCTTCGCTGAACCTTCGACCCTTCAGATGTAAATGATATGAAGACTTCAGAACAGACCCAAACAGTCAGATCTACAGATCTGATCAGGCGCCATAGAGATCACAGTCCATTAGAAGATTCGCCCTCTTAGATCTGGACTAGATCTCACCAAATAAGATATTCAACCCAAGACACTTGCTCAATCCAAATGAACTCCTTTGCTTTATATAGGCAAGCTCCTCCCCAAAACATGGAACAATACCACGATCCGACACCATAGAAACACAAAACCGTCGGCTAGATACCACACAAGAAACCCCCACGTGCTTTTCTCTGCCTTGAAATGTGTGCACTGGGTAGACGCACCCCCATAACGGCTGGCCGGCGTCCCTGGACGCGGTTCTGCATGGTTATACCTGCGGGGACGCACTTTCTGAACCGATTTCCTGCGTCCTTCTTAATTTCCAACAAACTGAGAGCCTTACCACTGGAGTTGCCATCAAGTACAACATCTGTAACATACAGTCATAACAGAAAAAATAATGCCAACAGAAAGGAGGTGAGTGGCAGATGTGCACTAATTCTCGAGAAATTAACAAGATCACTATCAGGTACAGGTTTCCTTTACCTTGGATGGATGATATGATGGATTGTTTGAGTGGAGCAGCATACTTTTCAAACATAGACTTGAAAAGCAGCTACCACCAAATCAAGATTTGAGAAGGTGACGAGTGGAAGACAACTTTCAAAACTAATGAAGGCTTATATGAATGGTTGGTTAGGCCATTTGGACTTATCAATTCCCCTAACACATTCATGCATTTGATGAACGAGATGCTAAAAAAACTCATTGGTAAATTTGTGATTGTATATCTGGATGATATACTTATATTCAACAAAATGAAGGAAGAGCATTTTCGACATGTGAGGTATGTATTGGAAAAATTGCAGCAAAATAGATTACTAATAAATTTGAAGAAATGTTCTTTTTTCAAGAAAGAATTAATTTATTTGGGATTTGTGATTTCCGAGAATGAACTAAAAATGGATTCGAAAAAGATTGCAGCCATAGTTAGCTCGCCATCTCCCAAGAGTTTGTTTGAGGTACAGAGTTTTCATGGATTGGTGAGTTTTTATCAAAAATTTATTAAAAATTTTAGTGGAATTTGTGCACCCACGGTGGACACCATTAAGAAGGCAAATCAGCCTTTTCATTGTATAGATTCAAATGAGAAAATTTTTCAGTTGCTAAAAAGGAAGATCACTGAAAACCCACTTTTAAGATTACCAGACTTTAAGAAACTTTTTCAAGTGCGCTGTGATGCAAGTGGGACAACCATTGGTGCAGTAAAAAGACAAGCCAGTAGCCTATTTCAATGAGAAATTAAATGAAGGTAGGTAGAGGTACATGTCTTATGACAAAGAATTTTATGCAGTGGTCCAAGCACTAAAGCATTTGAGACATTATCTATTGGCCAATGAATTTGTCTCATTTTCAGACAATTCTGCATTACAGTATTTAATGCAACAGCATAAGCTGAACCATAAAAATGCGAAGTGGGTGGAGTACTTGTAGAGTTTTACATTTGTGTTGAAACACATCAGTAGTCAATCCAACAAAGTGGTAGATGCGTTAAGTAGGAGGAATTTGGTCCTACAGGAAAGTATGATACAAGTATTAGGATTCGAATATCTTAAGGACTTGTATGAAACAGATGCATACTTTAAGGAAGCCTATGAAGCTTGCCAAAATCCACTATTGAGGGATCACAATTCATGGCTGGACTATAATATGCAAGAAGGGTTTTTGTTCAAAGGAGGGCAGTTGCGTATCCTAGAACGTTCTATGAGAGAGAACTTAATCCAAGAAAAGCATAATGGAGGTTTAGCCCTGCATTTTGGAATAGACAAGACCTTGGATCAGTTGAGCCACTTTTAATATTGGCCAAAGATGCGTAGAGATGTACAGAGGTTTGTGACTAGATGAAAAGTGTGTTAGCATGCAAAGGGACACAGCCAGAACGCAGGGTTGTATACACCCTTACCTATTTCGAACAGACCATGGGACTCAGTCAGTTTAGACTTTTTCTTAGGTCTGCCGAAGACACAGCGGGGATTCGATTCCATCATGGTGGTGGTGGATAGTTTCACCAAAATGGCACATTTTATTCCTTGCAGGAAAACTGGTGATGCCACACATGTAGCACACTTGTTCTTCACAGAGATAGTCAAATTACATGGCTTGCTGAAGTCTATTATTTTGGACTGAGACATAAAGTTTACAAGTCATTTTAGGCGAACCTTATGGAAAAATCTAGACACCAAACTGAACTTCAGCTCATCTTATCACCTGCAAACTGATGCGCAAACTGAAGTGGTGAACCAAAGACTAGGAAATCTACTAAGGAGTCTAGTTGGTGAAAATTCTCGACAGTGGGATCGTGTACTTGCATGAGTGGAATTTGCTTATAACGATTCACCCAACAGAAGCACGGGCAGTAGTCCTTTCTAGATCCTATATGGAATGCACCCATGTGGAGTACATGAGTTGCAGGATTTAGGTCAGTTGAAGTGCAAGAGTGCTGATGGTGAAGATTTCACAAAGGCAATCAGTGATCTTCATGAACAGGTAAAATTAAAATTACAAGACAACAGCCAAAGATACAAACTGAAAGTAGATTTGAAAATGCGGGAGGTACAATTCAATGTAGGGAACTTGGTACTAGCACACCTATGCAAGGATAGGTTTCCTAAAGGCGAATACAACAAGTTAAAATTAAAGAAAATTTGGCCTTGCAGGATTCTTCGAAAGTTTTCTGCGAACACTTATGAGTTGCAGTTACCTCCAGGTATAGGAATCTCGCCCATTTTTAATGTGGTAGATTTGTACCCATACATTGCTACTAATGAAGAGGAAAGTTCAGAAAGACGTACATGGAACACCTAGAATGACAACGACTCGTGGATTAAACAGATGCCCCCAACAAAGCCTTTAGAGATCAAACAGATCCTAGACACCCAGGGGAGTAGACGAACTTGAAGAAAAGAATATTTATGGTACTTATTCAAGTGGAAGGGCCATCCCAATGAAGATATTTCTTGGTTAGATGCTAGCCAGATTCAAAGAGCTGGGTACTCTATTGAAGAGCTCATGGACAGGAGCCAGTTTAATTTACCCCAGGAGCTTGATGCAGGAGCATCCGACTAAAAAGGCAACAGCTGGAAATGGTTTTTATTTTCTACTAGAATGGAAGAAAAACATTATAAATTTTGTTTTATTTTTGTTTTACTTAAATTAAGGCTGATACAACAATTGTCTTTTAGAAATTAAACAAGCAAGTAAAATAGGATTAGTTAACAGTATGTTTAAAGAAACTGTTAGATAACTGTAAGGTAACTAAAGGACAGTTCCTCAACTGTAAGAGACTGCTAGTTAGGAATTAAAAGCAAAAACCAGATCCTCCCTGTGAGGGAGGGCTGCCATCCAAAGAGAAGAAAGGACATAGAAATTGAAATTACAATTTTCTTGAGTATATATGAAAGCAAATGAATCTAAAATCTCTGTCATTAAGAACGAAAGACAATTTCCTCTTTTCCTGTGCATTAAAGTTTCAGATATTGTTTTAAAGCAAAATAGTGAGGTATTTCATTAAGAGGCTGAATGACATCGAAAAAAATCTTGTGACTGAAGGCATCTCAGACCAGGGACCAGACAAAGGCAAAGCCAGAAAAGATATCACATTTTTTCTAAACAAAAAAACCAGATACATTTACATTCAGTATTCAAGCACACCTATGCATTTGTTACATTTCCAAATTTAATAGTTCAATATACATTTATGAAACCAAAACAGTAGAGGTTTTCAAAACCCACAAACACCGAAAACAATGCTTTGTAGGCGAAGACTAATCCAACAACAAGGGTGTGAAACCCACGAAACCATACAAGACATACTAAGAAAATGAAACCCCAAGGGTTATGCCTAACTAAGGATAGCGCAAGTAAAAACCACAAGACAATCATGGAGGGATCCTACCCTGTTCTTTTTTCCAAGCCGCAAAAACTCCCAAGGATGAGGCTGTGGAGCATTATTCTCCAGGCACGACCTGCACATCACCGCAAAACCAAGACGGGTAGTCAAGAAACCGGAAAGGCAGAAAAAACAAAGTGACAGAGAACAGATAAAAGAAGGGAGGAGAAGGGGTTTACCTGGAAAAGGTCTGTCTCTGAGCCAGAGGATGAGGACGAAGTCTCTCGCCAGAGGGTTTCTCTCAGCAAGAATTCCATTGATAAGTTTACCTACTCACCAAGGAGCCAGAGGATTAGAATCACAAAAACAAGATGAGGGAATGAATCCAGAACAAAAAAATTACCTGAAGTAATGTTTGCTGAGCTGCCCAAGGAAGTAGCAAGGGAAGAACCTGTGGTTACAAAAGGCCAGATCAACACTAGAACCAACATCGAAAATCACCACGAGCAGAGTAGAAACGAAGCATAAACTGGGAAACAAAGAATAAATGAAACAACTTGTAGATTGAAAGTCGAACTGAAGCCTCCAAGAAACAGTAAACAAACCACCACAAGAAACAAGCGAAGGCATAGCGCACACACAGAGTTGAACCAAACCAACAGTAGATGTAAGAATGGAGACCAACTCCTAGTTTCCCTCGGTAGGTGTGAAATGACTACATTTGCGAAACCAAGGCTAGTACAAAGGGTAGGCCGAAACAATTAAAGTGCATTAAAACCTCACACCTAAAACCTTGTTTTGTTTATTTGGAAAATCTAAAAATTTAAATGGTCGTTGATACGTGTCCTTCCTCGAGATTTCCACCAATTTTTGGTATCAGAGCAGGTTTTTCCTTTTTCTCAGTAAAGATGGACGTAGGATGAAGAGGTCGAGGTAGAACCATCATAAGAGTAGCAGATGAAGGGCTATGAGAAGAGATTAGGACCTTAACTGCACATTCGATAGTAGTGGAAGTAGGAAGGCATAGAGGTCCGAAAGGTGGGGATGATAGTGAGGAAGAAAATGCAGCCACGATGGATGGGTCAGATGAAGAGGGACCAATAGTAGCAAGCCAAGACCGGAGCTTTCTAATTATGATGGCAGTTTGTCCACAGAGGCATTGTTGGACTGGATAAGTGGGTTAGATAAATACTTTGAATATGAAGAAATCAGCGAAGACAAGAAGATCAGGTTTGTTGTCACCAAGTTGAAAGGACATGCAACATTATGGTGGGATAGTGTGCGGGCAGAAAGGAGAAGATTGAACAAACCATTGATTAAAAATTGGGATAGGATGATTGCTAGGATGAAGAGAAAATTTCTACCTAAAGATTACCAAATTTCCCTTTTTAGACAAGTACAAAACCCGAGGTAAAGAACAATGACCATAAAGGAATATACTAAAGAATTTTATAAAGTAAACTTGAGAGCTGGCTATGTTGAAGATAGCCCTGAGAAAACAACGATGTTTGTAAATGGTCTATGGATGGAGATCCTAGACGAAATTAGTATTATTTCCACTAAGATCATAGAGGAAGCCTATCAAAGTTCTTTGAAGGTTGACGAAAAGATTTCCAGGAAACAGTGCCAGAAGAAGACGTGGTTCTGGCAAAGGTAGGGGACAGTCCTTTGGCAAAGGTAGAACCACCAACAGTAATGAAGAGGGCAGTAGTTTCAAAAAATTTGGGGCAGATAGAAAGAGAAGGTAACACCAGAGGAGGAAGATCATACCAGCAAGGAAGAGCTAATGGCAGAGGCAGAGGAAATGACTATCAGTGTTACAAGTGTCATAAGTGGGGACATAGGTCCTTTGAATGTCCTGAAAATGAACAAAATAGAAAAAGGGGAGCATATGTTGCTCAGCTCGATGAAGCAGACGCACCGCCACAAGAGGTGGAAAATATGCCTGAAACTGGGGAAGCCTTGGTGTAGAAAAAGGTATTATTGAAACCAGCTAAGGAAGTAGTTGATTAGACACAGAGGAAAGCATTGTTCTAGACTGCGTGCAAGTCGCATGGTAAATACTACAAATTAATCATAAACATTGGAAGTACTGATAATCTGGTAGCTACTGAAATGGTGGGGAAATTGGGTTTGAAGAAGTTGAAGCACCCAACTCCATATAGGGTGTCTTAGTTGTAGAAAGGACACTAACTGTTGGTCGATGAGCAGTGTGAAGTAGAGTTTCATATTGGCAAATACAAGCACAAGGTGACTTGTGATATCATGCTGATGGACATGTGCCATATTCTGCTTGGCAGACCATGGCAGTATGATAGGAAGGTCACCCATGATGGGGAAACAAATTGTTACAAGTTTGTTAAAGATGCGATAATTGATAAAGCATACGCTAGTGCCCATGAAGGAAGAGGATGTTGCAAAAACCAGTGGAACAAAAGCATTATTGTTAGGTGGAAAAGAATTTTTGCAAAAAATCGAGGATAATAAGGTAAAATATGCAGTTGTGCGAAGGCCAAAACCAGTATTTATCCATACTGAAATTACTGCCTTAATTGAAGAGACATAGGACATGCTGCAGGAATTTAGTGATATTGTGGTAGATGATCTACTAGACAAATTACCACCACAGCGGAGCATTAGTCACCATATTGATTTCATTCCAGTAGTTAGTTTTCCAAACGAAGCTGCTTACCAGATGATTCTGAAGGACAATGAGGAAATCAAGAAGTAGGTGCAAGAGTTGTTGGATAAAGGGTTGATTCAGGAAATTCTAAGCCCCTGTGTGGTTCTAACTGTTTTAGCTCCCAAGAAAGGAGGTGAGTGGTGGCTGTGCACTGATTCCCGGGCAATTAACAAGATCACTATTAGGTACAAGTTTCCTTTACCTCAAATGGATGATATCATGGATTGTTTGAGTGGAGCATACTTTTCAAAGATAGACTTGAAAGCGGCTACCACCAAATCAGGATTCGAGAAGGTGACAAGTGGAAGACAACTTTCAAAACTAATGAAGGCTTATATGCATGGCTGGTTATGCTATTTGAATTGAGAAATGCCCCAAACACATTCATGCATTTGATGAACAAGATGCTGAAAGAATTCATTGGTAAATTTGTGATTGTATATCCGGATGATATACTTATATTCAGCAAAATGAAGGAAGAGCATTTTTGACATGTGAGGTATGTATTGGAAAAATTGCAGCAAAATAGATTACTAATAAATTTGAAGAAATGTTCTTTCTTCAAGAAAGAATTAATTTATTTAGGATTTGTGATTTCCGAGAACGAACTAAAAATGGATCCGGAAAAGGTTGCAGCCATAGTTAGCTGGCCGTCTCCCAAGAGTTTTTTTGAGGTACAGAGTTTTCATGGATTGGCGAGTTTTTATCGAAAATTTATTAAAAAATTTAGTGGAATTTGTGCACCCATGGTGGATACCATTAAGAAGGCAAATCAGCCTTTTCATTAGACAGAATCAGCTGAGAAGAGTTTTCAGCTGCTCAAAAGGAAGATCACTGAAAAACTAGTTTTAAGATTACCAGACTTTAAAAAACGTTTTCAAGTTCACTGTGATGCCAGTGGGATAGCCATTGGTGCAGTACTCAACAAAGAAGACAAGCCAGTAGCCTATTTCAGTGAGAAATTAAATGAAAGTAGGAAGAAGTACACGTCTTATGAAAAATAATTTTATGCAATGGTCCAAGCACTAAAGCATTAGAGACATTATCTATTGGCCAATGAATTTGTCTTATTTTCAGAGAATTCTGCATTACATTATATTATGCAACAACATAAGCTGAACCATAAACATGCGAAGTGGGTGGAGTACTTACAGAGTTTTACATTTGTGTTGAAACACATCAACATTCAAGGCAACAAAGTGGCAGATGCATTAAGTAGGGGGAATTTGATCCTACAGGAAAGTACGATACAAGTATTAGGATTCGAACATCTTAAGGACTCGTATGAAACAGATGCAGATTTTAAGGAAGCCTATGAAGCTTGCCAAAATCCACTGTTGAGGGATAACAGTTCATGGCTGGACTATAATACATAGGAAGGGTTGTTGTTCAAAGGAGGGCAATTGTGTATCCCAGAATGTTCTATGAGAGAGAACTTAATCTAGGAAAAGCGTAATGGAGGTTTAGTGTGGGCATTTTGGCATAGACAAGACCTTGGATCAGTTGAGCCACTTTTACCATTGGCCAAAGATGCATAGATATGTACATAGGTTTGTGACTAGATGCAAAGTGTGTCAGCTTGCAAAGGGACATGACCAGAACACAAGGTTGTATATGCCCTTACCTATTTTGAACAGACCATGGGACTCAATCAGTTTAGACTTTTTCTTAGGTCTTCCGAAGACACAGCAGGGATTCGATTCCATCATGGTGGTGGTGGATCGTTTCACCAAAATGTCACATTTAATTCCTTACAGGAAAACTAGTGATGCCACACATGTAGCACACTTGTTCTTCACAGAGATAGTCAGATTACATGGCTTGCCGAAGTGTATTATTTCGGACTGAGACGTAAAGTTTACAGGTCATTTTTGCAAAACTTATGGAAAACGTTAGACACCAAATTGAACTTCAGCTCATATTGTCACTCGCAGAGTGATGGGAAAACTGAAGTGGTGAACCAAAGTCTGGGAAATCTACTAAGGAGTCTGGTTGGTGAAAATTCTCGACAGTGGGATCGTGTACTTGCACAAGCGGAATTTGATTATAACGATTCGCCCAACAGAAGCACGGGCAGTAGTCCTTTCCAGATCCTATACGAAATGCACCCATGTGGAGTACATGAGTTGTAGGATTTGGGTCAGTTCCAGCGCATGAGTGCTTATGGTGAATATTTCGCAAAGGCAATCAGCGATCTTCAAGAACAGGTAAAATTAAAATTACAAGACAACAACCAAAGATACAAACAGAAAGTAGATTTGAAAAGGCGGGACGTACAATTCAACGTAGGGGACCTAGTACTAGCACACCTACGCAAGGAGAGGTTTCCTAAAGGTGAATACAACAAGTTAAAAATGAAGAAAATTGGGCCTTGCAGGATTCTTCGAAAGTTTTTTGCGAACGCTTATGAGTCGCAGTTACCTCCAGCTATAGGATTCTCGCCCATTTTTAATGTGGCAGATCTGTACCCATACATTGCTGCTAATGAAGAGGATAGTTTGGAAAGATGAACACAGAACACCCAGAATGAGAATGACTCGTGGATTAAAGAGATGCCCCTAGCAAAGCCTTTAGAGATCCAACAGATCCTAGACACTCAAGGGGCCAGACGGACTCGAAGAAAATAATATTTGTGGTACTTAGTCAAGTAGAAGGACCATCCTATTGAAGATAGTTCTTCGTTAGATGCTAGCCAAATTCAAAGCATTGAGTACTCTATTGAAGAGCTCATGGACAGAAGCCATGAGTTTAATTTACTCGGGGAGCCTGATGCAGGAACATCCGACTGAAAAGGCGACAACTGGAAATGGTTTTTATTTTTTGCTAGAAAGGAAGAATAACATTACAAATTTTGTTTTATTTTTGTTTTACTTAAATTAAGGCTGATACAACAATTGTCTTTTAGAAATTAAGAAAGCAAGTAAAATAGGATCAGTTAAGAGTATGGTTAAAGAAACTGTTAGATAATTGTAAGGTAACTGAAGGACAGTTCCTCAATTGTAAGAGACTGCTAGTCAAGCATTAAAATAAAAAACTAGATCCTCCCTGTGAGGGAGGGCTGCCATCCAAAGAGAAGAAAGGACACAAAGATTGAAATTACAATTTTCTTGAGTATATATGAAAGCAAATGAATCTAAAATCTCTGTCATTAAGAATGAAAGACAATTTCTTCTTTTCCTGTGCATTAATGTTTCAGATATTGTTCTAAAGAAAAATAGTGAAGTATTTCATTAAGAGGCCGAATGACATCAACAAAAATCTCATGACTGAAGGCATCTCAGACTAGGGAATAGAAAAAGGTAAAGCCAGCAAAGATATCACATTCTTTCTTAACAAAAAAACAAGTACATTTACATTCAATATTCAAGCACACCTGTGCATTTGTTACATTTCCAAATTTAACACTTCAATATACATTTATGAAACCAAAACAGTAGAGGGTTTCAAAACCAACGAACACCGAAAACAACACTTTGCAGGCCAAGACTAGTCCAATAGTGAGTGTGTGAAACCCAGGAAACCATACAAAACATACTGAGGAAATGAAACCCCAAGGGTTATGCCTAACTAAGGGTAGCGCAAGAAAAAACCACAAGACAATCACGGAGGGATCCTACCTTGTTTTTTTCCAAGCCACAAAGACTCCCAAGGACGAGGCCATGGAGTAGCATTCTCGAGGCACGACCTCCACATCACTACAAAAACAAGACATGTAGTCAAGAAACTAGAAAGGCAGAAAAAATGAAGTGATAGAGAACAGATAAAAGAAGGGAGGAGTAGGGGTTTACTTGGAAAAGGTTTGTCTCTGAGCTAGAGGATGAGAACCAAGTCTCTCGCCAGAGGGTTTCTCTTAGCAAGAACGCCATTGGTAAGTTTACCTACTCACCAAGGATCCAGAGGGTTAGAATCATAAAAATGAGATGAGGGAATGAAACCAGAACAAAAAAATTACCTAAAGTAGTGTTTGCTGAGCCACCCACAGAAGTAGAAAGGGAAGAACCCGTGGTTACACAGAGCCAAACCAACACTAGAACCAACATTGAAAATAACCATGAGAAGAGTAGAAACGAAGCATAAGCTAGGTAACAAAGAATAAATGGAACAACTTGCAGATTGAAATTCAACCTGAAGCCTCCGAGAACCAGCAAACAAACCACCATAAGAAACAAGAGAAGGCACAATGCACACACAGAGCTGAACCAGACCAACAACGGATGTATTAATGGATACCAACTCCTAGTTTCCCTTGGCAGGTGTGAAATGACTACATTTGTGAAACCAAGGCCAATACAAAGGGCAGGCCGAAACAATGAAGTGCATTAAAACCTCACACCTAAAACCCTGTTTTGTTTATTCGGAAAATCTACGAAGTTAAACGGTTGTTGATACGTGTCCTTCCTTGAGATTGCCACCAAATTTACTTGGGAGAAGATATGGGAAGGAAAGTCAAATGAAAGGATGAGGGAGTAGTTATGACATTAATGGTAGGTGGTTGAGGTGGATGGGAGGAAGAGGCATAAAAGAAAAAGGATGATGAGAGGAGAGGGGGATCCTTGGTCTTGGTTTTAGTTTGGTTCTGTTTGGGAGGATTTTGTTTTGGAGGAGGGATGTGGTGAAAGAGGAGGGAGATCAAACTTGGATCTAGAGAGTGTTTGTTAAACTTGGACACACTACATCTAGTTGGACTTGGGCTCGAAGGGCTATGGAATCTGTGGAGGTTTCCTGGGCTAGGAATTACTTCCTAGTTGGTTGGGAGGTAAATCTAGTCGGGTAGTCAAGAGGAGCATGGAGCTCAGGAGCATCTCAACTAAGCTATTGGAACAGGCATTATCAGTCATTTATTTTAGTTATGTAAATTATTACAAGTTATACATGTTGCAGATAAATTGTTACAAGTTATACATGTTGTAGATTAAATTAATCGATGTTCATGCTTATGATGTTTTATAAACATGAAATTTCCCTTGTTATCAAAATTGGCAAAATTTATTTGAATGAGTGTAGTAGTAGTTAGAGTACCAATAGTTGGGTCCTCACCCGTGGTATCGGAGCCAAGTTTCAAATATTAGATCTAACAATGGCCCTCCTTCATCTAAGCAGTCATGAGTAGGGGTATCTATTTTGCCAAACACCTAGGACTTGCACCTTACCACAACCACTTAATTCGGGGAAAACAAGTCTAGTTTCTTTATGAATAAACCCTAAAAGACAACGTCAGTTTTCATACTTCAAGACTTTCTTACCGATTGAAAGAGAAACGAAGGCATCGATGCAAGCATACTGAATCTGCCTATACTGTAGAATTTCCCATGCCCAATTGCTCATAGAAATACTTTTTTACTTTGAAAGGCGTAAGCCCAGGACCACAATAGCCAAACCCTTAAGCTCGACCTGCTTGATTTCCCACCTCTCCAGCTTTTCGGCTACCAAGGCACCAAGATCAATCTGACCTCCACATTCCAAACTGTGATCACTCATCAGCTTCTCCATGTCATGCCTAATACCCACACCTACTAGCTTAACTCCCAGATCTTTCAAAAACCTAACCAGGGCTTCCGGAATAAAATTTAGAAACAACATCTGAATAATGAGGCAGCCATTATCATTATAGAGCTGGAGCAAGGAAGTGTCATTCTCCCATCCCTTTCAAAAATTGGGCCGCCATTCCAGATCAAACCCTACAATTTCCTACCTTTTTTGTTGATTAACCCAATTCTATGCAAACTTCAGCCTTTAAGTCTATTACAAAATTTTACGACCCTTTCCAAAACAATGAAAGGGTCTATAAATACTAAGCTAATCTAAATATCTAAGAAACTGAAAATATATTAAATTGGCATCAATAAATATTTCTTCCATCTTCCTTGGCGATCTGGCAGTTGGCGGAAATGCTTCATCAGGTGGGCTCTTTGCCTTTAAACCTCAGCTGACATATCGCCAGCATTGGCTCTACTTCTGGTGGAGTGTTGAGACGCGAAGTGAGCTGGGCATCATATGTGGCATCCTGAATGTCGGGGATCAGGCATCCGAGAGCATCTGTTAAACATTTGAGGGCCGACCTTTGAGTGTGTGGCTTGATTAGAAAGAGCCAATATGCCTCGGAGGTTAAAGTATTTACTCCAGCGATTAACCTTCCCTTTTCCTCCAAGTCATGATAACTTGTTTGTTCAATCATGTTTGCTGTTGTTATGCTTCCAGGTGTGCACTGGGAAATCATGTTTGCCAAATAGAGTGTGTTGTTGACTAAATCAATCATATTGCTGGCGATCATTTTACACCTTGAAGCTGCCCTTTCCGCTTTCATCACCTGAGTGTTCCATTCCATGAAGAGTATGTCTTTGTATGTCTCATAGATTCTAGGCAAGTTCGTTGCCTTCCCCACATCAGAATCTTGCCAATCAAGATATCCGGCTATGGTTTCTTCGGCCTGATCTAGCTCATTTCTGGCTTTCTCTATCTGCTGACATACTGATGTAGATATTTCGCATAATGGCTCAGCCTCAGTAAGTTGTCGGCATAGGAGTCTAATCTGAGATATTAATGCGTCATTTATTTGAGTTGCTTCTGCTATGAAATTCTCCACTTTCTGGGTGCCCTTGATGCCTTCAAGCTGCGCTAATAGTTGAGCTATTTGCTCGTCTTTTGATTTCATCATCAGCTCATTCGCCGCTCTCAACTGTGCCAATGCCTCCGACAATTCTTTCTGCTTTTGGATTGCGCTCTGGTCGATTTTCTGTTTTTCAGTCTGCAGTTGTTGAGTTAATACATTGTTTTCTTGTTGTTGTGCCAGCAACTGCTCTTCTACCTGCGCTGCCTTGTTTTTCGCCTCGGTTACTTCTACCTGTAATGCACAAATTTCCTAGTCCTTAATCTTCAATAGAAGACTTACCTCCGACGCCTTGTCAATAGTCGCCGCAGAATAAGCTCCCGCATACTGCGACAACTTTGTTAGATCATCGGAGGGGTCCAATTCCTCCTTCCAGACTACATTGCCCGTGACTGTTTGCTCAGGAAAGATAGAAGGTTGATCAAGCCTTCGTCTCTTCCTTGAGCGCTTAACAACGGCTTTATGCTTTGGGCTGTAGAAAACATCCAGGGAGGAATATCTTCCACCTGGAGAACAATTTGATCGGAAGGGTCTTTAGTAATTACTTCGACATCCTTTGAAATGGGTGGGCCGCTGGTTCCGCGCTTAGAACCTGAGAAGAAGTGGTATCTGGTGCATCGCTTGTCTTAGAGGTGTCTGTGTCTTTGGAGCCTTCCTTTCCACTGATAATGGAATCGAATTGGTTCCATTGTTTAAGCAACTCAGGATCAATGGAGGTCTGTTTATGTTGCTCTGTCTGGGATTTACTCCGCTCTTTTTCTTGTTCTAACCTCTGCTGCTCCTCTAGTCCTTTTTGCTGCTGCTCCTCTAACTCTTTTCTTTGTCTCTCTTCTTGCTCCCTTTGCTGCCTATTTGCCAATTCCTTTTTCTGCCTATCAGCCAGTTCTTTCTTTTGTTTCTCCTCTTCTTCCTTCTTCCTTTGTTCCTCTATCTCTTTCTGCTTTCTCTGTTCTTGATCCTTCTGTGCCTTTTGCTGTTTTTCTATCTGCTCCTTCTTCTGCCTCTCAGCTTGCTCTTTTCTTTGCTTTTCTGCCTGCAGCTTCTTTTGCCTTTCCTCCTGTTGTTTCTTTTGTTCCTTAGTTGTAACAGGAGGTTGGCTCCTCTGTTGCCGACCAGGCTCGCTTGAGGAAGATGCTGGGGTTGTTGATAATAAATCTAGAGGCAGAGTTTGCAACCTCTGCTCTCTAAGTTTATTGAACTCAGTTAAGTTCTCATCGTTATATCTCATTCTAGCAAGTTCTTTGGTATAGCCTATTGTATCGGCGGCGATGAACAGGTCATCAAACTCATCTTCTTGATGGTCAACCTTTGTTAATTTTGCCTGTTCTAGGGCAGTGTAGGCGGTTTTATTTGGATCAAAGAGTCTTCTTGGGAGAGTGGCTAGGGATAAAGCTTGCATCTTTATTGCCTCTTTTTCTGCATGCTTGAGATCATGCAGAGTAAAGACACCAATTCTCAAGGGAAAAGAGGGCCAGCCCCTCTTCTTTTCTTTCTTGAGAGTTTGTGTGACACTCTCGGCCATAATCTGGTAGGAGATTTCTCGGGCCAACAATTTGTCTGGAACATATAAAGGGAGAACATGCGGCTTGGCCTGGCTCCCAAAAACCCTAACATAGGTAAAATGCTCTTCTCCGAACCAACTTGCTACAGCTGGTAAGTCGAAGGAAGCCAGATAGGAGATTTTGGGAATAGGCCGATCAAAAATGGAATAATGAATGGGAACCATAAAACCATTGCAAATTTGATACAAATGGTCCTTGTAAGAGGACTTCCACAATTTCTGATGGTACAAATGAATGGGTGAAGGGTCTTGGGTGGTCCACCTCCAACCGAGGATAGGAAACTCAGAATTAAAGCACAAGGTATCCATAATGTAAGCACTATAATAAAATGGTGGGATTTTCCTTTCGGTGACTACGGATTTGGCTCTAAAGTCACGAACAGCTACGGCCAACTTATCAGAAAGAATGGTGGCCCAATCCATGATTATACTATTAACAGCTGCTTCCATCAGGGGAACCATTTCTATGTCGAAATTAGCAGAGTCATGTAACCCCCATAGTCTACACATCATAATCCCCGCATAGCAATAGGGAGAAGCCAAAGAATCGACGGAGTACTTACCCGAGCTTTCGTGCTTGTGTTTGGCCGGATTCTGCCTCCAATCCCAGATGGGTTCAGATTGTAATTCATTTTCGGCTGCAAATTTCTCCACGAAGGCTTTGTTATAAATTTTCTTCGGCTCGGGCAAATGATACATTTGCTTAGGTGCTCTGGCTTGAACGACCAAAAAATCCTTCCATCCCTTGTGTGAAACGTTATATCGATCATTGGAATTTCCTGGATTGCCCAGCGCACTACATCAGTGTAGGGAAGGACCTGCTCTCTGGCTGCTATCCTGTGAAGAAAGGAGTCGGCCAAGTCTTTGAGAGTAGCATCGGACTTCTTTAGTACATCCACACTAGCCTCTGTCACTGTCACTTTCGGTTGCTCAGCCTCTAATAGATTATATGTGCCCTGCCATGAAGTCCTAGTGAGACCAGTGCACGTAGTGTCTGAAATTAGGCCTTTCTTCTTATCTGCGGCAGCTTGTCCTGCAACAGATGTAGCAGCGGAGCCCGCGGTCCTCTTGGATTTCTTCCCCATCATGCTCAGGCTTCTCTCAACAGATGAATTCTACACAAATGCAAGAGAAATCGTAACAAGGAAATAACAATGACAATCCATAACGGGAAAGATATATCATTTGAAGCGTGGTGAGATTAATTCTCAAAAGTGGCTGCGGATCCAATCACTGGGAAGATATTGCAGATGCATTAATGGTGATTTAAGGCCTGCTACCCATTAAATGACTATTACACCGTTATCCGGCTGAATGACCCCCTTAAGCGTGCAAAAGATATTTTGGCGATTAAACGCAAGTGTTCGTTAATCGAAGGGGAAAAGTTTTAAATACACATGCATTACCTTATCCCTGTATTTAACGGCATTTTGAAATTTGCGCTTTATCAACCGGATACCAATATAACTTTAAGGCTTCAAGCGATGACTTTTTGAGAATGTCGACCGCCGATGAGCGATATCGCATCGCATCGGGGAATAGATGCTACACAATCATTAGAAAAAGATCCTGCCGAGTGCCGATAGCGACATCGCATCGGACTAGCGCGTGGAAACATTACAAAGTGCATATAAAGTGATTTGCCGATTTCCGATTGCGATATCGCATCGCATCGGGGGTAAGACCCGAGCGCCTTATCAAAGTGCATGGGATTCTGCCGACGGCCGATAGCAATATCGCATCGGGTCGGGGTTTATAACTTAAAGCGTTTTTTCCCACATGAGGCAGCGCCGATAGCCGATCGCCGATATCGCGTCGTGTCGGGGCGTGAGTTATGTGCTCTTATTAGGTGTGCATGGAATATCGCCGATCGCCGACAGCGATATCGCATTGGAGGAGAACAAGGTGCCGTTTTAATATATTTCTCATGTCATTGCGATATGCGATCTTGCGATCGCTTTATCGCAATAACAAAATATTGTTTTATTATTGGAACACTATTATTCAAAAAGGCTTAAATACATAAACTCATTTGATTATCATACCTTTTTGAACACAAAAGCATTGATGCCAATTAAATTTTAAAAGGGACCCATTCCATATGTTAATTTTTTGTGTGATTGAAAATGTTATGAAATGGGGGGTTGTTGTAGAGCACAACATTTGGCGATTTGCTGGAAGAACCAGTTATCTCTGAAACTAATACAAACACTTAAGCTTTTCCAAAATAGAAACTCAATCAGAAGGGGAAACTTCTAATATAACTGGATATTCATGCGTTCTGAACAAAGTGAACTTATTCTGTTAACTTCTTCCCATTTAGTTTCAAGAAAATAAATACATTCTAAGTTTTTAAAATAGGCCTTTATTGGTTTATAATGATAAAACAGAAAACTTTCCCAAATCAGCTTTATAATTAACCCCTCTGTCATAGGTAGAGCCTCTGTTGCCAGCAAACATTTATAGTCTCGACAGGGATACCTTTTAACCATAGTATTCTCCACTTTTCCATTCACATAAGAGTGTAGTTAACAGAATGAATCTAAAACATGTTCTCATATTTTATTTTTCATCTGTTTTTTCTTCTTTGTCATTGATAAGATAAAAAGCCATTGTCCTGGTTTGGTGGCCAGCTGTTGACAATGCCATTCACTGGTAATAATTTAACTGAACAAGCTGGCTCGTGATGAGACCTCTTGTCTTGAAATTTCAAGCCATTGCCCTGTTTTGATAGGCAGCATTGGTAATGTCAGTCAAACTATTTTCCTATGAACATGGTAAGCAGGCTTGTAATAAGACCTCTTATCTTTAGTCTTTTATATTTTAGAATTACACTATGAGTAACCATAAACTTTAGTGAATGGGGTGAACAATCTTCTCCTTAAGAGCAAATGGATGACAGGTGAAGAGTTGAAGATGCTGAAAATGGGTTAGTTTCTATCTTAAAATGGATAACTTTTGGAGACCAGTTTTGAAAACAGAAAATGATTCACAGAACTTTTACATCATGAGAAGAGTATTCAAAAGTTAGATTGTAGTTTCAGAACACAAGGATATCTAATTTCCTAAAAATTATTCCTTTTGATTGAGGGTTCTACTATATAAAAGCAAATATTCTTATTATTTTTGTGAGACAGCTTCTTCAAACATAGCAAAAGGTCAATGGGGATACTCTACAGTTTTATTTCCTACCAATCCTACAAACTACAGAAATCTACAAAGAGGAGAAGGGATTACCTTCTCAATTAAAGAATTTCTTCAAGATCAGGCCATTAACAGGGAGAGAATCTCTCAACCCTGATAAGTCTTGCAATATAAAGGTTGACTGGCCTATCTTTTCACAGATTTGAAATGGTCCAAGCCACATTTTCTGAAATTTGGTATGCTTACCTTTATCTTCATGGGCCTTGTCCCATTTGAGAACTAAGTCACCAACTTGAAACTGTTTGGAACCGGATGAGGCTGAGTCAAAGGATGCTTTGATGATTTGTTGATGTTTGGCATGAGTGATTCTGGCTTTTTCACTTTCTTCTTCTAATTTCAGAATTTGGTCATGTCTAAGTTGGATAGAAGAAGAAGGAGTCTCTTCAATGTACTGTACTAGGGCTAAAGAGGGTAGAACAAGATTCGTAGGCAATACTGCTTCTTTTCCATATACCAGATTAAATGGGGAGGAACCTATAGAAGCCTTTTGTGTTATTCTATCAGCCCATAATGCAAACACTAAAGATTTGTGCCAGTTTCTATGATTCTGTTCAACAGTTCGCTTAATGATTTTGATGAGATTCTTATTAGTAGATTCGGCTAAACCATTTCCCTGAGGATAATAATTAGCAGAATACTTCAATTTAAACCCCCTCTTAATAGCGAAATCATATATAGCATTTCCTGAGAAATAGGAAGCATTATAAAAAACGAGAGCGTTTGGGACACCAAACCTGGTAATGATGAATTGGTCTATGAACTCGATGATTGCCTCTGAATTCGCTGCCTTCAAAGGAATAGCCTCTACCCATTTAGTAAAATAATCGGTAGCAGTGAGGATATACCTATGTTGTTTGGAAGATGGTGGAGTAATTTCTCCGATGATATCTAATCCCCATTGTTCAAATGGCTGTTCAATGTTGACAGGTTGCAGAGGGAAAGCTGATTTCCGTTGTCTTCCACTAGAAGTTTGGCAATTGAAACATTTTCTTACGTATTCATGAGCATCTCTAAACAGAGTAGGCCAATAATATCCAACATGAATAACTTTGTGAGCTGTTGTGTCTGCTCCAAAATGTCCTCCTGCTGGTCCATCATGTAGCTCCTGCAAAACCTTTTGAGCTTTAGGTTTCTCAAGACATCTTAACAGGATAGAATCATAATTTTGTCTAAAAAGCACATCATCAATAAGAGTGAAATTCTTTGCTTTTAACCTAATGGCCCTTTTATTTTTGTAAGATAAATTTGGAGGAGCATAACCGTTCTTCAAATAAAATATTAAATCTGCATATTGAGATTCAGAATCAGTGACACTTATCTGATTGATTGATTCAGTCTGATCCATATCGCTTGATTCAGGAATGTTTGATGCTCCTGCCAATATCCTGCAAAAACCTTGGCCCCTAACAATCTTTGTTGGATTTATTTCTAAGTCATACTCTTGAAGCGTTGTGACCCAACTGGCCCTTCTTTCACCCAGTTCTTTTTGAATTAATAGTTGCCTTACAGCTGGGAAAGGGACTATAACTTTTGTGTGAGTTTTCAAAAGGAAGGGTCTGTAATGTTTGACTGCTTTGAATACAGCAAAGGCTTGTTTCTCCACATCGGAATAATTTAATTCGGCACCCTCAAAGTTTGACCTAAAAAATGAAATGGGTGCTTCTAAGTTGTTGTCATTCGGTTGTGTGAGTACAGCAGCATATGAAGAGTTGGATGCGATAGTATACAATGTAAAATGATTAGAGAAATTTGGAGTATTTAAAGAAGGGGCGTTGATTATCGATTGCTTAATCAAATCAAAAGCTTCTTTTTCTACCGATCCCCACTTAAAGACTGAATTCTTCCTAATCATCGTTTGAAGTGGCAAAATAATTTGAGAAAAATCCGGAACAAACCTTTTAACGAAATTGATCTGGCCTAAAAATGACTGCATTGATTTCTTATTGTGGGGAAATGGGATTTCAGAAATTTCTTTGATTCGATCGGGATCAATGTAAATGCCATGTTTGGATACGATAAAGCCCAGGAGTTTACCTTGATCAAGAGCGAAAAATGACTTTTTAGGGTTCAGAGAAATACCGTACCTTTTGCATCGTTGAAAGATTTGATTTAAGTCATGCAAATGGTTAGACCTCTCTTTAGAGAATACAGTTATATCATCTAAATAGACAACCACTGTTCTATTAATTAACCCTTTAAAAGTTGTATCCATAGCTCTTTGGAACGTCGCTCCTGCATTTATAAGTCCAAAAGGCATTTTATGATATGCATAGGTTCCCCATTTTGTTCTGAATGTGGTTTTAAGTTGGTCATCAGGATGAACCAGAACTTGATTGTACCCTGAAAAACCATCTAGAAAGGACATCAATTCAGAGCCTGCCACTGATTGGAGAATTTGCTCCATAGTAGGCAATGGGAAATTGTCTTTCAAACTCGCTTTATTCAAGTTCCTGAAATCAATACAAATTCGAATGTCGCCATTTTTCTTTCTGACTGGCACCATATTAGAGACCCAGTTTGAATGTCGGACCGGAAAAATAATCTTGGCTTTCAAGAGCTTGTTAAGTTCCGACTTTATCTGGCTCTCCAAATTTGGATGTATTTTTCTTAACTTTTGCTGAATCGGTTTCTGATCAGGAAGCATAGGAATGGTATGCTGGATAATAGATGTATCATATGTCTTCAAGTCATCATATTTCCAAGCAAATACTTGTTTGTTTTTTCTTAATAGTTTAATAAATGCTTCATTTTCTTCCTGAGAAAGTCCTAATCCTAAGTTTATGTTTTGAGGAGCGTCGTCAGTGCCTAGATTTATCAATTCAAACCTAAGGGTAGAACTTTGAAGCTTTGCATTGGTTACAGGTTTAAATCTGTCTTTGATATCATAAAGATCTTCTAGCTTTACCACAAGCTTAGGAATTGAATTTTCTTGAGGCGTTTCTTTCATCTGGGAATCATGCTCATTTTCCTCAATAACTTGATTGTTATAGGATTTTTCCGAAGTTAGAAACTGCAAGATATCTTCGTCATGGATAAATACTCTCCAATTAGTGACATTGTCAGGAATTGAAGGCCTAAAAAGTAATTCTACAGAAAATCTATCAAGGCTGTAGTCTTCAGAAGGTAGAAGCTTAGAAGCTACATTGGCTAGTAGGTCGGCTGCCGAATTTTGTGACCTAGGAATGGAAGAAATGTTGAATGTTGAAAAGTGTGAGGTAAGATCCTATACTAGAGATTGATAATGCTTGAGGTGACTTGAAAGACAATGAATTGCATTCCTCACCTGTTTGACAATGATTTCGGAATCGCCGAATACTTTTAGATATCGCACTTCAAGGCCGATTGCTTTATATAATCCCTGGACTAAAGCTTCATATTCGGCTGTGTTATTAGTGCACTCAAATTCTAACCTACAAGACAGCATTGTCTTCTCTCCTTGCGGACTAACCAAAGTGCAACCTGCTCCTGAGCCTTCACTGGACTTAGAGCCATCAAAATATAAAGACCAAAATAAAGGAGTATTAACAAAAATATCTACATTTTTCTCAGCATCATTAAAACATCTGGACTTATCAGTTTGTGAAAAAATTTCAATCTGAGATGTAAAATGATTGACTGAAAAAGGAGATGGTTGGGCAACAAAGTTGCCAAATAATGATTCTGACGAATAGTTCCCCAAAATGTTGTTGTTCAATGCCACAGGTTGGTTTTCTTGCTCAAATTCAGTAACTGTGTGGGTCATATGCTTCTCTCGATCGATCCTTATTTGATTTGGCTTTCCCTTGTAGGGAAGCCACATATGTGACCAATCTGTGGAAATATACCCATGCAGCTTTTCGGACCAATCTCTGCTCAAAATTAAACTGTTATCACAAAATCGTGTACTAAGGGCTACTACTTAGCAAGATCTCATGCAACTATTTCAAACCAGGCTTTAGACTAAGGCTTAACCTCCTTAGTCAGAGAGGGCTCTCTCACAGATTTTTGATATGGATTAATAACAAGAAAAGATGGCTAACTCTTCAAACAGTACATGAAAATAAGCTGGTTGGAACAACAAAATAACACTTCTTCCATTGGGCTCATGGAGTCAAACACCTCTGCAGTAAACTATTAACTACTCAATCATGGAAGCCAAGGCATATAATGTTTAAACACTCAGAACATTTCTCAAAAAGAACCTCAACTCATAAACATACACAGGAAGTCTGAGCACTAGGTGAATTCAGAGTGATTGCATGTCTATTGAGCTGTAAAACAGAAAGGATAAAGACAAAACCACATATATTCTGAGCCTTTGAACACAAGATGAATCTTGGGAAGAAAAAGTAATCTTTCTATTACTGTCAAAAGTCTTTTACATTAGCCAATATAAAAACTCTGTTTCTTTTATAAATCTCCAACCTTTTTTACATCAGAGTTTTTCCTATATATAGGAAAACAAAACTACAACTACTTGAGACTCCTCCTCCAGCATGAGGGGAGCTCGAAATCCTATCATTAATTGCCTTATCTATATCTAAACAAACTTATTAAATACAAAGGTATTGCGCTGTGAATACATAGAGTCCCATTCCTATTGAAACTCTAATTCTATCTCCTCATGTGCATTGATGCTTTCTTGAACTTTGACACCTATACCATTTCTGTAGTGGCCAAGACATGCTGGAGAAACATTCACTGAACGAGCAGCTTCGGATACTTGCTGTGTGGATGAACTCATTAGTTGATGAGGATATGTGCCCTGTTTTCACGGTCCCTGCCTTCCATTAGTCTTCATGTACTAAAAGACTATGCTCCAAGCCATTTAATACCTTTAATAACCATGCATAATCCAATATGCCTCATGATCTGGACGCTTTGTGAACTGAACAGGTGTACCACCCAAAATTTCGGTAACCCTACCAGAACCCTAACATTTCGGTTATAAAGTAACTTTAGGAAGACTCTTAGCAAAAAACAAAAAGTTTCACCTTTTTCTTCAACACTCACACCTGTCACCCTTTGAATATCTGGATAGCTTTGTATAGTCTCCTTACTGGCCTTGAGTCATCCTTTTCAAGATTTGCTGACCTCAGCATCAATTTCATTTTTTCTCATAAAACAGTCATCTACAGCAGTTTCGTAGCGCGCTACGAAACTGCTATTTTTACTTTAAACAGCTTGCTTTTTTGCAGTGATTATTTGAGGAAAGGATCTCAGAGATTCTTGGAGTATGTGGAAAGTCACAACTTCAGTAAAAACTCAGCCTGGAGTAAGCTCTATATGCATTGGTACACATGAGTCAATTGACATAACAGAAATTGCAAACGATGATAACCACAGCCAAATAATATAACAAAAACTGCAAGCGGTGATATCCACAACAGAGAAATGGTTATAGCAGCATAATGCATGAGCCCCCTTATCCAAATGCGTTCTTTACCACGAGCAGCATCAACCTGAAACCATTCTTTAACCACTTTAAATTCCCTTAACTTGAAGTTTCAAAAAGATTCTGGCTGAAAAATATGTCTTGGGACAGAGCCCATAATTTCTCACAGAAAATCTATTTGGAAGAACTGAAGGAGTTTTTGTGAACCAATCCGTGCTTAACAAAAACCTTTTTTGGTTTTTTGAAAAACTACTCCAGCTGCCCAGAATCGATCCTTGAAGAAGATGTATAAAACAGGAAATTAAAAATTGCACCTACAACAGTTTCGTAGTGCAACTTTGGTCATTATTTTCTGTCAGCTCGTAATGGATTTGAGGAAACTGAAGGACTTTTTTATAGTTCAGTATGTTAGGAATAAAAACCTCTTTCCGTTTTCAAAATTTAGTCTTCAGCTGCTCAGAATACCTTCTGTAAGTTTACTAGTAAACACAGCAACCAGGGTTTTTTATGCTGAAACAAGCTGCTACAGGGGTTTCGCAGCGCGCTGCGAAACTGCTGTGTAATTTCAAAAACACAGCTTAGGATCAAAATATAACTTTCTTGTGTCTTTCCTTTTACTGCAATGACTTTTCCATTTGACCTGAAATTGTTCAATATCAAAATCTAGCATATGAACCTTCTGCTCATCTTTAAAGGTTTCACAAATTTCACCATTGGCCACCACGCAACCAAATTTGAAATATGGGCAAACCTCAAATAACATTTGCATATTAGCTTTGAGCAAGGCTAATGATACTTGCTTCATCAATATCACTAAAAAGTTCTCTTTCCAACTCTTGCAGCCATTTCCCCAATTTCGTAGCGCAGCCAGTGCAAAATATGAATTATGCGCTACGAAACTACCTAAACATGTTGCGCTGCGAAACTACAAAAAGGCTTTATGCGCATCAAACTAATATGAGCGATTTTGAAATTTTGGCATTGGAATTTTCAGTGATAACAGTGGCTCCACTTGGGATAGTGTGCCCTTGTGGTACACTAAGAACCTGCAGTTCCAGTGCCTTATCCTCTTTTGATGAACAAAAATTTATTTGACAAACATCTTCCTCAAGCTTCTTGGGCCTTCACCTCGGGCTTAAACTTGATGATCACTGTGCGAAAAAGAAATCTGCCACTACTAAAAAAAAATGCTCAGTCAACTTTGAGCTTATTTGCATTTACCTACCTACCTACCCTATCAGCTTCAAACTTCTTTCAGCTCAATCAATATGAAATTTCCAATGTAACCAATCCTCTGTTTTATCTGACATTTGACTTCTTTGACTGCATCGGAGTTCAGAGCCAATATGATAGTGTGATGACCGCTGCCACTGAAATTGTCTCTGATCTTCTTTGAAAAACTGAAATACTGGAGAGTAAAACTCTTCCATGTAATCAGCTACAGGATCCCAGAATACATGATCAGCTTGTTTTTCCTTGTAACTTTCCAGCTGTGCAAACTGATCTTCAACCACAGTGTTCAGTTCCTCAATCGTGAAAGAGAAAGGAACCAGCATAGTCTCCTTGCGTTCTGCCATAGAAAACTTCTGAGAATAATGATCATGATCATGAAAACTGTATGCCTGAATTTGACCTTCTAAACCTTCAATGTCTTTTTCAAGGTCCTCAGCAAATTCATCCAAAAATCTCATCCTATCCTCTGCCTTGCAGTCAAAAGATTTTAGATATGAGGATAATGACAAAGAAAAATATTCATTTGTTTCTTCTTTACTATGATCATCATTCCATTGTTTGAAACCTTCAACTGAGGGAGAGTCTGCCACCAACTCTGACCTATCTATCCATTCCTCAAAAAACATAAGCCATAAGTCTTGAAATGACTTAACGGATTTGATAGGAAAACTTTCAATCCATTGTTTGCATTTCCCTTGAAGTGAATCATAGAATAACCTTATACAAACATCCTCATGTTTAACTCTAAGAAGCTCAGCAAAATGACAGAAATCTGAGATATGCTTCAGAGTTAAACTCAAATCTTTTCCATTAAATTTGGGACCATTCCTTAGAAAATATGCATCCTTGGGAAAATGATTTGGGAAACCATGAATTCCTGAGAAATATATGCATGCATACCTTGAACTAAGAATGGCAGCTTCTGGGTCCTTCATAACTCCAGTGGAATCACCATGAATGTATGAACTTTGAATTCTTCAACAATGGAGTCGCCAAGGTAGATTTGCAGCCTCGAAAAACCTCTTTGAACTCCTGCTACCTTCAGAAATTCAATCTTAAAATTACGGGAGTGAGTAATCTTCAGTCTCCCGGCAGACGCACCAAAATGTTATCACAAAATCGTGTACTAAGGGCTGCTACTTAGCAAGATCTCATGCAACTATTTCAAACCAGGCTTTAGACTAAGGCTTAACCTCCTTAGTAAGAGAGGGCTCTCTCACAGATTTTTGATATGGATTAATAACAAGAAAAGATGGCTAACTCTTCAAACAGTACATGAAAATAAGCTGGTTGGAACAACAAAATAACACTTCTTCCATTGGGCTCATGGAGTCAAACACCTCTGCAGTAAACTATTAACTACTCAATCATGGAAGCCAAGGCATATAATGTTTAAACACTCAGAACATTTCTCAAAAAGAACCTCAACTCATAAACATACACAGGAAGTCTGAGCACTAGGTGAATTCAGAGTGATTGCATGTCTATTGAGCTGTAAAACAGAAAGGATAAAGACAAAACCACATATATTCTGAGCCTTTGAACACAAGATGAATCTTGGGAAGAAAAAGTAATCTTTCTATTACTGTCAAAAGTCTTTTACATTAGCCAATATAAAAACTCTGTTTCTTTTATAAATCTCCAACCTTTTTTACATCAGAGTTTTTCCTATATATAGGAAAACAAAACTACAACTACTTGAGACTCCTCCTCCAGCATGAGGGGAGCTCGAAATCCTATCATTAATTGCCTTATCTATATCTAAACAAACTTATTAAATACAAAGGTATTGCACTGTGAATACATAGAGTCCCATTCCTATTGAAACTCTAATTCTATCTCCTCATGTGCATTGATGCTTTCTTGAACTTTGACAGCTGTACCATTTCTGTAGTGGCCAAGACATGCTGGAGAAACATTCACTGAACGAGCAGCTTCGGATACTTGCTGTGTGGATGAACTCATTAGTTGATGAGGATATGTGCCCTGTTTTCACGGTCCCTGCCTTCCATTAGTCTTCATGTACTAAAAGACTATGCTCAAGCCATTTAATACCTTTAATAACCACGCATAATCCAATATGCCTCATGATCTGGACGCTTTGTGAACTGAACAGGTGTACCACCCAAAATTTCGGTAACCCTACAAGAACCCTAACATTTCGGTTATAAAGTAACTTTAGGAAGACTCTTAGCAAAAAACAAAAAGTTTCACCTTTTTCTTCAACACTCACACCTGTCACCCTTTGAATATCTGGATAGCTTTGTATAGTCTCCTTACTGGCCTCGAGTCATCCTTTTCAAGATTTGCTGACCTCAGCATCAATTTCATTTTTTCTCATAAAACAGTCATCTACAGTAGTTTCGTAGCGCGCTACGAAACTGCTGTTTTTACTTTAAACAGCTTGCTTTTTTGCAGTGATTATTTGAGGAAAGGATCTCAGAGGTTCTTGGAGTATGTGGAAAGTCACAACTTCAGTAAAAACTCAGCCTGGAGTAAGCTCTATATGCATTGGTACACATGAGTCAATTGACATAACATAAATTGCAAACGATGATAACCACAGCCAAATAATATAACAAAAACTGCAAGCGGTGATATCCACAGCAGAGAAATGGTTATAGCAGCATAATGCATGAGCCCCCTTATCCAAATGCGTTCTTTACCACGAGCAGCATCAACCTGAAACCATTCTTTAACCACTTTAAATTCCCTTAACTTGAAGTTTCAAAAAGATTCTGGCTGAAAAATATGTCTTGGGACAGAGCCCATAATTTCTCACAGAAAATCTATTTGGAAGAACTGAAGGAGGTTTTTGTGAACCAATCAGTTCTTAACAAAAGCCTCTTTTGGTTTTTTGAAAAACTACTCCAGCTGCCCAGAATCGATCCTTGAAGAAGATGTATAAAACAGGAAATTAAAAATTGCACCTACAGCAGTTTCGTAGCGCAACTTTGGTCATTAATTTCTCTCAGCTCGTAATGGATTTGAGGAAACTGAAGGAGGTTTTTATAGTTCAGTCTGTTAGGAATAAAAACCTCTTTCCGTTTTCAAAATTTAGTCTTCAGCTGCTCAGAATACCTTCTGTAAGTTTACTAGTAAACACAGCAACCAGGGTTTTTTATGCTGAAACAAGCTGCTACAGGGGTTTCGCAGCGCGCTGCGAAACTGCTGTGTAATTTCAAAAACACAGCTTAGGATCAAAATATAACTTTCTTGTGTCTTTCCTTTTACTGCAATGACTTTTCCATTTGACCTGAAATTGTTCAATATCAAAATCTAGCATATGAACCTTCTGCTCATCTTTAAAGGTTTCACAAATTTCACCATTGGCCACCACGCAACCAAATTTGAAATATGGGCAAACCTCAAATAACATTTGCATATTAGCTTTGAGCAGGGCTAATGATACTTGCTTCATCAATATCACTAAAAAGTTCTCTTTCCAACTCTTGCAGCCATTTCCCCAATTTCGTAGCGCAGCCAGTGCAAAATATGAATTATGCGCTACGAAACTACCTAAACATGTTGCGCTGCGAAACTACAAAAAGGCTTTATGCGCATCAAACTAATATGAGCGATTTTGAAATTTTGGCATTGGAATTTTCAGTGATAACAGTGGCTCCACTTGGGATAGTGTGCCCTTGTGGTACACTAAGAACCTGCAGTTCCAGTGCCTTATCCTCTTTTGATGAACAAAAATTTATTTGACAAACATCTTCCTCAAGCTTCTTGGGCCTTCACCTCGGGCTTAACTTGATGATCACTGTGCGAAAAAGAAATCTGCCACTACTAAAAAAAAATGCTCAGTCAACTTTGAGCTTATTTGCATTTACTTACCTACCTACCCTATCAGCTTCAAACTTCTTTCAGCTCAATCAATATGAAATTTCCAATGTAACCAATCCTCTGTTTTATCTGACATTTGACTTCTTTGACTGCATCGGAGTTCAGAGCCAATATGATAGTGTGATGACCGCTGCCACTGAAATTGTCTCTGATCTTCTTTGAAAAACTGAAATACTGGAGAGTAAAACTCTTCCATGTAATCAGCTACAGGATCCCAGAATACATGATCAGCTTGTTTTTCCTTGTAACTTTCTAGCTGTGCAAACTGATCTTCAACCACAGTGTTCAGTTCCTCAATCGTGAAAGAGAAAGGAACCAGCATAGTCTCCTTGCGTTCTGCCATAGAAAACTTCTGAGAATAATGATCATGATCATGAAAACTGTATGCCTGAATTTGACCTTCTAAACCTTCAATGTCTTTTTCAAGGTCCTCAGCAAATTCATCCAAAAATCTCATCCTATCCTCTGCCTTGCAGTCAAAAGATTTTAGATATGAGGATAATGACAAAGAAAAAGATTCATTTGTTTCTTCTTTACTATGACCATCATTCCATTGTTTGAAACCTTTAACTGAGGGAGAGTCTGCCACCAACTCTGACCTATCTATCCATTCCTCAAAAAACATAAGCCATAAGTCTTGAAATGACTTAACGGATTTGATAGGAAAACTTTCAATCCATTGTTTGCATTTCCCTTGAAGTGAATCATAGAATAACCTTATACAAACATCCTCATGTTTAACTCTAAGAAGCTCAGCAAAATGACAGAAATCTGAGATATGCTTCAGAGTTAAACTCAAATCTTTTCCATTAAATTTGGGACCATTCCTTAGAAAATATGCATCCTTGGGAAACCATGAATTCCTGAGAAATCTATGCATGCATACCTTGAACTAAGAATGGCAGCTTCTGGGTCCTTCATAACTCCAGTGGAATCACCATGAATGTATGAACTTTGAATTCTTCAACAATGGAGTCGCCAAGGTAGATTTGCAGCCTCGAAAAACCTCTTTGAACTCCTGCTACCTTCAGAAATTCAATCTTAAAATTACGGGAGTGAGTAATCTTCAGTCTCCCGGCAGACGCACCAAAATGTTATCACAAAATCGTGTACTAAGGGCTGCTACTTAGCAAGATCTCATGCAACTATTTCAAACCAGGCTTTAGACTAAGGCTTAACCTCCTTAGTCAGAGAGGGCTCTCTCACAGATTTTTGATATGGATTAATAACAAGAAAAGATGGCTAACTCTTCAAACAGTACATGAAAATAAGCTGGTTGGAACAACAAAATAACACTTCTTCCATTGGGCTCATGGAGTCAAACGCCTCTGCAGTAAACTATTAACTACTCAATCATGGAAGCCAAGGCATATAATGTTTAAACACTCAGAACATTTCTCAAAAAGAACCTCAACTCATAAACATACACAGGAAGTCTGAGCACTAGGTGAATTCAGAGTGATTGCATGTCTATTGAGCTGTAAAACAGAAAGGATAAAGACAAAACCACATATATTCTGAGCCTTTGAACACAAGATGAATCTTGGGAAGAAAAAGTAATCTTTCTATTACTGTCAAAAGTCTTTTACATTAGCCAATATAAAAACTCTGTTTCTTTTATAAATCTCCAACCTTTTTTACATCAGAGTTTTTCCTATATATAGGAAAACAAAACTACAACTACTTGAGACTCCTCCTCCGGCATGAGGGGAGCTCGAAATCCTATCATTAATTGCCTTATCTATATCTAAACAAACTTATTAAATACAAAGGTATTGCGCTGTGAATACATAGAGTCCCATTCCTATTGAAACTCTAATTCTATCTCCTCGTGTGCATTGATGCTTTCTTGAACTTTGACACCTGTACCATTTCTGTAGTGGCCAAGACATGCTGGAGAAACATTCACTGAACGAGCAGCTTCGGATACTTACTGTGTGGATGAACTCATTAGTTGATGAGGATATGTGCCCTGTTTTCATGGTCCCTGCCTTCCATTAGTCTTCATGTACTAAAAGACTATGCTCCAAGCCATTTAATACCTTTAATAACCACGCATAATCCAATATGCCTCATGATCTGGACGCTTTGTGAACTGAACAGGTGTACCACCCAAAATTTCGGTAACCCTACCAGAACCCTAACATTTCGGTTATAAAGTAACTTTAGGAAGACTCTTAGCAAAAAACAAAAAGTTTCACCTTTTTCTTCAACACTCACACCTGTCACCCTTTGAATATCTGGATAGCTTTGTATAGTCTCCTTACTGGCCTCGAGTCATCCTTTTCAAGATTTGCTGACCTCAGCATCAATTTCATTTTTTCTCATAAAATAGTCATCTACAGCAGTTTCGTAGCGCGCTACGAAACTGCTATTTTTACTTTAAACAGCTTGCTTTTTTGCAGTGATTATTTGAGGAAAGGATCTCAGAGGTTCTTGGAGTATGTGGAAAGTCACAACTTCAGTAAAAACTCAGCCTGGAGTAAGCTCTATATGCATTGGTACACATGAGTCAATTGACATAACAGAAATTGCAAACGATGATAACCACAGCCAAATAATATAACAAAAACTGCAAGCGGTGATATCCACAGCAGATAAATGGTTATAGCAGCATAATGCATGAGCCCCCTTATCCAAATGCGTTCTTTACCACGAGCAGCATCAACCTGAAACCATTCTTTAACCACTTTAAATTCCCTTAACTTGAAGTTTCAAAAAGATTCTGGCTGAAAAATATGTCTTGGGACAGAGCCCATAATTTCTCACAGAAAATCTATTTGGAAGAACTGAAGGAGGTTTTTGTGAACCAATCTGTGCTTAACAAAAACCTCTTTTGGTTTTTTGGAAAACTACTCCAGCTGCCCAGAATCGATCCTTGAAGAAGATGTATAAAACAGGAAATTAAAAATTGCACCTACAGCAGTTTCGTAGCGCAACTTTGGTCATTAATTTCTCTCAGCTCGTAATGGATTTGAGGAAACGGAAGGAGGTTTTTATAGCTCAGTCTGTTAGGAATAAAAACCTCTTTCTGTTTTCAAAATTTAGTCTTCAGCTGCTCATAATACCTTCTGTAAGTTTACTAGTAAACACAGCAACCAGGGTTTTTTATGCTGAAACAAGCTGCTACAGGGGTTTCGCAGCGCGCTGCGAAACTGCTGTGTAATTTCAAAAACACATCTTAGGATCAAAATATAACTTTCTTGTGTCTTTCCTTTTACTGCAATGACTTTTCCATTTGACCTGAAATTGTTCAATATCAAAATCTAGCATATGAACCTTCTGCTCATCTTTAAAGGTTTCACAAATTTCACCATTGGCCACCACGCAACCAAATTTGAAATATGGGCAAACCTCAAATAACATTTGCATATTAGCTTTGAGCAGGGCTAATGATACTTGCTTCATCAATATCACTAAAATGTTCTCTTTCCAACTCTTGCAGCCATTTCCCCAATTTCGTAGCGCAGCCAGTGCAAAATATGAATTATGCGCTACGAAACTACCTAAACATGTTGCACTGCGAAACTACAAAAAGGCTTTATGCGCATCAAACTAATATGATCGATTTTGAAATTTTGGCATTGGAATTTTCAGTGATAACATAAACCATAAAATTCAGGTATGTCGGCAATTAAGATGTCAATCCTCTATACAATCCTGGGGTCGGCA
This sequence comes from Pinus tabuliformis, assembly GCA_031772625.1. Lineage (NCBI taxonomy): Eukaryota > Viridiplantae > Streptophyta > Pinopsida > Pinales > Pinaceae > Pinus > Pinus tabuliformis. Next base: position 841,964,552 of record CM062805.1, read on the forward strand.
GACAACCTGATGGTTACAGAATTAATTTCTCCCACAACCTGGACTTTAGTCCTATCCACCTGTACAATATGAATGGCAGACTTATGGGGTTCAATGTTCAGCTTAGAGCAAACTGAAGCTGGCATTATATTAGATGAGGGCCCTAAATCAATTAAACAGTTGTGCAGGTTTCTATTATAAATCTCATAAGTCAGCAGGAAGGGTGGAGTGTGAGAATTTGATTTATCTCCAATTAGAACTGAATCGGTAGCTTCAACCATACCTGCAGGAGGCTGGCCTGAATCGTTGGCAGCTGTTGCACTGGGAAGGGGAGTAGAGGGAACAACATTTAATTCTTTAAGAAGTAATTTTTGTTGATGCTTTAATTTGCTAAGCTCAAACATGGTTATATTTGCCTTAGTTTTCTTCATGTCATCAACAATGTTATATTCCATTGAATCAGATACCACTAATGTCTTGGATGTTGAAGGAGAATTAGAAGTTGAAGGCTGGTTTTGGGGAACTACTACAGGCGACTTCTTTGGGGGGACTTTTTCCTTTGCTGTAGTAGCACCTGCGCTCCTCTTCTTTGAAGTTGCCTGGGCAGGTTCAGAAGTACTTTTACTTCTTGTAGTAACCGGAAAGGCTTCTTCTTCATTCTCGGTATCAGAGTTTGGGAGTATAAAATCCCACATTCCGTGGCATTCAGCTACTTCTTCTTCATCATCGATTTGTGAAGTTGTTTCCTCTTCCTCTTCTTCTTGCTCTGAATCTGCGTTAGATATAACATTGGGCGGCTTTGATTCAGTTTTCTTATAAGTTTTAAATGGTCTTTTGTTTGAGGTTTCAGCCACCTGCTTCTTTATCTCGACCATTTCGTTAGACAATGTTTTAAGGACCTTTTGTAAACCTTCCATGTCATACGTGTCCTTTGGGGTTTTCTTCTTGGAATCTTCTTTAAATGAGACTTTTTTAGCTTTTCTATCTTCCAAAGCAGCTTTCTTTTCTAGAGCATTGATGTGCTTTTCAACAGCAAGTGCTTCTCTCATGTTTTCAGCTAAGGTAGGTTTCCCAGCCCTGTCTACAAAAGTAGCTATGTTGGCAGGTAGGGCAGTAATATACCATTCGCTTCGGATTTGTTCACTTGGTTTAGAAGCGGTAGGGATTTTATTCAGGAGTTTATTAAATCTGGCATTAAACTCTTTTATTGGTTCCATGTGCTCTATTCTCAGATTGGAGAGGTCGTTTATTAAAGTAGCTAAGGACCTATCATCTCCATATTTGGTAAGAAACTGCTCTTGGCATGTGTTCCAACTGGTAATTGAACCAGAAGGTAAGGAAAAATACCAGGATCCTGCTGATCCTTGTAAGGTGTAGGGGAAGAGTCTTACAACAACATCTTGCTCTGCCACTCCTTTTATGTTAACTGCTAACATAAAATTGTTAATGTGTTCTTCAGCCTGGGTTCCGTCATCTGGATTAAATTTAGGCAGCCATTTTTCGGGAGCATCTGGTAGATCATGCAATGGTGCAGGCATGTTGACTGCTCCTGGCCTAGTCCATGGGTCTGCCATTATGATAGCGACAGTGGTTGACACTACTGTTTGGATTCTAGATGTATGGGAAGGGATCAAAGATGAGGAGTGAATAGGTTGGGATATTGAGGCTTCTGATACCTGATGGGCGACAATTTGTAATGGGGGAGTGGATGGTTGACCTCGCAGAGGAGAAAATGCAATGGAGGACGAGGATGAAAGCTCTTCACTATCAGATCCTTCAGTAATTTTCTTCGCCCTTTTCCTTTTAGGTAAAGGAAACTCAGTGGGTTCAATACCGAGTTTTTCGCTCTGAAGTCTGGTGAGAGGGTGAGTGAGGTTGAACTGCGAAGTCGCACTGCTTTCTGATACCTCATATTTCTGTGGTGAAATCGAGAAGCTCTGAAGTTTATGGATTAGAGACTGGACTTCAGGTGATTCAAGACTTAATTGTTCTGTGGTATGATGGGTTTGAGCAGTGGTAGTTGATTCCCCTTCTCCTTGTTTGGATACCGGCGAACCAGTATGCAAATGGGAGGGTCGAGGGGATTCGGAGGGGGAAATACTCTTGGAATGGCTTATAGGTTTGGACTTATGTGCCATTCACAATTTTCAGGCCCTCCTTCTAGCGCCAATTACGTTGAGGCCTCGAAAATCGCTGCAACAACATAGGGGAAACCACCCGGTCCGGACCTTAGTACAACTCCTTTTCCGTTTGGAATAGTGGCTCCGACTGGGGATAATGGGACCAGTTTCCCAAGAATTATAAGTAAACGGGATGGATGAGTGACTTATGATATATGATGGTGATAAGCGAACAACTAAAACTATCGGCGAAATATACTAACTATAATCTAATCCCGGGATTTATCAATTTTTAAAGCGTAGCGTTTGATAATATGTGCTTTAAGGCAGGCATATAGATGACTCTAACACTAAAGCATAGATGTTTAAACCATTTAAGATTGCTCTGCATAATTAGTTATGCAGAGCGATAATAGCGAATTACTACACTTTGTCATTCATATCATTGCTACATGCATGATTAAAAGAGAGGGCATATCACAAAACATCCAATAGTGGAACGAAATGAAGATTTGCTATTACAGCACATACATGTATTCAACAATAGCAAAAATAATAACACAACAATTCATATAAGAGGAAAGAACACAGATGCAGATAAAAGTACCATGTAAGCTGCTTAACAATCCAGTATATTAATCGCTATGTCGCGGTCCTTCCTTCAAACCAGAAAGCATTCCAAACAAGAGACAATAGTGCGCAATTGTATAAAACAGCCTTCTCGTTAAATTAAGAACTATCGGTCAAGTTTCACAAAAGAATATAGGCTGAAGCACAGTAGTGCAAACTTCAACCTTTAAGTCTATTACAAAATTTTACGACCCTTTCCAAAACAATGAAAGGGTCTATAAATACTAAGCTAATCTAAATATCTAAGAAACTGAAAAGCTATTAAATTGGCATCAATAAATATTTCTTCCATCTTCCTTGGCGATCTGGCAGTCAGCGGAAATGCTTCATCAGGTGGGCTCTTTGCCTTTAAACCTCAGCTGACATATCGCCAGCATTGGCTCTACTTCTGGTGGAGTGTTGAGACGCGAAGTGAGCTGGGCATCATATGTGGCATCCTGAATATCGAGGATCAGGCATCCGAGAGCATCTGTTAAACATTTTAGGGCCGACCTTTGAGTGTGTGGCTTGATTAGAAAGAGCCAATATGCCTCGGAGGTTAAAGTATTTACTCCAGCAATTAACCTTCCCTTTTCCTCCAATTCATGATAACTTGTTTGTTCAATCATGTTTGCTGTTGTTATGCTTCCAGGTGTGCACTGGGAAATCATGTTTGCCAAATAGAGTGTGTTGTTGACTAAATCAATCATATTGCTGGCGATCATTTTACACCTTGAAGCTGCCCTTTCCGCTTTCATCACCTGAGTGTTCCATTCCGTGAAGAGTATGTCTTTGTATGTCTCATAGATTCTAGGCAAGTTCGCTGCCTTCCCCACATCAGAATCTTGCCAATCAAGATATCCGGCTATGGTTTCTTCGGCCTGATCTAGCTCATTTCTGGCTTTCTCTATCTGCTGACATACTGTTGTAGATATTTTGCATAATGGCTCAGCCTCAGTAAGTTGTCGGCATAGGAGTCTAATCTGAGATATTAATGCGTCATTTATTTGAGCTGCTTCTGCTCTGAAATTCTCCACTTTCTGGGTGCCCTTGATGTCTTCAAGCTGCGCTAATAGTTGAGCTATTTGCTCGTCTTTTGATTTCATCATCAGCTCATTCGCCGCTCTCAACTGTGCCAATGCCTCCGACAATTCTTTCTGCTTCTGGATTGCGCTCTGGTCGATTCTTTGTTTTTCAGTCTGCAGTTGCTGGGTTAATGCATTGTTTTCTTGCTGTTGTGCCAGCAACTACTCTTCTACCTGCGCTACCTTGTTTTTTGCCTCGGTTACTTCTGCCTGTAATGCACAAATTTCCTGGTCCTTAATCTTCAATAGAAGACTTACCTCCGATGCCTTGTCAATAGTCGCCGCAGAATAAGCTCCCGCATACTGCGACAACTTTGTTAGATCATCGGAGGGGTCCAATTCCTCCTTCCAGACTACATTGCCCGTGACTGTTTGCTCAGGAAAGATAGAAGGTTGATCAAGCCTTCGTCTCTTCCTTGAGCGCTTAACAACGGCTTTATGCTTTGGGCTGTAGAAAACATCCAGGGGAGGAATATCTTCCACCTGGAGAACAATTTGATCGGAAGGGTCTTTAGTAATTACTTCGACATCCTTTGAAATGGGTGGGCCGCTGGTTCCGCTTAGAACCTGAGAAGAAGTGGTATCTGGTGCATCACTTGTCTTAGAGGTGTCTGTGTCTTTGGAGCCTTCCTTTCCACTGATAATGGAATCGAATTGGTTCCATTGTTTAAGCAACTCAGGATCAATGGAGGTCTGTTTATGTTGCTCTGTCTGGGATTTGCTCCGCTCTTTTTCTTGTTCTAACCTCTGCTGCTCCTCTAGTCCTTTTTGCTACTGCTCCTCTAACTCTTTTCTTTGTCTCTCTTCTTGCTCCCTTTTCTGTCTATTTGCCAATTCCTTTTTCTGCCTATCAGCCAGTTCTTTCTTTTGTTTCTCCTCTTCTTCCTTCTTCCTCTGTTCCTCTATCTCTTTCTGCTTTCTCTGTTCTTGATCCTTCTGTGCCTTTTGCTGTTTTTCTATCTGCTCCTTCTTCTGCCTCTCAGCTTGCTCTTTTCTTTTCTTTTCTGCCTGCAGCTTCTTTTGCCTTTCCTCCTGTTGTTTCTTTTGTTCCTTAGTTGTAACAAGAGGTTGGCTCGTCTGTTGTCGACCAGGCTCGCTTGAGGAAGACGCTGGGGTTGTTGATAATAAATCTAGAGGCAGAGTTTGCAACCTCTGCTCTCTAAGTTTATTGAACTCAGTTAAGTTCTTATCGTTATATCTCATTCTAGCAAGTTCTTTGGTATAGCCTATTATATCGGCGACGATGAACAGGTCATCAAACTCATCTTCTTGATGGTCAACCTTTGTTAATTTGGCCTGTTCTAGGGCAGTGTAGGCGGTTTTATTTGGATCAAAGAGTCTGCTTGGGAGAGTGGCTAGGGATAAAGCTTGCATCTTTATTGCCTCTTTTTCTGCATGCTTGAGATCATGCAGAGTAAAGACACCAATTCTCAAGGGAAAAGAGGGCCAGCCCCTCTTCTTTTCTTTCTTGAGAGTTTGTGTGACACTCTCGGCCATAATCTGGTAGGAGATTTCTCGGGCCAACAATTTGTCTGGAACATATAAAGGGAGAACATGCGGCTTGGCCTGGCTCCCAAAAACCCTAACATAAGTAAAATTCTCTTCTCCGAACCAACTTGCTACAACTGGTAAGTCGAAGGAAGCCAGATAGGAGATTTTGGGAATAGGCCGATCAAAAATGGAATAATGAATGGGAACCATAAAACCATTGCAAATTTGATACAAATGGTCCTTGTAAGAGGACTTCCACAATTTCTGATGGTACAAATGAATGGGTGAAGGGTCTTGGGTGGTCCACCTCCAACCGAGGATAGGAAACTCAGAATTAAAGCACAAGGTATCCATAATGTAAGCACTATAATAAAATGGTGGGATTTTCCTTTCGGTGACTACGGATTTGGCTCTAAAGTCACGAACAGCTACGGCCAACTTATCAGAAAGAATGGTGGCCCAATCCATGATTATACTATTAACAGCTGCTTCCATCAGGGGAACCATTTCTATGTCGAAATTAGCAGAGTCATGTAACCCCCATAGTCTACACATCATAATCCCCGCATAGCAATAGGGAGAAGCCAAAGAATTGACAGAGTACTTACCTGAGCTTTCGTGCTTGTGTTTGGCCGCATTCTGCCTCCAATCCCGGATGGGTTCAGATTGTACTTCATTTTCGGCTGCAAATTTCTCCACGAAGGCTTTGTTATAAATTTTCTCCGGCTCGGGCAAATGATACATTTGCCTTAGGTGCTCTGGCTTGAACGACCCGAAAATCCTTCCATCCCTTGTGTGAAACGTTCTATCGATCATTGGAATTTCCTCGATTGCCCAGCGCACTACATCAGTGTAGGGAAGGACCTGCTCTCTGGCTGCTATCCTGTGAAGAAAGGAGTCGGCCAAGTCTTTGAGAGTAGCATCAGACTTCTTTAGTACATCCACACTAGCCTCTGTCACTGTCACTTTCGGTTGCTCAGCCTCTAATAGATTATATGTGCCCTGCCATGAAGTCCTAGTGAGACCAGTGCACGTAATGTCTGAAATTAGGCCTTTCTTCTTATCTGCGGCAGCTTGTCCTACAACAGATGTAGCAGCGGAGCCCGCGGTCCTCTTGGATTTCTTCCCCATCATGCTCAGGCTTCTCTCAACAGATGAATTCTACACAAATGCAAGAGAAATCGTAACAAGGAAATAACAATGAAAATCCATAACAGGAAAGATATATCGTTTGAAGCGTGGTGAGATTAATTCTCAAAAGTGGCTGCGGATCCAATCACTGGGAAGATATTGCAGATGCATTAATGGTGATTTAAGGCCTGCTACCCATTAAATGACTATTACACCGTTATCCGGCTGAATGACCCCCTTAAGCGTGCAACAGATATTTTGGCGGTTAAACGCAAGTGTTCGTTAATCGAAGGGGCAAAGTTTTAAATACACATGCATTACCTTATCCCTGTATTTAACGGCATTTTGAAATTTGCGCTTTATCAACCGGATATCAATATAACTTTAAGGCTTCAAGCGATGACTTTTTGAGAATGCCGACCGCCGATGAGCGATATCGCATCGCATCGGGGAATAGATGCTACACAATCATTAGAAAAAGATCCTGCCGAGTGCCGATAGCAACATCGCATCGGACTAGCGCGTGGAAACATTACAAAGTGCATATAAAGTGATTTGCCGATTTCCGATTGCGATATCGCATCGCATCGGGGGTAAGACCCGAGCGCCTTATCAAAGTGCATGGGATTCTGCCGACGGCCGATAGCGATATCGCATCGGCGGAGAACAAGGTGCCGTTTTAATATATTTCTCATGTCATTGCGATATGCGATCTTGCGATCGCTTTATCGCAATAACAAAAGATTGTTTTATTATTGGAACACTATTATTCAAAAAGGCTTAAGTACATAAACTCATTTGATTATCATACCTTTTTGAGCACAAAAGCATTGATGCCAATTAAATTTTAAAAGGGACCCATTCCATATGTTAATTTTTTGTGTGATTGAAAATGTTATGAAATGGGGGGTTGTTGTAGAGCACAACACCTAGTTGTTTATTGTGGGATCTTGCTGAATAAACCAGTTGTCTACAGTGGGAAAATCATCAGTGATAGTTGTTTGTATAGATTTTTCCTGGAATTGGACCTTAGTGTAGGTGGTATTTGTATTTGGAATCATTCCTACCTCTGCTTCTGTCATTCAAGTATAGTTCAAGTTGTCTTGTTGTGCAGGCCGGATTAAGTTTGTATTAATGTATCAGATGATTGAGAGAGGCTACCCATATTTCTTCAAACATTATAGGTATTTATAGGCAAATATTCGTTCCCTATGAGCTATCTGGAATCATCGAAAAACCGGGAGGAACCAACGTCCCCATTCATGGTTACGCAGATTGATAACTTTACACTAGGTGAAGGTTTTATGCCTGCAAACTTCAATATTGGTTCCACTTTTCCATAGAAAACCTTACTTGAACGACCTCGTATTGAACGAGGATTAAGTATGACATGCATAGTAGGAGGGCTTTTACATTTAACTGGTTGTCTCGATTGAAAATCTCTTGAATCAACTGATCCTTGTTGCTTCGAAGTATGTGGCAAGTAGTTCACAAAACACTACAACTCTGCAAATGTAGAAAGCCACCGTAGTGTGTCATCAGGAGTGGACGCTGAGAAATCAAGATCCTTTCGCTTTCTCTTAGATTTTATTAATGATGATGGCACCCATGATCTCTTTACGATTGGATAAGAATGCACTATGTAACATCTAAGTCCATCATCGTATGAAACATCAATGATGTCACCAAGGCTAAGGAAATGAGTATCTCAAACAAAAACCTTGATGGTAAGCTTTTCATTGACCTCTGCCTTGGTTGTATCTGATCCCTTAAGTTTGACTATCAAGGCTTGTACTCGATTTTTTTCTTAACAGGGACCAGCTTTCTAGAAACCAAAAGTTGTCCCAATATATCAGAACACTCATCCCCAATATCAATCCCGTGCTCATGTCCATTTACATGCTCTGAATTCTCAACTGACACATTAAATTCATCTGTCTTGGAGGATTTGACTTTGCCTCGCTTTTCACGACCAATTACAGGAGAAGAATTCTGCCCAGAGGTCACCTGAGGAGAAACATTAGTCCTTTGTGGTTCAGATAAAACATGACAATGATGATTTTGTGACAATACCAAGGGGTATATTTTGAGAAAGAGCCCCAATATTCCCTAAGGGGCTCCGCATCTCTGTCCACAAAAAATAAAAAATAAACCAAATGACTGCAACTTCCACCTAGAATAATAGAGATGCCTATTTGAATTCTCTTATCCCTCCCATCAATTAAGAAAACATTTTTCACTTACAGTGAGACCTATCTAGCACAAGGGGATGGGTTCTTGTTTGGAGAGATCTGACAATTACAATAAGAGGAAAGAGGACATATTCTGATAAGGCCATAAAGTCATGCACATGATATGCATATATGGGCCGAAATAAAATGATTGGGAGGGGAATAATGAAGATGGAAGTAGTTTTCAAGAGGAAGAGGGGTACAATGTATAGGCTTACTATGAGGGAGAAGAGGAGGATGAGGAAGAGGAGGACAGAAGCCTTGATTTACTGGCCAGATTTATGCATCATATGTTTAAGAAGATTTCCAGAAAAGCTAGAAAAGCTGCAAAAATAGTTTTTCCTTCGGATATCTCCCCACAACTGGTATGCCACTCCTCTTCCACCCCTATGGAGAAAAAACTTAAATAATTCTCAGGATAATATTTTTCAGTCTAGACTCTTTGATGTTATAAATTTGTTTTTTGGATTTCTAGTGATCTTGAATAGTGTTAGCTAGCTATAAATCTATCATTCACCCTGGTTTGGCGACTGGGCATGGACCATCTTGCCTTCTGTTAGAACTCTCTACAGAACTACAAGAAATGAATATGGTGTTTGATAACTAGAACAGAGCTTATTGCATCCTGTTATTAATTACTTGTATTAAAGGTTGGGAAAACATATGATGGTTTGAATGTTGGGCTGGAATATTGTAAAAAGTGAATTTTTTTTTATTGTTGGCAATTGATTATTAAATCAGAGTACACTTTTTACTTCATTGCTAGAATTCCCTCCGCTTACCATAGCAAGCAAATCAAACAGTGAAACCAGATTTGCACAAGTCCATATCATTCATGATGGTGAATTCATGTTGAAGGCATGATCTCATCCTATTTATGACTGACAAAGACATTTATTTCCATAGTAAGCATTTGTGCTGATGAGATGGACTGGCCATAGGTCTACCATTTATGAATCAATAGTTTTGAAAAGAACAAAGTAAACTTTTCACATTTTTGTGTTGTGTGATTGTATCCTATTTTGCATTGCACACACCAATAACAAATAACAAGTTGTTGGAAGCGTATGGTATATACAAACGATGCAGGAGCATCATGGTTCCGAAAATGTGTACATTTAGTAGAATCTAGGTGGTGTTGTGTTTTCAAAAGAGTGGTCTTCCTAAGTGTTTAATTCATGTAATTTTAAATATTTTGAGTGATTTAGGTGAGACATTTAGAATAGGAGTTAATTAAATATTATGAGGATATTTGTAAATGTTCTCGAATGTAGGGGAACATGAGAGAATCAGGATAGTTGAGAGATTTGAGAATTAATTGTAAATCTTAGATTAGGAGTTAGTTCATGATTTTGTGGATTAGAGAGGATCCTTAGAGATAAGGAAAATATTTTAGGATTTTGTTGAGAAGGACATGGATCTAAACCAGGAATTGGTTGTAGAATCCTTTTGTACAAATGTAAGCCAAAAAGGTAGAGAAAGAGTTAGAAAAGTCAACTTAGTAGCTAGAGGTTGTGAGTTAGAGGTTTGATTATAAGCCTACAACGAGTAGGAAAACAGAGGCCACTAATTAGAATATCAAGCCAGAGAGAGAGAATCTTATGTCAATACTTGTTTATTAATACAAACAACTCGATTCTGAGTTTATGTGTGTATTGAGTAATTGAGATATAGATTGTGTATGATCTTGAGTTATTCTGCGTAACATAGGGTGCAGGTGTAGAATCCGAAGGTGAAATAAAGAGAAGAGTCACACAAAAAAGGGGAACCAAAGACAAAAAGGATGAGAAGAATTCCTTTATGAATTCGAGGAGAATTGATAGAGGACCTAAGCACAGATAAGAAGAGAATATATGGCCAAGAGGAGATCAAATTATGATCATGGTGAAACGTTCCAATAATGTTGGAGATAATTGCATGATTATGGAGGGTGTAGATACACTGATAAAGAAGTCAAAGGGTAGCATTGACCTTACGCTAGACCCGTATATGGTATCAATAAAAGGGATAGATCACGATGTTGTGTGGATCATTAGAATTAAATGCTTTGTGTAGAAAACCCGAAGATGAAGTCTGATTGCAAGGTGGGGTGGAGTAACACTCAACAATACACATTGAATGTAATCTAAGTGCCAAAGTGAAATGCGTAGCTGTGAAGGTTAGGAGTCTATGGGTGTCTCGATCGTGTTTGAACCCCACACTCAATCCTAACCATTGATCGCATTTTAAACCTCTTACGTCACAGTCAACTGCAGAGGTTAAGCTCCGTTTAATCTGTGTGTTAGTTGAAGGGCCACATACTACAGGATTTGATTGCCTCTGTTATCCAACGGATATCGGGCCATAAAGAGATCAGAATTTAACTTCAAAGGTGGACTCAAAATTTTATATATTAAGCATTTATAATCCTTATCAGCTCCGTAAGGGTGGTTAAGTGTCGTACAAGTTTCTTTTGTGATATCGCTATTGACCGTTAGATCAAGCGTGCCCTGATCAAATGGTGGAGGATGGAGATTGGGTTTGTTGATCAGGTGGATCAGCGACCATTGGATTGAATGGTAATATCAACGACATAGAGTGAAGCGCCTATGCAAAAGGGAAAGTCAACGTGGGATCGATTGCTGTTCAATTTCTATTCAATTGTTGTTAAATTGTTGTTCAATTGCTGTTCAATTACTGAGTGGACTCGAGAAGTGTATGGATGCGAGTTTATCTTATTTGAGATCTAATTTTGTGCATTCAGGTGGGACCGACATTCGTTAGCAGATTATATGTTAAAGTGCTATCTGGTGATTGGTTTGGTTTGTGTTAAAACCCACCAATGTAAACGCTTCTAATTTGTATAGGTGGGTCATAACCCACAAGTTTACGTAAGGTGATTATGAAAGTCAGGGAAATTTCCTTTAGGCGGTTTTCTCCTGTGTCAAGTGCTACCAGAGTTGGAAAAAAAGCTCTTTTGGGAGAAAATTAGAGCAGCTATGCTCTACAGAAGAAAAATCATAGTGAGTTTCTATTTTGAAAATAATTCAGAACTTATGGAATTATTTTATTTCATAATTAAGTTTGTGAATAGAGAATAGATTTTGAATAGTTTTCTTTGAAAAGGACAGAACAGGAAGAATTTTCAAGAAACTAGAGTGGCGTGGTAGAAGCATCATATCTGAATCTGATTGAGGTAAAAAAATTGATTTTCTTATTTGATTTTGAAATTGGTGATTGATAAATTGATTTTTGAAAGAACAGTAAAAAGATAGAAGAAAAAATCTACTTTGGGAGAAAGTAGATCAGATTATTGAAAGGAAAAATTGAGGGAATTGTTTATGAAGGGATAGTGAAAAACTGCAACATCAACATGCGTTCAGAAAAATGGACAGTGAGGTATGGTATTCATGATTTCAGTTAATTAATTATGAATTATTGATTGAAAAATGCTATGAAGATGTTTGATAATTGTAGCGAAGAACAAGAAGAGTTTTTGATGATGATGGCAACGAACCTATCCAACTAGAGGTTGGAAGAAAGGAGAAAGGTGACTGAGTGCAACAACCAGAGGAGTAGTGAGGCTCTAAAAGGTTCAAGAGAGTGAACCAAGAGAGAGAATACCTAGGAAGAGATCAAGCTCAGAGAGGAAGCTTGATAGGGTATTGAGTAGTAAGAGAATAATGCTACAAGAAAAGGCTATGTTGCAGATCACCAATCGGGCATGGATGAGCTCATGAGGGAAGATGGCCATGGAGGGTCATAGAAGAGGTTCTAGAGAATGCCATATAGGTAAGATGAGTAATGAGGAGTGAGAGAGAAATCTTGTAGTGATGAGAGTACAGTTGGAGATACTACAGGGATGGCTACAAGAGAAAGAGAATGAATACCAAAGGCATGGTTGGATTATGAAAAGGAAAGTCCAATGGCATAAATTACAAGTGAAGTGGGAGCATAGAGTGAATGCTCAATTAAAGGAAGAGTTACTCAGATTAAATGAGTATATGAAGGAAGTTTTGGTATGTGAACTAGAAAATGGTCCATTGATCTCTGAAAGTAATGAAGAGATAGAGTTAAAATCTACTGAGGAACTGAATCATATGAAGGATACAGAGTGGCAAGAAGACCCGATGTCTGAAGCATCAACCAAGACCCAAAGGTATTGTACTTTTAAAACTAATGATTTCTATATGATTGCAGGTACACCACATGGTGATGAAAAAACTTTAGAGTTTGTTAAGAAGGAGCAGAATTTGAAATCTGTTCAGATTAAGACTGAGATAGCAAGATCTCAGAAATGAAAGGAGACAGAAAGGTCTCATGGAAATATGCAGCAGAATATTGGAGCTGGTAATAGTAAAGATTGGAATAGAACATCTAAGTTAAGACATGAAGATGAAGAAAAGGTATTTACCATGCCTAACGAGTTTGTAATACTTAAGCATGATGAGTTAGATTTAGCAGGGGAAGAAGGACCATTTGACGATTGGTCAACAACAAATGAAATCATTGAAAATTGTGTAAAATTTCCAATTTCTATTCCAATTAAAATTATTGAGTTATATAGAAAGTTAGGCCTTCAAAGGAGAAAGCTAGAACAACAGAGGATAAATATCCAGAGTAAATTGCTGCTGAAGGATCACAGAGAAATTGTCATAAATGACAGTCAAGAAGAAGCTAATAGGTACAGTAAAAAGAAGCAGAAAATGCTCTTGGAAAACAATATGGTAGTAAAAATGAAAATTCAGCAATCAAGAGTTGAAGGTAATCAGCAGACAGAGGATATACTGGACGGAGAGATTAAACTGATAAGAAGGATAATGATGAAAGTGTCTAAGAAGAATACAGCAGCAGGAAAGCAAAGAAGCAACAACAAGAGGAAGACAATGGAAGAATGTGAGAGCGTAGCAAGTGGAGCATTGTACCATAAGGTATGGAAATCTGGAAAACAACAGCAGACAACATCAACAACAGAACAACTGAAAGGAAAAGAATAGGCAAAGATAAATTACAAAACAAAATCTGGGGTCCAGGAGGACAAAGATTAGAAGCACATGATCTGGAGATCATGATTATTTTCTACTTTCGGAGTCTGATCTAGGAGCATCATGGTTTCGAAAATGTGTACATTTAGTAGAATCTAGGTGGTCTTGTGTTTTTAAAAGAGTGGTCTTCCTAAGTATTTAATTCATGTAATTTTAAATATTTTGGGTGATTTAGGTGAGACATTTAGAATAGAAGTTAATTAAATATTGTGAGGATATTTGTAAATGTTCTCAAATGTAAGGGAACATGAGAGAATCAGGATAGTTGAGAGATTTGGGAATTAATTGTAAATCTTAGATTAGGAGTTAGTTTATGATTTTGTGGATTAGAGAGGGTCCTTAGAGATAAGGAAAAGATTTTAGGATTTTGTTGAGAAGGATATGGATCTAAACCAAGAATTGTTTGTAGAATCCTTTTGTATAAATGTAAGCCGAGAAGGCAAAGAAAGAGTTAGAATAGTCAAGTTAGTAGCTAGAGGTTGTGAGTTAGAGGTTTGATTGTAAGCCTACGACAGGTAGGAAAACATAGGCCATTGATTAGAATATCAGGCCAGAGAGAGAGACTCTCATGTAAATACTTGTTTATTAATATAAACAACTCAATTTTGATTTTATGTGTGTATTGGGTAATTGAGATATATATTTTGTATGATCTTGAGTTATTCTGTGTAACATAGGGTGCAGGTGTAGAATCTGAAGGCAAAATAAAGAGAAGAGTCACACAGAAAAAAGGAACCAAAGAAAAAAAGGTCGAGAAGAATCCATTTATGAATTCAAGGAGAATTGATAGAGGACCTAAGCACAGATAAGAAGAGAAGATATGGCAAAGAGGAGATCAAATTATGATCACGGTGAAACATTCCAGTACTATTGGAGATAATCACATGATTATGTAGGGTGTAGATACACTAATAAAGAATTCAAAGGGTATCATTGACCTTACACTAGACATATCTATGGTATCAATAAGAGGGAAAGAGCATGATATTGTGTGGATCACTAGAATTAAATGCTCTGTGTAGCAAACCCAGAGATGGAGTTTGATTGCAAGGTGGGGTGGAGTAACATTCAATGATCCACATTGAATGTAATTTGAGTGCCAAAGTGAAATGCGTAACTGCGGAGGTTAGGAGTCTATGGGTGTCTTGATCATGTTTGAAGGCCCACACTCAATCCTAACCATCAATCACATTTTCAACCGCTTACGTCACAGTCAACTGTGGAGGTTAAGCTGCGTTCAATCCATGTGTTAGTTGAAGAGCTGCAGACTGTAGGATTTGATTGCCTCCATTATCCAATGGATATCGGGCCATAAAGATATCATACTTTAACTTCAAATGTGTACTCTAACTTTTATAGATTAAGGATTTATAATCCTTATTGGCTCTATAGGAGTGGTTAACTGTCGCAGAAGTTTCTCGTGTGATATCACTATTGATTGTTAGATCAAGTGTGCCTTGATCAAATGGTGGAGGATGGCGATTGGGTTTGTTGTTTGGGTGGATCAACGACCATCAGATTGAATGGTAAGATCAACGACGTAGAGTGAAGCACCTGTGAAAAAAGGGAAAGTCAACGTGGGAAGTCAACATGGGACCGATTACTGTTCAATTGCTGAGCGGACCTGAGAAGTGTATGAACATGAGTTTATTTTATTTGAGATCTGTTTTTGTGAATTCAGGTGGGACCAGCGTTCGTTGGTGGATTATATGTTAAAGTGTTGTTTGGTGATTAGTCAGGTTTGTGTTAAAACCCACCAATGTAAATGCTTCCGATTTGTATAGGTGGGCCATAACCCACAGGTTTATGTAAGGTGATTATGAAAGTTAGGGAAATTGCCTTTAGTCGGTTTTCTCCTGCATCAACAAACAAAGTAGGAATATAGAAAATTCAAGCATAACTTGTTTTGCAAGAGGGATGTACATGCAAATGTTGCAAAACTCAACTAAGAAAAGTATTCATCCAGGCTGGAATGTAAGATTTCAACTGGAACTCTACAAAACTCAACAAAAAATTGTTCAAAATGATTGCTTTTCTTTTCCTTTATGTGGCATTTATATTTGACATCGGCAAGTTTTCTGATTGCTTGCAACTTGGTCTCCAAGGCAGCAAAGAATATGGAATTTATTCTCACGTCAAGCTCTGAATTGTGAGTAGTCACAAGTACTGACTCTCACTCATTGCTGGCAAGTTGGACATGCTGGCTGAGAGTCAGAATTAGGGACAACTAGGTGAGGAACATTTCTCAAAAGCCAAGGCCCTCCCCATAGTTCACAAATAGGTGAAGCCCATTTCTCAAATGCTAAGTCCCACCCCAACAACTTTGAATTTGAGATGCGAGACCTGGTGTCAAAATGTACATGCGACACTTAGTAACTTCCTACACTTGGAGGATGTGCACCAGCAACTTACACCCCTATATTTACCCCTAGAGTAGTCCCAATGTCATAAGGGATTCTCCAAATTCCATTATTTACTTATCTTGATAAGCACTTGGTTGGCACCTCCTAGAATAGAGCACTATGAATGTAACCTCCACATGCCTTGAGATAAGGTAGAACTTACACATATCAATGGAAATTCCCTGCTATGAATTCTTTGTTGGAACATTTGGTTTGTATACATATTACTTTTTCTTTCTTCTATATCATCCTAGAATGCAAATACACTTTTAATAGGGAAAAGTCTTACAAACAAACTTTAATTCATTCTGAATTCTCTTGCATTTAAGTATTTAATGCCTGCATTTAAAAACTGCAATCCATCAAGGCCATCTTTCTGATGTCAAAAAGAGCAATAGTTTTTCAAAATATCAAGCGCATCCAAAATATCTGGTCAAGACAGGATACATGTGCCTCAAATAGATGGCGATGATGAGAGAAAACTCCCAATAGAAGCACATGCTAGACTAATGAATTATGACCTCAAATTGTAAGATAAAAATCATGCGTGAATTATTTCAAGGGCGGACGTATTTGCAATATAAATACCAAAATATGAACAAAAACGCCTAGTAGGGTCCAATCAAGCAATAATTCAGGTTAGGTAAAGTTCACGTTTCAAAAATTTTACATCTCCTTATCTATGATTCTTATGCAACCATAGTTGGCCTGTACCAGCCATGATGGATTTCTACAGATTTCTTTCTTCTTGCAAGTCGAGACTTTCTATGTGCCCCTGTGTTTCTATGCAAGGTGCCAACTTTGACTGCTTTATCAATAACTGAGTATGCTTCTGCTATCATCTTTTCTATTGTTATTAGGTCCTCGGGACTGGGTGAAGTAGCTTTTTGAGTTTCGCAAGAGCTTCAAAGACCTGAAAATAAAACACAATATCCTGAATCAAACAACTTTTTATATCTTAGCATTTGCAGAGTAAACTGAAATGTTCCCACATATTCAAGTAAACAACAGTATATAATTTTAATCTAGTAGGATTAGACAATTGAATTTTGACATATGTTTGTGCTAGACCTTGGCTAAATTCAATTAAAAATGGAGGTAAATATCTGGAGAGGTAAAGTTCTGCTATGATCAACTATTTTTTTTTGAAATTTCGATGATCCAGGTTGTCTCAAAACATACCAATGTTAGCTAAGTTGTGGTCTAGCAGTAAACATGTGGAAGTTTACCATCACTAGCCCAGGTTCAATTCCAAGAAAAAAATTAGGGAATCCTCAGAGTGACATGCCCAAGAGTGCAGTTAATTAACTCCGACCCAATTCTAGTAGATATGAGTACATTCCGGTAGTTGGTTGCGGGAAATATTTCCTTAAATCCAGCTAAAAAAAATAAGGGGTGTTATGGTAACCAAAAGAAAAAAAAAAAACCTAAAACCCAAGGGAAAAATTATATGCTCAATATCAATCAGGTGCAACTATAACTTTTGACAAAATTTCTATCAGATTTGGGGAAAAACTTCCACAGGAAAGAGGTTGAGTTTGTAATTTTGTCTACCTATCGACTGGCTCCTACCATACACAATATATAATAGGTCTCATTAGCGTTGTCATAAAAATCCTATAAAAGCACTTTATTGTTTTCAACAATTTAGACCAGACAAAACATAAAGGTTGACATAAAACCAAACAATCTTTTATAGATTAAAATCATCAACCATTCTCTTAGGGATTCCTTGAGACTGATAATATTAAATATAAGGGAAATTGAAAATAACATGTGCTGGTATAATGGTGGCTAAGCTCAAGTTTATGGTTATTAAGTCATTATGAAGCACCCTTAGTGGGTAGTTACAGCCTACACTGGTGGTTAGTGTGTTGACTTAGTGGTCCCTTAGTGGTCATTAATGTAATTGATCGTACACTATTAGTAGGTCATTACTTAGCCCACATTAGTTATTAGGGTTAGATAATATAACTCTATGTGATTGACTATACACTATTTGTCAGTCATAAATTATCCCACAATGGTTATTCGAGTTGAATAACATTGCCCTTACACCTATAAAATGTGGTTCTCACAACTGTGGACACACATGAAATAATGTGATGAAAACAATTGTTTTGAGTGGAGTTTTCTATCCTAAAAGATTTATCCACTGTATATCAGGTGTCATATCATTTTGTGTGATGTGCCTATAATTGTCATGGGCTCTTAGCCTCTATCTTCAACATGGTATATTTGTTACTCCTCATTTTGCATGAAGTCTATAATAGTGAATTTTTCCATTACCTTTGTGATTTTTATCCAAAACAACTTTGGATGGTTAAAGTTTCACTTGGCTCCTTGCATTGATGATGACATGGATGATGATGTGCTAGAGGTTTTGATGGTGTTTTGCTTGGCATAATTACTTAACATAGAAATATAGCATTACACTTGATAATGCAATGTTCTAGTCTCCACTCCTTGCTAGATGATTGGATATGAGGATATAAGGATCCATTGATGTAACACCCTATAATACTTTTATGCTAAGTAGACATTGTATTGGCATCTCCATTTGGTGACTCCATCATGTCATAATATGCTCAGCATGCACTCATTTATTACACATGGTTTGTTACTTGTATGAATGGATATGAGCATGCTTTGGAGTCCTTTTCTCTGACGACCTAGCTCTTATGGATGATATTTACATGTGGAGGGTTACTTGTATGGAGCATGGTTTTGCCTAGAGTGCTCCCCTCCTTGAGCTCACATTTGAAGGCATATTGCACATTTTAATGAGTTGGTTGGATTCTTGGTGACTTGGCATATGATGCATGGCTTATTTAACTCATTTTTCCTTGGATCTCCCACCTTACACATTCCCTCATGCATTATTTGTCCACACGTGCCATCTTGGAGAAGTGTTTTGGCACAAATGTGAAGGTGTATTGTTGGAGATCGTCCCTTCTTTCATGGAGATTGTTGAGTGCTATGAAAATTCACATATTGAGGTCTTACGCTTTGTGCCATTGCTAACAAACATCCACCTCTTGGAGACTTCACACGTGCCATGTTTGAAGGTGTTGACTTGGTGCATGCTTGACAATGGAGGATGGCATGCACTTTAGAGGTTATAATTCACATCTTATCATGCATATTGTTGGGACGTCTCTCCTTGGGAGGGGGTTTTATGGTCTAAAAACCTCATTTTAGGAGAACATTCACCTTTATGGAGGATGTCCACCTAGGAGGAACTTTTAATCACATTTGATGGAGGTCGTTTCTTTAAAAGCATCACATGTTCCATTTATGAGGTCTTCTACTTGATCGTTGCATACTTTGAGGAGGAAGCTTCACCTTGGAGAGCTACACATCCACCTTGGAGGAGATCTAGGAGGTTCCAAACCCTAGATCTATGATTTTCATAGCCTATTTTGAAGAGTTGGTTGTGGATCTATATAGTTGAAGACCTTTAGAGGCTAGGCATTACACCTTTGACTCATATTATGCCTAATGGAGATGTCCTAATCTCTTGGGCCTATTTTTGTTGGAGACTTGTACATGTAGCTTGACCACTTCCTTATTTTATGTATTATTGATTAGTTAGTTGGAGGAAATGTTTCTTTACTCCTCACTATGCTACATCTAGGGTTTTCACCCTTGATATTATTATTAAATTATAAAGGAAGTTGACTTTACATAAAAAGTAGTCATTCCTCATTTGTATTCATGGTTGGAATTTTGAAGCTTCACCTCCTTGGAGCTTAATGAACACATCTTTCTTGGAGAATTTGTGATGTATAAGGGTTATCACTTTGTTGAGTGCATGAATATTTTGGTGCTTAAAGCTTGAAGTTGTAAAATTTCTTCTATATCGACAAGACTAACAACTTCGTCCATTGAAGGGTAAAATTTACAACTTGGAAGGAGTTTAGTGTGGTAACATCTCTTCTCTCCTTTGTGAACTTAGTCCTTGATGAGTAATAGTGTTGTATATATCTTCTAATAATCTACCAAGCTCATTAACTTCAATTTCTAGGGTAAAGATGAGTTTCCCGGTTGAAGGAGGATCCTTTTGGACCCTTTCCTTGCAGAATTTTTGCATCAAATTCCAGCAAGCTTAGAATGAAAGTTATAGAGTCTTCTAACCTTACTTCCATTACTAACACATAAGAAATAATCCCTCTTAGATAACCCTTTGATTCCATTGGCCTTGTTGGATTTGTCACTAATCTCTACTTCCTTCCATCACTCCTAAGGATTTCTTTTTTTGAAAAAGAACCCCTCACTTTTCGGGCATCTGTGATGCCCATTTTTACTTAGATAGCTACCTATGCTAAGGCTCTATTTTGTAGTTCCATGCTATTTATTTATGAACTCTATGTAATATTGATGCATTTAGTTGGACATGTGAAACTACTTATATAAATCATTAGATGGATTAGGTACTGATGATGGAAATGTTTGATGTATGACCTAATGTATGACTTACTTGGCGATGATTTATCTAGTGCGTGACTTATTAGCATTATTTTTGTTCATGTATGGATTAAGTGGATATGATTTATCTAATGAATGACTTAGCGAAATTATGATTTATCTAATGTAAGATTTATTTTTAGTATAAACTACAAAATTGACATGTGGATACTAGACTTAATAACATGATGTTTAATATCACTTATCTATATATATTTTGTTGTTATATGAATGCATGAATGAGAACTAACCTGCAAATTGGAAAGAACTATATGATAGCCAAGATCTACACTTCCATTGGGGAAGGTCGAGACATCTAGTGAGGAAATGTATGATGTACCTTGTTCTATTACATTCTGTATCTACTTGATATGCACTCTTATGACATGGGCAAAATGTAAATGGCAGGTGAAAAGACTACCTGACTAGATTATTCAATGACAAGTCCAACCAATGTTGTAATGTGGTCCATATTAGGGTGTTGACCCTAGTTGTAAGGAGGGGTGGAGGTATTTCCCACCGCATAGCCTTCAAACCTGGAATCGTGGTAGGGCAGTGATGGACACACTCCCGTAGATGTGTGATGACAATTGCCAGTTGGTGTTGACCCTAGTTGTTAGGAGCGGTGGAGGTATTCCCCACTATGTAACCTCCAAAACTAGAATCGTGGGAGGGCAGTGATGGACACACTCCCCTAGATGTGTGATGATTATTGCTAGTTTCCTACTGGGAAAGTTAGGTCAATATAGTCGACGCTTCCACCATATTGGTTTTATCAGTGGTTAGATTGGTATAGTCGATGCCATAGTATATAACAACAGAGGATGGATAGGGTGGGAATGAAAGTAGGTTAGGAAGGATAGGAGGATATAGATTAGTTGGAGACTCTTGATGGGAAGTGGTATCATTGCCTGACTTATTAAATTTTACTACTATAACTCTCTCTCTATTTTGGTATGCCTTCGAACTCCTTTTATATTTTCACTCTAACTTCGAGATGAAGTTTTCTGAAGGAGGGCTGTATGTAATGCCCCACTTAATCTTATCATGCAAATTTTATTAGTGTTTAAATTACCTAAAAATATAGACTTATAACTATTAAGAAATATTGGTAAATACCTTCATTTGAGAAACTATAATTTTTATTTACTGATATAAAATTTATTATTTTTATTATTCAATTCCCAACTTGTCTTCTCAAATTTAATCTTCGATAGGATATGGCCTCCTTCCATTATTCCAAATTAAATATCCATATCTTATCCCCAAAATGTCCTCTCAAAATATCCTTGGGAGAAGATATAGTCGTCCCCAATTAATTACCAAATTAAATATCCATATCTTATCCCCAAAATGTCCTCTCAAATTTACTTGGGAGAAGATATGGTCCTCCCCAATTAATTACCAAATTAAATATCCATATCTTATCCCCAAAATGTCCTCTCAAATTTACTTAGGAGAAGACATGGTCCTCCCCAATTAAGTACCAAATTAAATATCCATATCTTATCCCCAAAATTTCCTCTCAAATTTACTTGGGAGAAGATATGGTAAGAAAAGTCAAATGAAAGGATGAGGGGGTAGTTATGACATTAATGGTAGGTGGTTGAGCTGGATGGGAGGAAGAGGCATAAAAGGGGAAGGATGATGAGATGAGAGGGGGATCCTTGGCCTTGGTTTTGGTTTGGTTATGTTTGGGAGGATTTTGTTTTGGATGAGGGATGTGGCGAAAGAGGAGGGAGATCAAACTTGGATCTGGAGAGTGTTTGTTAAACTTGGACACACTACATCTAGTTGGACTTGGGCTCGAAGGGCTAGGGAACTTGTGGAGGTTTCCTGGGCTAGGAATTACTTCATAGTTGTCTAGGAGGTAAATCCAGTTGGGTAGTCAAGAGGAGCATGGAGCTCATAAGCCTCTCAATTAAGCTATTGGAAGAGGCATTATCAGTCATTTATTTTAGTTATGTAAATTATTACAAGTTATACATGTTGCAGATAAATTGTTACAAGTTATACATGTTGTAGATTAAATTAATTTATGTTCATGATTATGATGTTTTATAAACCCGAGGACCTATAGTTGGGTCCTCACATCATTGACCAATTCATGATGTGAGGAATTATTATAAATAATTTTTCTCAAACTCAAATCTTCTAAGTGCTCTCTGCACAGTAAACATTTTGCACCAATTTCTTTATGCCTTATTTGCACACTTTGACCATTCTCCTTTCCACAATGCCATAAGATTAAAGTTTATCAATCCATCTTCCTTCACACTTAGGTAATTTTCTATCGACTAACTTCTTTCTCTCTATCCAAATTTCATAAGGAGAGGGGGTAGTATGATACCATCCTCCACTGAGGCTACCCACTTCGACTTCAATTCTTGTCAGCGTATGCAAGTACTTCATTAGGCATATAGTTATGACAAATTAGGATGGTTTGTATGGGCCTACTCATGACACACCATAGGAAACCAACCAATATGCAATGGGAATTCAATGCCATGCAACAATCTACAACAAGATTTCCCTCTTAGAACTTTGGATTCATATGTCCCTCCATTTAAGCTAGTCATCAATTTATTTTCACAAATTAATTATTTACATAACTAGGTTTATATACATGGTTTTTTGTGGAAAAAGAGTTACACATTATCATATTCTAGAGTATCTTTCCATCACACAAAATATTCTCTCTTCTGATTTTTGTTGATAACCATAACTCTATACGCCACATATCCTCTAGTTTCAACTCTAGGTGATCCACAATGAAGGACGCTTTGTGTGATAACATTATTATAGTCTTCAAAATAGTAGTGCGTGTATATATATATGTATATTTAATGCATATATCCAATACCAATGAACAAACTTGTGTATTATATATATATTTTTAATGGTTTGTTCGTGATATTCTCCTCACATTCACATCAAGTACAGTTGAGGCACCAGATTGCATCATATTTTTTTTATCAATATGGTCCAATATTAATCAATAGTATTTCTTAGATAGGTATTAATGTGCATTTGGAAATTATAAAAGCATCATTTTAGAGAGGGTGTATTAGGATTGCAAGTTGACCACCCTCAGTCTTGTTTTTGTTGCACATTCTACACATTGTATCACTTCAATAAGCCTTGCGTGTAGTTCAAATTCCAATATCATGATTTGGCTTGAGTGAGTTGGTTTTAGTTATGCTAAACTTCAATTTTCTAGTGAAGTTGAGGCTATCATCATCCATATTGTTCAACAGTCCAATTCCAGTCAAACCTGAGAAATATTAGTTATTGGATCATTATTGATGTGCATTTAGAAATTGTAAGAGGTATTGTTCCAGAAAGGGCACATTAGGATTACAAGATGGTCATCCTTGGTCTTGTTCTCGTTGGATATATTTTACATGTTATATTTCCTCACTATGCCTTGGGGGTTGTTCATTTTTCTTTTCTAGTCATTGAATCAATATGTTTGTCTTTGTAAATTATGTTAGTTCTCATAATTGATTTTAGTTTTATCCTTTAGCTTGACATAATATTTGTGGTAGTTCATTTTTTTGTTGATATAATAGCTTGATAAAGGACTCTACTAGAATGGGATCTTAAAAAAAAATGAAAATATTGAGCATGAATAACAAAAAATTTCTAGTGAATCCAAGTGAATTGTGGACCATGATATCTGATAAAAAATAAAGCTAGAATACATAAACGGGTACCTCCTTTCATGAAAGTCACCAAGGCACTACCTATGTTTGCAAGCTTGATAAATTTGTTTCGTTGTGTTAAAAGAGTAATGTTTATTTGTGGCTATCATCTATTGAAAAATTTAGTTGTATACCAAAGGAGCCACTTGTATGGAATCCATGTGGAGTCAGTCTAGCCAACTCATGGTCTCTATGGAGAACACTGTTATACACAAGTGATATTCCAAATTTGAAGTCCAACCATTTCTTGAATCTTAATACTTTTTTAGGAAAAATAGTAACAAAATTGTGATATTTTATGGATTTTAATTTATGGTTGTAATGTTTCATAGTACACTTTTGGTACATGAACAACATATTTTATGAAACCAACCTGGATTGTCCTTATGTTTTTTCTTGGATGTTGGTGTCTCACCAATTTTTGGTTATTTGTAATGTGATCTAGCGATGCTCGTAATGTATGTCTCTATATAGTCCATTTATGATGAAGATGAGATGCTTGATTCTAGTTATTATACTAGAAGACACTTACATACCGAGTAAGTCACCATACCAATGTCATTGTTTCCTTTAAAAAGATGCAGGAAACTAGTTGTTATCACTAACCTATCCATTTCTAACTAAGTTGATCGAAATACACCATTTAGATTTAATTTTACCATCAGAAAATCACTTTCACTATGGAAAATAATTTATTAAACCACTTTTATTAAAATATTTCCTGATTTAAATAAAAAACCCCATGAGAATAATTAGATAAATCATTATTTGTTTAATTTTCTCTAGGAATAATTATTAAATAATTATTTAATAGTAATTCCTTCTAAAATTTGACTAAATCCCTTAAGAATATCTAAATAAATAATTATTTATTTGAATTTCCATATTTCTGTTATTAGAATAATTATTAAATCACTATTTAATAATTATTTTGATTTCACAACATTCTTGTTTCTCACAAAATAATTAATAAATCATTTTATTTGTTAATTATTTCTAAATAAAGGTATTTAACCATTTTGAATACTTTCCCTCTCCAATAAATATAATAAAGTATTCCATGTAGTTAGATCTGAATTTGGCCAATAATATTTTATTATTCTCCAATTTCGAGATTAACTCCATACTTTTCTATATAAAGTGGGTTTTTCATTCATTCCTCGCCATGATCATTATCATTGTCAACATTATCGTAGTTTTTCTTGAGGCCCTATTTTGAGTTATTCACTTTTGTTTGGGTTTTTCACATTAAGAGAGAGGATAAATTTTCTGAAGCATCAAGGATATTAAAGGACCCATCCCATGGAGGGAAACTTATAGAACAATCTATAGATCTCCTTCGCCAGGTGTTATCAATAAAATATTAATTCATTTAAAAAGTGTCTTTCCAATTGGGTTATTATACTGGATACTTTATATTGTTTCTTTCTGTTTTGGATTATATATTCTTTTACTGTAGGTTTTGTAATTGTGTTTCAAATCTAAGACGACAAAAACCATCAACTTGTTTTTAGGGTGACTTGTCACCTACTGACTTAAGTGAGGTATTTTTGGTACACCTTCCAAAACTTTTCACACTAACATTAGTGTCTATTGGAAGTAATAAACAAGATAATAAAGGCAAGGACTCCTTTTTTGATTCATATTTGAAAAAAAATTTACACGCTGAGTCGAATGTAGGGTGAGGAGTCACCAAGAAAACTAAGTTTATGTGAAAACCATATGCAATGACATGCCAAAGATGCATAAGGGAGCAAAGCCACCAAGAAACCCTTGGGTCTACTGCAAGAATTGATTGTATAAGGGAGCAGAGCCATCGAGAAAACTCATAGTCTATGTGTGTGTGTGTAAATATACACACACACATATCAATGTCAAATAGTTGACAACATTAGAAGGATGTCGAGTATTCGACCATTTCTAGTTGTAGTACTCATCGGATACTCGACGACTGGATCGATAGACAGAAATGTCAGTACCTTAACACTCTCGTTAGATAAAACTTCCTTTTATCTCCTATATCGCACTTCACCATCAACTTGAAAGCATCGAAGCGATAACACTTCTTTCTCACAATTTACTTTTTTCGTTGATTACCCATTGCCTCAATGCTGGTTTTTTCCGTCGATCAAAATGACCTATGTGTCGAATATCTGTCACATATCTGACATGTCACTATCAATCTAAATGGGTTGAAGCGACAACACTTATGTCACAAAGATTACTTGTTTCATCAATTACTTGACGCCTTAACATTGATTTGTTCTATCGAAAAAATGGCCTATGTTCAAATATCTGATTGCAGATTGGTGTGAGACTCGCCGGATCTTTGATGTTCGGTTTGTCAGATATCCGACAATTTGTAGCATCACAAAATTTACCTATAAACGTCAACTTTTTAATAACCATTTCGGCCTTTCTATGTGTCAGATAATCGAAAATTGTACTGTCGCATATCTCACAGTGACTCTATCAATTATTCGACAGGATTCTAGTGAATATTTGATAAACACCAATGTGTCATATAGCCAATGCCAATAAGTCACATATCCAACTAATAGTCATCAAATTTTGGCCCCATTTGTACTAGTGATCCCCTCCTCCTTAAGGGTACACTATCCTTAATGTTATGATATCTACAACAATGTCTCACAAATAAAATAAAAATGGCTATGCCATTCTCAAGGAATCTTCAAATTCCCATTTAAGTTCATTTAGCCCAAAGTTCTTCCATTGCACTTTTATTCGTGCAATGGCTCAATTCGAGAGCATTGTTTCCTTCCTATCTAGTATCAGCAAAGGTTCTTATTGGACATATCCCTATGTCTTGAGCTAGATCATAGTCCAATCAATGATATGCGTAGCATAATTTACATATTTTTTAAGTAAAGAGATATGGAAGACATGATATGCTTCAATATCAAGAGGTAATGCAAGCCTATACACTACTTGTTCGACTCTTTCTAAGATCTAGAATGGTCCAAAACATAAGGTACTATATTAGTGAAAGTTCCCATTATCAAAGAACTCCTTTACGACTTAATTCTTATATATACTTAATATCCTACTTTGACCTCTCTATGAGTCATATTCTTGTCATCATGACTTTTTTACCAATCTTTGGATTCCTTAAACCTCTCTTTGATTTTCGAAACTCTTGTACAATTTCTCTCAACATGTTAGGTTGAAATATGATTTTATCCAATATATTATCCCAAGTTATGGGGGTGTTACACTTTATGTCATGGATTGCTTCAAACAGACTCATATTCAATGACTATTTGTAGCGATTGCTGTAATCAAATTCTGCCAAATGTAGGTAGTCCTCCCATTGAATGGGTCAATACATGAAATACGTGATAAGCATGTATTCTAACACTTGATTGTTCATTTTTATCCACCCATCTATTTGGGGATGATAAGAAATATTGTAATCCAGTTATGTGATAAATCCTCCAAACAATGATTTACATAATTTTGACGTAAAATTTTCATCTTCATCATATATAACTACATTTTAGCATATCAAGCAATTTAAAAATTTCTTTCATAAAAATTCCAACAATATGAATTGAATTATGGGTTGAATTTATAATGAAAAATCAGAAAATGTACATAACTTGTAAACCCCAACCATTATATCATTATGCTTCTTCATTGTATTTGGAAATACAATAACAAAATCCATAGGTATGGTTTCCTGCTTACATTCTATGATAGGCAGTGGTTGCAATAAATTTGTAGAAGGCCTATGCCAACCCTTCAATCATTGACTTTCAAGGAATTTGGTGATGTTCTCTACAGTTTCCTTGTTCATTCTAGGTCAATAACATAGCTTTCTTATTATTGTGATCATATTTTGGTAGATTGGATGCCCTAAATAATTTCTCTTATGAAATTCATCCAAAATTCATTCCCCTTACTAAGTTTGGTATGTGTCATCTATCCTTGTAATTTAGCAAATCATCCTTTTCAGTTGATATCCTTCATATTTATGTTCCAAAAGTATTATTTTTTGTAAACATTCTTTGATGTATATAAAATTATCATCACTGGAAAGGCTTCCTTGACTCTAGATTTGAAATCAATTTCAAATGTTTTGATTGGTATTAAGTGAATCCCCTACACACACCTTTTGTATATATCGACCTTTGTATTTTCCTTGCCCTTTATATTCTTAATTTTAAACTCACATTGACTAAGAAGGTCCAACCATATTTCTTGTTGGGCATTAAAATGGGGTTGATCAAATAAATATTTCATCCCACTCTTATTTTTCATCAACACAAATCTATGATCAAGAAAATAATGATGCAACATTTTTAATACATGAATAATAACTACAAGTTCTGGATCATCAGTAACATAATTTCTCTCATGCTCATTTATATTTCTAGACTCATAGTCTATCGCATGTCCATCTTGTATAAGAACCCCAAGGAGTCCTTCATTCCAAGAATTTTTGCATACTGGGAATATTTATTTGGATCTACAATTAAGATTGGTGAAGATGCTTAAGTTGTCAAAACTTTCTTCACATTCTTATACCATAAAAAAATTATTCTTTCTATTGGAATTTTTTTATTGAATGAACAATCTTGGAGAATACTTGAATGAGTATTAGATAATAATATACTAATCTCATAAATGACCTTACATTTGTAACATTATTTAGAGTGGGTGAATCCATGATGGTCTTTATCCTCTTCAAGTCAACTAAAATCCCCGAATATGAAATCACATGTCCCAAATAATGGATTTTATTTTGTTAAAATTCACATTTACTAAGATTCACATACAAATTACTTTCTCTCAACACTTGTATCATTAATTTGAGGTTTGCCTCATGTTCCTCCTTCATCTCATACTAAATGAAAAATCATCAATGAAAATCCAAAAAATATTGTCTAGGTATTGTTGATGGTGCTGGATACCACCAACATATAGGGGATCTCCCCTATATGAGGTCTCAAGTTGAACTCACACTATTTGGTGTAGGAGTACCATCCAAAAATATGGCTCGGATGCCATTTACTTAAATATTTTCGTTGGATTAAGTAGTTAGCACGAGACAGAAGAACACATGTGCTTTTGAATGAGCAAGAGTGTGCCTTGTGAAGTGTTCAATTGTAGATGTATCAAGGTTCATTCACTGCAAGGGAGACTAAAAGATAAATAATAGTACTAATCTAATGGAGACACATGCACATAAACGATAAAGAATAGTTAGACATCAAGAAAAGTATTTCACATAGATGCAACGATCATTAAATCATCATAACACTTTTCCAACAAGTTAAGCACCAAAGTCACTAAAATAGTTCAATTAATTTTTCACATATGAAATCCAACATAAACCACAAACATTAAAATATTGGTCTCAAAACATCTACGATTCATTTATGAAAATGTGTTATCCAAAAGGCTTCAAGTATTAAGCAAAAGTTCCAAGATACATATGTAGAATGAATGCCACTAGATCCAATAGTGGAGCATTAGAGTCAGAACTTGTTCCCCAAAAGTATTGCCTCTATGTATGTAATGCCTTAAGGGAGAAGCCAAGGTTAAAATTCCTTTTCTTGACTAATGAGGATCCTTTTATAACTTAGGCATGACCTTTCATATCCTCACGACCCTAGACTTTCCAACTTCTAATGACCTTTGGACTTCTAGAATCCTTGGACTTCCAAATGACTTCTGGAATTACATATGACTCTTGGAATTACATGTCCTTTGGACTTCTACACATGGATATTTTGTCCATACATGACTCTTAGACTTAAACTTCTTTTTATTTACAGCGATTACATGATTACATCATAACTTCCACATCATCATGTGGTGAGGACATGATAAGTCACTATCATTGATGACTTGGACTCGTTGTGACTAATGACATGGATTTTCTTCAACAGGTGAAATGGATTCCACTTGTGTCTTCACCCTTGCATGCAAATTCTAGTTTTTGATGTTTCACCCTCCAAAGGGTCGTTGATCTCATGGAGTCTTTAGGGATGCTTACATCATCAATATTCCAATGTGTTCTTTGATCTCCAATGCTTCCTTTGACTGATTTCTTTTCCCAATCTTCTTCATGCATTCATGCCATGATGTTCTTGAAATACCTGAAAATGCAATCACTCATGACATGTAAACATCATCTTGAAAAATATCCTATCCTAACATTTTCCATACAAATTTATTGTTGACATAACAGTGCTCTTGGGTGGAGAAAGGGGAAATTTTAGGCACAAGGGTGCACTATGAAAGGTTGAAGGGTTGAACCTTCGAGGCTTTATGGTGTTCTCATATTATCAATAAGAGAGAGAAGATAAAGGGAGGGTAGAGGGAATAGATCTGAAGGACAAATGAATGGAATTTGGCCTTCCCAAGTGTAGAGTGCACTCAAGAGAGACAAGGAGGGTGCAAGGTGCACTATGGAAGGACAAAGGATGAGGCTTCAGGGCTTTGGGGTGAACTCAAGATGGATAAGGAAATATTAGGGTGAATTGATGAAGGCTAAAGGGGTTAGGACTCGGGGCTTTAGACTGCACTCATGCACTCAAGAAGGGCTCAGTTCTTGGAGTTGAGGGAGTGCGCTCTAAGGAATACTTGATTCTTCAGGGCATAATTTAGAACAAGGAAGGAAAATGATGCTTAAGAGTGCGTTATGTTCTCTTGGATGGAATAGGGTACACTTCTAAAAAATAAAGTATTCTCATTCAAGGCTTAAGAGTGTGCTTTCGTGCTCCTTTCCTTAATGGATTCACTTGTCCAACCAAAATTTGTCTAAATATAGAGGATAGATCAAGGGGCGAACACAATGAGTTTAGACATGAAATATTTTGAAACGCATACCAAATCATCAATAAACTTAGAAAATCTTGAAAAATGGTAAATAGACATCAAATCACCAATTTATAAACACTCCCCAAGTGTAACAAACAAAGTGTATGTGACTGCGACCAAAAGTGTCATTTTCCAATATACAAAGTGTTATGACCATGGAACTTACTAGAGATGTTCTAAAAAATGTGATGACACTTATGAATGATCAAGAACACTTGAAACATATCTAATGACATGAAATGAAACTTGAAGACCAAGGTGACACTTGATGGGATAGTTGAATAGGCTCCAAAATTTGAATTTAGTGAAATTTCAGAGAGTATTGTAGTAGTGAAAATGCTTCATGACACATTGGAAAAACTTCAAATTATTTGACTAGAAATAGATTTTTAGTTTAAGGGTCAACCCTTTAGGAAGTATTGATTCACCAATTATGTTATGCAACCAACTCATAAAATAGAAGAAAAGATTGATCAAGAACTTGAGAATTAGCCTCTTCGAAGGGGCAACCTCCTTTACATCACATAAATGAACAGTTCTTGGATGATACAAATGAAAATACCTCATATATATCTATATCTATATCTATATATATATATATATATATATATATATATATATATATATATATATATATATATATCTATATATATATATATATATATATATATATATATATATATATATATATATATATATATATATATATATATATATATATATATATATATATATATATATATATATATATATATATATATATATATATATATATATATGTTATAGATAGATAGATAGTAGTCTAAGGGGTCACAATATAATCAGAGCCTACATAACAATAATAATGTAAGGGCACAACAATAACAATTGTGGGCACCTATGGGACACAATAATAACTATAAGGGGTCTACACTAACAATAATAATAAGGGGCTACACTAGTATTATAGGGACCTAACATGCCCCTCTCCTTAAAAAAAGTGTTTTCCTCAATGCTTGAGTATTTCTGGATGCCTCTGTATACAATTTTCATCCTCCCATGTGGAATATTTAGCGGGTAAGTTCTTCCCCTTGATGAGATACTCTTAAATAAATCAAGATCATACTTCTCGGGTTATTGTTTCCGTGACTGTTTTAGGTTCCAATATTATTTTTCCTTCCTCATCAAGTTCTGGCAATATTGTTTGAACTAGGATCTTGTCACCTATAACCTTCTTTAAGCATGAAATATGGAAAACTAGGTGTACTTGAGAAGATGCGGGAAGCTCCAATTTGTATGCCATAGTATCAATCTTTTGCAACACCTTGTAAGGAACATAGTACTTTGGTGATAATTTATTATCCTTCTTAGCTTGCTCGAGGGACATCTTTTTGTATGGTTGTAGCCGTAAAAATACGCAGTCACCTACATCAAAACTTATTTCATTGTGATGCTGATCTATTTATTGTTTCATTTGATTCTGTGCCAAAGTGAAGTTATCCTTGAATATTTGGAGAACTTGTTGTTGATGCTCAATGTGATCTTCCACTTCTTGAATCTTATAATTTTTTCTTAGATACGATGCGATGGACAGTGGATAATAACCACAAAGTGCCATAAATGTGGTCATTTTTACTACAGTATGGAAGGAAGTGTTATACCCTCATTTAACCAAAGGTAACCATTTGACCCATTGTGTTCATTTATCAAATACGAAGCAACAAATATATCCTTTCAAACATTTGTTCACTATCTCAATTCGCCCATAATATTGAGGATGATAAGATAAGCTATGAGCTAATTGAGTAACCAGAAAAGAAAATAATTCCTTCCAAAAATTTCCAGTGAAAATGAGATCTTTATCGCTTATAATAATCTTTGGGTTTCCATGTATCCTTTGAATTGTTTCCATAAATGAAATAGTAACTATATTGGCTTTAAATGGATGAGATAATGCACAAAAGTTCGCATACATGGTAAGTCTATTCAATACCACCATGATGCCACTTTTTCCTTCAGACTTGGGTAAACCTGTGATAAAATCCATTGAGACCTCCTCCCAACGTTGGCTTGGAATGGCTAAAGGTTGTAACAGACATATTAATTGTCTCAAATTTATTTTGTTGGCAAACCCAAGATTCCTCCAAAAACTTTTGAATATCATATTTAAGGTGATCCCAAAAAAAATCCTTCTTGACCCTATGGTAAGTTTTTAAAAATCTTGAGTACCCTCCTAAGGGAAAGGTGTGCAATTCCAAAAGAATATTTTGTTTGATTTTGGAATTCTTACAAAGAAATAAGCCATATTTGTACCATAATGATTCATTTTTCCATCTAAATGTATTAGATTTACTGGGATCTTGCTTCAACTTTTGAATGAGTGTCCATACTTATTCATCATTATTCTATTCATCCCTTCCTTCGGTTATCCAATATGGTTGGATAATAGAAACGACACAAAGAAATGATTCCACATCCTTATCCTTTCTTGAGAGTGCATCTTCAACAACATTTTTCTTCCTTTTTTGTATATGATTTAAAAGTCATAACCCAACATCTTTGTGACCCATTTTGTCTTCTCTTGTGAAGATAATCTTTGTTCCAAGAAGTATTTAAGGCTATCATGCTATATTTTTACCTTGAAGTGTCTTCCCATTAGGTAAGGTCGTCATTGCTTTAGTGAATGTGGTATTTCCTGTTAGCACTCTGTAGTTTTTTAAGGTTGCAAAAGAGAACCATAGACGTAACCACAAAACCACTTTGGAGCTTAGGATCTAGCCTTCCTAAACTCAGGGATGGATCTCTCTATCAGATTTAAATTTGTTTTATTTAGATATTAGGATAGTTATGAGAGTTCGGAGTTTGATTTTAAAATTGATTTTTTTATTGAATGCCTGAAACTTCCATTGGGCTATGGAGTTTGTAACTTAATGTGGATCTATTTCAGATTTTCAAATAAGTTTCACAGGGCAAGGTAGCTGAACGAACTGGATCCTTTATGTTTAAATGAAGTGTGATAGAGGAAAAGATATAATTTCAATTTAAGTTAAAAAGAAATTAATAATTATTTAACATGATATCAGAAGAAAACATTTAAATTATCCACATCTAGAATTAGAGTGTATTTTCCAACAAATTTTGTTCATCAACGTTCTGTAAACTAATTCAGATTTAAGAAAATATAAGCATGAAAAAATGGAATAAACACATAGACAGTAAGAGAAGCACTTCACCAAATAGTCCAACACATGAATCCTATGTACAATATCCTTTTTTATTACTGATCAGCCCATCAAATGAAAATAGTAAAATAGCTTTCTGGAATGCAAAAATCAACATGTCTTACTTCATGATGAAGTATTTATACAAATTCTAAACTAAAATATCATGACGAATATAAATATTTGTCACAAATATCTATACAAATATCTTGAACCAAAATTCAATGTTTATTACAAAAATTATATAAATATAGACTAAAATGTTTAAAAAATATCAGTCGACTGAGTTCTGATGTTGTTTTTGGGCCTTTAAATGATCAATGTTGTTTGGCCTGTTGGCATATGTTTTGTGTTGTCCCACTTTTCACTGCATTATGATTTTATGACTGTTGTGATGAATGTGCAATGCTTTCCTTTGTTCTTTTACTTCTTGCTGCTTAAAACGTGCTAGAAAGGTCCTCGTTGTCTTCTTTTCCTTTACTAGTTCTGCTATTATTTTACTTTAATAATTTCCCCTCTTTCATTAAATTTATCCATTTATAGAATAATCAGGGTAATTCAGGATTTAACTTCAATGGGGAAGAGGAAATAATATTTAATTACCCAGCAAAGAGGTTGATTTCTTTGGAAATTTCATGGTGGTTTGTGTTTACGAAGGAATCAAGGAGGGACTGTTGTAGGGAAAAGTATCCGACTCGGATGACCCTATCCCACTCTAAGGGTGATAGTACCTCAGCAACAACTGTAAAGGAAACTACTGAAGGTTTACTTCTTTATGAAAGCAAAAGAGAATGAAAGAATGCACTAACCGTTGCCTTGCGCTTAATGTCGAATCCAAACTCTTCTCTATGGCTGCTTGCTCCCAGCTCCTTGCTCTATTGCTGGCCCAACTACAATGAGATCCTGCAAAATAGTAAAGAAGGAAACTACAAGCAACATGCAATCATAACTGATTCAAGGATTAGTGTAAATCAAATATACAATTATCACAATATATCATTGAAACAAGAGCATATAGAAGAACCTCAATAGCTTTTATTAATGAAGAAGTAAAGTTCTGAGAGAGTTACAACCATTGAAGGCCCAATCCAGCAACACCTCCCAGCAGAAAGAATTTCTCCTCTTCACCTCCCTCAGGCAATCACCCAATAGCTCTATAGTGAAACCAACAGCATAGCATTACTTTGCACAAAATTCCAGCCTCCTGAGCTCATAGGAGAGAGCTCAATATATAGATGAATTGAGAAAGGATGAGTCAGCTTGCAACTGATGTGTAGCTGCCTTGTGTCCTCTCTCTCTTCAGTTGATCTTTAGTTGATCTTCAGTTCTTGAGTCCACTTGGAGAACCTTGCTTCCACTTGGAGAAACAGAGCCTCTGACTCATCACAAGGCGAAATCCCTGATCCAAGTGTCATTTTTGGAAGATTCCAGAGCAATGACTCAGTGTGCCACTTGTCCAATCTCGCTCAACGCAGGTGGCCTTTGTTCTACCTACTTTGCAACGCAGGTACACCATGGAGGAGTTGTGTTTCAGCGCAGAAGCCTAGTGGAGAACCTGCTTTGATTTCAGGATTGCTTGTTTTTTAGTGTTTTCAGGTGGAGAACTGATCTGAGAGCTGTTGGTTTGCTGACCTTGTTCCTCTAGGGGTAGGAACATCATGTTTAGGGAACTTTGGATCCCTTGGATTATTGACAATTCATGCCTGTTGCTGTAAGGCACAAAATTGTCTATAACAGATGCCCCCTAAAGTATGAGGTCGTTTATCGGGTGAAATGCTTTATTGAGAGGATCCGAAGTTCATTCAATCTGCTGAGAAGTGTCCTGTAATAAGATACAATACAATACATTATTTTTCATACATTTTCATGATCTAGCTGAGGCGGGCATTCCCATGCTCAGCTTTATAAATACATTTTCATACATAGAACAGACGATCGTCTGATTGTAGATCGATAATTCTCTGCTGAAATTATCATCCTTTGAGAAGGATGATCATCTGCTGTAATGATGTACATATCAAATGTCTTTATGTCCTGAATATATATCGCAGCCCGGATGGATGAAACTAGATCCGGGGTCTTCAATCTCTTCCGATCTTCACTCGATGTACAAGTCGATCCATGTGAGAATTTCTTGAAGTCGAACATGGAAAGACATCGCTTGATTACCAGTCAATGATGTAAACCGTTAACAAGCGCGAGAGGAATCACCGATAAGGATGATGACCCTCAAGGTACGGCAGTACAATTCACATGGTGGGAATAAAGGACTTGGCGTCGACCACCATGCAAAATCTTCTGGTCGAAGGTCATTGATGTATACCTGTCGCCGGAAGTGAGAAACTTGCCATTGAGGCATGCAAGCTTGAAAGTACTGAAGGGG
Organism: Pinus tabuliformis; assembly: GCA_031772625.1. NCBI lineage: Eukaryota > Viridiplantae > Streptophyta > Pinopsida > Pinales > Pinaceae > Pinus > Pinus tabuliformis. Next base: position 842,001,227 of record CM062805.1, read on the forward strand.
TTGTTCCTAGATCAACTCCTTGGATAATGAGCTGATGTCGACAAGGAGCGATCCGTCAAAGGAGGGCCTTAATGAATCCCACATCAGTGACACGGAACGGAGCTAGTGATTGTGATGAGGTGAAAACAAACTGTGATGTATGATTCAGGGCGGCGGTCATGAAATGGATGAAGGACAACGTATGGCAGTGGATGGGACACGGTTCACTCTTTGCAGAACAACATCTCTTGAACATATAACGACACTGATGTGATGGATTGGTAGCATTACCCCAAAATGTGGATGGTGTGGCGAGGACCATGGTTATGAGACCGGTGAATGAAACAACCCAACCCGATGTGATACGGAGGACAAAGTGTCATGTTCAAGAGCGACTTGCGACCATTAAAGCTGTGAGGTTCTCCCAATTTTTCCCCAATCATTGCTGACCAGTACCTCTTTATTTTTGTCAAGCTTGAGGAGGATAACATATGCTTGTTCTATAACCTGCCCTTCGGGCAAGCCCATCGCTATGTTTTAACGAGCCTAGCGATAGGGAAACTCGTTCTTGTCTAAAGACAAGTTTGTCGCTATTTAATCATTTTAACGAGTCTAACGACAAGGAAAACTCGGTCCTTTTCATTTTTAGAGAGTCTGAAAAGGTACATAAAGTCAACTCCAAAATTCCTTTTTCGTCATTTAATCCCTTAAGTCCGAAAAAGTATAAAACAATACAGAAGGGATGAGTTTTCGATTGCTTTAACGAGCCGAACAAAACAAGCGCTCGATCTTTTTGTGCAATAATCCCTCAGGTCCAAAAAGATTAAAATCTAGAGGAGGGATAGCTCTTCCGGTCCTTTTAACGAGCTGGAAGGCCAAAACTCGGCAAACTTTTCATATTTTATGAGTCAGTGAAAAGAGCTCAAAGAAGACTCGTCTTTTGAGGAACGAGTGATAAACAGGGATAGCAGCAGATTCCAGGTACAGGTTGGGATTTTCCAATCACGGCAGTGTCACAAGGATGGCTAAGTGAAATCACTCTTCGCAGCTGTTCCTCAAAATGGGTAAACAAACATATGGAGATGAACGATTGGCCAAATGAACGGATGGAGGTGATGGCTTATAAACACGACCAAGGGCTTTTAATATGGTTGTCAAAGGTTACATCTCTCAAGGTTATTTACCGGTTCATTTTTCTGGGTGAGCTTGAACTGTAGGGGAAGATTGCTCACAACTTATGTTTATTTTTTAACGAGCATGAACTATGTATTAAAACTGCTCGGATTCTTGCGTTTATTTTTTAACGAGCATGAACATTGCTAAAACTGCTCGAGGATGCCCCCAGCATAATAATGCAGACGAGGCATATGCCCCCTAAACTTTAAGGGGCAGTTCATTTTTTAACGAGCTTGAATGCGTTCAAACCTTGCTCAATTATACCAGTCTTAATACAAGGAACGCCTCAGGTGAGGTATTCTTATTTAAGGAGCTATACCTCACTAGCTACTCCAAATTGGCAAGTTTTAACTTTTGCCCCACATTCCTTTTTATATGCAAGCTGGAAACGGCTAATCCTACGAGTTTAACGGGTTAGACCTACAGGTTTAAAGGGAGGACCTAAAAATTTAAAAAAATAAATAGTCGTCCCGTGCTTGCACTCCAAAAGGTTCGCATGCCCCCAGGTATAAAGAATAATTTCAAGGCTGCCCCTCCTCTGTCCCACCTCTGTTTTTCTAATTGTCGTCTTGCTATATTTTTAACGATACTTGTCTTCTCGTTATTTTTCGGTGCCGACGGTACTTGTCTTCCCATCAGTTCACTTTTTGATTTTGCAAGATCGCAACAGATAAAACATTGGTGTTACGGAGGGAGGCCCTCTTACTTATTATCCGAAAAATGGTTTTGTTTGCTGCCGCAAACTAAACTCTCTTTTCGGCGGTGTCTATCATTAGGTTGCTAAGGATGGTGACTACTTGTTGCAGCAATTTCATCTCTTTCTTTGGAGACTGCCCCTACTTATCCTTCAAAACATATGTTTTAATGGGTGAGGCTTGACATTCAAAGATGGTGGCTACTTGCCGTCACAAATGGATCTCCTCCCTTAGGAGAGCCTACTTTTTTAGACAAAGGGAGCGATTCTTCCGCTCACATAACTTTGACAAAAGAACTTTATCCTAGAACAACCCTCTCTTCCTTTCTTCGGACGGGGTACGGACTAGTCCATTCTTCTACGGAAATTAACTTTATACCCAAGGTTTCCTCTGCCCAAGGCAGGCCAGGGTGCATGCCCCCTGGGTCCCAGTTCTTTCTTTCTGAATCACTCGCATTCATCGGGAAGTAGAACCGGGGGTGGAGGCATTCCTTGAGTGAATAGACCATTAAGGGATGGTATTTGACTATTTGCGATGCGTGATCCTGGAAATGAAAGTTGGTCTACGAGCTTGACCATTCTTCCTTCGTGTGGAAAACACATAACTCTAAAGAGTGAGGACACTATCGCCTCCATGCAATATATATAGTCTCGTCCAAGGAGTAAGTTATAAACCAAGGGTCCCTGGATGACCATGATGTTCATATGAACTGTCTTCCCTTTCAATGTAACTGGAACATTGGGGAGAATCCCTAACGGGTGACTGGTTCCTTTATCAAAACCTGATAGATTTCTTATCTCAGGTAAAAGCGCTGGGGAACCCAGTGCTTTCCAAGCAATAGAGGAAAGGATACTCACAGATGCCCCTTCATCAATGATAGTTCCAGCCATCACCATTCGGTAGATTTGGACGATGATTCTGAATGGGATACTGGCTGGTAACCGGGGTCTGCCTAGTTGATTCCAATCAAAGGATACAACTAGGTTGCTTGGTGGTGGGACCGAATATATGGCCGGATACGACCCTGACGATGTTCCTTCCTGCGATAAAGGAATGGGCGCATTGCCCTGATGCTCATAAGAGTCTGTGTTGATGAAAAGAATATGGACGGTGTCATCCTTATCCTCTTCAGTGAGGGTGTCATTTGAAGATAACTCTTCAATGACGGTGTCATTTGAGGATGAAACCTCTGAAGGAAGAACCGGGTCAACTGCCGTTTCGACCTTTAGACTTTCGTCTGGTCTGGATTCAGCAGGTTCATTCTCAATGACTGACAGTTCAGCTGACCACTTGAGCGGGCCAGCTGGATTTTCAACTATCGAGGGATTAGGCACGAGTTTTTGGTATCCAGGAGGAAGTCGTAACGGTGATACCAGACGATCTTCCAAAACTCTCTTTGCCTCATCTAAGAATGGACATCGGTGGATGGCGTGATCGCCTCCACACAACATACAGGTGATCTTGGTCTCCCTTTTCGTCCTTCACTCTCGCTAGTTGACGGACTGCAATCAACATGACTACCAGAGGTTGATGCTACCGGATTGTGCAACCTTGGGGACCAGTCCCTTAGTATCCGGGGAATACAAGGACAATCACGATGGAAGTGGGTCCCTTTGCAAATGAAACATGGCGATTTAGGCCCGGTTGGTGCAGTCGCCTTCGCCATAGGCCCCTTCTGCTTCTTTTCTCCCTTCTTCTTTTCCTTCTTCTCCATGGGAGGCTGACTTTTGCCGGCTCTACCTTGCGAAGATGAAGGATCAGAGGAAGTATTGTAAGAAGTGGAAGGCTGGTGGGTAGTTCTAGACTGGTCTGATTGTTGATTCGACTGCTCAGGATTAGTGGCGATCTGCACTACATTAGTTGAAAAGAGCCATACGGGTAGGCCAATTGTCAATCCTGGAAGTGACAATGTGGCCATATGAGGCACACCAACATCTCCCCAAGAGGAGAAGGGATTGGGACTTCCGCCAAGGTTACTTCCTTGGTTGGTGGGCTCCATACTTTTTCAACTGAAAGATCAACGTGGGAATAACAGGTGATTATGTTCCGATTTAAAATAAATTTTATTAACGACGCTTTAGACACAACTTTGCTTTTTCATGTTTTAAGAGTCGAGAAAAAGCTAAAGATGACTCTAGTCTCCTTCGATGTTTTAACGAGCCCGAAGTGACAAATGCTCGGATGGACTTTTTCAGTTATAGAGTTTGAAAAAGGCCAAAAGAAACTTCTCTGGAGTTCTAGGCAGAGGGTGTGCCAAACTTTTCGCGAAACCACAGAATACGTTTTACGGTACGGGTGGTCGATCTTCGTGAATGTTGTGTTCACTGCATCGCGATCAGTAGGGCGGTCGACACGGCTTCCTATGGATAAAGGCTTTGTTCCTATAGGGGTCTCCCAATATATACGCGACGGTACGTGGGAGCACAAGTCCGTATTAGTGCCACCGACTCTCAGGAGGAATCACCCACCTTCGTAGAGATCGACAGTCACTATGCTTAACGACGCCGGAACACGTCTCTACCTAGACCTCTATGTGTTTGCGTTATGTTACAAAGCGTTGTTATGTAAATTGAATTTATTTTAATGTTGATCTTGCTTAGCAGTTTGCCTTTAAGGATCACCACGAGATGTATATAACAAATTCCTGAATGCAGTCTAAGATGAGAAGCAAACTTTTCAATCTTTCAACTTTGAAAATCTTAACTACTGAGGGAGAAGAAAGGCAAATCTTTTCTCACAGATCATAGAGCACACACTAATGCAAAATTTCCTAAATCGTCATGCAAACAGTCAAATGCAAAATGCACAATGCATGTATTTTCTTTTCCCTTTCTTAATGTTGATTGGTTACAAAAAGAAAGTTGTTATATAACTTTGATTTCGATTTAAAGCGAAAACAAACAAGTTTGTCCAAAATCAAAAGACACCTTAAGATTTACTTGTTCAATCACTGGAAATGCATGAAATCAAACCATAATGACGAAAGTAAAATGACTAATCAGCTATGGACAGCAAACAAGCTAACTCTTTAGACCAGCAAAATGCCTAACACAGGTTCAGATCTAAGAGGCCAAAGCAAGACTAGTTTACTCTTCGTTATGGGAAATTGTAAATGAAGTAAGAAATACAAAAGAACAAGTACAATTTTGTTATATAACATAGGCGGAATGATGGCAAGTAAGGTTGGTTTCAGAACTGGTACAAGACTGGTAACTGGCTGCCAAATCTATAGTGAAAACAGGCAAGAGAAAGGGAGGAAACCCCAACTGCACTAGGCAAAATTGGGCCAACGCAGGTGCTGCTCAGCCAGTCTGGCTCTCAGCACAGGTAGCCCCTTCGGGACCTGCGTTGCAAAGTAGGTAGCCTGTGTACTACCTGCTTTGGAAAACGAAAGTTGCGTTTTCACAGTTTCCGGGTCACAATTTTCTCAAAAATGCACAGTTTTTGCTCAAATCAGAAGCAATCAGTCAAGCACACTCAAAGGGATGATTAGGAGGATGAAAAGCTATCACTAAGAGCTTACAAGGATCCTTGTAGATCAGCTCTTCAAATCATGAACATGCTCAGAAATGAGCTAGAGTAGCTGCCCTCTACTTCGCTTTTGATATAGTCAAAAGCTTTTCGATTTGGTACTCTTTTGTTCAGGAAATGAATAGCAAAATACTACAAACAATCAAATAGATACGATCCCCAGCGGAGTCGCCAGTTTGTTGTAGGGAAAATTATCTGACTCGGATGACCCTATCCCACTCTAAGGGTGATAGTACCTCAGCAACAACTGTAAAGGAAACTACTGAAGGTTTACTTCTTTATGAAAGCAAAAGAGAATGAAAGAATGCACTAACTGTTGCCTTGCGCTCAATGTCGAATCCAAACTCTTCTCTATGGCTGCTTGCTCCCAGCTCCTTGCTCTATTGCTGGCCCAACTACAATGAGATCCTGCAAAATAGTAAAGAAGGAAACTACAAGCAACATGCAATCATAACTGATTCAAGGATTAGTGTAAATCAAATATACAATTATCACAATATATCATTGAAACAAGAGCATATAGAAGAACCTCAATAGCTTTTATTAATGAAGAAGTAAAGTTCTGAGAGAGTTACAACCATTGAAGGCCCCAATCCAGCAACACCTCCCAGCAGAAAGAATTTCTCCTCTTCACCTCCCTCAAGCAATCACCCAATAGCTCTATAGTGAAACCAACAACATAGCATTACTTTGCACAAAATTCCAGCCTCCTGAGCTCATAGGAGAGAGCTCAATATATAGATGAATTGAGAAAGGATGAGTCAGCTTGCAACTGATGTGTAGCTGCCTTGTGTCCTCTCTCTCTTCAGTTGATCTTTAGTTGATCTTCAGTTCTTGAGTCCACTTGGAGAACCTTGCTTCCACTTGGAGAAACAGAGCCTCTGACTCATCACAAGGCGAAATCCCTTATCCAAGTGTCATTTTTGGAAGATTCCAGAGCAATGACTCAGTGTGCCACTTGTCCAATCTCGCTCAACGCAGGTGGCCTTTGTTCTACCTGCTTTGCAACACAGGTACACCATGGAGGAGTTGTGTTTCAGCGCAGAAGCCTAGTGGAGCACCTGCTTTGATTTCAGGATTGCTTGTTTTTGAGTGTTTTCAGGTGGAGAACTGATCTGAGAGCTGTTGGTTTGCTGACCTTGTTCCTCTAGGGGTAGGAACATCATGTTTAGGGAACTTTCGATCCCTTGGATTATTGACAATTCATGCCTGTTGCTGTAAGGCACAAAATTGTCTATAACAGGGACGATTATTTTGAATTATGAATGGATGCACATGGAGGGGCCTCATGGCAGCTTGGGACTGGATGAAATTAACATACTATCAGGACCCAAGTGGACATTATTATTGGGTTGGCGCATTGTGGATGGAGGGTGGGATCAGGCTAGAGGAGGTACGTGGTAGTAGGGGAGTGGAGGTGGAATGGAAGTGATGGTGACGTAACCGGGAGGATGTAATTGCCAGCTGACGTGGAGCCAAGCGATAGGTGGAAAAGGGCAAGAGACCATTGGCGAGAGAGACTGTGAGGATGAGTGGTTTTCAGAGAAGGCCATGAGAGGTAAGTGGTAAGTGAGGGGGGCTGTGAAATCATATGAGGGGGACACATAGTGGCAAGGCCCAGTGGGGAAACCACTTTTTCGGACCCGCTCCCCGGTTGATAGAGGGAAACATGGATGGGGGGCCAAAAAGGCCTGGTAGCCATCGATTTCAGCGAAGTTGTTAGCCTCCTGCTGCAGCAAGTTAATCATCTTTCATGATCGACATTTTTATATGCCAAATATGTCATACTTTGCTTGCTGCAATGCTCCATATTTGCTACAGATGGCCAGAGAAGTATCCATGAGAGTGTGCTAGTCTAAATGCCACTGCTGTTGTGTTCCATTTTTGATGAGTTGATCCATTTTCATGAGTTTTCAGCTAAGGGAGGTCCAAAAAGCTTAATCTTGGTCTCCCTAGGTTTCAATTTCATGTTTTAGAATATAGAGAATAAATATTTGTCCAAACAGCTTAATCTTGGCAGATTTGTAGATAGGTAGAGAAACAAGGGTGCTCAACAGCTTAATCTGAGCCCCTGGATGCAATAAGTGTAGTTGTAGATAGGAGGACAACAAGAAGAAAAGAACAAAACGTTGCGTATGCTAGTTCAAGTGCACCCAAACCAAAAAGAAGAGAAAATGCTAGGTGAATAGGCTGGGTAGGTAGCTTTGTGGTTGCAGAATCATGGCTTGTGATCCATTTCATATTGTCAAGTGTTATATCTATCGTATCACAAGTTGAAGGTAATTTTTCAGTTGGAGGACTTCAAGAAATGCGTGTCTAACTTCCCCTTCTCCCTCTTTCCCAAATCACTCACTAACTTCCCCTAAAGAGGTCAAGATCTGCTCGATACCTCTTAGATTCATCATTCTCCATATCATCTACTGTGGTGAAGATCTGCTTCACTAAAGGAATGTTCACACTTCTTCTATTAGTCATTTTCCCCCGTTGATAGCCTAAGACTTCATTCTTAGCGTTTTTTCTCATCATTATCATATTAACTACTAACTTTATTATGTAATTCCCTATCTCTTTTCCTTTCCCCTACTAAAACTATCTCTATAACTCCCCTATATACTTATCCCCTCCCCTTGGTTGAAAAATAACCATATACATCCTTGGGAATTGCTAAGTTTATCAGAAACTCAGCAAGAACCCACACTACCCCCCTCTAACCATCTTCCAAATGCAAAAGGACTCATTCCTTTGCATAGTTACCTTCATATTTATAAAAATCATCCCTTTAGCCTTGGTTTGCCTTTATAAGGCATGAAACCCCCTTTGGCCACTAAACCCCTCTCAAAACCACATCACTTTCCCCCTAAGTGCCTTTGGACTCCTTCCAAGGCATAAGAATACAAAAAACATGCAAAAACCATGGAAAACCTTCAAAAAAGGATAAAATCCTCCCTTTTTGGCTATCGAACCCCTTCTGATGCCTTAGAATCCATGCCAAACTATAAAGGAACCCTTCCGATTTCCCAAAAGGCTTGGCAGTTCACAAAAACATGGGTCCGATATAATAAAGTTTCATTTGGACCCCCTCCGATGCGATAGCGCTATCGGGAGGGGGCAATCATATGTTTAAAACATCATATATAACCCCTCCGAATTCATATGCCTTGCCTTTTCATAAAAAGCGTGCTCCGATGAGATAAAGATCTGTTTGATCCCCCTCCGATGTGATATCGCTATCGGAAGGGGGCAGTGGCATATATAAGCGAAAATGGCTAAGTCTCAAGGCATGGGGCATAGTGTCGATGGGCCGAACCCGAAAACATATAAAGTGGACCCGTAATAGTATATCGGGTCCGCGCAGTTTGGCGATTCCATATGTGCAGCCCTCTGGTCCCTCCGACTACCGATTCGTCGATGGATCCAGGACCGTTGGATCGGGCCCCAGATCTGACGGTCCAGATCTTGTCATGCGGCCCCCCACATCGCATCGCCCCATATACTGCTCTGATTTGGCGGAGCCGATGAGTTATCAAAAGCAGTGTTAAGGGATTTCGGGTTCGCGGACCCATTCCACTATTAAAACCGCCAATTTGGGTTCCGCCGATGGGTCGGACCCGAAATAAAATAAAGAGAGCCTGTATAACTTATCGGGTCCGATAGGTTTCGGCGTTTCTATGTGGCAACCCCATGACCCTGCTGATAGCGAATTTCTGAGTTAATCTCAGCCGCCCATTCAGGCCCAGAGATCAACGGCCCATATTTAATCACATCACTCCCCATGTATCGCTCCGACTGGCGGAGCCAAAATAACAATAAAGCATGGTATATTAGCATTTTGGGTCCGCAAACCAAATTCTTGTAAGTCTGCCGATATGACATCGCCGATGGGCCGGATGCAATTCCAAATAAAAGGAAGGGCCTATAGCATATCGGGTCCGTGCATTTCGGCGATGGTTTATGTGCCACCCCCTGGTCCGCCCCGATGCGATATAGCGATATGATCTAGGCCGTTGGATCGGCCCGCGCGGGATCCAACGGCCACAATTTAAAGAAATGAATAGTGTTGCGGCAGAGCCAAAATTTCATCAATTTTGCAGTTTTTAAGGCTTTTCCACCTGTTTAATGAAATAGGCCTTTTTCAAAGATTTAATCATGCGGTGCCCACGCCCGCCCAATTACAAAGGAACGATGCTTTCCTCAGCCATTTTCAAATCGCTCCAGGCCCAAAATATTTCTAAATGCAGGGTTTTCGCATCGGCGGTCCTCCAGTGATCCTCTAGTCATCCAGATTGCAATTTTTTACCATTTTTGAGGCATTCGCTGATCGGCAAGGGATGATAACGACTCCAAAGGCGGCAGAAGGCTGAGAAGTGGCCATAAATGGGTGATTGGATAGTTCAAAGGCATTCGGGGGTCAAGAAGGGACCATGTACGTGTCAAAGAGTATCAGGGAAGCGGCGGAGTGTGTCAGTGAAGATCTTCCAAGGCGGATGAAGCAAAAGGGACCCCAACAGATTCAGCAAGGCATCATTGAGTTGTAATGGCTCACCAACTCACAGATTTTGGCCATTTAAGGCAGCAAGACCACTTGAAGACACAGATAAAGGTTTTCAAAGCAGATATTGGCAAACACATGAACCCAGTTATGTTTTTGGAGCAGCGCTGCTTCCTTAAAAGCACAGTTATCACACAGAGGACAGCGCGTGGCTCAAGGCACTCTTTCAGTCCATTTTTGAAGCTGCAGGACCATGCGCAGCCCTAAAGAGCCATTTTGATGAGGCTGCTCCCTCATGAACACCTGTTTTAGATATTTTATTGCATTTATTTCCAGCACAACTTGGCATTAGAAGTAGTTATTGCACAGATCTCTTTTGAATATGTTTTGATAGATATTTTGAGATATTTTCTCCCTTGACACCTGTTCAAGGGATGTTTGTAAATATTTTCTATTTAAACCACCCTCTGCACTGTTTTAAGGGTTGGTTGGTCGATAACTTCCTCTAGACTTGCATTGTATTTTCTGAGAGTCTCTATAATCAAAGATCGCTGGAATGTTTGGGAGATGAACTGACTGTTGTGTTTTAATGACTGAAGAGTGACTATGGAATCCTAACGCTTCTACATAGCCCAATAAGTGTTTCTTATCTCTGTTTACAGTTTATATGTTTTATGCCATCATTTTTTCACTATCTAAATAGCAGAAAGAAAGAATAGTTCAGAGCTCACTTAGTTGTATTCTGTTCTCAATTTCTGTGATTTATCTATGTTTTCCTCTGAACTAGTCCTGAATATGAATACTGATTTGCTCATATTTACGCTAGTTCCTTCATATATGAATGTTGTTTAGGAATCCTTGACTACTCCTATATAAATGTTCATTCACCTTCCCTCTGTTAGCATAATGAGAGCTACTTAGTTGCCTTTCATTCACTGACCTTCGTTCCATCTTTATTCCAGCTCGATATTGTTTTATGTGTAGCTATCCTGCTCTGTATTCCTATTGTGACCAAGGAAACGCAACAGCAAGCCTAATTCACGACTCCATGCCCAATGGTTTGAACTTCTCACACTATGCATCCCAACTCTGTTTGAAAGAATCCTCCATCCCACCAAAATCAAAACAAAACCCAAGAAAATCATAACTAGCCTAAAATCAACCCAAAACAAAGCTAAATTATAAAGAGAGAGCCCTCTCTGATTCCAGGTAGGCTAGGACCTGCAGTCCAAAGATTGGTTTGTGGTTACCTCGGCCGTATCCTTTAAGGAGCTTTAAGGACAACCTGAGTGATAACATAATGGCGACTCCACTGGGGACCATCCTCAGATAATTTCACAAATCAAGTTGGAAAGCTCCATTGGGAAAGAACCAGACCTTCAAAGGTTTCTTTCTAACCCATACATTCTTAGAAAATACCCCAAAAACAAGCCAGAAGCTGGCTCCCAGGAAGAATTCTCGGTATACAAGGTCAAATCCAGACCCAAATCCCACAGCTGCCTTTGAAAATCCGAATTTGATCCAAAGAAACCTCAGGAAATTAGAACTAAAGGAGGATTTTGCTGATTCTACTCCTGTGATAGTTCAGCCAAACTGTGGCCCAACCTTTGTCAAAGTTCTATTTTGTTCAACCCCTAGTTCCCCTTGTTCATCATCCACGTCTCAAAGCACTCCTTCCACACCTCCATTCACTGCACATACTACCACTACTACTCCTATTATCCCAGTTGTTCTAGTTGTTCCGTTTATCCCTGTTGTTCCACTTATCACTGCCAACATGGTGAATAGATATGCACCTTTACAACTGCCTGATAATCCTGGAGCTATGCCTCAGGATTACCAAACTAAAATCACATATTTTGATGGCACAAGTGCCTGCACAGCCCTTCAGCATACAAAGAAAATGCAGGATTACTTTGAAAGCTATGAGATTGACGATGATGGTGTGAGAATGAAGATTTTTGTCCAAAGTTTGACAGGCGATGTCAGGACTTGGTTTAGAGCACTCCCAGCCAATTCCATAGCAGACCCAGAAGCCTTATACCATTCATTTATCAACAGATGGGAGAAAAAAGAAAGATCCCTTGCACATACTAGCTGAATACGATACAATCAAAAGAGGTCCACAAGAAACAGTCTTGGACTATTGTGCAAGGTTCAATAGCGTTTATAATGATATCCCACAAAACTTAAGGCCCCCACCTGACCTTGCCTTATATAAATTCCCTGATGGATTCAACCCAGATATGGCCTACCAATTAAAAGAAAGAGCCCCTAACAACCTTGCGGACATGCAAAATGTGGCTGTCACTATGGAGGCAAATTTAATTGCCAAGAGAAACAGAGCTAGAACTGAGAGAAGAACCACCTTCAAAGAAGAGCCGTCAACCTTAGATCAAAAGCTAGATGATATTATCAATGGTATGCACAGGCTGGGAGACCGAGTAGAGAGTGTTGAGAGGAAATCATCATGGGAAGGGCAACAACCCAATACCATAAGGAACCCAAATTTCAGGAAAAATCAAAATCCAAACGCTGGTAGGTCTAGCCCAGACCATGATATAAGACCTCCTTTTCAAGAAAACTACGCAGAGGCATCCACTTCTAATGAACCCATATAAGACACTCACATGAACTTAATAGATTTGAAGGGTGAGCAACAAATTTTCCTAACTCAAGATGATCATGAGATAAATCAATTTCAGACTAACTCTGGTGAGTCTTTTGACTTTAAACAAGGTTATGATTCAGCTATTTATGAAGTCCACAAATAGTATAAGCTGAGGACAAGAACCATAGATGTGCCCAAAAATGTTAAACCAAAGGAGGGCAAACAGCCCAACCAGAATATAGGCAAGGCTATTATAATAGAAATAGCTGATATAACTGTCCCAAACCCACACCAAGTGACTGTAGAGGATATAACAGACATACAACCTCCTATTGATCAGCCTCTGCCACCTTCTTCCTCAAAAGAGAACTTGAACAACACTCCTAAAAGCCTTCCCAAAACAGAAATACCGCAAGGTATCACTCACCATAACACTGATAATCAAGAGGAAAACGCAGAAAATACACTTGAAAAGGGGAAATCTGCTATTGCCAACACAAAGACTCCATTGGAGAAGCCATTTAATTTAGAGGCAGAGATTGGAAAACTTAAAATATCCATCCCCCTCTCAGAACTTGCCAAACATGATGTGTATAGGCAACAAATTCAAAGATCACTTCAAATGCCAGAGGTCAAGGATGATGTAAATGTTTTAGATGATACCCCTGAGCTGCTGTTCGGTCCTGAAGTTAATGGAAAATCAACACATGGAGCTGTTCTACCCTTTTATGTCAGTCTGCACATACATGATAAAGTTTTACATAATGCAATGTTTGACTCAGGTGCCTCACACAACCTTATGCCCAAAGCTGTAATGGAGAAGCTAAACCTTGATGTAACAAGACCATACAAAGATCTATTCTCCTTTGACTCAAGTCAGGTCAAATATTTAGGCCTCATCAAAGACTTGTGTGTCTCCTTAGTCCAATACCCAAACAAGAAAATCCTCATGGATGTGGTGGTTGCTGACATTCCACCAAAATATGGCATGCTGTTGTCAAGATCTTGGGGGGCAAAACTCCAAGGATCTCTACAATTAGAACTCTCCTATGCCACTATTTCAGTCTTTGGGCAACCAAAGAGACTGTATAGAGAAACACTGATGAAGTATGTGGTAAGTAGTGAGGAAAAGCCCCAGAATTTCCCTATCTATTCAATCCATTCTGATATGGATTCTTTCATTTTGTTTAATGATGAAACAAGTCCACCAACTAATCAGAGGCCTTTGCCTTTAGAACAAGAAACATGCATCAATCAAGAATCGATTTCTCATACCCAGGAAACTGTCAAAACAGTCAGCGCAACCAGCATACAAGAAGAACCACATGAAGCACAAAACCTAGGTCTGCCCAATCCTAAAATGACTGAAACTCTTAATGTCAACCACAAGCAAGAAATCACATGGTATTTAGAGTTTGATGGTTCTGTTAATACGCTAGGAGCAGGGGCAGGAATATGGATTCACAATAAACATAATAGCCATGTAGAGGGTCATGCTTACAGACTTAACTTCAGATGTACCAACAACATGGCAGAGTATGAAGCTCTCCTTTTACGCCTTAAGCTGCTCAAAGCTTTAGGAGTTGCCAAAGTTTCCATTCTAGGTGACTCAGACCTAGTAATCCAACAAATGACAGGCAACTTTGTTACCAATGATAGAAGGCTAAGAGCTTATAGGACTGCTACCACTGCAATACTTGATACATTCACTGAATCCAAGCTTGCCAAGATTTCAAGAAATCATAACATTCATGCTCACAGCCTAGCTACTTTTGCTAGCACTTGCAAGCTTCCTTTTGAGCCCAATCACCACTTTACTGCTGAGATAAAGCACAGGCCTGCTATCCCTAACAATGTGAAGGATTGGCAAGTGTTTGAGGATGATGCTCAAATCAACAATTTTCTTACCTTACAGCATGAGTTTTCAGGCCTAAACATTGATATGGATGCTATGAATGATCCACTGCAAGCAATAAACCAAATCCAGCAAACTGTAACAGCTGAAACAGCTAGAAAATTGCTACAGCCAACCATCTTTGTTGAAGAAAACATAGAAGAGATGAAACAGACGCATTTGGAGGAAATAGCCAAAACAGAGGCCGAAATCATTGATCTAAAGGACAATTTTCTCCCGGTTGGCCTCACTCCACTAGAAGACATGTTTGATGCAAATGATGTGCCCAAAAATCCAAAAATGCAGCCTATAAACACTGCCATATAAGAACACAACATTGGGACAACGGAGAAGCCCAAACTGATCAAACTATCTAAATCTTTGCCCAAATATGTTGATTTGTTCAAATAATTCCAAGATGTATTTGCTTGGAGTTATGAGGACTTGAAGTCCTATGACACCTCAATTATTCAACATACCATTCCCTTAAAGCCAAATCAAAAGCCCTTCAAACAGAAACTGAGGAGAATCAATCCTGTGCTTCTCCCTTTAATTGAGAAAGAAGTAAAAAGAATGTTTGAAGCATGTATCATAGCACCCATTAGATTTTCTGAATGGGTATCCAATCTTGTTCCCACAAGAAAGAAAACAGGTGAGATTAGGCTTTGTGTAGATTTGAGAAACCTAAACCAAGTCTCCCTTAAAGACCACTACCCATTGCCCAAAATGGATCACATCCTACAAAGAGTAGTGGGGTCATCTAGAATCTCTTTTCTAGATGGCTTTTCAGGTTTTAATCAAATACTGGTTCACCTAGATGATCAAGATAAGACAACCTTTACCACACCATGGGGAACATTTAAATATGTGAAAATGCCTTTCGGCCTAAAGAACGCAGGTGCCACCTTTCAAAGGGCCATGGACATTGCATTTTCCAAGGAAATCCATGATTTCTTGGTTGTCTATCTTGATGATCTTACCCCTTTCTCCAAATCTGATCAAGAGCACCTAAGACATTTGAGACAAGTGTTCCTGACATGTAGGAAATATGGCATTTCCTTGAACCCCAAGAAGTCTTTATTTGGCCTTGAAGAAGGCAAATTACTTGGACATATCATTTCAAAAGACGGGATCAGAATTGATCCAGAAAGGATCTAAGCCATTCTCCAAATCCCATATCCAAGAAACATAAAAGAGCTGCAAGCATTCCCAGGAAAGATCAATTTCCTAAGGAGATTTATCCCAAATCTAGCCGAGCTGATAAGACTGTTGAGCAACATGTTAAAGAAGGATGCCAAGGTAAAATGGTCTCTTGAAACCAAGCAAGCATTTGAGAGTATCAAAGTTGCCTTAACTCAAGCCCCAGTCCTCACAAGTCCTCAATTTGATAGGGAATTTATTATATTTTCATTTGCATCTGATAATACCATAGCTGCTGTCCTATTGCAAAAGGATGACCAAGGAAATGAAAAGCCAATTGCTTTTTTCAGCCGAGCCTTAAGAGATGCACCCCTGAAGTACCAAATCATGGAGAAGCAGGCATATGCCCTTGTTAAAGCAATCAAAGACTTAAGAATTTACATTTTATATTCACACGTGATTGCCTATGTCCCAAATGCTGTTGTAAAAGACATATTAACCCAAGAAGGATTAGAAGGCAAAAGAGGCAAGTGGATTGCTAACATTCTTGAGTATGACATAGAGATAAAACCAACCAAGCTAATAAAGGGACAAGGTTTAGCCAAACTGATGTCCGAAACAAACTTTCAAGCCTTAGACATCAACCAACTGGACAATGAACAGGAGCTGGCGACTCCACAGATCAGTGACACCTTTCTGCAATCCCCATGGTATGCTGATATATGCTTTGTATTGTTAAACCTGTTTGCTCCCCCAAGATTGTCCAGGACCAAGAAGAGATTTTTAAGAATGAAGGCTTTGAAATTTTGTGTCTTAGATGGTGCTTTATTTTGGAAGAATCATGAAGGCATATTGCTTAATTGTTTGACCATGAATGAAACTAATAATGTCATGAAAGAATTCCATGCAGGGGACTGTGGAGGACATCTATATTGGAAGTCCACTGCTGATAAAATTTTAAGGGTTGGTTTCTATTGGCCCACTTTGTTTGCAGATATAAAGAATTTTCCACCTCATGCCACAATTTCCAAATCTTTGAAGGCAAGAGAAAGCTGCTCCCCTTGCCTCTGAAACCCATCTCAACTGAGAAGCCTTTTCAACAATGGGGTCTTGACTTGATTGGAGAAATCCATCCCTCTTCCTCAGGCCAGCATAAGTGGATTCTAACTGCCACCGACTATTTCACCAAGTGGATTGAAGCCATTCCATGCAGGCAGGCCAATGACACCACCATTATCCAATTCCTTGAGTGCAATATCCTGTCTAGACTTGGCTGCCCTGAGAAGATCATCACTGACAATGTCGTTGCTTTCAAATCCAAAAAGATGATCAATTTTTGCCATAAATTCCATATCACTTTAGGCCATTCCACAGCCTATTACCCTCAAGGTAATGGCTTAGCCGAGTCATCTAATAAAAGCCTGATCGGTATTATCAAGAAGATCTTAGAAGAAAACAAGAAGAACTAGCATAGAAAGCTCACAAATGCCCTATGGGCAGACAGATTATCAACCAAGAAATCCATTGGGATGAGCCCTTATGAGCTAGTATATGGCATGGAGGCCAGATTTCCTTCATCACTGGGCATTCCTATTATCAAGCTACTGCAAGAGATTCAAGCTGGGCCAAATGATATACAAAGGAGGATAAACCAAACAATTCATTTGCAGCAGACAAGAGAGCAGGTTTATGACAGAGCTCAAATTATGCAAGAGAAGTTCAAAAGGATGTTTGATAAGAGGACTAAGGCTGAGAATTTCTGTGTTGGCAACAAAGTTCTAAGGTGGGACTCACGAAGAGAAGACAAGGGAAAACATGCAAAATTTGATTTCCTTTGGAGAGGGCCATTTGTTATTTCTGCTGTTCAGGGAAATAATACATATTTCCTCAAATCTGTAGAGGGTAGCACTGCTGAAGAAGGCCTTGTAAATGGCCGTATGCTGAAGCATTATCATGATCCCTTTTGTTGAACATAACGCATCTTTGTAAATATCTCTTTGTACATTGATATTTGTATATATCAGCACTTTTTTTTTTTGTATAAACAGTCTGATTGTTAGAGGAGCAGCAACAAAGTTTGTGAAGACACAGCCAATGCAAGTCCTCTATTTTTAAGCTCTGTCTCTGCAGTAATCTCAGCAAAACAGCAAGAGCAGCGCTGTCATATCACAGTGATTTATGTTAAAGAGAAACTGTGTGCAGCTTGTAGTCTTCAAGTCAACAGTATGAAAAAGAAAGGAGGATTTTCAGTTTACTTCAGCACCCTTTCAAAGACAAGAAAAGAAGAGCTCCAACTTTATTCCCTTTTTGTGTTTATTTCACAAGGCAGTGCTCAAGCAAAAGTGTATGCAATATCAAGCACGTAGAAGAAAGCAGGCGATGCTTTATTTTTCATAGTGTTTCAGATAAGGAGGAGTGCTGCATTCAGAAGTTAAAGTTCTAGTCATTCAGCAGTTAGCACGGAAGAGATTTTCAATTAACAGCAACTACAAAGGATCAAGGCATTCTAACCTGTTGTTCTTGGCTTGTCACAAGGAAAATCCATCCCCAAGTGGAGCCATTTTTAGCCTCCTGCTGCAGCAGGTTAATCATCTTTCATGATCGACATTTTTACATGCCAAATATGTCATACTTTGCTTGCTCCAATGCTCCATATTTGCTACAGATGGCCAGAGAAGTATCCATGAGAGTGTGCTAGTCTAAATGCCACTGCTGTGTTCCATTTTTGATGAGTTGATCCATTTTCATTAGTTTTCAGCTAAGGGAGGTCCAAACAGCTTAATCTTGGTCTCCCTAGGTTTCAATTTCCTGTTTTAGAATATAGAGAATAAATATCTGTCCAAACAGCTTAATCTTGGCAGATTTGTAGATAGGTAGAGAAACAAGGGTGCTCAACAGCTTAATCTGAGCCCCTGGATGCAATAAGTGTAGTTGTAGATAGGAGGACAGCAAGAACAAAAGAACAAAAAGCTGGGTATGCTAGTTCAAGTGCACCCAAACGAAAAAGAAGAGAAAATGCTAGGTGAATAGGCCGGGTAGGTAGTTTTGTGGTTGCAGAATCATGGCTTGTGATCCATTTCATATTGTCAAGTGCTATATCTATCATATCACAAGTTGAAGGTAATTTTTCAGTTGGAGGACTTCAAGAAATGCATGTCTAACTTCCCCTTCTCCCTCTTTCCCAAATCAATCACTAACTTCCCCTAAAGAGGTCAAGATCTGCTCGATACCTCTTAGATTCATCATTCTCCATATCATCTGCCATGGTGAAGATCTACTTCATTAAAGGAATGTTCACACTTCTTCTAACAGTCATTTTCCCCCGTTGATAGCGTATGACTTCATTCTTAGCACTTTTTCTCATCATTATCATATTAACTACTAACTTTATTATGTAACTCCCTATCTCTTTTCCCTTCCCCTACTAAAACTATCTCTATAACTCCCCTATATACTTATCCCCTCCCCTTGGTTGAAAAATAACCATATACATCCTTGGGAATTGCTAAGTTTATCAGAAACTCAGCAAGAACCCACACTGCCCCCCTCTAACCATCTTCCAAATGCAAAAGGACTCATTCCCTTGCATAGTTTACCTTCATATTTATAAAAATCATCCATTTGGCCTTGGTTTGCCTTTATAAGGCATGAAACCCTCTTTGGCCACTAAACCCCTCTCAAAACCACATCACTTTCCCCCTAAGTGCCTTTGGACTCCTTCCAAGGCATAAGAATACAAAAAACATGCAAAAACCATGGAAAACCTTCAAAAAAGGATAAAATCCTCCCTTTTTGGCTATCTGACCCCTTCTGATGCCTTAGAATCCATGCCAAACTATAAAGGAACCCTTCCGATTTCCCAAAAGGCTTGGCAGTTCACAAAAACATGGGTCCGATATAATAAAGTTTCATTTGGACCCCCTCCGATGCGATAGCACTATCGGGAGGGGGCAATCATATGTTTAAAACATCATATATAACCCCTCCGAATTCATATGCCTTGCCTTTTCATAAAAAGCGTGCTTTGATGAGATAAAGATCTGTTTGATCCCCCTCCGATGTGATATCGCTATCGGGAGGGGGCAGTGGCATATATAAGCGAAAATGGCTAAGTCTCAAGGCATGGGGCATAGTGTCGATGGGCCGGACCCAAAAACATATAAAGTGGACCCATAATAGTATATCGGGTCCGCGCAGTTCGACGATTCCATATGTGCTGCCCTCTGGTCGCTCCGACTGCCGATTCGTCGACGGATCCAGGACCGTTGGATCGGGCCCCAGATTTGACGGTCTAGATCTTGTCGTGCGGCCCCCCACTTCGCATCGCCCCATATACTGCTTTGATTTGGCGGAGCCGATGAGTTATCAAAAGCAGTGTTAAGGGTTTTCGGGTTCGTGGACCCATTCCACTATTAAAACCGCCGATTTGGGTTCCGCCGATGGGTCGGACCCGAAATAAAATAAAGAGAGCCTGTATAACTTATCGGGTCCGATAGGTTTCAGCGTTTCTATGTGGCAACCCCATGACCCTGCTGATAGCGAATTGCCGAGTTAATCTCAGCCGCCCATTCAGGCCCAGAGATCAAAGGCCCATATTTAATCACAACACTCCCCATGTATCGCTCCGACTGGCGGAGCCAAAATAACAATAAAGCATGGTATATTAGCATTTTGGGTCCGCAAACCAAATTCTTGTAAGTTCGCCGATATTACATCGTCGATGGGCCAGATGCGATTCCAAATAAAAGGAAGGGCCTATAGCATATCCGGTCCGCGCATTTCGGCGATGGTTTATGTGCCACCCCCTGGTCCGCCCCGATGCAATATAGCGATATGATCTAGGCCGTTGGATCGGCCCACGCCGGATCCAACGGCCACGATTTAAAGAAATGAATAGTGTTGCGGCAGAGCCAAAATTTCATCAATTTTGCAGTTTTTAAGGCTTTTCCGCCTGTTTAATGAAATAGGCCTTTTCAAAGATTTAATCATGCGGTGCCCGCGCCCGCCAAATTACAAAGGAACGATGCTTTCCTCAGCCATTTTCAAATCGCTCCAGGCCCAAAATAATTCTAAATGCAGGGTTTTCACATCGACGGTCCTCCAATGATCCTCTAGTCATCCAGATTGCAATTTTTTACCATTTTTGAGGCATTCGCTGATCGACAAGGGCTGATAACGACTCCAAAGGTGGCAGAATGCTGAGGAGCGGCTATAAATGGGTGATTGGACAGTTCAAAGGCATTCAGAGGTCAAGAAGGGACCATGTGCATGTCAAAGAGTATCAGGGAAGCGACGGAGTGTGTCAGTAAAGATCTTCCAAGGCGGATGAAGCAAAAGGGACCCCAGTAGATTCAGCAAGGCATCATTGAGCTGTAATTGCTCACCAACTCATAGATTTTGGCCATTTAAGGTAGCAAGACCACTTGAAGGCACAGATAAAGGTTTTCAAACCAGATATTGGCAAACACATGAACCCAGTTATGTTTTTGGAGCAGCGCTGCTTCCTTAAAAGAACATTTATCACACAGAGGATAACGCGTGGCTCAAGGCACTCTTTCAGTCCATTTTTGAAGCTGCAGGACCATGCGCAGCCCTAAAGAGCCATTTTGATGAGGCTGCTCCCTCATGAACACCTGTTTTAGATATTTTATTGCATTTATTTCCAGCACAACTTGGCATTAGAAGCAGTTATTTCACAGATCTCTTTTGAATCTATTTTAATAGATATTTTGAGATATTTTCTCCCTTGACACCTGTTCAAGGGATGTTTGTAAATATTTTCTATCTAAACCACCCTCTGAACTGTTTTAAGGGTTGGTTGGTCGATAACTTCCTCTAGACTTGCATTGTATTTTCTGAGAATCTCTATAATCAAAGATCGCTGGAATGTTTGGGAGATGAACTGACTGTTGTGTTTTAATGACTGAAGAGTGACTATGGAATCCTAACGCTTCTACATAGCCCAATAAGTGTTTCTTATCTCTGTTTACAGTTTATATGTTTTATGCCATCATTGTTTCACTATCTAAATAGTAGAAAGAAATAATAGTCCAGAGCTCACTTAGTTGTATTTTGTTCTCAATTTCTGTGATTTATCTATGTTTTCCTTTGAATTAGTCCTAAATATGAATACTGATTTGCTCATATTTACGCTAGTTCCTTCATATATTAATGTTGTTTAGGAATCCTTGACTGCTCCTATATAAATGTTCATTCACCTTCCCTCTATTAGAATAATGAGAGCTACTTAGTTGCCTTTCATTCACTGACCTTTGTTCCATCTTTATTCCAGCTCAATATTGTTTTGTGTGTAGCTATCCTGCTCTGTATTCCTCTTGTGACCAAGAAAACGCAACAGCAAGCCTAATTCACGACTCCATGTCCAATGGTTTGAACTTCTCACACTATGCATCCGAACTCTGTTTGAAATAATCCTCCATCCCACCAAAATCAAAACAAAACCCAAGAAAATCATAACTAGCCTAAAATCAACCCAAAACAAAGCTAAATTATAAAGAGAGAGCCCTCTCTGATTCCAGGTAGGCTAGGACTTGTAGTCCAAAGATTGGTTTGTGGTTACCTCGGCCGTATCCTTTAAGGAGCTTTAAGGACAACCTGAGTGATAACAGAAGTCAATCAGGGTTGTCCAGAGATGAGGGGTGTTTAGTTAATACGCAACCTTTGAAAAGGGATGGACTGGATAGCCCTTTAAATCCATTGTGTAAAATATCACATTCATCGAGGGCTTTCATTTGATCAAAATCGCATCAGGGTCAGATGGAAGAGTTTGTTGACATACGGGAATTGCGATTGTGATCACAATCAGAAGAATGAGAAGTTATCGCAATCGGTGGGGGAGGCTTATCACAATTAGTGGGTGGGAGACTTATCACGTGAAACATGCAAATGCAATCACGTGATCACAATCAATGAAGGGAAGAGGTTTGGGGGCACGATGGTATGAGGATAGTAAGATATACGATTGCACAATTGCATTTGGGATGGGCTATGTGGAGGGATAAAGGGTCAATTATATTGCAATAATACACTGCTGGTGGGTCCTAGGTCTATTCCCTTGGGAGTGGTGTGGGTCCTAGGTTTATGACTAGAGTTTGAATATTCACCGGTTCAATGGAAACGCGACTAGAGTTTGGTAATATTTAAATAAACAAGGGATAATGGAATATGGTTATGGTTTGGGAATTATATGGGAAGTGGATAGAGTTATACGAATAGAATGGAAACGTGACCATGGTTCGAATGATATAATATGGGAATGTAGCTAGAGGTGAAAATCATAATTGCATATTCAAATGGGGGAAAGGATCTTTTAACAGAGGATACATGCATATATAATTTAAAACTATAGCGGAAATAGTTCCCGGACCAGTATCTGCTTTTGAAGTTCAACTTCGTTCTCGCCTATATTTCAATCCAAGAATCAGATTTGAGCACACGATATACCATTGGAAAGATTATTCTGAGAAATTTTTTATGAAAACACATGTAGCTTGATATGATCCAAACATTGTCATGAAAAAATCTCCTTAAATCCTAATACTTGGTGTCTCTTTAGAAATAATTTGTAGGATGAAATATTATTTAAAACATCTAAAACATAATAATGATAAGCTATAATGAAATGATCCTATAAAATATTATAGGACCCTCAAAGTGGCTCCAGCTAGGGATGGTACTCTCCTTGTGAGGTATCAATAACACTATAGACTAGTAGCCAGATCCATTAGGCCGATCCCAAATTTGCAACCTATTCTACTGTAAAATATCTGCGACTGAAAGTCTTGAACTTAAACCAAAACCATTATGCACACTGAAAACTGAAATATACACTTGGACTGAAATATAAAATTGCAATATGAAACTGAAACTGGAAAGAAAGCTTGAAAAAATGCTTAGGGGATTGATATTATTTTCACACTACTACCTACTCAACATTGCTGAAAATCATGTTGAATCAAATAATACAAAAATGACAATGTAGCCAGTCAAGTAGCTATTGAAGCAAGTGGATCGCTTGATTGCTTGTTAGCACAATCAAAATGTCAGCTTGACTTTTTGTCCATAAAATCAAAGTTGTAGAGTGCAATGGCAATTGTTGTTGGATCTGGTCATGAAAATATGATTGAACACTTGAGCTTAACAAAACCTCCATGTAGTTTGTTATAGGATCAGTAAAGGCATGATTAATTAGTTTACCCTACAGGCCTTCATTGATCGATTGAGCATGGAATATTTCATCAATTGTATTCTCAAGTTTAAACCCTGATTCCAGCTATTTAATTTCAGCCTTGTGATCGAAAAAAAAAACTCTCATCAATATTCAAATCAAAAGTAAATACAATATCCTCTTGTTTTGGAGAAGGAAGATTTTCTAAGAAATATTTAGGACCTTGGAAACTATATGACTGAATCTGAAAATCCAAAATTTTAATACCCTTCTTAAATCTTTTAGCAATTAACTCAAGAAAACAAATTTTACCTTTAGGAGAATTTTTTTTTGTTTTCAAACAATTAAACATGGTCGTTGAAAAAGTTTCGTTAGTTTGGAAATTTGCTAATGTATCCCTGAATTATTTCAAAACTTCACCATATATAGGGCTTACCACATACCCTTTCATGTTTCTTAGCAAGGAATCTAATCAATACATAGTGGAGTCACAATGATTTTTCTGCAAATCTAGATTCTTTAACAGTGGAGTCACCCTGACAACTTTGAATCTTTGGATACTTGAAACATGGAGTTTCCAGGTGCACGATACAACCTTCTTGTGTTTTATCACTGTCCACCATCAATAATCAGATCTGCAACTTGATACACTTTTCTAAGGAACATGAAATGTTCGCTCCCTATTATGGTCGCTAGAATGTTAACACTGTAATTTTCTGAGGTTGCAAAAGAAAACCACAAAGGTAACCAAAAAACCACTTTGGAGCTTAGGATCTAGCCTTCCTAAACTGAGAGATGGATCTCTCTGTCAGATTTAACTTTGTTGTATTTAGATATTATGCTAGTTATGAGAGTTTGGACTTTGATTTTAAAATTGATTTGGTTGATTAAATTCTTGAAACTTCCATTGGGCTATGGAGTCTACAACTTAACATGGATTTGTTTCAGATTTTCAAAGCAGTTTCACAGGGCAAGGTAGCTGAACTAACTGGACCCTTTTTGTTTAAATGAAGTGTGATAAAAGAAAAGATATAAGTTAAATTGAAGTGTCATTTAAGAATTATCTAACATGATATCAGAAGAAAACATTTAAATTATCCACAACTAGAATCAGAGTGCATTTTCCAACAAATTCCATTCATCAACTTTCTGTAAAATAATTTAGATTTAAGAAAACATAAGCATGGAAGCAAAGGAATAAACACATAGACAATGAGAGAAGTAGTTCACTAAATAGTCCAACACATGAATCCTGTGAAGAATGTCCTTTTTATCACTGATCAACCCATCAAATGAAAATAGTACAATAGCTTTTCGGAATGAAAAAATCAACATGTCTTACTTCAAATGATGAAGTATTCATACAAATTCTAAACTAAAATATCTTGATGAATATAAAGTTTTGTTACAAATATCTATACAAATATCTTGAAACATAATTCAATATTTATTAGAAAAATTATATAAAATAGGCTAAACTCTTTAAAAAATATCAGTCGGCTGAGTGTTGGTGTTGTTTCTGGGCCTTTAAATGAGCAATGTTGTTTGTCCTGCTGGCATATGTGTTGTGTTGTCCCACTTTTCACTGCATTCTGTTTTGATGACTGTTGTGATGAATGTGCAATGGTGTCCTCTATCCCTTTGCTACTTACTGCTTAAAACGTGTTGAAAAGGTCCTCATTGTCTTCTTTTCCTTTTCTACTTCTACT
The DNA here is from genome assembly GCA_031772625.1 of Pinus tabuliformis. Lineage (NCBI taxonomy): Eukaryota > Viridiplantae > Streptophyta > Pinopsida > Pinales > Pinaceae > Pinus > Pinus tabuliformis. The sequence continues at coordinate 842,026,639 of CM062805.1, forward strand.
GTTATTTTAGTTTAATAATTTCCCCTCGTTCATTAATTTTATCCATTTATAGAATAATCAGGGTAATTTAGGATTTAACTTCAATGGGGAGAGGAAATAGTATTTAATAATGTAGCAAAGGGGCCGATTTCTTTGGAAATTTCATTGTGGTCCATGTTTACGAAGGATGCCAGGAGGGCCGATTCTTTCAAATTATGAATGGATGCATGTGTAGGGGCCACGTGGTAGGTGGGGACAGGAGGAAATGGAACGGTAATCGGGAGCAGGATCAGGCAGGAGTAGGTACATGGAAGTAGGGGAGTGGAGGTGGAACGGAAGTGAGGGTGATGTAACCAGTAGGATGTAATGGTTAGTTGACATGGAGCCGAGCAATAGGTGGAAAAGGGCGTGGGACCGTTGGTGGGAGAGAGTGTGAGGATGAGTGGTTTTTGGAGGGGGGCATGAGCGGTAAGTGGTAAGTGAGGGGGGTGGGTTCGATCCCCTATGGAGTCTCCATTTTGTTGTCAAGGTTAGTCTTCTCTACAGACATAGATGATCCCTCTAGCCCAATGAATGGGTCTAGCAACTTGAGAGGACAATCAACTAGACATCTTCCTAGATTATGATTGAAAAATAGAACAAGAGAGGAGGCCTACCTTGCTCTGATGCTAATCCGATTCCCTTTGTTGAAATCCTAAACTGCTTGTGTCAAGGTATTTTTCTTGCATCTTTCAATGCTTATGTACCTGCACAAACAACCAAGAGCCAACAAAGCATACCAAAGCCAATAGAAAATCCAATAATAATCTATTTAGTTGATCAAGGAATGCCAAACAAATACATATATGAACATATATATTGGGAATATGAACAAGTAGTTGTATTATTATTTAAAGAATGAAGGGGAAGCTTACAACCATAGTCTTGATGTTGAAAGGCTCTCCTTGAGTGGTAATCCAAGTCAAAGCCAAGAAACTCTCCAACACTCCTCCAAGACTAATGAATGACCTCTAGCATAAGCTTAGCATAAGGGTGAAAATGGAGATTGATAAACCATTTGGGAAAGGTAGAGGGGAAATTTATAGGTTGGGAGAGTGACTTGGACCTCATCCAAAGATAGTATTAGGCCCACATCTTAAGGAGGTAGCTCATAGGGATGAGACCAAGAGGTAAAATTAGGAGGATTTGAACTCATCTATGCGAAACCACCTCCAACTTGCCACTATGCAAGCTTCTAGACCACGAAGCTTCTCATCCTCTTTAGGAAAACTTCCTTTTTGAGACCATCAGGAGTATGAGAGAGAATAGAGTGATGACACCGCTGGATTAACAAGGTGCAATAGGAAATCATCATGGTTTTGAGCTTCATAAGGGCGATGATTCTCATTTTAGGGTTTCATGAGCAATTTCTTCAGGGAAAGCTCTAGATATTTTCCAGGAAAAGTTAAAGGAGGGATATGAGCTATATACATTGATGAGTATACTGTATAATGATCATGTTTAGTGCACTTCAGGATATGTCATAGGGAAGTGTAGGAGGCGTGACAAAATATTGTGTAACAAGGGGTGTGAAATCATATGAGGGGGACCCGTAGTAGTGGGGCCCAGCAGGGAAACCACTTTTTCAGACCCCCCCTTCGCTGATAAAGGGAAACATGACAGGGGGAATGAAAAGGCCTGGGAGCCATCAATCTGGGCAGAGTCAATCTGGGCCATCCAGAGATGGGGGGTGTTTAGTTAATACATAACCTTTGAAAATGGATGGACCCGATAGCCCTTTAAATCCATTGTATAAAATATCGCATCCGTTAGCTTATTTCATTTGATCGCAATCACATCAGGGTCATATGGAGGAGTTTGTTGAAATAAGGGAATTGCGATTGCATTCGCAATTAGCAGAATCAGAATTTATCGAAATCGGCGGGAAATTCTTATCAGAATCGGCGAGTGGGAGACTTATCGTGTGAAACATGTGATTAGGATCACACAATCGTAATCGGCGAAGGGAAGAGTTTTAGGGGTGTGGCGGTATGAGGATAGTGAAATATGTGATTGCGCAATTGAATTTTGGATGTGTTGTGCAGAGGGATAAAGGGCCAATTATATTGTGATAACGCATGGCTAGTGGGTCCAGGGTCTATTGCCTTGGGAGTGGTTCGGGGCTTTATGTGATGCAATTGTTTAATAAAAAATGGTTTATTGCTAGAGTTTGAATGTTAACCAGGTCAATGGAAATGCAACTAGAGTTTGGTAACATTTAAGTAAACAATGGATAATCGAATATGGTTATGGTTTTGGAATTATATGGGAAGTGGCTAGAGTTATACGAATAGAATGGAAATGTGACCAAGGTTGGAATGATATAGTATGGGAATGCAACTATAGTTGAAAATCATAATTTCACTTTCAAATTGGGGAATGTATCTTTTAATATAGGATGCATGCATATACAATTTAAAATTGTAGCGGAAATAGTTCCTGGGGCTTTATCTGCTTTTGAAATTCAACTTCGTTCTGGCCTATATTTCAATCCAGAAATTGGATTTGAGCGCAGGATATACCATTGGAAAGCTGCTTCTAAGCACTTTCTGATGAAAACACCTGCAATCTTATCTGATCCAAACATTATCATGAAAAAATGTCCTTAAATCCTAATACTTGGTGTCTCTTTGGAAATAACTTGCAGGATGAAATATTATTTACAACATCTCAAACATAATAATGATCAGCTATAATCAAACGATCCTATAAAAAATTATAGGACCCTAACATTGCCAACATTTCCTTTTCATAAATAGGTTTATGTAAATAATTTCCTTTGATTGGACGGCTTTCAAAAGAAATGGGTCTTCCTTCTTGCATTAAAACAACACCAATTCCATTTCATGAGGCATCACACTCCACAATAAAGGTTTTTGTGAAGTCTGGCATAGCTATGACTGGTGCTTGGCACATTGCCTCTTTAATATATTCGAAGGCCTTGGTTTATTTTGGAGTCCAAGAAAATGCATCTTTCTTCAGTAATGTTGTTAAAGGTGTTTCTATTTTCCCATAATTCTTAACTAACTTGCAATAATACCCTGTCAACCCGAGAAATACTTGAAGATGCTTTATGGTTGTGGATATTTTCCATTTCTTAATGTATTTAATTTTTTTAGGGTCTACCTTAACACCCTCGTGACATAAAATATGACCCAAATATTCCACCTTATGTACTCCAAAGAAACATTTGGAGGTTTTTGAATATAATTGTTTCTCCTCCAATAGTTTTAGCACACTGTTGATGCTATATGGATTAATGCATGCAGGGTTGTGGCTGGAATACCCTTATGGATATTCTCGAGATCCAAGGAATATTGTTTAGATTAACTGCAACTGGCCCAAAGAAGCATATACATATCCATATTAATGAATGATATTAAAATAAGGAAGAAAGAGATTACCACAAATCTTGATGTAGTCTTGCTAGAGAACCTAATGTGGTAGAGAAAAAGACCCCTTTCCTATCTCCTAGATCAACACTTGCATATAAACAAGACGGAGAGTAATACTACAACATATAAACTCTAATAATCAAATCATCAATACATAAATATATGAAAATGAAATGCTTCTAAGATACTCATAAAACAATGGTACTAAATCAACATGTAAGAAATCACGACATCGACACCATTGAGTAGACAAAAAAATAGTAGTTCTATATTATTAAGTAGGAAAGAATGGTTACAACCATCTGGTGAATCAAGCTTCCATTAATCGTCCAGTTCCTTTCTCTCTCTCTCTTCTTAACCTCTTGGTAGTAAAGAAACTATCTCACACAAAGGTTTGGCAATTAGTTGACAATCCTTTGACCTCTTTCACAATGCTCAAGCCTCCAATATAGAGATGATGAGAGGCTTATCCTTGACAACTCTCTCATGAGTTCCCTTTGGAAAACGCTAGGATGTAACTTTCCTGTCATTATTGCTCTTTCCCCTTTCATTAGACTCTGTGACAAATGGAAATATCATTAGACAGGTCGAAGGTAGATGTTTCTTGCTTTTCAGGATGGCATTTGAGTAAAAAGTGGGATACTATTTAGTCAACCTGCTCTTTTGACCTCCGAAATCTCACAAAACTTGGCTAACGTTGTCCCTTAGGCAACACGGTGAGTTACCCTAGGGACTAATGCCCTTGCCTCATGCATGGGGAGTGTTCTAACTCTTCCTGCTAGTTCCTGGGGAGCGTTACCTTGGAAAATAGGCCTGTGAACTTGGTCATGTCTTCAGCCAAACTGTCTTTCTCCTCTGAGCTGATGAGGAAGTCATTTTCCTATATAAAAAATTCCCCCTAAAGTTGAGGGCATAAACAAAGACGATGTCCGAAATAATCTAGAATTTTATTGGAAAAAAGATAGAGAGGATTAGAGCTTCAGGACTACAAGAAACCTGATACAACCACATATGTTAAAAATATAAAATCATGTCCTAAGTCGGGAATTCCCATGCTCTGTATCTCTGTTGTGGTGATTTCTCCAAAAAAGAGGTATGATAATCATGTCCACCGATAAGCATAATTTGGAACTTTGTAATAGTATGATCATCCTAACGAACTATCTCCGAAAAAAATATATGCAACTTGGGAGAGGAAACAAGGTTGAGTGATGTATGCCTCTACCCAAGGTCTTGATCATCACTTTATCTCAACAACATATTTTGACACATGTGAATTAAGGTGTTGAGGTCAAACATGTGTGAAATTGTCTGATTACCAGTTAATAATGAAAATTGTTAACAAACATGAAGATGGCCATTGATAATGATGATGGTCTCCAAGATGCGCAGTATAATCTAACGAGTGTGAATAATGATGTTGTCGTAGAACACCCTTAGAATCAGTCAACCGAGAGCCAATAATGAAAACCCCCAATTAAACATATGGTAACCTACCACTAATGACTAAAAGTTCTATGGTATTGATATTTTTCTAGATTTGCATCCTAGACAAAGTGTTGAATTCGATAGGAAGAGACCTGTCAAAAGGTAGGCAATAATGTGTCCTACATCAGTTGACATGGAATGGGACAAAAATGGTTGGTTTTGAAGATAAATTTTGAGCAATGGGTCAAATAGATGGAGGGCATGATGGAAGTATATGAGTGACGATTGATACAATAAACAGAGGATAAAGGAATATCTTAAACAATAGAAGGAGTGTTAGGATACAGGGATGTAGGAACATCACAGTATATAGGTTAAACTCATAGGATGGTAAGGTTCATCTGAGAGGCTGACAAAAAGGATGTTTTGCTAAGGGAGTGCCATGTTTAAGGGAATGACTACTGCCAAAAAATATTTCTGAATATAGACATAGAGACATTGTGTTGTCAAATTTTTCCCCATCTGATTAAGTTTAACGAGTTTAGATGGGTAAACTCGGTAGTCCTTTCATATTTAGGGAGTTCGAAAATATCGTAAAGAGAAACTCCAGGGGGCTCCCTTTTTCATAGTTGATAACCGGGTGTGACAAAGGTTTAATAGTATACTGGTACAATCCATTTTCTGTAAGTTAGTCTATTGATTTCGTATAAAGTGATAAACCTATGCTTAATAGGTGTTTTCCTCATTTTGTTACGAGTACGAGGGGATGGAGTAAACTCGATATTCTTCGTGAAATTTTAATAAGTCATGCGAAGACAAACTCAATAGATATTCATCAAATTTTAATGAGTCAAATGAAGAAAAATCAATATATCTTGTTCAATTTAATGAGTGAGGAAAAATAGATAAAATAACTACTCATGCCTTCTTTGTATATTTAACGAGCCCGAAGGATGGAAAAACTCAGGAATTTTTCAATTTAAGAGCGAGAAAAGGTCCCAAAAAAGAAAGTGCTCATATTGTCATTGTAGGAGTTTTATGAGCTTGAAGACAATATCTCATGGAATTTTTAGTTTAAAGAGCGACAAAATATCCCATAAAAGGAAGTGCTCATCTTGAGTGAAACATGATCGATTATGAAATTCAACACTAAAATCTTCATCAGAGCATAAGTAATATTGACAAAATATGAAAATGGTGTATGATAAATGACATAGGAATGAAAAAATTTAATTTCAATGACTATCGAAGGTGATTCATACCTCCAGAGTGACTATAAGAAGGGTTGAAAGCCTTCATTTTCACCATTTTAGTTTTGTGAGAGTGTTCTGGAGTGAAAAAGGAGCAGATCGTCCCTGAACAATTGCGAGCAATCCATGCAACCATTCGACGTGTTGTCTATTCCAAGTAGACGGTCTAACCCTCATCTTGCATTATGTTACCTTTTTCAGCTTTTTGGGGTGAAATTTTAGTTTATGAGCAAGCCCTAGTTAGCCTATTATGCCTAATGCGGCCTCCCAAGGCAGGGGGAGTGTTAAACTCCCTTCCCGTTCTATAGAGGTGCGTTAGTACTCCCTTTGGGCCTTGGGGAGAAGTGTTAGGCTACTTGGGCACAAGCTAAAACCCCCAAGCTTGAATTCCTAAGGTTTTTAGGGGCAAAATGACTAATTTAAGGGTGTTTTTATGTAGGTTTTGAACCATCAGCATGAGTTTTTAGAGGGAACAAGATCACGATAATGAATAAATACAAATGCTTAATGATCTGGCATGCTTTCTTGCTTTGCGTAGATGCGTTTTGATGAGCTATGCTAGACTTAACCTGATGAAGGGCTAGGAAGAACTCGTCAGCTGCATTAGCCAATGATGGGTTGAACAACAAGGCGTGTTCAGGTTTGGGGATCATGAGCTTGCGATCGAAAGAGATGATATTTTATTTCTTATAGGTTTATTGTGCAGAGGTGCATGAGTAAACTTAATTGGTGGCAGAGTAGATACGCGAACCACCCTTGATTTGGTCCAGACTCACTATAGGCCAAGCAGTCAATTAGTTAGTAATAGGATCCCCATCGAGTGGATCAGGACTAGGCCTATGAGGGCCATTATTTGGATGATCGTGCACTTGGTGGGGTCCAAGAGCCAACACGTGGCAAAAAAAGCTCAACTGTTACTAGCCATTGACTATTTGCAGCCCCAGATATTCAACTGGTGCGAGAGAATTCTTCGCTAGGTGAAGGCATAATTGATAGCATGCAAGACTTGGGCCCAAAAGGAGTTTGGGTATCGTACTCTTATCGTATATTTTTTTCTTTAGAGAGTGCCGGTGCTAAGGCCTCATATGATTCTGGGTCTAGATGGTCCTAGGGAGCCAAGATAGGAGCGATGGGCTTCCCTAGCACCTCAGACTAGAGGGGGGCCAATTAGACACTTATTCGAAGATAATTTATTCGAGTGGCTCACTAGCTAGATTTTCATGATTGATTATTATGCTTATGCAGGCATGGATTACACAGGAGATCTAGAACTGATTTTTCCACCTCGCACTCAGTGGGGGCCATAAGGTAAGAGGATTTGAATAAAGTACAAAGAGTATTTTTTAACTTATGAAAATTAAGTAATGTTTTTTTATTATGGGTGAATAAGTACTGACATGAAGCACTTGCTTGACACAAATGTGGCACAAGTACGCCCCGCGGGAATGCCTCGCCATGCTAGGCAGGGTGATCAGCTACCTGGCTCTGGAGCAGGTGTGGCAACCACCGAAGAGGGAGATGACACACAAAGTCTTCGTGAGGTAGCTAGAAACCTTGAGGGCTTGAGCATGGGTGTGTCACCTCTTCCCATGAGGGAGATACCAACTCATATGCAGTGACACACAGTGGGTGTGCCCGAGCGATTTCTGGTTCCTCTTAGGAGGTTGGCTAGATTTGTTTTGAGTTATCATGAACAATAGGCTTAGCAGTAGTATGGTATAGCCAACGGGTGTCAAAGTGAGGCTTAGTAAAGCCATTTTGTACTTACGAACTCCAATTTTTTGGGAATTTTTGATGTAAAAGGATTGGACTTGATATATATATATATATATATATATATATATATATATATTGGCGATTTATGATGTAAATGTGTTGTTTTTAATTTTTTGTAAAATTTTAACTGTGTAAAATTTTATTGTCATGCATGTATCTATAATGAATGAGACAGATGCCAATCTAATATATAATTTGCTAATGAGTCAGCTACTGTATTAAATTCTTGAGGAATTTTTTCATATGAAATAAACTCACATTGACGTTCCAAGAGTTGTACCCTTAAATAATGACATAACAAGATTGGATTGTGAATTTGATAATGATTTGCCAATTGCATAATGACTAGCTGTGACTCTAACCTGACTACCAAATTGGAGATGTCCTAAGATGATGCTTCAGTAAGAAGTGCAATTACAAACATATACTTTGCAATATTGTTGGTGGTAGTGCCAAGAAAAACTCCCCCGGAACTAAGTAGTTCCGACTCAGGTGTGTAAATGACCCAAGCAACTGATGCAATGTGTCGTGTGTGACAACTGGCACCATCCGCGTATCCTACGTATCGTAAGGGTAATGAATACATCTGCACAACAAGAGACATGCATGAGACAAATACTCATAAAACCCCAAAAAATCCAATCACAACAAAAGAAGCAAAACTTATAAATACATAAAATTACAAAGAAAATGCCCTAGTGCAATACTAGGCATAATACTTTTTCAGATAGAACCCATTGTGGGGCTCCATGAGTAGGATTCTATCACAGTCCTGAAGTTCATAGGCACCTTTTGAGAGGACCTTGGTAATGACATATGGACTGATCCACAATGGTTGAAGCGTACCTTCCCCCAAGCGGTTGTGCTTTTGATCATAAATTAGAACAAGATCACCTTCTTGGTAAGAACAAGGCTTGAAATTTTTGTCCTATTGGGGTTTGACTAGATGCTTGTGGGCTTTGAGGGCCAGTGTGGCATCTCGGTGAGTCTTGTCCAATTTATTGAGAGATAGCAAGTTCTCTTCTTCGATGGTGGTTTTGGGCAAGAGTTCAACAACTAGTTTTAGTGAAGGAATCTGGCACTCGATAGGTAGCACTGCTTCTAGGTTGTAAGCCAACTAGAATGGAGTAAAGCTTGTAGTATTTTTGACTGAGGTTTGGTATACCAACAACGAAATATATAACATATGGTTCCAGTGGGTTTTGTGATTTCCTACTAACTGATAGAACATGGTTTTTAGGATTTCGTTGACGACTTCCACTTAGTCATTAGCCCGGGGGTAGAAGGAGGAAGAATGTTCTTTCCTCAAACCTAGAAACTATGTTAAGTGAGGCATCATGTGGTTCTAAAAGTGAGAACCATGGTCGATAACGATCATGCAGGGCACGCTAAAATGACAGATCACCTTATTGAATAGGAATAACGCTGAGGTTTCTCCATCAACCTAGGAAGTCAGAATGGCTTATGCCCATTTCATAAATTAGTCTATAGAGACAATAATGTAGTTGTGTCCACCAGAGGATGTGGGGTTGCATGTGACAAAGTCGATGCCCCATTTGTAAAAGGGGCCGATGGAGATAACTAGGTTTAGGGGGTTCAGGGGTGTGCGCATATTCTTGGTAAATATTTCGCAAGGATGACACTATTGGACTGCCTTAATACAATCTTTAAAGAAGGTCAATCAATAGTATCCTGCACGTAGAATTTTCTGGGTGGCAGCCATGCCAAAAAGATGATTTCCACATGCCCTAGCATGATAGTCATTTAAAACGTGTTCCACCTATTCATGATTGAGGCAACTTCAAATAACTTTATCAGTTCCACAACGATATAAAGTATCATTCAATACTAAATAATGTCAAGCTTGGTGGCAGATGTGATGATGGTCACTTTACAATAGATCAGGGTGGAATCGCTATGCTTGGAGGTAGACAAGAATGTCTCCATACCAAGGGTCAGTTGAGTCAATCAGATAGAAATATTCATCTGGGAGAGGATCATGGGATATGTCATTTGGATCAACTATGGGAAGATCTGATAATAATTATGCGAAGACTAAGGATTTTTTCGCCATGGCGGTGGTTAAAACCAAATCAAATTGCTGGAGGATAATAATCCATTTCGAATATTTTCCTCAGATGACTTCACGAGACAAAATATGTCTCATGGGATTCTCCAAAGTGATGACTGTAGTTTTTCACAGTAGTATATAGTGTCAGAAGCAATTTACAGTAAAAACAAGTACCAAGGATAGCTTTTCCACATGTGAATATCAAAGTTTGGGCCCAGCCATGACTTTTGAGAGATAATAGATCACATGATCACTAAGATCATCATGGGTTTGAACCAACACCATACTAATGGAGGATGGTGAGGCTGCCAGGTATAGGAGAAAGGCACACAAATAGTTGGGAGCACTAAGCAGTGGGGTAGATATAAGTGCCTCTTTCAAGGCATCAAATGATCATTGGGCTTGATCATCCCACAAGTATGGTACTCCTTTCTTTATTAGGCACATAAAGCCTTTTGTTAGCTTGGCGTAGTTCATGATGAATCGTCATAAGAATTTTTCCTTCCCTTACAAACGTTGGAGAAGTAAAATGGATTGTGGCATGTGAAATTGAGTAATTTCCTTTACCTTATCGGGATCAACCCTAGTCCTGTGTTTGGAGACAGTGAAAACAAGTCGGTGTCTAGACTCAACAAAGAATAGGCATTTGTGTGGATTGAGATGTATGTTATAGAACCTGCACCTAACAAAAATTCCTCAGAGATGAACTAGGTGTTGGGCTTGCTTTGTGGAATGGGTTGGGAGGTCGTCCAAGTAAGCTTGAAAAATGTGTCTGATATCATGGAATGTGTAGTCCATGGCCCATTGAAAGGGTGCTCCAGCATTCTTTAGACCGAATGGGAGCTTTCTATATGAAAATATTCCCCAAGGGAAAATGAAGGCAGTTTTGTGTTGATCCGTAGGTTTTATGGCAATCTGGTTATAGCTTGAGAAACCATCCATAAAGGAGAAGGATTCACAACTGGCACAATCGTTGATTATCTAGTCAATGAATGGGGTCAGATAATTATCTTTTGGACACGCAATGTTCAAATCCCAGTAGTCGACATAGACCTGGATGGTACCCTAATTTTTATCTACAAGAACCAGATTGGAAACCCATTCCATCGAAGGAAAGGGGTAAACAAAACCAGCACGTAATACATTTTCCACCTCAGTCTTAATGGTTGTAGTTTTGTAGGGATGGACTAGTCGGAGTCTTTATCAAATAGGCCTGACATTGTCATAAACCTTGATCTTATGCTCTATGATAGATGGATCTATGCTGGGAATTTCCTCATAAGACCAAGAATATACATCACAAAATTCCTTGAAAAGGAACGTGAAGCTTGCAATTTCCTCAGGATTGCAATCGACTTCAGTCTATATGTTTTCCACGATGGTTGTCTTAACTGAGATAGCAATGAGCATTGCCTTTGAAATATTTCCCATGTTCCCTTCTGAATCCAAAGTTTGGGTAGTTGTATAACTTGAGGGAACAACTTCAGGTGGTTCAAACGATAGGATTTGTATAGGGGTTGCGTCTGAATCAGATATTGAAATGCGATGGTGAGAGTTTTCCCAAGGTCGCTCCTATAGACACCTTATCTGTCGAAAAACTTTGTTCAAAGGTAGGACTTGATTGAGGAGATTGTTAGAGGGAGAAGATGTGGGAGAGGAGATGGTACTGTTGGTCATGACCAAAGTGATAGGAGAGTCTAATGCAAATTGAATGGATTGATAGGCCATTTCAACTGGTGATGATGAAATTTGTTCTCCATAAGAGTCACTGTATGAAGGGACCAGGAGGATCCAGGGATCAGTTGGGTCATGAGAAATAGCGGAGACCATAGAAACCATCTATAGAACCTCGAGAGGGGAGAGAGGAACGAAACCCATCAAGGAAGAACCCTTCTAATGGCCAGTACCAATACTGACATAAGATTCATGTATGCCACCCACTAAAGTTATAATGCCACTAGGCAACGGGGAGTAATCTGGCGTACAAAAGGACAACTTGTCCATCGTGACTCTTATTCCATCCAATGAAAATAGGATGATGCGGAAAATCATAGACACGATGGCAGTCATGGCATAAGTCCAACTACGGCCCAAAATAAGATTATAGTCGAGTTTTCAATCCATGACTTCAATGTCCATTGTTACCATTTTCCCACTCAGAGTGATGCGGTAGTCGACAAGGTAACCTTTTGGGATGAATGTATGGCCATCAAATGCTTTAAGGGATTTTGATGATGGAGAGAGGATTGGAGAACCTAAGCTGATCCAACATGAAGTAGACATGACACAAGTCGAAGCACCTTCATCAATGACAGTTCTATGTACACCTCAACCTTTCGTAAAAGTTTGCACCTAAAATGAAAGCTGGTGGGAAAGGCAGAGTTTACATTTATCCATGTTGAATATTGCTAGCATGGAATCTTGAGGGTCAACCGCACCAATAGTCAAAAGCATAGATTTCCGTTGTGCTCAACAAGTTTACAATACTTCGAGTGCAGACATAGCTGATGGTGCTTGTGCCAAGTTTTCTACAATACTCTAGTTATGGGCAGCACGTGCAGATGTATTATGTGTTGTGCGATGAAGTTCCCCTTTTAGGGGGTGAACTATAAGATCAGCAATAGGCCTTTCGATATCAAGATCATCGGGCGGTGGTGGGTTTGAGCTTAAGGTAGCGTCCTGAGTGTTAGCGACGGAAGCTCCATAAATTTTCGCTCATGCTTGAAGATCAACCATTTCAAAGGTGTAAATGGTTGACGATCCTTCACCAGAGTAAGGATGATTTGAACTATCATTGCCCCCTTGCAGGGGTTGAGGTAGGTTTGCAATAAGATGTTGCTGCTGGTGAGCAGGGAAAGGATTGTGTAGGACCATGGGGGTCCAGCCAGTGTCCTTTTGGGCAAGAAGATTCGTGCATTCTTGGAGATGCAGACATAGATGTGTCATATGGTCTTACACACAGATTTTGCAAGGGAACTTGACAGCTTTGTCCTTTCCATTATCAGGTGGTGCAACAAATTTCTGCTTTTGGTTAGATTGCTTGTTTGGATGCTCTTCAGAAGGAGATGTATTTTTCTTATTCTTCTTGTTCTTTTTGTTGGGTTTTTGTGTAGACTGCATAGAGTTTATCACAACAATAGGAAGAGTAGCCGATTGAGTAGAAGTGGTGGGATCAACAGACAACCAGGTAATGCTCCCGCTAAGTTGTTTTACAACAGACCTAGAGGTAGTGTCAATGATACCATCAGTGTGCGTGTCGGGTTGCTGAGTAGTAGGAGAATTGGAAGTTCTGGGGGAATTGGGGATTATGTCGTACAATGTTGGGCACGATGAATGGATTGGTATTCATTGAATGCACCACCAAAGGCAACGTCCTTGGAGATTTGGGGAAGAATAGATTTACAGAATAAATTTGCTAATAGATAATCCAGAATGGGGGCTTTGACTAGCCTTTGCCTATGTCTCCATTCATGAATGTGATTGGATATGTGGGTGGAGGTGTCTTGGTGTAAGGCAGTAAGAAGTTTCATCCCAGTTTCGTAATGAATGGGCAATTGAAAGTGCTTTAAAAATTCCATCGCCAAGGCACCAAATGTATTAACTGACGCGTGTGGTCACTCAATCTACCACTTGGTGGCATTTCCAGTAAGGGTGCGGGGGAAGAGTCAGAGTCAAATACTGTCATCCACCATGGAGTTTGATATGCATCATAGATGATAGGTGGTGACATGTGTACCTGGATCATCCCCTTGTTTTCCTTCAAACTTCGGGATGTCGACATGTATTTTGTGTGGGATTGGAGGGCAATGTAAGTTATGGTAGATGAGGCCATTGGTCAGTTTGTACAGATCGGGGATGTTGAGTGCTGCCAAAAAAGACAAAGTATTTGATGCCCCCTAGTCTGACCAGGGTGATGATGAATGACTTGAGGGACCCTGGGGTCCACCCATCATAATTTTATCAACAATATACATAGGGTTTGTTGGATAATAGTTTCCTTGCAGTGGAGGAATAGTCATATAGCGTGGCTTTCCATAAGGGATGTTAGGTTGGGGGATATAAGCTTGATTTCCCCTAGGATAAAAATTTCCCCCTTGACTCAATTGAGGTTGAGAAGGGGGTGCCCAAATGGATTGAGCGAGACCGGGTTGAGGGATCCTGCCAACCACGTAGTTGGCCATAGGCACATGACTGACACTAGGGTAGTGTACATTTGGAGGATTGATGTCAATTAATGATGTTCCATCTTTTCCTATAGGCAGAGGGGAAATGGTAATGCCCCCTACCGGTATGTGCATGTTGGGACCACTGTCCCCTGGCATTTGAGCCTAGGTATTTGAACTAAACAGAGGATTCCAACCAAAGGGATTAGTTAAGGGACCCATGCTAACAACTCCATTTGGAGCACCAGTAAAAGGTCCAGGAGAAGACACAAAAGGGGTAGAAAATGGTATGTACGAGGTTCTACTTATGGTAGGTGTAACTAAGTTGCTCTGACATGGCATATTTTGGATGGAGGGGTTGCCAATCAGTTGTGTATTACTGACTATCAGCTGGGGAAGTGAGGGTTGACCAAAGTTGTCCACAAAAGCCCAAACCCATTAGTAGCTGAGGGAATTGTGGATGTAGGTACAGTCGAAGACATGGTAGGTACAGGTGCTACATGAATCAATATTGGTCCCAAGGGATTAGTGCAAGGAGGATTATAAGGAGGTACAAATCCTTTAGTCAAAAAGTCCTCTGGTAGTATAGTGTCTTGGGATGTATTATTTGATTTGGTGTTAGAAACTGGAGATTGATTACCCAAAGAGGGGTAATCTGGATCACTGAGGCTTAGTGGATCCTTCGTAATCAGTGGAGGAAGGACTTATTGTTGCCGAGATTGATGACAAGGGCCATATGTAGCCATGATGGCCAATATATTATATCAAAGAAATTATAGTGATATTGATTATATTCTCAGTGATAACAAGCCAACACCTAAAAAATAAAAAATACTCTGAAAAGTCAATCAGCAAGAAGTCAACGGATATGAATATGGCTGATAACCACCATTTGTCGGAGATGAAACCAAGTATCACAATGGCTAAAAGAGAGAGTTGGCTAAATATATAGCTATGATTACTCTTGAGCTTCACCCGAACCTCAGATTAAGGGGCCAAGTACTCTCGTGAAGATGAACAACCTCCCAAAAACCAAAGACATAGTAGGTTCATCTGTTTAGGTTCTAGGGTAGCCCACCCCAGTCACCTTATGTTCATCCCTAAAAACGTATGCCATTATGGTTACCTCAAACCATAGACACTACTGGGGGGACATGGTCACAAAGAGTACATTGTGTGGGCAAGATACCTGAGTCCCCGACTCGGCTCCAATACCCCCGAAGAGATCCCCGATACACATAATACCCAAGGGAGATGCAATCGAAGGTGAGATACCTTCTCTCACATTCCAATGTTGTCTTGCATTTAACTCCGCTTTGGCTAGAGTGGTTCCGCATAGTATGAGTGCATTAGGATTTTTCCTCTTCAACAACACTAGTCTCAGTTTTATGATCTTGGTAAGTTAACTCACAACTACCTAGCCCAAGATCCTAACCTAGACTAATATATGTGTATACTCAAAAGAGTTGTTGATTATTTTTATTATGAGACAGATTTTAGAGGTACTTTATTAATGTCTTCAGAAGGAGTGTTGACATATGGAATTTTGTGAGACTCTGACATAAACCATGCAGAAAATGATTTTCAATTTCAATTCGATGAATGAATTATTTGTACAAGTAGAGAATCATTTATACATCAATGAGCACCATGCATCCAATGCAGTAAAAACTAGCACAACTTGCAGACATGCAATTCTCTCTAACAACTAACCAGATATACAGATGCAAAATCTAACCAACTTAAAGCAGAAAAAAATTTAAACAAATTTATATTTTCTTTTCATGAAAAACATAAGCACTTAAGCTATTTTCCTAGAAAAGAAAACATGCTTAGGAAACAGGCAACCAAACACAAGTGCATAATTGCAGATCCTTAAACAGAGTATAGGCACCTTCCCCAGCCCAAGAATTCATAGAACAAGTTTTTGATCGATGTTTTGTTTGGTTAACGCACTTCAGGAGAGGCTACAAAGCCTTAATGGTAGAACTAATACTCTATATGCAAGCCAACAAAGAATTTTAACTCACTGGTTTGCACTATTGGGATGCGTTAGTGGGGAAAAAACTATAAAAACAGTATTTCAGGGTTAGATCGAAGGCTAAGCATAGCACATAAGGTTATGAATAGTCCTAAGTGGTTAGAAAGGGAACCAGAAAGAAAAGGAGGGTCTGGAAAGAAATAGAGATCCAGGAACTTGGAAGGAGAAAATCAGGAGCTAAGTGTAGTCCCTAGCAGAGTTGCCAATTCTTCTATAGGGATTAATGCACTGGTGGTTGTGGTTGGCATACCCTCAAGGATCTTCCCAGGATCCAAGGTAGACCATTCAGATTAACTGTAGCTGGCACAAAGAAGCATATACATATCCATATTAATGCATGATATTCAAAGCAAGAAGGAAGAGATTAGCTCAGATCTTTATGCAGTTTTGTTGGAGAAACCAATGTAGTAGAGCAGAAGACCCATTTCCTAGCTACTAGATCAACATCTGCATATAAACAAGATGGAGAGTAATACTACAACATAAAAAATCTGATAATCAAAGCATCAATAAATAAAGATATGAAAATGACATGCATCTAAGCTACTCATAAAATAATGGTACTAAATCAACATGTAAGAAATCATGACATTGACACCATCGAGTAGACAACACAACAAAATGTCTATATTACTAAGTAAGAAATAATGATTACAACCATCTGGTGAATCAAGCTTCCCTTAATCTTCGGGCTCCTTTCTCTCTCTCTCTTCTTAACCTCTTGTAGTAAAGCAACTACCTCACTCAAAGGTTTAGCAATTAGTTGACAATCCTTCGACCTCTTTCACAATGCCCAAGCCTCCAATATATTGATGATGAGAGGCTTATCCTTTCCAAATCTCTCATGAGTTCCCTTTGGAAAAATATAAGATGTTTCCTTGATTTATTTCTCTTTCCCCTTCCATTAGAATCCCTCAGAAATGGCAGTATCCTTAGATAGGTCAAAGGTAGATGTTTCTTACTTTTTGGGCTAACATTTGAGTAAAAAGTGGGATACTACTCAGTCAACCTACTCTTTTTACCTCTGGAATCTCACAAAACTTGGCTAACGTTGTCCCTTAGGAAACATAGTGAGTTACCCTAGGGACTAATGCCCTTGGCTCATGCATGGGGAGAGAATTACCTTGGAAAATAGGTCTGTGAACTTGGTCATGTCTTCCACCAAATTTTCTTTCTCCTCTGACCTAATGAGGAGGTCATTTTCCATTATAACAGTCGACATGTTGAACATGATCATTCTAAGACTTGTTGTAGATTAGTATATCATCAAAAAATACTAACATAAATTTTCTTAGGAAGGGTTTGAAAATGGAATTCATCAAACGTTGAAATGTGGGAGGTCCATTGGTAAGGTCAAAAGGCATGATCAAAAATTCATAATGACCCTCATGAGTTCTAAATGTTGTTTTCGGATTGTCTTCAGTCTTCATTCTAATTTGATGATATCCTGAATGAATATCCAACTTAGTGAAGTAAATTGCTCCATGTAATTCATCCAACAATTCATCAATGACTCGAATGGGAAATTTGTCTTTAATAGTGAGCTTGTTGATCTCCCTATAATCTGGAAACATGCGCCATGATCCATCCTTCTTGTGCACCAAAACTACTTGAGTAGTGAAAGAACTTTGACTAGGTTCAATTATCCCGACCTCTAGCATTCTTCAACCATATGTTCAATTTCACTCTTTTAGGCATAGGAATATTTGTAAGGCCTGATGTTTGGAGGAACACTTCCTGCAATAAAATTGATAGCATAATGATGATCACGAATAGGTGGGAAGCCTTAGGGAGTCTCAAATACCTTGGAATGATTTTCCAAGACTTTTTGGAGATCTAGAGAAATAGATGATTTTGATGTTTGAACCTTTAGTGAGCATAATTGTGCAATTACACCCCATTTTTATTTATTTAGAAGCTTTGTCATGCAATTAGAGTTGATTATCTTTCCTAGTTTCCATGCGATACCCCTTAATTCAACTTTCTTTCTTTCCCAAAAAAAAAATCAAGAAAAGTTCTTAAAAATTAGAAGTTATCATAACCAAAGATTGTAATTGGACCCTGTTGTACTATGTAACAACCCCCCCATTTATACAGAGTAATAGTTAATATTTGACATACAAATGGGAACCCTTTTAAATTTTTAGCCTTTTAAAATAAATTCTAACTCTACAAATTTCCTTAAAACCTTTAGAATACGACCCATACCTAAAAATTTCATTGCAAATCGCATTTCGCAGTTTTCCATGTGAAAATTATAAACATCTTAAAGAAAATCCCGAAATGTGATATGCAATAAAGCCCCCAATGTGATTTTCCAATCACAACACTTTAAGAACATGTGATTGCACTTCGCAAGTTGCAAATTGATAAAGCATGCCATTGTGTCACCCCTTAAAAAAATGCGAAATGCAATATTGCGATTTTCGAAATCGCATTTCGCATTATCTCCGAGAAACGTTATATCGCAATGTTTGAAATTCGGGATGCGGAAAATAAGGCATGAAGCGTGGGAAGTTACTGAGTTTTAATGAAATATTAAGTGGTTTGACAGAGTAATTAATGTTTAGCAGCTCGAGGAGAGAAATTGATGTTTTCAAGTTATGGCTAGTTAACACAGAAATCACATTCAAAATATTCCCACGATTCAAAGTCATTTTAAATAGCTCTCAGCCTTAATTTCCCTTTATTGTGTGCGTTGATATATCTCTATTTTGTTTCAAGCAAGATTCAAAAGAGATGTCATTACGGAAGGTAATGAAAAATAAGAAATAACAGAGCATTTCAGAGTCTAAGGTTTCAGAAATGTAACCCATATTTGCTGATACAGTTCGTAGTACTGATGGAGGAGTAATGACATGGGAAGTCATCTACAACAGACCTGAAGATGAATGACCTAAAATTACTATCACTAAGGAAACAATAGACTTAATAAAACCCTTGGGAGTTCAATTCAAAGATGCTGCTTGCTCTTTTCTTCACAGAATAGGAGAAAGGGCTAAGATACTCCCATACATGGATATGATTAGATGGGTGGTGGAAAATCTCACTATTGAAGACAGACAACTCAATAACTCAAAGATGGAGATGATGGGATCATTCAAAGCTAAAGAATTGAAACATATGTATGATATTCATGACCCATAGGATATATATGAAAAATACTTCCTGGCCAAGATCGCAAAGCATAATGAAGAACCCTTCAAGATGATTTGGGGCTGCAGATTCCTAGAAAACAAATTCAAATATGATAATATGGGTAAGTAAACCATATCTTCTTTAGTAAATCCCGATAACTATGCAGCTTATATGTTGTGTATATTGTATGGATTTCCTAATAATACCAAGTTATCTATAGAATGGGTCCCTTTTATAGATGCATGCGTCAATTCTCACATAATGAATTGGGCCACTATCCTATCTGATAACCTAGCTACTGCTATTTCCGAATATTGTCAAAAGAGATCCACCTCCACATAGAACCTTCATCCATTTTATTTGAGTGCCTATATCATGGATTCCATCTATTTCTATACTAATTTTCCAATCATGGGTTGGAAATGGACTTTGCAAGACCCCTACCTGTTATAGACATTTTTGGGCCCTACAACTCCAAGCATGAAATGTCCATAAACCAAGGGCTCCTAAGTCCCTAAAAGTGTTTTTCTAACCCCTAAAGGAACAAGGTCAACAGATTACATCTTCTCCCAGAAGTTCTCCATGAGAAACTGCTCAGAATTGGTCAAAACAGGATCATTGCAGCTGCTCCACTGGCTAAGTGTGTTGCATTTCAAAAGTCCCTTCTGTGGGGTACGATGGGCGAGAAATGACAAATGGCAGTGTCATTCCGCGAGGTGGAGAGGCAATGGAAGCTTCCAGAATCTTCTCCTGTGACACTTGCCTCACTGAATTCGACCAAGGATGAGTAAGAGGCCATCAGTCTCCAAGTGGAAGCAAGAACTATCAGAGAGAAGACACTAATCAAATCACAAGCTGACTCATCCCCCTTACATATATCTATATATGGATCCCTCATCCCAGAGATCCAGAGGCTGGAATTTTGCATATTGTAAGGAATTGCTGTTGGTTTCTTGAGACAAACATCAGATTGTTGGGTGATCTAATCTTTGTTTGAGGTGAAGAGGGGCTTCTTTGCTGGGAGGTTGATGCTGGGTTAGAACAACTGGTTGTAACTCCTCTTGGCTCTTTTCTTATTTATCAATAAAAGCTATTTGGGTTTTCCTCCATGCTTTTGTGTCATTGATGCTTGCTACATTTGTATGGTCAATTTACATCTGATCCTAGATTGTTTATGATTATAGATCCATGTCTTTGTATAGTGCTATGCTTTTGTGATCTTACAGGTACTTTGTGAAGCTGGGCGTGCAAGGGAGCAGGTAGCTGAGGACTATCAAAGAAGAGAGGGATCAAATCGGAAGATTAGCGCAAGACAAAGGTTGGTCTTTCTGTTCCTCTCTATCTATAATTCATAAAGGAAAAACGAAAGTATCTTTTCTCTGTTTGTTTCTAAGGAAGCTGTCACACCTTAGTGGGATAGAGCAGTTCTATATAGACACTTTTCCCTGTAACAAAATGGCGACTCCACTGGGGACATAATTAGTTTGTTTGTTTATCATTCTTTGTTGTTTGTTTCATAAACTTACAAGTAGCATTCGAACTGCATTTGCCATAACAAATGCAAAGTAGATAACTGCTGCTCCAATCCATCCACTAGATCTATTTATGATTTAAACAACTGATTCACTAACTATCTGATTTCCCTTGTGATAGCTCTTAGATCCTCCTTAGATCTACCCCTGATTGTTGCATTACTGATTGCTTTTTGCTCGGCTAAAACCCAAGAACTAAACTGCAAACTGTGACCCAGAACCCGAACAGAGTCTCGTTTCTGGCCCAGCGCAGGTACTGTTCAGAGATTCTGAATTTCAGCACACTTCCTGAGTGGACAACCTACGCTGCATTTCAGATTCTCTGTGTTACAGGTGCGCAGATCATACTAGCTCTGTGCAGTTGTGGCTTCTGTGGTTCATTCTTTCCAGTTCTATTCCTGAATTTTGCTGCCTGTGATCAGTATATGTCTGTTTGAAACCCCTTTTCCTTGCTGTTATTCCGCCTCCTTTGTACGAAAGAACTGTAGATGTTTTTGTGTGTTTGTTGAGTCCTTTACAGTTCTCCTTTGCAAAAGTAGCGTAATCCTACTGTCGTCCTTTGGTTTGAATCTATCGCAAGTGTCGATTTCAATCATAGGAAAGAGTTTGATTGTTGTTGATGGTCGATTATCCTGTTACTATTGCTTTTAGTCTGAATTTGTAATTTTCTAGTGTCAAGAACAAGTATTCATTTCAAAATCGTAAGGTGTTGTGATCGTCTCCATTTTTTGATTTCGAAAAGAAACTTGTTGATATTTGTCGCTTGAAAAGAAATTCAGATTTGTACATCAACTTTCTTTTTAGCATTCATACACTAAGAAAGTCGAAAACAATTACATGCATGTGCATTTGCATATAGACAGTCTGATTGGCTTGATTTAGGAAAGTGCATTTAGAGTGTGCTCTTTGCTCTTTGTGAAAAGATTCTGTCTTTCTTTTCCCTAGTAGCTAGGATTTTCATTGCATAAAGAAGATAAAAAGTTTGTTTATCATCTTAGATAGGCATTTTAGGAATTACATCTACATCTCGTGGTGAACTCGAAAGGCAAACTTCATAAACAAGATCAACTTAAAATAAATTCAATGAATCTAACAATGCTTTGGAACTTAACGCACAACATTTAGAAGTCTAGGCTAGAGACATATTCCGGCGTCATAAAGCCTGGTAACTGTTGTTCTCACTGATGGTTGGGTGATTCCTCCACTTTGAGATGATAAGTGCGAGTACGGACTTGTGCTCCCACGTACCGTCGAGTATATTTTGGGAGACCCCAATAGGCTTAATCCTTTATCCATAGGAAGCCATGTCTGCCGCCCTATCGATCGCAATGCACTGAACACAGCATTCGGGAAGATTGACTGCTGTACCGTAAAAAGTATTCTGCAGTTTTGTAATTGGTTTGGTAATCCCTCTACCTAGATTTCAAGAGCAGTCCCTTTCGTTCCTTTTTAGACTCTTTAACGAAAAATGTCCATCTGAGCACTTGTCACTTTAAGCTCATTAAAAATCGAAGGAGACTAGAGTCATCTTTTGTTTTTTCTCGACTCTTTAAAATTGAAAAAACAAGTTGTTTCAAAGCATCTAAAATTTATTTTAAACAGAATATTCATTACCCTTTCCTACGTTGATCTTGGGTTGAGAAAATGGAATCCACCAACCAAGGAATTCCCCTTGGAGGAAATCCTAGTCCCTTCTCCTCTTGGGGAGATGTTGGTGCACCCCATATGGCCACATTGTCGCTTCCAGGACTGACAATTGGTTTGCCTGTATGGCTCTTCTCAACCTCTGTTGTTCAGAACACCACTATTCCTGAACAATCGAATCCACAACTAGACGAATCCAGAGTTACCCACCAACCTTCTACTTCCTCTAATTCTTCCTCTCCTCCTTGCTCTTCGCTTGATGGGGCTGGTAAATCCAAAAGTCAAGTACCTAAGGAAAAGAAGGAAAAGAAGAAGAAAGAGAAGAAGAAGAAGGAGCCAAAAGTGAATGGGGGCAAACGAGTGTCGTCTAGTGAAAATCCACACACTGCACCGACCATGCCTAAATCGCCATGTGTCATTTGCAAAGGAGACCACTATCACAGAGATTGTCCTTGCATCCCTCGGATCTTAAGGGACTAGTCTCCTCGTTTGCACAACTCGGTGTCGTCAACCTCTGATGGTCATGTTGAAAACACACCATTAACTAGTGAAAGTGAAGCCCCAGGACAAAAAGGAAAATATAGATTTCCTTGTAAACTGTGTGAAGGTGATCATGCCGTCCACCGTTGTCCCTTCTTAGATGAAGCTAAAAGAGTTTTGGGTGATCATCTGGTTTAACTGTTACGACTTCCTCCTGGATATAAAAAAATCTTGCCGAGTCCGTCACTAGTTGAAAATCTGGCTGGCCCGCTCAGGTGGTCGGCCGAAGCATCTATCATTGAAGATAAACCATCTAAACCCATACCAGACGAATGTCAGAAGGTCGAGGCGGCAGTTGACCCGGTCTTGCCTTTAGAGGTTCCATCTTCAGATGATATAGTCACTGAAGAGAACAAGGATGACATCGTCCAAATTATTTTCATAAGCACAGACTCCAACGAACATGGGGGCAATTTACCCGTTCCTTTACCATAGGAAGGAAGTTCGTCGGAGTCGTACCCGACCGTCTATTCGGTCCCACCTCCGAGCAACCTAGTTGTCTGCTTCGACTAGAATCAACTAAGCAGACCCCGTTTACTAGCTAGCATACCGTTCCGAATCATTGTTCAAATATATAGAATGGTTATGGCTGGTACCATCATTGATGAGGGGGCTTCTGTGAGTATCCTTTCCTCAACTGCTTGGAAAGCGCTTGGTTCGCCATCGCTTTTTCCTGAGATGAGAAATCTAACAGGTTTTGATAAAGGAACCAGTCGACCATTAGGGATCCTTCCCAATGTGCTCATAACATTGAGAGGGAAAACCGTTCACATGAACGTAATGGTAGTCCACGGACCCCTGGATTACAATCTACTCCTTGGACGAGACTATATTTATTGCATGGGAGCAATTGTCTCCTCACTCTTTAGAGTAATGTGTTTTTTGCACGAAGGAAGAGTGGTCAAGCTCGTATACCAGCTTTCATTTCCCAGATCATACAGAGCAAATAGTCATATACCATCCCTAAATGGTCTTTTCACACAAGAAATGTCTCAATCTCCAGTCTGTCCACCCGATGAGCGTGAGTGATTCGGGGGGACATGACTGAATCCCAGGGGGCATGCACCCTGGTCTGCTTCAACAGGAAAACTTACGTATAGGGTAGGTTTCCGTGAGAGAATATGACCTCCGTACTCCCATCCGTGATTGGAAGAGGGAGTTGGACTGGAATAAGATCCTCTTGTCAAAGTTATGTGAGTTGGTGGGCATCGCCGCTCACCTTTGTTTATTTCGGTAGACATCGCCGAAGAAGTGTTTTGTTTACGCGCTAAATAGAACAATCTTTGGTAACCTGAAAGAGGTATACCTTTCCTAATAAAACAAATTTTTTGTCAGCTTGAATAAAAGGTGACCTTTAAACTCTGTTCCATACCTGGGGGCATGCAAGCCTTTTGACATGCAAGCGAAGAGCGACTATTTATTTTTTTAAATTTGTAGGTCCTCTAACCCTTTAAACTCGTAGGATTGGTCGTTTCCTAACTTTCATAAAGAAAGGATGTGGGGCAAAACTCTAAAAGTTGTCGTTTTTATATGAGACACTCTTATCACACGACTGGATTAATCGAGCATTTTTAGCACATAGTTCAAGCTCGTTAAAAAATAAACATAAGCCATGAGCAAATGTTTCCTCCCGTGTTTAAGCTCGTTAAAAAATGAACTATTCCCCGGTAAATAACCATCATTAATGTAGTACTTCAGCCATTAAAGCCTTGGTCGTGTTTGCACCGTCACCTCCACTTTTTCATTGGTCGATCATTCACCTCCATTTGATTTTTTACCCATTTTGAGGAACAGCTGCGAAGAGTGATTTCACTAGCCATCCTTGTGACACTGCCGTGATTGGAAAATTCCAAACCTTACCTAGAATTAGTTGCTACCCATTTTATCACTCGTTCCTCAAAAGAAGAGTCTCCTTTAATCTCTTTTCAACTGACTCGTAAAATATGAAAAGATTGCCGAGCCATTGGCCTCTCCAGCTCATTAAAGGGATAGAAAGTGCTATCCCTCCTCTAGATTTTAATCTTTTTGGACCTGAGGGATTATTACACAAAAAGATCGAGCGCTTGTTTTTTTCGGCTCGTTAAAAGTATCGAAAATTCATCCCTTCTGTATTGTTTTATACTTTTTCAGACTTCAGGGATTAGATGACGAAACAGGAATTTTGGAGTTACCTTTACATTCCTTTTCAGACTCTCTAAAATTGAAAAGGACCGAGTTATCTTTGTCGTTAAACTCATTAAGAGTATAATAGTGACAAACTTGTCTATAGACGAGAACGCGTTTCACTATCGCTAGGCTCGTTAAAACATAGCGATGGGTTTGCCCGAAGGGAAAATTATAGAACAAGCATATGTTATCCTCCTCAAGCTTGACAAAAATAAAGAGGTACTGGTCAGCAATGACTGGGGAAAATTTGGAAGAAAACTTGAAGAAACTTTGTTGGTAGCAAGTCACTCTTGAACATGACACTTCCACTCTGTGTCCGAGTTAGGTTGGGTTGTTTCATTCACCAGTCACATCACCATGGTCACGCCATACCATCAACATTTGGGGTTAATGCTACCAATCCATCACATCAGTGTCGCCGATATGTTCAAGAGAAGTCATTCAGACAATTCACCTGTGTCTCACCCACTACCATACATTATACTCCATTCTTTCATGACTGCCTCCATGAACCTTATATCACCAGATCATTTTCACCTCCATTAAAATCATTTGCTCCATTCCATGTCATTGATGTGGGATTCATTAAGCCCTCCTGTGACAGATCACTTCTTGTCGACATCAGCTCATTATCCAAGAAGTTGATCTAGGAACACCCAATTCAGTACTTTGAAGCTTGCATGCCTCAATGGCAAGTTTCTCACTTCTGGCGACAGGTTTACATCAATGGCCTTCGACCAAAAGATTTTGCATGGTGTTCGACGCCAAGTCCTTTATTCACACCACGTGAATTGTACTGCAGTACCTTGAGGGTCATTATCATTATCGGTGATTCCTCTCGCGCTTGTTAACAGTTTACATCATTGACTGATAATCAAGCGATGTCTTTCCATGTTCGACTTCAGAACATTTCTCACATGGATCGACTTGTACTTTGAGTGAAGATCGGACGAGATTGGAGACCCCGGATCTAGTTTCATCCATCTAGGCTGCAATATATATTCAGGGAAATAAAGACATTAAATGTACATCATTGCTGCACAGATAATCATCCACTCAAAAGGATGATGGCTCTATCAAAATCATCAGTCTACACTCAGACGATTGTCTGTCCTATGTACATGAAAATGAATTTATAAAGCTAAGCATGGGAATGCCCGCCTCAACTAGATCATGAAAATATTATGAAGATAATGTGTTGTATTGTATCTTATTACAGGTCTCCTCTCAGCATTGAAATAACTTCGGATCCTCATAATAAAGCATTTCACTCGACATCAAAAGATTAACGGCCTCATGCTTTAGGGGGAAATTGTTATAGACATTTTTGGGCCCTACAACCCCAAGCATGAAATGTCCATAAACCAAGGGCTCCTAAGTCCCTAAAAGTGTTGTTCTAACCCCTAAAGGAACAAGGTCGACAGATTATAGCTTCTCCTAGAAGTTCTCCATGAGAAACTGCTCAGAATTGGTCAAAACAGGATCATTGTAGCTGCTCCACTGGCTAAGTGCGTTGCATCTCACCCAAATACACTGTGAGGGTGCATTGCATTTCAAAAGTCCCTTTCTGTGGGGTGCGATGGTCGAGAAATGACAAATGGCAGTGTCATTCCGCGAGGTGGAGAGGCAATGGAAGCTTCCAGAATCTTCTCCTGTGACACTTGCCTCACTGAATTCGACCAAGGATGAGTAAGAGGCCATCAGTCTCCAAGTGGAAGCAAGAACTATCAGAGAGAAGACACTAATCAAATCACAAGTTGACTCATCCCCCTTACAGATATCTATATATGGATCCCTCATCCCAGAGATCCAGAGGCTGGAATTTTGCATATTGTTAGGAATTGTTGTTGGTTTCTTGAGACAAACATCAGATTGTTGGGTATCTAAGCTTTATTTGAGGTGAAGAGGGGCTTCTTTGCTGGGAGGTTGATGCTGGGTCAGAACAACTGGTTGTAACTCCTCTTAGCTCTTTTCTTATTTATCAATAAAAGCTATTTGGGTTTTCCTCCATGATTTTGTGTCATTGATGCTTGCTACATTTGTATGGTCAATTTACATCTGATCTAGATTATTTATGATTATAGATCCATGTCTTTGTATAGTGCTATGCTTCTGTGATCTTACAGGTACTTTGTGAAGTTGGGCGTGCAAGGGAGGGGGTAGCTGAGGACTATCAAAGAAGAGAGGGATCAAATCAGAAGATTAGCGCAAGACAGAGGTTGGTCTTTCTATTCCTCTCTATCTATAATTCATAAAGGAAAAACGAAAGTAGCTTTTCTCTGTTTGTTTCTAAGGCAGCTGTCACACCTTAGTGGGATAGAGCAGTTCTATATAGACACTTTTCCCTGTAACACTACCCCATCCATCTCAGTCACAAACAGATGTGGGAATCCCATTTTATAACCCATTTTTACAAGATATGCCACGATGTTATTGTACCATTACATCAATTGATTTTTGATAAGAAAGCCCCCATATTTTCTAAGGAAGCCGCTACATACCTTCTCGTAGTATGCAAGTACTATTCTGAACAATGGTTCACATATATCAGAGTTTACGGTAGTAGAACAGACCTGCATGTACTCCCTTTGTATGTCTCCGACAAGATGTTAGCCAGAGAAATAGCTCACCAAAGGGTTGGGAAGGGCTTAACCAAGACCTTGAAGGATAGCAAAAAATCATTATGGACACCCTTTCCCATCCAGTGTGGTTGTTTTTCATTTGCAAAATTCAACCATGCAAACAAAGAATTACTAAACCTAGAGAGCCTTAAGCTCCATACTTTGCCAAAGAGGCAATTTGACCCAGAAAAAGTAGCACAAAATGTTACGATAACACTAAAGTTCAAACCCTATGTCCATGAAACCCATGAATTCGAATATCTTTTACAATCAGTTGATTCATTTGAACAAGCATTCGATTAGGCAAAGGCGAATTTGAATCCCGATGACTTTCAAAGGTTTCGGGAAATTAGAAATCAAAGGCTCGAAACAATCCCATTGCATTTGTTAAAAGCTGCTGATGACAAACCTATGCCCACTATAACTATTAACAATGAAGGGCCAAATTCTCGTATAGAATCTCAGGTGAATACAACCCAAGATACAGGGAAGACACAAGAAACAGAAACTACAGTGGAATCCAATAGAAGGTCAGCTGAAAAAACAGGTCATAAGTGACCTAACTAAGGATACCGGTCTCGAAGGGAAAAGCACTGATTTGGAGCAAGAATGGGGCAAGTTTAATAAAAAGCTCCAAGATAATCCCAAGACAACATATGTCCCAGAAACTAGAGAATATCATACTCCACAGAAAACTTAGAAAGTTTCACAGTCAGAGCCAATGAATGAGCAAGGGACAAGTTTGCAGAATACAGAAATCATTCCTACATTTCCGACATATGAAATTATTCTAAAGGTTACAGAAATACCTCCTTTAGATGTATTCTACAACCCAATGCATAAGGTTGTAGTAAGAAGATAGAGAGAAAGAAGGAGAGTAGAAACACCTGAAATCCCACTAGGGAATGAACCAATGGATATAGTCTGGAGGGATATTCCTTCAAACCCAACTGAAAATATAACTAGGTTGTCACAATTTACAAGGGCATATGCTACTGCCACCATGGATAAAGAAATTAAAGTATCTATTTTGTTAAGGGAAAGGGAAGAAATGACAACGTATCTCGAGTAACAGTTGGAAATTGAGAAATCAAATGTGAACAAGAAAGCACCCGAACAAATAGTCCAATTGTAGCAGATTATGGAAGTAATAAGGATAAGCCATGAAGCAGACATCTCTGCAAAGAACATACAAATACAAGAGTTGCAAGAGGAAATGGAAAAATATGAAGATGTCCCTACTATTGATTAATTAATCAAAGAGGCATTCAAGCTAAACTTCATTTTGTCAAAAGAACAAGATCTATTTTGCTAGAGAATGTCCCATATCACCCTTTATCTAATTACAAGTGACCAATTAACAGATAAGGAAATTGATCACAGAACCGAGTTTAATGACTTAAATACTAATATCTCTGACTACATTGAATGGAAAGAATCTGAAGAAGGAAGAAGAGCTAATCTGCCAAAAATTGAAGAAACATATAACGACATATTATTCACATTGGGATGCGTGGATCAAGCAGGCAGAATTGCCAGTAGCAACAGTAGCAAGAGTGGAAAAAAATATAATAAAAGCAGTCAATCACACTTTTCACACCACCAACTTGATAAAAGAAGGCAAACCAAATTCACTGCCAGATTTGGATGACTTGGATAAAAACTAGAAGGCAAAGGTGAAAATCCAAAGGGAGGCGATCACAAAATTATCAAAAAATGACTGGGAGGCATATTGGCAATTCCTTTTCAAACCTCATAGCCAAATTATGATGTTGAATTGTTCACTCAATTCAACACAAAGGATGTTGCCACCTCTTATAGATTCCATCTTCACAAGACAGGTCAGAATGCACTTCGAGGCAGCTCCTCAAGTGAAACCAATGGACGGTAATGCGATCTAAAGGAGAAGTTGGCAGACAACAAGACATGTTTATAATCTCAGTTCATCAAATCACTTTTATTTTTAGAGTTAGTTGCTAGTTAAGAGGAAGGTTGTTTGAAAACTCCTAAGATATTTTCTATAATCTATTTTCAAACTTTAGTTAGATACTATTTATACCCTTCTCATGAATTTAGATAAGGGTACACAATTTTATCAAAAACATTTGCAAAGAATGCACTTCTGTAACTTTGCAAATGCCTTGATGAAATTATGGAACACAGTGATTAATTTTGAATATCAAACTAATTTCCTTTGTTGACGCACTATTGTATGCTTGGAGAATAATTTGATTGGAAGAAAGGAGTTGGTCTATGTGACTAGTTAAATGAGTAGAACCTCACACATATGGTACTTGTATCTTGTATGATCAATTATGTTTTGTTAAATAGTGATACCATTTCATTTTCATGAATTATATATGGATTATGTTATTTATGTTATGTGTTAATTGCACTACTGTATGATGCCTAGCTAAAAGTATTTATTTTCATATATGATCATTAAATATATGCGGTATAGTTTATACATTTATTTGACTAACTATTTAGTCAAAGAAATTATTTTTACACGTTATCATCTCTTTTTAATACGTGAATGATCTTTATTATCACATACCAAACATATATCTTTTTAGAGCACGTATCACACAGAATACCCTGGTTTTATATTAGATTAAGTTAGCTAGAGATTCGCATGTTATAATAGGTCATTTAGTTATCATTATTCTTATTGCAATCACTTGAAAACCACCCATTCTCATTTTCAAACCCACTCTTGGAAACTGGTCCCGTCATCTACTGTCGAAGCCACCACATCAAATGGAAAAGGAGTTGTCTTTAAGATCTGGACTAGGTGGTTATCCCCCATGTTGGAGCAACAGAATTCTGAGGCTTCCACATTTTGGCACTAGAAGGAGGGAAATCCAGCTATGAATGGCATATAAATCTAAAGATCAATTTAAAAACGTTCATAAGAGTCAAAACCACTCCACAACTTCTACTTCTTCTAGATCTCGTTCAAAATCTCCGGATCAGAAATATGAAGTTGTAGAAACATCTCCCTCGTCTCCTGAAGTATTAAGACAACCACCTTCTTCATATTACACTCCCGAGTCTCCCGAAATTCACTCCTTAATACAAAAATTGGAACAAATATCCATTTATGCAGAGAAACCTGAAAATCCCGAAGCTTCTGAAGAAAGTGTCACTTCCCTATTATGAGATATTGGTGTATTAACTCGATTACAAAGTGAAAAGCTTGGAGTAACCCCTTTTGAGTTTCCCATTCATTCATGACATAAGAAAGTTGCCACATTAAAATTTGAATCAGATACCAACGAGATCACATCACCTTTCCCTCCATTTACTTCCCCATTCACTTCTACTCAATCCGCCTCTTCTCAAAAATCCATTTTTTCGACTTAGACAATTAGTGTTGCTACCAGTAGTACTAGTCTAGTAGTAAGTTCTTCACCATCACCATCTACTTTTGGATCTACTTCCTCATCTTCGCAACCTTCAACACAAGTTATGGCCAATCAACCTACTCAACCTTGGGCAAACCGTGGTGCTGTACTAGTTTCTAATCCAAATGCTCTCCCAACAAACCCAGAAAAATGGTTACCTAAGTATAATCCTGATGATGGTCTTCCTGCTGAAGAACATCTAAATAACTTTATGTTAGCCATGAATCTTAATGGAGTTGCACATGAAGATGTTGTGATCAGATTGTTTCCTTATACGTTTTAGGGATATGCAAGATCTTGGTATTTTCCCCTTCCAGCAAGCTCAATAAGAAACTGGGACACTTTTGAAGAAACATTTCTCGCAAAATTTGGCGGTGATAGAACAGTGCCATCTTTAATCAATGATATTTCCAACCTAAAATCAAGTTTAGACGAAAGGATCAAAGACTTCAACTGCAGAAATAAAATCCCAACTACCTCTAGACCTACAGTAGATGTGCAAATAGAATGGTGCATATCCTCCCTTCCCTCTAATATCACAATTTTCGTAGATAGAGCCAATAAGGCTACCCTCATAGAAAACATGAAAGAAGAATTATTTCCTTAGAAAATAGATCACAGATAGAATAAAGGAAATCAAAGAAAGTGACATTCAAAAAAGATTCAAAAAAGAAAGCTCCAAAGGACCCGTTTGACATTGAAGGCCTTCAAAAGGTGTTAAAGACCATGTCAAATGAAATGGTCGAAATCAAGAAACAAGTTGCAGAATCATCTACTCCCAAGAAAGCTTTTTGCCCATTCAAGAAAAATCCTTCTTCTACATCCCAACCACAAAATACTATTTCAAATGTTGAATATGATCAAGAACCGAAAGGAGACTCAACAACTGAAGAAGAAGTTGACTTAAATGGAATGTGGGACTTCATTATTCCAACTGAAGAGGAAGCAAAAGCTATGATAGTAACTACAAGAAGTAAAAAATCTACTGATACATCTACAACAATTCAGAAACAAAAATATGCTACTCCTGTAAAGGAGAAGACAATAAGTAAGAAATATAGGACTACTCAAACTGATTCTATTCCATTAGATCCTCCAACTGCTTCCAAACCTTTAGTAATCTCAGATACATTGGAATATAATATAGTCGAAGATATGAAAAAGAAAAGAGCAATTATTTCATTGCATGAATTTACTAAACTCAAACAACAACATAAAATCTTACTAAGAGAATTAAAAGTAGTTCATGTAGCTCCTTTACCATCCGCTGTAGTTACTCAAGCTACTAAAGATATGGGAAAACTTCCTTCCTCTTCAAATAAAGTAAATCCCACAGACCTAGTTTTGATAGGTGATAGATCTATTTCTCATGCTCCTCCATTCTTCTTAGTTATGAGATTTTCAACAAAAACATCCATAATTTCCTTGTTGATTTAGGAGCCTCTTGAAACATCATGCCAAGAACTATGTGCACCAAATTAAATATTACACCTCAAAATTTTGTTGTACACATAGTTCAGCTGGATAGGACAAAAGTAGAGGTACTTGGAGAAATGATATTAGTTTCAAGCAGGCTTTCCTCTAATCCAAAAGTTTCAAAGAGAATCGATATTCTAGTGGCTAATATCCCTTAATTTTATGGTTTAATTCTGAGTAGGGATTGGTCTGAAATGTTATACAGATACTTTGTAACTGATTGGTCTCATATGTGGTTACCATATAATGGAAAGCCTAACCAAATCAGAGTACACTGTGAGAAATTCATGAAATACACAATTAATGATCTTGAGGGAAGAAATTCACCAATAATATCATTGGAAATTACTCAGCTGAGTCATTTTTGGGATCCTTTAATGCAAAAAGATCTCCCTTTCCGGATAATGTTGTAGCATTTGAGATAGAAATTTTTTCGCAAATAGATGCTTCCAAGTGTATAGATGTAGTTGATAAACTTGTAGATAATTCAGTTTTTTGGATTCTTTATTTCGATGGTTCCATGTATGAAGATGGCGTAGGTGCTGGATGTATCTTGATCAGCCCGCAAGGAGATAAAACCATGTTAGCCTGCAAGCTTGAATTTCAATGCATTAACAATACTGCAGAATATGAAGCATTCATTCAAGGGTTGTACAAAGCCATTGGCCTTTATGTCAAGTATTTTAAAGTATATGGAGACTCTGAAATAGTTATTAAACAAGTAAGAAACATAATTCATTGTGTGTATGGGCATCTCAAACATTATCAATACCTAGCCCAGAATCTTACTTCACACTTCACTACTTTCAAAATTTCTTTAGTCCCCATATTACAAAATGTGAGTGATGTTGGGCATGGAATCCCCCCACGGCATGTTTTGGGGCTCAAAGCCCAAGTTTTGAGTTGATATTGTTGTAAAGCTCGGAAAATTGCAGGCGCGAAATGTATGTTAGATTCATAGGGTTATCTGACCTAGTTTTGAATGTAATGTTGGCCTACCCATGGTCTACAGACCATGGGATTGTATAAATAGAGTGAAGCTCTAAGTGTAAAATATAGTTAGTTAGAAGAAAAATATGAGATAGGAAAGTAGAGCACAGAGTAAGTGTCTAAGTGTATCCTGGGTCGTAGAGTAGGAGAAGGCTCTGCAGTTGAGTGTGTAGAGGCCTAGTTGTCCACAGCTGAGTGCACAGACTCCTGCAGCTGAGTGCACAGGGCAAAGTCGAGTCTGTCACCAGAGAAGAGAATAATAAAAGAAGTTCATTCCAAATTCTGTGTATCTGTTCTTGAGTTATTACATGTTTGATATCAATTGCTAATGTATTGTTTATTTACTGTGCGCACTTGTATGAATGATTTATATTGCTAAGTATACTTTACACATGGAAGCAAGCTAAGTTAATCAACTAATATCATATTACTAGTAAGGACTTGGGTAATAACACTATTCGGCCCCCGAGTAGGGCTGCACGAAGGCAACACCTTAGGTTCCAAGGAACGGGTAAATGCGTGTAGCGACATTCGCGCAGGGTTGAACCGCGTACTAGTTGAACTCATGAGACATCTCTAGGGTCCGGAAACCTAGTTCTAGCACCCTCCCATACTACCTCAGGTGAGACCTCAGTTCGCACTCTGTGGACTATTGCCGAAAGGACCAGTAGTACCGAGATTTGTTTGGCTAAATCACCTTCGAACCTAGGTTAGGCCCCAAAAAGCCAACAAATGATTCTGTTTCCGGGACCGAGATTTGCATAAGGGATGTCTGATTTCGTGTCACTGGAATTCGATGAAGAAAGAAATTGAAAGGTGGTTGGACATAAAGATTCACGAGTTCGTGGCGCAGGAAAACAGGAATCCGCGAGTATCAAAGGAACAATGGTTAGAGTTCCACTTATATATGAAAATCCACGAAATTTTCTTTGAATCCTTCCTCTGAGTTGTATGAGTGGATCACGAAGCTAGAAGACAGTCAGGGAAGGTGTAGGCTCGACAAACTGATTGTGGACTCCATAATTGGTGCATAGAATAGAATCATTGAAAGATAAGATCATGCATGTTGTGGACCATTGGCTCGATTGATTTATAGGAGGATTATCACTAAATTCACGGTAGATACTTCAGTCAGCTACAGTGAGGTAGAATGACGCTTCCTCAAAAGACCGCGAGGTAATTACATTAAATCTTTGAACACTTGGATTAAAATGCTATTGTGTGAAAAGGAGGTTATGCGGATATATTGATGTTTGGGGCTATGTATAGTGGGAGGATCTATAGAAACGAAGGTAGTGCAGAAATAGAAAATAGCCCCTTGATTTTGCCTTAGCAAGAAAGCGAGGAAGAGCTCACGAAAGTTTCACCAAGAAGTGTGATTAGTCTGATAAGGTAGCAAATTCCATGTAGACCACCTCCACCTACACCACCACCGGTTTCACCATCTTCACCCCCATCTCCACCCACACCACATCCGCCACCACCACAGTTCAATATGGTGAGCGCGATAAAATTGCTGATGTTCAAAGGAGTAGGGAACGAAGATGCAGGCCAATTTTGGTTCGTAGTAAAAGTTGTATGGGAAGCAAAAGGAGTCATGGATGACAATATAAAGAACGCAAAGCTAGTAAGTGCACTGCAGGATCACACACTAACATGGTACATTAAGCATTCTAATGACCATCCAAATGCAGGGATCGCAGATATACATGCTGCGTGGAATAGGGAATTTAGCAGGCTAAAATTGGAGACATAATCGATTATTGGGTTTAAGGAAAGCGTGATGCTTCCAGGCGAGACCCCCTGGGAACTGGATTAGAGACTAAAAAGTATGATTCACAAAGCCAACATGACCTTGATGGATGGAAAACACCACACATGGTTTGTAGCGTCACTAATGCCACATTTAAGGATGGCACTATCACAACAGAAGTTATCCACCCAAGCCAAAGCTTTGAATATTGCAATGAGACTGCATTGCTATGGGGTAAAATGCACAGTGTATGGAGAATGAAAACTACCCCCATAGGCCTTCCCGGGACCTTCGACAGACTGTAAGATTATATACAGAAGCTGCCAAGTTATACACATGTTCATCTATCAAATATAAGTTAACAAAGTATGGAAAGAGGATTACCTCAGGTCTCCTTCTAGATTTGTTTGGAGATCGCTATGCAGCCGAGAAGAACTCCCTCAAAGTCAGCTCCAAATCAATTCCTACACAAAGGAAAGGAAAACACAATCACAACATACAATCTTCAAAAATAATATAAGAATGCACAATGAACATCTATTTGCATACAACTAAACCACTCATCTAAACAAGTATTGAAATGAACAAATCAATGAAAAATGTTATCGAGACTATGGAGTAGGGAACACAACTGCAGTTATGTATTAATAATGGAAGAGTAATTACAACCATCTGTTGTATTAGTCTTCCCTTGCCACTTCTTCTTCTCTCTCTCTCTCTCTCTTTCAGCTCACTTCTTCAAGTGTATGACAATTCACAACAGCTTAGTGGGCTATCCTTTCAAATGCTCTGACCCATTTCACAATAACCCTCACCTTGCTTATATAGCAATCGAGTTAGGGTTGTGTTGAAGCCTCGAAAATTAGGTCGACAACAAGGGGGATACCCGCCCGATCCGGACCTTGGTTGGCAGCTCCTTATCCGTTTGGTATAGCGCGTCCGACTAGGGATAATGGGACCAGTTTCCCAATCTATGGGTGTGTGTGTGTAGAATTGGATGTTGCTGATCTAATAGTTCCTATCTAAGCTATTCTAATTCAAACTTTCATCTAATTCTATGCTATTGTAACTTAATAAAAACAACACATCTAATCTATGCTAACTCAGGATGTAACTCTTCTATTATGCGATCTAAAGAGATTTCATATAACAACTGGTAGTAAAGATCATTCAGCGATTATAAGAAAGGAAATCAATTAAGATGAACTATTTCACATAAAAAATTAGGCAAAACAGTTGTGAACAACATATCGCATAATAAGCTATTCATACATTAAACATAAATAAATAGCTACCACCGTACAAAAGTGCCAAATGGTAACTCAAGCATTCATGCAATAACATATAAACAACTAAAAACTGTATATCACTTTAACATATAAGCATAAATGGTCAAGAGATAAAAGTACCATTTATGACTGGTCCTACTCATAAGCTTCCAGCAACAATGATTTATTTCTCCTTGCTCTAACATCTACTAAGAGTACAGAAGTGCAACATCAGTAGCAGATATCAAATGCAAACATCAACAAATCTTGATCCATTCATTCACCAAAACCTCCTCTGAGGGTGCAAAAGTGCATGTTCTGAGGACAAGTTTTTGATAAATTTCTGGACCCTTCTCTAAATGCATGAGAAGGGTTTAAATACTACTAACTAAATAACTTAATTACACAGATTCAGGATACAGTTTAAATGACCACCCTTTTTCTAAGAAAAATTATTCCTAAAAATTAAATCTAATATCTAACTATTTATGTATTTTCTCCTTAATATTGCAAGCATTCAATATTTGCCTGGGTAGAGTCGGCTGACTGTCTTCCGC
Organism: Pinus tabuliformis; assembly: GCA_031772625.1. Lineage (NCBI taxonomy): Eukaryota > Viridiplantae > Streptophyta > Pinopsida > Pinales > Pinaceae > Pinus > Pinus tabuliformis. The sequence goes on from CM062805.1 coordinate 842,063,873, forward strand.
TTTTGGTTGAGCTAAGAAAACAGAAATGGCAAGCGCTGGCACCATTTTTTCCAGCAAAATAGCAGATATACTTTGAGAATCATCTCTGGCTATGTGGTTTTACTGTGTATGCTCAGTAATAACCCAAATTCCACTTGGTTAACCCTCAAATTTCCTCTACCTTTGCTTTCTTGCATTTTCTGGGCTTACGAGTGACTAAGCAGTTAGGGACTTTGCTTTTTGAGCAATTTTCTCAGCGATGCGCGATTATCGCTAGGTGCTAATCGCGCATCGAAAACTGCCTTCGTTCTTTGATCTGGGCCTTTCTGGTGCATTTTTCGCATTTAGCGCCTTTTCCTTCACGGGGTATAAACTTTAAAATTTTGCAAACATACTGCTTTCCTGAGCTTCTAACCTTGAGCATTAAATCGCCTATTGTTATCAGCATTGTTCAACTACTAATTGGACCATGGCTCTAACTGATAGATCTGTAATGGATATCTCAGCAGCGCTCTGGAATTTGCGACTCTGTTGCATGCGGTATCCGTTCATGAGGGCATTTCTTCTCTCTTTCCGAGCACTGGAGCTTTACCCTTTTCCTTAATCGCTCCCTGCGCATTGCTTCATATTGTTTCTGTTTTTCATTCCTGCAGTTCACACATAAGGAGAGAGTAATGATAATAAAAATTGACAAGAAAGCTCTGAGCTCTACGGATGTACAAAAACATGCCACCTGACGTGAAATAATTCTTTGAAAAACATAGCACTGTCTTTTATTACACTTGGCGTACATTCATTAATTTTCATTAACGCGAGTATCCAATTTTTCTTGAATGTTGAGCCGAGGAAAATCTGCGATGGGTGATTTTTGCAATTCGCATCGCAGCATCGCATCATCGTGTTATTGCATTTTCATTAATATGTGTTATCGCAGGGTTGCCTGATCACGTTTATCGCAAGATCACAGATTGTTGTATTGCGCGATCGTGCGATCACCGATCGCAGTATCGCGTTATCGCAAGATCGCAGATTGTTACAATTCGTTAAATGGTTATGTGCTGTTTATGCGATGTTGCGATATGCGATGTTGCATATCGGCCATCAGTGATTTCTTAAGGTTTTCGTTTATAAGCGTTTGTTAATGCATGCGATGTGATGGATTTCGCGTCGCACTTCTCGCAATTTATCATTTTACTCACAAGGAAATGTCCTATCTTCTTCGCGCGATGCGATGTTTTCTTAAGGATTATAATACATGAGTTTTAATTGAATTTTTTGAATTTTTTACTAAGGGTGCCCACTTACCTAGTGTTATTGCTAATACTAAATAAGGAGGGGGGTTGTTGGTGGCGACAACAATTGACGATTCACTTGGAAGAACCAGTTATCTCTGTTTTCCTATTAAATTTTTCAAACTTCCAAGACAGAAAATTTTCAGAAAATTAAACTTTGTTATGGATAGATAGAGTACATTACGCTTCAAACTATCAATGATATTTTGTTTCAACCTCTTTCTATTCTAATTATTTGCTTCCTCAGGCTTAGTTCTTGTATTTACATTAGCTATTATTTGGTCTTATAAAGATAAAATAAAGTCTCCTTTGTAAACCAGTTTTAAATATGCTCATTTGTCGTAGGTAGAGCGTCTGCTACTAGCAGGCGTTTATAGCCTCGACAGGGTTACCTGTTACCCAGCAATGATCCTGTATCCTACTTAAGGTGACCTACAACTTTCAAAGAAAAATCCATATTCACACTTATTGCTTTGATTTTCTTTTTATTCTTGAAGAACAATGTCTTGGTTTGGTAGCCAAATTATGACATAGTCACTCACTTGATTCATAACTTTGCTGAACAAGCTAGCTCGTGATGAGACCCCTTGTCTTTTGATTGCAACAATCTTGAGTCATTGCCCTGTTTTGGTAGAAAGTATTGGCAAAGTCACCAAATTATAATATTTGTGATCATGATAAGTCGGCTCGTGATGAGACCTCTTATTCTTCAAGATATAATGTATCCTTGGATTATCCCTCTGAAAGCTGCAATTTTCCTTAGCAGGGAGGAAGTCATTATTTCCTTAAGATAGCTCTGGACGACAATAATAGAGTTTTTGGAAACAACTGTTCTACAGAGAATCTTCATTTTGTTATTGATACCTTTAATTGTGCTGATATAAAACAATTTCTTCACTAAAGTTTGCTTTCATCAAATTCTTTGAAGTTGAAACTCGTATCATATCTAGGCTAAAGTTTTTAACTGTATCTGTCAATAATAAAGATCAATTTTCAAAAAGATTTGCTATTTATACAAGCGAAAAGCTCAAAATGTGAAAGAGAATTGGTGTTTTTTTCGTAAATACCTAATGTAACCACTCGCAACTGGTTTTATTATGAAAAGAAAAACTATTCTACAAAAATAGAAGAATAATCTTCTATGGAAAATATTTCTTGAGAATGTGTCCATTAACAGGGAAAGGATCCCTCTTACCCAATAAATCCTATAACACAAATGTTGATGGACCTATGACTTCAACAATCTGAAAAGGACCAAGCCACATCCTTTAAAATTTTGTGTGTTTGCCCTTTTTCTTCATCAGCCTTATCCCACTTTAAAACTAAATCTCCCATCTGAAAATCTTTTCTAGTCATTATGTTTGAATCAAAAGAGGATTTTACTAGCGCTTGATGATGAGCATGCATTTTCTTAGCTTGTTCTCGTTGTTCTTCTAATTTAATTATTTCCATTTGTCTCAGTTGTAAGGAGGGAGTGGGTACTTCATCAATGTATTGTACCAAAGACAAAGAGGGAATGGCTAAGTGAGTTGGAAGAACCACTTCTTTCCCATAAACTAAATTAAAGGGAGAAGTGCCGATTGAAGCTTTTTGAGTTATCTTATCTGCCCATAAAGCATATACTAAAGCTTTGTGCCAATTATTTTGATTCTGGTCAACTGTTCTTTTAATAATTCTGATTAGGTTTTTATTTGTTGACTCAGCTAATCCATTACCTTGGGGATAGTAATTGGCCGAATATTTAAGTTTGAATCCTCTTTTAAGTGCAAGTTCAGTCATTGCGTTTCCAGAAAAGTATGATGCATTATCAAACATTAAAGCAGATGGAAATCCAAACCTAGTGATTATAAATTGATCTATGAGCTCAATAATATTTTCAGAATTAGTTGTCTTGAGCGAAACTGCTTCTACCCATTTTGTGAAATAATCTATTACCGTGAGGATGTATCTATGCTGTTTAGAAGAGTGAGGAACGATCTCACCTATTATGTCCAAGCCCCACTGACTGAAAGGTTGCTCGATGTTTACCGGCTGTAGTGGTAGGGACGGCTTCTTTTGTCTTCCAGCAGTAATTTGGCAGACTTGACATCTTCTCACATAACTGTGCAAGTCTTTGAACAGCGTGGGCCAGTAATATCTTGTGCGTAGGATTTTATGTGCAGAAGCATCTCTAGCATAGTGTCCGCCTGCTGGCCCATCGTGGAGTTCCTGCAAAACATTTTAGCTTCAGTTTTTTCAAGACACCTAAGAAGAATAGAATCATAATTTTTTCTGAAAAGAATATCATTTATGAGCTGATATTGTTTAGCTTTCAATCTTAGAGCTCTTTTCTTAGTATGATCAAGGTGTGAAGGAGCATACCCGTTCTTAAGATAATAAATGACATCAGCATATAATGATTATGCATCATTTAGGCTTACCTCAACGATTTGTACCTCTTTAGATGGAATTTCAAAAATTTGCGATGCTCTGGCCAGCATTTTGCAGAAGCCTTGACCTCTTACAATGTTTGCTGGTCTGATCTCAAGGTTGTATTCTTGTAAGGCAGTCACCCAGTTGGCCCTTTTCTCACCCACATCCTTCTGTACTAGAAGATTCCTTACCGCTGGAAACGGTACTATGATCTTAGTATGGGTTTTAAGTAAGAAAGGTCTGAAGTATTTGACCGCTTTGAAAATAGCATAAGCATGTTTCTCCACGTCTGAATAATTGAGTTCAGCACCTTGTAAATTTGAGCTAAAAAACGCAATTGGAGCTTCTGCTTTTTCTTGATTCGCTTGACTTAGTATTGCAGCATATGACTTATTTGAGGCAAATGTGTATAAAATAAAAGATTCTGAAAAATTCAGGGTTGCTAAAGATGTAGCATTAATAATAGCTTGCTTGATCAAGTTGAATGCTTCATGTTCATCTTGACCCCATTTGAAATTTGAATTCGTTTTAATCATGGTTTGCAAAGGAGATACGATTCGCGAAAAATATGGAACGGATCTCTTTACAAAATTGATTTGACCAAGGAAAGATTGCATGGATTTTTTGTTATGACGTAGGGATATTTCAGAAATTTCTTTGATTCTGTCAGGATCAATGTGAATACCGGACTTTGACACTATGAATCCTAGAAGTTTCCCTTCACTTAATGCGAAAAAATATTTCTTTGGGTTAAGTGAAATTCCATACCTTAAACACCGTTGAAAGATTTGTTTCAGGTCTTTGAGATGGTCGCTTCGCTTCTTGGACTACACTATTATATCATCCAAATAAATTACTACAGATTTATTGACTAAACCTTTAAATGCGATGTCCATGGCTCTCTGAAATGTAGCACCAGCATCAATCAAACCAAATGGCATCTTTCGATATGCATATGTGCCCCATTTAGTTCTGAATGTGGTTTTCAACTGATCCTCAGGATGAACCAACACTTGATTGTATCCTGAAAATCCATCCAAGAAAGACATTAGTTCTGAGCCTGCCACTGCCTGCAGTATTTGCTCCATAGGTGGAAGAGGAAAATTGTCTTTTTGACAGGCTTTGTTAAGGTTCTGAAAGTCAATGCAAATCCTAATGTCTCTGTTTTTCTTTCTAACGGGTACCATATTGGAGACCCATTTGGAATGTCTAACGGGAAAGATTATTCTGGCTTTCAGTAACTTGTTGAGCTCGGTTTTTATCTGATTTTCTAAATTGGGGTGGATTTTTCTCAGCTTTTGTTGGACAGATTTTTCGTTATCGATCATAGGAATAGTATGCTGGATGATAGAAGTGTCGTATGTTTTCAGCTCATCATAATTCCAGGCAAAAACATTTTTATATTGTCTCAAAAGACGAATATACGCTAGTTTCTCTTCAGGGGCTAGGCTAAGGCCTAGATTAATGTTTTGTGGTTTAGTATCGGTCCCTAGGTTTACTAATTCGTAGTTCAAGGTTGAACTGTAGAGTTTTGAATTGGTAGACCTCTTAAACCGATCTTTCAAATCGTATAAGTCTTCTAGCTTGACCACCGACTTTGGTATAGCATTATTAGTACTATTTTGTTGCAATTGTCGATAGTGCTGGTCTTCGTCAATTATTTCATTGGAGTAGGATCCTTCAGATGTGTGGAAATTTATGATATCAGGATCATCATTGAATACTCTCCAATTTGTGATGTTGTCAGGAATGGAAGGTCTAAAGATTAATTCTATTGAGAATCTATCTGGACTAAAATCTACGGAGGGAATAAGCTTAGAGGCTACGTTAGCCAAAAGGTCCGCACTTGCATTTTGGAGTCTAAGGATTGAAGAAATATTAAACGCTATGAAATGCTCAGTCAGATCTTATACTAAAGATTGATAGTGTTTTAAGTGACCTGATAAGAAATGTATAGTGTTACACACCTGTTTAACCACAATCTCAGAGTCTCCAAAGACTTGAAGATACTTGACAACTAACCCGATTGCCTTGTACAGGCCCTGAACCAAAGCCTCATATTATGTTGTATTGTTTGTGCAATCAAATTCGAGTCTGCATGTGAGCATGATCTTTTCTCCTTCTAGACTAATCAGAACGCATCCTGCTCCTACTTCTTCGTTAGATCTAGAGCCATCAAAAATTAATTTCCAAAACAAAGATGTATTTACAGGTTTATCTAAAAAATTAATACATTTCGAACTATCGGTTCGAGAAAAAATTTCAACTTGGGACAAAATGGAATTTTCTAAATAAGGTGACGCATGAGCATTGAAATTGCCGAGGAAAGAATCTACCGAGTAATTGCCAATGATACTGCTGTTATACGCTACCAGCTCATTTTCTCCTTCTAACTCCGTTACTATGTACTTCTAGTGTAGCTCTCTTTCAACTTTTATTTGATTCGGTTTACTGTTGTAGGGCAGCCACATGTGCGACTAACTAGTTGCGAAGTATCCATGGAGTTTCTCTGACCAATCCCTGCTAAGGATTAAGCCATAGAATTCTGGGATGTCAGCAACTATAATGTCAATAACCTGACATACCTTGGGGTTGGATGACAATCTTATGGTTACTTGATTTAGTTCACCGATCACTTCGACTTGAGATCAATTGAGCTGAACTATGTGCACTGCGGATTTCTATGGTTGAACATTTAATTTGGCACATATAGATTTGGGTAAAATATTCGATGAAGCACTGGAATCTACCAAACAATTGTGCACATTTTTATTGAAGATTTCATAAGTAAGGAGAAACGGGGGAGTGTGAGACCTTGATCTTCCTCCAATCAAGGCGATGTCATTCGGATCAATCTTACTAATCGCATTAGTTGGAGGTCTTCCCATGTTGTGGGAAGCTTGAGAAAGTACAGCGGCAGGCAAAGGTGCAACTGGCATGGCATGTAATTCTTTCATCATTATCTTCTATTGATGTTTCAACTTGCTCAGTTCGTAAAGGGTGATATTAGCCCTAGTCTTTTTCATGTCATCAATAATATTGTAATCCATTTCATCCGACACTATTAGTGTTTTTGATGGAGTCATTTCATCTGCTTGGACTGGGCTAGTTTGAGTCGCTTTAGGTGTCGTTTTCTTTGCCGCGACTTTATCCTTTGTTGTAGATCTTGCACTCTTTTGCTTAGGGGTAGCCTGGGGAGGATCAAGCTGATTTTTACCTCGTTTGCTAACTGGAAATACTTCTTGATCTTCCTCTTGTGGGAGAATGAAATCCCACATTCCTTGTAATTCCACAACTTCTTCATCATTGGTCTGCCCTTCAGTGGCGATTTCCTCTTCCTCTTCCTCGGATTCAGCATTTGAAATGGCATTGCGTGGCTTTGCATCCGTTGAAGGACCTCTTTTTAAAGTTTTGTAGGGCTTTTTCGAAGAAGTTTCTGCTACTTTCTTTTTTATGTCGACCATCTCATTGGACATGGTCTTTAGAACTTTCTGCAATCCCTCCAAATCAAAAGAATCTTTTTCTTGTTTCTTCTTGGAGTCTTCCTTGAAGGTGACTTTTTTAGAATTACATTCCTCTATCGCAGATCTCTTTTCCAGGGCTATTATTCGTTTTTCTACTGCTATCGCCTCTTTCATGTTTTCAGCTAAGGTTTTTTTATTTGCCTTGTCCACGAAGATGGATATGTTTGATGGCAGAGCGATAATATACCATTCACATCGTACTTCTTCACTGGGCTGAGAAGCAGTGGGAATTTTGTTGAACCGTAAATTGAAATCCTTAGTAGGCTCTCTAGCTTCGGCTTTAAGATTGGATAGGTCATTGATTAACGTTGTCGTTGACCTGTCATCACCAAACTTGGTTAGGAATTTTGTCCTGGAAGATTTCCCAACTTGTAATGGATCCGGAGGGTTATGAAAAGTACCATGACCCAGCTGTCCCTTGCAGTGTATAGGGAAAAAGCTGAACAATAACATCTTCATTAGTAACTCCATTGAGATTAATGGAAAGCACGAAGTTGTTTATGTGCTCTTCTGCTAGCATGCCTGCCTCGGGATTGAATTTGGGCAGCCATTTCTCAGGATGGGCCAGTATTTGACTCAAGGGTGCAGGCATTAAGACTGTCCCAGGATTGTTCCATGGAGACTTGGCCATCGTTGAACTGCTAACAGAGGAAAGTGCAGAAGATGTGTTAGGATATTCCGACACATAGGAAATAGTTAAGTACAACTTGGTCTAGTATAGAGTTAGGTATAGAGTTAGGTAAAGTGTGTTTCTTTACCTTGTACATTTTGTAACTTACAATCTGACGGTCATGATATGTAGTGATCCGACGGTTCATTCTCTCCTCGGTATTACCGACACTTGATCCATGGCTTGACACCCGATTGGTCCATGATTTCTATTTAAAGCGCATGGAGGGTCATTTGTAGAGTAATCCGTCTATGAGAGAAGCTTATGTAAATTTTCATTCTTTTATCAATAAATTGCCTGAAGTGGCCGCGTTGGCTCAGGCCGTGGACTGTTTCCCTATTTGAGGGTTTTAACCACGTCAAAAATACTGGTGTATTAATCTGCGATTTGGTTGTGAGAGGTATCTTTTGGTGTTCTGTCTGAGGAACTTTCCCTGTAAATTCCTACATGGTATCAGAGCTATTTGAGGGTCGCGTCCGTTGGTGATCCAAATCTGAAGCTGCTAAAACTGCATCCCACTGCCGTTTCCTAGATCTACTGTTTCTAACTTCTTTCGGGCCGAGAGGACTGCTCTGTTGTGTTGGGAGCATCTATTCTTGTGAGGAACCCCTTTCGTTTCACGCGAAAAGGTTTCCGGTAGCCCTAGCTGCGTCATTTTTAAGATCTGGAGGTATACAGTGTTTATTTGCAGTTTACAGTTATTTTCTCTCAGTTTATTTCGTTTTCGGTTTATTTAGCTTTTTTTTATTACCGGATCTATACCTTTCATTTCTGTGTATGCTCTTTGCCCTACGACTCTGTGCAATCTGGGCAAATCAGAAACAGAAAGAAAGGATTTTTCTCATGTGTATGCTCTTTTCCCTGCACCTTAGTGTGATCTCGGAAAATTAGAAACATTGAGGAAAATATTTAGTTTCCGGCTAAAGCTAACTTTGAGCCGCAAGGTTCATTTTTGAAAATATTTAGTTTTTCAGCTAAAGCTAACTTCGAGTTGCAAGGTTCGTTTTTTTTGTATGTCCGTGTTGGGTTTTGTGTTTTTTGTTTTGTAGGGAAAAAGAGTTTTCTCAAAGCAAGCACGCAACCCAAAGCATCAACCCCCTGTCACACGGAATCTGTCAAGGGTGCGGACATGACTGACCTTCCTAGAAGTCTAAGACATTCTAATGACAAACAAGACAAAATGGAGTGATCTTTCTCTAAATACACCTTTTACAACATGAAAACTACAAGTGTTTAGGCTTACCTTATTCCAAAACGCTGTTGTTGAAGTCCGTTCTTGACGATCCGGATGAGCTCCTCCTTCAAGTCAATTCCTGCAACCACAAACAATCAAACAATTACCAAGCACTTGCATTTCATATAATAAAACATATATTCAACATGCAGACCAAGGAACACATGAAATAACTCATTAACACAAGCTATTGAGAAAAATAAACCAGTTTGTATTAATAACGAAACAAAGAAACTCTTACAACCTGGCCTTGGTGTTGTGCAAGTTCCTCCCAGGGTCCATCAAGGGTTTTCCTCTACTTTGACAAAGCTCACCCTCTCCCAAGTAGAATCAAGTGAAGACAATCTCTCCTCACAAAGGCTCTAATGGAAGACCTAAATCCTGCAGCATTTACCCAAAGAAAATGTATAGCTCCAACCTCCTCTCCTTTGGCTCAATGCCTTCATTTATAGTGCTGTAAAGAGGTTATTCAGGTCCACTATCAATGGGATCATCCCCCTCTATGGGTGGGATAGCTCCCTTATTGATGGGATAAGTTCCCCTTAATAGAGATACATGAACCAACTGGAGGCGCATCCATTTCATCAAACCGACCTCTAGAATGTTCTAGAAGTAACCACAAGTAACTTTTTCAAGATAAAACTCGCGCATTTTGCCTTTTACAGAGGGACGCACCTGTCCCTTAACATACAGAGCGTCCATGGACGCATATTTTGTGAACATGGTCAGCGTCCCCGCAGGTAAGGCTAGAGAGAACCTGCGACCCCAGAGATAAACATGATTTTTACAAGACTTTCTCTCTTCTTTGAGTTTGAGATGGATAACAGAGGCATGAGACTTGCCTAAGAGGGTAGCATGACTGTTGATTTGAGCCATACTAACTGTAAGTAGTCAAGGTGACATTTTTTAGTGTAACAGATTGCCCCCTAAAGTGCGAAGCCTGGAATAGAATAGGGTTTTGTAATTCTAGGAAGGGTGAAGCGCTTTATCATTTCAAGGATTGCCTTGTGGATGGCCTGGTTGGAACCTGCAATTTTCAACACAAAATACATGGATAAGATTATATCATCACTGAGGTAGGCATTCCCATACTCAGATTCAAAACTTTAACTAATGGACTAACTATTCTGATACAGGAATGATCTTGCAGTACATTATTTTTATAGACTTTTGTAGACACAGTATGGACGCAGCCATCTGTTTATGATAAGTCTACATAGACAATGAATACAAAACTCCTCGCAGCCTGGATGGTAGAAACTAGATCCAGGGTCTTCACTTCTACTTCCCGAATTGGTACGATTCTAGCCATGTGATTAAATGATTCGATGTCGAACATGGTAGAAACCACTTGATTACCAGTCAATGATGTAAACTGTTAACAAGCGTGAGAGAAACCACCAGTAATGTCAATGGTCCTCAAAGTACCAAGCACAACCCGTGAAATGTGAATAGATGTTTTGATGTCGAACACTTCACGGAATCCTTTGATCGAAAGTCAATGATGTAAACTGACGTCAAAGGCGAGAAACCTGCCATTGATGCATGCAGACTTCAAGGTACTGTCGATTCCTAAGTCATCTTTCTAGATAATGTGTCGATGTCGATAGAAAGCGACCCGTTGCAGGCAAGCCCGCAACACGAAATCATTGTTCAAGTTGAAGAAATGTTGCTGTAAGGACTGACTCAGGGATGGTCAAATGGATGACAAGTATTTTGCAGATGAAAGTTTTGCTTGCAGACCTCTTGAACACATAACGACACAACAGATGGTTTGGTGACGAATAACTCAAAGTTGATCCCTGAACCCGGTTAAAGATTTTCAAAGTGATTTAGTCAACTGTGAGGTAAAAGATTTCCCAACCCAGGTGAATGAAAAGTGTCGTGTTCAAGAGCGGTAATAAAGTTTCTTCTGAGGCAAAAGGTGACAAATAGGTTCATTCTTCTCTTTTTTCCCCCACCATTTCTGGCAAGTACCTCTTTATTTTTAACAAGCTTGAGGAGGATAACATATGCTTGATTATAAGCTCATCCTTCGGACGAGTCCAACCTAGTTTAAATGCGAACCCTAGGAAGGAGTGGTTCGTTCCTGTTTGTAATTGAACAGGTCCTTTACTGTAAAAGTTTAACGAGCCCAGTATAGGAGAAACTCGGCGTTTTTCAATTTTAGAGAGTCTGAAAAACTTAAGGAAACTCCACGTTGAACTTTTTCGTATATTTGTGTCCCTCAAGCCCGAAAAAGTATAAAATAATACCTGGGGGAACCGCTTGATCTTGCGACCAAGGAGTACTTTCATAATAGTATCGTTGACCTGAAAAGTAAAAAGCGATCAAAGACACGTCGTTTTATTTCCTTATCGAGTTTGAAACGACAAAAACCCGGCAATCTTTTCCTGATTTTGCGGTCAGAAAAGAGCTAAAAGGGGACCGTCTTTTAATTCCGTTTTAACGAGTGAAAAAGAAACACTCGGCGATCTTTTCATGTTTTAGGAGTCAGAAAAGGGCTTAAAAGATGACTCTGAAATTTTGTTTGTGAAAAATTACAATTTCCCTCGAAATCCCTTCGTCCTGCACAAAAGCGACACATTACTCATACCTGTTTAAAATAGGCAAAAATACATTTGAAAACATCTTTTCATGGTAAAAAATGAACTAATTCATCCAAAAAACCTATAAAAAGACCTTTTACCATGTCATTTTTACCGTTTCACTGTTGAGGTTGAAAAAGGAGCTTTTGACAAGAAACTTCCGTGGTTGCTGCGGAAAATCTGACCGTCGGAATCGAACGCCGCTTCACCGAGGTATTTTACACATCCCACTCTTCATTTTTATCCGTTTAGTTTTTTGTTTTTGGTCTCTGTTTCATTTTTGGGGGGGGTTTTGGGTTCAAAATGCGCCCCTCGGCGGACGCAGGTGCCCTTCGGGTGACCCGCGTCCCCCGACTTTTTCTCACACGGGAAAAAGGTCGGGGGACGCAGTCCGCCTTCAGGCGAGCTGCGTCCGGACGCCCTGTGCTAAAAAGCCGGGGTGCGTCTTCCGCAAAGGGCGCATTTCAAAACCCTAACTCTCTCAAAAAACCACCAAATTTTCTCAAATTAATTTCTAATTGACTCTTTTGATGTGCAGGGCCAAAACATGTTAGACTGGAGAGAGAGAGAGCACGTAGAAGACGATGAAGCTGCGATTAACCACCAACCCTCTCTGGATGCCTTAAGAACATGTGGATTGTACAAATATTGGACCATACCGGGCATGAGGGGCCAGGTAAGATTTTGGAATGGCTGTTGAGCGATGGAACGTTCAAGATCAATGCTTTTACATTGGAGGGCACCAGCTCGAGATAGAGCCCTCGGATGTATACTTTCTCACTGGCTTGCCAAACAGAGGTGAGCAACTCAACCTTGCGGGGACCAGGCCGGGTGGCCAATCCCTTGATGATCTCCGCGAGGAGTGGTGCAGACCAGGGACTCGCCATAAAAAAGGCGTGGAGATAAAGCACATCGCTCTGGCGGAACTTAGAGTTATTGCATTTACGGTCACTAGGATTTGTGGCGCGGCCGCCTTGCACATTGCCTCCGGATCCCAAATGCGGATGGCAGTTGACTGTTACCAAGGCACCATCTTCAACTGGTGCGAAGCTGTGTCGGCTCATATGAAGAGCCAACTAACCAAGGCAAAGAACGGACGACTAAAGACTTTTGGATATGGGCCTCTAGTCGTGAGCTTTGCCTTGAGAGAGAGTTCCTATGCTGATCCCTCAGCAACTCACTGTTGATGACTTGGGTCCTCGGGAGCCAAAGCTTGTTCGATGGGTTGCGGTGATGGCCCGGCATCCTGACGAGGGTGCTGCAGTGGTTCGATTCTCAGACAGTTACTTCGACTGGCTAGAGGGCCAGCTTTTTGTGATACAAGACTTTCCATATGCCGGAATGGATTTCAGAGGTGATCCGGACATGGTTCTTCCACAGGGAGAACAATGGGATGACAGAGGTACTTTCATTTTCACAAGTTTTCTAATTATGTATTTTTTTATTTTTTATATATATCGTCTCAAAGTAACAGTAAAATTTTAAAAATGCAGATGTTGGACCACAGCGTCCAGCCAATCTCCGGCCTTACGACAGACGACATCCAGCTGCACCGGCACCGGCCTTACAGGATGCGACAGCAGAAGTACTAGCCGATTTGGAGCATGATCTAGAGCGTCTCACGGCAGATATACCTGAGACTACTATGGATGATATTCCAATGAGGCTTCAGCGCTTCGTGGTCGCGGTCCCTGGACCGTTTAGGAGATTTCTGCGCAAGATAGCCCGCGCAGTGGTGTCGTACAGAGAGCACCACCAGTGATTGACTAGTCACTTTTGTAGTCACATGTGACATTTTTGACTTTTTGTACTATCATTTTGCCGATCATAAGGTGTGTTAAACCTATGATCGAAGACGATGTATATATTTTTGGACACACTTCTATCTATATCTATATATCACTATTACCGGCTTATCTTGTTTAACATGTATGATGAAATGTCTTTAAATTTACTTGCATGATTATTATAAATGTCTGTCCAACACTCGAGAAGCAATTGCATCTGCTAATGTATTCAAAGACCTTGGAATATGTTGATATTCAATGTAATCAAATTCACGTTCCAAGAGACGCACTCTCAAAAACAACCTTAATAACACAGGATTTCTAATGGCATAAACTCTATTAAGCTGTAATACAACAAGTTCAGAATCTAACCTCACTATCAAACGTCGAATTCCAAATGAAATAGATTCGGATAATAATTCAACCACTGCACTGTATTCTGCAATGTTATTCGTTGTTTGACCGAGGCTTACCCCATGCATAGAAACTAACTCGTCAGAGGGATGAATAGATAACCCAAGCTGCGGAAGAGATATTCCGTGTACTACGACAAGCACCATCAGCAAATCCAATGTATGTTTGGAGAGGCGTCGACATCTACAATATCAAGAGTAAAACCAAGATGAGCCAAAATAATGACGAAAAACCACACTTGCTAAGCTAAGCACACTGACTAAACTAACACACTTGCTAGCTAGAAAGGAAATCTAACCTATCTAAAAATTTCTCCATCCATCATTTTAAGCATAATACCTCTTTAGGTAAAGTCCATTTCTGGGTTTGCCCAAAGAGTCCCCATCAAAATCAACTAACTCATAAGCCCCTTTTGCTAGCTTTCGCTTTACAATGTAGGGCCCATGCCACATGGGAACGAATTTTCCAGCACCTAGCTTATCGTTCGCTTGATCATATAATAGTACTAGGTCTCCTTCCGAAAAACTTCGAGGGGTTACATTTTATCGTACTGAGCTTTCATTCGTTTCGCGTGAGTCTCGATAGCTAAAGTAGCGTCACGTCGAGTCTCATCTAATTTAGCTAAGTATAACAACCGTTTCTCCTCTTCGGAAGTAGCTGGAAGTAATTCGACAGCCATTTGAAGTGATGGGATTTCGCACTCAATAGGTAACACAGCTTCTAAGCCATAAACTAGCTGAAAAGGGGTGAAACCTGTTGAATTTTTCACTGAAGTTCGATATGCCCATAGCGCCGAAAATAACATGTTATGCCAATTCGTTCGATGGATACCAATGATCCGTCGAATCATGACGACTAGAACTTTGTTGATTGACTCAACCAAACCGTTGGCTTGCGGATAATAAGGTGTAGAGCTATCGTGGCGCAAACCAAGCTGGCTTGTAAGTTCAGTCATCATGACATTTCGAAAATGGCTTCCATGGTCCGTAATGATTGCTTGTGGGACACCAAACCTAGTTATGATATGATTGAATACGAAAAGTGCAGCTGTCTTGCCGCTTGCGTCGAATGTAGGCATCGCCTCGGCCCACTTAGTAAAATAATCAACCGCAAGGATGATATACGCATGCCCCCCGGCCGAGTGAGGGTTACAAGTAATAAAGTCAATGCCCCATTTGGCGAATGGACCAGCGGCAATTATAGGGTGGAGAGGAGCAGGTGGAGCGCGCATCTTGCGATCAAACACTTGACAGTTGTGGCATTTTCTGACGGCAAGGATACAATCTTTAAACATAGACGGCCAGAAATAGCCAGCGCGCAACACCTTCTGAGCTGTGGCATACCCAGACATATGACCGCCACATGCTCCAGAGTGACAATCATTCAAAACTCTCTCAGCCTCATCGTGAGTTAAACAACGTCGAAAAACTAAGTCTGCCCCCAGGCGATAAAGTGTATCTCCAATAATTCTGTATTGCTGGGATTGAAACCGAATTTTTCGACGGTTTTCCTTGGAAGCTTCAGGCCGAAAGGTTTGGGTTTGGAGATAGATGATTATATCCCCATACCACGGATCTACAGTGCTAATAAGAAACAAAGATTCGTCCGCAATGGACTCCTCTGCCACAGTCTCTGTGTCAGCACTCGGGAAATCACACATCAATTCCGCGAAGACTAAAGATTTCTTAGACTTGGACTTCTCAAACTCCAAGTCGAACTCTTGCAGGATGACGATCCATTTAGAGTACTTGCCCCCTAGCAGTTGTTTTGTCAAGATATAAATCATAGGGTTGCAATCCGAAATAACAGTAGTTTTGCGGAGAAGAATGTAGTGACGAAAACGCTGGACAGCTTGAACGGCTGCCAGGGCCAATTTCTCCACATGTGAATATTTTAACTCAGTTGGATTTAAGGTTCTGCTAAGGTAATATATCACATGCTCTGCCTTGAATTCATCTTCTTGAACTAACACCATTCCAATGGTGGAATGCGAAGCTGCGAGGTATAAGAAGTAGTCCTGGTTGTAGTTGGGAGGATGCAATAACGGTGCATGGGTCAACGCGTGTTTCAGTGCATCAAAAGATTGTTGAGCAATCTCGTCCCAAAAGAATTGTACGTTCTGTTTCAACAACCGTGTAAAACCTTTAGTGACCTCGGCGTAGTTAGGGATGAATCGGCGTAAAAAGTTCGCTTTCCCTTGCAAACTTTGGAGTTGGCGCAAACTCGAAGGAGGAGGCAATTGGATGATAGCCTCGACTTTCGAGGGATCGACGCGAATGCCGGTTTTGGAAACAACAAATCCCAGCAATCGACCTGTTTCTATACAGAAAAAACACTTGTGGGGATTCAACCGAATTCGATAATGCCTACACCTCATAAAGATTGCTCGTAAATGGACAAGGTGATCAGCTCGGTGTAAAGAATGAGCAGGCAAATCATCGAGATAGGGTTGCACAATGTGCTTGATGTCATGAAATGCATAAGACATGGCCCGTTGAAAAGTAGCACCGGCATTCTTAAGGCCAAAAGGTAATTTGCAATAAGCAAATGTCCCCCATGGACAAATGAATGCCGTTTTTGGTTGATCGGCAGGTAGAATATTGATTTGATTATACCGGAGAAACCATCCATGAAGGAAAACATCTCACTTCCGGCACAATCATCAATAATTTGATCGATATAAGGCGTAGGATAGTTGTCTTTTGGACAAGCTCGATTGATATCCCTATAATCGATACAGATTCTTATTGTTCCTTGTTTTTTATTGACGGGAACAATATTCGATACCCAATCCGTTAACGGGATCGGATAAATGAAACCTGCTTTCAACAGCTTTTCGACTTCGGCTTTGATTGCAGCTGCTTTTCGAGGGTGAATCTGACGCAACCGTTGCCGAATGGGTTTAGCATCCGGGTAGGTTTTGATTTCATGAACAACAATGGCAGGATCGATTCCTGGCATTTCTTCGTAAGACCAGGCAAACACGTCGCGGAATTCTTGGAATAGGGCCTTGTAAGTTTCAATTTCTTCGTCAGTACATGCGGCACCTATATGAATGTTCTCCTTGATTCCGGGCTTCACTGAAATATCAATGGGAATAGTACGAGAAATATTCCCTAAATTCAGCTCTGAATCAGAATGTTTCGTTGGATCCTGAGCGTCTTTGACATATTCAGCGGTAAAGATAGATGAAAAATCATTTTCAAAGGCATCATCCTTAGGTAAAAACGAAGATCTGTGATGGAGATCTTCCCATGGTAGATCATCTACACTTAGGATTTCGCGAAGTTGTTCGTCAGATGACACTTCTTCGGGAAACGTTATCCGTTCTAAGGGTGAGGTGAAAAGTGACTCTTCACTGACCACATTCATTTGGTCGGTTGAATGAAAGTCGGTAAAAGACATAAGAGCTTCATAAGCAATCTCATACGGACTCAACGGCATAACATCACCGAGTGAGTCTAGCTCAGAGTCAGAGGGAACATACCAAGGATCATCATAAATAATGTTTTCTGACGTGATCATATGAATTGTTGCGAACGAAGGGTCTGCATTGAGTGGAGGGAGAGGAAAAGTTCCCAGTAAACCGGAATCCTTAACTAAACCTACACCAATGTCCCTATAAGGGATTGTCGTTTTACCAACATGCTGGATAGTTTCTAAAGAGGTTGGGTCGGATGAAAAGTATGTCAGCTGATCAATAGTCACGATCTTACCGTTATGTGGAAACTTAATGACTCTGAAGACCGATGAAACAACCGCTGTCATAGCATATGACCAACTTCGACCCAAAAGAAGGTTGTAGTCTAGAGGGGCATCAACCACTTCCACATCCAGACTAACGGTTTTACCTTCGATCCCTATAGGCAATTCTGTAGAATTCCAAACGGACGGAACCACAGGCCATCAAAGGCCTTAAGGATGGTGGGGGATTGGTTCAACGAAGGAGAACCAAGCGATCTCCAACATTGAATCGACATAATACACGTAGAAGCTCCCTCATCAATCACAGTCCGATGAATAGGCCTGTTTTTGACTATCACTGGAATTTGGAAAGCCATTTGATGGGGGGAGAACGCGGTGTATACTTTCTAGATCAAAGATCATTAGGTTCGGGTCCTGAACATCGACAGCTCCAATAGCCGACACAAAAGCAATTTTTGTTGCGCTGGACATGATTGCAGCACTTCGAGCGCCGACATTGCTGAAGGTGAAACAGCTAAATCTTCACAATGTTGTAATTCTGGGCTGCTCTCGCATGTGGATTGAAAGCAGACCTTCGAAGTACAACCTTGGCGGGCGGCCTTAATCACTAAGTCTGGGTTAGGTTTTTCGATCTGTAGTGGATCGGAACCCAGGAGCTGAGGTTGATGGGTTAGAGTTAGAAGATTCTGCTTCTTTACCATCAACAGGAGCCTTACTACCATAATCTTGCGATCGAGTCGCAATCCTGACATGAGACATCATCAAAATGGGTTCTTCACTGGCATTCGAAGAAGAACCTATCATCTTATTTTCCTGCTCGGGGAATGGATTCTTTAACACAGCAGGAGTCGGAGAACCTTTAACTATTTTCACTACCTCGGCCCGATGAGGGCAGTCTCTCGTAAAATGATCTTCTTCACAAATGAGACAAGGATAACGAGGTTTGCGCTTTTCGTCATTAGTTTCCGACTTTTCCGTTTTCTCCTTTGGAGCCTTGTCTGCTTTAGCCTTCTTCTTTCCTTTCTTCTTTCCACCGTTTTTGGATTTGGCCGTAGATGACTCTACAGCGTGAATGTCGGCGGTAAGTTCAGGAGGAGAAGACTCTCCTGTCGGAGAATCAGGCAAAGTGATAATTGGAGTATTGGAGGTCTTGGAAGACTTCTTCTTACTCTTCGTAGTCACGATACCGATCATACCATCAGCGGCATGAGATCCCGAAGGAGCAGCAGCGATTTGGTTTGACTTTGGAAGATCCGGAATTTTCTCGTGTAACGTACCCGACTGAGTGTAAACTAAGTCAAGGTATTGTGCCTGAGCAATGACTTGCTCCTCAGTAACTACGCCGGCCTTAGCTACATCTTCAGTAATTCTTGGTAATAATGATTTTACAAACCATTCAGCTAAAATTTGGTCCGGGATAAAAACTTTCACTAATCTCCTTCGACGTCTCCACTCATGGATGTGATCAGAAATGTACGTGGATGTCGATTGTTTTAGCGAAGTTAATAATTCCGTACCATTATCGTATCTGACTGGTAACTGAAAATGAGTTAAGAATGAAGTAGCTAACTGGCTAAAGTTGTAAAAAGAAGCCCGTGGCAACTCAATGTACCACTTGGCTGCGAGACCAATGAGTGTACGCTGGAAAAGACGTAAGCGGATAGAATCATCTGAGATGGAATTTGATGCACACCAGAGGTGGTAAGTCATCACGTGATTAGACGGATCCTCTCCAGACTTACCTTCGAACTTGGGTATATCGCTGGGCAACTTATTTGGCATTGGCGGCCAGAACGGAAGATATTGAATTGGATCGTTCGTTAGGCGCGTCAAGTCGGGTAAATCTAAAGTTGCAATAAATGGTAACTGCCGGTTAGGATCTCTGAAACTCTGAGTCACAATACCAGCCCCAGGAGGAGGATATCCAGGATAACTAGGAACAGGATTCGCATTGGGGATATTATATCCTCCTGGAAAACCAGGATTAACCGGACCGTACTGGGGTTGTTGAGGTGGTTGATAATTGTACCCAGGATACGGTTGATACTGGTAAACCGGTTGTTGGGCAGCTTGCCCAGGTTGATACTGTCCCTGGTACGGAGGTTGAACAAATTGAGGTTGAGTAGTAACAACCGTACTTGTACCAGGTTGACCTGCAGGCATCTGGACTGTGGTTTGAACCGTGGGTCCAGACAACGGTACAGATGTCTGAGGAGCGGTTACAGGGACAGTAGAAACCGGAGCTGCCGATACTCCAGAAGTAAGCATGGTAGATGAAGCGGTAGCTGCTGCTGCAGCCGTGTGAGGTGGAGTACTCGGTGCAATTGGCGGCTGAGTAACTACAGAAGTTACAGGGGTCTGAACACTTGACTGGACAGGTTGCGGTTGCTGGGGTGGACCAGGAACTGCAGGTTGTCCTGCTTGAGGTACCGACTGTATACTTGGTTGCGACATCTGTTGACCCTGTGACGGATCCCATGTTAACATTCCAGGGTATTGACTCGTAACAGGTTGAGGATACTGAGATCCATAGCCGTATTGAGGATAGGGTTGATAACTGTAAGGTGTAGTCCCATATGATTGCCCTTGAGGTGGTTGATAACCTTGACCAGGGTATTGACCCGTAGGTTGATAACCTTGAGGTAAATACGAATACTGGGGTTGACCTTGACCTTGAGGTTGGTATCCTTGAGGTTGATACCCTTGGGGTTGATACCCTTGGGGTTGCCATCCTTGAGGTTGCCATCCTTGAGGTTGATACTGATACTGAGGTTGACTTTGGGGTACATATTGAGGCTGGGGTTGATACCCTTGGGGTTGATACCCTTGAGGTTGCCCCCCAGTCACAAATGAAGTACCTTGAGGTTGCCCCCCAGGCATTAACGAAGGTTGCCCCCCAGGCGGTAATTGGCCACCTTGAGGTTGGTTAATGGGAGTTGAACCTGACATCATATAAACTTCACCTATACTCAATGGTACATTACCACTGTTTCCAACTAATAACCCATGATCAACAGGTTGAGGAGATGCTCCCGCAAAGGTACCAGAAAGTGATTGATACCCAGTAGGAACAGAAGGACCGCCATGTAAAAATGATTCAGGACTTGGTGAAAACACAGATGACTGACCAGACATATTTACAGGAGAATGAATTCCTCTAGGTGGAACCGGAGTACGAGGTGTAGAAAAACCTACTGAGTTGTCTAAAAAATTGGTTAATGCAAGGTACCAAGATCACTTCTAGGAGGACTGTAAAAGATGGATTCACGCTCCCTTAGATCAAGGGTAATTAGATCTTCAGAATCAGAAACGCCTATTTCTTCCTCTGGAACAAGTTCTTCTATAGCAATTAATCCAACAGGAAGATTTTCGGTGATAATTCTTTCTATTCTTGGTGAATCAGGAACACTAGGAGTTGGAGTAACAGGTTCTGAAATTTCAGGTTCTTCGCCTGTTTCACTGGCAGATGAAAAACTACCAGCAAGCTCGGAAACTGTAACAGCTTCGGGATTGTAACCTGTTTCTAACTTTGGTAATCTGGATGGACTACCAAGGAAGATTCTCCTTCTTCAGGTGAACCTACTCTACTGCCACTAGGAGGAGTTACAAGGACCTTTAACCCTTCTAAATGACCCGGAATGTCTTCAGGAGATTCACCCGCGATTTACGGAGTTTTCTTAACAAATCTATTCCGGTAACAATCTCAGGAGACTTGCCCCGAAGTCTACGGGACTGTCTCGGTAATTCCGCCACAATTAAAGATTTTAACTACAACACACGAAATCAAAGTAAAAAATTTCAAATCAAACCACCTAAAGTCTTCTAAAGAACCAATCAAATTTGAAGCACACGCCTAAATAATCTAGAGCGTCAAACCACACACAAACAGTAGTCTTCGGACCAAAAGCGCTAGTTGGTGATTAGGCCCAACCTCGCAGGATTCAGTACAGAAATAGTGGGTGGAACAGTTACCCCGGCAACCTGCTTAATGAATAGACTGGACCAAGTTCCTCCACTTTAACCGTCTCGAAGTGAAGCGAACCCCCCAGAAAATCCAAGTGAGTATAACCGACGTCTGCTCCAGGTACAGTGGGACCTTCCCTCCACCGTCACCTTGGGTAGAATCCTAGATATTATGGCCACTAAGGTTACCAATCACAACAATTACACCTGGGGGAACAGTCTAAACTCCGACAGCACGCAAGGGCAGAGTAGCAAGCTCCAATCCCCTTACCGGCTCCTTGACAACAATCCAAGGTTTACCGATAAGTGACCCTGGCTCCTCGACAATGGTTAATCCGAGGTTTACCGTTTGTAATACGTACTGCCTGGGCGTCCCAACGAGGGAGGAATGATCCCCTCACTGGTTCGGACACGAGCTCGTGTTTCTCCTTTAAGAGGAGCTTTCCCAGAATGTAACTGAAACAATTGGATTTGTTCTACTCAAGATAGACTATCTGTTTGGTTTTGTAGTCTTGGAGAGTTAAGTACTCACCTACTCCAAGACCCTAGCCTAAGCTATGTTGGTGCTTCAGAGCCCTAGAAAAATAAAGATTACTAGATTGATTTTAATTTAAGCGTTACTTTTAAGGTTGTTTCTTAAGTCAAAAGGTGATGGAAGTGAAACTAGTGGTGTGTTGACTCGACTCGAAACCACTACAAAATGCACCTAAAATGATTTATCCACTACTTTACTTTTTCGATGAATTGCTTAACTAAAAAGTTGAGAGAATGCAATCTTTATAAAAGCAACTTCTTAATTGAAGACAATCAAAGAAACAATTCGTTTTTCTTTTCCAAGCATAAAAACATAACTTCTCTTTACATGCACGAAAAAACTCTTTTCTTCTTTTGAAAACAAAAAGCTACTTGAAACAAGACTTTTTAAGAAGATGTTTTTGTATTTTTCTTTTAATAAAGCAAATAAATCTAATATAACCAAAAATCAATCTTAACAACTCTTAAAATCTATGAAAATGCACTCATAAGCAAACTAAAGGCAAATTTACTCTAAGCAATCTTAACGAGGCCAAAACTAACAATGATTATTTCTAAGGTGTTTTACTTGATCACAATCAAATCAAGGACTAGCTTATTGCAGAACCAAAAACTAGTCAAAACAAAATTCTAATCTTTTTGTCCTTTTGAAAATGGAAATCAATACTTTAAAAACAAGCAATTCGAAATTTGACCCAAAACAACTCAAATGACAAGTTGCTCAAACAAGGAGACTTTACGGCAGGCTCAACTTCTAAGAAGGTTGACTAACCAGAGATATCTAAGGCTGGACAACTTTCTAAGCTCAAAGTCACTACAAAGCCTTTCCAAAAATCAAACCCTAGGTCTAAACTTCGTTGAAAACCACTAAAACACTCAAAGCTCACAAAACCAGTTCAGGTGAGAATTCTTGACAGGGTACTAAAGGATCTGGGCAGAAAACACTAAGAAAAAACAAAATCTAAAAGTAATTTAAGGCAAAAATGGAATTTTCTTAACTTTTACAGGAAGACGCAGGCCACCCGTTGTCACAGGTGCGGCCCCGCACTGTGCAGTCGACAACAGCGCGTCCAAGGACGCACTGTGCAGCACACAGAGACTGCGTCCTTCTGGAAAAAGGAAGAAAAACTAAAGCCAACTAAATCTAAAGCTAAGCCACCCAAATACTAATTCTCACAGTCAAAAACCAGAAAATAAAAATGATTTTCTCAAAGCAAAGTTCATATAAAGGAAAAGACTCTCTCATTAATGGATTCCCCAGCGGAGTCGCCAATTTGTCACACGGAATCTGTCAAGGGTGCGGACACGACTGACCTTCCTAGAAGTCTAAGACATTCTAATGACAAACAAGACAAAATGGAGTGATCTTTCTCTAAATACACCTTTTACAACATGAAAACTACAAGTGTTTAGGCTTACCTTATTCCAAAACGCTGTTGTTGAAGTCCGTTCTTGACGATCCGGATGAGCTCCTCCTTCAAGTCAATTCCTGCAACCACAAACAATCAAACAATTACCAAGCACTTGCATTTCATATAATAAAACATATATTCAACATGCAGACCAAGGAACACATGAAATAACTCATTAACACAAGCTATTGAGAAAAATAAACCAGTTTGTATTAATAACGAAACAAAGAAACTCTTACAACCTGGCCTTGGTGTTGTGCAAGTTCCTCCCAGGGTCCATCAAGGGTTTTCCTCTACTTTGACAAAGCTCACCTCTCCCAAGTAGAATCAAGTGAAGACAATCTCTCTCACAAAGGCTCTAATGGAAGACCTAAATCCTGCAGCATTTACCCAAAGAAAATGTATAGCTCCAACCTCCTCTCCTTCTGGCTCAATGCCTTCATTTATAGTGCTGTAAAGAGGTTATTCAGGTCCACTATCAATGGGATCATCCCCCTCTATGGGTGGGATAGCTCCCTTATTGATGGGATAAGTTCCCCCTTAATAGAGATACATGAACCAACTGGAGGCGCATCCATTTCATCAACCGACCTCTAGAATGTTCTAGAAGTAACCACAAGTAACTTTTTCAAGATAAAACTCGCGCATTTTGCCTTTTACAGAGGGACACACCTGTCCCTTAACATACAGAGCGTCCATGGACGCATATTTTGTGAACATGGTCAGCGTCCCCGCAGGTAAGGCTAGAGAGAACCTGCGACCCCAAAGATAAACATGATTTTTACAAGACTTTCTCTCTTCTTTGAGTTTGAGATGGATAACAGAGGCATGAGACTTGCCTAAGAGGGTAGCATGACTGTTGATTGAGCCATACTAACTGTAAGTAGTCAAGGTGACATTTTTTAGTGTAACACCCCCCCCCCACCCCCCCCCCCTCTCTCTCTCTCTCTCAAAATTTTTTGTATAACTCAATTGGTTCAAAGCTATTTTCAGAGAGTAGAGGTCTTGGGTTCAAGTCTCCATTTTTTTGGGGGCGGATTTTTTCATTTCCGCACATTCCTGCACTTCGTCGGCGACTTCATCAATGTTTTTTCAAAAAGCCATAACTTCTTCATCCGGAAGCCGTTTTCAGAGCCGTTTTTTTTAAACCAGCCTAAGTTTTCGAGATCTATCCATTGGAACACTTAGTTTCAACATCTTTAGCTTCAGTTTCTGTTGAAATGGAAAGTCAATACCAAGTTACCCTTGACAGCACCAACTACTTCCAATGGTTGTCCTACATTAAGGATTTACTTAGAAGTAAAGGTCTCTACAGAATAGCCTCAGGCCAAGAAAAGAAACCGAAGGATGAAGATAAGGCTTCTAAATGGGAAAATAGGCAAGATCAAGCATGTGTATTGATAGGAATGTCTATTTCTCCAGATCTTAGATTCGATATTGCAGAACTTGATACTCCTGATGAAGCAATGAAACAAATCACTAAAGTTTTTGGGATTAAAAATGAACTTAGAGCCCATCAACTTGAAAATGAGTTGCTTACATTGGACCCTAATAATTTTTCTTGCATTGAAGATTTCTTGTCCAAGTTCAAGACCCTTAGATATCTCTTGGAAGGTGTTAAGGTTAAGAAAGAAGATAGTAACCTTATCTATTCCATTCTTACTAAGTTGGGACTAGCCTACTCTTTGTTTGTTTCCACCTTCCATTCTACAAGAGAAGCCTTCATTTCTCAAGGAACAGACTACAAGTCCCCTTCCTTTGACTCTTTTTGTGATTCTTTAATAAGAGAACAAGAAAAACTCTTACACCTTGGTCTTCTTAATCTTGGAAACTCTTCCAAGAAAGCGTTAGCCGCCCAGCAGCAACCAAATTCAAAGAATCTCAAGAAGTCATATCCTAAAAAGAATGGTCCTAAACCAAACAAGGGTCCTAAGCAATCTCAGCCTCAAAATGAAAAATCATTTCAACAAAATGATAAGACAAATAAAAACAAATGGAAGAAGACTGATAGACATTGCAACTTTTGTAATCGAGATGGCCACTTAGAATCCAAATGCTTTAAGAAGATGGAAGCCTTGGAAGCAGCGATGAAAAAACATAACATCCATTTGGAGCCATCTTCAACTTCAACTTCATCTTCAGGAATGGCACTTTCTGCATGTGGTTGTCAAGCATCTCGGTCTGACTATGTGCTAAATGTATCTTCTTCTTCTCATTCTCATGAGTGGCTCATTGATTCTGGAACTTCTTATCACATGGCCAAAAACAAAGCCATGTTTTCTTCTTTAAATGATTGTAACACCAAAAATATATATGTTGGTGATGATAGATCTCTTAGTGTTGTAGGGACTGGAACTGTTCATCTAGACAATGGTCAGTTTAATGATGTATTATGTGTTCCAACCTTATCCTGCAACCTTCTATCTGTATATCAGATAACTCATTCAGGTGAAGGTAAAATCGTTGAATTTTCACCTCATGATGTTGTAATCAAGGACCTAAGAGATCCTAAACAAATTTTAGCTACTGGCATTGTTGATGATTCTACAAGGTTGTATAAGTTTCACAACTTTGGGTCATCAAATCTTCCCTCAGTATTTGTTGCTCATAACGATGAAGTGAGCAAACTTTTGCACGAGCAATTTGGTCACTTAAACTATCGCTCCCTTCAGCATTTATGTAAAGAAAATATGGTGATAGGTCTTCCTATGGTATCTTGCAGAGATGGTGTTTGTTCCGGATGTGTACTAGGAAAACATCATCGGGACAGTTTTGAAAAACGTGCCTCTTGGCACGCCTCAACCCCTTTACAGCTTGTGCATAGTGATTTATGTGGTCCACTTCCAGTTGTTTCATTCTCTGGCTACAAGTATTTCTTAACTTTCATTGATGATTTCTCCAGACGCACTTGGGTATACTTCTTAAAACTCAAGAGTGAAGTATTTAACACATTTTTGGCCTTCAAGGCCTTTGTTGAAAAACAATCTGGACATCAAATTCTTAAGCTAAGATCTGATAATGGCGGAGAATATGTTAAAAACGCATTCATCAACTTTTGCACTGAGAATGGAATTCAAATGCAACATATTTTTCCATATACTCCACAACAAAATGGTGTAGCTGAAAGGAAGAATCGCACCTTAAAGGAAATGGCTAATTGTATGCTACAATCTAAAGGACTTGGTCTTAGTTTTTGGGAAGAAGCAATTAACTGTGAAAATTACATAATAAATCGCACTCCTACTAAGGCTTTAAAGAATATCACTCCAGAAGAAGCATGGAGCTCAATCAAACCAGATGTAAGTCACTCTCGTGTTTTTGGAAGTGAAGCATGGGCCCATATTCCAGATGAAAAGCATAAAGATTTAGAACCTAAGAGTGAAAAATGTACTTTTGTTGGATATTCTGAAGATGCCAAAGGCTATATACTTATTCCATTTAAGTTGAAAAATGTTATCATTAGAAGAGATGTAAAATTTGATGAAAATATATTGGCATGCGAACCTAGTCCGACGGATGTGCCACCTCTCCCTATCTCTTCTACTTTTGAAAAATTTTCTTCTTCAGATGATGAAAGTGAGGATGACAATCCTCCCCCACCATCTCAGGATCCTCCTTCAGCTCCTCAGCTTCCAAAATGGGTTCGTGCTACTCGAGATGCAGCAGGTGATCTTGTCGGTGATCCTACAGACCAGCGACACAACGTTCTTAGTTTGACAGAGCCTCTTCTTTACTGGCTCAAGCTCCAATAAATTATGATCCTGACACCTTTGCAGAAGCTTCAGGCCATCTCGATTGGGAAGCATCTATGAATGAAGAATATCATTCATTATTGGCAAATGATACATGGGATATTGTTCCTCTACCAAAGGGACGAACACTTGTTAGATGCAAATGGGTTTATAGAACCAAGTATGGACCAGATGGGAAAGCTGATAAACATAAAGCTCATCTTGTTGCTAAAGGTTTTTCACAGGTTGAAGGCATTGACTACACTAAAACCTTCTCCCCTGTTGCCAAAATGAACTCTATCTGCCTTGTTCTTTCCCTTGCTGCCTCGTTCAAATGGGAAGTCCATCAGATGGATGTTAAATCTGCCTTCTTGCATGGGGACTTGCATGAAGAAATCTACATGGAACAACCCATTGGCTTCATAAAAATAGACTCCAGCCTTGTATGTCGGCTAAAGAAATCCCTTTATGGTCTCAAGCAAGCTCCTCGAGCTTGGTATGCCAAAATGGATAGCTTTCTTTTAGAATATGGCTTTTCTAGGTGTCATTCTGACAATACTGTCTACACTAAGAAAGTGGGAAAGTCTCTTATCATTCTTGTTCTTTATGTTGATGATCTTATCCTGACTGGTAGTGATCCCAACCTTATAAACGATGTGAAGCCTAGCCTTAAAAGGAAGTTTGAAATGACAGACTTAGGACACTTACATTATTTTCTCGGTCTTCAAGTCTTGCAATCCAGGGAAGGTATTTGCCTTTCTCAGTCCAAGTATGCCTGTCATATTCTACGTCACTTTCACATGGAAGACTGTAAGCCAGCCCCTTCTCCCTTTCAGTCTGGAGTCAAACTTTCAGTCACTTGTACTTCTCCTGAAGTTGATGCTACCTTATACCGTCAACTTGTAGGAAAACTTTTGTATCTAACCCATACTCGTCCTGACCTTTCCTTTGCCATTGGCCTTGTTGCTCAGTTTATGCAAAACCCACGTGAAAGTCATTGGAAAGCAGCTAAAAGAATACTTCGTTATGTTTGAGGTACAGTTCAGTTTGGGATCCATTACAGTGCCGAAGCAGCTCCTCTATTGGTTGGTTTCACTGATTCTGATTGGGCTGGTGACCCTGATGATCGGAAGTCTACTGCAGGTTATGCATTCACTCTTGGTTCAGGACCTATTACATGGGCTTGCAAGAAACAAGGAGCCATTTCTCTTTCATCAGCAGAAGCAGAGTATCGTGGTGCCGTAGAAGCTAGTAAGGAAGCCTTGTGGCTTCGTCAGATCCTGTCAGAGTTTGGCTTTTAGCAGCAGCATCCGACTACACTTTGGTGTGATAATCAAAGTGTCGTTCAACTATGCAAAGATCCAGTCCAACATCAGCGCAGCAAACACATTGAACTGCACATGCACTTCATCAGAAAGCTCATTCATGACCATGTTCTTGAAGTGCAATATTGTTCAACAGATGATCAAGTTGCAGACATCTTCACAAAGGCTCTCACAAAGGTGAAGTTCACTAAACTTTGATTTATGGTTGGAGTTCAAGAAGTTGTCACTAAGGGGGGATAGGCTCTAGTGCCTCCTTCCTTCTCCTATTGTGTCACATTTGTAAATCCTTCAATCCTATCCCAAGTTGTTCTTAAGGGGGGATGTTAGGATATTCCGACACATAGGAAATAGTTAAGTACAACTTGGTCTAGTAGAGTTAGGTATAGAGTTAGGTAAAGTGTGTTTCTTTACCTTATACATTTTGTAACTTACAATCCAACAGTCACGATATGTAGTGATCCGACGGTTCATTCTCTCCTCGGTATTACCGACACTTGATCCATGGCTTAACACCCGATTGGTCCATGATTTCTATTTAAAGTGCATGGAGGGTCATTTGTATATTAATCCGTCTATGAGAGAAGCTTATGTAAATTTTCATTATTTTATTAATAAATTGCCTGAAGTGGTCGCGTTGGCTCAGGCCGTGGACTGTTTCCCTCTTTGAGGGTTTTAACCACGTCAAAACACTTATGTATTGATCTGCGATCTGGTTGTGAGCGGTGTCCTTTGGTGTTCTGTCTGAGGAACTTACCCTGTAACTTAGATGTCATTTTCTTTGTCGCGACTTTATCCTTTGTTGCAGAGCTTGCACTCTTTTGCTTAGGGGTAGCCTGGGGAGGATCAAGCTAATTTTTACCTCGTGTGCTAACTGGAAATACTTCTTGATCTTCCTCTTGTGGAAGAATGAAATCCCACATTCCTTGTAATTCCACAACTTCTTCGTCACCGGTCTGCCCTTCAGTGGCGATTTCCTCTTCCTCTTCCTCGGATTCAGCATTTGAAATGGCATTGGGTGGCTTTGCATCCGTTGAAGGACCTCTTTTAAAAGTTCTGTAGGGCTTTCTCGAAGAAGTTTCTGCTACTTGCTTTTTTATGTCGACCATCTCATTAGACATGGTCTTTAGAACTTTCTGAAATCCCTCCAAATCAAAAGGATCTTTTGCTTGTTTCTTCTTGGAGTCTTCCTTGAAGGTGACTTTTTTAGACTTACGTTCCTCTATCGCGGATCTCTTTTCTAGGGCTATTATTCGTTTTTCTACTACTATCGCCTCTTTCATGTTTTCAGCTAAGGTTGTTTTATTTTCCCTGTCCACGAAGATGGCTATGTTTCGATGGCATAGCGGTAATATACCATTCACATCATACTTCTTCGCTGGGCTGAGAAGCAGTGGGAATTTTGTTGAAAATTTTGTTGAACCGTAAATTGAAATCCTTAATAGGTTCTCTAGCTTCGGCTTTAAGATTGGATAGGTCATTGATTAACGTTGTCGTTGACCTGTCCTCACCAAACTTGGTCAGGAATTTGGTCCTAGAAGATTTCCCAACTTGTGATGGATCTGGAGGGTAATGAAAAGTACCATGACCCGGCTGTCCCTTGCAGTGTATAGGGAAAAATCCGAACAACAACATATTCATTAGTAACTCCATTGAGATTAATGGAAAGCATGAAGTTGTTTATGTGCTCTTCTGCTAGCATGCCTACCTCGGGATTGAATTTGGGCAGCCATTTCTCAGGATGGGCCAGTATTTGACTCAAGGGTGCAGGCATTAAGACTGCCCCAGGATTGTTCCATGGAGACTTGGCCATCATTGAACTGCTAATAGAGGAAAGTGCAGAAGATGATCCCTATGGCTGGGAGGATAAGGATACTATGATCGTAGATGATTGAAGAGGGGTTGTGGGGGTTCTAGTGGATGGATGGACGATCATCTGGAGTGGAGGTATGGATGGTTGACTTCGCATTGAAGTAGTTGAGATGGATGATGCAGACGAAAGAGTCTCACTGTCAGACTCTTGCGGTGATTTCCTTGTTCTTTTCTTGGTGGGAAGAGGTAATTTGGTTGGCTGAACGCTTTCACTCTTTAGCCTGGTCAGGGGATGAGCAGGGTTGTCCTACGAAGTCACGCTGCCTTAAGATTTATCAGACCTCTGAGGGGAGATGGAAAATCGCTGAAGTTTGTGAATCAGGGATTCGACTTCAGGAGGTTCAATGGTAGATTGGTCTGAAATATCAAGGTGTGTAGTAGCAGTTGATACTCTAGCGACTTCTGACTCTAGATTTAAATGTAATGGGGAAGTCGAGGGAGATGATGAGGGCGATTTACTCTCAGAATGGTATTCAGATTTTGATTTACTTTCCATTCATAGTTCAGGCCCTCCTTCTAGCGCCAAATATGTTGAAGCCCCGAAAATCGGGTCGACAACAAGGGGGATACCCACCCGGTCCGGACCTTGGTTGGCAGCTCCTTATCCTTTTGGTATAGTAGGTCCGACTGGGGATAATGGGACCAGTTTCCCAATCTATGGGTGTGTGTGTGTAGAATTGGATTTGTTGATCTAACAGTTCCTATCTAAGCTATTCTAATTCAAACTTTAATCTAATTCTATGCTATTGTAACTTAATAAAAATAGCACATCTAATCTATGCTAACCCAGGATGTAACTCTTCTATTATGTGATCTAAAGAGATTTCATGTAACAACTGGTAATAAATATCATTCAAAGATTATAAGAAAGGAAATAAATTAAGATGAACTATTTCACATAAAAAATTAGGCAAAACAGTTGTGAACAACATATCGCATAATAAGCTATTCATACATTAAACATAAATAAATAGCTACCACCGTACAAAAGTGCCAAATGGTAACTCAAGCATTCATGCAATAACATATAAACAACTAAAAACTGTATATCACTTTAACATATAAGCAGAAATGGTCAAGAGATAAAAGTACCATTTATGACTGGTCCTACTCATAAGCTTCAAGCAACAATGATTTATTTCTCCTTGATCTAACATCTACTATGAGTACAGAAGTGCAACATCAGTAGCAGATATCAAATGAAAACATCAACAAATCTTGATCCATTCATTCACCAAAACCTCCTCTAAGGGTGCAAAAGTGCATGTCCTGAGGACACGTTTTTGATAAATTTCTAGACCCTTCTCTAAATAAATGAGAATGGTTTAAATACTACTAACTAAATAACTTAATTACACAGATTTAGGATATGGTTTAAATGACCGCCCTTTTTCTAAGCAAAATTATTCCTAAAAATTAAATCTAATATCGAACTATTTATGTATTTTCTCCTTAATATTGCGAGCATTCAATATTTGCCTGGGTAGAGTCGGCTGACTGTCTTCCGCTTTTGGTTGAGCTAAGAAAACAGAAATGGCAAGCGCTGGCACCATTTTTTCCAGCAAAATAGCAGATATACTTTGAGAATCATCTCTGGCTATGTGGTTTTACTATGTATGCTCAGTAATAACCCAAATTCCACTTGGTTAACCCTCAAATTTCCTCTACCTTTTCTTTCTTGCGTTTTCTGGGCTTACGAGTGACTAAGCAGTTATGGACTTTTCTTTTTGAGCAATTTTCTTAGCGATGCGCGATTAGCGCTAGGCGCTAATTGCGCATCGAAAACTGCCTCCGTTCTTTGATCTGGGCCTTTCTGGTGCATTTTTCGCATTTAGCGCCTTTTCCTTCACGGGGTATAAACTTTAAAATTTTGCAAACATACTGCTTTCCTGAGCTTCTAACCTTTAGCGTTAAATCACCTGTTGTTATCAGCATTGTTCAACTACTAATTGGACCATGGCTCTGACTGATAGATCTGTAAGGGATAGCTCAGCAGCGCTCTGGAATTTGCGACTCTGTTGCATGCGTATCCGTTCATGAGGGAATTTCTTCTCTGTTTCCGAGAACTGGATCTTTACCCTTTTCCTTAATCGCTCCCTGCGCATTGCTTCATATTTTTTCTGTTTTTCATTCCTACAGTTCACACATAAGGAGAGAGTAATGATAATAAAAATTGACAAGAAAGCTCTGAGCTCTACGGATGTACAAAAACATGCCACCTGACGTGAACTAATTCTTTGAAAAACATAGCACTGTCTTTTATTACACTTGGCGTACATTCATTAATTTTCATTAACGCGCGTATCCAATTTTTCTTGAATGTTGAGCCGAGGAAAATCTGCGATGGGCGATTTCTGCGATTTGCATCGCAGCATCGCATCATCGTGTTATCACATTTTCATTAAGATGTGTTATCGCAGGGTTGCCTGATCACGTTTATCGCAAGATCGCAGATTGCTGTATCGCACGATCGCAAGATCGCCGATCACAGTATCGCGTTATCACAAGATCGCAGATTGTTACAATTTGTTAAATGGTTATGTTCTGTTTATGTGATGTTTCGATATGCGATGTCGCATATCGGCCATCAGCGATTTCTTAAGGTTTTCGTTTATGAGCGTTTTTAATGCATGCGATGTGATGGATTTCACGTCGCACTTCTCGCAATTTATCATTTTACTCGCAAGGAAATGTCCTATCTTCTTTGCGCGATGTGATGTTTTCTTAAGGAGTATAATACATGAGTTTTAATTGAATATTTTGAATTTTTTACTAAGGGTCCCCACTTACCTAGTGTTATTGCTAATACTAAATAAGGAGGGGGGTTGTTGGTGGCCACAACAGGTTGCCAAGCTCCTCCTAGAGTTCACTAAGGAAAAAGCAATGAACTTGCTTCGCTTTTCATCTCTTTCCCATTTTCCTTCTTTTCTTAGATTAGAAATCCAAATATCTTGATTTTGGATGTTACCTTGCTTTCTTTGAGCAAATTTAGGGATAAATATCTAGATATTTGTGAGTCAATTCGTTGGTTTGACCAATTGAACTTCCCTTAGTTTCACTAACACTGTCCCTTCACTAGTAACATTAGTTAATGGGGTCACTAACGCTCCCTTATGCTTGGTAACAAGCTTTATAAAGCAGGTTTTCAGTGTGCAACCAGCGTTAGTTTGGAATCAAGGCCTGCAATTGTCGTCTTTGCTTCAGTCATCATGTATTTCTCCTCTAAGTTGATGAGGAGGTCATTTTGTTGTATAACAGATGCCCCCTAAAGTATGAGATCAAAGGCAGACATGATGGCTGAAATACTTTACTAAAACTATAATTTTTCCTGTCAAAATTTGTAGAGAGACAGAAGCTTTGGGTAGCAAGGAAAACCTGATACAACACATATATATAAAACTGCTAAAATCATGTCTTGAGTCGGGCATTAGATCAGTAGCTATGTCAGAGTAATTTTCTCCAAAGAGATATGACAAGGCTGGCTGCCAATAAGCACAATGCGAATCCAGTGTCATAATAGAATCATCCTGAAACAACTGTCTCCAAAAACCAATATCTGCAGCTTGGGAGAGGAAACAAGGCTGAATGATGCAAGCCTCTACCCAAGGTCTTTATTTCCCCTTCACCATATAGCATAGATCAATACATGTGAAAAATATGTGTTGATGTCGAACATGCACGAAATCATCTAATTACTAGTCAATAATGGAGACCGTTAACAAATGTGAGGAAGGCCACCGATAATGGTGATGGTCTCAAAGATGCACAGTACAAACTAGCGAGTGTGAAAGATTTCTTTGTCGTCGAACACCCATAGAATCGCTTAACCAGGAACCAATAATGAGAACCCTTGATCAAACACAAGGTAACCTGCCACTAATGTCTGTAAGTACCAAGGTACTGAATGTCTTTTTAGGTTATCTTCCTAGATAGAGTGTTGAAGTCGATAGGAAGAAACCTGTTGAAAGGTAGGCAATGATGTGTCCTACATCAATCGACACGAAATGGGACAAGAAAGATTTTGTTTTTTGAGGAATCTTTTGAGCATTTGGGTCTAAACAACGGAGGGCATGATGAAAGGATATGTTTGATTGGTTGATGGAGGAAACAAATGGGTAACCCTTGAACAATAGAAGGCATGACAATAGTTTTAACCAAGAAACGCTAGACTCATGAACACCACAAAGTGTTAGGATATAGAGACACAATTACATTAGGGTATATTGGCTTAAAACTCATAGAATGGTAGGGTTCATATTGAGAGACCATCAAACGGAAGGTTTATCTGAGAGAGTGCCATGTTCAAGGGAACAACTGCTGCCAAACCACGCTTTCGAATACGGAATATAGTTGTATTGTCCACTTTCCCTGTCTGGTTAATTTAATGAGTCTAGATGGGTAAACTCATCAATCTTTTCATGTTTAAAGAGTCAGAAAAGGATGGCAAAAAGAATGACTCTTTTGCCTATTTGATTAGTTTAATGAGTCCAGATAGGCAAACTCGTCGATTTTCAAGTTTTAAGAGTCTGAAAAGTATCATAAAAAGAATGACTCTATATCTTGTCTGTGTAATTTAAAGAGTCCAGACTAGAAAACTCAGTGGTATTTTCATATTTAGAGAGTCTGAAAAGATCGTAAAGAGAGACTCCATGGTGGTCCCTTTGTCATAGTAGCTAATCGAGTGCGACAAAAGGTTAATAGTATACCCGGATCGGTTACTTTTCCGTAAGTTAATCTATTGAACTTGGATAAAGGGAAACCTATTTTCAATAGATGTTGACCTCATTTTGTTACGAGTATGAAGCGAAGGACTAAACTCATTTTTCTTCGTGAAGTTTTAATGAGTTATGCGACGACAAACTCAATACCTTCATCAAAATTTTTAATGAGTCAAATGAAGAAAACTCAAGGTATTTTTTTTCAGTTTAGTGAGCGAGAAAAAGAGGGAAAAGAACCACTCATCCATTCTTCATAGTTTTATGAGCTTGAAGGAGGGGAAAAACTCGGGGATTTTTTGATTTAAGAGCGAGAAATGGTCCCAAAAAAGAAAGTGCTCTTGCTGCTGCCGTATATTTTTAACGAGCCCGGTAACAAAAACTCAAGATTTTTCGGTTTTCATGAGTGATAAAAGTACATAAAAGAATTCTCAGGTCATCTTCATCAAGTTTAACAAGCAGAAAGACTAAGCTCAGGATTTTTTTAGTTAAAGAGAAAGAAAAAAGCGCCTAAAAAGAATGCTCTTTTGGTCTTTTTCAGTTTATGAGCTGGAAAAAGATCAAAAAAGAGTTGCTCAGAGCATTGTTGTATGGATTTAACGAGCGCAACGATGAAAACTCGGAGATGTTTCTATTTTTTAAAGAGTAATAAAATATCACAGAAAGTGCTCTATTGAGAATTGCATGCAGCTTTTACTGCTTTTCATTCCTAAAAGTACTTTCATCAAAAGTGGCAAAAAGTATAAAAAAGCAGCAATTCCTATCATATGGGTTCATGCATGATAAAAAATCATGGAGATTGGACTACTTCCTCTTTAATGATTTTCAGAAAATCATATCTTCAAAATTATATAAGGAGATGCTTAGAGCTTTCACATGCATCATTTTCACTATTTTAAATTTTGTGAGAGCATTCTAGAGCTAAGTAGGAGTAGATTTTCCGCAGATCATTGCAGGAGATCCGGGCAACCATTCAACGTGCTCTTAGTCCCAAGTGAGATCTAAAACCTTTCTCTATGCATTACTTGACCTTTCTTGACAGTTTTATGGGTGGAATTTTGCAGATCTGAGGTGCCCTGAAGCCTTATTTGCGCACTAACGCCCTCCAGATGGCCAATAGGGAGCGTTAAATGCTCTGTATGAGCCATTGGAGGGCATTAATCCTCCCTGTGCAGCACTGGGGGTAGTGTTAGAGCTAAAGGGCGTAGTTAAAACCCTCATGCATGGATTCCTTAGGTGATTTTGCCCCATTTTAACTGGTTTTAGGGTTATTTTGTGCAGGTTTCAAGCCAAAATGACTCACCTATGGAGAGAACGGGCCCATGATAATGAGGAATTGCTGATGCGAAATGATCCACCATGCATACTTACATTGCACTACTGCGGTTTACTGAAGTATGCAAAGATGGAGCTGATGAAAGGGTAGGAGGATTTACTGAGATGGATTATCCAATGTTGGGATGAACACGAGCAAGTGTTCAGGATTGGAGATCAGATGCTAGCTATTGACTGGGATGACATATATTTTTTGACTGGTTTTCATGCCATGGGGCATAGGAAAACCTCATCGGTGGCAGGCCAGATCCACGATCTACCTCAGAGCTGGTACAAACTTACTGCATCCCTGAGAGTGGACTAGTCAGCAACAGAGTCCCCATAGAGAGGATAAGATCCCAGTCTATGAGGGCAGTTTTATGGTTGATTGTGTGGTTGGCGAGGTCAAAGAGTCCCCACGTTGCGACAAAGGCCCAACTGTTGCTTGTGGTTGACTGTGTCCAGCCCCAGATGTTCAATTGGTGTGAAGCAGTGCTTCGCCAGTTGAAGGCAGAATTAACAGCATGCAAGACCTGTACCCAACACAACTTTGGGTATAGTACTATCATAGTCTCATATTTCCTTGAGAGGGTACCTGTCATGCACCCATGAATGAGCTTAGGTCCCCTTGATCCGAGGGAGCCAAGGTAGGCTCGTTGGTCATCACTCAATCCTCACACAGGAGGAGGTCCAATCTGGCATTCTTTTGAAGAAGTCTTCTTCCAGTGGCTTCGTAGCCAGATTGTGATTATTAATGACTATGCTTATGAAGGCATGGAATTCACCGACGACCCAGACTTGATGCTATCGCCTGGGACCAACTAGGGTCCTCAAGGTGATAATAATTAGCTTTTGAATGTTTATGTAATTTTTTTATAGGCGAGATAAGTACTGACATGAAACTTTTATGCTTAACACAGATGTGGTGCCATTACAACCTGCAAGAGGACCTCGCCATGTGCGATGAGGAGGCCAACTACTTGTTGGAGGGGATGATGCCGACAGTCTCCATGAGGTTCTAAGGAACCTGGAGGGTTTGACCATGGGTGTCCCCCCCCCCCTCCTATGAGGGAGATTCCCGCTCATATGCAACGACACATAGTTGGTGTACCTGAGCAGTTTCTGGTTCCTCCTCGAAGGGTAGCTAGAGCGGTTTTAGCATTTCTTGAGCAATAGGCTCTTTTTTGTAGGTGTTTTTGCGTAGCCACATGAGTGTTTGTAGCTAGGCTTTTATAGCCATTTTGTACTTAAAACATCCAAGTTTTGGAATATTTTGATGTAAAACACTGGATGTTTATCTATATATATATACAGACATTTTTTGGTATTTTGGTGGTGTAAATGTGTTTTTAAATGTTTTTTGTAACAAATTTTTAACTCAGTAAATGTTTTACTTTTCATGCATGCTTCTATAAAGAATGAGACAAATGTGAATCTAATACATAGTTAGCTAATGAATCAACAACTGTATTTAATTCTCGAGGAACATGTTCATATGTGATTATTTGAAATCGAAGTTCCAAGAGTCGCACCCTTAGATAATGACATAACAAGGTTGGATTACGAATGTGATAACGGTTAGTCAATTGCATAACGACTAGCTAAGAATCTAACCTAACCACCAGATTGGAGATGTCCCTTGACGATGTTTCCATGAGAAGTGAAACAACAGACATGTACTCGGCAATATTGTTGGTGGCGGTACTAAGAAAGACCCCTCCGGAGCAAAATAGTTCCGACTCGAGTGTGTAAATGACCGAAGTAGTTGATGCAATGTGCCATGTGTGACGATTGGCACCATCCGCATATCCTACGTATGCTAATGGTAAGGACAACATCTGTAGTGCGAGAATAATGCATGAGACAAGTAATCCACTAAATAACAAAACAATCCAATCACAACAAAATGGAAAGCAAAACTTATGAATACATAAAATTACAAAGCATATGCCCAGTGCAATACTAGGCATAATACTTTTTCAGATAGAGCCCATATGTGGGCTCCTTGAGTGGGAATCCTTCTCAGTCCTATAGTTCATATGCCACCGTGGGGAGGACTTTCGTTACGACATAGGGACCTAGCCTTTTTGGTTGAAGCATGCATGCCTCCAAGAGGTCATCTTTTGGATGAAAGAGAAACACAAGGTTGCCCTCTTGGTAAGGAGGAAACTTAAGCTATTTTGCAAATACAGATTGTACCAGGCGCTTGTGAGCCTTGAGTGCCAAGTCGGCCTCTAGAGGGGTTTTATCCATCTGTTTAAGGTATAGTAAGTGTTCTTGTTCAGTCGTAGTGCCGGGCATCGGTTCAACGGCTATTTCTAGGGAAGGGATCGACCACCCATTTTATTTTGCTTCGTCGTAAAGTTGGATCTCATGTGCGACAAACAATGGATTAAAGTTGGGCATTTCCTTGTGAGACCAAACAAATTCATTGTGGAATTTCTTATATAGGCAGGTGGAGCTCGCAATTTCCTCAGGACTACAATCTGCTTGCATCTAGATGTTTTCCACAATACCTATCGTGACCGAAATATCTATGGACAATGTTCTAGAAGTGTTGCCCATGTTTCCTTCTGCATCCAAAGTTTGGATGATCTTGTATGGTGAGGAAACAATTTCTGGTATGTCAAGGGACATGATTTGAAAAGGCATCATGTCTGAATCAGATATTGGGACGCAATGGTGCTAATCCTCCCAATGTTGCTCCCTAAAACTCATGATTTCCTAAATAGCTTCGTCCGTGGGAAGGAGTTGATTGAATGGATCTAAAGGAGGAGCGCTTATGGGAAGGGAGGTGGTACCGTCGGCCGTAACCAACATGACCGGAGATGCGGATTGAATGGCTTAGTGGGCCAATTCAGCTGGTGACAGCGGCATTTGGTCTCCAAATGTGTCAAGGTCTGAAGGAGCCAGCAACATCCATGGATTCGTCAATTCATGAGGAATAGATGAAAGCATGTTGACCATTTGTGGAACCTTTAGCGGCTGAAGAGGAAAGCAACCCATGAGGGAAGAAGCCTTCAGTAGACTGGTACCTAAACTGACATAAGAGTCAGTTCCACCTCCTACTAGGGGTATGGAGCCACTTGGTGATGATGAATAATCGGGGGTGTAGAAAGATAAATGATCTACTGTAACTACCTTTCCATCCAATGGAAATAGGATGATGTGAAAGATAGTAGATATGAAGGCCGTCATGGCATATATCCAACTGTGATGCAACAAGAGATTATAGTCAAGTTTTTTGTCCATAACTTCTATGTCCACCGTTATGGTTTTCCCATACAAAGTGATGGGGAAACTGGCTAGGTACCCTTTTGGGATAAATATGTGGCCGTCGAAATGTTTCAGGGAGTTCAATGGTAGGGTTAGGGTTGGAGAACCCAGGGCGAGCCAACATGAAGCCGACATGACACAGGTAGAAGCACCTTCATCGATGACAATTCTGTGTATACCTTTACCTTTCGAAGTGATATGCACCTGGAATGCAAGTTGGTGAGAAAGGGGAGGTTTACGCTTGTCCATGTCGAAAATAGCAAGCATGGAATCCATTGTGTCAATACCTCCAACATCTGAAAGCAAAGCTTTCCATTGTGTTGGGCATGTTTGTAATACTTCAAGCGCCGACATAGTTGACAGGCTTGCACCAAATCCTCTACGATGTTGTAGTGTTGGGTGGCATGTGTAGATGTATTGAGCATTGTGCATCGAAGTGCCCCTTTTTGGGGTCTAATTACAAAGTCCTAAACCAACCTTTCAATATGCAAATCGTTGGGCTACGATGGGTTTTGACCTGAGGATGGTTCTGTTGCCAGAGCGACAGGAGCTCCATAAGATTTAGCTCTTGTGGCAAGTTCTATCATTTCAAATGTGTAAATGGTAGAAGATCCTTCACCAGCCGAAGGATGTTGCAAACCATCGTTGCCCCCTTGTGGGGGTTTCAGTTGGTTGGCAATAAGATTTTGCTTGTGTTGAGTAGGAAAAGGATTTCTAAGGATAGCAGGTGCCTTACCCCAGAATCCCTTTTAGCAAGGTAGTCTGTGCATTACTGAAGCTGCAGACAACGCCAAGTCATGCAGTCTTCAGCACAGAGTTTACATGGATATTTGGTGGGTTTATCCTTTTCCTCATCAGTAGGCACAACGACCTTCTATTTTGGGTTGGACTGCTTCAGTGGCTGCTCTTCAGAAGGAGTGGTATTTTTCTTATTATTCTTGTTCTTGCCACTGGATTTTTACGTAGAATGCACAGAGTTTATTGCAGTGGCAGGAAGAGTAGTCGTATTGGTAGAGGGGTCCATTGCCAACTTGGCAATGGAACCACTGAGTTGTTTTACAGCAGCCCTAGAGGTTGCGCCAACAATCTCATCGGCGTGCACTCCAGGGGTGCTGAGTGGAAGAAGCATTGGGGTTCCCAGGAGCATTGGGGATTATGTCGTAAAGAGTGTTGGACTACGAATATATCAGATCTAAGTGCTAGGCACGACGCATGGATTGGTCTTCTATGACCGCACCACCTAGAGAGACATCTCTAGTGATTTGTGGGAGTAAGGACTTGTAGAACCAGTCTCTTTAAGAGAAAGTCTGGAATGGGAGCTTTTACTAACCTCTGCCTACGTCTCCATTCATGAATATGATCGAAGATGTGGGTGGCAGTATCCTAACTAAATGAAGTGAGGAGCTCTGTTCTAGTCTCATAGCGGATTGGTAACTGGAAGTGCTTTAGGAATTCCATCGCTAAAGTGTCAAAGGTGTTTACTAACATGCGTGGTAACTCAATATACCATTTCGCTATGTTGCCAGTGAGGGTGCGGGGAAAAAGACGTAACCGGACACTATCATCCACCATAGAGTTTGAAACACACTAGAGATGGTAGGTGGTGATGTGGGTGCCCGGATCCTCCCGTTTTTTTCCATCGAACTTTGGGATGTCCATTGGTATTTTATGCAGGATCAGCAGCCATTGTAAGTTGTGGTAGATGGGGTCGTTTGTCAGCTTGTATAAGTCAGGTATATCCAATGTTGCCAAGAAAGGCAAAGAGTTAGGTGCCCTCGACTCAGACCAGGGTGATGACAGATGATTTGAGGAGCTTTGTGCTCCTCCCATCATTTTTTCCCCATGGTGTACATGGGTTGCATGGTGTAGCAGTTGCTTTGTGGTATGGTGTTGTAGAGTGGATTTCCATTAGGATTTTTATACTGAGGTATGAAATTGCCCCCAGTATAAGCGGTGCCCCCTTGACTCATTTAAGTATGTGAGTAGGGCACCCCCATGGACTGGTTGGGAACCCCTTGTGGATTCCTGCCTGACATAGAACTGACCATTTGGCCTTGATTGACAGAGGGGACACTCATGTCAATTAGCGACTGACCATACATGCCTGAGAATGAAGGGGGAACTGTTACGTTCCCTACTGGCATGTGCATATTGAGAACCCCCCCAGGTGTTTGAGTCTGGGGTTTTGAACTGTACATTGGCAGTCGACCATATTGTTGGTAAATGGGAACCGCTCCCATAGTGCTGCATTGAGTGTTATAAGGAGAACTATATGTGGCACTTGTCGAAGGTATGCAGTGTGGCCCCATAGGGGTGGAACCTGGCATCTACTAGGTTCCACTCATAGAGGGTGTTGTGTGAGTGGTTGTACCTGGGAAAAATGGAATAGTAGGATTCACCATTACTGTTGTTGTGGAGACTACTGACTGGGGGAGTGGTGAAGGACCAAAAGTGTCCCTAAAGTTCCACAACCCATTAGTCATCGACTGAATAGACGGAAATGTTCCAACTACCAAAGTAGGAAGTACTGGTGCCACTGGAATTAGGAATGGGTTCAACTGACTTGTGAGCGAAGGGTTCAAATGAGGAAAAAATACTTCCGTGAAGAAATCGTCTGGCAAAATTGAATCGTTAGTTGTCCAAACAAATCCCATGTGAGATCTGGGACACTGATTCCCCAAAGATGGGGAATGCGGTTCACTGGAGCTCGACAGATCCTCCACGATGAGTGGAGGAAGTCCTAACAATCATCTAGAGTGACGACGAGGGCCAGATGTAGCCATGGTGACCGTTAATTTTATCAATAAATTTTTATTGCAATGATCGTTAAAGTCTCAAAATGATAACACTCAGGTACCTAATATAAAAAATGCACTAAGTCTATAAATCAGCAAACAGAGGGAAAATACCTTGTCTAATAAGCACTGATCATCGGAGATGAAACTCGGCATCTCAATGAATAACAGAGAAGGATGGCTAGATGTACAGTTATGGTTACCTTAGAGCTTCGCTCAAACCTCAGATTGAGGGGCCAAGTACTCTCGTGAAGATGAGCACCCTCCCAAAAACTGAAGACAAAGTAGGTCTGTCTGTGTTAGGTACTAGGATAGCCCATCCCAATCACCTTGTGTAAGTTCCTATAAGTTTTTCCACTAGAGATACCTCAGATCACAAACATCACCGGGGGGGATATAGTCGTAGACAGTATGTTGTGTGGGCAGGATACCTGAGTCCCCGACTTAGTTCCGAAATCCCCAAAGGGACACCCAATACACAGATGCCCAAAGGATTTGTAAGAGAAGGCAGGCTACCTTCAATTACAATCCAATGTTATCTCATATTTTGCTCCATTGTTAGTGGAGTGGTCCCAATAATATGAGTGCAAAAGGAATTTTTCGCTCGTTAACGACACTAGTTTTGGTTTTCAACCTTGGGTACTTCACTCACATGCTTATCCCAAGATCCTAGCCTAGCTAATGTTGGTTTGCTCAAAAGAGTAACTGATTGATTTTAATGTAAATTTTATGTGTACTTGATTATTTCTCTTCAGTAGGGTTGTTGACATATGAGACATGGTGAGACTCTTGAATCAATAAATCATGCAGAAACAATGCTTTGAAATGTTTTTTCAATTTTATGCAAACAAGCTTTATCCTACATATTCATATTTTTCACATATTCATAGTTTCGTCTGTGCATCTATAGTCTTTTAACACATGCATAACCAAAAGATTCTTTTCCAATATTTCCTAACAACTACTAAAAACCAAAATGAAGCAACTCAAAACTATTTAAACAAAAGGATGAATACAAAATATCAGTCTTTCTTTCAGAAAAAATGTTTTTTAAGAGAGAAAAACCAAAACTTTTTCCTAAAAATTTCTAGGACACCAATTTTGCTGACATAATATAGTTACAGATCTTATTTCAGACCATGAGAAGATTTTACATCCCTTTTGGTCCACAGATACTATTGGAAATGAAGACAAAGGGAGACTAACGCTCTGTAACAGTGGTTACAGAGAGTCAGTAGGGTCACTAACGCTCCCTGTACACAGGCATAGTGCTTTATAAAGATTTGTGTAGCCTGGTAACTTGTGTTAATGTGGGAAATCTTGCACAACAAGGGTTTCCAAGATCAGTTTCTGAGATGAATGTACACTAGTAGGATGCAACAAGATATTTGGTGGATCAAAAAAATGATTGCTAAAGAATAGGGATCTCTTATAAGGAAGAGAGAATAGAGAAGAGTCTGGGTAAACTGGGAACTAGATGTATAGTCCCCATTGGAGTCGCCAATTCTGCTATGGGGTAAAATGCATGGTGTGTGGAGAATGAAAAGTACCCTCAAAGGCCTTCCCAGGACCTTCGATAGACTGTAAGATTATCTGCAGAAGCTACCAATTTATACACATGTTCATCTATCAAATATAAGTTAACAAAGTATGGAAAGAGGATTACCTCAAGTCTCCTTCTAGATTTGTTTGGAGATCGCTATGCAGCCAAGAAGAACTCCCTCAAATCTGGCTCCA
Organism: Pinus tabuliformis; assembly: GCA_031772625.1. Classification (NCBI taxonomy): domain Eukaryota; kingdom Viridiplantae; phylum Streptophyta; class Pinopsida; order Pinales; family Pinaceae; genus Pinus; species Pinus tabuliformis. The sequence goes on from CM062805.1 coordinate 842,108,149, forward strand.
AATCAATTCCTGCACAAAGGAAAGGCAAACATAATCACATCATAAAATCTTGAAAACTAATATAAGAATTCACAATGAACATCTATTTGCATACAACTAAAACACTCATCTAAACAAGTATCAAAATGAACAACTCAATGAACAATGTTACAGACACTATGGAGTAGGGAACACAACTACAGTTCTATATTAATAATGGAAGAGTAATTACAACCATCCATTGTATCAATCTTCCCTTGCCCCTTCTTCTTCTCTCTCTCTCTCTCTCTCTTTCAGCTCACTTCTTCAAGTGTATGATAGTTCACAACAACTTAGTGGGCTATCCTTTCAAATGCTCTGACCCCTTTCACAATAACCCTCACCTTGCTTATATAGCAATCGAGTTAGGGTTGCCAACCTCCTCCTAGAGTTCACTAGGGAAAAAGCAATGAACTTGCTCCACTTTTCAGCTCTTTCCCATTTGCCTTCTTTTCTTAGATTAGAAATCCTCCAAATATCTTGATTTTGGATGTTTCCTTGCTTTCTTTGAGAAAATTTAGGTATAGATATCTAGATATTTGTGAATCAATTCATTGGCTTGACCCATTGAACTTCCCTTAGTTTCACTAACGCCGTCCCTTCACTAGTAACATGAGTTAGTGGGGTCACTAACGCTCCCTTAGGCTTGGTAAAAATATTTATAAAGTAGGTTTTCAATGTGCAACCAGCGTTAGTGTTGAATCAAGGCCTGCAATTGTGGTCTTTGCTTGAGTCATCATGTCTTTCACCTCTAAGTTGACGAGGAGGTCATTTTGTTGTATAACATGCACGAGATCCGAATACAAGATCTTGGCCTATGAGTCCAACAAATACATGCGCAACTGAAAAATTTGTGTCTGGAAATGCAAAGTTTGAAACAAGACAGGACAACTCGGCCAAAGGCGCGCGAGGAGGTGTTAGCCTCCTGCTACAGTAGGTTAATCATCTTTCATTATCGACATTTTTACATGCCAAATATGTCATACTATGCATGCTGCAATGCTCATATTTGCTACACATGACCATAGAAGTATCCATGAAGGTGTGCCAGTTTTAATGCTACTGCTTTGTTTCAGTTTTGATAAGTAATCCTTTTTTATCAGTTTTCAGTTAAGGGTAGGCCAAACAGCTTAATCTTGGCCTCCATAGGTTTCAATTTCATGTTGTAGAATATAGAGAATGAACATCTGTCCAAACAGCTTAATCTTGGCAGATTTGTAGTTAGGTAGAGAAACAAGGGTGCTCAACAGCTTAATCTGAGCCCCTGGCTGAAATAAGTGTAGAAGTAGATAGGAGCACAAGCAACAAGAAAGAATGAAAAGCTCGGTATGCTAGTTCAAGTGCACCCAAACCAAAAAGAAGAGAAAATTCTAGGTGAGTAGGTCGGGTAGGTAGCTTTGTGGTTGCAGAATTATGGCTTGTGATCCATTTCATATTGTCAAGTGTTATATCTATCATATCACAAGGTGAAGGCAGTTGTTTAGTTGGAGGACTTCAAGCGAGGCATGTCTAACTTCCCCTTCTTCCTCTTTCCCCAAATCACTCATTAACTTCCCCTAAAAGAGGTCAAGATCTGCTTGATACCTCTTAATTTCATCATTCTCCATATCATCTGCCTTGGTGAAGATCTGCTTCACTAAAGGAATGTTCACACTTCTTCTATCAGTCATTTTCCCCCATTGATAGCCTAAGACATCATTCTTAGCGCTTTTTCTCATAATTATCATATTAACTACTAACTTTATTATGTAACTCCCTATCTATTTCCCCTTCCCCTACTAAAACTATGTATATAACTCCCCTATATATTTATCCCTCCCCCTGGTTGAAAATAACCATATACATCCTTGGAAATTGCTAAGTTTATCAGAAACTCAGCAACAATCCTCACTTCTCCCCTCAAACCATCTTCCCATGCGTTTTGGACCCTTTCCAATGCATAGAACCCTTCATCACCCCCCTAACTATCTTCCAAATGCATAAGGACTCATTCCTTTGCATTTTTCTCCTTCACATGTTTAAAAAATCACCCCTTTTACCTTGGTTTGCCTTTAGAAGGCATGAAACCCCTTTTTCCCACTAAACCCCTCTCAAAACCACATCACTTTCCTCCTAAGTTCCTTTGGACTCCTTCCAAGGCATAAGAATACCCAAACCATGTAAAAACCTTCAAAAAATTGAAAAATCCTCCTTTTTGGGCCATCGGACCCCTTCCGATGCCCTAGAGACCCATTCAAAGCACTTTCATCACCCCTCCAAATTCATTTACCTTTGCATTTTAATAAAATGCATGCTCCGATGAGAAAAGGCTCTATTTGTTCCCCCTCCGATGCGATTCGCTATCAGGAGGGGAAAGTGGCATGTAACAAACATATTTGGCATTTCTCCAAAGGCAGGTGCCCTCCCTCCGATGCGATATCGCTGTCGGAGGTCAGGCGATAAAATGTGTTAACTCTATGGTGCATTGCCGAAAGCCCCGAGCCGGACCGGATTTCAAATAATAAAGGGCCTATATAGCTTTTCGGGTCCGATGGTGTTTCGGCGATTCTATGTGGATGCTCCCATATCCCCGCCGATAGCGAAATGCGACTTAGCGCCAACTGTCAGATCGCCCTCCCAGATCAACGGCCCATGTTTGATCGGCGGTCACCCCTTGTGTTTGGCTTTGACCAGCGGAGCTGAAATATTATAAGGGTGAGTTTATAAGGTTTTCGGGTCCGTAAGGGCCCCGTGCGCAGTGAAAAGGGTGGCTCTGATATTCCGGAGCCGATAATTTATAAAGGGCAGTTTTGAAAGGGATTTCAGGTCCGTTGGACCCGTTTCAAATGCAAATCCGCCGATATGATGGGTTCCGATGGTTCAGACCCGATCTCCATAAAAAATGGGCCTATAGCATTTCGGGTCCGCAGCTATTTCGGAGGCACTATGTTTTCGGACCAATGGTCCGCCCCGATGCGATATTGCAATGAGATCTGGGCCGTTGGATCGGCCCGCGCCGGATCCAACAGCTAGGATTTAATGATTGCTATAGTGTCCACTTAAGCGCCAAATTTTCACAATTTCGCAGTGTTTTGAGAGCATTTTCATATTATGATAAAATGGCCATTGTTTAAGGTTTGTGTGCAGCGCTTCCGCCCGCCACAACCAATAAGAGAAATCATACATCCTTAAGCCATTTAGGATTGCTCCAAGCCCGATTTTGCTCCAGGGGGCCAGTCTCAGCCTCGGCACAGTTGGCAACACTTTTTCCTCCTGTTTGCACCATTTTTCAAAAAGTTTAAGGCTAGTTTTGATCGGCCAGAGTGCTGATAGCATTCCAAATGCCACGGGAACCTTTGTAGTAGTTAATTTTGCATTAAAAGGCAGAAAAGGGGAAATTTGATAGTGTAAAGTGTATCAGAGGAAAGAGAAGGCTCAAGTGCATGTCAAAGGGTATCGGGAAAGCGACATACAGTATCAGTATTGCGGATTCAAAGTAGATGAAGGCAGAAAGGTCCCAGTAGTTATAGCAAAGCATCATTGAGCTGTAATGGCTCACCAACTCACAGATTTTGGCCATTTAAGGCAACAGGACCACTTGAAGGCAGATTAAAGGATTTCAATGCAGATTTATGACAAGTACAATGGTCCTAGTCCCATTTTGGAGCAGCGCTGCTTCCTTAATTACGCAGTTACCACACAGAGGACAGCTCATGGCTCAAGGCACTCTTTCAGTCCATTTTTGAAGCTGCAGGACCATGTGCAGCCCTAAAGAACCATTTTGATGAGGCTGCTCCCTCATGCGCAGCCGTTTTAAGTTATTTCATGCATTTATTTCGATATAGATTAGGATCAATGACATTGACTGCACAAATCTCTTTTGATCTATTTTCAGAAATATTTTTGAGATATTTTTTCCCCTTGACAGCTGTTCAAGGGAAGTCTGTAGCTATTTTTCTTTATATACCACCCTCTGCATAGTTTTAAGGGTTGGTTGGTTGTATGACTCCTCTAGAGACTCGCTCTATATCTGATATGATTTCTTTAATCAAAGACTGCTAAAATCTTGGAGGATGGACTGTTTGAAGTGTTGTTAATGGTTGAAGAGTGAATGATGGAATTCATGTGCTGCTATATGGATCAATAAGTGTTTCTCACCTCTATTATTTCAATTTCATACATGCTTAAGTCACAGAACAAAAGATTGGTTTAGAATTTGCTTAGCTGCACTCTATGCTCCGTTTTTGTGGCTTCTTAATGTTTTCTTCTTGATTTAGGTATAAATATGAATTCCTTTCAGGCTCATGTTGGACCTATTTCACATATGAATGACTATTGTCTAAGAATTCTTAGCTGCTCCTAGATAGAGTTCATTCATCTCCCCTCTGCTAACCTGATTGAGAGACTCTTTGTTGCCTCTCATTGCTTAGCCTCCAATCCATCTCTTTCATCTTGAATATTGTTTCATGAGCAGCTACCTTGCTCCTCATTCCTCTTGTGACCAAGAAAACGCACCAGCAATCCTACTCCATGACTCCATGCCCAATGGTTTGAAACTTACCACACTATGCATTGCCTCTCTACCAGAAAACATCCTTCTTCCCACCAAACATAAACAAAACCCCTTGAACTCAATAACTAGCCTAATATCATCTTCAACAAAGCTAAATCATAAAGAGAGAGCCCTCTCTGACTGCAGGTAGGCTAGGACCTGCAGTCCAAAGATTGGTTTGTGGTTACCTCGGCCATATCCCTTTAAGGAGATTTAGGGACAACCTGAGTGATAACATAATGGCGACTCCACTTGTGACATCCTCAGATAATTTCACAAATCAAGGTGGAAAGCTCCAATGGGATAAAATCAGACCTGCAAAGGTTTCATTTAGCCGAAATTTTGCTTAAGAAAATTCCCCTGAAATATTATTAGAACTGGCTCCAAAGACAAAGAAACATTGTACAAGGTCAAATCCAGACCCAAATCCCACAGTTGATTTTGAAAATCTGAATTTGATCCAAAGAAACTGCAGGAAATTAGAGCTAAAAGAGGATTTTGCTGATTCTACTCCTGTAATAGTTCAGCCAAGCTGTGGCCCAACCCCCGTCAAAGTTCTATTTCGTTCAACCCCTAGTTCCCCTTGTTCATCATCCACATCTCAAAGCAATCCTTCCACACCTCCATTCACTGCACATACTACCACTACTACTCCTGTAATCCCTGTTATCCCTATTGTTCCACTTATCCCTGCCAACATGGCTAATAGATATGCACCCCTGTAGCTACCTGCTAATGCTGTGGCTTTGCCTCAAGATTACCAATCTAAAATCACATTTTTTGATAGTACTGGTTCTTCTACAGCCATCCAGCATACCAAGAAGATGCAAGACTATTTTGAGAGCTACGAAATAGACGATGATAGCATAAGAATGAGAATTTTTGTTCAAAGTTTAACAGGTGATGTAAGAACCTGGTTCAGATCACTTGGTGCAAATTCCATAACCACTCCTGATGAGCTTTACCTAGCCTTCACCAATAGATGGGAGAAAAAGAAGGACCCATTGCACATACTAGGAGAATATGATTCAATTAAAAGAGGCCCTCAAGAGACTGTTTTGGAGTACTATGCAAGGTTCAATAATGTATATAATGCCATACCACAGAACTTGAGGCCTCCCCCTGATCTTGCCTTGTACAAATTTTCTGATGGTTTCGAACCTGATATGGCCTATCTATTAAAAGAAAGGGCTCCACGAAACCTTGCAGAGGCACAAAATGTTGCTGTGACCATAGAAGCCAATTTAATTGCCAAGAGAAATAGAGCTAGAGCCGAAAGAAGAACTACCTTTAAGGAAGAACCTTCACCCTTTGATCAAAAGCTTGATGCTATTATCAGTAGCATGAAAAGGCTGGGAGAAAGAGTAGAAAGTGTTGAGAGGAAATCATCATGGGAAGGACAATAGTCCAACACCTTAAGACACCCAAACTTTAGAAGGAATCAAAGCCCAAACGCTGGAAGAACGAGCCTAGATCGTGAAATAAGACCTCCTTTTTAGGAAAATTACACAGAGGCTTCCACTTCAAATGATCCTTTGGAAGACTCTCACATAAATCTTATGGGATTAAAGAATGATCAGCGTGTCTTCTTATCCAAAGAAGACCAAGAAGGTGATGATTTTCATCAGATGCAAGTTCGAACGCAAGAGTCTTTCGAGTCTCAACAAGCCTATGAACCAGCTGTCTATGAGCTAAACAAGAAATATAAACTCAGAACCAGAACCTTTGATGTTCCTGTGCCCATCAAACCAAAATAAAAACAACAACCTAACAAAATTAAAGGTAAGGCTCCCATCGAAGAAAATGCTGATAAAACTGTCCCCAACACGCAACAAATAGCCGTAGGGGACATAACACAAAAACAACCTTCTATTGACCAGCCCTCGCCACATTCTCCTTCAAACGAAAATGCACCTAGTATTCCAAAAAGCCTTCCCATCACTGAAAAACGCAAGAAATCACTCTCCCAAATGATGGCAAAGAAGAGCAAAACACTGAAATTTCAATTGAAAAAGAGAAATCTGCCATTTTTAACGCAAAGACTCCATTGGATAAGCCATTTAATTTAGAGGCAGAAATAGGAAAATTAAAGGTATCCATCCCCCTCTCTGAACTTGCCAAGCATGATGTTTATGGGCAGCAAATTCAAAAATCTCTGCAAATACCAGAGGTTGAGGATGATGTTAATATTCTAGATGATGCCCCGAAACTGCTGTGTGGTCCAGAAGTTAATGAAAAATCAACATATGGATCTGTTCTACCATTTTATGTCAGCCTACATATACATGACAAGATCTTGCACAATGCAATGTTTGACTCAGGGGCATCGCACAATCTTATGCCCAAAGCAGTTATGGAAAAACTGAATCTTGATGTTACAAGACCTTACAAAGATTTATACTCATTTGACTCAAGTCAAGTGAAATGTCTAGGCCTCATCAAAGACTTGTGTGTCTCCTTAGTCCAATATCCCAACAAGACCATCCTCATGGATGTTGTAGTTGCTGACATCCCTCCAAAGTATGGAATGCTCCTATCAAGATCTTGGGGAGCAAAGCTCCAAGGATCCCTTCAATTAGACCTCTCTTACGCGACTATATCAGTCTTTGGGCAACCAAAAAGACTATATAGAGAAACTCTCATGAAATACATGGTAAGTAGTAAGGACAAGCCCCAAAATTTCCCCATCTACTTAGTCCATACTGATATGGATTCTTTTATTCTGTTTAATGATGATAACTGCCCTCTAATTGGTGACAAGCCTTTGGCTTTAGAACATCAAGCACATATCAATCAAGAATCAGTAGCACATACTCAACAAATTATCACAACAGCCAAGGCAACTAGGACATTACAAGAGCCTCCCCAAACAGAATTTTCAAATCTGCCCAATCCTAAAATAACTCAAACTCTTGAGACTAGCCACAAGCAAGAAATCACATGGTATTTAGAGTTTGATGGATCTGTTAATAAGTTAGGGGCAGGGGTAGGTGTATGGATTCATGATTCTCATAACAATCATGCACAAGGTCATGCATATAGACTGAATTTCAAATGCACCAACAACATGGCAGAGTATGAGGCTCTCCTTTTAGGCCTTAAATTGCTAAAAGCTTTGGGAGCTGCAAAAGTGTCTATTCTAGGTGACTCCGATCTAGTAATCCAACAAATGAAAGGTAACTTTGTTACCAATGACAATAGAATGAGGGCCTATAGGACGGCTGCCACTAATATACTCAATGCATTCTCTGAATCCAAGCTTGCCAAGATTTCAAGGAATCATAACATTCATGCTCACAGCCTAGCCACTTTCGCTAGTACATGCAAGCTTCCCTTTGAGCCAAATCACCATTTCACTGTTGAAGTAAAACATAGGCCTGCTGTCCCGAATAACATTAAAGACTCGCAAGTGTTCGAGGATGATGCTCAAATAAACAATTTTCTTACCTTACAACATGAATTTGCAGGCCTAAACATTGATGAGGATACCATGGAGGACCCACAACAACAAGCATTAAACGAAAATCAGCAGGCTCTAATAGCCAAACAGATCCTGAGACCAATTGCTTTTGACAATGCTAACATTGAAGAGCTGAAACAAATGCACTTGAAGGAAATAGATAAAACAGAGGCCGAAGTCATGGATCTGAAAGATAATTTTCTTCCTGTTGGCCTCACCCCGATAGAAGACATGTTTGACGCACATGATGTCCCCAGAAAACCAAAATTCCAACCCATAAACACTGAGATAGAAGAACATAACATTGGGACAGCAGAGTACCCGAAAATGATCAAACTGTCCAAAAATTTACCAGTTGATCAAAGCCCAAGTACGTGGATTTGTTCAAAGAATTCCAAGATGTCTTTGCTTGGAGCTGTTATCACAAAATCAAGCACTGGAAGGCTGCAACCCAGGAAGACTTCATGTAACTATTTCAAACCAATCTTTTAGCTAAGGCTTAGCCTCCTCAGCCTGAGAGGGCTCTCTCAAAGGGTTAATGATTTAGATTAAAGATATGAATAGATGGCTAACTCTATGGTTTGTGATTTTATATGTTTGTAGATTGGAAGATGGAGAGTTGCTACCATTGGGCTATGGAGTCAGTGACAGAGATAAGGATAACAAATGGCTCTTCTTATAAAACTGAGGCTTGTATATACTTCAATGAAAGAGTGACACATTCAAGAAAGTCTCAAATAACTTGAAGTTCATAGGAGTCAGAGCATGTAGGCATGAATTCTGAATAATGATACATCAAGGTATTTAAAAGGAGAGAATTTAAAGTGATATATCAGAGTTTCTTCAGCTGAAACAGGCTGCTACAGGGGTTTCGCAGCGCGCTGCGAAATCACCTAAAAGATGTTGCGCTGCGAAACTGCTAAAAATGATTTATGTGTTTTACCATCAAACAAATGTAAGACATTTGGCATTGAAATTTTGTCAGTGATAACAGGAGCTATGAGGATTTAAAATCCTATGATACCTCTGTAATACAACACACAATTCCCTTGAAACCGAATCAGAAACCATTTAAACAAAAGATGAGAAGAATAAACCCTGTCCTTCTCCCACTGATTGAGAAAGAAGTAAAGATGATGTATGAAGCAGGCATCATAGCACCTATCAGATTTTCTGAGTGGGTGTCCAACCTGGTTCCTACAAGAAAAAAGATAGGTGAAATCAGACTTTGTGTAGATCTCAGAAATTTAAACCAATTCTCCTTGAAAGACCACTATCCTTTGCCCAAAATGGACCACATATTGCAGAGAGTAGTGGGAGCTTCTAGAATCTCTTTGCTAGATGGATTTTCAGGTTTCAACCAAATACTTCTTCACCCAGACGACCAAGACAAAATGGCTTTTACCACACCGTGGGGAACATTTAAATATGTAAAGATGCCATTTGGACTTAAAAATGTTGGTGCTACATTTCAACGGGAAATGGATATCGCATTTGCAAAAGAAATCCATGACTTCCTAGTTGTTTACTTGGATGACTTAACCCCATTTTCCAAATCTGATGAAGAACACCTCGAACATCTTAGGCAAATTTTCATGACATGCAGGAAATATGGCATTTCCTTGAATCCAAAGAAATCCTTATTTGGCCTTGAAGAAGGCAAATTACTTGGCCACATCATATCAAAGGATGGGATTAGAATTGATCCTGAAAGAATACAGGCCATCCTCCAAATTCCATACCCCAGAAACATAAAAGAGCTACAAGAATTCCTTGGGAAAATCAACTTTTTGAGAAGATTTATTCCAAATCTAGCCGAATTAATAAGAATGCTAAGCAACATGCTCAAGAAGGATGCCAAGTTAAAGTGGTCTCTAGAGGCCAAGCAAGCATTTAACAGTATCAAAACAGCCTTAACCCAAACCCCTGTTCTAACAAGCCCACAGTTTGACAAAGATTTTATCATTTTCGCATTTGCATCTGATCACACAATAGCCGCTGTCCTGTTGCAAAAGAATGAGTAGGGAGCTGAAAAGCCAATCGCCTTTTTCAGCCAAGCCTTAAGAGATACCCCTTTAAAGTACCCAACAATGGAAAAATAGGCCTACGCACTTGTCAAGGCCATCAAGGATTTTAGAGTGTACATACTGTATTCACACGTGACTGCCTATGTGCCACATGCTGTTGTTAAAGACATACTGACTCAAGAGGGATTAGAAGGCAAAAGAGGCAAGTGGATTGCAAGAATTCTCGAATATGACATTGAAATAAAACCAACCAAACTGATAAAGGGACAAGGTTTAGCTAAACTGATGTCCAAAACAAACTTTCAAGCCTTAAACATTAATCAGCTGGACAATGAACCGGAGCTGGCGACTCCACAGATCAGTGACACCTTTTTGCAATCCCCATGGTATGCTGATATTTGCTTGGTATTGTTAAACCTGTGTGCTCCCCCAGGATTGTCCAGAACCAAGAAGAGATTTTTAAAAATGAAGGCTTCAAAATTTTGTGTCCTAGATGGTGCATTATTTTGGAAAAATCATGAAGGTATATTGCTGAACTACTTGATTGAGGATGAAACCAACAATGTCATGAAAGAATTCCATGCTGGGGACTGTGGAGGACATCTATATTGGAAGTCCACTGCTGATAAAATTTTAAGGGCTGGTTTCTATTGGCCCACTTTGTTTGCAGATATAAAGAAGTTTGCCACCTCATGCCACAATTGCCAAATCTTTGAAGGCAAGAGAAAGCTGCTCCCCTTGCCTCTGAAACCCATCTCAATCGAGAAGCCTTTTCAACAATGGGGTCTTGACTTCATTGGAGAAATCCATCCCTCTTCCTCAGGCCATCATAATTGGATCTTAACAGCCACCGATTATTTCACTAAGTGGATTGAGGCCATCCCATGTAGGCAAGTCAATGACACCATCATTATCCAATTCCTCGAGTGCAATATCCTTTCTAGATTTGGCTGCCCTGAGAAGATCATCACTGACAATGCCGCTGCTTTCAAATCCAAAAAGATGATCAATTTTTGCCATAAATTTCATATCACCTTGGGCCATTCCACAGCATATTACCCTCAAGGTAATGGCTTAGCCGAGCCATCTAACAAGAGCCTGATCAATATTATCAAGAAGACCTTAGAAGAAAACAAGAAGAACTGGCACAAAAAGCTCACCAATGCCCTATGGGCAAACAGACTTTCAACAAAGAGATCCATTGGGATGAGCCCTTATGAGCTAGTATATGGCATGGAGGCCAGATTTCCATCTTCTTTAGGCATTCCTGTTATCAAGCTGTTGCAGGAGGTTCAAGCTTAACCAAATGATATTCAACGAAGGATCAATCAAACCATTCATCTTCAGCAAAGCAAATAGCAGGTGTATGACAGAGCTCAAATGTTACAAGAAAGGCTGAAGAAGGCGTTTGACAAGAGGACTAAGGCTGAGGATTTCTTTATTGGCGATAAAGTGTTAAGGTGGGACTCACGACGAGAAGACAAGGGAAAGCATGTCAAGTTTGACTTTTTGTGGAAAGGCCCATTTTTCATCAGCGCTATTCAAAGCAACAATACATATTTTCTCAAAACTCTAGATGCCTGCGCAGCTGAAGAGGGCCCTGTGAATGGCCGCATGCTGAAGCACTACCTTGATCCAGTGATCTAAGGGATACTGGGTTCTGATGTATATATTTGTATATTAATGCGTGTACATATAAGCGTTTTCTTTTATGTTTTTATAAGAAATCCGATTGCTTGAAACCAAGTAGCGAAGTTATGGAGGCAGAGCAGTGCAAGTCCCCCATTTCAAAGCTCTGTCTTTGCATTGATTTTGGGAAAAGAGCGCAGTCCCAAAGAAAAGACCCAAAGGAATGTGACATTCTAAGCCTCTGTTCTTTTGAAGTGAAGTTCGAAGAGAAGCACATCAATTTTTTCCCCTGGCTATGAACTTACTTCAAAGCGTGCACAAGGCAGGTTTTGATATACTTTAAATGCTCTCAATGGTAAAAGGGGCAGCACTGTCATTTATAATAGTGGGTTCAAATAAAAATGCTGCATTAATGCTTCCAGCTCTTTAGTCAGTAGTATCAAAACGGGGGAACGTTTGCTTTTAGTGTTACATCTACAGCATGTTCAAAGACAAAATTAAGAGGAGTTGCTCCAGTTGGTTCCCTTTTTGTGTGTACTTCAAAAATGCAGTTTTCAAACAAAAGTGGATGCAATATCAAGCACGCAGAAGAAAGCAGGCGATGCTTTATTTTTCACAATATTTAAGTTGAAGGAGAGTGTTGTTCAGATCTCATCGTTCCAGTCATTTAGCAGTTAGCACAGAAGAAGTTTTCAACGCGCAACAACTATAGAAGATCAAGGCAGTCTGACCTGCTGTTCTTGGCTTTTCACAAGGAAAAGCCATCCCCAAGTGGAGCCACTGTTAGCCTCTTGCTGCAGCAGGTTAATCATCTTTCATGATCGACATTTTTACATGCCAAATATGTCGTACTATGCATGCTGCAATGCTCCATATTTGCTACAGATGACCAGAGAAGTATCCATGAAGGTGTGCCAATTTTAATGCTACTGCTTTGTTCCAGTTTTGATAAGTAATCCATTTTGATCAGTTTTCAGTTAAGGGTAGGCCAAACAGCTTAATCTTGGCCTCCCTAGGTTTCAATTTCATGTTGTAGAATATAGAGAATGAACATCTGTCCAAACAACTTAATCTTGGCAGATTTGTAGTTAGGTAGAGAAACAAGGGTGCTCAACATCTTAATCTGAGCCCCTGGCTGAAATAAGTGTAGAAGTAGATAGGAGCACAAGCAACAAGAAATAATGAAAAGCTGGGTATGCTAGTTCAAGTGCACCCAAACCAAAAAGAAGAGAAAATGCTAGGTGAGTAGGTCGGGTAGGTAGCTTTGTGGTTGCAGAATTATGGCTTGTGATCCATTTCATATTTCCAAGTGTTATATCTATCATATCACAAGTTGAAGGCAGTTGTTCAGTTGGAGGACTTCAAGCGAGGTATGTCTAACTTCCCCTTCTTCCTCTTTCCCCAAATCACTCATTAACTTCCCCTAAAAGGGGTCAAGGTCTGCTTGATACCTCTTAATTTCATCATTCTCCATATCATCTGCCTTGGTGAAGATCTGCTTCACTAAAGGAATGTTCACACTTCTTCAATCAGCCATTTTCCCCCATTGATAGCCTAAGACATCATTCTTAGCGCTTTTTCTCATCATTATCATATTAACTACTAACTTTATTATGTAACTCCCTATCTATTTCCCCACTAAAACTATGTATATAACTCCCCTATATATTTATCCCTCCCCCTGGTTGAAAATAACCATATGCATCCTTGGAAATTGCTAAGTTTATCTGAAACTCAGCAAGAATCCTCACTTCTCCCCTCAAACCATCTTCCCATGCATTTTGGACCCTTTCCGATGCATAGAACCCTTCATCACCCCCCTAACTATCTTCCAAATGCATAAGGACTCATTCCTTTGCATAATTCTCCTTCACATGTTTAAAAAATCACCCCTTTTACCTTGGCTTTCCTTTAGAAGGCATGAAACCCCTTTTGCCCACTAAACCCCTCTCAAAACCACATCACTTTCCTCCTAAGTGCCTTTGGACTCCTTCCAAGGCATAAGAATACCCAAACCATGTAAAAACCTTCAAAAAATTGAAAAATCCTCCTTTCGGGCCATTGAACCCCTTCCGATGCCCTAGAGATCCATTCAAAGCACTTTCATCACCCCTACGAATTCATTTACCTTTGCATTTTAATAAAATGCATGCTCTGATGAGAAAAGGCTCTATTTGTTCCCCCTCCGATGCGATTTCGCTATCGGGAGGGGAAAGTGGCATGTAACAAACATATTTGGCATTTCTCCGAAGGTAGGTGCCCTCCCTCCGACGCAATATCGTTGTCGGAGGTCGGGCGATAAAATGTGTTAACTCTATGGTGCATTGCCGAAAGCCTGGGGCCGGACCCGATTTCAAATAATAAAGCGCCTATATAGCATTTCGGGTCCGATGGTGTTTCGGCGATTCTATGTGGATGCTCCCATATCCCCGCCGATAGTGAAATGCGACTTAGCACCGACCGTCGGATCGCCCTCCCAGATCAACAGCCCATGTTTGATCGGCAGTCACCCCTTGTGTTTGGCTCCGACCAGCGGAGCTGAAATATTATAAGGGCGAGTTTATAAGGTTTTCGGGTCCGTAAGGGCCCCGTGTGCAGTGAAAAGGGTGGCTCCGATATTCCGGAGCGGATAATTTGTAAAGGGCAGTTTTGAAAGGGATTTTGGGTCCGTTGGACCCATTTCAAATGCAAATCCGCCGATATGATGGGTTCCGATGGTTTGGACCCGATCTCGATAAAAAATGGGCCTATAGCATTTCGGGTCCGCAGCTATTTCGGAGGCACTATGTTTTGGGACCAATGGTCCACCCCGATGCGATATTGCGATGAGATCTGGGCCGTTGGATCGGCCCACGCCGGATCCAATGACCAGGATTTAATGATTGCTACAGTGTCCACTTAAGCGCCAAATTTTCACAATTTCGCAGTGTTTTGAGAGCATTTTCATATTATGATAAAATGGCCATTATTTAAGGTTTGTGTGCAGTGCTCCCACCCGCCACAACCAATAAGGGAAATAATACATCCTTAAGCCATTTAGGATCGCTCCAAGCTCGGTTTTGCTCCAAGGTGCCAGTCTCAGCCTCGGCACAGTTGGCAACACTTTTTCCTCATGTTTGCACCATTTTTCAAAAAGTTTAAGGCTAGTTTTGATCGGCCAGAGCGCCGATAGCATTCCAAAGGCCACGGGAACATTTGCAGCAGTTAATTTTGCATTAAAAGGGAGAAAAGGGGCGATTTGACAGTGTAAAGTGTATCAGAGGAAAGAGAAGGCTCAAGTGCATGTCAAAGGGTATCGAGAAAGCGACAGACAGTATCAGTATTGCGGATTCAAAGTAGATGAAGGCAGAAAGGCCCCAGTAGTTATAGCAAAGCATCATTGAGCTGTAATGGCTCACCAACTCACAGATTTTGACCATTTAAGGCAACAGGACCACTTGAAGGCAGATTAAAGGATTTCAACATAGATTTATGACAAGTACAATGGTCCCAGTCGCATTTTGGAGCAGCGCTGCTTCCATAATTACGCAGTTACCACACAGAAGATAGCTCGTGGCTCAAGGCACTCTTTCAATCCATTTTTGAAGCTGCAGGACCATGTGCAGCCCTAAAGAACCATTTTGATGAGGTTGCTCGCTCATGCGCAGCCGTTTTAAGTTATTTCATGCATTTATTTCCAGCATAGATTAGGATCAATGACATTGGTTGCACAGATCTCTTTTGATATGTTTTCAGAAATGTTTTTGAGATATTTTTTCCCCTTGGCAGCTGTTCAAGGGAAGTCTGTAGCTATTTTTCTTTATATACCACCCTCCGCACAGTTTTAAGGGTTGGTTGGTTGTATGACTCCTCTAGAGACTCGCTCTGTATCCGATATGATTTCTTTAATCAAAGACTGCTAAAAGCTTGGAGGATGGACTGTTTGAAGTGTTCTTAATGGTTGAAGAGTGAATGATGGAATTCATGTGCTACTATATGGATCAATAAGTGTTTCTCACCTCTGTTATTTCAATTTCATACATGCTCAAGTCATAGAACAAAAGATTGGTTTAGAATTTGCTTAGCTGCACTCTATGCTCAGTTTCTATGGCTTCTTAATGTTTTCTTCTTGATTTAGGTATAAATATGAATTCCTTTCAGGCTCATGTTGGACCTATTTCACATATGAATGACTGTTGTCTAAGAATTCTTAGCTGCTCCTAGATAGAGTTCATTCATCTCCCCTCTGCTAACCTGATTGAGAGACTCTTTGTTGCCTCTCATTCCTTAGCCTCCAATCCATCTCTTTTAGCTTGAATATTGTTTCATGAGTAGCTACCTTGCTCCTCATTCCTCTTGTGACCAGGAAAATGCACCAGCAGTCCTACTCCATGACTCCATGCCCAATGGTTTGAAACTTACCACACTATGCATTGCCTCTCTACTTGAAAACATGCTCCTTCCCACCAAACATAAAAAAAACCCCTTGAACTCAATAACTAGCCTAATATCACCTTCAACAAAGCTAAATCATAAAGAGATAGCCCTCTCTGACTGCAGGTAGGCTAGGACCTGCAGTCCAAAGATTGGTTTGTGGTTACCTCGGCCGTATCCCTTTAAGGAGCTTTAGGGACAACCTGAGTGATAACAGGAGGTATGGTGCATAAAATTAAAAAGCCAAGGGCATGACAAGTACCATTGTCCAGTCTTCGGGAACTACTTGACGGGAGGAGGGTCGATGCCATTAAGACCAGAGGCACAAGCAGGACCGAGTGCGGTGCCTGCATTACGGTGGACAATTTGTCAGATAGGAGGAAAACATGCTACGGATAATTTTCATCTCTTTCATAAGTATACTCAGATGTCCCAATAGTTGTTCTATAGTTTCTGCAGATCAGTAGGCCATGATGAGTGCAGCTGCAAAAGTTATGAGCTGATGATGGATCAGACTCCTACCTACAGAGTGCAGACCGAAACGTGAGCCCTTGATCAAAATGCATGGATGGCACGCACTGGATTTCAGGGGTGCAGATGTGGTTGAGGTGGAATGGGACCAGGAAGGGGCCTTGGACAGCTAATTTGTTACAATTGCAAAGGGCCAGGGCATTATGCCCAAGATTGTACAAATCTGACGAGGGCATCATGTTTATATTGTACTCAGTTTGATCATGAGATGGAGGACTGCCCTACATTGATAGCGAGGCTACACGATAAAGGGATACTCTAGCCTCCCCCAACTTAGAATTTGCAAATGATGAGGTCATTTTGTTGTATAACATGCACGAGATCTAAATACAAGATCTTGTCTTGGGAGTCCAACAAATAAATGCGCAACTGAAAAATTTATGTCTGGAAATGCATAGTTTGAAACAAGACAGGACAACTCGGCCAAAGGCACACGAGGAGGTATGGTGCGTAAAATGAAAAAGCCAAGGGCATGACAAGGACCATTATCCAGTCTTCGCGAACTACTTGACGGGAGGAGGGTCGATGCCATTAAGACCAGAGGCATAAGCAGGATCGAGTGTGGTGCTTGCATTATGGTGCACAATTTGTCAGATAGGAGGAAAACATGCTACGGATAATTTTCATCTCTTTCAGAAGTATAAATAGATGTCCCAGCAGTTGTTCTGTAATTTTTGCAGATCAGTAGGCCATGATGAGTGCACCTGCAGAAGTTATGAGCTGATGATGGATTAGACTCCTACCTACAGAGTGCAGACCGAAATGCGAGCCCTTGATCAAAATGCAGGGATGGCAGGCATTTGATTTCAGCAGTGCAGATGAGGTTTAGGTGGAATGGGACCAGGAAGGGGCCGTGGACAGCTAATTTGTTACAATTGCAGAGGGCCAAGGCATTATGCCCAAGATTGTACAAATCTGATGAGGGCATCATGTTTATATTGTACTCAGTTTGATCATGAGATGGAGGACTGCCCTACATCGATAGCGAGGCTACACAATAAATGGATACTCTAGCCTCCCCTGACTCAGAATTTGCAAATGATGAGGTCTGAGCCGTGCGAAGAGGATCCAAATGTAAACATCATGCTCTGAAGCGATATCACGACACGAGATGACAAGGGAAAGCAACCTAAAGAAAGTGCGTGGGTTCACAAGGCTCATATAAAGGAACCTGAATTTGATTTGGAGCGCGCAAAGGAGACATTCATGGAAGCTAAGAAGAGCTTCATGGAGGCCTCCACTTCAGGTAGTAAGGATCAACTAGAACCAGAGATGGATCCTTTAATGCTCACTACATTTCTAAAGACTTGCATGAAGTTGCTATGCAACAGCAAAGCAGTGAAGGGACTGCATGAACTTATCACTAGGTGATCTGGGTCAGGAGAACCTCGCGTAGTCCGGAATCTCAGAAAGCACACATCGTGAACAGGAAGGGAAATGAGATTGACTACATAAATCAGAGAGTATGAAATGGATCAAGTGATTCTGGATCTAGGATCAAACATGAATGTACTGCCAATGTAGACATGGCAGTGTATGGGCAAGCCCATGTTGCAATGGTACCCTATTCACTTACGAATGGCAAACCAACATAAGATCCTACCGATGGGAAGACTGCAGGGAATAATGGTAGACATTGAAGGTGTGAGTGTGCTTGAATATTTCGAAGTGATAGAGATTATTGATGACAAAAATCCCTATCCTGCACTACTGGGAATAGATTGGGCCACTGATATGAATGGGGCGATAAATCTCAAGAAGTGCAAGATGATTTTTGAGAAAAAGTCACTACGCATAGTGGTACCACTAGACCCTGCAGAAGGATCGAGATACACAGAGCCAATACGTGACGATGAGAGCAATGATGATCTAGACTGTATCTACAAAATCATCACACGGGAGTAGGACTGGGTGAATCCAACAATGGATGGCAAGATTTTGTGGGAGCGCGAAAGCTCCTACACAACGGATTTAGATGAGGAAATAGAACGATGGCAGAACCGGTTACACGAGGTAACCATGCTCAATTGTAACATTAAGATAAGATCACTGCGCTACGTGAAAACATAGGTAAGGGATCTACCTATGTATGATGGTTTGACAACGGTGGATGAATTCCTGAACAAATTTGAAAGAGAAGTGCCAAAACAATAGCTTTTTGACGCTCTGAAATGGGCACTATGTACTATGCCTGCAAGATGGTGGGGTATGCATCAAAGAAGTTTTGAAAATTGTTGTGATTACAAAGTGATGATGCTTATACAGTTTGGAAAGCCTCAGTTGTGGATGAAAGTCAAGTATGATGGACGAAACAGCCTATGCGCCCACCTCTCCATATGGGTACAAGTGTATGGTATGCAACCTGCACGAACGGACACTGTCCTCACGATAGAAAACAGGAACAACAAGCATAAGCAGGAAAGACAAGTGCGCGAATGTTGATAAGACTTAGCGTGCCAAAAACCATATATGGGGAAGCCTTTGACAAGGTGTGCAAAGTACTGAACAGGGTTCACCATGTGAGATGCATCGAATGGGACCTGCGTGTACCAGCGGTTATATGGGCTTACAGGACCATGTGCAAAACTCTGAACACGTAAGCACTTCCGAAGCAGAAGTATGAAACAGGGGCTGCAATCCCTGTGGAAAATGTGAAGCTGAGTTTGCACATAATAGCACCTGTAGATACAACGGTCCAAAAACCTCATAATGAAGAAATCACAAAGCTGCAAGAAACAGAACATATAGGACTTGAGGAAGGAATCTGCTGGGGAAACGTTAGACTCCGTGAACTTGAAAAAGATCGGATACAACTAATGGAGAAAAGCGCTTGGATGGACGCAGAGGTCAAGAAGCTGGAAGACAAAATAAAGAAAGCATTTCTTGTCGAAAAACCGTGGATGGTAAAACAGGGTGCGTACGATCATATTGACAAATGGTAGAACTATTTCCATGAACTGGTTAGTCTACTGCCTTGGCTTACACCATGTATCACCAAACGTAGTGACCAGGGTAGCGTGTCGCAAATAGTAGAGTGCGCGATGCCAACCATAACTATGGAAGGTGGGGATTCTTTGTGAACCATGGTGAAGGATGGGATGGAGCTCCACATGGGTGGTGCGACCACCTGTCTAGCCGCAGGAAGAACAGTCTTAGTGGTCCAGGCAACTGAAAGGAAGTGTGGGACTATAAACTTTTCTGCCAAGAATCTGTGTGATATGGGGGATGCATGCAGAAGTAGAGCATCACAGGGTCCGCGACCACGCATAGAGGGTTGCGCTGCCACGCAGATTGGCGGAAAGTGATCGTTGGTGTCACTATTCACGATGGGATGTTCGATTTGAGGCCAAATACAGTGGGCGACGGGCATTTAAGACGCAATTTACAGACCAAATTTGGAAAAATATGTCGCTAAGAAAGCATTAATGGCCTGAAATTGGGGGGAATGGTTGAATTTGAATTCGAAAGGCGCTATAAAACACAAAGGGTTGGCCAGCAAACAACACTTGGTCATTTGAGAATTGAGCACTTGAGCAGAGCAGTGAGCATTGAGAGTCGAGAGATAATTGAGCCCCTAAGTTGGCAAGTGACAGAATATACAACCTAGCCACGATGAAAGCTACTAAGGATGGTTTAGGGATTGAAGAGGTAACCATCGGTGAGGCTGCATAGACCCCAATGGTAGAGGATGTTCCAGAAGGCGCCTGGGTTGTGACAAAAATCCCCAAATCACCACGAACACTGAGGCCCAAGAAAGATAAACAAGCAATGGCCCCCGTACGTGTGTCCCCAAGGAACCCACTACGTAGTAAGATATCAATAGCTGATAAAGGAAAAGCTATCACAGTTGACATAGATGAGGAAGAAGAATATTTACAGACCCTTATCATCACAGCAGAAGAAGATGAAGATATGGAGGAAGATACTCAACCTATACACTCTGCAACAAAACTACCCACGTATGTCCCTCTGCGGAAAGGGAAAACCGAAGTGCCGAAGGATCTAGACGAAATGAAGAGTTCACTCCAGACCCCGCTCCTCCAAGGTGGTATTGTGTTTGAGGGCATGCACCTAGGCCATGTGCCAACTATTAAATTTGAAGACTGGGACCTCACTAACTGCGAGAAGTTCCCGCACCTCGAGACCAAGAACCTAATGAAGAAGAAAAATGAGATGGTGGTGATAATGTTAGAGCCATGGAAGTGGTTGCGTGGTGTGGAAAAGGCCGGGTTGCTGCACTTACTATGGATACCACATTTCCACCATGTGCCCATCACCATTTTCATCATTAGGCAGCCGCTCTGCCTGGTGCATGATGGGTATCTATTGCTGGAGGAGCCTACTCCCATCACGGCAGACCTCATTCATTGCATTTCTCGACTCCCCTATAAAGGAAAGGACCCCGTGACCATAGCCGAAGGAAAGGGCAACGATTTGGTCCTCACAGAAGCCATGAAGGAAAAATACAAGCTGGAGAAGAAGAAGAGGGGCTATGCCATCTCTAGCATCAAGGAAAAAGGGGTACACATAGCAACCCAAATCCTGGCCAAAAAAGTTATGAGGAAGTGCTGCACCGATGAGGTACCAGCGCTGGTGGTCACATTGGCTGAGAAGTGCTTAGAGGGGGTTTAGTTCAACTGGTCTAAATTCATTTATGAGGAATTTTTGAAAATATGTCGCAAATCCCAAGAGCAGTGTAAAACCTTCCATGACGTGTGGTTGTTGTTATCCATCATGCTCATAGCAGGGGAACTACCAGAAGAAAGTCAATTCCCCAAGATTGACTGAGACTTACCAGAGGCCACGAAGTATGCTTCACTCTGGGCCACAAAGGACACAAAACGGATTTGTGACACCAAAATCTTTTGGGTGCTCATGGACATGAACATCTGGATGTGGATCAACTAGAAGCCATGCCTATCACCCAAGGTGTACAATAGTCTACAGAGTTTTACAAACTTCAAAGTTGATGTGCACAACATTTATATCAGGGTGCGAAAGGATCCAACGAAACAGTGGACGAAGCTACCGTTTGTAGCCACTGACGACGCAATTTTTACTATCTTGGAAACATGGCCTCCCAAATGGCGTGCCCCAAATGTGGCAGAACTGGAGAAGGCGGCAGCACAAAATAAAAAGGATGATGCCGAGCTACACATCACTCAACTGGTAGAGAAAAGGGGGAAGGAAACCACAACAACTAAGGAAAGGGCATCGCGGGAAGCGACACAGAAAGCCGCGGAGTATAAGAAGGCTATAGAAGCAGCAACAGAAGAAGAGGCAGTAGAGGCAACAATAACACAGGATGACGAGGGCCAAACAACACCCTCGCAAGGGCAGGAGGTAGAGGAAATAGAAATAGTATAAGGGAGCATGGACCCATGGGCTATGTCCACACAGTTAAAGCACCCATGCATCACAGAAAGAGCAGGACCAAGGAAAAAGGTCAAGACCTTGAAGTTGGCCATTGACCTAATCACCTTAACTAAAGGTGATCTCCATGACATCAGTGAGATGTTCCACGATGTCACCAATGAAGCACTTCAGGAGTTCATGCAGGAGCACCAGACTGTGTTGGGGGCCCTCAGGGTGCAGTTGTAGGAGTTACAGTTGCGCCCCCCTCAGGTGGGTACCCTTTCTACCCACCTCGCAGTAGGATCCTCGGCAGTAGAGCAGATGTTGCACACACAGATGGACAAGGCAATAATATTGTTTGAAGGGGCCATAATTGCAACAAATGTGACCGATAGATTTTCGGTTAGCATGTTGAAAGGAATTGGCCTTAATTTGGCTACCCTTTCGCGAGAGACACTGTATCAGCTACAGGATGGGATAATGGCAGAGCTTTGAGCCAGGGAGAGCTGCACAATCCAAGTTCTTAGCGAGCAAAAGATAAACATAGAACAGCTCAACTTGTGGCGTGACGAATTGGTGTCACAAAATCAACATTTGGTGCAGACGGTAGATGATGATCACTGACGCGTCCCAGAGCTGGCCATCATAGCAGATCTACCTGTAGAAGTATGGATCCACAGTTTGGAAACTAGAGTCCACAAGGCCAGGGAAGAGATGACAAAGGTGCAACTAGATTTGAATCTCTAGATCGTCAAGCTACGGTTGAAGGTGCAGCCTTCCACTCCCCTAGAAATCAAAGAACAACGCGCTAGTGCTATCGCAGCAAGGTTGGAAGAAATCAGAGGTGCAGTGCATGACTGTACTAGCATGTTGGAACATGCACTTGAGGTCGTCATGACTTTACAGGAGGACCCCAACATCCAGTGCTTGGAGACAGACGCGCGCGAACTCTAATAGAAGTACGAAAATGTTAGAGGAACTACGCAGATAGTAATCCTCACTGAGCAGCTTGCGAGGATGCAGCAAGACAAGGCATTAAAGGAGCAGGTGGATGGGGCGTGCCATAAGGAAGCAGTTAACAAAGCACGCATTCAATCATGGATTCATGAGGCCTTCACGATCGTGGCGAATATCAAAGGAAATCTCACACACATACAAGGGATGCATGCACAGATGCATGGAAGCACGCCGGACACAGAGGTCTCAGAAGAACGGATGCAGCAGGTTCAACAAGCAGCAACCCAGTGCGCTGTGGACATCAGTACCATTCGAGAACAGTTGGAGGGACTCCACACCAAGATCACCGCGCTGACAAAGTGACTCGAGGGAGAGTCACTATGTTTGTGTTGGGGGCTTGTTGGGCATGGAATCCCCCCACTGGATGTTTTGAGGTTCAAAGCCCAAGTTTTGAGTTGATATTGTTGTAAAGCTCCGCGAATTGCGGGCACAAAATGTATGTTAGAGTCATGGGGCTATCCACCCTAGTTTTGAATGTAATGTCGGCATACCCATGGTCCGCAGACCATGGGATTGTATAAATAGAGCGAAGCTCTAAGTGTAAAAGATAGTTAGTTAGAGGAAAAATATGAGATAGAAAAGTAGAGCACATAGCAAGTGTCTAAGTGTATCATGGGTCGTAGAGTAGGAGAAGGCTCTGCAGCTAAGTTCACAGAGGCCTAGTTGTCCACAGCTGAGTGCACAGACCCCCTGCAGCTAAGTGCGCAGGGCGGAGTTGAGTCTATAACCGGAGAAGAGAATAATAAAAGAATTTCATTCCAAATTTCGTGTATCTATTCTTGAGTTATTCCATGTTTGATATCAATTGATAATGTATTGTTTATTTATTGAGCGCACTTGTATGAATGATTTATATTGTTAAGTATACTTTACACATGCAAGTAAGCTAAGTTAATCAACTAATATCAAATTACTAGTAAGGACTTGGGTAATAACATTGTTCGGCTCCCGAGTAGGGCTGCGCGAAGGCAGCAACTCAAGTTGCGAGGAACGGGTAAGTGCGCGTAGCGACGTGTGCATAGGGTCAAACTACATATCATTTGAACCCATCAGACATCTTTAGGGTGCAGAAACCTTGTTCTAGCACTCTCCCATACTACTTCAGGTGAGACCTCAATCTGTGCTCTGCGGACTGTTGCCAAAAGGGTTAGTAGTACCAGGATTGGTTTGGCTAAATCACCTCTAAACGTGGGTCAGGCCCCAACAAGCCAACAAGTGCTGATTTACTTGCCAATGTAGCATATAAGCTTATACCTTCAGAGGAATTTAGTCCAGATAGACTCTCTATAGAGTTAATTTTTAGACCATCCATCCCTAATAATGTAACAAATTGGAGAGTGTTTGATAATGACGCTGATAAAATCAATTTCCTTACATCAAAAGGATCCTATGAGAAACAAATCATACATGAACATGAACATGACTTGAAAATCAACCATAAACAAGATAAAAATCCAATTCCAAAATCTGTAGTCAATATGGAAGATATCTATGATTTGAAAGATAGATTTAAAAGGATTACCAACTCCAAGACTCAGAGTTCTACTTTAAGATTTGAAGTGGTAAACCTAAGCACAACTGAAAAACCTCAAAACATCAACCTAGGTCTTGGTTTATCATCTGAAGAAAGGATATCATTCATCAAGTTGTTGAAAACATATAAATCTGTCCTTGCCTAGGATTATTCAGATCTCAATATACGATGACCTCTAATGAGAAACCAGTTCAACAAAAGCATAGAAAGATTCATCCAAACCTTGAAAGTAAAATCAAATCTAAATTGAACAAAATTCTAAAAGAAAAGATAATATTTCCCGTTAGACACTCAAAATGGGTATCAAACATGGTTCATGTCAGGAAAAAGAATGGAGATATTAGGATTTGTATTGATTTTAGGAACTTAAATAGAGCTTGTCAAAAGGATAACTTTCCTTTGCCTACCATGGAGCAAATATTTCAATTAGTTGCAGGCTCTGAGTTAATGTTTTTTCTAGATGGATTTTGGGATACAACCATATACTTGTACATCCGAATCACAGATTGAAGACAAAATTCAGGTCCAAGTGGCATACATACACTTATCAGAAAACGCCTTTTGGACTAATCAATGTAGATGCTACATTTCAACGCACCATGGATATTTATTTTAAATGGATGATTAATAAATCAGTTCTTATTTACCTATATAACATCATGGTCTACTCTAGGAATAGAAACAATCATTTGAATTACCTAAATCATATTTTTGAAAGATGCAAGAAATATGGCATTTCTTTAAATCCCAAAAAGTCATACTTTGCCTTAGAAGAAGGCAAGCTTCTCGGATTCATAGTGTCCAAGAAAGGAATTTATATTGATCCTTATTGAATCCAAGAAATTGGAAAGATTCCTCTCCCACATAACAAAAATACCATGCTATCATTCCTAGGCCAGATTAGTTTTGTAAAAAGACTTATTCTTGATTTTTCACAGATTGTTCTACCCCTTCAATTAATGATAAGAACGAATGAAGTCTTCATAAGGGGTAAAGATGAAAGAGAGTCATTTGAGTTAATAAAAAAAGCCATTATCAATGTTCCTTTTCTAATAACTCCAGAATTTCTCAAACCTTTTGTATTATACACATTTTCATAGGATACATCACATGCAATAGTTTTAGCATAGTTGAACGATCAAAACATCGAGACACCTATCTCCTTTTTCAGATCCAATTTACAGGGTACCGAGCTAAACTACTTAGTTGTTGAGAAACAAGCTTTTGCTGTCTTTAAAACCTTGAAACATTTCAGACCTTTTCTCCTCAAAAATCATACAAAAATAGTAGTACCTTACCCTACAATAAGGAAATTATTGATTCAAAGAGAAGTGGGGGAGAAAAGAGCGAATTGGGCCACTGCACTTCAAGAGTACGATGTAGAAATCCAACCAGCTAAAATTGTTAGGGGCCAAGGTTTTTGTTGGATGCTAACTGGAGCTTCCCAGTTATCAACAAAAGAAGACCAAGGTAATGAAGTGAAAATATCAGAGATAAGCCTCAACGATGCACAATCACAATATGTTGATTTGAAGTTTTATTTAAAGAATGGATATGCTCCTATGCATCTCAATTACAAAACAAAGCATGATTTAAGGTTGAAATCAAATAAGTATGAATTAATTGATGATGTATTATTTAGAAAAAAAAATATGATTCAGTATTATTAAGATGTCTAGAAAAACCTGAAGCTAAAAAGGTTATGTAGAAGTTACATGATGGACCAGTTGGAGGTCATTTCAGAGGAAACACCACAGCTCACAAATTCCTGCATGTAGGTTATTATTGGAAACATTATTTAAGGATGCACATGACTATGCAAGAAAATGAAAAACTTGTCAAACTGCAGCTGGAAGAGAAAAGGAACCAACATTTCCTTTACAGCGAGTGAATATCCAACAACCATTTTGAAAAATGAGGATTAGATATAATTGGTGAGATTGTTCCTAAATCTTCCAAGCATCACAAGTACATCCTTACAGTTGTTGATTATTTCACTAAATGGGTAGAAGCTATCCCACTAAAGATAGCTAATAAATAAAGTATTACATACTTTATTGATCAATACATAATCACCAGGTTTGTCTTACACACAACTTTAATGCTTGATAATGCATCTTATTTTTCTGGAAATACTATAGTAGAATTTGCCTTAAAAAGATGTTTCAAATTGAAGTATTCATCCAACTATTATCCACAAGGTAATGGATTAACCAAATAAACAAACAAGAACCTTATCAGAATCATCAAGTGAACCATAGACCAAAATCATAGGAATTGGCACAAAGCATTGACATTTTCTCTTTGGGCAGATAGAATAACACATAAGGCCTCAATCAATTCTTCTCCTTTTGCTTTATTTTATCGAAAATAAGAAGTTCTCCCCACAAACATAGCTATCCCATCTCTCACCCCAGTGCAATTTATTAATGAAAATCCTTCCTCTTCTCTTAAAGCAAGACAATCTCAGATCCTTAATCTTGAACAAGAAAGAGAAAAAGCTAAAGCCACCCATTCCCATCATCAACAATTAGTCAAAACCTCTTTTGATACAACCTCTTCCAGTCATAAAATCTTTCAAGTAGGTGATCTGGTTTTGAAATGGGACAAAGAACATGAGGAAAAGGGAAAAAACACCAAATTCCAAATATTGTGGCTTGGACCATTCCAAATCACTAAGGAAATTGGTCCATCAACATTTTTTTTACAAGTTCTGTCGGGTAGAATTGATTCCTTACCCGTTAATGGGAAAATTTTGAAAACATACTTTTCCTAGAAGAAAACCTCTTCTAATTTTGTATAATATTGTCTTTAAGATTCGTAGGAAAATAAAGGTTAAGTAGTATTTACTTTTGGCTTCTCAAAACAAAGTCTCTGACAATATTTTTATTTTTTGCTTATATAAATAGGAAAAGTTAAATAAATAATTAGAGCATTTGAGTATCAAAGTGAACCTTATTTCTTTGGAAAAACTTAACCCTTCTAAAAGCACTTATTCTATGAACAAGCTCTTATCTTTATAAAGTATAGATGTTTTGTTATCAGTCAAGAAAAGAATCTTTAACCTAGTAAGGACTTTCTACAGATGAGTATCTCAAAACTCTATTATTATCATCCAAAACTCTTAAAAAGGGCCAATGATTCACCCCATCTGATAAAATTTTCTTTTTTCAGAGTGTAATTCTAAAACATGCAAGACTTAAAAGATAATAGTTCTCATTACGAGCTTGTTTACCACTATCATAGGGGAATAATTAAACTGATATTACCAAAACTCCATATCAAAACAGGGTAATAGCCAATGATCTGATCAATCAAAGGACAAGAGGTCTCATCAAGAGCCAGCTTGTTCAGTTTAGTTACAACCAGTGAATGGAATTATCATTATTGGGTTACCAAGCCTAGAAAATGTCTTTTAAGAAACTTGAAAAGAAAAATTACATGAAAGAAAAAAACAAGGTTCAAATGAGAAAGAAAGAAAATGAATATCATTTTGAGTTCTGAAAATTGCTTCGGATGGGAAAATGAATCATTGTTGGTTAAAAGATAACCTTTCTGAGGCTATGAACACCTGCTGGCAGCATTGGCTCTATTTATATAAATGAGAAAACAATAAAAACTAATATGTAGAAGACACCTACTATATCTCTTTAAATCTTAGTATTGACTAATGCAAACATTTGTATTTTTATCACTACAGGAGTAAATTATTTGAGTAAATAAATTGAGTGAGTGATTATGATTTCATGGAAATGTTGTTTAGTTTATAACTCATGTAAATATTATTCCTATAACTCTTCTAATTTTGAAAGTTTTAGAAATTTCAAAAGACCAATCAGAGATAGTTGGTTCTCCCAAGTGAATCGCCAATTTTTGTACTACGTAACAACCCCCCCATTTATATGAAGTAATAGTTAATATTTGACATATAAATGGGGACCCTTTTAAATATTTAGCCTTTGAAAATAAATCCTAACTCTAAAAATTTCCCTATAACCTTTAGAATACAACCCATACTTAAAACTTTCATCGCAAATCGCATGTCACAGTTTTTCATGTGAGAATTATAAACATCTTAAAGAAAATCCTAAAATACGATATGCGATAAAGGCCCTGCTATGATTTTTTGATCACAACAATTTAAGAACATGTGATCGCACTTCGCAAGTCGCAAATTCATAAAGCATTCCATTGTGTCACCCCTTAAAATTTTGTGAAATGCGATATCGCGGTTTTCACAATCGCATTTGCATTATCTCCGAGCAACGCTATATTGCAATGCTTGAAAGTCGTGATGCGGTAAATAAGGCATGAAGCGTGGGAAGTTATAGAGTTTTAATGAAATATTAAGTGGTTTGACAAAGTTATTAATGTTTAGTAGCTCAAGGAGAGAAATTCATGTTTTCAAGTTATGGCTAGTTAGCATAGAAATCTCATTCAAAATCTTCCCATGATTCAAACTCATTTCAAAGAGCTCTCAGCCTTAATTTCCCTCTATTGTGTGCACTAGTATATCTCTGTTTCGTTTCAGTCAAGCTTCAAAAGAGATGTTATTATGGAAGGTAATGCAAAAGCAGAAGTAACAGAGAATTTCAGAGTCCGAGGTTTCAAAAATGTCACCCATATTTGCTGATACAGTTTGCAGTGCTGATGGAGGAGCAACAGCATGGGAAGTCATCTACAATAGACTTGAAGATGAACAACCTAAAATTATTGTCACCAAGGCAACAACAAACTCAATAAAACCCTTGGGAGTTCAATTCAAATATGCTTCTTGCTCTTTTCTTCATAGAATAGGAGCAAGAGGAAAGATACTCCCATACATGGATATGATTAGATGGGTGGTGGAAAATCTCATTATTGAAGACATACAATTCAAGAACTCAAAGATGGAGCTTATGTAATCATTCAAAGCCGAAGAATTGAAAAAAATGTATCATCTTCCTAACCCTAAGGATATATATGACAAATCATTCTTGGCCAAGTTCGCAAAGCAAAATGAAGAACCCTTCAAGATGATTCAGTGCTAGAGAGTCCTAGAAAAAAATTCAAATATGATAAGATGGGTATGTACCCCATAACTTCTTTAGAAAATCCCCATAACTATGTAGCTTTTATGTTATGTAGATTGTATGGATTGCCTAATAATACCAATTTCTCTATAGAATGGGTCCCTTTAATAGATGCATGTGTCAATTCTCACATAATGAATTGGGCCACTATCCTATCCGATAACCTAGCTACTACTATTTCTGAATGTCGTCAAAAGAGATCCACCTGCATAGAGAACCTTCCTCC
This sequence comes from Pinus tabuliformis, assembly GCA_031772625.1. NCBI lineage: Eukaryota > Viridiplantae > Streptophyta > Pinopsida > Pinales > Pinaceae > Pinus > Pinus tabuliformis. The sequence continues at coordinate 842,137,962 of CM062805.1, forward strand.
ATTTTATTTGAGTGCCTATATCATGAATGCCATCTGTTTCTGTAGTAAGTTTCCAATCATGGGTTGGAAATGGACTTTGAAAGACCCCCACCCCATCCATCTCTATCACAAACAGATGTGGGAATCCCATTTTATACCCCATTTTTACATGATATGCCATGGTGTTATTCTACCATTACATCAATTGAATTTTGATAAGAAAGCCCCCATATTTTCTAAGGAAGTCGCTATAGACCTTATCTTAGTAGGAAAGTACTTTGCTCAACAATGGTTCACATATATCAGAGTTTACGACAATACAACAGACCCGCATGTACTCCCTTTGTATGTCTCCGACAAGCTGTTAGCAAGAGAAATAGCTCACCAAACTGTTGGGAAGGGCTTAACCAAGACCTTGAAAGATAGAAAAAAATCATTATGGCCACCCTTTCCCATCTGGTGTGGTTCTTTTTCATTGGCAAACTTCAACCATGCAAACAAATAATTACTAAACCTAGAGAGCCTTAGGCTCCATACTCTTCGAAAGAGCCAATTTGACCGAGAAAAAGTAGCCCAAAATATTACTACAACACTAAAGGTCAAACCCTATGTCCATGAAGCTCGTGAATTTGAAGATCTTTTACAATCAACTGAATCATTCGAACAATCATTCGATTGGGAAAATGTGGATTTGAATCCTGATGACTTTGAAATGTTTCAGCAATTTAGAAATCAAAGGCTCGAAACAATCCCATTGCATTTGTTAAGAGATGATTACAAACCTACACCCAGTGTAACTATTAACAACAAAGGGCCAAATTATCATATATAATCTCAGGTGAATACAACCCAGGATACACGGAAGATACAATAAATAGAGACTATAGTGGAATCCAATAGAACGTCAGCTGAAAAGTAGGTCATAAGTGACCTAAGTAAGGATACCTGTCTTGAAGGAAAAAGCACTGATTTGGAGCAGGAATGGGACCAGTTTAATAAAAGGCTCCAAGATACTCCCAAGACAAGAGATGTCCCAGAAACCACAAAATATCATACTCCACAACAAACTCAGAAAATTTCAGAGTTGGAGCTAATGAATGAGCAAAGGACAAGTTCGCAGAATACAAAAATCATTCCTACATTTCCGACATCTGAAATTATTCTAAAGGTTACAGAAATACCTCCTTTAGATGTATTATACAACCCACTGCATAAGGTTGTAGTAACAAGACAACGGAAAAGAAGGAGAGTATAAACACCTAAAATCCCACTAGGGAATGAACCAATGGATATAGTCAGGAGGGATATTCCTTCAATCCCAGCTGAAAATTTAACCAGGCTTTCGTAATTTACAGGGGCATATGATACTGTCACTGTGGATAAATCCACTGAAGTATCTATTTTGTTAAGGGAAAGGGAAGAAAGGATAGTGCAGTTCGATCAAGAACTGGAAATCGAGAAAGAAAATGTGAACAAGCAAGCCATTGAACAAATAGTCCAATTGCAGCAGAGTATGGAAGTACTAAATATAAGCCATGAAGTAGACATCTCTACAAAGAACATGCAAATCCAAGAGTTGCAAGAGGCCATGGAAAAATATGAAGATGTCCCTACTGTTGATGAATTCATCAAAGAGCCATTGGAGCTAAAATCCATTCAGTCAAAATAACAATATCTATTCTACCAGAGAATGTCCCATATCACCCCTTATCTGATTACTAGTGACCAATTAACAGATAAGGCAATTGATTAGAGAACTTAGTTTAATGACTTAAATACTAATATCTCTAACTACATTGAATGGAAATAATTTTAAGAAGGAAGAAGCGCTAATTTACCAGAAATAGAAGAAACACATAAAGACATATTATTCACATATTGGGATGCACGGATCAAGCAGGCAGAATTGGTAGTAACAAGAGCAGTAGGAGTGGAAAAAAATATAATAAAAGCAATAAATCACACTTTTCACACCACCAACTTGATAAAAGAAGGTAACCCAAAGTCATTTCCAGATTTGAATGACTTGTATAAAACCTGGAAGGCAAAGGTGAAAATCCAAAGGGAGGCAATCACAAAATTATCAAAAATTGACTGGGAGGCATATTGGCAATTCCCTGTCAAACCTCAGATCCAAATTATGATGTTGAATTTTTCACTCAATTCAAGACAAAGGATGTTTTCAACTCTTATAGATGCCATATTCACAGGACATGTTAGAACGCAATTCGGGGCACCTCCTCAAGTGAAACCAATGGCCGATATATGCGACCTAAAGGAAAAGTTGGTAGACAACAAGAAATCTTTATAACCTCTCGTCATCAAACCAATTTTATTTTTAGAGTTAGTTGCTAGTTAAGAGGAAGCTTGTTTGAAACCCCCTCAGATATTTTGTATAATCTATTTTTGAACTTTAGTTAGATAGTATTTATACCCTTCTTATGCATTTAGAGAAGGGTCCACAATTTTATCAAAAACATTTGCAAAGGATTCACTTCTGTAAGTTTTTGAATGCCTTGATGAAATATGGAACATGGTCATTACTTTTGAATATCAAACTACTTTCCTTTGTTGATGCACCACTTTATGCTTGGAGAATAATTTTATTGGAAGAAAGGAGAAAATATATGTCACTAGTCAAATGAGCAGAACCTCACACATATGGTACTTTTATCTTGTATGATCAGTTCTATTTTGTTAAATAGTGATAACATTTCATTTTCATAAATTATATATGGATTAGGTTCTCTCTGTTATGTGTTAATTGCACTACTGTATGATGCCTAGCTGAAAGTATTTATTTTCATATATGATCATTAAATACATGTGATATAGTTTATACATTTCTTTGACTAACTATTTAGTCAAAGAAATTATTTTTACATGTTGACATCTTTGTTTAATACTTGAATGATCTTTATTATCACATACCAAACATATATCTTTTTAGATCGCATATCATACAGAATACCTAAGGTTTATACTATATTAAGTTAGCTAGAATTTTTCATGTTTGAATAGGTCATTTAGTTATCATTATTCTTATTGCAATCGCTTGAAAAGCACCCATTCTCATTTTCAAACCCATTCAGGGAAACTAGTCCCATCATCCCCAGTTAGAGCCGCCACATCAAATGGAAAAGGAATTGTCTTTAAGGTCTGGGCTGGGTGGTTATCCCCCATGTTGGAGTAGCTGAATTCCGAGGCTTCAATAGATCCCTAATACAACATCAGCACCACCCATTGGAATGGAAAGCATTGGAATATTCAGTACATATTCCCCCATGGTTAGCTTGATATAATGGCAATTTCTAGTTTCTCCATTTGCAGCCGTTAGTTGACACTTTGGTGTTGGATATAGGAAGAAATTCAATTCCTTGGTTATCTTAAAATGAATAAAATTATGGGTACTACCTGAATCAATCAACACTATTACCTTTTTCTTCTTGATATGTTCTTCTATCTTGAGAGTTTGAGGAATGGTAATTCTTGCCAATGCAATAAAAGATATGGTCAGTTTCATTTCTTCTTTCTCTTGGGTTGGTTCCTAGTGTATATCCTCTTCTTTTAATGTTTCTTATTCCTTTTCTTTCTCCTCTTCACAATCTATGTAAAATAATTTCTTCTCATCACACCTATGACCTTTAGCATATTTTCTATCACAACTATAGCAAAGCCCTTTTTCTCTTTTTTCTTCCAATTGTTTTGGTGTCAACCTTGTAGGTTGTGGAAGGCTAGGAGCTGCAACACTTCCATATTTATAGTTGTGAGTGGTAGACTTACTTGTTTCCATAATTTTTCTTTCAACTCTTCTTGCCACTGTGAATGCCTTCTCCAATGAATCAGGTTCCCAAAGTTGAACCTCATGTTGGATGTTATCTTTTAAAGTCCCTATGAAGATGTCAATCCTATGCTCCTCTTTAATATCATTTACCCTTATATTCAATTTTTGGAAGTCCTTGATGTGCTCTACCATTGAACACTTTTGTTTTATATTTTTAAATTGGCTAAATAAGGTGTTGTTATTTGTATCTTCATAATGTGTTATCATTTCCTCCATAGAAATTAACGAAGTGAAAAGTGGTTTACAAAAACAAATCCATCCATTCCATACAAACTGATGGGGTTCTAAATATAAAGATGCAATGCATACCTTTTGTGTGTTTCACTTTATGGAGATCAAAATATTGCTCCATCTGTAGTTACCATGTTACCAGATCCTTACCATCAAAATTACTCATATCGATCTTTGAAATATGGTGGGTCTTCAATACAATTTTAGAGTCTTTGAAATCATGATTAACATTCATTTTGTTCTCATCATGAGTCTCATCAAATACCATTTCACCATTACGAATCATTTCTTGTAGCAATTTTGTCAAACCTTCCTTCAAACTTTCCATCTTAGCATCCATGTCTTCTTTTAATCCATCCTTCAAACCTTCCATGTATACTTTTAAACCCTTCGTGTCCCCTTTGAAGCCATCCATTTCCCCTTTTAGTTCATCTTTGGTTGCTCTTTGTGAGAGTAAAATTTGTTGCACTTGGTCCCGTAATTTCATTATATCATGTTGCAGTTCTTCCTCTTCATGCGTCATAGTAGAGATTTTTGAGGGCTTAATGGGTGTAGATTTATTTTCTTTTGGAGGAATTTTATAACCCAATACTGATATCTATGATTCAATATGTCCTTGGAATCACTTAAAACTGATTTTTCAAATAAACGTTATGTAAAATTTTAAAAAATACACATCGCTTTCTTGGTTTTTAGGAGCTAGCTATTGAAGTTGTTGTATCTTTGTAATTTACGATCTCCAAGGTTTGAAATTTCATCTTGTGGTATCCCTATGCATCTTCTTTCCAACCCCACAAGTCAAACCAATATTGGATTCTTCAAGAAAGAGTTATTCCTGATCTCCCACGATGACCTGATTATAGACTAGTTTAGTTTAGTAGACTTGTACGGAGTGTCACATGTCACTTTTTTGACCTTCAGCCCTGAAAACGATACAAAGGAAACTAGCATCTCTTCAAATTTAGTAAAATTTTATGAAATTCAAACCCGATGCTCAGAGAGAAAGTTATGATGATTTTCCCTAGGTCACATGTTTGATATTGAATTCTCGAGCCTGCAACAACCCTAAACTCCTTACATCATATCTCTGAAAATATAGCAAACCAAGATCAGAAATGTGTACACAAATTTAACCATGATTTCAGCTCCATGTGATTAAAATTTCAGCTTTTGAAGCTTCGTAGAAACAAGATTATAGCGTAAATACCAAGATGACCTATTTGAAGAAGTGAAACCCTAGTATCCAAAGCTCTGATACCAATTGCTACAGAACCAACTCATAAAATAGAAGAAAAGATAGATCAATGACTTGAAAATTAGACCCTTCGAGGGGGAAACCTCCTTTACATCACATAAATGAACAATTATTGTATGATATAGATGACAAGACCTCCTTTATATATATAGGAGTCTAAGGGGTCACAATACAATCAGAGCCTACATAACAATAATAATTTAACGGCACAATAATAAAAATATGGGGACTACATGGGCACAATAATAACAATAAGGGTGCTACTCTAACAATAGCAATAAGGGGCTACACTAGTATTATAGGTACTTAACAAATTAAATTTCCTTGACTTCCCCTTTCTCACTTGTTTATATACATAGCACCTCACTTCACTTCACTTGGCTCAACACACAAAAGATTCACCATATCACAATTGTTTCAATATAGGAAATGGTAAAATGCATGGAAATCTTAGGATATTTAGAGTATGAGTTTAATCTTTGGTGTTTCTCCAATGCTAGCAAGCCTGGAAAGTACCCCAATGGAGTCAGTATAGGAGCAGAAGTGTTTCTTCACTATCAACCAGCCTAAAAAATACCCCATTGAAGTCACTTATTTCACATCTTTGTGCAGGAATCCTTTATCTTATTTCACCCTTTATTTATTTATTTGACAGGATTGTGCTTCGTCACTTATTATTTTCAATGGGAAGAAGAGGGATCCTGACTTATTGAGAGTAGAGGAGTTTATCCCTTTCGAAAATTATTTATACAACCTTTGATATTGGTTTGCTCACTTTAGATTTTCCCCTTATCACTTCTCTACTAGATTGGATAAGCATGTTGTTAGAGCCTAGATCGACCTCAGGCTGAAGGGAGGCAATCCTAGGATAATCACAAACCATGCTTAACCTAGTAGCTAGCCCTACCAGGTCGGGAGAGGGCTCTCTCCTTGTCAATCTCCGTTAAGATAGTTGCAATTATGACTTGAGATGATTGAAATTTAATGTAGATTTTAGGCTAGGTATAGTAGCTCAGAGGAGTTTTGGTTGATTTTGATGATTGGTTGCTGGATCAAATGGAACAGGCAAGTTGGGTCTGAGAAGTCAAATCAAGGATACAGACATGTTCTGTGGGGAGAGGTAGACAAAGGATTTATGTACTATAAATTGATTGAGATGAAAGATTTAGACTATTGAGGGGTTGAGGAGGGCATGAGGAGCATGAATCCTCTTCAAACTGTTGAAAAACATAGAAAACCAAATGCATTCCTAGGACAAACACTGTAAATTAGTGTATTTTGTCTATTCACCTTGATTCATCTAGTTTAGAAGAGAGAGAGAGAGATGCGGATATATATAAAACATTAGAAAAACTCATTACAAAGAAGAAACAATACATAAACTCGATATCATAGGAATCCCACAAAAATAGTTGTAAAACCTAGTTTTATTCCTTGGCAATCTACTGATACAAGTATACAATGAGTGCACCACTTCCAAAAGAGTCCAACCCTTGCAAATGACTGAAAAAGACATCATATAGCCCTCAAAACCATATAAGCTATCCATCAATGGTTGAATCCATGAGAAAAGGGGTGGTTTCAACCATATCTAAACTAGGAACACAAAAGTAGGCAGTGGAACAACTTACCTCTAAAACCAAGCAAACTAATTCATTCAGCTCAAAACCACCTTTGACTTGATGTATCTACCCTATAAAGTGTTTCACGTCCATAATTACATCAATTTTACATCATTTACCATTCTAATTTCACCAAGAGAGAAAGAAAAAGTCAACTGTAGAGAGAAGTAGGCGAAATTTGGATTTTCTAGCAAAAAGTGGCAAAATTCATTTAATGTGTAGCGCCTGAAATTTAATGCCCAACGCCACTTCATAGGTCATTTGAATTTCTTCTGCTCATCCAAATTAGGCCCAAGATGGCTTGTTGGAAATCCATTCCTGTCTAGTTTCTGAAACAATTTGAATTTACCAATTTGGAGGCCATTTGCACCTCCAAAAGTTGATTCTCCCAAGACTGCTTCTTGTGGGTCAAAAAAGTGGCAGAGAGGGAATTTTTTGGGTGTTTTTTGCCCTTTTGGTGGCCAAGACCTGCCATATTTTCTCAAAATTTCCGGGTTTACTTATTTTTTCATGCTAAATCCAAATGCGTAAGCAATTTCTCAAAATAATGTCCCCATCAAAAGCGCAGCGCTGGTAGCACTGCACACCTATTGGAAATCCCTATGTAAAAATTTCCAAAAATGAAAAATGACCAAAATCTCTCAAAATTTCTTCAAACTTGGCAAGAGGCATCTTTATTAACTGCTTTGCTGAGCTAATGAATCTTTAGCCAAGATTTTGAGTTTATCATGCTCTTTTTTTCTTCTTAAGTCCTTTTTCAATTTAGCCTTAAGCCTCTTCATCCTTAAGTTACATATCTTGTTTCGGGTCAAATAATGATAGTCCATGTGGCGAAGCATTTTATTATCTTTATTGGCCTTCGAGTAGCTTGTCAAGGTGAATTTTCACCCTTTCTAATCAAGCTTCTCGGTCATTCTCAATTTCTTGCTCAATGGAGATCATCTTGACCTTTGCTTTCTTTGCCCTTTGCCAGTTTTCTTTGATCATCTGTAACTCCATGAGGTCTTGCTTGTCTGTCAACTATTTGTTTTCCTGCTCAAGGTAGTTAATGATACATTTGGCCCTCTCTAGATTTACTGACAAAGCATGTATCTCAACCTCTTTCTCTTTGATGATCATGTCTTTGATCCTTGAGTCTTGAGCACCCAAGTCAATGGCATTCACTCCTTGTATGTCCTCATGATCAATCAAGACAAAATATCTCTCTTGCCCTTCACTAGGGTCCTCCTCATACATCTTTCTCTTCCCTTTATCTTTTTCCTTATGTTGCTACTCAACCTATACATGTCTAGCTGAAGAAGAAGGCAAAGTCCCTTCCACTCCCAGTGGAGATAACATTTGCCTATGGTCTGGAGAAGAAGGTGAGACCCCTTCCACCCCTAGTGGAGATAATACTCGTTTGGCAGTAGAAAAAAGCCTCCTAGTGCCTCTCTCATAAGTGACAAATACTAGCACTCCTGTGGTCTCGGTCTCTTGAACCCCTTGCTGTCCTGAAGGTCCTCCTTCCTCTTGAGGCACTGATAGTGATATTTGAGGGTCCTTGAAGACTTCATGAGAAATGAAGGTCTCCCATGGCATGTTGATCAAGTTCAGCTAATGTAAGACAATGATCTTTATCAAAGAGAAGTGATAGATACTGTTTAGTTGTTGAGGGTATGGTTTTCTCTGAACAAAATGTGCCATCTTTTCTATGTTCCTGCATATGAAATAGTGGAGGTTCATCATTCTCACCCTAGTGAAGTGAATCAACAACCTGATGTGGTATGCATATAACCGAGAAAACCTTCCTTCACAAGTAAAATACTTGATGATAATTTTCATGAGTGGAGCAAACCTGTCCTCCAAAAATTTGAAGGGAAACACTTTGCTGATTTTGCTATGATATCTAGCCTTAATGTAAGGCTCATCATATTCCATGTCAACATATTGTCCTTTGTTCAACTGTTCACCTACATTTGGAATGCCTGTTGCTTCTGAAATAAAAGCAGGTGATAGTGAAAATGAAACACCAGCAAGGTTTACCTGACCATTGTTCAGATGAGCCACAAATAACCTGGCCATCTCATGATGAAACTTGACCTTCTCCACTATTTCATAGAAATAAAAGCATGAGTGATGTCTAAAACATGATATGGCAAGTGGGTAATCAAGCAATTCTTTCAAATTGATAGGCTCCTCCTTGATTATTTTTTCCCCTTTGTGAGGTTTCCTCTGCACGTGTTTTTCCCTAGAACTGTCACTAAGGGCTTCTTCCTCCCTTTCATAATCAGTGTCACTCTCCATGGGTTTTGGTGACTGTAGCTACTAGTGAGGAATGAAGGAATGGGGTGGGGACAAGATGAGTATGAATAGATTTCAAAAAGATAGAAATGAGTGAGGTGAATGGGGATGTGATTCAACTTGAGGGAGTGGAGGTTTAGGGGTTTTAGGGTTTAGATTATGGGAAATAAGTTTAGTGAATTAGGGATAGGGGAAGGGATTTAGGAAAGCAATGAAATGGTAAGAGGCATAGGAAACAATGAAAATGGCAAGAGGGAGAGCACCAATGGTTTTTTTTTAATTAGCATGTGAGGGATTACTTAGTGACTAATTAGGGTTTGAGAGGAAATTCAAAGACATATAGGGTTTGTTTTAAATGAGACCACACAACCCAAGAAACCAAGCACTAATTCTTCATTAGCAATAAAGATGGCTATACTTACTTGGACAAAGGTATGCAAGGGCTTTAGATGAGATTTGATGTGATTTTGAAGTGTTTTGACTCTCCCCAACAGGTGTGTAGCGCAATTGAATAGGTGTGCAATGAACTTTTAATGCACAGCGCCAGTGTAAAAATGCACTGCAGAAAGGAAACCTATGTGCAATGCTCTTTTGATGCACAACGCCAGGCAATAGGTGCGTAGCACCAGGCAAACACCCCGATTTTTTGTTGTTCTTCCTTCACTTTGCTCGATGATAGCTAAAATCGTGTTTTTGGGCTCTCCTTAGCAAATTTCCTTTAGTAATGAAGAAATAAAACACATGGATGTGTTTTTTACACTTTCTCTCCTTTTGATTTTCCATTAAGCAAAACCCACTTTCTAATGTTTTGATGGCTTTTTGAAATACTCTGTTTTGCTTATATTTGACCTTTTTTTTGGCTTTTGCAGGTGGACTGATACTAATCTCATTGATTTTTTCAGTGGCAAGAGCTGGCATTATCACCAAGTGACTAGGAGCAGCTTGTACATACTTATTACATATAGGAACAATAAAATTACATAAATTTACATCAATGAAACCCTTCAGGTCTAAATTCCATGTTTTTCCTCAAAACAAAGTTTTGAGATTAAAGAGCTTTATTGAGTTCACAGAAAGGAAAATGGTGATTTTTTGAACTTTTTACCCTCATGTGTCTGCTGACCATTTTATTCATTCTGAATGACCATCATGAAACCCTAAGACCTAATGATACTAAACCCTAGGACTGGTGAAAAATGAAATTGAAATGACTATGACAACAAGTCAACAAGTTCAGCAAGTATATGACATGAGGGGAAATGAAATAAAACCTCTACCATCAGTTGATCCATGACCTAATGGAATGCAACTGATTGAATGAGACACCTAACATGAATGTAAAAAGAGTAAATTTGATCACTGATGGCAGTGTGAAGACACTGCCACTAACACATGTAACATACCAAGTATATTTATACCAAGTTGAGGAGTTTGGATACTATAATAGGTGTGGATATAATAGGTTCCCTCAAGGTTTTCCTTTTTAATGTATCTTATTTTCCATCTAGACTTAGCTAAACCTATGGCATCTTCCCAAAAAAATAATAAGAACTAAAAGATAGCCAAGATTTGTGGTTTTCACATTTTCTCTTTATTCCACTACAAAGTCCTTTTGAGCCATGCACTCTTTAACACAAGGCATTATTTATGTTCAATGACCAAGACACAAAACATAATAGGACATGAATTAATAGACACACACAAGACTGGAACAGACGATAAAGAAAAAATAATTTAACGAAAGAACAACTTTATAGGAAATGCAAGTTAGTAGCTGCTATTGGAAATAACACTTCAAGTATCGGCCATTTATGGGAAGAGGGTCAGTGCTACCGTCTAAGGATTATTATAGGTGCCTTGTATTGCTACAGGAAGGCCTGTAATGATACAGGAAGGCTACGAAAAAGGTTTCAGAGGTGGAAATGATGGGTTCAAGGGATTAAAAGGTGGATGGAGGTTGAGGTAAATGGATGAAGGGTGGCCATAGCCCCTATCAAAGCTAAGAGCCTTTTTAAGGCTTGTTTTGCACTAAGAGGGTTTCTCATGGTGGACTAGGAAAATGTTCTCAAGAACATAATTTTGAGGACATAATTTGGGATTCATAAAAGAGGGTGAGGAAGTCCAAGATGGAGGTGGTGAAGGTTCCTTGCCTACAGGTCTAAACATCCCTGCAATCATCCCATGCATATACCCTTTTATCATTGAAAAAATGAAACAACTAGTACTGGAAAATATGATATGAATTTCAATGCCATCTAAACTATGCCAAAAGCATTGATCTAGTCAATAAATAAACTCCTAAGCTAAAGTAAGCATATGAAAAACAAGATGGATAACATAAATATTCTTCCAAGAGATCATAAACATAATATTTTTGGGTTGTGATTGTAGATCCTTCTATTCATGCTCCCATAGGAGAGATGAGGTAGAGGTTGAAATCATGGGAATTTGATGGGTTACTTTATAATGGAATGCAAGAAAATAATAAGCAATCTGATCCAAAAGGGGATACAAATACACAAGAGGGACCTAAGCTACTAGGGTTGGGCCCAAACCCAAAAGGCTCAACCCTCTGTAACTAACTCAGTGATGAACCAATAAGAAACTTCTCATTAATATTGCATCAATGTCTAATGCATCATATAATAGTAAAAAATAATAGTGCCAAGTACTCGAGCTCAATAGATAAATAGCTAAAAACAAAACTCGAATCATAATGAGATCTTTTACATGTTTATTTATACAAGAGGGTAGCTACTACCAAATCCCTAGAAAGTAGGAATGCTTGTCTCCCATAACTTGAGATTGGTGGATCTTGATCTTCATTAACTTCACTTTCTTGGTTTCCAATGACCTCGAGCTGATGAGAGAGAGTGTGGTGATATTGGGCTGATTGAAGGAGGTAAGGAGGTGGAAAACGTCCTAGAATATCTCCTTTCTATCTACTTTGAGCCCCTACATGTAAATTATATAAAAAATGCTCCATTTCATGCAATTAAACAATATTAGGCCACATGACATAGAAAAACATATTTTACCCCTCTTACTAAGCATACTATAATAAAAATTGTAAGTAAATGTGAGAAAGAGATAGTTCTAAAGCTGGAGGATGGAATTATGACCCTTATAATGTACCTATTGATGAGCCTCATCATCACCCCCCTAATAAAATTGTTTCTCATCCTATAAGCAACTTAGTCATCTATGTGAATTTCTTTCATGGCCTTGGTGACCTCCCTAACATCCCAGGGTTCCTCAACTAGTTTTCCTTCTTGGGGGATAGAAACATGCATTCCTTTCTATCTCTGTCCGTTATTTATGCTCTTCTGCTTCATTTCTCCATTCATGTAGGCTTAGCATCAAGGTGGACTGAGCTTGAATCCTATCCACTTAAGTTTTAATCTTTGTATGATCCTTTTGTATAGGGGTTTCCTCTCCAAGGTATCCCTCAGCCTTTCAGGAGAGTGATATTCTCTGATCTGGAGGATGTGGAATAAGGCATGCCATCTCCTCTAGCAAGCTTGGAGGCTTTATGTTCCCAATAACCTGAATGTGTCTCCAAACTATAAGATGGCTTGTTCCTGGTTGGACAGGTATTTAGGTGCTAAGACAATATCATTGGATATGATGTTATGATTTCTAATGACATCCATGGGGCTCACTAGCTCTACCCTGATATATAATGGCTCCTTTTCTTCCTTTGCCATGACTCTCTTCACTTCCTCAACTCTCGCCTCCTCATGAGTCATCCAGGATGCTAAGGCCATCAGTTTTTTATCCCCCAATCTTGTATTGGGATCCCAAATATTCATATCAGTCAAAGTGAGGCTACGAATGTAAAACTCAGTGTATTTTTCTTTGTTTTCCATGCTAGCTTGGTTGCAACATTCAATGAACTGTTTGTAATCCTATAATGGCACAAATATTCCATGTTGTGCTAAAGTTTTGATCTAGAACTGCAGCCACTTCTCTTTGAGAAAGAGTGCATAAGACTAGGATGGTTGTCTACACTGTAATGCCTCCATTAAGAGGCTTTCCATGGTGGAAAGTTTGGTTTCTTTCTCTTGCAAATTCTCTCTTAACTGAATATTTTCTTCCTATAGCTGCTCCTGCATTGTGGACTCCCTAATTCTTAGCTCACTTAATTCTTTTCTCATTTCAAAGACCGTTTCTTCCATGAGGCCCACATCCTCTACCTTCTTAGACATAGTAGTTTTCATCCACCTGTGGGTTCTTCCTCTTTCTGCTTCTAACTCATTGAAAATTGGGACTACAAATTTTTGGGGAATAATTCTCCCTCCTTCAATGAATTTATAATAGGAGCTTAGGCTTGGTTGTGGACTAAGCTCTTGGAGCTTTGAGAAGTTCTTCTACCTCCTGTGGATGTTGTGTAACTTGTTTCCCCTCTTGTTGCTCACTCTGCCCCTCCTATAGCTCATTCTACCCCTCCTGTTTCCCACTCTGCCCCTCTTGTAGCATACTCTATTTTTCTTGTAGCATACTATGCCCCTCTTGTAGCATACTCTATTTTTCTTGTAGCATACTATGCCCCTCCTGTAGCTTCCCGTTTTCTTCTTGTTGGAGGGTGGTTGGTGTCTTGGGTTGTTTCAAGGAGGTTGATATGGTGGTGGGCCCCCTTATGTATGCTATAGGAGTTTTTGTTGTGTGTTTTGGAGAGGTGACCTCTTTGATTTTTCTTTTAGTGGGTTCCACCTCCCCTTTCTTTCTTGGGGACTCATCAATTGTGATGGTGACCTTTGTGGGAGTTTTTTTCCTCCCTTGCTTGATCCTGGTGCTTTTCCTAGTCTTAAAATATAGGGGGGGGGTTCCTTTGTCTCTTTCTTTAAGGTTTGATTGCTTAAGGTAGCTAAAGTTGTAGCTACCTACTGTTCAATGGTTCTTGGAGACAAAATTGTTTTTTTGGGTGTAAATTTGTTTCTTTGGGCTCAATAGTCTTCTCAAGACTTGTTTTTTCATATTTATCCCCCTCCTTTTTTTCATCTTGTTCTCCTCTTACCTCTACCTATAGTTCTTCCACTTTCCTTTCTACTTTTGTTTCTCTTTCTTCTTCTTCTGACCCTACTTCTTCTTCCTCTTCTTTCCTTGCCCCTTCTTCTTCTTCCTATGTTTTCCTCTTTTCCTCTAGCACTAGAGGCTGGGGTCTCACCTAGAATGAGGGTTTGTGTTTCAATGAAGGCTTCTCTATCCATGTCTATGAATTTGGACCAAAAAATAAGGAATCCATCACTATCAGTTTAATGAGGCCATGGTGGCCTAGGTGTTGGTGTTTTCCCTCTCTCAGTTATTGACCCATGTCCCAGATGGATTGTAGGAGCAAGCATGGAACATTAAGTCTTTGAGAAAGAGGCAATTCTGCCTGGAACTTGAGTTCATGAAGTAGTCTAAAGTGGTAAGCATATACGACACTCATTCTTCCCTAATAAGATATGTATTTTAGAATATGGTAGGCCACCTCATCCCAAAGAAAAGGTAGGATTTCCCTCCTATCTCAATTCTTGTCGCCAACTGGATTTTCATTAGTAGTGAACAAATTATTTTTAGCAGTGACACTGGTGGCTTTGTCTTCTCTACTCCATTTGATCCCTAGAGGTAGGGTGGTCACTTTGATAGTTATTTCAGGGCTAAGTGAGATAGATAGCCCGCTAACCACAGTGGTGGCACTATCCTCTATTTTTGAGTTCAAGGCCATGGAAAATTCAAAGGCAAGGTCAACATCATACCCTTTCAACAACTCAAATAATCCTATGCATTGGTGTCTTCTAAAAATGTCTACTGAAGGAGGGTGTAGGTGGATTCTCTTGGTGTTTGACGACTCCCTTTTGTTAAATCTTCCTTCAATCTTTTCTCTATGTTTTCAGGTAAGTGAAGGAGAGATAACTCTTCAATAGCTCCAGTGGAAGTAGTGAGTTAAAATTCCTTGTTGATGACAATTACGTACATCCCCATTACTTTGTTTCCTGAAAAGTCTTTTTAATTTCACAATTAGGCTATAACTGCCTGTAGAATTTGAAATGAAATTTGCATGAAATCTTATGGATGGATTAAGGAGGTGGTTGACATTAATTCTTTTCAAGTGTTTTGGGATGAAGGTGAAATTTGGAGACCAATTCAAACCTCTGTGGCTTTCCTCCACCCTCTCAATCTTCCTATAGCAGTTTCTCGACCCTCCTGTAGCAGTTGTAGGCTTACCAATAGCTCCTTCCTATAGCAATTGCATAACAGGGTTCGAAACTCCTCGATGGCACCCTGATCTTGTCCTCTCCCTAACATTTTTTGAAATAAGAGATTATGCAAAAGAACGCAAGCCTCAATAGATAATATGCCATTTTTGGCTTAGGCTTGGAGCAATGTGGTGACCTAGAAGTCAAACGGGGTTTCCTATTTTGGACCATTGTCCCCATTCTGAGAAATTATTTCTTCTCTTCTTATAATCACCACCCACTATTTGTGATCCCAACTCGGGTGATGTGACATTTCCATGTTGCATGAATGCTTATCATCACCTTGAGTTTACTAGCCGAGGGTGGCCAAGTTAACTAGCCACCTTTAGCTTATTAAAACATTTCCTCTCGACATTTAAACATTTTCGTTATTCACGCATAAGGAGGGGGTGAGAGTTTGCCATAACTGTGCCTACCTCATGATCAAACTAATGCAGGATATGCATTTTGGAGCTCGACCACATCATTGGCATCAAGGGATTTGACTTTCTGGCTTATTTCATGTGTATTCCTTCATTTCTCCCTATGATATTTGACTATAGTGTTTGTTATGTGTGCAGGTACCTTGTTAATGTCTAGGCTACTACTGCTGGTGGAGAGTCCTTATGAATGTCATGTGACTACTTTAGAGTGGTCTCCTAAGTTCCTATCACCCCCCTACTAATGAGAAAAAATAAGATCAGTGCTTTCTGTGATGCGTGGACAGGCTACTATAGGAGGAGGTTTTCTTATTGTAGCAGTCCTTTTCTATTTCCTTTGGGGTCTTCAACCTGCATGGAGGTGATTAGAGAAGTTGTAACAAGTCTAGAGGAAATTGTTGGGACCTTGAGGGAGTAGTGAAGACCTGTAGAAACGAAGATAATGACCTCTATGCATTTTTCCAATTTTTTTAGAGGGGTAAGATGGAGTGGAGGAATCAAGTTAATTCTTTATGAAATGAGATGGATGAGTGATAGATGGATGATGGACCATGGTGGGGAAATAGTATTCATCATTAAAGGTCATAGGGTCCCTCTTGGGCTATTCTTGTCCCCGAAATGCCTTCCTATAGCCTTTCAAAACCCTCCTGTAGCACTATAGGACCTTTCTGTAGAAATTACAGGTCCTTCCTATATCAGTCCAGAGAGGGGATGAAACTAAAATTTTTGGCTAATGGGATGGTGGAGAGAGGTGATCACATGAGTTTGGATGATGGATAAGAAGTGGATGGATGGAGGAGTGAAGGGAACCATGAGAATTTTAGCCCTGTAGGCATGGAATCAGCCACTGTCTATAATCCTGCAAATTGGCAAAAAAATTAGCAGACATGGTGTAGATCCATTTCTTGTGTTTTTAATTTTTCTTTATACATGCAGGTTGCCTCAAAGGAGGTTTTCAAACTATATGCCTGCCCTATGTGCCTCAAGAGAGGTTTTCACCTAGGGATCTTTATTGTTTTAGTCTTCTCTTTTTCTTTTGCTCTTGGGATACCTCAAAGAGGTTTTCAACCTAGGAGTTGGCCTCAGATGCCTCATAAAGGTTTTCATCTAGGCATTTTATTTATTTTTTATTCTTTTCTTTAAGAGAAAATATCTATAAATGTTGTGGATCGGAAGCTATGACACTCTGTTATGCTCCTATACCAATAGGTGTCATATTTCATGATTGACTGGTTAAAATCCCTAATATGTTCATCCTTTCCCTGCTGCAAAGGTTTTCCATATTTTGAAAAGATCAAAAAATTAAAAAATGAAAAGAGGGTATACCCTAAAAGAAAGATCAAAGGGTAAAAAGAATGAAATGGTCAAAGAAAAATGAAAGAAATGAACCCCAAAATAAGAAAGACCAACAAAGTGTGCAAGTCCAAATGCCACTACTATTTCATGTTCTGTAAATAAAAGTTTCATATGCAGTTTGTTGAACTTTATGCTGTGGCCAAACAGCTTAATCTTGGCCAGTTCATCTTTGAATTTCCTATTTTAGAGATAGAGAATAAAATCTATCCAAACCGTTCAATCTTGGCAGATAAATAGATAGGTAGAGAAGCAAAGGAGCTCAACAGTTAAATCTGAGCCCTTGGAAGAAATAAGGGAAAACTTAGATAGGATTCCCATGAAAAGAAAAGAAAATTTGTAAGGGTTTTCTAGTCCAAGTGCACCCATGGAAGAAAATTTTTTAGGTACAATAGGCTGGGTAGGTAGTTTTGGTGTTGCAGAGGTGGGCTTATGATTAATTTTGTCTCTCAAAGATGTTCATCTTATTGATATCATAAGTACCATGGCAACTGTTTGGTTATAAATCAAGTGAGGCATGACTAACTTCCCTTCACACTTCTTCCTAAAACATTTACTAATTTCCGGTAGGGTGTTGAGATCTGCTTAATATCCCTCTTAAATCACTTCATCTCATTGCATAAAAGACCTAAAACCACATTTTTACTTAGGCACTAAACCACATTTCTTGTGTAAAAATCCTTGTTTTCCTGTTAAGCCTAAGTTGTTAAACATTATAACTTAGCACTTATTTTTATATATCAATTTTCATACTAACTTTAAATTTATTATATAATTCCCATATAATTAGTTCCCCCCCCCCTTGTATTATGTAAATATATGAAAAATCCCCAAAAAACTAATATCCCGCCCCTCGTTAATTTATAACCATAGCACTATATAAGCAAGGGTTTAATGGTTCATCTGGAATTTATTAAAAACCTCTGCCACACAAAACGTGGTTAATTAACCATTTGGGTTAATTAACAAACACCCAACAACCAATAATAATCGCCCCGATAAATGTTAAAACCATTGTTTATATTACATGGGCCCCACGCCGTAACCCTTCACCAGCTCCATTAACCATTGACCGTTCGATCCGGGCCTACTCATCGGACAGCCCATGATCATATCGCCAGGCCCTCTGCCACCGATGTTTACTGCCTGGGGATCCAACGGTATTACGGTCATACCTCGGAGACGTGTCCACCTCCTACCATGCTCGCGGCCCTCCTCACCAAATCCACTTTGGCCCATAAGCGGTGCGGGCTGATACCACTTACCACTCTCCTGCTAACCCCGCCTGCTGACGTTATCACCACGTCACCTCCAAATTAGAATTTGTACCCATGCGTCACGACAAAACGTCACATCCCGATGACGTTATCCGACTGAAACGTGCCAAAAAGCCCCGCGAAGACGATTTTTATTAAAAACTTGTGAAATTGTCATTTTCACCCATTTTCATTCATTTTTTCCACGAGACTGTTGCATGCAAACTACGTCCAAGAAAATGCAGAAGCGTCCAGTCCGCCACCCGACCAAGCAAAGTCCAGCATCTTGCTCCACAACTCGTCGGTCAACTTGCGATTGCCCTGTTCGCCTCCAAAATACAGGTATTTACCCTGTCCCACCTCCCGAACCTGTGTTTTCAGTTTTTCCTCTGCAAATTATACCTATAAGAGCTAAATTCAAGCCGAAGCAGTCCATAATTTCCATACCAAGACATCCAGAACTGCTCTTTTGTCCCTTTTTCCCACAGAAACTTGACCTCCAGTTTAAAAACACAAAGAACTAAACATGGAAGCCCCTGTGGCACTCAATGTCGCACCCCTCAATGCACCTCACGAAGACCATGACTGGTTGCCCTTGGCTGATAGAGATTTTCAAATTAAAGAGTTGTCTGGTGATATGAACCATCTACAAGCATTTTGTAGAATTAGAAATACCCATCTGAGTAACTCTGATATCCTTGGAATATGGGAGTCTAACCTCCCCAGATATTACCTTCCCTCAGTTAATGTGGTCCCAGATCTTATCCACCATTGTTGTGCAAACTATGACCCTATCAGTAAAGCAATTATGACTCCATCACAAACTGTTCTTTTCTACATAATTGTTGAATCTATCAATGAGATGTTACACTTCCATCCAGCTCAGCCTCTTGCTCCTCTTTCCATGGGATTTTTGCTTGAACAAAGCTCTCAATTGTCCAATGCAGAAATAACTTGGATTGCTAAGTTATTTATAAAGCCAGATTGCTAGCCTCAAGGCCCACCTCCTTATGTACATTCCTAGTTCACTGAAACTGGCAAGCTTATTCTGGACATGATATCCTATATCTTAGGTTTCAAAACCAGTGAATATGTTGATAAGACCATCTTTGTTATGTTGTCAATGTTTACTCCAGGACAGTCCCCTGATGTCAAATATGATTATGCCTATTTCATTGCCAATAAAATCAATGAGCAATTCATAAATCTGGAAAGAGGAGTCTTCAAGTACACTTCATTCATATACCACCTTCTGCTATATTAACAGATAGACATCTTTTCATTTCCTATCAGAAAATTGGATTCCAAAGTAGAGAGGAGGTCTGTGATCTTTTGGACCTCAGTCTTCCACAATGTTTCTGAATCCCCTTATACCTATTGTGAATTCATTGACTGGTTTATACATCCAGCCTCCACTTTATAGATAGGAGCTCCTCCTCCTATGCTCTCTAGGGATATCAAGAAGATTTTACAGCTCTCCAAAAACTACAGAATAGGTGACCGGTACCTCTACTAGAATCACACCGAAATAAAAATATATGGCTGTGAGCTGTGCCCTTATAAGCTGCCCAAATATGTGCCTATGAGACTGTTTGTACTAGAGTATTTCAGGTAACTTACTAATGCAGATTTAACTCACTTTTTCAATGTAAAGAAAAAGGCTCAGCTGAGAATAAGAAACCAGTTAGGCCCTTTTATCATTAACAAGAGGGAGGCATGGGAAGATGCTGATAGGATATTGGGGGAAGAACTTAAATTGAAGAAAAGCTTCTGGTGGGTACCATATGACCCAAATAGCTTTATAAGTGACAGAAAAGTAAAAAATAGGCTATTGGCCTTTAAACATTTTAGGATCCCTGAAATAGAGCAATTTTCTTATCAGGATGAGTGGGTAGAGGGTACATTAATAGAAGAGCTTACTCAGTAAGAAGTGATGGAATAAGGTATGAAAGATCTTGAAAAGACCCTTGACCTAGACTCTTTTGGATAGGTATCTTTCAAGCTGCCTCAACAAACCAGAGTGGGTACATCCTCTGTTGGAACTTCGCAGCAACCTGTACAGGGAACCAGTGCACTAGGTATAGGGTCTTCTAAGGGAAAGGAAGTGGTAGGCACGGAGCAGAAAGCAATAACTGATCAGTAGGGGAAAATTCCTCTGGCACAAACTAAAGTACCATAGATACCAGCGTTACAGACTCCTCTAAGTCAGGAAAAGGGAAAGAAAAGAGACAGAGAAGAGGCCACACCCATCAGTGGACCTGCAGAATAGCCAGGTGCAAAAAGGCAAAGACTGAATCCTCTATCTGAAGAGGAAATCATTGAAGAAACAATAGAAGGTTTAATAGGTGAGAGAGCAACTAGCCCACAGACCTCCCCAGTGATAGACACATCAACTAGCTCACACAGGCAGGAGCTAGAAAGACAACATAGTGTGGAAGTTTCATCCACTAGGCCACCAAGTAAGCAGACCTCTGATATCAAAAGAACATTCACAAAGATAAAGGCTAGAAATGATCCATTGAGGCTGCAAATTTATAACCAATATCCTAAGATGGCCCCCACAAAACAACAAAGATTAATGTCAACATATGACATTAAAGAAAGGAAAATGATCATGAGTTATTTCAAGCCCAAGGTGCAGCAACCACAATCAGTAGCTGACTACATCAGGACAAATCTAGAGGTCTTGGCCAAGGACATTCATCCAATAGACAAGATTGAGATGCATAAACAAACTGGAGAGATGGTGTATTCCACGCTAGCTGAAAAAGCAATGTTGGCTCATAAATTGAAAAATTCCCTAAATAATACCTCAGCTCAATTGGATTTAGAGAAAGCTTCCTCTCTAGCAAAGGACAACATGATCAAATCCTTGGAGGACATTAGCATCGAATTGAGACACAATCCCAAAGATGCCAAAGGTATAAAAGAACTAAACAAGAAAAAGGAAGAGGACATTGCTACCCTCAAAAAATAGATCAAAATGCCTCCTTCTATGCATCCACAGACAACAGATGTTGTACAACAAAAATCCGAAGAGGACATGATGGACCTGCTCATGAGGTTGAATGAGAGATTGAGTGAAACAGAGAAGGCATTGGAGAAAGCACTACAAGAAAAGTAGGGAGAGTCGACCTCCCAGCCACCTGAAGTAGCTCCAACAGTCACAACTACCCCTCCCACGGTCATAACAACAGTGCCTCCAACTGTCCCCGCATCAACAACAGAAATCACCACAGGTACCTCAGCAACAGCAATAGCATCAGGCAGCAGTACAACTATGACTATAGAGCAATTAATAAAAGCCATGGAGGAGTTGAAACTCCAAGTATCAAAGCTGAAGCAAGTCAAAGAAAAATTGGCAAAGGTTGAACAGAGCTATGATAAATCCAAGATGAATGTGGCAGAGAAAACAAGGGAAGTCAAAGCATTGGAGAACAAGGTAAGAGCCTTAGAGAAGGATCTCTCTTTGGATAAGACTCTGGCAGAAATCAGAGAAATTTTGTGGTCCAACATCACTCAATCCCTTAGTGATGTATGGAGGTCTATTCAAACCATTTATGAACAAATTGATTTGATAAGAGTGGCCCAAGTGGAAATTCAGAAAAGAAGAGCCTTATTGGGACAGATGCTTGAGCAAGCTAACAGGCTAATACATTTTTTGAATACCAAGACTAGTGAAGAACTGGAAGCACTGGATATTAGAGACAGAACAGGAACCATTTTGGACATCAAGAGAGTTCTAACCATGAGAGATCTAATGCAAAACTTGGATAGAAGATGCCATGACATGCAGGTAGGGATTGATTCTTTCATAGAAAAATTTACAGTCCTGCATCAAAAAGGTTTGCCAAGTCCTTTGGGGGGTAATGATCATCTGATGAAGCACAAGGACTATGTACGTAAATTAAATACATATGCTGATAATCAAGCTAATGCATCTTCAAGCACTTTAGGAGAGAAGGCACTTCCATCTGGCCAGTACCTTTATGACAACCTGGAAAATCTATTCTACATAGAGCATGAGGTGAAGCATATGTTCACCATCCTACCTAATTTTTTCAGGTACAGAGAGATTGACGAAACTTTAAGGAAGCTACATAGACATAAATTACCAGGACCAGAATGGTGGCAAAGCATGTTAGAAATCCTGTAAATTTATCTTTAGTCAATGCAAAATTTTGGACCATCTACTATAATGTGCAGAACAGAAATGAATCACAGTCATACGGGTCAAAGCGCATCACATTAGAGTTAAAGAAAGTCTGGCCAAGGTAGAATAACCAGCATAGAGGATCAGTAGGAGACAGCTGGGAACTGACTTGCAGCACCTAGCTCTAGTACATCTCATAAAGACGGATCAACCAAAGCAACATGAATTTATTGCTTCTATTTATTGTCTCCCTTTTTTCGAGAATGTCTGTATCTATCTATGTAAAAGAAGCATTAATTGTCAGTAGATATTATTTCTATCAGATATTTTGTATAATATCTTGAAATTTTTGTATAAATACCCCCCAAAACAAAGTATTTGGGGTTGGTTGCTGGTGGATGTTCATAGTTGTTGGTGGATGTTCATAGTTTTGACTGTAATACTGAACAATTTTGGAAATAAAAAGGTTGTTGGAACCATTTTTGTTGAGCTTACTGGATGAAGAATTGATGCTAAGGACCATGTTACAAAATTCTTGAATCATTTTATGGATCAATAAGTCGCTTCTAACTTGTGTGTTACAGTTTTCTGTGTTTACTATATCATATATGTTTCATGATCTAAATAATAGAGAAAAAGAATAACTCAGAATTTGCTTGTTTGCACTCTGTGTTCAGTCTTTGTTATTATTAATGTTTTCTTCAGAATTAGCGTAAACAGTGAATTCTTAACTACTCCTGTTTCCCCTAGTTCTATCATCTTGAATATTAGCTAAGGAATTCTTAGTTGCTCCTTAGCAGTAATCATCCATTTTCCCTCTGTCAACATGATGAAGGATTCTTAATTTCCCTTCACCCATTGACTCCATTCCATATGATTCCAGCCTATAAATTGTTCCATATTTGAGTACCTTGCTCTGTGATAAATCCTCTGATAAGAAACCTAACCCAGGATGCCATCCTTCTTTTACTCCATCATGCCCAATGGACTGAAATGTTTCAGTTTTACCTCACTATTCTATTAAGTCCCCATCCTTCCAACCAAACCCTAAACAAAACCCTTGCACTTCATAGCTAGCATAATATACCTTAAACAAAGCTAAAACATAAAGAGAGAGCCCTCTCTGGATGCAGATTGGCTAGAATCTGTATGTAAAAGATTGGTCTATGGTTACCTCGGCTGTATTCCCTTTCCTACAACTTTTGGGAACAACCTAAGTGATAGCATCGTTGGCGACTCCATTAGGGTCTGAATAATTGTTTGTTACTGTTGTTTAGTTTTTTTTAAAAGCTACAGATAGAGCCTGAAGTTAGTCAGGTAGCATTTGAAACTACTTTTGCTATGAAATTGTAGGAGTAAATAAAGTTTCTTCAGTCTATCTCTAGTCTAGTTATAGGCTTTGAACAATTGTCTCAAATACTTGATCAGTCCCTTGTTTCAATAGATCTCCAGGAAGATTCAAACTCCCATATTTAAAAATTCCTAGAAAGATACTATCAAAAGTTTTATCCTTCAAATATTTCAAGAAAAACAAAAAAAAATATATTCAGAAGCTGGCTCCAAAGAACAAGATCCATTACACCAGATCTAATCCAGATCCAAATCCCCCACCTGTGTTTCAGAATCCTAATCTGATTCCTAAGAACCTTATAAGCCAGCAGAACCTTATCCAATCTGAGCTTACTCCTGGAAAGCACCAACCCTTTCTTCCATTACTGTTGCATCTCCTAGTTGGCCCTCAACACTTCAAACCATCTTTTCCACTCCCCCATCCACAACACATATTTCAATTGGTATCCTTGTTCTTCCAATTGTTACACTTATCTATGAAAATATGGACCAATATGCTCCCCTGCAATTACCTGCAAATCCAGGGGCTATGCCTCAAGATTATCAAAGAAACATCACCTATTTTGATGGTACTGGCACTTACACAGCTCAACAACACACCAAGAAAATGATGGATTATTTTGAAAACTATGAGATTGATGATGATGATGTAAGAATGAAAGTCTTTGTCCAAAGCTTAACTGGAGATGTTAGAACCTGGTTTAGAGCACTCCCTGCAAACACTATCAATGATCCATAGGTTCTTTATCGGACCTTCTTAAACATATGTGAAAAGAAAAAAGATCCTCTCCATATTTTATCAGAATATGAAAACTTAAAGAGAAGTCCACAAGAAACTGTTGAAGATTACTGCACCAGATTTAACAATGTATACAATGCTATTCCTTAGAATCTCAGACCTCCACCAGACTTAGCCTTGATCAAATTCCCTGATGCATTTGACTCTGATATGCCATACCTGCTTAGGGAAAGAGCTCCTCGAAGCTTAGAAGACATGTAGAGTATAGCTATCAGTGTGGAGGCCAATGTGATTTCTAAACGAGCTCGGGCTAGAGCTGAAAGGAGGATACCCATCAAAGAAGAACCTTCTGACTTTGAACAAAAATTAGATGCTATCATTAAAGGAATGGATAAACTTGGTGATAGAGTAGAAACAATTGGGAGGAAGTCCCCTTAGGATGGTCAACCGAGCAACACTAGAAGAAACCCAAATTTAAGAAAAAATTAGAATCCCAATACTGGAAAGGTTGGCCCTGACCAAAACATTAGACCTCCATTCCAAGAAAACTATGTTGAAGCTTCAACTTCTAGTGAACCAACAGAAGACACTCAAATTAACTTAATGGGCTCAATAATGAACAACAGATTTTCTTGACCCAAGAAGACCAAGAAGCTCATAATCTTAATCGTTTCCAATTCCAATCAAGTGAATCGTTTGATTTTAGGGAGGGGTATGACACTGCCATCTATGAAGTCCACAAGCAATATAATCTGAGAAGCAGGAGAATAGATGTCCCTGAAAACAATAAACTGAAAGGAACCAAGCAACCTACCAAAGCTAAAATCAAGAACCCTCCTATACAAACTCGTCCTAAAGCAATTCCTAACCCAAACAATCCAATAGTTGAAGATGTTTCAGATAACCAAAAACCTAATAAACAATCTTAAACTTCCATTCCTTCTAAAGAAATTGTGGGAGAACCTCCAGAAATTGGCATACAAGCAACTTCAGCCCATAACACTACTCCTGATAAAGGAAAAAGCATTGAAAAATAGTAGAAAAAGAAAATCTCATTGCCCAAAATGAAAAAATTCAAACAGAAGAACCTTTCAACCTTGAGACCGAAATAGGCAAATTGAAGATAGCAATTCCATTGTCAGAATTGGCTAAGCATGATGTCTATAGAGAACAAATCAGTAGATCACTTCAAATTTCATAAAATAGAGATGCAATAAATGTCCTTGATGACCAACCAGAATTAATTTTTGGCCCTAAAGTAAACGGAAAATCGGTAGATGTAGGGGTTCCTCCTTTCTATGTAAGTCTGAATATTCATGACAAAATACTACACAATGCAATGTTTGATTTTGGAGCTTCTCATAATTTAATGCCCAAATCTGTAATGGAAAAGTTGGACCTAGATATCACCAGGCCATACAAAGACTTGTTTTCTTTTGATTCAAGCCAGGTCAGATGTCTAGGATTGATCAAAGATTTTTGTGTATCATTGGTTAAATACCCTGCCAAGACAATTTTAATGGATGTAGTGGTAGCTGATATTCCACCAAAATATGACATGTTTCTGTCTAGATCTCATGGTGCAAAGCTCCAGTGATCTTTACAGTTGGACATGTCCTATGCTACCATTTCAGTATTTGGCCAGCCAAAGAGATTGTATCAAGAGACTCTGATGAAATATGTGGTGAGCAGCCAGGAGAAACCCTAGAATTTTCCCATCTATTCAATGCATTCTGATATGGACTCCTTCATCCTATACAATGCTGAAATTTACCCTTCCACTGATGTCAAGACTTTAGCATTAGCACAAGAAAAAATCATAAATGAAACACCTAGTGCTCAAACCCAAGAAATTTATGAAGTAATTGATATAAGAGAAATTCAATAGAAACTACATAAAACTGAAAATCCAAGTCTCCCTAGTAAGAAAATTTCTAATACTCCTGATACTATCTATAATCTAGAAATCCTATGGTATTTAGAATTTGATGGATCAGTCAATAAGCTAGGAGAAGGAGCAGGAATTTGGGTACAGAACATGGAAAATGATCATGCTGAAGGGCATGCATATAGGTTGAATTTTAGATGCACTAATAACATGGCTGAATATGAAGCCCTCTTGCTAGGACTCAAATTGATCAGAAGCTTAGGGGCAGTTAGGGTATCAATTTTGGGAGACTCTGATTTAGTTATTCAACAAATGAAAGGGAATTTCCTCACAAATTATCCCAGATTAAGATCTTATAGAGGGGCAGCAATTGAAATACTCAATACCTTTCTAGAAACACAGCTTGCCAAAATTCCAAGGAAATACAATTTGCATGCTCACAGTTTGGCAACATTTGCCAGCACTTGTAAACTGCCATTTGAGCCCAATCATCATTTTACAGCTGAGGTTAAACATAGGCCAACTATACCATACAATGTAAAAAACTGGCAAGTGTTTGACAATGACGCTCAGATTAATAATTTCCTGACCTTAAAAGAAGAATTTTCCAGCACTAATATAGACACGGGCACTGTTTGTGAATCGAATAGATAAAGTTGAAACAAAAATTTCAGCTGAAACAACAACTCAAATACTACATCCAACAAAATTTACCAGCAAAGAGTTGCAAGAGCTTAAAGAAATAGACGTTGATGAAACTATTGGAGGAGAATCTGAAGTTATTGATTTAAAGGACAATTATTTACCCGCAGGATTAACTCCTCTGGAAGACATTTTTTATTGTAATGATATCCCAAGGAAACCCGAAATTCAACCTCTAAATGTAGAGATTGAGGACTGTAACATAGGAACTGAACAAAATCCTAAAATGATAAAATTTTCCAAAACTTTGTCTCCTGACCAAAAGCTTAAATATGTTGAACTGTTCAAAGAATTCCAGGACGTTTCTGCATGGAGCTATGAAGATCTCAAATCCTATGACACTTTTGTGATTCAGCATACAATACCCCTCAAAGGAAATCAAAAACCTTTCAAGCAAAATCTTAGAAGGGTCAAACCTGTACTCCTCCCTCTAATTGAAAAAGAAGTCAAAAGAATGTATGAAGCTAGGATAATTGCACCTATTAGATTTTCAGAATGGGTCTCTAATTTAGTGCCCACTAGGAAGAAAATAGGAGAAATCAGACTATGTGTTAATTTGAGGAATCTAAATAAAGTCTGTTTAAAAGACCACTACCCCTTACCTAAGATGGACCAAATTTTACAAAGGGTAGTAGGTGCCTCTAGAATTTCACTTTTGGATGGGTTTTCAGGCTTTAGCCAAATTCTAGTTCACCCTGATGATCAGGAGAAAACTAATTTTACAACTCCATGGGGAACTTTCAAATATGTGAAAATGCCATTTGGTCTCAAGAATTCAGGGGCAACCTTCCAATGTGCAATGGACATAGCTTTTGCTAAAGAAATTCATGATTTCCTAGTCATATACCTAGATGATCTCACTGTGTTTTCCAAATCAGATCAGCAACACCTAGATCATCTGAGACAAGTGTTTTTAACTTGCAGAAAATATGGTATATCACTAAATCCAAAGAAGTCATTATTTGGCCTAGAAGAGGGCAAACTGTTAGGTCACATAATCTCAAAAAATCGTATTAAAATTGACCCTGACCGAATAGGAGTCATTTTACAAATACCACATCCCGGAAATGTCAAAGAACTCCAAGCTTTCCTAGGGAAAATTAATTTTTTAAGAAGATTCATACCCAACTTGGCTGAATTAATTAGAATTTTGAATAATATGCTGAAAAAAGATTCCAAGGTCAAATGGACATTAGAAGACAAACAAGCATTTGAAGAAATCAAGATAGCTTTAACCAAAACACCAGTCCTTACAAGGCCAAAATTTGACAGAGACTTCATAATATTTTCATTTGCATCAGAACACATTATTGCTGTTGTTTTACTACAGAAATATGATCAAGTATGTGAAAAACCCATAGCCTTCTTTAGCAAAGCACTGAGGGATGCACCTCTAAAATACCCAATCATGGAAAAACAAGCTTATGCACTTGTCAAAGTCATCAAAGATTTCAGAGTCTACATACTATACTCTCATATAATAGCTTATGTGCCAAGCACTGTTGTCAAAGATATCCTGACCCAAGAAGGGATTGAAGGTAAGAGAGGTAAATGGATTGCTACTATATTAGAGTATGATATTGAAATAAAAACTACAAAGCTTATAAAAGGCCAGGGATTGGTTAAACTCATGACTGAAACCAATTGCCAAGCCCTAGATATTAATGAACTAGATAATGAATAGGAGATGGCGACTCCACAAATCAATCAGGCCTTCCTAGAATCACCTTGGTATGCTGATATATATTATGTATTATTAAACCTGCAGGCTCCTCCAGGGTTATCCAGAACAAAGAAAAGGTTTATAAAAATGAAAGCTTAAAAGTTTTGTATTTTAGATGGTGCTCTCTTTTGGAAAAATCATGAAGGTGTTCTATTAAATTGTCTAATAAAAGATGAATCTGACAAGGTACTCAAAGAATTTCATGCAGGGGACTATGGTGGAAATTTTTACTGGAAATCAATTGTTGATAAAATCCTAAGGGCTAGATTTTTCTGGCCCACCTTGTTTGTTGATGTCAAAAAGTTTGTCACTGCTTGCCATAAATGTCAAATCTTTGAAGGCAAGAGGAAACTTCTGCCTCTACCCCTTAAACCAATTTCCACCAAAAGACCATTTCAACAATGGGGTTTAGATTTCGTTGGGGAAATTCACCCTCTCTATTCTGGCCAGCATAAATGGATTTTGACTGCCACAGATTATTTCACCAAGTGGATAGAGGCTGTCCCTTGTAGACAAGCCAATGATTCAATGATCATGCAATTCTTAGAAACCAACATCCTGTCTAGATTTGGCTGTCCTGAAAAAATTATAACTGATAATGCTGTTGCTTTCAGATCCAAAAGAATGATCAGTTTCTGTCACAAATAACATATCAATCTAGGTCATTCCACAGCCTATTACCCTCAAGGTAATGGTGTAGCTAAGTCATCTAATAAAATCCTGATCAATATCATTAAGAAAGTATTAGAAGAAAACAAGAAAAATTGGCATAAAAAGCTTATAAATGCACTATGGGCAGACAGGTTAACTTACCAAGAGATCCATTGGAACAAGTCCCTATGAGC